>OZ010800.1:411687385-413032719 GCA_963932465.1 Maratus speciosus | reverse complement strand
ATCATATGGTGCAAAGTTACCCTAAATGGCTGATTAACTTTGAAAATATTGAATATAAGTTTTCATTTAACAGTTGTTTCTATGTAAGAAGTTCTTTAAAAATTATATATTACTTTTGAAACAATTTTTATTTTTTTGTAAATAATGTGTTTTCTATTGCATAATTTCGGTATAGGGGTCTGACTCTGATGACACAAATTTTTTCGGGCTCGGATTTAAAATCGTCCGTCTTAATCATCTCTAGAGAAAACCATAGTCTAAATCCTCATAGTCGCGCCACAAATATCAATCATGAAACTAATTGTCTCTTTAATGCAAGGGCGGCGCTAGGGCGGGGTCCGGTGGGCCCCCCCCCCCCTTCCGTCGGGATCAAAATTCAATGTCTTCGGGGAAAATATTTTGACTTTTGATTTTCGGCCCGTTCGGGTTCGGCCGCGTAGAAGCTTTTTTTTTTTTTTTCCAAGTCGGATAGACTAAACTAATTCTTCCGGGTACGAGTCGATTTCTGATTGAATTTCAATTCTTCTAGGTTGCGTTTAGGTGTACCCGATTTTTCGAAAAAAAAAATGTCAAAATTCCTTCAGATAAAAATCTACATGGGTGACTTACACATGATGATACATGGATGACACTTTACATGCTTATTTTTCAATATAAAAGATAAAATTTGTACTGAAGTTATTATCACATGCTATTTTTTATAACTACATTAAAGTGTGGATCAGTTTTCACTGATAGTGGATTTACGGTCGGCTCCGTTTGAAGTATTTCGGTATCGGAGGACGAAAATTATTTTGTCGGGGTTGTTTTGGATGGCAAGTAGAGTGCTGCATCGAGTCGGGAAAACTGAACCTGACCTGACTCATGGTCTGGGCCGGATCGGGTTAGGCTTAATCTTTTTTCGTTGCGGGCCGGATTCGAATCGGGTTAATTTCAATTGCTTCAGGTTGGGGTTGGGTATTGACACTTATGGTTCTTGATTCGAGATGAATCGATCTCTCAAACGAATTTATAAAATTTATTTTAAGATGAAGAACTATATATTTGAATATTAATGAGTACGTGTATATTGATTTTTTTTACTTAAAATTTAAAATTGGTATGCTAGAGGTATAATTGTAGACTACTTTTCCATTATTGCATTACAATATGGATTTTTTCCCCTCTATTTCGGAGTGGGATTGAGTTCGAATGGAAAGCCAGTCGGTTTTACGTCGAAATTTGAAGGGTTCGGGTCATCTAATTTTTTTAAGTTTGTTCAGGTTGAATGAATATGGAGTTTCCGGGTTCGGGTTGGGTATAACCCAATCCGCGCAGGACTCTACGTTCTCAAAATAATCTGTGAATTGAACTAATTTTGCCCTTGATTACATTTCGTTAAAGCTGGAAAATTTGCGCTTCGATTTGGTCATTCCTCCCCTCCCTCTCCAAAAAATGAAACATAAAACACACAAATTCCCTGAAATACTCACACCTAAAGCAGAATGCTCGTCAAATTACACGGGTGTTCCGGCATCTGTGCTGCTTAGTGATTTTTCATATTAGAAACAGAATTTATAATTTCTTTTATCTAAAAATATTTAAAAATCACAAACCTAAGCCCAAAATTTCCTAAAATTCTTCGACCAGAAGACAGAAGTTTCTTAAAATAATAGAAAAATCTCTTCAAATTACAGGGATATCCCGGCATTCTCGGGACTGGAAATTTTGGCCAGTGCTGACCTCTACCAGTATCCTGCATAAACCTCGGTGCGGGTCGGCGATTATTTTTAGTTGAAGGCCGCGGATTGGGTTAAAATTTCTTTGTCTCGGGTTCGGGTTGGGTTTTAGCTCTTGCGGTCGGGTTAAGGTTCATCCGTTTTCTTCTCCCAGGGACTACACTAAAACTCTAAAGCAGTTGCTGGGTTTCCCTGGGTGGCCATCCCGGTTTCATCCGCTAATTCAAAAGAATGTCCAAAATATTTTTCCGGTTAAAAATCTATGTACAATAAGGCTAATGTCAACTAAGGCTAAGGTGAACGTCTTTTTGCACGTTTTTTCCCTCGGCATTGTGTAGGAATGATATGTAAGGAAAAAAGCGTACAAAAAGACGTTCGTCTGATATTAGCCTAAGAGCTACATAATGGACACTCCCGAAAAACGGACATTTCTATTTAGCAAACACTTTTTCAATGCTTAACATTTACATATTTGTACGCGTATACCTTTGAATAAAGGATACCTCTTAATCTACACACATGTGACATGTGTATATGTGCATAAACTATCACAAATACAATGTATATGTTTTTTGTGTGCATTAAAAACAAAAAGTTGGTAATATTTTTTATATTTTGAAAGAAGAATTTTTTTTTCTATAAGAAAGGATAATCTATTATCACACTCTTTATATATATTTTATTTCTCATACAATAAATTGAATATATATACTCATTCATATTCAAATGCAGTAGCCTCCCGCTTAACCGGCCTAAACGGGACCGAGGGTTAGCCGGTTAAGAGAAAAACCGGTTAAAGCGGAAAAGTAAAAAAACATTAAACAAGTATCTGCGTAATTAAATAATTAAACCCGTACGATGGATTTAGTTTCTCCATTTGTGTACTTTTAAAAAGTACATATTTTCTATATTTTGTGAAATGAATACTAGTTATAATTAACTGAATTGAAAGAAAAAATATCACCGATAGCAAATAAGGAAAAATATTTAACACAAATTGTTGAAAATCGTGTCACACACCTTTATAAGAAGTTGAAATTGTTCTTCATTATGTATACTTAAGTTAATCAATTATAAAGAAATCAGTGACCTTCTCCTGTTGAAGGTAAGATGGCGGACATTTTGTAGCATAATCGTTCCATCTCTTTAATATCATAATTTTATCATGCTCAACATAGCGTAGCGCCAACTCTAATGCTTTTACCCCTTCCGTATGTGGAATTTTAGCAGCGTCACCTTCAACTGAATCATCATCAGGATCGTCTTCGCATTGAACAACATCAGTTAGAGTCCTAATTATATCCTCGTCAAATGTTTCATGCTTGAGATCTTTATCACACTCAAACAACTCTTATACGTCTTTTACGGTTATCTGTTCGCATCCCTCAAGCTTTTTAAATGTTTGTAAACAACAGTTTGCAGATAGATCAGACGTTATAGAGTTCTGGGGGGGGGGGGGGGGGGTTGCACTTTTGACCATTGAAAACACAAAATCTCAGATCTTCCGGGGGGACATCTCATTGTTCCTGGGAGGGAATGTCCCCCCTGGGCCACGTCCTGAATTCAACACTGGTAAAGGTCAACGCGTATCCATTTAGAACCGACGTTCTCCTTTCTGTATTTTGTCTCCTTCCCCTCGGGATTGCACATCAACTCGAAAGCGTCAGCTGAGTTCCTGAGGCCGTCATCCCTGAATTTTGCTTGATGCTGGGAAAGAAAGTCGGCCGGTTAAAGCGGAGTTCCGGTTAAGAGGGAGGCTACTGTATTACGTATTTATTTTCATCTGACACACACTTGTGGTCAAACTTTGTGAAAATCCCAGCAACTCGAATTGCAAAAAACCTATGAATCGCATGAATTAATATAGTGTGAATTTAGTGTTGCCAGGTGTTAGATTCCGAGACCCGTCCTGCGGAACCCCTATGCGGGATGCTAAATGTTCCCCTTTTTCACCATACCCAAATTACATCAAATTTTAACGAGTTTACTCTAATTAAAATTTTATTCCTTAATCTGAGATGAGAGAATTCAACCACAAGTCGGCAACAGTAAGTCATCACAACGGCCGGATGTACCGAATACCTTAGATTTTGTCTAGAACTCATGTACACTTCTATTCGATGTTTATTCGATTGACCGCAATGTTTATTAGACGCCTATACGAAAAAAGGTTCAAGAAGAGATAAGACATGAGAAAATCCACCTGCTCGCTTTGATCTTTTTACTGAAAAGTGTTTGGAGAGTATTTTTATAAATAAATGAGTAAACAAGGGGGGTTTTAAAGAACCTTTTCCAAACATATTCCATCCTTTATTTAGAAAACGCAAAAAAAGAAGGAAGAAAGAAAAAGAAACGTTGTTTATCGTTCATTTTCTCCACTAATAAACGTGTGACGTTACATTACCACGACATCACAAACGAAAAAAAAAAAACACACACACATCAGACACGGACCGGAAAGAATAAAATACAGTCCTGGTCTGGCCAAAATCTACAGAAAAAATGTGTAAACCCCTGTCAATACCTGTCCCGCGAAGAATAAAGTTCAGGCCCTGCCGAACTTTCAAAAAATAAAATTTAGTCCGAGTCTTCAGATAAAATTAAGCCCGGCCCGAGTTTAATGAAAGATAATTTCACCGAGCTCGGGTTTCTGGATGGGCCACGGTGGAGGTCTGCACGGGCCGGGCTCGGGACTACTTGCATTCACGACACTCGGGCCGCGTCTGGTCTTCATTCATTTCACGCCAAGTCTAACTTATTTTTTCCGAACCGGGACTGGCATCATTCTTCCTAGGGCTTCCTAGGCCGAAATTGTCAGTCCCGGTTTCGACTCTACCCTTATGAAAATTATTGTCTCGGGCTTGGCACGGTCTGGTCCGTTCAAAAATCAGTAAAATTTTGCCCGGTCCAAAAATTTTTCAAAAAATGCATATATTTTCATATGTTTAAATCGCAATTTTTCTACAGTTGAACTTTAAAATTTATTATATTTAAAGAATAATAGATATCTAGTCAGTAAAATTTCAATAGAGTAAAACCCGTGAAAAAGAACCTGCCTATGACGGAATCCTGCCTTGAACGGAAAAATGCTTTGATCCATGCAAAGTGAATATAATAATACGTGAGAAAAGAATGTAGTACATTAACACTTGCTAAGAATTACAGATATTCAGTCCGGGCGGGCCGGGATTTTAACTTTTTTTCGGGCCGGACCAATATTTTTGTTGTATGGGCCGGGCCGGGGTCAAGCCAAACTTCTAAATTTTATACCTGCCGGGCATTAATTTATTTTGTACGAGCCGGGTCGGGCCCGTGCCTGAAATTTCGGCCAGTGCAGAATTTTATGCCCGGCCCAGCTCCTGCAGACCTCTAATACGTATTAAGAATTTGGCTCCCCTGTCGGGGATACCGTGTACCCCGCAGGGTCGGACTGGGTCAGTGTAAAGGGCGCAGACCTTGGATTTTCAGAGGGCGCAAAAATTTTAACGAACTCAAGTCAATTTTACTTGTTTGTGTTGTATCTGGCTTGACAAGGATTAACACACTCGCATAGCACCAAGTAAATGATAATTTCTTAAATTAAATCTTTAACTCTAGATAAAAGACTTCGTTATATTCTCCGTGCATGTTTAAAGTTCCATCAATCCTACACAATACTACGCAATTTTTTAAAACACATCACATAACATTTAAAAGCTCCAGCAAGTTGAACACAGTAGTAGATTACTGATATCAAGACTAGAGCTTTCTTAATTTCTTCTATCAACAGACACCTTGCAGAAAAAAAAAATGATCGCTTCTACCAATTTTCCTGAAAATCACTGTATAAAAAAGACATAGGATTCCAATTAATTATGAATAATATTTACTATTAAATGATTTTCATAAATTTTGCGTTGGAGGCTGTCTACATATTAAAAAATACACGAACGTTCATTTTTCAAATGGATTTTTCAAATGTTCATTTTTCAACATCCGCTTATTGACACCCTGTTTGAGTTCCTTGCTAGCCAGGAAAGCGATATAGCTTATATGCTTTTCTTAAATCTTAATACTGTTATAAAACAAAATGTGTCAGGGATTTATCCTTAAATTTCGGAAAATAAATTGAAGATCTTACAAGAAAAAGTACCAAAAACTCTCAATTAGTCCCCAGTAAAATTTTACAGGAGTAATAATTTTATTAAAAACTTACTTTACGTTAAACAAAATGCTACAAAATATTTCTGGTAAGTTTCTACGATTTTGTTTGGTTCCTTTGATAACGGAATACGGCCCCCTTAAATTATGGAAAGGAAAATTCTCTATATCTCGAAAACTAATTATTCAAATGAGCTGTACGCACAATGCTTTTAACAGTTGGTTTGTTCATAATATACATATATATATATTTAATATGACTTTGTTAATTTTCTAATTAAGAAAAGTTTTTGAATTGAAAAAAAGTCTGGAATAAGTTTGGGTGTATTCACTATATCACTAATGAATTAATAAAATATCAATCAGATAGTTTTTATGAAGTTAAAAATTAAGTTTCTGAAATGGATTTATCTTTAACAACCTCAAATTCAAACCCTATCAAGATTTAAGATAATGTATATAAACTATGCCTTTTTCCGGGCTGTCTCGAACCAAGAAAATCAAATAAGGTGTCAAAAATGGGTGTTATTGCTTGAAAATTAAAAGTTGGTACAATCCTTAATAAGTATACGACTTCAGAAACATAATTTATACATAATAATAACTAGTAGATATTATTTTCAGTCGATTGGTACCTACATATATTTTTACGATTATTTTTAGCAGAATTTGTAAGTTGTAAACCACATTTTTACCCACTCTCACCATTGATGCACTAAGGATCCTCAGAAAAGCTAACGCGATTTTTTGCACCAAGCGCCAAATAGAGTTGCTGCGGTGTTGTTAAGGGCTTCAACCTATTTTTTTCAATATATTTCTTTAAAGTAATATGAATTAGCTATCAAGCCAGTTTAAAATGTCATAAATTCAATTTCTGTTACAATCTGAGAGAAATTACTTTTTATTATCTACCGTTTTATTAATATTAATATTATTAACCAAGTAACATTTTTAAATGTGGTATCTGCAGATATATCCTTCAATACACACAAGAAACATTGAGTATGCAAACTTCGTTTAAAAAATATTTATGTTTAGAACAAAAATGTACTTTCCGTTTGGAAATAGAAATTTTGAAAACTAAATCTCAGGCTTCTTTTGTTCTTTTATAAAAGTACCACATATTATAGGGCATTGGAATGCGAAATATAAGGCTATTTGAATGTGAAAATAATACTTGCTTGTGGAAATAATTGGTATTTTTTATTCTTAAAAAATTACTGTTATGCGTCCATAAAGAGCTGAATTGGTATCACGTTGTGAAAAAGTTTCAACAGAAAAAGTGCACCCTAAAAAA
The DNA here is from genome assembly GCA_963932465.1 of Maratus speciosus. Classification (NCBI taxonomy): domain Eukaryota; kingdom Metazoa; phylum Arthropoda; class Arachnida; order Araneae; family Salticidae; genus Maratus; species Maratus speciosus. The sequence continues at coordinate 413,025,564 of OZ010800.1, read as the reverse complement.
TTTCTTTGTTAGTCTAAAATCGCTGAAACAATTTAGTAATTTTACTATTCTCAGCACACTGTTCCCATGATTTGCAAAACTTTTATCATTGTTACAGATCATGGGTTTCCCCAGGGATTGTATTCATGCAGGATACATAGCCAGTATTTTATAACCGACTTCAAAAAAAGGAGGAGGTTCTCATTTCGACGCATATATATATATATTTTTTTATGTATTTTCACTGATTACTCCTAAACTATACGCGAGATTACTATCCGAAAATGATGGCAGATTTTGTGAATGAGAAACCGCTGTCCGCGAGATCCCACAGCTTGCAGGATTGCAATCCAAAAGTATCATTAACTTTGTATTCCCCGAAAAGAAAGATCATGTTTTCCAATCAAAAACAAAATCCAGACAAAAAGTTTTTTGCCTTCTGATAGTATCTCTTTTTTATCTGTCAAGTTGCTTTCAAAAAGCACGATTATATGTGCATTCAGGGGCGGCTATAAGGAAAGGGGGCGCAGAGTACTCAAAGAAAAGGACTGAAAATTTGCAAAATACTGGTTAAAATCTAAAAGATATCATTTAAAGAAGCGATTAAAAAAAATTCGTCCAGGGCGCAATGGCTACTAAAGCACTCGTTTGTGCATATTTTCTCTTTCAATCGCATGCAAAGATGTCCGTTTTGGTTTCCGTCCTGAAATTGCTACGATATATCTTTATTTGTGATAATAAAGAAATACCTCTCTTGTGCTATCAATTATTTGACAATTATCCCTAAACGAATTCTCGAAATTTAGTACACTAATCAGAATGTATGTGTACAACAAGTGAAAATATATTGGAGCGGCTTAGGCACTTAGGGGCGCGACGTTTTCCCTGGGCGAGGGCGCACCGGCCCTCGGGCCGATGGGCCGGCGGGCCAGTCCGAGCCTGGTACCCCGTCGAGCAAATTCTGGCGCCGCCCTTGCTTTAATGTTAAGAAGAGTCATCCAGTTCTTTACCTGTTCTGTTTTACTACCCTGTGTAGCTATTATACTTTATTGAGTAATAAGTAATTATCTGCAACATTGCGTTTAAGTAGAATTGATGCAATGAAAAGATCATTTAAAAATGTACTTGAAGTGATGGATGCTTTAATTAAAATGCATATTAATTTTTCAAGATTGATCAGTTCAAATATAACTATTTGTAGAATATTCCTAACAGATGTTTGGTGTCGCCATCTGTTGCTAAAAATAAGTACTGAAGCTTTTATTTGTATTTTATTCTCATAATACTTTTAAATTAACTTCCAGAATATTACCAATAAACGTCTTTAAAATGTTTTCAAATTTCCAATCCCGATTTAATGTGTGTGTGTGTGTGGGGGGGGGGGGGGGGGGGTAGTTACAATCATTAGTAAGAGTTAAAACAAGATCAAAGAATCCAATAAGTTTATTTTACAAAAGAATCAGGAAATATTGAAATAATAAAGTTAAAATGTTAGAAAGCTTAATAATAAAAAAAATAATGTCATGGGAAAAGAGAAAAAAGAAAACGGGATTATACTTTCGTTCAAGCTGTACTCCGGCAACTTGGTTTTTTTGTTTTATTGTTTTATTTGGCAAAAACGAGTGCTTTCCAGAGATGGCGCCATCTAGTGTTTTTATTGGAAATACCAATATGTTTCGGTTTCGGACTTAAGATAATAAATAACTTTCGCAGGACTTTCAACTATACTATATTCGTTCAAGGTCCGGGGCTCATACTTACATTGCGTTGTGGAAAAAGTCTGAAACAAAAACATACCATTTTCCCTTTTAAAATAGATCTAACGCGAGGTTCTCAATGCGCCTGCAAATTTGAATTTAATAAAATTTTAACCTACTTTTAAAATTATGTCTTTCTTAACTCAAAGGGTGAAAAAAAGGAAAGAAAGAACTAAAATTTAATTTGGCAAGGTCTGTAAAAACTGAATTTCCTCAGAAATGATTAAAAAAATAATAATAATTTTTCTAACGGACAAAATTTAAAATTTGAAATATTTGTTTTATTTATTTTTTCTGAAATAAGAAGTTAGATAACAAATGTGTGTGCTTCAAATTTAGGAATTATGCTAAAGCTAGAAAAGAAAGTAATAATTCAAGAAACATTCGAACTTAAAAACTTAAAATTATGATAAAGTTAAGAAATTATATACCAGTTCTGAAAAGAACGAGATTTTGATTTAAAATTAAAATTTTATAACTTAAAACATGCGAAAAAAAAAAAAAAAAAAAAAACAATTAAATATTAATTCATAACGATCCGTTAAGTAAAAACAGAGAAAAAAAATCCAATAATTTAAAATTCTACATTGAAGTTGGAAATCGATATTAATGAAGAATTATTATTTTTTGGTACTACATAGTTACTCCGTCGACCAGTTTTGCCAAATTATACAAATTAACATAATTTTTAAATTAAATAATGAAATAACAAATAAATTAGTAAAGCATTAATAAAAATACAAGCATAACATAGAATTAAAAATCTTTTGATGATGTAACAAACACGCGTGACGTGTTTAATGTTAAGTGAATGTGACATTTACGATCATCCATTATTGGCAAGTTATACCGTCGACCAAAAAACTATCGCCAAACTATAAGATTAATATATCCAAGCATCTCCGGCACGGTCTTCTTGTCGCGGCATGGGGCAAAGCCGCCTCAAGACTACAAGCCAAACACAAGGTTTCGTGACGTCACGACGCGGGGCTTAGATCAGCCGTGGAGAGCACATGCGTTATTTAAAACATTAATTCTTTCCTCCATATTTCAATTTATTATCACAGCATATTGGGAAAAAAATAAAAACTTATAGTTTAAAGACGCTAATTAAGTGCTTTTTAATCAATTTCGATCACTCGAAACAATAATAACGATAACACAAAAACAATATTTATGAAATAATATCACTGTGTCAATGAAAATGTGCATCAGAATTAAAGATACATTAAAGAAAATTCGTTCGTTAATGAAAAAAAAAAAATCCCAAGTATTAAATTTATTTTAGTAGACAGTTTTTATTATTTATTCTACTTTGAAATTTAGAAACAATATCAATTATCTATTTGGTATATATTCAAAAACAAGACATTATACATTATTACACATACACATATATATATATATATATATATATATATATATATATATATATATATATATATATATATATATATATATAAATTTGCAGTTTAAACACATAAATTGAATTATTTTGCTTTCAATTATTTCAAAATAAATAAATAACAATAAGTGTGCCAATCAAAACCCACATTTAAAAATTAAATTAAAGTGGAAGAAAAGTGAATGTTAAATGAAAACAAATTCAAGTTGTGTTCTATTTTTATTTGGGCTTGAAATTATACAGTAGATATCCTATTAAATATTAAGTGATTTAAAACCTGCATATAATAAATAGCAAAAATAAAGTATACATGAAATTAAGTATTCTTATAAATAAATTTTCGTACTGTAAACTTTATTTATCAGAAATGGGTAATTTTCACATAAAATCCATTAAATTACAAAATATAAAACTGTCATAATACTAAAACAACGCAAGTTCATGAAACAGAAAATTATTATTTAGTTTTGTATTAGTTTGATACATTATGCAAGGTACAAGCAATAGATTTTTTAAAAAATGCATTGACATATGAAGAGAAAAAGAAAAGAAAGAAAGAAAAGACTTTCATCAATTGGAATTAAAATATTCCTAATTTATGTTCATTTTCCTCGAATGTTTAGGTAATAGCTGATAAAAAAAAAACATCGAAAAACACAAAAACCTTCCACGAAAATATTTCATTTCCAAAATAATGTTGTGTGGGTTCTTAAATGTTTGATCACATTTTTTAAGCTTAAAATAATCAATTTTTATGAGATGAAAAGTATTTCCTGACTAGATCTAAAAGTAAATTTATAATTATAGAATAATAATTTTATTTATTGTTATTTTTAATTAAACATTAAAATGTATATGAAAACACATAGGATTTTTGCGAAGAAGGTGTGTGTGTGTGTGGAGGGGGGGGGGGGGGGGACTACTGTTATGCATAAGGGTACTAACAACCCTTCCTCTAGTCTTGTAAATAAATTGTTTACAGTTGTGGCAAAAATAGAGAGATTCAAAAACATTATCCCCATAGCTCAATTTACACAGTACATAAGCATTTATAATTTAACAAAAAATTATAAAAAGAATTTTTATTATGATAGCAAACGTTTAAGATTAAAAAACAACAATAAATTGATGCAAGTATATCGATCGGGGTTTGCTTTAAAAGAAGTAAACAAGATAAAAATGCTATGTATTCACAGCGACTTTTATGAAAATTTCTAGAATATTTAAATTTTTAAGTATGAATATATATATATATATATATATACATAAATTTGTTGTCGAATTAAAGTCCAACTAATTCTGCATACAAAATAACCCGAGTTACTATTCACACGGCAAGTGTCTTTTAATAAATGGGCGTTAATTAAAGGTCACTCTAATGAATTAGAGAAAACAGAACAAATTATAAAGAGAGGATGGTGTGACAAGATACAAATTAAATGATATAAGTCTTGACACGATTTAGGGATGTTTGCCATTTTAAATTATTGTTCTATGTGGAAAGAAACAGAACTACAATAATATCGTTTCGTTTTGAGATACGGTATTATTGATAGAATCGTACTAGGATTTGCTAGTTAATTTATTTTAAAGAAATTAAAAATAAAAGATTTTGAACACAAGAAATAAAACTTGTGCTGATAGCACATAAATATAATTTGAAAATAAAACTTACCTTGGAAAAAATATGTTATTAGGCTAAGTAAAACGCACGTGCACGTAAAATAGGAAGACACAAAATTCAAGTGTTCGGGGCTGGCGCGTTGGCAGTTACCCAGCCCCGGGCTGTGAGGTCACATGTGGGGGGATGAAGGGCGTGTCTGGCTTGTAGTCTTGAGGCGGCTTTGCATGGGGTGTGGTCGAAGTCCGTTATCCCAGGACGTGTGCTGAAGGGACATTAAAAATCAGTACGTTCTGAATTTAGCGGTTTCGGATCTGAACAGGATATGTATTCTGACTATGCTATAGCCGGCTACGTGATAGGATGCCGTTCTGTTCTCGGGATGTTTGATTGATCACTTCAAACTTCACTGTTCGCTTTTTAACTTATACATTTAAATTTTACCTGCTTTTATTTTGGGGACTCCGTTTTAACAGGATTTAAATTCTAAACGTACGATTTAAAATCATTTATAAGTTTGACGACCGTTTGAGAGGTAATGTTGATACCTGATTAAGAAAAGGCCGCTTTAAAACGAAAATGTTGCTCAAGATTCCTTAGGTCTTAGTCCGCCAAATTTATTTTAAATTCATTTTGCAATTTATTCTTTAAAATGGTCAAGAGAAAAATCATTTCTGGTGTTTTATTAAGATGAAAATAAAGGTAGATCTTTAATCACAAATGTTTGTCGCAATATTCTGTCTCCAGTTTTTTGTCTCCAAGATCAAGCAAGAAACTTTTACAATATACTTTCATTTTCAATAAGCGCAAAATAATTGGTACATTAGTACGGATTGTGCTTCTCTTTAGTGTTAACACAACCAAAATCTAAAATTGTACTACAACTATGCTAAATTTTCTTTATTTAAGAAATACTCTTACTGCTTCTCTTTAGTGTTAACACAACCAAAATCCTATACTTTCACCACTTTGTGATGAGAAAATTCTCAACGATCTCAATTAAGATTCTCACAACTCCGAAATTGCTATTATCCCTTTAAATTGGTAGAATTGTGTTACATGGCACACATCCATTGTATCGCATTATGTAAATTTCAATAATTATAGCGAACGAAAACTTTTGTACACCAACTAAAATTGTACTACAACTGCGCTAAATTTTCTGTATTTAAGAAATACTCTTAATGCTTCTCTTTAGTGTTAACACAACCAAAATCCTATACTTTCACCCCTTTGTGATGAGAAAATTCCCAACGATCTCAATTAAGATTCTCACAACTCCGAAATTACTATTATCCCTTTAAATTGGTAGAATTGTGTTACATGGCACACATCCATTGTACCACATTATGTAAATTTCAATAATTATAGCGAGCGAAAACTTTTGTACACCAACTAAAATTGTACTACAACTGTGCTAAATTTTCTTTATTTAAGAAATACTCTTACTGCTTCTCTTTAGTGTTAACGCAACCAAAATCCTATACTTTCACCCCTTTGTGATGAGAAAATTCCCAACGATCTCAATTAAGATTCTCACAACTCCGAAATTACTATTATCCCTTTAAATTGGTAGAATTGTGTTACATGGCACACATCCATTGTATCGCATTATGTAAATTTCAATAATTATAGCGAACGAAAACTTTTGTACACCAACTAAAATTGTACTACAACTATGCTAAATTTTCTTTATTTAAGAAATACTCTTAATGCTTCTCTTTAGTGTTAACACAACCAAAATCCTATACTTTCACCCCTTTGTGATGAGAAAATTCCCAACGATCTCAATTAAGATTCACACAACTCTGAAATTACTATTATCCCTTTAAATTGGTAGAATTGTGTTACATGGTACACATCCATTGTACCGCATTATGTAAATTTCAATAATTATAGCGAACGAAAACTTTTGTACACCAACTAAAATTGTACTACAACTGTGCTAAATTTTCTTTATTTAAGAAATATTCTTACTGCTTCTCTTTAGTGTTAACGCAACCAAAATCCTATACTTTCACCCCTTTGTGATGAGAAAATTCCCAATGATCTCAATTAAGATTCTCACAACTCCGAAATTGCTATTATCTCTTTAAATTGGTAGAATTGTGTTACATGGCACACATCCATTGTATCGCATTATGTAAATTTCAATAATTATAGCGAACGAAAACTTTTGTTCACCAACTAAAATTGTACTACAACTATGCTAAATTTTCATTATTTAAGAAATACTCTTAATGCTTCTCTTTAGTGTTAACACAACCAAAATCCTATACTTTCACCCCTTTGTGATGAGAAAATTCCCAACGATCTCAATTAAGATTCTCACAACTCCGAAATTACTATTATCCCTTTAAATTGGTAGAATTGTGTTACATGGCACACATCCATTCTACCACATTATGTAAATTCAATAATTATAGCGAACGACAACTTTTGTACACCAACTAAAATTGTACTACAACTATGCTAAATTTTCTTTATTTAAGAAATACTCTTACTGCTTCTCTTTAGTGTTAACGCAACCAAAATCCTATACTTTCACCCCTTTGTGATGAGAAAATTCCCAATGATCTCAATTAAGATTCTCACAACTCCGAAATTGCTATTATCCCTTTAAATTGGTAGAATTGTGTTACATGGCACACATCCATTGTATCGCATTATGTAAATTTCAATAATTATAGCGAACGAAAACTTTTGTACACCAACTAAAATTGTACTACAACTATGCTAAATTTTCTTTATTTAAGAAATACTCTTAATGCTTCTCTTTAGTGTTAACACAACCAAAATCCTATACTTTCACCCCTTTGTGATGAGAAAATTCCCAACGATCTCAATTAAGATTCTCACAACTCCGAAATTACTATTATCCCTTTAAATTGGTAGAATTGTGTTACATGGCACACATCCATTGTACCGCATTATGTAAATTTCAATAATTATAGCGAACGAAAACGTTTGTACACCAACTAAAATTGTACTACAACTGTGCTAAATTTTCTTTATTCAAGAAATACTCTTACTGCTTCTCTTTAGTGTTAACGCAACCAAAATCCTATACTTTCACCCCTTTGTGATGAGAAAATTCCCAACGATATCCATTAAGATTCTCACAACTCCGAAATTACTATTATCCCTTTAAATTGGTAGAATTGTGTTACTTAGCACACATCCATTGTACCGCATTATGTAAATTTCAATAATTATAGCGAAAGAAAACTTTTGTACGCCAACTAAAATTGTACTACAACGGTGCTAAATTTTCTTTATTTAAGAAATACTCTTACTGCTTCTCTTTAGTGTTAACAAAACCAAAATCCTATACTTTCACCCCTTTGTGATGAGAAAATTCCGAACGATCTCAATTAAGATTATCACAACTCCGAAATTACTATTATACCTTTAAATTGGTAGAATTGTGTTACATGGCACACATCCATTGTACCGCATTATGCAAATTTCAATAATTATAGCGAAAGAAAACTTTTGTACACCAACTAAAATTGTACTACAACTATGCTAAATTTTCTTTATTTAAGAAATACATAAAAAATTATTACAATGGAAAAAGAAGTAGCATAATTTGCTACATGGATTTTATTGCAGCATAGACATTTGCTTCAGAATTTACCGCATAACATTTGACAATTTATCTTGATCAAATCTGAAAGTAGAAAAAATAATATAAAGCAACAAACGAATTTTAAAAAAAATATTTTTATTCTAATAAAACTGAAACATTAATCTTTTTATCTTTACACAGTTAAATATTCCAGCAAAATATAAATTAATGTAGAACTTCAAAAAGCAACACAGAATGATAATGAGGTTCAACTAAACTATTTTAATTTTCTCTCTGACTTAAATTTAATTATAAACTAGACGGATGTGGCAATCTCGAAACTTTCTTCTATCTCATACATGTTAATACTTCCTGAAAAATACAGCATAGCAGCGCCGCCGGTTAGATGATTTACACCGAAATCTAATCAACAACCACTTATGTCAACTTCTAACTGAATCTGAAGTTTCGTGAAAATCCGTGCATTATGTTTTGAGTAGAGCTATGGCGGAAATCGTAAAAAATTCTTCATAGCAGGGCCACCTGTTGGGCGATATATACCAAAACCTCATAAGCAACAACTTAAGTCAACTTGGTAACTGAATCTGAAGTTTGATTAAAATCCGTGAATTACTTCTTGAGATAAAACTATTTCGGGAATCAGGAAAAATGCAGCATAGCAGCACGACCTGTTGGGCAATTTACATCAAAACGTAGTCAGCGCCAACTCATATCAAGGGCTAACTGAATATAAAGTTTCATAAAAAACCGCGCATTAGTTCTTGAAATAGGGCCATTGCGGAAATCGTAAAAAATGCAGCATAGCAGCGCCACCTGTTGGGCGAATTACACCAAAACGTAGTCAGTGCCAACTCATATCAAGGACTAGCTGAATCTGAATTTTGATGAAAATCCACCCATTAGTTCTTGAAATAGAGCCCTTGCAGAAATCGTGAAAAATGCTGTATAGCAGCGCCAGTTGTCGGGCGATTCACCAAATCGAAGTAAACATCAACTCATATCAAGGACTAACTGAATCTGAAGTTTCATAAAACTCCGTACATTAGTTCTTCAGATAGAGCCATTGCGGAAATCGTAAAAAATACAGCATAACAGCGTCACCTGTTGAGCGATTTCCACCAAAAACTAATCAGCGCGAATTTATATGAGGTACTAACTGAATATAAATTTTCATTAAATTCTGTGCTATAATTCTTGAGATAGAGCGGCCACAAAATTTGTGTCACGCACAGAGACACAGACAGACGGATAGCCTCACAGACAGGCATTTTGTAGAAACGTGTTTATCGGGATCTCTGACCCCTAAAACGTGCAAGTTCATCGAAAACCGGAATTCGAAAATTTTCATGAATCCAATACTTTCTTCTTGTAAAGATAGAAGAAAGTAAAAAACCTCGATGACATGAATTTGGAATATGTTTTAATTATCGTCTGCACATTAAAAATATTTTTTGCTTTAAAATGCCGCTGGAAATAAACAATGGATCGAAGGATATGTATTCGCGCTTTACGAAAAGAAATACTCTTATTCGATTATTAAACTGGACGGATATGGCAATCCCAAAACTTTCTTCTATCTCATACATATTAATACTTCCTGAAAAATGCAGCATAGCAGCGCCACCGCTCACCAAAATCTTAATCAGCAATAACTTATGTCAACTTCTAACTGAATCTGAAGTTTCGTGAAAATCCGTGCATTAGTTTTTGAGTAGAGCTATGGCCGAAATCGTGAAAAATTCTGCATAGCAGCGCCGCTTGTTGGGCAATATATACCAAAACCTAATAAGCAACAACTTAAGTCAACTTGGTAACTCAATCTAAAGTTTGATTAAAATCCGTGCATTACTTCTTGACATAAAACTCTTTCAGGAATCATGAAAAATGCAGCATAGCAGCGCCACCTGTTGGGCAATATATATCAAAACCTAATACGCAACAACTTAAGTCAACTTGATAACTGAATCTGAAGTTTGATTAAAATCCGTGTGCATTACTTCTTGAGATAAAACTATTTCGGCGATCAGGAAAAATGTAACATAGCGGCGCCACCTGTTGGACGATTTATACCAAAATGTAGTCAGCGCCAACCCATATCAAGGACTAACTGAATCTGAAGTTTAATGAAAATCCACGGATTAGTTCTTGAGATAGAGTCCTTACTGAAACTAAAAAATCTAAACTCTGTGGCTATACAATCCAAGAAGGATCAGGGCCGACAGTGCCCATCTCTGTTTTCTTGACCCTGAGCCCCGGGGTGCTATACAGAATGAGTCCCGACCAGGTGGTCAGCCTAACGCGAGACCCTTGGTGTTTAGTTCCCAAGCATGCTTGGTACTCATTTTATCGACCCCAAAGGGATGAAAGGCTAAGTGGAACTTGCCCAGTCGGGAGTCGAACTCTTGACCTGCGGTGCGGTGCGGCGCGGCAGTCAGATACCCTGACCACTACACCACAGGGCTTCTAGAGTCCTTATTGACATCGCAAAAAATGCTGTATAGCAGCGCTACCTGTCGAGAGATTTACACCAAATCGTAGTAAACACCAACTCATATCAAGGACTAACTCAATCTGAAGTTTAATAAAATTCCGTGCATTAGTTCTTGAGATAGAGCCATTGCGGAAATCGTAGAAAATGCAGTATAGCAGCGCCACCTGTTGAGCGATTTGCACCAAAAACTAATCAGCACCAATTTCTATCAGGGACTAACTAAATATACATTTTTATTAAATTCCGTGCATTAGTTCTTGAGTTAGAGCGTCCACAAAATTTGTTTCCCACACAGACACACAGCCAGACAAACTCATATACTCACAGACAGACATTTTGTAAAAACATGTTTTTCGGGATCTCTGACCCCTAAAACATGTCACTGGAACATCAAAACATGCCTTGGATTGTCGTCGAAAACCGGAATTCTGAAATTTTCATGAATTTGTATACTTTCTTCTTGTAAAAATAGAAGAAAGTAAAAATGGTGAAAAGCATGTTTTTAATATTTCTACGGATAATATAAGTGACATAATTATTAAAGCAAGAAAAAAAAAAACCCTCCAAAGCTTACATTTGACTGGGCAAAAGTGTAAAATATGCATACCCAACAAAGGTACGTTCACCGCTTATTATTATAGTATCTAATCTCTATTTTTTTTTTTTTTTTTTTTTTTTTTTTTTAAATCCAATATCCCAAGAAGCTGTCACAATATCTTTAAAAATTTCTATAGGAATTGTAAATAAAGTTATAAAATCTAATTTAAAGTTCATTTTTTAAAAAAAATTATGTTCACCTCCTAATGCGAAAACATATGCTTCTCAGCGAAAAATAGAAAAATCTATGTGCAGATTGTTCTATGAAAATTATTTGGCAGGTTTAAATTTGAAATATGTAGTCACAACCGATGAGGCTTAAATACATTTATCTGACTGCATTAGAAAGTGATCGATTTACTTCCGAAAAAGAGGAGAAAAAATTTTGGACCCAAAATGTTGGTTCGGAGAAAACAAGGAAAGTTTTTCTAAATGTTTATGGTTGTTGCTGGATTCTCTTATAATGGAAAACTTAAAATAAGGACAGATGTAAAAATTAATTCAAATTACTATAAGAAATATCTTTTAATACCTGTTTTCGAAGAACGCATTCCAACACATTACCCAGAAAAACAGTTGCGTTAATTTCCATCAGGATAAGACAACTAAATATGCCTCTAAATCTACTGCTATATTTTTAGAAAAAATGAGAAATAATCCCCGAATTCATGCTATTCCATTTAAAAGCATCTCAGTCAAGATTCCCGATGTGTCTTTCTCGTGGATTACTGTGTATTTAGACTTTTAAATCAAGCATTTTATAAACCCATCCCAAAACCTTTCTTTCTGACCGATGACCAGGCCCCATACCTGCCGGGAAGCCTTAACTGAACGGGTTTGATTCCTGGTATCGGGACCTTGGATGGTCACTGGGAGATTGTGATTGAGAAATGGAACAAAATTGATCTTAATATTTTAAGAAAAGCTCTTTTATCGTGGAAATCTAGATGTAATCATCAGACTATCAGACTGGAAAATATTAGAAAATAACACTTTTATCTTTTGTTTGTATATTTCTTTCTCGAAAATCGTTACAAAATTGTGTGAACAAGCTCTATTGTAGTAATACACATGGACTTAGATTTTAAGTACAACATTAATGTACTTATTATTAATAAACAAATAATTTTTTTTCAGTGGAATTTTTGACAAATATTACCTTGTGTATCAGGAGCAACTTTGCACATATACAGGCATGTACACATACATACATATACACAACAATACATACATCGGGTTATTAAAAATGCATGGTGATGGTAATCTTCCTTTAACCACGGATAACACAAAAATACTTCCAATTTAAACTAGTATGTTGTGGCCATCACAAAACTTTCTTCTATCTCATACATGTCAATACTTCAAAATTCGCTATCACAGTGCCAAATTAAATGGCAATCTGTGCTCATCATGAGAATTCTAAAAAGATGAAATTCCGTGCATTAGTTCTCGAGGTACGACTGCCCCTGAAATCGTGTAAATCCAGCAAAATGCAGCATTGCAGCGCCACCTATTGGGTTATTTACATCCGAACCTAATTATCATCCACTTATGTCAACGTCTAACTGAATATGAAGTTTGAGGAAAATTCGTGCATTAGTACTTGAGATAGAGCTATTGCGCAAATCATGACAAATGCAGCATAGCAACGCCACCTGTTGAGCGATTTACACCAACACATAATCAGCAGCAATATTAATCAAGTTATACTTAAATCTGAAGTTTGGTGAAAATTCGTGCATTAGTTCTTGAGATAGATCTATTGAGGAAATAGTGCAAAATGCAGCACAGCAGTGCCACCTGTTGGACGATTTACACCAACAGGTAGTCAGCATCATTTCATATCAAAGAGTAACTGAATCTGAAGTTTGATGAAAATGTGTCCATTAGTTCTTGGGATAGAGCTATTGCAGTAATCGTGTAAATGCTGCAAAATGCAGCATAGCAGCGCCACCTGTTAGGCGATTTACACCAAAACGTAAACAGCATCCATTAATGTCAAGGACTAACGGAACATGAAGTTTTATGAAAATCCGTGCATTAGTTCTTGAGATACAGCTATTTCGGAAATCGGGAAAAAGGAAGCATAGCAGCACCACCTGTTGAGCGATTTACACCAAAAACTAATCAGCACCAATTTATATCAGGGACTACTTGAATATAAATTTTTATTAAATTCCGTGCATTAGTTCTTGAGCTAGAGCGCCCACAAAATTTGTGCCACACACAGACAGACAGACATTTTGTAAAAACACGTTTTTCGGGTTCTCTGACCCCTAAAACGTGAAAATCCGCCCAAAACCGGAATTCGAAAATTTTCATGAATCCAATACTTTCTTCTTGTAAAGATAGAAGAAAGTAAAAAAGAACAGAAAACAACTATATCTTTTAGATATGACATTTGTTTTAAAGGGCTGTGCACACATATTAAATACGAAACTTAATTTTTTAATAGCACCCATTTCCTACAAGCTATATTTAAAAAAAAACATTCCTGCGTATAATAATGACATTAACAAACTGCATTCTTTTACCATCAAAACTTACAGAGTTATGATACTTTTAATTTTATAAAATTTCACCATGTTTAAACACTAAAAACATGTTTTTCCGCTGAAAGAGTAAATTTTAGAAGAGAAAGTTTTATCAGTCTTGCAGCAAATATAATTATAACAAATCTTATACAAAAACTTTTTATTTTTTAGTGCTATAAATGACTGTGTTACTCTGTTCAAAATTTCGGGTAACATGCAAAGAATAAGTGAATAATCAAGAACTTCCTAGTAATAACTTCTCACCGGTAGATTTTAGTGAAAAAAAGCTACTACCAATCTTGTAGTAGGTAAAATTTGCAGAAAACGTAACTTGGTAATTTTTTTCTAGGACTGTAAATAATTGGGATACAACGATCCGAAATTAACACGTGTAATGAATACAGTAAATAATTCATTGTATTAGGCTCAGCATTTCTGATCTTAGAATATATTATACAGGTTGACATGGCAATCAAAAAACTCAAGTTTTCGAATAGAATTATTGCATAAAGTTTTTTACTGTGTATGACAATAAAAACTGACAAAAAAGTCCTTTCGGCCAGTGCCGGGAAGAAAAAGTAGCTTTCAAATTTCTTGCATCAGCAGCCTTGTGGGAGATCCAGCTTATTTTATTCCAACACACGAAACAAAATTAGTGAAACCAGATTACAGAAGATTCAATGGCAATTTTTGTCAATTCTGAATATGAAAGAAAATTTCCCCAAATTAGTCAGCTTTATTTAAGTTGGCTTCATTTACAGCGATTTAAGTTTGGTCGCCAAATTTGGTGAAATCTTCAAGTGCCCGCCATTTTAAAACAACATGGTGGATGAAGCTAAACAATGAACTGGGTCGAGACCTTAGTAACTCCTATACGTATGCTCAGTCACATCGAAATCGGTTAATATATACGAGTGCTGTCGCATGGCAAATATCGGATTGTTTCAAAATGTCAGATACCCTAAAATTTCAAACTGCTACATCTCAACCATGTTTTATGATAAAGACGAAAAAAACTGCTCTGAAATATTTGTATTAGTATCAAACACTTTAAAAAAATCTTTTCGAATTTCTAATTTTTTTTTTTTTTTTTTTTTTTTTTTTTTTTTTTTGTACTTTTTTTTTTTTTTTTTTTTTTTGTATTTTTTTCGAATTTTAAAATTAATTTTTTTTGTACTTTTTTCGAATTTTAAAATTACTCTTTTTTAAATGACCAGCCTTTTAAAACAAGATGGCGGATGAAGCTGGCTAACGAATTCGGTCGAGATCTTGGTACATCCTGTACACATGCCTAGTCGCATCCAAATAGGTTAAAAAATTTGCGTGTTGTCGCATGACGAACATCAGATTGTTTCAAAATGTCAGCCACCCAAGAAATTCAAACTGCTATATCTCGGCCATTCTTTAAGATAAAGACGAAATAAAAAATGCTCCAGTAGTAGCAAAGTCAAACAAGAAAAAATCTTTTCAATTTTCTAATCTTTTTGTTTCTCTTTTTCAATTTAAAATTAAAAATTTTTTTTTAAAGCGGCCATTTTAAAACAAGATGGCTTATGAAAGTAGCTAACGAAGTCGGTTCTGGCCTTATTATGTCCTGTATACATGCTTAGCCCCATTAATTCGGTTAACAAGTACGCGTGCTATCGCATAACAAAATTATATTGTTTCAAAATGTTAGCCACCCTAGAAATTCAAAGAACTAAATCTCAGACATTTTAAAAGATAAAGACGAAGCAAAAAATCCTCCATAATCCTTGGATCAAGGTGAAACAAGAATAGAATCTGTTCCAATTTCTATTTTTTTTATCTCTTTTTAAATTAAAAAAAAATTTAAATGGCTGACATTTTGAAACAAGAAGATGAAGCTGGTCAACGAACTCGGTCGACAGACATTGATATGTACTATGCCCTTACTAAGTCACATCCAAATCTGTTCATAAATACGAAAATTACAGCATGATATAGCATATATATTATAAATATATATATACAGATGTATAAGGCAAGATTTGGACGGAGGGTTGTTTTGGGGGTCTGAGAGTCATGATCTGTGAAAGTATACCAAAATTTTCTGGAATTGCTTTCCTTCAGACAGCTACAATAGGTAGATTTTTGCTTTTTGTACAAAAAATTTCAAGATTTTCTGAGTTTCTGTGTAACTCCGCTATTCATGGGCATAGAAAAAAAAAATCTTCATGTGTGAAATTTCCTGCAAGTTTTATGGTCAAGTAACGCCATGTTGGGCGTCATTGTTTTAAAAAGATAATTTCAGTTCTAGAGTTAGAATTAATTTAGCCCAATGTGTATCACCATAACAACGGTATAAAGCTAAATAATTCCCGATCCAGAGCCGAACGGCTCAATGCGGTCCTTCAAAGGAGGTCGCGTACGGATCCCTCGTCCCCGAAGACACCAAGTGACACCCACCACAATAACTCACTCAGACTCACATCTAAACTGGGGGTATACTACACTTAAAACTTGGTACCTAAAAATAATAGAACGCATAATTTTATATGGAGCATGTGTCTGGGGGGGGGGGGCAATATCACAAAACAAGCTCTTAAGAAACTAACATCAATACAAAGAATTTTCCTTCTACGAATTTATCGGGGATACATAACAATATCAACAGACGCACTGCAAATACTCTCAGTCATTCCACCCATCACACTAGAATTACAGTACGAACACGATAAATCATCTATCTTACAACTTAAAAACAATACAATAGCGCACGCTCTTTTCTCCAACAAAGACATACAACACAATGTCAGGGGCTGGCAGCTTCATCCAGCAGAAGAGTCATCACACATACACGTGAACATTAAGCCTAACAGTTACATACCTGCACAAAGTCTCACGCTTTTCACTGACGGCTCTGGCACCAAGACCGGCGTTGGCGAAGCTTTCTGTGCAACGGAAGGCATGGTGAAGGCACATCAGTGGGTCTGCAGACTGGATGATAATAACTCCGTGTATCAAGCGGAACTGTACGCCATACTTAACGCATTAGAATGGGTTGAAGCAAACCCAGGCAGAAGTATTCCCATCTTCAGCGACAGTTTCTCCGGTCTGCAAGCTATACACACACACAGAACAAAAGACCCTCTTGTACTGCAAATTTAAAAAAAAAACTAAAATCTCTCATTCACCGTACCTCGCTGGGTCATGTCTCTGCTCATAAAGGTATATTTGGCAACGAGCTGGCTGATGATCTAGCGAAACAAGCTATACAAAAACCTACCATACACACACATCTACCAGTGCCCCAATTATACTTCAAGAGGATCCTGAGATCCAGGATTCTGACGTCATGGCAGGAGTACTGGGACACATCAACAAAGGGCAGGCACACACACGAACTCATTCCTAAAATTTCTCTTCAACTTTAAAACCTCACGCTGTACACGACCAGCTTTCTGACGGGCCATGTTCCCTTCAAGGCCTACCTAGAGAGATTTAAGTGCGCCTCTTCCAACCTGTGTGAGTGCGGTGAGGTGGGCACTGCAAGTCATGTCTACTTCCAGTGTGAACTCACACAACGCTGGCACTTAAAACGCCCGACATCTCCACCAGAAGGCTGGCTCCATAATATACTTACACGCACCCTCCTACTAAACAAACTAAAACACATCCATAAACACCTTTTTGAAATTTCAATTCTAACTGCGTAGCCTGGGCATACAACAGCTTCAGCTGCCCCTTGTCTCATATTCACCCGCCCCTTGTCGCGTAGGGGATCTGTTCCCCGGCGGAATGAATCTTGTCTTGTAAATTTTTTTTCGCCTTTCTTCTCTTACCTGCTCCCTGTCGCGTTAGGTTTTATTCACCTGGCAGATGCGACCCCGACACGGGATTTTATATACATACCGCCCACTGTCGCGATTCTGGCGGCTTCAGCTCTGGCTGAAAACTGTATTTTTTATTTATTTATTTTTTAAGACCTTAATAAAGGCGACCGGGGGGGGGGGGCACTATACTCTATAAACTTGGTTTCCTTGTCTGAGCTGTCCCTCTTAGGTCATCAAATCCGTCAGACGAAACTGCTAAGCAAGGGAGACACAAGGTCCACCACACCAAAGAACTTCATAAAGTCTCTGCTGAGGCATGATATTGTACCCTCCCAAGGAATGTTTTGACGAGTCCGAGATTCAAGGAAACATCTGCACCAAGGAGGTGATGCCTTAAAAAAATACGATGCAGCCAGACAAGCGGAAGCCACCAAGAGTGCCATCCAAAACTGCATACATATTAAGCGTCCTATCTTAAATGGAAGAGGTAACCTCAAGATTAAAGAGGTCACATCAATCAAGGTCATGCGCCACGTAGCGGATGGGGTTGAACTACAGGAAGATGCCTAATTGTTTTCTTACATCACACTACTAAAATAGTAAAGTTTTTTTACCTTGATTAATAGCTGAAAAATGTCAGATTAAATAGGGCGAAGAAAACTTCGTGGTGTCAAATGCATCTGAATCCCCCCCCCCCCTTGTCGCTACGCCATTATTTTCCAATAAATCTGGTAAACAAGATTAATATTCCATGAGTGAAAAAAGATTTAGAAATATACGCAGATGGTAGATATTCTGTCATATATGACGTCACACTAAAAGCCCCGTATGTGGATTATCAACCCCGTTCACAAGATGGCGCAGCTGTGTTATTTTATTCCCAATTCTAGTGTTAAGTTTGTACGCTTAATATGTATGCAGTTTTGGTCACGCATCTAAGCAACAGATACCGTCAAACCGACAAGCACTCTGTGCTCCGTAACTTCTTGAGGGAACGCGACTAAACCATCAGGTACCAAAAGTGCCATGCACGAGAGGTACCTCGCTTAGAGCACTGCACAACGAACAGGGCGTAACTATGCCCCATCAAGCCGAAGGCATCCCAGACGGTCACTAGGCATTACGCCTCGAAGGGAACGTGACAAAACCCCTCAAGTACCGAACCAAAGCTCAAGATACCCTACCTAGAGGCCTACAAGAGCGGAATGGGCAGTTCAATCGCTCCTCAAGACCACTAGCCGAAATCAAAGCCCTGAAAGATCGCACCTCAAGACCCCAGCCAGACACAAATAGAGTCACACAAGACACAGATGTCACACACCGAGAGAAAAGAGAAGGTACCTGCCAATTCCACCGGCCGTCGCAGTACGGATAGTCACGCCGGTTTGGCTTGCTCCCTAGAGACATGATTCCGGCAGCCCAACTTCCAAAGCAACATAACACAGCATAAAACGGGGAAGAATCCAGCAGAGGGGCTTGGTCCCGGTCGACACACACATCCTGTCAGTTTGCGAGGCTTCGTAGTAAAGCTACCTTCACCAGTTACAGTCGACACCGCCCGTCCGCACCTCATTGTTAGTCAAGGAAACACCCCCCAGACAAGGCATACTCCGGAAGAGCGTGGTTGGCCCCATCGAACACACAACTTGTGCAACACGGCAGGGCCGCGAATCAAGCTCCCACACTGTTTGCAGTCGACACTGGTCGGACTTGCCTCCCAGTGACTCCAGGAAAAGCCCCACCTAAACAAACATCGAACACACTTTTTAGGGATTTCCCGCATTTTCTACTTTTTATTTTCATTTTTTTCTATTTTTTCCCCACAGAAACACTTGGGACACCAAAGCCTAGGAGATAACCACCACCCCCACGTCTCGAGAGTAGTTTGGCACTGTCTCGACCCAGCTCACCATCTTGTTCTCCGCGAGCGGTGCACAAGAAACACCAGTGCCTGCCCCCCGTCAGGGACACTGCTTCCGGTCTCCTTCCACACTTAAGTAGCCGTTTCGGAAACACAGCATCCGCGGCGACCTGGCTCCTCGTCATCTTCCCCGTTTAAGAGTTCGGTTGAGGACCACCAAGAGGGGGGGGGCATACCGACAACGGTATACAAAAAAATCACTATAGAGAATGTAACTGTATCGAATGAGATTCTTTTAAGCATGGAAATACTTGAAAAATCACATTTCTAAGACAGCATTTCTTAACATTGAAATAAATTGGGAAAATCCATAGCATAAAGCTACCGAACGACTCCTGCTGCTTCTAGCTCATTATTAGTCTCGGTCGGCGGTTGTACTTCTTTTTAGAAGAATTTTTATATACTTTCTGTGGTTAACTACGTCTGTTCGTAAAAATTGCATCTATGCCCTCCTCTTTTTTTGGTCTCTTCCCTGATAAGTCCCTATATTTGATAAAAGCAACTTTGTGCTGTAAACAATTCCCATTTTCAAAAATAAACATTATGAAAATATAGATAACTGACTGATAGGCAGTAATATGTGCAACATAAAGTGTCCTTTGCTAGTAATTGAATTTAGACGAAAAAAGTTATTTTGCTTATATATTATACTTTTTGCCTAAAATTTTCCAATCAGCTGACTGTGTGGCTCAGAAAAAAATACCATGGAACCGGTCTCGGGTGGGTTCTATTGCCACGGTAACTGACCAGTTGACTTTATTTTAAGGAAATCCGGCGTTTTCATTTCTCGCCAATTTTCTCCCGCTCTATCGGTCATTTCGAGAATTATCGCAGTCCTTTTTGTCCTTCTGCTCGTACAGGCGAAGTTTTCCCTCCCTACAAGTTTTGGAACCTTCGAAAGCAGGAAAACTACCCAGGGTTTTTCTTATCTGAGCCACATAAGAGTCTAAACAAACAAAAAACATACGCCTTAAGAGAAAAATAATAACAGTAAAATTATGAATATATCGTTTAACGGAGTTAATTTCACTGTGCTTTGATTTGTTGAACTTCATAATATCGTAGACCGGATGTTAATGCCAAGAGCGCGTTACAGTGAATTGTGTCCGACAGAGAAGCCTAGGAATAGCTCAGTTGACAAAACGTAGGTTATTTTAAACCGGTTCTTAAATTCCCTGCGCGACAAACGCGAAACTTCCTGACACATTTTCTGACTCATTTGTACAAAATTGATAAGCATGACTATCGAAGCCATTTGGAATCGAATTGTGTTTTCCATTTTTTGATAAATAAATTCTTATCAAGTTATAACCTATTTTTGTCACGCGTGACGACACATTTTTTTCTATTCTCTCACTTGATTTTTTTTTTTTTTTTTTGCCTAGAATTGCTGAGATTTATTTGTAATACGGCCTTTTTTTAATTTTTCGATTTTGGCTTACTTAAAAAAAATAAATGTACTTTCACTTTCAGAACCGGAATTCTTAGAAAAGACTCAACTAACTTCAGAAGAAAATGGTCATCGTAGCTGTATGTATTTTATTCTGCCATAAGGGGTTTCCTACATTTTTATATAAACATAACTTTTAAAAATTCAATAGCAACATCTGAATTTTATGGTTCATTTAAGTTTCTCAACGTGGGAATATAATTTGGCATCAATTTAAATTAGTATTATGTAATTACTGAATAAAAAATCAACCAATGTTAAAGATAAACGTCGGGTATTCAAGCATAACTCGAACAAAAATTTATATATTTCACTACATTTTGTTCATATGATACTTCGTGAAATTACAAGCCTAACGTGCGGGACTTTTTTATAAAAATGTATTTGTAACATTATCAATTTATAATGCGATTATTAAATCTATATTATAAAGAACAAACATATCTGTGCGTAACGCATACGTCATTTTGCGAATGGCAACACTTTGAAATTTGAAATAAAATTTTGGTTTTGCAATTTTCGCTACTGCAAATTTTTAAACTTCTAAACATCGCACATTTTAAATTTTTACACCATCCTATAAGGAAAAAAATGCTCTTTTAAATGCAATTTGTTTGAAAGCTGTATCTCAATTTATTTTTGAGATATTAATTTTTTTTGTAGTTTTTAATACCATTTTTCTTATCGTGGCAACAAAAGTACCTCATTTCTATTGAAAGTCATTGAAAGTAAACGGAAAATAAATTAAAATAAAAAAACTTTGTAAATAATCAGCATAAAATAAAAACAATACATAGGACACGTTTCGAGGTAAAAATATAACAGCTCGTCATCAGCTACAATAAATAACAAATGCATCAGCTACAATAAATAACATGTCATCAGCTACAATAAACACGTGTCCTTATGGATACGGGTTTATTGTAGCCGATGACGAGCTGTTAGGACACGTGTTTACTGTAGCTGATGACGAGCTGTTATATTTTTAGCTCGAAACGCGCCCCATTGTTTTTATGTTATGATGATTTTTTACAAAGTTTTATTATTAACCATTTGGAAAAATGGTTATTGTTCTCGTCAGGATGAGAAATCAAAAGCATATCTGAAGGTTTTCATTGGTTTAATTCGCAATTTATTCGTTCTCTGATTGGTCTATACAGTAATCTGTATTTCCCTTTAATTTCAACAACGATGGATACTTTCTGTTGCCACTATGACAAAAAAGTAATAAAAACTACAAAAAAAAAAAATTAATAACTCAGAAACAAATTGAGATACAGCTTTCAAACAAATTGCATTTAAAAGTACTTTTTTCTTTTTGAGTATTTTAGGAATGAATTTTTATCGAGATTAGGATGCTAATCATATTTTATGGTATTAAAATCAATATGAAAATATTATAAAAATAAAATGTATTAGATGTATATTATTTTAACTAAAAATATCTGCACAATATTTTATCTCTTTTTTAAAGAGATAAAATATATCCATATATCTCCATATATATCCATATAAACCATCTAGTTTTAATTGCATCCTATCGCCAGTTTTCGGTGCTGTTTCGCTAAACAAAAAATAGTCGAAAATAGGAGATACTATATCTTTTTGCTGCCATTTTCTCACAAAACCTGAAAAAAAAGTTGAAATTAAAATATGGGCTATGTCAAGAATATTGTCTATTATTCCATGATAATGAAGTCATATGCACACTTTTCTATAGACGAAGTTTAAGACAGGATTGTGAAAGTGGATTGCTTTAGCGGATGCAGACGACGTCATTTTATAAAAAGGCGTGTACCATTTTAATTCTTAAACCTGAATTATGTTTTGTAGAAGCGCGTCATTTTCACAGCCCAGCTGCTTTGAAATTCTTCACAGGTGAAAAATCTTCACTTTTGAAAATAATGTAATCGAAATCACACACTAATAAAACGCAACGTTTTACAAAAATTTAGGGTGTCTTTATAAAAGAGAGGTGACATGCAAATAATAGCGATTTATATTACAGAAATTGATGTTCTCGCCTGGATGAATTTGCTTCGCTGAGTTAGACAAGCAAACAAATAATTCGTGGTTTAAAATAATATCGTGTTCCTGAAGTTTTTGCCAAAAATTCTCTCGAATAATAAATTTTTAAGGCTATTCTTTAGGACATTCTTCTATAATTTTATCAAAATAACATAACTTGCTTAACTTAATTTTTCCTAATTTTATATGCTCTACATATTTAAAACACAAGTGTGTTTTTTAGTCATCTGCCCTGATCTTTCTGCTGAACCAATTTGACTAATATTTTTTTTAACTGAAAGCTCTTCTTTTGTAGATGTGATCGCACTATCTGTTTTTTTTTAGGGTTTCGTACTTAAAAAGTAAACACGGAACCATTATAAGATCACTCCTGTGTCTGTCCATCCGTCTGCCTGTCTGTCACAGCCATTTTACTCGTAAACTATGGAACGTGGAAAGTTCAAATTCGGAGAAGTAATAAAGACCATTGAACCACATATTTTCAGATTAATAAACATTCATAAATATATTTAGTAAAAATATAGGGGAGCAAATTATGCTACTTGAAAAAAAAATATTTTCTTTGTATATCATGTGGAGTATCCTGTGAAAGCTTTCGTAACGCTGAACTCAAAAATACATTCCTTTTAATTTTAGGTATTATATGTTAAAAAATACTGTCGAAAATGTAACGCAAAAATATGTCCCCCCCCCCCCCCATCTAATTCCGAAACTACTGAAACTAAAATTATGAAAAAATTAGAGGTAGTAGATGTTAATCTAAACCTTGCCGGAAAATTATAGCGATTATCCTAGGTCACATAGTCACATAGTTTTTGAGAAATTAGCATTTTTCTGTTATACACAAATTTCGATTTACGGGCATTCAGAAAAATTGTTGAGCGTCGCTGGATATACCTATCGTTGCAGAAGTATAAAAGCATTGTTGATAATGATTTTCGAAAAAAATCATCAGTAATTAGCTGAGATATTAACCCTTAAAGATAGGCCAGTTTGGATATACATTAGGACAGGGGCGGCGTACTCTATGCCTACCCGTAAGGCATGGTGACGTTACGGCGACGTCGTTGTGAAGTCACACTGTGACTTTGTGACCGTGGATGTGACGTCACGTGACGTTGATGTGAAGTCACAGTGACTAGAATGTGAGGTCGTTATGGCCGTTTTAGAGCTCATTTGTGACGTCACATTGTGACCAATTTGTGAAGTCACGGTGAGACCAATTTGTGAAATATGTGTCATTTGTGACGAAATTGTCATTAACACTGTGATGATTCTGTGACGACAGTGACAATGTTGTGAAGTCACATTGTGACAATTTTTTGAAAATTGTGTAATTTGTGACGATTTTGTCATTAACTTTGTGACGAATATGTGACTACAATGACAATGTTGTGACAGCGTTAAGATGCAATATATTTATTGAAAAATGAAATCGCTATTCGAGTTCAATCAATGCACCATGGCAATGAAAGCAGGAATGATTATGAGTAAAAAAAAATTCTGAAGTTCACAGAAAAATTTCAGAATGTTTTTTTCACGATACTTTATTGAAATTTACGTTTTTTTTTTCGAAATCCTTCGGTGAAATTCACCTTATTTGTACGATTTATTGACAAAATTTTATGTTTTTTCACTATCATTTGACGAAATTTGCTTTTTTTCACTATGCTTTGAAATTCACAAAATTCACGTTTTTCTTCAATCTTTTGACGAAATTGCGATTCTTAGATGAAATTCACGTTTTTTTCTACGACCATTTCAAGAAATTTAGATTTTTTTGCGATCGTTTGACAAAATTCACCTTTTTTGCGCGATTTATTTACAAAATTTCGCCTTTTATGTGGTCCATTGATGAAATTCGCATTTTTTGTACAATCTTTTGACAAAATTTAATAGATGAAATTCGCTTTTTTTCCCCGATCTTTTGACGAAATTTGCATTTTTTCGCGATCCTTTGACGAAACTCACGTTTTTCTTCAATCTCTTGACGGAATTGCGATTCTTAGATGAAATTTACGTTTTTTTCCACCACCTTTTGAAGATATTTAGATTTTTTTCGCGATCATTTGACAAAATTTGTCTTATTTGCGCGATTTATTTACAAAATTTCGCCTTTTATGCGGTCCATTGATGAAATTCGCGTTTTTTCTACAATCTTTTGACAAAATTTGCTATTCTTAGATGAAATTTGTTTTTTCCACGATCTTTTGACGAAATTTGCATTTTTTCGCGATCCTTTGATGAAATTCACGTTTTTTTCAATCTCTTGACGAAATTGCGATTCTTAGATGAAATTCACGTTTTTTTCCACGACCTTTTGAAGAAATTTAGAATTTATTTCGCGATCGTTTGACAAAATTCACCTTATTTGAGCGATTTATTTTAAAAATTTCGCCTTTTATGCGGTCCATTGACGAAATTCGCGTTTTTTCTACAATATTTTGACAAAATTTGCTAATCTTAGATTAAATTCGCCTTTTTTCATGATCTTTTGACGAAATTTGCATTTTTTCGCGATGCTTTTACGAAATTCATCTTTAATCAAGCAAGTTATTCTTTCTTTTCTATAAACATCACAGCAAGTATTAAAAACTTTTGAGAGTAAAAGAATAATTAGGCAATATTTTCTCATTCTGCTTTTGCAATAATAAATTTACAGCAAATTGGAGCTAACAACTACAGTATTTACTCGCGTAATAGTCGCACTTTTTTGCCAATTTTTCATTGTGAAAGTCTAAGTGCGACTATTATGCGGGGAAATCTACTACACAATATTGTACACTCTAATGCTAAAACATTACTGGTATAAAAAAACACATTATAATAAAATTAGTAACTTATCATATGTTTCCAAACTATATGCTGTTTATTAAATACCATTTTTCTTTTTATAGTAATATTTTCATAGACGTAAAATTTACAAATAATCTTTGTGAAAATTTTGACAAAAAATTCTCATAATAAATCACTTTCACTGAAGGTAGCAGTACCACTATTGTAATGTGAATCGGTGTATGAAGAATCTCCGTCATTCCATAAAATGTCATCTTTACTTCCGTCCAAAGCGTCGGAGATTAATAGTAATATTCCTTTGTACAAATGCAAGATGAGCTGGAAACCATATTTGCTTGTTTTGTTGTTTGTGCCACTAATTAAGGGTATATTCGAAAAAATGTTTTTCCACCCTCAACAGCTCGAAATTTTCTGAGACATTTTCAGACTCATTTTTAAAAGTAAAAACATGAAACTTGCTAGGAGTGATTTTTGAAGACATGGTTAACGTGCCGTGTGATTTCATTTTCAGCTCAATTAATTAGAATTTGATTTTTAAACAATTATTTTCTCAGTATGACCCTTTTTTTCATTCCCAGATTGCACGCTTCGGAAAATTCGGTTCAAAACGCTAACTTTGACAGCGTTTAATACAGTATTTTCTGCATTTATCAAAAAATTGAGATGCACGGCACATTATGTAGTTTCTAAATAAGAGAATTTCCCAGTTTAATACTTTTGAGAGCAAAAATGAATTTTAAAATGAATTAGAAAATAAGCAGTTTGGATCGGAATACAACCTTAAATTATATTTATTTGCTGTTTTTATTAATTCTGCAATTACTTACTGTTCAATCTAGGCCATTTTTTAAAGTTGCAGTACCCTGCTCTTTTTAAAATGGGCGAAATACATCCTTTTTTTTAAAGTGAAATTCACCTTTAGTTGCAATCAGAAATTTCTTCTAAAAAACTACCTCATACAACAGTATTCCTAAATCAGTGTGTCCAAGACCTTGCAAAAATTATAGAACTTTATTTCTTCAGAAAATACAAGATATTGTTAAATCATGTCGTTATTTAATTGTATTTTTCAATTTGTAATTCATAAAATCCTTAAAAATTAATGCCACTTTATTTATCATATTAACAAATTATATACTTTTTCTTATAGCATTACGAAACACATTACTATATTACATTTACTCATGAAGCTCTGTCATCATGCTCTGTTTTTATGAACTAGCATCTCTTTTTAATGCATTTGACTAATAACACCAAAAGCATTTTTATATGAAAAATATCAATTATTTATTCAAATAAAGTTTTGAAATTCAATAGCGATACTTTCATATAAGCAACAATCCAAGAGTTAATAGTCGAAGAAATCGCCAAAGATTTTACTACCTACAGCAGTTTTTTTTAAAATTATTATTAATATTCTAATAGTTTTAGTAGTTTAAGCGAGCAGTTCCATTACATGTTTATTAAATTTGTGTTTTATTTATGAACAATGTTTGATGACGTTTTTAATTTGTTATAAAGGTTTTAGAATAACGTGTGGTGAAAATTTTATGTATACAGCCTGTTACAAATGCAGGTAATCATATTTTCTTTTATATGACACAGTAAAATAAAAAATAATGAAAATAATGTAAAATAGTTAGTCATTTTTATGTGAATAAAGTATAAAAATTCAAACCATAAGCAAAAAATAGAAGCACACATTGGTTCATTATTACTATTATTATTTTATTTACAGGATTAGATGATAATCATAAATAACAAGCCCCCTTTAATCAGTCTGTTTTCTAATAGAGTGTATAGTATAGATATTTTGAAGTTTATGCGTATAAAATCATTCAAAAAGTAAAATATTAAAAGTGTCTAGAAAAAAAAATAATGAAATATATTTTACATTTTAGTTTCATTCATTCAAGTACATGGATATGTGTTTTAAAAATTAAAATCTTTCAATATAACCAAATTTAAATTCTCACTGGGTTGCATAATTTCTATATTTGTCAACAAATTAAGACACCGATTTACTTTCAAAGCTTTTCGTTCATAATGTCTAACTGAAAAGTTCTTACCAGCTAAGGATATCTCTTTATAATTTTTTATAACTTTTTTCACATCGAATAATACTCATTGACACTGATTTTTCACTCTTAATACTACATATGTATGATATCATTTAAATAGTACTTCTCCATTATGTAAAAATTTCCTATTTCTTCTAAATAGAATAAGCAATCTTCTTTTCTTCCGAACATATATTAATTTTTAAATAAAAATGTGCAACGAAAATTGTTTGAGACAATCAAAAAATTTTATTCTATAAAAAGGCCTTTTTATTTAGTACGTTAAATACATTTAAATATTTGCTAATTATGTTAAACTTTGATTATAATATTTTTATATGTCATTTTAAAGTTTGAGAAAAGATGTGATTTTAACCTATAATATTTTAAAAGAAAACAAATCTGATTAAAATAAATTTATATAATTGATATTAATCATCTGATTAAAATTGTTGAGACAGTTATTTATTTCAATAAATTAAATAATAAATCTACTAAACTGTATTAGGTTAATGAAATGTTTATAAGAAAATACTAAAAGAAAATACTAATTTAAAGAAAAGCAAACTCGGGAATAAAATATTTTTTCATACCTTTTTTTTCCCCCTTAACGTCATTCTTTAAATTCCGATGTAATCCATGTTTTAGGAAGAACAAATTTTGGCAGTAGAAAATATGTCAATAATACATACACTAGCAATGATGGGAATCATTTAAACCACACCAAAGCTAGTGTAAATATCTCGAACACATATTTTCGTCTAAAGCTCTAAAGTATGACCTTGGGATGATTATTCCTAGGAATTTTTTAGGTTAAATGTTTTTATCTGACAGACTGCATGTTCATAACGCTACCTATTGTCCAGCAAAAAACTCCATCTGCCTGTTCCAAAGGTTAAACGCAATATGTTGTTTTTAATAGTTTTATCGTCTGCGGTTAGCACTGTTTTGTTTATCAAAGCAAGAACAGATGGCTTTTCCGTTTTTATACATTTATGTGATATAATATTTTTATAAACTTACTTCCAATTAAAATTTCTTGTTTGAAGAATTTTTTGATGCATTTAACTTTTTTTTATGTGTTTCAAAATAGTTCAAGTTTTAAGTTTTGCAAAGCTATTTAAGTTTTGCAAAACAAAAAAAAATATGAATAATTAATTACGCCATGAGTTTTACATATATTTTGTATACAGTGAAACCTCCCTGTGCAACCACCTCCATTAAGCGACCACCTCCCTCAACGACCATTTTGTCATAGAACGAAATTTATTCCCATAGGCTCAATACTAATTTTACCTCCATTCAGAGACCATTTAAGTTGAACTCCCTCCATGAGCGACCAATTTCTTTGAAGAAAATGAAATAAATTCCGCTTTTTCCTGGTCGCTTGAAGAAAGTTTTATTAGAAAATTAATTCCTGAGAGCGCATTATTCATGAAACTTCTAAAGTTAGTTTAGAATTTTTTTTTTTTTAATATTTTATTCCGATAACTTTTAAGTGTTTAAACACCTTTGTGCCTCTTTAGGCAATGAATTTAACTCTGATGACAAATTAAGAATGGCGGTCAATAAACTGCCGTGCGCTATTCTGTCAAGAAACTCTAAAAAAAAATAGATAAATTAATGAAATCGTCATTATTTGCTCCCGTTCAAAAAAAGAAAAACAAATGCATTTATTTACTGAACTTCGAAAGGACTTGGAAATAAAATCTATAAAAGATAAAACCGTAAAATCACAAAAAACGTCAATATATTCATTTTTTATACTCTGCAGTAATTAACTTATGTAATTAACTTTTGTTTTGAAACCTAAATTTTCATATTTTTTCAAAATGTGAAAAATAAATTTTAGTAACATTAATTGTTACCTTTTTTTAACAATTAAAATCTAGATTTAAACGTGACCTCTATTAAGAGACCACCTCCCGGAGCGACCAATTTTTATTTGAACGGAACGTGGTCGCTTTAAAGTGGTTTTACTGTATTTTATTTTATATTCGGAAAAAGTTAAATTTATTTAAAAATGTGAAACAAGTAGCCAGATTTATTTTTTAAGAATAACTTAAAATAATTAAGCACTAGCAGAAAAATTTATTACTGAAAATATGCAAGTGTTTTTATTTCTTATAATAAAGCATTGCTTTATTACAAAACTCCGTCCCTTCCCATACCCACACACAATTTATACATACAATAATTTATAAATAAAAACCATTTTCCCAGATTATAGAATACAGGAAGAAAACATTTTCTTATTATTGAAATCTCTACAGTTAATACATTTTTCTAGATTGACCACTAATAACACCAAAAAACATTTTTATATGAAAAATATCAATTATGTATTCAAATAAAGTTTTAAAATTCAATAGCTATACTTTCATATTAGCAACATTCCAAGAGTTAATAGTCGTAAATATCGTAAAATATTTTACTACCTACAACAGTTTTTTTTAATTCAAAAAGTTTTAGTAGTCTAAGCGAGCAGTTTGATTACATGTCTATTAAATTTGTGTGTTTTATTTATGTACATTTTTTGGTGAAGTTTTTAATTTTGTTGTGAAATATTAGTCGGAAACAAACACTGAATTATTTTTATTGTTTGATGCGGAAACTTTTAATCTTAACATATGTTTTGTTTTATTGCGAGTTTACACTGCGAGTTACACTGTGAGTATATGGTAGGGTTTTTTTGTCATATAATGAGACGTACGTTACATGCAATGACATAACAGTGACGTCACAATTTTTTTTAATTGACAGAAAATTATCTTTTACAGTAAGTAACATGTTTTAAAGAATTTTTATAATTTTTAAAAGTTTTCTAAGAAGTTCACATATCAGTCACAGTGTGACATAGCTGAGTGGTGGCATTTTGGTCACAGTTGTGACGTGACCACAGTGACTTACAGTGACGTCACAATGACGTCACTGTGACTATGCATGCTATGAGGGTAGTTAACAACTTTTAATGATATATATGTGTAATGTAATGTACAGTAACAATATAAAAGCAATAAACGTCAAATTGTTAAAAACATACTAAGTCTCAGTCAGGGGTCTCAGGACTCTAAAAAGTAGAAAAAATGAAAAAAAGACCCTTTTCAACATTTGATGTCTTAAAATGTATATGATTTTAAAACACAATTTTAATTGGGATGAAAGATATAAGTATGTTCTTTCATTTCATGCATTTAAAAAATTGCAAGATACAGAATTAGTATTTATAGTGGGTTCGAAACTGTTAGACTTTTGTCGAACAAAAAATTGGCATAACAGTTTACGCGCAGGATTACAAAATAAATATTGCAACTAGAAGGAAAATTTTGGTGCTTACTTATACTTCAGATTCTAATAATTTCCCTGAACTTAAATAAATTTGTAATTAAAGCATTTTTATATTTTTAATGCAATGCTGCATTTAGCTAATACAAAATTTTAAAATATCAACAGTAAAATCACCTAAAAAAATATTTCTTTGAACAATAAAAAGGAAATTTTAGGTTCAGTTTATACAGACTAACATGAAATACATGTTTTGACAATTTCATGAAAAAAATATTCAGAAGTTTTTGAGGTAGCCTGCGCGTTATGCCCCAAAAACACCATTTGGAGAAAAATGACTTCAAAGTTTCGGGATCACCGCTTCAGTTATTGAGAGGGTATAATTCTAAAAGCCATAACTTCTGTTCTAACGGGAATTTTAAGGAAACAATTATATCAAAATATGCAGAAAAGATAGGAGTTTAACATCTAAAAAAATTAAAATTTCTTAAATTTTGAAGTTTTAAGACTCCGGCGACCACTTAACCGTTTCTGGGAAGGAGTAATTCTATTTATAAACTTGTGAAATAACGAACTGACACAAGAATTTATAAAAGAATTTATTAGAAAATGCGAAGTTGTTTATTTTCACGTACATGATAAAAGGAAAATTTTAATTAAATATTCTTGGTGGCGATTGTCTGTTTTGGAATTAAAATTAGGTGTCCTTTTTTTAAGGACACCGCCCTCGAAAGGTTTAATTAGAATGAATGGCATAAATACTGTGGGATTCGCGATAGTTTGCATTGAGTGTATCTCTCAATACGCCTCGAGTGACTTTAAAAGTTAATTAAACACCTATCTGGAAAAACGCGGCACTGACCAAGGTGGCGTTACAACTTTGAGACCTTTTTTCTAAGCGCGCTTAGCACAATGCCAAACTTAAACTTTGAACAAAGGTTTTGTTTTAGCTACACTGTAGAAATAAAGGTTATTACTACGCTGAATTTAGTTTTATGAAATGCCAAATGAAGTTTAACTATGCACTGCTATTATTGTCAGTACCAAATTAAGTTCATCATAAACAGATTGGGATAATATTAAAAAAGAGTTATACGAATAGCTATATTTGATATTATTTAGGTTCCATATCTCTTTGAGCTTTCATGGTATACCCATTTGCACTTTTCTAATATATACAGTTATACCCAAACCTACGTTGTATAGTTTTTTACAAAATCTTAGTATTCTTTTAGCAACGGTTTTTTATAATACCATTACAAATTCAAATATTTATTCTACGGAACCCTCTGTATGCGAGTAATACTCGCACTTGACCGTTTATTTTTTAAATATCCCCACTTTTATAATTTAAATTTAAAAGTATTTTATGAAATTTCTTTAAAATGATGAAAATTAGATAGCTTTGATTATTGCAGACAAGAGAGAAATAATTTTAGAAGAAAATTTTAGAAAGAATTTTAGAGAGAAATAAGAAGTATTTTAAATTTATTCATGCTATTTTCTGATAAAAATTCAAAATTGTTGATAAAAATTGTTGTATAGGGTTTAGTGGCGCAAAATCCCATTAGGAACAGAATATTATATTAGGGGCATAATAACGGAAAATGACACACTGCTTTTGAAAACACGCATTTTTCCTCATAAATTTTCTATATTGTTTTTCCTTCTGCATGTGTACTGATGCTAAGTTTCAGGCACTAGACGAAATGCTTATTTAAGTGAAAATGAAGTCATATTTAAAAGAAAACGATCACTATCTTAGATAAAACTAAACATTTTAAACACGAATGCGTCTAAAAAACATAAATTACAGAAATTTTTACTCTCCGTAATTGAGATTAGAATCTCAAGTAAAGAGTGCGTCTGTTCACATAAACGATGTTGCTGACAATCGTGACTTCAAGTTTTGAGTTAAAATGATTTTTAAATGATCAAACAAAATACAAATTTTTTTTAAATGATGAATATGGATATGAGAAGAGCGTATGCAAATTTTGAGAAGATGAAAATTGTTGTTTCCCTTCCGGAAATCCAAGCATAAGAGCCTCGATAACGATATCCTAATAACTGATCTTTATTATATTTTACTGATTCAGTATCTATATTATGGAGAACAAACTTATCTGTGCGTAACGTTGGCATCATTGTGCGAATGGCAACACATCACGATCAAATTTCGGTCTTGAAATTTTCGCTACTGCTATTTTTTAATCTTCTGACCATCGTACATTTTCAATTTTCGTCGCATAGGGAAAAAAAATTACTTTCAAATGCAATTTGATTAAAAACTGTATTCATTGACTGATGTATTATATTTTCTAAAATAATTTTTAAGCATAATTTAAAGATTATCTTATCACGTGCCGGTTTCAATACATAATAATAATAAACATTTTGCACATAAAGCAACGAACATTTTTCAGCATTTGTTTCTGACTATTTTTGCATAACGAAATTAATACTTCCTTTATGAACAAATACAAGAATATTAAAAAAAACCACCAATCTAACATATTTGTGACAGACAAATTAACGAAATTAATACTTCTTTTATAAACAAATAAAATAATAATGCTGAAAAAACACAAATGTAACACAATTTGTAATCGTACAATTTAAATTTTTAGATCACCAAATAGGATTTTTTTTTCATATGGAATTTGTTTACAAAGTTCATATCAGTTTACTGATTGTCTACGGTTTTAAAAACAATTTTCAAGCATGAAATTTTTTTTTAATTTATCTATATCGCGCGGAGCTCGATTACGAAAGATTAACCAGTTTTCCCTTAAAACAAAATAAAGAGTTCATCATTTTCTTACGGCTAATATCCATTAAAAAAAAAAAAAACTTCCTTATGAATAAATAAATAAAATAATGTAAATAAAACAAAAATTTACCAGACATGTATAAGCTCTGAAATTATCAGAATATAAAAGGATGCCATAAGTAGCAAAATCTTGGCAAAAAATCTTAGCATATACGGCTAATAAGAAAATATCGCTTTTGATAAAGTTCAAAAAATTATTTGATTGTGTAATTCGTATTTTCCATATGAAATGTAATTTTTTAATTTAAGTGGTCAATCTAAAAAATTTATTGCATATAAAAAAATTATAAGTTTTCAATAAAAAAAAAATGTTTTCACCTATATTCTTTAACCCGGGAAGCCCGGGTACGATCCCCTAGTATTTATAAAAAACATATATTGTCTTTCGTCATCATTAGAATCCCCCGCGTCGCCCCATCCTCTATATAAATTTTCTTTTTCACTTCTGGTCATAAGTGGTAACCAGTAGATATTCACAATTGGTGACTTTAAGGGATCATACTTAACCCTTTAGTGCGCAGCGTTGTATATATGCAAACAACAGTGTTTTGGATTTAATAGATTTTTTTATTCATATAGCGTAACTCCGGGAGAGTCGCCGCATACGGGATAGATGCAGGACCCCTTTTATTTCTTGTAATTATCGATAGATGGTCGTCAAATGCACAGTATAGGTGCGCAATGAGATTATTTTAACCAGTGTATAACCTGAATCCCATTTCGATGTTTACTTGTAGAAGTACAATCCTTAATTTGACGTAAGTGCATGATTTCACTGTCCAAACTTTTAAACACGATATGTTTAAATACTTTTCATACACTAATTACTAAATGCATGCATGATTTCGAAGTCAAAACTAAGTGTAGCGTTTATACAGTGTGTCCACGTATAACCTAACCGACCTTTATTTTCGCAACCGTTGGTCCTAGATGCATACTTCCAATTACAAAAATGGTTTAAATAAGGTAAAGAATTATTTTTAAAGCCATTTGGGTCAAGAAAAACATTTATTTAAAAAATTACGAAATTTAAATTTTTATACGGTCCCGACGTCCTATAAGTGATATTTAGTAAAAATTTACTGTGACACTAACAAGTAAGACAAAAAAATAATCCCATTCATCTAACATTAAAATTGACCGAGTAATGAAACTTTAAAATGCATGACTTATACCACTTTTTTACATATCAAAACAGATTATTTCGGTCAGGCTTTCAGGGGTCGTATATAAAGTACTTAAACTTATTTCAAAGTATCTGCGCTTTGAAAGAAATCGTACAGCTATTACTATTGAGTTAACTTTTATTAGTTAAACTTCAGATTAGTTAAAATAATTGTATTTTAACATATGTTTTATTTTGTAAATATTTGAGGCTATGGTTTCTTTTAACAAAAATTATGTTATTTTCATAAGGTTTTATTTAACTTGCAACGATCGTCTTTCCAGCTTAAAATTTGTACTCAAACTCACTTTCAAATGTCCGATAGAAGTTAACTTTTACATACTGACTTAAATCCGGTGACAATGTAATAATGATTTTCGACGCTTACCACCTTATACATACCTATATTAGAGGATAACGCAAAAAATTTCGGATAGATTACCGTCAAAAAGTTTAAAAAAGAGTTTTAGATTAGATAACATAAACCTGCGATGGTTGTGTTTTTAACTTTTATAATTACGTTTTAAGTATTTTTTAACGCTGAATAAAAAAGTTACCTTCACTTTTAACCATCATGTTTGGCAAATCGTTGGATTTTTCGCAAATCGTAAATTTCAAGGTTAAAAACTAGCAAAAAATCTGATACTGTAA
Organism: Maratus speciosus; assembly: GCA_963932465.1. NCBI lineage: Eukaryota > Metazoa > Arthropoda > Arachnida > Araneae > Salticidae > Maratus > Maratus speciosus. The sequence goes on along the minus strand of OZ010800.1, from coordinate 412,989,605 downwards.
AATAGATGTAAAACCTTTTTTATTCAATTTTATTTAATTCAATAATTTATTCAATTTTTTGGCTTATACTGGGTTTCTTACAGCTAAACAGCTCAGGGGTCCGATGAGTTTGGGAGGGAAGGGTGGATTAATTTTAACTTTGAGCTTTTTAACTTTGAAATTTGCGATTTGAGAAAAATTCTGACGTGATGGTCTAAAATGGAGATCATTTTCGGATTCAGCGCTAAAAATAACAATAATCAATTTTCAAAAGCTAAAAACATAACCATCACATCTATTTTATAGTAGTAAATTTTCGCTATTTTTTTTTTTTTTTTTTTTTTTTTTTTTTTTTCTTAAATTTACGATTTTCAAAAAATCTTTATGTGATGGTAAAAAATAAATGTCATTTCGGATTCAGTGGTACAGAATACATAAGTATCAATTATCAAAAGCTAAAAAACATGACATAACCTAACTTTTCCAAGGTAGTGTAATCTAATAACATTTTAAAATATGTATCATTTTGTAAAGAATTGAGGCTGTTAATTTTCATCATTTTATTTAACGAAAATTCTGTTGTTGTTTTTTTCTTATATGTTTATTACAAATTGTATATTTTGCATTAATATGTTAGAATGATCAAAGATTCAAATTTATATTGCAATGTTAATTTTATTCTGAACCATTTTTTAAATATATCTGACGCAATTATATTTCTGCTAAATTTGTGAATGACCGCTAATTTGCAGCAAAAAATGTGCTCCAACTTTAAACAGCTATTACTCGATCAATTTTAATCGTAGAATAACGTGACTTTTTTGTCTTACTTGTCAGACTAACAGGGAAATTTTACTAAATATAACTTATAGGACCGGTGGGCCGTATAAAAATTTTAATTTCGTAATTTTTTAAGAAATGTTTTCTTGACCCAAATCGCTTTAAAAATAATTCTTTACCTTATTTAAACAATTTTTGTAATTGGAAGTATGCATCTAGGACCAACGGTTGTGAAAATAAAGGTCGGTCAGGTTATACGTGGACACACTGTATAGAGTACTGTGTGTATGGTTACGCCATTCCCCTTAGCAATGGCAGGTAACTGTGATGGCCGACGTCTGCACCATGCAAGATGGGATACATGCCGCAGTTTCTTTTGTGCTGGATGATTAAGTATTATTAACTTTTCCTTTTATTTTGCACAGACTAACCATGTTAGGCATGCTACCAAGTTTATTAAAACCAGAGGGGAAAATAAAAAGTAAGAAGGGCAATAAAAATGCAAGTCAAGATGATAATAATGAGAAACTGGATTACGCGTAACGCAGACTTTCTTTGCAAACTACTCCAAAAAAGGGGAAGTGTAATTGGCTTCGTTGCATCATGTGTTTAAATGTTGTTACATAAAGACTGTACTTTTTCGACACTTTTTCTGTAGATTGTAGCCGAAAAAACAGATCTCTTAACCCATTCGGGACCATAGGTGCATATAAGCACCTTCATAAAGAGCTTACAAAATGTGTTTCGGGCACCAGTAAATAAGAAAAGTAATATTTGCTTTGCTTAAATAGAGCATTTTCATGATTATTTAAGTAAAGCTAACTTCTTTTAAAAAAGTGGTACAAACCGAATAAAATTTGTGTAAAAACCACCGGTCCCGAAAGGGTTAACAAATAAATTATGTAAACACAATTTTACTATTTTTCTCTTCCCTTTCTAATACATTGATGTTATGTTGGTGCTGAAATAACAATTAAAATTTAATGTAAGAAAAATAAATCGATAATTTTAATAGTGAAAGTAGGCAACAATTATTAAATTGAATCTACTAATACCTTTCATTGTACTCATTTAGTTTCATTTTGTTATTACATCGTTAATTATAGTCCATATATGAATATTTTTTTTTAATATTTTTTTTTATAATTTCATTCTGTTCTTATTACAAGCGCGGCATAACTACCGCACAACTGCGGCGTTTCAGCCTCAATGTACGGGTGACCCGCCGCAGTGTAATGTTTTAGAAAAAAATTGTTAAAAAATACTAATAATTTGTTTTGATTTTTTTTGTCGCAGTACACGCGTTGTATATTTAACATTAAATAGCACAGCATGATTTTTTTATTTTATGTCCCCATGGGACTTTATACACAAATTCAAAAAAATGTGCGGCATAAATCCCGGAATTACCCTACACCTGATTCACACCAGAAAATTGAAATAGCAATTTTTGCTTTAATTAATAACAGACATTCCATATTTAAATAAAGATAAATTTACCATTGAAACTTTCTGGTGTAAAGCTCAGATTCTTTGAACTAGATAATTTCTAGAACGAATTCTATCATGGAAATTAAAGGGTTAAAGGTTAAGTTTTATAAAATAAATAATTATATAAAATAAGGTATTTGGAGACATTAAAATATTAACTAATTTGCAATATTTTAGCGTAAAACAGCCACACGACAGTAGTTTTTACTTCTATTGCAGATTTGCAACAGAAGAAAAGATTGACGTATTATATGAAAAATGTATCTCTGTTTTTTCCTTTTATTTTTCCTGTGTGATAAACCTTTCAGAGAATCATATATAATTTTTTCGAAACAAAATAAAAAATCGCGCATTTAAGGGTTAAGTTTAAAGTTGAAAAGATCTTTTCTGCCATTTCAATCACGCTAAATTCAATAAGTAAAATATATTGAGGTTTCTGAATTGTTGCGTCATTATTTTAATACGATTCTGCAATATTATCCAATTTTCAATTTTCGTTTCTCAATATTGGCACAGTCCCCAGAATACATTTTAACTTGTATTTCGCGAGTTTTTGAAGATATAATGTCAATTTAAGTCTAAAGTAAATACACTTTGAGAAATACAATGAAATTAAGAAATGTAAGGCTTAGTACTGATATTTTCAATGTTCGCTTAAAAATATGTAAGATAGCCCCCTCCCCCCCCCCAAAAAAAAAAAAAATTCACTGTAGAACGATTGTAGAAAATCATACACAAGAAACTTCGTGCAAACAGCTATGACTTTTAGAATTGGAGTTATGACCGTCTTTAAATGAATTGTTTTTAGGTGCGTTCGTAATTATATAATTACGTAGCACCTATAATCGTCGTCCGGTTCGTCTGTCCGCATATAACAGCGAGAAAACTACCCAACCGAACGGTTTGAAATTTGATATATAGAGTCAATGCAGAATTTCAAATTTTATGAAAATCGAGCCAAAACTTAAAAAGATATTAATAAAATGTTCTTCATTCTATTAAATCACATGACACGTAATTAATTCAATGATATCCCATGATAGGTAATAATTCTAGGTTGCCCTGATGATGACGTCCTATTTAACCCCTTGGGGACAAGCGATCTGTTTACGTGCCACATAAGATGCTCAGAATTCGTGATTATTCTCAACAGTAAATTTTTATTATAAAATTTACCTAGTTAATCCGAGCATTTTCCCAATTCAATTACAGAAAAATTTCTGTTTAAAAAAACCGGTGATAAAAGATTAAGAATTCTGTAAAAGACGCTCGTCCCCAAGGGGTGAAGACAGAGTCCTATTATCTCCGTATTACTGAATTTAATATATACAATCGTAATAAATTTTGTATTCATGCATTTTTGCATAGCTATTTCACCAAGATCTGAATATTTTTGTTATAGTACGAAGCATCTCGTTTGCCACATTTGACGTACAATTTCCAACTCGTTCGATATAAAACTAATTTTAATATTTTTATGAACATGCGATTTTATGGGAACATTGGCAGCGATAATTATAAGAAACATCAACACTGGTGTACATACCTACCAAACTGGGCACATAGAAATAGAAAACTGGGACATCCTAAGCAGATTTAAAATTACTCGGAGATGGAAAATTAATTTGTGAAGTTGCAAGGGTAGTAATTGTTTTCCCTGTTGGCGTGGTCACGATTTTTCTTCCTTTTTCTAGAGCAGGATTAGAATCAGTCTCAGAAGAGAATCCAGGTTTCGCTATACAGATATAATACAGAATTTTACGTATTGTATTAGGAATACAGATAAATGCATTATAGTAGAAAAAAAGTAAAAAATATATTTTCTAAAAATCACTAATTTATAAGCATTCAGAGTTTATCTTAAAAATCACGCGACATTTCATGACTGCAATTAATGTAGTTCCAAACTATTGTCGCTACAGTGGCGTGAGCCCCGATTACGGAAAAATCAAAGCTGAAATGTATGCTTGGTAGAAAGCAGGAAGTAGAGAATTTATTTAAAAAACATTTCTAATTTTTTTCTTTCTTTCTTAAAGTATGGCAACCGGGAAGAAAAAAAAAAAAACGTTATTTAAACTTTCAATTCAGGATTTCTGAAATTGTTTTCTTAACCTATAATATTAATCAGTTAAATGATAAGAAAAAATATTTTTAGGGTTCCGTACTTTATAAGATCACTCCTGTGTCTGTCTGTCTGCCACAGCCCTTTTACTCGTAAACTATGCAACGTGGAAAGTTCAAATTCGGGGAAGTAATAAAACTGTTGACCCACATATTTACAGATTAATAAATATTCATAAATATATTTAGGAAAAATGTAGAGGGGCTAATTAAGTTACTTGAAAAAAAAATCTTTTCTTTGTATATCGTGTGGGGTATCGTGTGAAAGCTTTCGTAACGCTGAAATCAAAAATACATTTCATTTAATTTTAGGTATTATATTTTAAAAGTTATGGTGGAAAATGTAGTGAAAAAATATGCCCCCCCCCCATCTAACTACGAATCTATTGAAACTAAAATTATGAAAAAATTAGAGCTAGTAGACATTAATTTAAACCTCGCAGGAAAATTATAGCGATTACCCTAGGTCACATAGTTTTTGAGAAAATCGCATTTTTCTGTTACACTCAAATTTCGATTTACGGGCTTCAGCAAAAGCGTTGAGCAGAGTTGGAGGCACCTATCGTAGCAGGAGTATAAAAGCATTGTTGATCATGAATTTCGGAAAAAATCGTCGGTAATTAGCCGAGATATTAACCCTTAAACACACGGACGGTTTAGACATACATAATGACAGGGACGGCGTACTCTATGCTCCATCGGCTTTTAAAGCCTAGATAACAAATTTTAAGGATATATTTATGTAATGCAATGCCCAGTAGCAGTATAAAAGCAATAAACGTCAAATTGTTAAAAACAGACTAATTTAATGAGAATTAATCACATAAATACTATGGGATTCGCGACTAGTTTCCATTGAGTGGCTCTCTGAATACACCTACTATGTCTTTAAAGATTAACTAAAATCCCATATGGAATAACAAATATACAGAATAGCTATATTTGCTATTATTTAGGTTCCATATATCTTTGAACTTTCATGGTATATCCATTTATACTTTTCTAGTATACAGGATGCAAAGGAAAGTCCCTTTAACTTGAAAATATTTGTGAACGGAGAGAGCTACAGCTATGCAAGTGAAGTAACGGTATAGTAAAGCGTATAAGCCCATTTAATGAAAACGACAACAGCGCCCCCTAGTTGCGAAATTTGGAAGATAACCACTACAAATCGAAAACGAAAAGAGATAGAGAAAAATTTCCAGTTAGAAAGTTTTAGAGCATTAATTAATTAATAGAATACGACATTTGGTTTACATGGATAAGATAAATCTTCGCCTGTTTACCCAAAAATGTCCGAAATCGATGCACTCCATTTTATGTAAACGTTTGAATGGAATAGTCAGAAGTATGAAGAAATACGCACAATTTATGCTATAAATACGTACTTATCTCAATACATTTTGATAACATCACACACACACAAAAAAAGACAAACTGTCTCACAGTGATAAAAAGTTAATATTCAGTATGTTCGAAAAGTTCGACATTGCTCACGATACACGTTTGTATTCGCGAGAGTAATTCTGCATGCACATTTCTCAGCATGGAACGTCTATTGCAAGCCTCTTCAATACGACGACATAGATTTAACCCTTTCAAGGTTAAGACCTAGACGGTCTAGCCACCTCATTTTAATTCCAAAACTGACAAATGACACCAAGAATATTTTAATAAAATTTTGCTTTTATAATGAAAGTGCAAATTATCGGGGGTTTTGTTTACAGAGAAATTAGTTTGAATATTCTGGTGTAAGTCAATTATTTCACCAGTTTACGAACAGAATTCTTCTGTCCCTGAAAGGGTTATTCTAAAATTTTAAATGCATTGGAAATTGTATCTTTACAGACATTACAGCACAGTACAACGTCACAATCTGCAATTGTGCAGTGCTACACTTCCGGAATGTGAATAGGCAAAGCAGAATCGTCGCTCATCGATTTCGGACTTTTTGGGTATGCAGGCGACGATTTATCTTATCCGTGTGAACCAAATGTCGTTTCGTACTAATTAATTAATGCTCTAAAACTTTCTAATTGGAAAATTTGCTCTACATCTTTTCGTTTTCGATTTGCAATGGCTATCTTCCAAATTTCCTCACTAGGGATGCTGCTGTCGTTGGAATTAGGTCGGGCGTAGTCGCTTTACTGTACCGTTAACTCACTTGTATAGCTGTAGCTCTCACCGTTCGCAAGTATTTTCAGGTTAAAAAGACTTTCCTTTGCACCCTGTATACTATACAGCTATACCCAACCCTACTTGCACAGTGGAGTATTTGACCCAAAAACCCGGCCAAAAATGCAAAAATTAAAATTTCGTCAATAATTGTAAAAATCATATTTTTTAATAGCTAACTAACAGGTGCATCGATCTATGTCTATTTTAGGAACCTGAGTTATATCCGGTGGCTCCTGGCCTCAGCTGAAGAGGGAGTTTCTTTCTGAGAAGACGTGGTTTTTTGTTGTTTTTTGGCATTGTTGTTATGTTTAAATATAATTTTTTTGTGGCTCAATGAATTGTTGAATTGAAACTAAACAGGGCTGACGTGTTTAACAAAGGTCAGAGATTAGTGTTAAACTATGTGTTAATTTAAATAGTTTCGTTTTTAATGTAATAAAAAAACATTAAATGTGTAAAAGGGTTATTTTTAAAGCGTTTTTGGCTCTAATTTATACATATCGAAAGCTTTTTAAATATGTGTCGCACTTTGCCTGGCCATGTTTGAATTATAATCGTATTAGTTATAGTCTTGAGTGTGAATTTCTGCAAAAAAATCTTCCGCATATTGTTGCCATTTTTTATAATTTTTTTTTTTTTTTTTTTCGGGATGACTATTTAAATGCTCTGTTTTGCGGCCACCGAATTAAAGAGATAAGAACTATATATTTGCCGTCGTATTGCAGGTTTTTAGCTCACAGGATATTACCGGAGAGATTTTGCACCTAAATATTCTGTCTGTATGTATGTACGTACGTACAGTCGTAGAAAAAAAAAAAGTAAACACCCCCTACTAACTCTTCAACAAATTATCGTAGACGGAAGTTACAAGTACCGAACGATTGGAAATAAAGTCTACTTTTAAATGATGCATATAAAGTTTGCTTAGGGGGCCATCTACATATTAAAACGAACCAAAACCTCATTTTTTTCAATGGCAATACCCAATTTTAACGAGATATTTCAAATCTTCGGTTCAAACTATGCCTAGACACCAAATTTCATTTAAATGATAAGTTTTTGAATTATAAACATTAAAAATTTAGTGCTTCTAAATGTTAAATTACTTTTTCATATTTTTATTTATATCTCCAGAAATTATGCTCCTAATATGCTAATTTTTTGTGTAGCAATAATGCTAATGTGCCCAAATATAAATATGCTGAATTTGCAATTTTTATAATTTTATGATATGAATTATGAAATTAATATTCAAAAAAATTATGAATTGCAACCTACAATTTTTTTGATGGATTTAGATTTATTAAGTCCTGCTTTATGAAAATCCGAAATTTCACATTTTTCTTCCAAATAGTTTTCAAATTATGCTTAAAAAACGGCAAAATGATGGTTTAAGGGGCCGTCTATGATAGAAGTGAGTAGATATTTTTCTTCTGCTGTCCTGTTATCTAAAAGGCTTCATAAGGTGCCTTGATCAAGAAGGGGGCTCTCTTGGTTAACAATCGAGTAACGAACTTCAATTTGGATACAGCCCTTAAAATACGCTCGTTTTAAAATAATTAATTTCTCGGAAACTTATGGTACGAATTGCATAAAAATTTGATTTTAGGCTAATTGAAGGGCTTAGGGTTTATTTATGCTGTCAGAATTGGGTATTGCCATTGAAAAAAATGAAGTTATGGTTCGTTTTAATATGTAGATGTCCCCCTAAGCAAATTTTATATACATCATTTAAAAGTAGACTTTATTTCCAGTCGTTCGGTACCAGTAACTTTATTCTACGATAATTTGTTGAGGAGTTAGTAGGGGGTGTTTACTTTTTTTTCCACGACTGTACATATGTAGGTACGTACATATGCACGCAACTCGATATCTTTTGATAGAAATATCCGATCGCCTTCAAATTGTATATACTTATGTATTGAAAAAGGGTTCCCTAATTAGTTCTTGGGGCTCATGTGTGTAACATAAGAAGAGAAAGGAGGGAATTAACTCTTTCGAGGGCGGGGGACACCTAATTTTTATTCCAAAACTGACAAACGGCACTAAGAAAATTTAATTAAATTTTTCCTTTTATAATGTACGTGAAAATAAGCAACTTCATATTTTCTAATAACTCCGTTTATCAACTAAAATGAGCAAGCCATACAGTAGCGAGACCCTACAACTTCTTCTTCCAGCAAGGTCTGATGGTAGTCCCGATAAAAGCCAAGAAGAGAGTGATGAAGAAGATGAAGAGTTCTGAAGAACCATTTTGAAACTGGTAATATATTAAATTCATTCAAGAACTAGCAATGTATACTATATAGATTCCACTTTACTGAACCAACTATTAAATATAACACTATAAACATAAATTAAATGCAATAATTATTATTAAATGTAATTTAAATGTAATAAGCATTATTAAATGTAAATAATAAGTTTTATATATAGTAAAATTAAATATATTTAATTAAACATTAATAGTGAATAAGACAAACCTATCAACAATTACTTTCTTCTTAAAAACAGTAAATAGTTAAGGTTACAAGTCGCTCAACTTCCAAACTCCCTTCGGTAATGTTAAGTCAATGGACATGTGATTTATTCGTATTTTTAAAATATCTACTTAGTAAATTAATATTTTAACTTCTTTTTTCTTTGTGCTCTTCATAAATGATGACTCTTTTTTTTTTCTTAATTGTCAAAATATTTATAAAATGTATATTTATTATTATGTGAAGTGTTAAAATCTTAACTACACTTCGTCAGTTTTTAAGATATAAAATATTAAACTAAGCTATGGATATGCATACTTCATAGTATGCTAAAAGTTAGTTCAGTGAAACGCATAGCACAGTTAAAAATGTCCATTCAGCCATTTCCGTAAATAAACGAAAATGCACTTGAGAACTTTTGTGCAGCCCTGTATATGATCTATAGAATGTATCCACACCAAGTAATATTTTTAAAAAATTGTTCTATTTTAAAACGCCTATCACAACTACAAACGCACTTCCAGCAATTTATTGGTCATAGACTTCAATAGTTAAATTTATTCTTCAGCCATATTCTTTTGTGTGTCCCTGTAAATGAACAATATATATTCTATGCACACCATATTCTACAATAAGGGCCTTAGTGCACCTTAGTGATGCATATAAATTTCAGCACGTTTAAAAGGGTGATATCATTAAAATACAGAGCAAACGATTTTTTCCCCATAGACCATAATGTAAGGGAAATCTTTTGGGTGTCTATATAAATGAACTGTAAAGGCTATAGACTTCATTTACAATACCAAACATGCCATAGTGATACCCAATAACATCTAAGAATTTCAAGCCAATCAGACTATATTTACATCAAAAAATATTTTTGACCAGGATTTCGGGTCAAATAATCCACTGTGCGTTGTATAGTTTTTACAAAGTCTTAGTATTCTTTTAGCAACGGTATTTTTTTAATAATACATTTGCTAATTCATATTTTACTGTACGGAATCCTCTGTGCGCGAGTAATACTCGCACTTGACATTTTTTTTTTTAATTTTTACACTCTATATTTTTTACTTCTATTGTCTATGTTATTTTCAGGATTTAAAATATTTTCCCGCCCGAACCGATAAAACCCGGACGGGCTTTTTCGAGCGGGCCCACTTGAAAAAAAACTATGAAAAACCCATTGTGTGTTTTTTTCAAATTTTCTCGTGCTTTCACTACTGTATAATTATTTAATCTAAGTAAAATAATGAACATAATTTTTACAAGAGTTTATTTGATTTTTAATTAATTAAAGAATATTTTTAATTAATCAATTTTTGATTTAATTAATTAAAGTTTTAGAGTATGCAAAGATAAATGCCAATTTAAATATATATTTAAAAAAACAAACAGATTTAAAGGAATTTCTAAGCAGAAATAAAATGACCAAAAAAGAAATTTGCTGAAAATAAGGAAGATTTTCATACCTGTAATCTAAAATACATCCAAATGCTTTGAATCTTAATTCATACCTAAAAATGGCACTTGAACACCATCCTGACTACTTGCCATGTGTTATAACTTTTAAGATAAATGATCCCATTTATTATCTTGCTTCAATATTCAATGAAAGTATACAGGAATTTTCAACACAATGGTGTCAGATTATGGCAAAAAACAGTGAAGAAGATAAGTTTCTTCCTGCATTTTGTCAGTTTTTATTTTCTTTACATTCAGCACCAGCTACCTCTGCCTCAATCTAACAATACTTTTCTACATTTAGTCTGGTTTGGAGCAAGTTATGTAATCATTTAGGAGTTGATAAAGCAGCAAAGCTAGTAAAAGTGTATCGCCATTTGCAATTTAAATTTACAGATACCACTGACACTGACTTCTATTTCTATGACAATCTGATTTAATATTTACTACTATTGCAATATAGATGTAAAAACTTTTGCTAAAATTTTCAAAAATATTATGAATTCCATTGATCCGGCCCCATGTCATTATAAAAACTCAATAGCCGATATGTGAGGTATAAAATTACTAAGGCTCGATGACACGAATCGAATGAGCAATAAAAATCGAAATTCGCCGCCACAGACTATAGTACCTTTACTTGTGAGTGCTGTACATCAGTTTCAATATCTGTGAAATAATTAAACATCATTAAAATATAACGTAAAGAGCCCCCCCCCCCAATAGACCGTAATGTAAGAGAATTATTTGGGTCTCCTTTCAAAAGAAAACTATAAAAGATACACTGTTTCTTTTAAATAAGAAGCATACCTTATTAAACCTCAACAACATATATCAATTACATGGTATTCCGAGTACATTTAAGCGAGTTCGAGAACGGACAGGACAGGCAGACAGCGAGACAAACAGAAGTCACAAACATAAACATCATAAACATTTTGATGATTCGATTATGTTGGAAAATGTTAAAAAGCTTTTTTTTTAGTATTATTAAAATCACTTTAAAACATCAAAGTTATCTCAAATCTTATATTTAAAAATTGTATTAAATATTACGTATCTTGTTTTTAATTGTTGTTCAAATATTTTTATAGTATGATATAATATAATAATATTTCTATAAAATAGTACCTGATTGTGCTGGTTTATCTTTAACTGGTCGTCGATACATTTTTAATAACTCGGTATTTTTATCGTCTACAATTTGTTTATAAAACTTTGAAGAAGAACCGATGAAGGAAAAATGTAAATTTCTCTTTCGTGTAAATCCTTATCAAATCAGCGATAAGCTAACTGATGGACACGACTAAAAACTGAGATCAAAAAGAGCTTTAAAAAACGGATGAGACAGCGTCTACGTTTTGAAAATGGAAATATTCAGTCTGCCGTTATTGGTTTGTATTAGAAGTTCTACTCGAAGTAAAAAATGGCGGTAACTAAAAAAAAAATGTCATTTTTAAATGCTAATATTAAAATAAATTGCTGTAACAAAAGTGCATGTTAAAAAACAAGTAATACATTGATATACGTACATTATTGTTAAGAAATGTTTGCATTTTAAAATAGTAAAAATACAGTGATGTGTATGATAATAATATTAATAATACAGTAGATTTTCGATTTTTCATTTTCTAAAATCAGTGGATCTTATATAGTGCTTATCATCTCTTTCACTTACCAAAATACAGATAAAGTAATGTCAAGCTAACAGTAAAAACGAGGTGGGGTACAGGAGAAAATAATACTATTATATAAATATGAATGAATTTTAATATTTTATCTGCATTACAATAAAAAATAACAAATAATAAAATATCAAATTTTAATTTCTTAAAAGAAGTTGAATTTTAAGCCATTCATAATGCTATTGGAGAAAATATATTATATGAGCAATGTTAATATGTGGAACATATTTAACAAATGTGATAAGGCGATATTCACTTACTTAAAAATCTAGTATTTTTAAATTATTTTGATAGACAATTGTAGTTTAAGCGTCTACATATTGCAACGCGGCAAGAAAAGTGACACAAGTAAAAAAATTTATATTTTGAGATTACGTCATTGAAAAATGTGTATGAGATGCCCCAGCGTGCACGAAAAACGTCACATCTCTATCTCACAATTTATCCATCCGAGGGCAGTTGCGTCTGTTTTATTTTAGTCTAGTTGACTAGTTTATGTTAGACTTTAAGTTTATTTTTCTCAAATGCTGCATTTTCGAATTATGTCACTTTTCTTGCTAGAGTGAGATATGTAAATAGTCTTAACTTATACGGTCCAGTGACATGACAACATGTCATGTCAGAGACGTTATCATCACCAGTGATGTGGCGCCGGCCATGGCAGCATATTTTACACTTTCGGAAATAGTTTACTTTTGCAATCATATTTGAAATTATTCTAAAAGTTTGTCAGATATTTAGCAGGTACAAACGTTTTTTCGTTATTTCTAACTACCTATCCCGCCCGACAATGTCTGGTGATAATAACCTTAAAAAAAACCTTACTTTTTTTTTTTCACTTTACTAGGGGGCTCGGCCCGCTACGAGTTACGCTCGCCAACACCCGTTCAGACACGGCAGTCTCTAAAAGCATGCTAATTTGATCGGCTTTAAAAAGATTTTGAAAGATTGAATTATAATTTAAAAAACAGTGGCGATCTCCCTATAAACGGGTTTCTATTCATTGCTCTTTGATTGGGAAATTTTAAGGAAAAATAAGCTGCTGTTAAAAGATACTATGGCTTTGATTAAATAAAACCAGTTAAACATTTCAAAATAAGCTAATATAAAATGAATTAAATAAACACTTTATCTCCCGGTATTTTTTAACAAAGCGAAAAGAAAGTTCTTTTAAATAAGACATTTCAAGTGGGCTCTCATGTCAAGCACACAAGTCCTATGTTTGTTGTTCAATAAATAAATAAATAAATGAAAGACATTTTAAATGTATCATTTTAATCAATCGTTTTAATCAATTTTCACCAAACTTTTATTTCTCTTTTTAATATTCACGTGAAAATATTTTTGTTAGAAATGAAATGTTATTTGCGCTGTCCCAACAAAAATAGTTAAAAAATTCATCTCGAAATATCAAATAAATGTCTCGTGCAATTTTAAATTTAAACTGTTTTGCAATATTATTTTTTGTTCATTTTACGTAATAAGTGTAATGTGACGTAAATGTGACGCAATTTCTCCTATTTAAGACTCCTAACGCATGTTAATGAATTTATTATTTTACAATATCCTTTCTCTGTTAAAATTCACTTGTAAATATAGTTTTTATGAAGTAATTTTCAATAAGTTCCTGCTTTTTATACGTAATTATTTAATTCTAATTTGAAAGATGTTTTTTCTGTTTATAATAGTCACGTGTAAATAAATTTTTAATTTGAAGCAAACATTATTGTTTGCGCTGTTTATACAGTTATCAACAGGTTAAATTAGTACAAATTTCTAAAATAAGTAAAAAATATCTCTCGAAATGCTGAAAATTTGAATTTAAAATGGAAATAAAAGCTCAAAAAATGAGTCAAATTTAAAAAATAAATGCATTCTGCACACCGGGAAATTATAACGTATAAAATGATCTAAAAATGATTAAATTCCGATGTATAGTTTTTGCTCCTATAAACCTTTTTTAATGGAACGAATTTGTCAAACTTTAGCATTAAATATCTCTTAAAAGAATTCTTCGATTTGAAAACTGTTTGCATCAGCGTGTTTATCAAACATTTCTCTATAATACCGCCGATTTTCATATTTTTGTATGCAATATTTTTCTTAATATTAACGGAAAAAGACCTCCGGTCACAAAAAATTCAAAACCGGCGGCGACGATGACAGCCTAAATTACTTTTTCTTTAAGAACTAGGGGGCTCGGCCCCCTACGAGCTACGCTCGCCAACCCCCGCTCAGACACCGCAGACTCTAAATGCACGCTAATTTGATCGGCTTTAAAAAGATTTCGAAAGATTGAATTATAATGTAAAAAGCAGTGGCGATCTCCCTATAAACGAATTTCTATTCATTTGTCTTTGATTGGGGAATTTTAACGCCAAATCCGCTGCGGTACTGCTTGATTATCTCGTCGACCAATTTCGCCAAATTTTATAAATCGCCAAACTACTCGCCAAATTATACAAATTGACATAATTTTTTATTTTAAATAACAATAGAACAAATAAATTCGTACAACATTAATAAAAATACAAATAAAACGTCGAATAAAAATAACTTGATGACGTAGATACGTGTAACAACATTTCAAAATAAGCTAATATAAAAGGAATTAAGTAAACAGAGTCTTTGTCTCCTGGTATTTTTTAACAAAGCGAAAAGAAAGTTCTTTTAAATGAGACATTTTAAATTAATCGTTTTTAATCTAACGTAATTTTTACCAAGCTATTTTTTTCTCTTTTAAATATTCACGTGAAGATACTTCTGTTAGAAATGAAATATTATTTGCGCTTTCCTAACAAAAATAGTTGAAAAGATCCTCTCAAAATATTAAATAAATGTCTAGCGCAATTTCTAAATTTAAACTTTTTTGCAATATTATTTTGTGTTCATTTTATGTAATAACTATAATGTGACGTAAATATGACGTAATTTCTCCTACGACTTCTAACGCATGTTAATGAACTTATTATTTTACAATATCCTTTCTCTTTTAAAATTCACGTGTGTACTTTTTATGACATAATTTTTAATAAATTCCTGCTTTTTATACGTAATTATTTAATTTTAATTTGAAAGTTTTTTTCCTGTTTATAATAGTCACGTGTAAATAAATTTTTAATTTGAAGCAAATATTATTGCTTGCGCTTTTTATACAGTTGGCAACACTTTAAATTAGTACAATTTTCTGAAATCTGTAAAAAATATCTCTAGAAATGCTGAAAATTTGAATTTAAAATAGAAATAAAACCTCAAAAAATGAGTCAAAATAAAAAAATTAATGCAATCTGCACTCCGGCAAATTCTAACGTATAAAATGATCTAAAAATGATTACACTGCCATGTATAGTTTTTACTGCTATAAAACTTTTTTAGTGGAACGATTTTGTCCAACTTTAGCATTAAATAACTCTTAAAATAATTCTTCGATTTGAAAACTGTCTGCATCAGCATGTTTATCGAAAATTTCTGTATAAAACCACCGATTTTCATATTTTTGTTTGCATTATTTTTCTTAATATTAACGAAGAAAGACCTCCGGTCACAAAAAATTCAAAACCGGCGGCGGCGGCGGCGGCGGTGACAGCGGTAGTTACTTTTTTTTAGAATAGAGAGATAGAGAGATACCTTTAATCCGATTTTGAAAGAGTCTATTCTTTTAAACGAAAATCTTTCCAAACGAACCTTATAATATTTATATTATTAACCCCGCAATGTTTACATATTTTTAAACCAAATGCGTGGTTTTAAAATAAAATGTACTCTCTTGAAGTGAGTGTTCTAAGTTTTTCAGTATTTCGACAAAAAATAACGAATCCAGAATTTTAAAATGTATGGATTTTTTTTTCTCTTCAAGTAATTTAATATTTTAAAAAAATGTTTCTTATTGCCCAAACGTGTTGAAATTTTAAGGAGTCATAAATATAAGCATTTCGAAACCCTTATAAAAATTCGTGAACAAACATTGGTTTTTAGCGGTAAAGGCGCTTGTTAGTAGACTTTATATTTACACATCGGGCCATTTAACAGTTAAAAAATAGTTCTTACTATCCAAACTCTATAAATTGTTATCAGATATAAATATAATGTTTTTGAAGACAGGATAAAAAAAAAAAGTGAGAATATATTAATATCTAGTTTTAAAAGGGCTGGGCTTTCTTCCAACTTTCTTGCGTCACCTCGTTTAATAATAAAAACAAAACAATTCGTATCGTACGAACTCCTTGAAATCTTTATGAGTTATAAATATGATGTTTCGGAAGGTTGCGTATAATTTTCTGCAAAAACATCGATATGTAGTTGAAAAAACATGAACAAAAGGTACTCGCATATATACGTTCTAAGCGAAAATTTTGTAGATTTTTAAAAATATTACTTATCGTTCGAATGTTTCGAGATTTTTATATATGATGTTAATCAAGTGTACAAAAAAGTGTAAAGAGATAGTTAGTTTCTTTTAGCGTAGAAAAAAAGCGTGTCTCCAGGAAGCGCGAAATGACTTCCAGTCTCGAATTTTGTTGAAAGGCTTAGTATTCGTACTTTTGAAAACAAATTTTGCTTATCTTCGGAAAATAGAGGGGGGGGGGGTACCCAGCGAAATCCAACTTTAAAAAAAAATACTCGTAGTTTTATGCGGTTTGCAGCGTTCGAAAATAAAAAGTACCAAATTGAAGTATGTGTTTTTATTTTGGTATTTTAAACCGTTGGCCGATGCACGTTTACAAAGAGGAGGCGAAAAAATAAACAGCTCGGCATTTTCTTTCTTCTCTGCTCGGAGATTTGCGGAAGCGTCTGAAATGCGAAGGCCTTGGACATGAGCGCGTTTATATGCCACATATATATATATATATGTGCTAATGAAGTGCAACGTTCAAACGAAAAGCATCTACTCCATGAAATACAACAGTCCTAGGGCTATGATAAATTCATCAATCATTACGAGTTCACGATCCACGAGAACTGAATTCTGAGTTGTAGAAGAAACTCGGCGTGCGATTGGTTGGAAAAAGATCGAAGGGAAGGCTGCAAGCTGTTCCAAAGCTACTTTTTGACACATTTGTTTCCCTTTTTTTTTTCCTTTTTTTGCAAACGCCTGAAATTGCACACGTTCTTATCACGAAACTATGCAATTGAATAGCGCTTTCACTTTTTGGTAAAGGCAGACGATATTTTAAAAGAATTATTGTCAAAGTGGACGTTTGGTACCTTATTCCGACGCGACATTGCGAGAAAAAGGCAGAAATGTCTAGTTACGTGAAAAAAACCTATTATATATTCTATAAGTAATTTATTCATTGAAAAATGGAAAACTTTATTCGATACTAAATCGCTTCAATAGTCAGGCCTACCAAGCTTATGCTTTTACGTTTAAAAACAAGTCAAAAAATTTGACAGAAAGTTTCGCGCTGCTAAGCAGGGAACTTGAGAACCACTCTAAGTGCTTGCAAAGTTTAAGTACAGTCATTCAGGGTAACTTTGATCCGCATTTTCTCTATTTTCATGTGCCACACTCTTATTTTAAGAATATTGTTCCATCAAGGGGCATAAAAGAGAAGAAATGATCCTGAATTATTGTATGACTATCAAAAATTAAGGAATAATAATGATAGAAGTAATAAAAAATGAATTTTGAACCTGGTTCAAAGTTACCCAGTCATTTAGGGTAACTTTGCACCATACGATAAATATTATCTAAAATAATTCATTATAAAGAAAAAGGTATTATAGTTAGGACAACTTTGAACCCCAAAAGATGTTTTCAGATATGTAAAGACTCCGAATTTACGTTTCCCAACATTAGAAGGTTTGTATAATTTATGATTTTACAACAAATATTAGGCATAAAAAAGTGGAAGAAGAGAACCATAAATATTTAGAAATAAAAAAACTGTTTATTGTTCATATAAAACATAAAAATGCAGGGAAAAACCATTTTCAATGTTTTAACTCAATAATATATCCATAGTTACAGTAATACATACGAGTACTAGTATTATTCAAACAAGAATAATATGTATGAAACGTCAAATTTGGGTAGCTCCGCCCCGAATAACGCCTTTAAATGAATTTTATGTATTTTACACATATTTGTGAATATATTTACATGTTATATCTAATGCACACTTTCGGCATTTATGTAAAATATACTTGCAAATATGGGAAATTTTTGACATTAGCACCTATAATCAATAAATTATAAACAACAGTATAATTTTGAGTCGGCTCAAAGTTACCCTGAAAATGTGGTAAAATGTTAGTGCCTTCTTATTTTACATTTTATTAACTATTAATAAATAAATAATCACAAAATATTAACACATTTACAACATTTAGATAATAATATGTCTGATAAATGAGTACATTGTTACTTACTATGAAAATTTAATTGGATTACAAAAACTTCAAAACGGCATTCAAAATTAACTTGAAAACAGTATTTAACAAAAATAGTTAGATGATGCAATTAATTGCGCATAATGTTGCTAATTTATTTTCTAAAATAAAGAAGTAGAAATCCCAATTTAGAACTTTGCCAACAGAGTACAGTTCTGGCGATTATTCAGTCTTTTGGATTCAAAAATATTGAAAATTAGAAGGTGGTGCAAAGTTACACCTCATGGTTCAAAGTTACCCTGAATGGCTGTAAAAGTTTTTCAATCACTCTAATAGCTTCATCACTTGAGATTGAACCTGAAATACAATCATCACCATTGAAACACTCTTTAATTATTGAAGCTGCCACATGATCATATTTTTCCATGCCCTTTTCAATTTGGAAAAAGCAACGAGTAGCCAAGAATAGAGCTGAAGATGTATCACATGTAACAGTTCGAAGTCACTATTCTTTACAGCTGAGTATATGCTAACTCCCGCCAAACAATACATTGTAAATCTTGATCTTCTGGGGGAATGAAAACTTGTATGTACATCTGCGGAATATCAGCGGTAAAAGTAATAGGATTTGTTCTAAATCTTATCAGAATGGAGAAAAGATTTGGCTGTGGAATTTGACCAATTGCTAAAACAGAATTTAAAAGATTAGCATTAGGAGGTTTTCATGAACCATCAAACACCAAGAATAACTTTGCAGAAATAGGATTACTTTTTTATAAGAGAAGGATGAGGAAGATAATATACTTCGTTACTTGTATATTTTCAATTTTTGTCAACAGGTGTCATATCATCAAGTCTTCATATTGCTTCATAAAATTTATATATTCATTTTCAAAGTTTTTGACAAACTGAAATTTTCTCTCCGTAGCAAACAAAAATGATACTGCCATGATTTTAAAATCTCTTAATGTCATCACATTTTATAAACTGGCAACTTAACTTCACGTCTACCCTCTGCAGCTACCTTGTAAGTTGAGAAAAAATTATGTTCACAAATTATGAGCAAAATTATGTTCATTTTAATTCTTCTCCCTCAGACAAATAACTTTAACAGTTTAACTTTAACGGTTTTTTAACATTTATTTCTTCAGCTTGCCAAAAATTTTGCAATAACATATCAAAATTTGATTCGTTTTCAATACTAAGAAAATAAGATTTGATACTAGAAGAATACATGGTGTGTTCACAAAGTTTCAAGACTGGTCTGATAATTCAAAATTTATTAAACATTTTTGTGCCGCGAACTAAAATTCTTCGAAATATAATCCTTGGGCATCAACAGACCGCTGCCAGCGTTTTTTTCATTGTTCATAGGCCCCATAGAAGTCTTCGCTCGAAAGGTTGTTGAGGTACCTCGTCGAAGCTGCCTGGATCACTGGAATCGTGTCGAATCACTTCCCTTTCAGGTCGTTCTTGACCCGGGGGGACAAAAAAAGTTGCTGGGACCGAGGTCGGGGATGTAAGGGGCTTGCAGCAGCAGCAGTATTGCCACGTTAAATATAGCCAAAACGGATGGAGCAGTATAGAGAAAAACTGACATGACCCATCGCATCCGCCCAGACATCAGAAAGTATTGGATTGTTCTCCACGACAATGCACCCTCTCACACATCGCTCACACACCGCCGAAGTTTTGGCTATCTTTAACCCGGTAATACTGCCGCAAATCACCTACAGCCCCGACCTCGCTCCCAGGACTTTTTTTTTTATTCCCCGGATCAGAAAAGACCTAAAAGGCAAGCGATTTGTCAGGATTCCAGCGATCCAGGCAGCTTCGACGAGGTCCATTAACAACCTTTAGTGCGAAGACTTCTATGGGGCCTATGAAAAATGAAAAAAAAACGCTAACAGCGGTCTGTTGATGCCCAAGGGTCGTATTTCGAATCATTTTAGTTCGCGGTACAAAAATGTTTAATAAATTTTGAATTGTCAGACCAGTCTTGAAACTTTGTGAACACACCATGTATTTACATTTTGGTTCTAATTTTCAAATTACCATCCAACCAAACATAGTGTTTTGGGAAATTGTCTCATTCTCGGTACTAACTATTCTACCATATCTTAAAATGGAGAAGAAACAGTCAGATCCTAAAATAATATCACGTTCTTGTGGTTTCATGAAATCTTCATCTGCCTAACGTAATATTTTAAAGATGCTCTATATTTTTTGTATCGTGTAATTCTGCAGGTAATTGAGATATCACTTTAGGCAATATGTATGCCTGAACATTTAAGGACTCATTAGAAAGCTTTGAACCTACTTTAAGTTCTACTTGAACGACGAGTTTGTACAGCCGATACACAAGCAATTCCATTTAAAACAATTCTGTCATTATTTCTTTTTAACTCTAAAGTTTTTGTGACATTTTCACTAACAAAAGAACATTTTGAACCAGAATCGAGCAAAACTCTAAGCGTATTGGTTTTATTTTCATTATTATAGAAGAAAATTTTAACAGTAGGGAGGAAAGAAACACATTGAGACTTATTGAAAGAACCAGTATAATAAATTTGTAATTCATGAGATGTTGACTCGTGTACAATTTTTTTTATTTAACTGGCGGTTTTTATTCTCAGATGAAATGGGAAATGCTTTATTTTCACACTTAACGGTGCAAGACTTACTTTTATTCTCTTCATGTAAGTGTGTATTGTGTTTGTTCTGACACTTAAAACATTTAAAATGAGAATTTGGACATTTCTTAACTTTATGTGGGTTTAAACATAAAAACAACAGTTATTACGCTTAATAAAGTTTTTTAAAAAGGGCAACAACATCCATGGATTTAAATTTAACACATTTGTACAGCGGATGTGGTCCTTGACACTTTAAACACAACCTTGATTGTTTATCATTTGAACTGTACTTGAAACCAGCAAAATTTGAACTTTTGGAATATTTCATATCATTTTCCTTGTTAGACATGAGTTCTAAAGACTTACACTTAAGAAATCAAAAAATTCTTTCAAAGTAGGAAATTCATTTTCGGTACTTTCAATAAATAGACCAAAGTCTTCGAATTGAAGTTTTTGAATTAACAAATATATTAACCACGGGTCTCTATTTCTAGCTTCATCACCAACAGCTTTCAAACCCCTAATAACTTCATCACTGGTATTAATCAAATTTCTTATATTTATGTTATTAGGATGAAGAACTGACTTTTATTCTAAAAATAATTTAATTAAAGAATTCAGAATATGTTTCTTTTATCATACCGGTTTAACCAACTTTTCACAAGTTTCTTGATAAGATTCATTAGATAGGGGAATTTTCTTAATAAATGTATCTCGTTCTTCAAAAAGTAACCCTTTCTTTCTGAATGTTACTTAAACCTACTTGCGAATGGACAGTGGAAACAAACATATCCTTAAAGTTTGTCCATTCTGAAAATTTTCCAGAAAATACTGGAATGGTCAACTTTGGCAGTCAATATTACACTGATAAGGAAGAGTAACCTTGCACAAAATTTTGTGTTAAAGCATTAACTTCCGAAGGATTCAAAGAATCTAGTTTGTTTTGATATTTAGTTTTCAATTGAAAATATCTATCTTCAAATTCTGCTAATTCAGAATCATCATCATTTTAACAAGAATCTAACCTTAAGGCCTCTTTAAGTAAATCATCTAATCTTTGTAATCTAATCAAACTTTCCTTTTTTGGCTTCAAGTTATCAAAACTATTCTCTAATCTAGTTACAGAGCATATAACTCTACCTCTCTCAATTTTAATTGGACCATATTTTTTCTCCTAAACATCCATTTTATACAATAACTTATAAACAGATTGATTTCCAAAATAAAATTAACCAGATTAACTTCAAAACAAAAATAATCAAAATTACTTCAAAAACAATAGTAATCAGAATTACTTCAAAACAAAACGAATCAGATTCAGTTCAAAAGCAGAACTAACTGAATAAAATTAAAAACCAGAACTAATCAAATTCAAAAATAGAACTACTATAAAATGTTCAATCATTTAAGAATACTGTTTCATACAAACGATAGTGGAATATTCTGTTCTAAAATGTGTATAATCATTTCATAAAAATAATCTTCAAACTTCTTCAAAGTAAAATAATAATTCACCATAATAATTAAATTTCCAAGCAAATAAATCAAAATTTTCAAGCAAATAAATCATAATGTTCTTGTGAATAACAAGTAAGTAAATCATAATATTCTTGAGAATTATTTTTCTTCTTCAAAACAGTTTTCAAAATATAATATTCTAGAATATTGTTCTTATTCTATCAATTCAATAAACAAGATATATTTGATTGTTCTCATATTCTAAAGTAATATTTTGCTAAATAAACTTTCATATTCAACTGCATTTTCAAATACTAAACTTTACAATATCAAAAATAAAGCAAGTACTCACATATCATGCCTCAGTGCCTCCAGTTTCTTATGTAGAGAATTTTAAAAGAGATGAATCCTTCTTGAATTTTTTCTGATTTATTTGCACAATCAAAAAAATTGTTGCAAAAGTTCTGGTTTTACAAATAGAAACTTATAAATTCACAACAGATGCCATTTTCTGGCAAATGATTCTTTAACCTTACATCATAGCCATTATATTAAATTATAAATAACCCCTGCCAATTCTTGGCGAATTTTAAATAACAAATATAATATGAAGACAAGACATCTTTTGTCCCTTGCAATTCAGGGCTTAATTTGCGCTGGAGCCCACCGGAGCTCAGCTCCGGTAGTTCTTTGTTTTTAGTAAATATTTAAGTATTGATCGGAATTCACTGGAGCTCATAAATTACAGGGCTCCGGAGCCCAGTGCAATAGCGCTTTTTTTTATATCATTAACGTTGTCCATTTTAAGGCACATTTACGAAGTCATTTTCATTTGTAAGTAGATATAATTGACATGTTTTGTTATTCTGATAGAAAGCAACCGAGAAGTGTTTCCTCTTTTTCTATAAAAGCATCGAATCTTTTTAATTTAATCAGATTTTCAGAGACTCAACACAAAAGATTGTAAAACGGAAGAAATCGATTATAGTTTAAGATATGCACGTTTTATATGAAATTGAAAAACGTTGTTCTATTCTTCAGCATATAAATATTAGTTTCTGTAAATTTCATTCTTTTTTTCATAAAAATGCATAGCTGGCGAACTATTCCTTTTTTGTGTTGCCGCTATTTCCGAATCATAATCATTACCATATTTAATCCCAGAATTCTGCAATTAATTAACATTAAAATTAGGCAAATATTTCTATTCGAAAGGAGTGATAACTAAAAAGTGGAATAGTTTACATCTAAGTATATGCTGACAGGTATATTTAAAATTTTTATTTTTCTAAAGAAAAAAAATGCTTTAAGTTTTGAAATAGTGTATGGAATATAAATATGGAGATTGGAGTGACGGGGGGGGGGGGGGGGGGGGGCACGCTACGGTTGTTAGTACTGCAGAATATTAGGGCTCCGGTACTTTTTTTTGTTAGAAATTAAGCTCTGTTGCAATTACTACCATCCATACTCAGAACTCAAACTAAACTGAAACTGTCAGAATTCTTAATTAAATACAACAGAATGCATAGTAATCTGTTGCCAAATAGAGCAGCTAAATGCTAATTTGTCAGAAAATCTAATTTAATTGCGTACTGAACGGACTTGAATGGCCATAATTTTTCTAATCCCACTTTAAACTGATGTCCCGGTCTGATTAGCCCCTTTTTTTTTTTCAAAAGATAACCTTAGCGAATTACGGTTCAGCATTTTACCTTTATTAACCCTTAGCACTCCATTGTCTCCGCTGCGAAGACATCATCTTTTTTTGCAAAAAATTGTTTTTGGAACCAGTAATAAAGGAGAATAAAATTTACCTTATTTAATCAGAGCATTTTTGAAATTGTGTACTTGAAGGATACTTCTTTTAAAAAAGTGGTGCCGATCCAATAAAATTTGTGTATGAGACCACGGAGTCCAAAGGGTTAATGCATTTTTTAGGGGTTTGTGGTTCAATGTTTTACCAATTTTCAGTTGTACATTTCACCAATTCATAATTGAGCTGATCCTCAGATGTCTGAACAAGATTTAACTTTCAGCATTATATAGTTTCATTTACTGCAATACCAAAAGTTAATTCAACAAACTTTAACTTGCGTACATGCGTATTAATGATAGAAATGATGTAAAATATAGAATTGAAGTTTGATATCATGGTACTGATTTTGAGAGGTTGGTTTAAAGATACGACAATGTCAGGCATAGTCTCAAGATTGTAAGTTTTAACAAATTTATTAATAATGATATATTGATAGATATATTTTTCTTGATATAACATACAGATTTAGGTAATCGTCAGAAATTGCAATAAAAATTCTAGTGTATGATAATCACTAGGTTATTTTTATCCTGCAACGAAAGTTGATTTAAAAATTTCAAACTTCAAAAGCAGGTTTGAATTCATTTAACATATCTATGTACGTAAACATCACAATTTAATATACAGGGCGGTCTTAAAAAAACTTTGCCGATATATGGACCTCTAGCGGCCGGTCCGCCCAACCCATCGTCATGAAATTTTAGATGTAGTTATTCAAAGGTATGAACTCGGGCTTCTGAGAATGGCAACAAAGTGGTGTTCACGGTTACGGTTATAGATACAGAAACTCGAAATTTTCGAATAGCAACGACCATTTTTTTCCATAGCAAAATGCTCAGCACATGCGAAAACCCTAAGGAGTGTTGGAACGGTACGTGCATCACAAGAAACGGGCGCGTTATGCACGCACAAAAAATGGCTCTACGAACGGCTCAAAAAACACGATCGGGTTGCACGGTGGAAATTTGCATATGACAGAGGCAAGACACCAATCACAGAACGCCATTTGACAGATATTCAACGTAGAAAACGGATAAAAAGCGGGGTGGGAATGTTGGTTCTTCAGTCGGGAACTCACACATGCTGAAGAAATGACTCTGCCAGCGAAAGTTCGTGGTGAATTGGTAAAACTCTATTATCAATGGGATGTATGCCGCGGAAGTCTTGCGTGTTTACCATCGAAGCCATCATCAAATATTTGGACCACGTACCCCACAAGCTCTGCGCGATTTAGTAAAGAAATTCGAAGAAACTGGCTGCACCAGCGATAGACCGCGATCCGGACTACCAACTGTTCCTGAGGACGACACTGTTACGGAAATGCATCGCATAGTGACTTCAGGACGCATACAAACTGCAAGAGGTGCAGCTCGTGTATTGGATATGTCGAAAACCACGGTTCTAAAGCCTACTGCGCTCTGCAATCCGCATGTTTCCATACTGGTATGATGAATCCAGATGTCCAGATGTTGGAAGCGAGAGACCATCAATAACGTATGGCCTTTGCAAATTAATTCCTTATCCGATATGATAACGACTGGCCTCTTAACATATTATGGACGTACGAGGTACATTTCACCTTAACTGGCTACGTCAATATCAAAAATTGAGTGCACTGGGCAGAAACGAATCCGCACGCGGATGTTGCACCATTATTTTTATACGACGACAAGGTTACTGTATGGTGCATTGCAAGCACAATTGTTTTCGACCCTTACTTCTTTGAGGAAGCGACACCAACGGATTTTGTGTTATATAACGTGTTCTGTAACAGGCTCTCGCTATACAGCTATGCTACAAAATTACGTTAAACCGAAATAGCTGCAGAGAAATGCACTGAATTACATTGTTTGCATGCAAGATAACAGATATCCACATATAACGAAGCCTGTTTGCGGAGTCCTGGACCAGCATTTTGGTGACCGCGTCATCTCTCGCCATTTTCCATTTCCGCGTCCTCCGTGATCCCCAAACCTCACTTCTATGGATTTCTGGTTCTGGGGATATCTCAAATCTAGAGTGTACATGTGCAATTTGTAAACTTCGCCGGATTTAAAAGACTTTATCAAATGTGAGATTGTAAACATCTCTCATGCTATGTTACGTTCGGCTGCATTGTTTACAGTCTGCCACTTGCAATACGTAATTACCTGTGACGACACCCGTGTGGAAAATGTGGAATCCAAATAAGAGTTCCCTTTCTCCGAGCTGTGTAGCAATCAGTGATTAATGTCTTGCCTCTGTCATATGCAAATTACCTCCGCGCGCCCCAATCGTGGTTTTTTGCTCGTTCGCAGAGCAGTTTTTGTGCGTGCATAACGCGTCCGTTTTTTTTTTTTTTTTTTGTGATGCACGTACCGTTCCAACGCTCTTTAGGGTTTTCGCATGCGCTGAACATTTTGCAACGGAAAAAAATGGGCGTTGCCATTCGAAAATTTCGAGTTTCTGTACCTATAACCGTAACCTTGAGCGCCATACTGTTGCCATTCACAGAATCCCGAGCTCATACCTCTGAATAACTATATCTGGAATCTCATCTCAATCGGTTGAACGGACCAGCCGCTAGAGGTCCATTTATCGGCAAAGTTTTTTTATGACCACCCCGTACTTTTAAAAGTGAAACACAAATACTGTCGTTGGTTATTTTGAAAGAGGTTGATTTTTCTAAATTATAAGTTTAGAACTAGCAAAGTATAAGTGATCATAACATTAATGATATTTAAAAAAAGACCTTTCTTAAAACTAAAGAATCCCCAAGAAGTAAGTGCAAGTGCTGGAGAATTGTTTAATCACCAAATTCTGAGAGCTTTCTCCATTTCAAATCGTTTATCTATTTGCAAAAGGATCTCCAGATTTTGTAAGTTGATCTGTTTTGCCATTCCATCTATTTCATGAACTTTTGATGCTACTAGAATAGTTAATGTTATTAATATTATGTTAACCGCGGTTAAACATACTTCAGAATTAAATAGCCCATGTTCTATTATTATAAATATAGATGATAAAATATATAAAAGCGACTCAGCAAATACAATGAATATACACAATGAAAAAGCCGATTCAAATGACTGAATTGTACGCGGAGCTGAACTGTAAAAATTTAACCATTGGGTGATGCATTCTTTATTTGATGAATTTATGCTGTTATTTTTTTTAATATATAAAAGGAGTATGGTGTAAATATCGTGACATAGAAGAATATATAATGCAAGAAAACTTTGTGGTAGTAATGATAAATAAGATTGGTGAATAAACATTAAAACTAGATTTACTACCCGTGTCACATTTTTGTTTTTAAATTTAAGAAAATATATTTCTGAAGGAAATTCTTCGCTTTTCTTCGTTATAAAAGGATACATTTGAACAACTACAACAAATATAGATGATAAAAATAAAAGTATGATAAGTAATTGGGAAACAAATTGAGACTGTGTAATTTTAAATGTTTTTTTAAGTCTTTGAATGTTTTTATATATTTTTGAAATGTTCTTTTCAGATAAAAAAATAATACACCAAAATAAAATTAAGTTGATTTCTATTATGATACTGGAAACGACAAATTTTTTCTTATTTTTTGAGAAACACTGAAGATTAAAAACTTTTACAAATATCAAGGAAATAAGAATAACTATAATCAATATTGCAATCTTGTTACAAAACCAGATTATATTACTTTGAAGCTTATTCTTTTGATAAGAAAATTTTAAACCAAACATACCTAAAGTACATTTTAAAATTGTCATAGACAATTGTATGTGAGATCTTAATATTTCTGTTTTGTGTTGATAATAACGTCGAAATGGTTTCAAGGATGGTAACATCGAAACTGGACTTTCCATTTTTTTCACCCCTGTTTAAATGGAAGAAAGCTAATTAATGTTTCCAGCTAATATATTCTTTCGAAACATTTTCAATGGTTCTGTCGGTTTCCCGTTGCAAACTGACTACAAAAACCTCCAATGATTCTTATATATTTTTAACCCTTTATAGGTACTTATAAGTACCATTAAAATAACTCGTTATAAAATTCATTTAATACATCGATTAGTTGTAATACAGTTTAGAATGAATTATAGATACATTACTTTATCTGGTTCCAAAAGCATTGTTGGTTACACAAAACAAAAATATTTTTAAAAGGGTGATTTCTTTTTCATTTGCATCTTTTCGGCTTTCTTGGAGTTGAGGAGAGGGGGAGGGGCGATTTTTCAATTCGGAAATGTTTCTATATTTCTATTGTAAAACATTATATTTGTGAATTTATTAATTCTACAAAACACTACTAAGAAAAATGTTTAAAATAAAAAAAATTGGTGGGGTTATAAATATTGCAAAAAATCCCTATAAATTCAAAATTAATTAATTCTTCTAAATCCTTCAATCCTTCTAAAATCCTTCTAAAATTTATTAAATGATTGTGTAAATCTTCTAATGTAATTTGAACAATTCACAAAAGAATGCTTTAGAAGATAAAATTTCATGAATTCATAATTCAGTGCATAAAATGCTAATGCACATTTTGAGGAAAAATTTCAAAAATTTCGTTCGCGCACAGTTTTGAAACAAACCAAGAATTTCTGTCGGGTTAGCAAAGTATAAATTTAGTCATAAAAATATCTTGATAAATCATAGGTAAAGATACCAGGCACTAATAAGCACGATAGCTGACTATTTGCTGCATAGAAAACAGCCGCAAGCAGATAAGGAAAGGGGGTGGAGATATTTCTTTACGAGAATATACGTCATAATTTCATTAACTTTCTGTCAACTATGAAAAATTTTACTACATCAAATGTAAGTTTCTACTTCTTTGCAAGCGTTTTTCCGATGAAGTTTTTGTTACTCTTCTGCATCCTTAGCGTTATTTTGCCGGCTATTCGTCTTTACTTTGTCAAAAAATCATACTGATAGAGAAAAAAAACTTCGTTATTTTTGAGTTAATTCAGCGCATCCAAAATATTTTAAACATTTTATGCGGTGTATTATTAAAAGTATTATTTTGTATGCGTGCGTTATGCAAAAAAGATTTTCTTTTACAAATTCGCCTTTGCATCTATTTATTCACCGTGAAAATACTAACTGCTGTGGTATGTAGGATATCGTAAGCACTATTTCATAAAATGCGCCGTTAATTTTAAAAGTAAGTACATAGGCAGCACGATTTATTTCAACAGATGGAAATTTAAATTAGAACCCGTATATACAGTGTACTATTGACTTTGCTTCATTTTTTATATTTTTAAAAATAAATAAACACATTATTTTTAAGCTTTCAATAATATTTATTCCTACATTATTATTGATTTTCAATTCTCCATTTCAATTTCTTAAAATCTATTAAATAATGAACTGAAGAAAGAACATAATTCAAACCAAAGCAACTATTCTTTAATTTCTACATTATTATTTGTTTCTATTTCTCCTTTTTAATTTTTTAAAATCAGTTGAATAATGAACTGAAGGGGGGGGGGGGGGAATCAAACCTTCTATAAAGAGATTTTGTTTATGCTTATTCTATCTGAGATTGTCTAAGAATAAAAGCAGCTGATTAAAGAAGTATAATTAAATAATCATGAGCATTACTATTTATAATAAATATAATAATGAGGCAGATGATTCACTTATTTTCACATTTTCGGAAATCAAAAATAATCTCATAGCTCTTGTGTAAAAGAATGAAATTTAAAAATAAACACTTTCTAAACAAAATTTAAAGTAACATGGTAAATAATCTTATAAATTGTACGTTTTTTTTTTTTTTTTTTTTTTTTTTTTTTTTTTTTTTTTTTTTTTTAAACGCTATTTAATTGAGATTTAACTTCTTTGAAGGCATGATAATCCAGATTTTTTTAATATATTTTCCAATCGTCAATTTTTCTTTAAATCTTCATTGTGGTCAGAAAAGTGAAATATTTTAAATGAGACATATCGTAAATTCCTTTCTTTTTATTTTTTATAATAAATTCCATTTAGCGAGAACATTCGAATTATTCTTCTGAATAATCTTCTTTAGAATTATTCTTCGAATCATGTATTCTTATCTTTCTATTCGTGTTATTCTCTTAAAGTTAACACTTTTTCAATTTTTCAAGCATAAACTATATATGAAAAAAAATCGAAACATTCTTCTTCATTTTCAATAAAGTTTTAATAAAATTTAGGATTAGAAACTTTTTTTACATTGTTTGAGCTATTTGGAATGTTATTGAAAGTTACTCTAGAAATTGCATCTAATAATATTTATTCCTTTAAATTGTGCAAAATTTTAAAAATGTATTCATTGAATACCAAGAAAATATTTCTTTAGAAACTCATACTACTTGTTTTAATTTGTTTGAAATTCATTTCGTCAACTGTTTTCTTTATTCCTGAACATCGGCTTTACTCTTTATGATGTGTATTTCGAAATGAGATTGTGTTTTACATAATACTGTTAACTCTTCTTCTCAGATCATGCTTATTTCTTTTTATCTGCAGAAATAATTTTTTAAAATTTAGATATAAAATGTTTTTCAAATGCCAGTCATTCTATACACAATTTAACGGCTGCATTATCTTCTGGGAGACGATCTGATAAAAAAAAAAACTTTTTAAAAGCTCATAATCAATCACCTTTACCTATTAAACCTGAAATTTCAATCACAAATGGCATAAAAATCCGTCAATTTCGAAAACCCAAACAATTATATCAGAATTGAAATTTTATATTCAATTTAATGCTTATTGCCATATGAGTGAAAAGGCGTTTCAAACACAAAATTATTGCAACATCACAATCAATAACACCAACAATGACAAAAAAGAAAAGAAATTGTAAGTGGCTACTGTAAAACATAAAAATGATTTCTTTTAAGGATAGTTGTAGTTAATATTTAAATTGTAAAAAAAAGTAAATTTGACATAGATACAACAATACTGTAGGATTTTTTAACATAATATTTCGTGTTTGACGGGATTCATGATAAAAAAGGTAGGTACGTACCGGGTGTTCCAAAAATGACTGATGGATTTTAAAATCGAATAACTAGCAAACGGTGGCAGATATTAAAAAAATTCTTGCAGGAGGGTTGTGTATGATGTCAGGAGCTTTCTTACTGTGATTCTTAATTTTAGTTCGAATTTCAAACAATAGATGGCGCTGCGAGAAATAGGTGCTAAATCCAGACCTGATTTTTGGTACTTCGGGATCCATTCAAAACATTTTAATCTCCTTTTTTCGCATGGGAGAAGAGAGAGAGGCCGAAAAATCGAGTCTGTATTTAGCGCCATTTGCTTGCAGCGCCATCTATCGCTATTATTTGTAACTAGAACTGGGAATCACAGCATAAAAACTTCTGACATCTTGCATAAACCTCCTGCAAAAAAATTTCAGATATCTGTCACCGTTTGCAAGTTATTCAATTTTAAAATCCATCAGTCATTTTTGGGACACCCGGTACACACACACAAACACATGTGCACACGCACACACACAGGCGAACATACATATATACACAATGAAATATTGATAAAATTGGCACTATTGGAACTACAAAAATTGTTCGTTTTATTGAGGGGGCGTACGATGGCATAACAGTGGCAGGGGAATCATAAAATTGTCATTAAAACAAAGGCCCTTTTTTAAAGGAAGATCTACGATGAAAATTGAAGGAAAAGTCGAGAATGTTCTGGGACAGGAAATGCGTCGCCAGTTCACATTCAGTTACGTCATCATCAAGAAAAGCTACATAAAAAAGAAGAGTTAATCTGTTTTAGGCTCAAACAGTTTTAGTTTAAAGCGATTTGTAATCAGTGATATTTGTAGATATTTGTGCTTTACTGTGTTTTATTATGCTGTTTTCATGATGTATGAGATAAAAGTTTTAATCTGTTTGTTGAGATTCCAGAATATTCGTCAAATCAATCCAATTCTCTCACTCAAAACCTTCCTTTTTAACACTTTCAAACAAAGTTGAAAAGTGTTTATGCATTCGGTTTGTCTGGCCGTCTGGCCACGCTCTAACTCCCTTAAATAAACTCTGATTTTCATGCAATTGATAAACATTATTTAGGCTTCACCAAAGCATGTTTGATATTGTATATGAAGTATGTGGGATTAATAGTTTATTTACAGGGGCACTCAAAAGAATTCCGTTACATTATAGTCAATAGAGAAAAATCGTTCGCAGTGAGTTTTAATGATATTACGCTATTTCAAATGTATTGGAATTGATATAAATCATTGAATTTCACTACAAGATGATTACTATACAATAGGGCAATACAATATATACAGAACTGTTCAAAGTATTCGAATAATTCTCTGATTTTAGGTGGGAACAGCTGAATTTGGGTTTTCAAATGTGTTATGCGTTTTCATATGGTTGAATTAGGCATAATATTGTAACTTATTAAACAGTGCAGTTTTGTATCATTATTCTAAATGTGTTGGAAAGTGTTTCATAATCTATGCTCGACGCATGATCTTTTCTTTCATGTTAATTACAATCTGCTTTCATTACTCCATTTTTAAGACAAATAAAAATATTCTACAGATGCACGATCTATAATGCGATGAATCTGCATCTGTAGAATATTCTCATTTCTCTTGAAAATGGATTCGGGGAAGCCGAAACATGTAAACAGTTTTAATATAATTCTTTTTTACTGTTTTATTTAATGTTACCTTTTAACAATTAATGAAGTACGTGTATGGGTATTTCCGCAGAAGTTAAAAGCGTGGTTGCATTGTACTTGGTGTTGCAACAGGAATGCATAAATTCTGCGCAGTGACATTCTTCAGCTTGGCTAATAAAACAAGAAAGGAGAATTATGTATTAGGCATAGATTATGAATATCTTTCCATTGTTTACAATAGAGAACATGCTACAGTGAACCCCAATAACGTATATCAATTAGGTAGCAAACCAATTAGATCACGGAAAGACGGACAGAAAAGACAAACAACCCGAAATCATAAACCCTTTACAGGTATGTTATACAGTGCTAAGGAGTAATGCCTTAAAAATTATCAAAACAGCTTAACAATAGGACTTTTAACTTCTGCGAAACTATCCATACACGTACTTCATTAATTGCTAAAAGGTGTTAAAGAAAACATTAAATAAAGCAGTATAGATCGTGCATCTGTAGAATATTCTCATTTGTCTTCAAAATAGCTTGAAAATGGAATGATGGAAACAGACGTAATTAAAAAGGAAGGTTC
This sequence comes from Maratus speciosus, assembly GCA_963932465.1. Taxonomy (NCBI): domain Eukaryota; kingdom Metazoa; phylum Arthropoda; class Arachnida; order Araneae; family Salticidae; genus Maratus; species Maratus speciosus. The sequence goes on along the minus strand of OZ010800.1, from coordinate 412,955,979 downwards.
TGAGTAGATGAATTGTATTGATTTGATGAATATGTTAGAATCTGAACAAAGAGATTGCAACAACTTTTGTCGCATTAATCATGAAAACAGCATATTAAAACACAGTAAAGCACAAATATCACTGATTACAAATCGTTTTAAACTAAAATTATTCGAACCTAAAACTGATTAACTCTTCTTTTTCATGCACCCTCCCTTGATGATGACGTAACTGAATGTGAACGACGTTATTTCCTGTTGCAGAAGACTGTCGACTTTTTCTTTAATTTTCATCTTAAAGCCTGACCTTAATATCCAAATAAGTTTTTGCCGACTAAAATGTTCACCAAATTCATCATGTCGCCCAGAAACACGTCAAATTCACCCCAAGGGGCATATTATAGAGCTTGGCCACAATAGTGCGTTGCCATCCTATTATTTACATTTTGGTGGGTGGCCCTTGTTCAAGAAATTTTGTAACAATATTTTTATATGCAAAACTGAGCTATACCGAGTAAACATGTCACTTATTTCAAATTTATAGTTGTTCAGTTCATGAATTACTGGTTTTAAATTTAGGGAGTCCTTTAAGAAATACCAAAGAAAGTGTATTTTTACAAATAAACATGATTTATAAGTATATTAGATTACAAAATAATTCTGAAAAAGTTTTATTTCTTTAAATATTCGTTAATTTTAAGTACAATGTATGGATTATGTGAATGATTTAAAAATGAATTATTTCGATAACGCAGCAATTAATTAAAATTGAAATGACAACCGTATGGAATGAATCTTTTTTAATAAATAAATTAAATACTCGCTTCGAACTAATCGAATATATATTGGAAATAACAATAACTAATAATTAATAAATAGTTAAATGAAGCACATTCAATGCATCACACACTTCAGACCACAAAATGAAATTTATTTTTAAATAGTCAGAAAGTGTTTTCAGTAAGCTCTTTTGTAGGTGGAATGCACTAATTGGAGCAGTGGCGCTCTCATTTTATCATGTTTGAAAACATTTACTAAGGAGAATTTTGACTTTCATGATCGGGATTATGCACCCACAAGTTGCAAATTCCTGCGGTGCAGGACTTCTCTTTAACTTGTACTGAATTAAACTTTTGCATAGGCTGCAGCTCAGTTTCAAATCTCGCTTCACAAAATATATAGCGCTGTTTATTGATGACTTTTTGTATTAAAAAAATCTCAAGAGCAGTAGGTAAAGTATTTGTTGTCCAAATTTCAAGTCCTTATGGCCCATACTACGCTCAACACGGCTCTCTGAGTTAGTGAAGTTTAATTTCGACTGGAGATTAACGTAAGTGTTTATGTTGAGATAATGTGGACAAATAAATATTGATAACGTGTATAGCTTGCGCTCGTTATGCCATTTTTATCAAAAGTGTTATTGTAGGCTCTCAATAATAATCTAACTTGAAGCTTAATTTTCAAGTTTAAATTGCACGACGATTAACAAAAAATCAAGCCTTTTTAAGGCCAGGAGTAGTTTTTTGAAAGCAACAACAACAAAAAAAAATCATGCATCTGGCATAGATTATGAAATACTTTTCAAAAAATAACGTTAAAAATTTAATATTATTAAAATTTCGTTTAGTATTCGTATAATGAAATGAGATGACTAAATATACAAGCAAAACTTATAACAGAATAAAAATACATTTTCGGTAATTGCTGTGTATAGCCACTAATGTCCGCGAATTCTTTAGTGCAGTATATGATCTATAGACATTACACACATCATGTAATATACTAAATAACAAACTATATCACTGTAGAAAACGAACTTCGGGAAATTATCGCTCATAATTTTCCTGTAACCGAATTATTTCTTGTGTCTCGGTGAACATGCGACAACTGTTACGCACTTTAGAATCCGTAGAAAACTAGAGCACCTGAGTGAAGCATTCCAATTGTATTACGTTTGAAGTATCGTAACATTATTAAAATGCACCACAAACGATTTTTACAAATGGACCACAATGTAATAGAACTCTTCTGCAAGTTCCTCTAAACGAACTATAACAACTATACACTTCATTTTCAATAGCGAACATTCCATATTAAATATCAATAGCATATATAAATTGAATTGCAATCCGAATACATTTGCGCCCCACCAGTGTCCGAGAAGTTCTCCTCTCAAAGCTGGTAGACGGGATGTGCTGAGTTCAAACCCAATCACGCCCGTCGGTCTAATCGTTCGGAGTTTTCCGTGGTTTTCTTCGAAACTTTGATATACTTGAGTAAATACGGGTTAGATTCACTTAGAAAGACCCCCCACGGAGGGAACCCCCTATATCCCTCGTGCAGATAATCGACCGTCAAAAACAACACCATAACCAACACCGAATACGTTTGCTTGAGTTAAAATATGGATTGCAGAGGGCAGACAAAGCGAAATCTTAAGCACTTTTCAATGTTGGTAAGTGTTAAAAAGAGATAAAGCTAAAGAAGCTTTATAACTTTTTTTTTTTAATATTTCAAAATCTACTTTGGCCTTTTTTATACAATTATAGAAAATATAATTTCACAGTTTATATATGTTTGTTTAATTATTCTATTATCTGTAGGGCTAAGAAAGGTAATTTTTTTTCTACACTTACAGAAACAACACTTATAAAAAAGGACTTTGGATTTGTAATAGTGTATATTGACTTTGTATAACAATAATATGCGTATTATCATCTTACCATAACAAAAAGTAAATTTTGGATTATACTATTAGAAACCACCGGTAATAATAACACCTGTTTTTTGAGAATTGCTTCTTAAGGATGTTCGTTGATACACAAAAGATAAAATTATAATTATAGAAATTATAGTGTATTATTAATTGCTGAAATCAAAATCCGGAAAACAATCGAAACAAAGGATTTTGGCGAATAAAGTGGAATCAGTCTCAGACATCCATAAATATTTTCCGCTCTTTTGTCTTGGAATACATTTTACCCTTATATAATAGCATTAAATTGCTTTCTCAGAAACATATTAATGAATTTTTAAATAGTTGTGTATTTAATCTGCTTTAAGATTTTCGCATTAAGTATGTTTACTTAAAGGGACATGAATGTTTAAAGCAACTTTTATACAAGAAGAATTAAGACACATTTTGCTAACATTATTTAACTCTGGTAATGTAATATAGGATCTACCGTGTCAAATAAAACAAAATCAGTTGTTATTAGTTATTTCGACTCTAAACAGGACAAATATATGCAATTTCAATGCTTTTTAACTCTTTCCAACAAAGTTAGAAAGTGTTTATGCATTCGGTTTCTCTGTCCGTCTGTCCACGCTCTAACTCTCGTAACTATACTTGGATTTTCATGAAATTGATAAAGGTTATTTAGGATCACCAAAGCATGTTTGGTATTGTATATGAAGTATGTAGGATTAATCGTTCATTTACAGGTGCACTCAAAAGTATTCCATTACATTATGCTCTGGGGGGGGGGGGGAATCGTTTGCAGAGCATTTTAATGACATTATACTATTTCAAATGTATTGAAACTGATATAAATAACTGAATTTCATTACGATCACGTTCGAACAGTGCACTCACAGCATTTTTTATTCATTTACAGGGACACACAAAAGAAACCGGTTGCAATATAGTACTGTTTTTGAGTAATAATTACCGGAGTGTACGGTTTAAAATTCGGTATGCGCTTTTAAATTTAATTAATTTTTTGCTTCTTACTCGTTAATTATAAATTCCATACCTCAAATACAGGGCTGCACAAAAGTATTCACGTACCGTTTAATGAATTTCAGCCACGAACTCGATGAGGTCATTGTCTGTGCTGCCCACTCCCGGTCTACTAGTCTACACTTGCTGTTACAACAAGATGCTACATAACTTTTCAAATTTTCTTGTGTCGTTTTGACGCGAGGCACTGTCAGGTCCTTTGATTAAGGTTTATGCTTACTATCTTTTACTGCTGAATCAAAGAAAGAGCGCTGATCAAAGTATTCGGATAATTTCCTGATTGTAAACGGGGACAACTGAAATTGGATTTTCAAATGTGTTATGCGTGTTCATATGGTTGAATTAGACATAATACTTTAACTTATTAAACGGTGCAGTTTTAGTAGTATAGAAAAGACAGTTCGATTCGCAGGGAAGGAGGAGTGAGGTGGTGGAAGTCGTACTATAGTACGAGAGGGTTGAGGAGAGTGTTAGGAGAGGAGATAAGATAGGATAGTGAGATAAGATAGGATAATCTGATAGTGAGATAAGAGTAAAGTGTGGAAAGATCAAGCTATAGTAGGAGAGTATTAGTTTAGAAGAAAATTATAGATAGTTTTCGAACGTAAGGAATCGATCTAGATCATACTATAGTATAATAGGGTAGGTGGGGGCTAAATTTCAAGACGGTGCTTAATTTTTCGTGGCATATTAGGGTTTGAATGAATGTCCATATAAGGTAATGTTATATTATAACATAAGAGTTTAGGTCTTTTTGAGAGGAAGCTTATTTTTTGGAATCGACTTAGAATTTGGACATGAAAATGCTAGGTGGCGCCCTCTACCGGCAGGAATTTGAAACTATTGTAATTGGGTTTTTTCATAAAATTTTCACTTGGAGGCGAACCTGTAACAAAATAGTCTCTTGACTTGATAATTTGAAGTAGGTTTAACTGATCAAGCCAAGAAACTATACCTGTAAGTCGAGATTTTAGATGTTTCAAGGCAAAAATTGCGGTCCTCTCATTTATGAGCGTTGGTTTGTCGGTTACTTAAGACAAGTCAACAGTTATTCAAAACATGTATTATAGAGTCGTGATTTCCTTGTATATCAATAACAAATGCTGTATACATTGAATTATATACTACCAATGCAAGTGAAAATTCTTAAAAATTGCATACATACAAGTATGCTAAATAAAAAAAATCTGAAAATACAACTGACTAATAATATAAAGTAGAACAAACAAATCATTTAAATTTTAAAAAATAATATATATATATATATATATATATATATATATATATATATATATATATATATATATATAACTATTAATTTATCAATAAACAATAATTTTAAATGAAATAGATGAACTAGTAAGACATGAAAATTAACTAAGAGAAATTACCTGATTAAGATAATCTGAATCTTAATGTAATTTTATAACAACATAAAAATATTAATGAAACTTTCTAAAAATCTTATGCATACAGAAAAAATATATTAAATAACATAAAATTCAACTAACACATCATCTACATTTTTAAAGTACATATAATAATTTTAATATATCAATAAATTCTGAATGCTATATTACTATCCTGTATCAAATTTGACGATAAATGGTAATTTTAAATTAAATACTTGAACTACTAAACCAGGAAAATTAATTTAAATGAACTAATAGACCATCTGTATTTTAAAAATACAGATAATATATCAATAAATTTTGAGTGCTATATTACTATACAGTATTAAATTTGGCTATAAATTTGTCGATAAATAGTAATTTTAAATTAAATACTTGAATTACTAAACCATGAAAATTAATTAAAACGAACTAACAGATCAACTACATAGCAGAAGTTTAAAATATTAAAACTAATAATCTTAATACTATTAAAAATAAGAAAGTTTAAAAAGTTTTTCAAAATTTAAAAGTTTACAAAATTTAAAAAATAAAAACTTTAAAAAAAAGTTAAGAAAAATTAAGTTGTCAAATTAAAAAAAATTATTTAAAAAACTTCATAAATTAAGTTTGCAAAAGCAAGTTTACCTGGCTGTACATGTATATGACTTTCATTATGTTATATTTTAATAATATGTATCCTCTTTATATTATATAAAAGCATAAGATTAATATATATATATATATATATATATATATATACTTAATAAAAATATTTATAAGTAAAAAGAAAAAAATAACTTTATAAAATTTAAAAAATAAAAATTAAAACTTTGAAAAAAAAATAGAAAAAAAATTAAATATAAAAAAATTTAAATAAAAAAAATAAAAAAAACATAAATAAAAATAAAAAGTTTACAAAATTAAAAAATTAAAACTTTGAAAAAAAAAAGTTATCAAAACTTTAAAAAAATATTTAAGAAAACTTCATAAGTTTGTAAAAGTGAGTTTACCTGCCTATACATGTAGATGACTTTCACTCGACTTTGAGTTTATACATCATCTTATCAAAATGCATAAATGAAAACTTTGTCTAAACATATAAGTTTATTTTTGAGTTTATACATCATCATATCAAAATGCATAAATGAAAATTTTGTCTAAACATATAAATTTATTTGAATATCCACACCTTTTTAAAATTATTTGCCTTTATATAACTATTGAAAATGATTAATAAATAGTATGTAAGTGAAACATCTTCTTTATTTTTGCTCTACCAACATTTCAAATTTTATGAAAGAAATTGTATTCAATTAAGTAAATAGTTACTAAGTATTCAGCTAATATTTTACTAAAAAGAAAAAATATAACATATTTCGAATTTTGTTTAAGTAATTGTATTCAATTAAATAATATTTACTTAAGTATTCATATACCATTCTACTAAAAATTGTATTCAATTAAGTAAACAATTACCAAGTATTCATATAATACTATACTGAAAAAGAAAAATACATAATATTTCAAATTTTGTCTAAGCAATTGTATTCAATTAGGTAAATAGTTACTAAGTATTCAACTAATACTATACTAAAAATAAATATCATATTTCAAACTTTGTTTAAGTTATTACAAAATATTTTAAAACATTTAATAGTAATTACTGTATAATATCTACTAAGTATTCATATAATATCTTACTAAAAAGCAAAATACATACCATATTTCAAATTTTGTATAAATAATTATAAGCAATTAAATAATAGTTACTAAGTATTCAAGTAATGTTGTCTAAGTATTCAACTAATATTGTACTAAAAAGCAAAAAATGTATAATATTTCAAATTTTGTCGAAGTAATTGTGTTCAATTAAGTAAATAGTTACTACGTATTCAACTAATATTCTACTAAAAAAGAAAAAGAAAATATAATATTTCAAATTTTGTCTAAGAATTTGTATTCAATTAAGTAAATATTTACTAAGTATTCATATAATATTATACTAAAAAGAAAAAAATATATAATATTTCAAATTTTATCTAAGTAAGTATGTTCAATTAAATAATATTTTCATATTTCAAATTTTGTTTAAGTTATTGTATTCAATTAAAAAATTAGTTGCTATGTATTCATATAATATTTTACTAAAAAGAAAATACTCATTGGTTATTAAAAAACATTTTATACATATCCATACTATACAGAGGGTACGAGCAAAATTAGTCGCCGAAAGGGACGCCAACTTGGCGATATCTCTAATATTCCGCTAAATTCCTGTAGACATTCATTACGAACCAATAGGGATTACTTGCTTACAGAAAATCAGCAAATTGAGATATCTTAATGCAACAAAAACTAATATTTGCTTAAGGGATCATATTAATTATATTTAAAAGAGTCCAAACAGATTAAATTATGAATAAAAGTAACATGATACAAAATATTTCCCCAAACATAAATTTTAAGGGAGACCAAACTGGTCGCCAAGGATGGCTTGTATTTCAAATTTTGTCTAAGAAATTGTATTCAATTAAGTAAATATTCATTAAGTATTCACATAATATTATACTAAAAAGAAAAAAAAATGTATAATATTTCAAATTTTATCTAAGTAATTGTATCCAATTAAACCATATTTAGTAAGTATTCATATAACATTTTACTAAAAATTGTATTCAATTAAGTAAACATTTACTAAGTATTCATATAATACTATACTAAAAAAAGAAAAATATATAATATTTCAAATTTCCTTTAAGTAATGGTGCACAATTAAATAATATTTACTGAGTATTCACATACTATTATACTAAAAGAAAAAATATATATAATCTTTCAAATTTTATCTAAGTAATAGTGTTCAATTAAATAATATTTACTAAGTATTCATATAACATTTTACTAAAAATTGTATTCAATTAAGTAAACAGTTACTAAGTATCCATATAATATTATACTAAAAAGAAAAAAATATAACATATTTCAAAATCCAATTAAATAATATTTACTAAGTATTCATATAACATTCTAATAAAAATTGTATTCAATTAAGTAGACAATTACTAAGTATTCATATAATACTATACAGAAAAGAAAAATACATAATATTTTCAAATTTTGTCTAATTAATGCTATTCAATAAAATAATATTTACTTATCATTCACCCTGTATATAAAAAACTGTTACCATACAATTCTTCAAAAAGGATAAAACCATCATTCAAAATGAATTGTTTAAAACAAAATGTATTCCTATCCTCTTTAACCTGTGTGTTTATTTTACAAAGTGTTCGAGTATGGTACCCCTATTGCAACTTTTAATGGAATGTGATAATTTGTGCATGTATAACTAAAGAAATAAACAGCCCTATAATAATTAAAAATATCCCACTAAAAATCTTAATAGTATGATTCATACTTTCAAAAATTAAAAGTTAATACTATTCTTCGAAAAAGTTAATACTATTCTTCGAAAAAGAATAAAACCATTAACATAATATATATCATATCAATCAATTAATCAATCAATCATATCAATCAATCAATCATACCATTACTAATATGTATGTTTATTTTGCTATATCTTTTAGAACTTTTAATAGAGTGTTAGAGTATAATTTGCATATGTATAACTTAAGTTTAAAACATTAAACTAATAATCTTAATATTATAATTTATACTTTTTAAAATTAAAAAGTTTAAAAAAACTTTATAAAATTTAAAAATTAAAACTTTGAAAGAAAAAAAAACTTTTATAAAATTTAAAAATTAAAACTTTGAAAAAAAACTTTATAAAATTTAAAAATTAAAACTTTGAAAGAAAAAAAACTTTTATAAAATTTAAAAATTAAAACTTTAAAAATAAAACTTTATAAAATTTAAAAGATTAAAAAAATTAAAACTTTGAAAAAAAACTTTATAAAATTTAAAATTAAAACTTTATAAAATTTTAAAAATTAAAACTTTGAAAAAAAAAACTTTATAAAAATTTAAAATTAAAACTTTGAAAAAATTATAGAGTTTACAAAATTAAAAAAATTTAAAACTTTTGAAAAAGTTTAAAAAATTATGTTATCATAATTAAATTAATATTTATAAATTTCATAAATTAAGTTTGCAAAAGCGAGTTTACCTGCCTGTACATTTTTTAAAATGTTCAATTAGATTTAAAATAAAAGTATTCAATCATATCAATCAATCAATCAACCAATCAAGATTTCAAATACAAGTAATCAATCAATCATATTAATTCAAATTCAAGTCAATTCAAGTATTACAAGTTAGCAAAAAAAAATTACAATTTATCAAAAGTGAGTTTGCGTATCTATCTGTATATAAGACTTGAAAACTTTCACTATGTTTTTGTTTAGTATATATGTATTGTAACTTTCACTATGCTTTAGTTATATAATTATAAATCTTTATGTTATCATCCTACCCTCATTATATCCTATAATTATACACTTCGAAAAGTTAAAAGCGATATATTAATAAGTTCTTCAGTTTAAAAAATTAAAAATATTTTAAACAATTAACTTAATAAAGTATTCAAAAATACTATAAAATAGTAAAAATTTGATATATGCATGCCAGAAAATAATAAATTTACCATGTCTGAACTGAAAAAAGAAACGTTTAACATGTCGTATTGCACATAGTGACGTAATCAACATTGCATGCCTCCCCCTTCATACCTTCTGAATTATCTATCTACAATCAGGTTGTATTATCAGTCATGTGATCTAACTAATATGAGTTATTAACAAGACACTAATCCTTTTCATCTCACTCTGCGGATATTTTCTTCAAAGTCTATTATTTTGTAAAATCTTAAGTAACATGTTATTATATATTTGCAAGCAAAATCCTATTAAATAACTTTCTTACTCTAGTGAACAAAGATTGATTTTTATACTGCTAAAGTATGATCATTCATTGTTTAACTGGATAATAATATATTTAGAAGCAACTTAAATTTCCTATAAAAGCGAAGTTTTTTATTACATCATTCATAGAATTCAAGTATGAGTATTAACCAAGTTTTATATATTATAATACGCTATACCAACATTGCAAAACTTTAAAAAACAACTATACTTAAACATTCATATAAAAAGCAACAAATTATATATTCATACAACATATTATTATTCGATATGTACATATCGAAAAATAGTGGGACTTACCGTACTTAGAGTCTGAAAAGAAATACTCAGTTTAACAGATTGCAGATCATAACGTAATCGATAAGATATCACGTGCTTCCATCATGCCTTCTGGAATGTTCAATGTACAATCAGACTATCTTATCAAGTCACGTGGTCTAACTGATATGAGTTGTTAACACGACGTCAGCCATTTTCAATTTAGTTCTTGAATATGTAGGTTGGATATTTTCTTCAGTCTTATTTTGTGAAATCTTAAGTACCAGGATATCACGTATTTGCAAACAAAAATCCTATTAAAAACTTTCTCACTATTGTGAAAAATGATTGATTTTCATAATATTAAAGTATAATCATTCATAATATTTGATTGATTACTTAACCGTTATTAATATTATTAATATTAAATATAAAAGCGGAAGCTTTTATTGCATCATTCATAGAATTCAAGTTTGAATATTAACCAAGTTTTATATACTTTTAAAAACTATTTATACTAGAATATATACTAGTATACTAGTATATACATAGTATAAATTATATAATATATATACTTATAAAAACTATTTATACTAGAATATATACTAGTATACTAGTATATACATAGTATAAATTATATAAGTATATAAAACTTGGTTAATATTCAAACTTGAATTCTATGAATGATGCAATAAAAGCTTCCGCTTTTATATTTAATATTAATAATATTAATAACGGTTAGATAATCAATCAAATATTATCAATGATTATACTTTAATACTATGAAAATCAATCTTTTTTCACAATAGTGAGAAAGTTTTTAATAGGATTTTTGTTTGCAAATACGTGATATCCTGGTACATAAGATTTCACAAAATAAGACTGAAGAAAATATCCAACCAACATATTCAAGAACTAAATTGAAAATGGCTGACGTCGTGTTAACAACTCATATCAGTTAGATCACGTGACTTGATAAGATAGTCTGATTGTACATTGAACATTCCAGAAGGCATGATGGAAGCACGTGATATCTTATCGATTACGTCATGATCTGCAATCTGTTAAACTGAGTATTTCTTTTCAGACTCTACGTACGGTAAGTCCCACTATTTTTCGATATGTACATATCGAATAATAATATGTTGTATGAATATATAATTTGTTGCTTTTTATATGAATGTTTAAGTATAGTTGTTTTTTAAAGTTTTGCAATGTTGGTATAGCGTATTATAATATATAAAACTTGGTTAATACTCATACTTGAATTCTATGAATGATGTAATAAAAAACTTCGCTTTTATAGGAAATTTAAGTTGCTTCTAACTATATTATTATCCAGTTAAACAATGAATGATCATACTTTAGCAGTATAAAAATCAATCTTTGTTCACTAGAGTAAGAAATTTATTTAATAGGATTTTGCTTGCAAATATATAATAACATGTTACTTAAGATTTTACAAAATAATAGACTTTGAAGAAAATATCCGCAGAGTGAGATGAAAAGGATTAGTGTCTTGTTAATAACTCATATTAGTTAGATCACATGACTGATAATACAACCTGATTGTAGATAGATCATTCAGAAGGTATGAAGGGGGAGGCATGCAGTGTCGATTACGTCACTATGTGCAATACGACATGTTAAACGATTCTTTTCTCGGTTCAGACATGGTAAATTTATTATTTTCTGGCATGCATTTATCAAATTTTTACTATTTTATAGTATTTTTGAATACTTTATTAAGTTAATTTTTTAAAATATTTTTAATTTTTTAAACTGAAGAACTTATTAATGTATCGCTTTTAACGTTTCGAAGTGTATAATTATAGGATATAATGAGGGTAGGATGATAACATAAAGATTTATAATTATATAACTAAAGCATAGTGAAAGTTACAATACATATATACTAAACAAAAACATAGTGAAAGTTTTAAAGTCTTATATACAAATAGATACGCAAACTCACTTTTGATAAATTGTAATTTTTTTCTGCTAACTTGTAGTACTTGAATTGACTTGAATTTGAATTAATATGATTGATTGATTACTTGTATTTGAAATCTTGATTGGTTGATTGATTGATTGATATGATTGAATACTTTTATTTTAAATCTAATTGAACTTTTTAAAAATGTACAGGCAGGTAAACTCGCTTTTGCAAACTTAATTTATGAAATTTATAAATATTAATTTAATTATGATAACATAATTTTTTAAACTTTTTCAAAAGTTTTAAATTTTTTTAATTTTGTAAACTCTATATTTTTTTCAAAGTTTTGATTTTAAATTTTTATAAAGTTTTTTTTCAAAGTTTTAATTTTTTAAATTTTATAAAGTTTTAATTTTAAATTTTATAAAGTTTTTTTTCAAAGTTTTAATTTTTTAAATTTTTTAAATTTTATAAAGTTTTTTTTTTTTTAAGTTTTAATTTTTAAATTTTATAAAAGTTTTTTTTCTTTCAAAGTTTTAATTTTTAAATTTTATAAAGTTTTTTTTCAAAGTTTTAATTTTTAAATTTTATAAAAGTTTTTTTTTCTTTCAAAGTTTTAATTTTTAAATTTTATAAAGTTTTTTTAAACTTTTTAATTTTAAAAAGTATAAATTATAATATTAAGATTATTAGTTTAATGTTTTAAACTTAAGTTATGCGTATGCAAATTATACTCTAACACTCTATTAAAAGTTCTAAAAGGTATAGCAAAATAAACATACATATTAGTAATGGTATGATTGATTGATTGATAATGGCTGATTGATTAATTGATTGATATGATATATATTATGTTAAAGGTTTTATTCTTTTTCGAAGAATAGTATTAACTTTTAATTTTTGAAAGTATGAATCATAGTATTAAGATTTTTAGTGGGATATTTTTAATTATTATAGGACTGTTTATTTCTTTAGTTATACATGCACAAATTATAACATTCCATTAAAAGTTGCAATAGGGGTACCTTACTCGAACACTTTGAAAAATAAACACACAGGTTAAAGAGGATAGGAATACATTTTGTTTTAAACAATTCATTTTGAATGATGGTTTTATCTTTTTTGAAGAATTGTATGGTAACAGTTTTTTATATACAGGGTGAATGATAAGTAAATATTATTTAATTGAATAGCATTAATTAGACAAAATTTGAAAATATTATGTATTTTTCTTTTCAGTATAGTATTATATGAATACTTAGTAATTGTCTACTTAATTGAATACAATTTTTAGTAGAATGTTATATGAATACTTAGTAAATATTATTTAATTGGATTTTGAAATATGTTATATTTTTTTCTTTTTAGTATAATATTATATGGATACTTAGTAATTGTTTACTTAATTGAATACAATTTTTAGTAAAATGTTATATGAATACTTAGTAAATATTATTTAATTGAACACTATTACTTAGACAAAATTTGAAAGATTATATATATTTTTTTCTTTTAGTATAATAGTATGTGAATACTCAGTAAATATTATTTAATTGTGCACCATTACTTAGAGGAAATTTGAAATATTATATATTTTTCTTTTTTTAGTATAGTATTATATGAATACTTAGTAAATGTTTACTTAATTGAATACAATTTTTAGTAAAATGTTATATGAATACTTACTAAATATGGTTTAATTGGATACAATTACTTAGATAAAATTTGAAATATTATACATTTTTTTTTCTTTTTAGTATAATATTATGTGAATACTTAATGAATATTTACTTAATTGAATACAATTTCTTAGACAAAATTTGAAATACTAGCCATCCTTGGCGACCAGTTTGGTCTCCCTTAAAATATATGTTTGGGGAAACATTTTGTATCATGTTACTTTTATTCATAATTTAATCTGTTTGGACTCTCTTAAATATAATTAATATAATCCCTTAAGCAAATATTAGTTTTTGTTGCATTAAGATATCTCAATTTGCTGATTTTCGGTAAGCAAGTAATCCCTATTGGTTCGTAATGAATGTCTACAGGAATTTAGCGGAATATTAGAGATATCGCCAAGTTGGCGTCCCTTTCGGCGACTAATTTTGCTCGCACCCTCTTTATAGTATGGATATGTATAAAATGTTTTTTAATAACCAATGAGTATTTTCTTTTTAGTAAAATATTATATGAATACATAGCAACTAATTTTTTAATTGAATACAATAACTTAAACAAAATTTGAAATATGAAAATATTATTTAATTGAACATACTTACTTAGATAAAATTTGAAATATTATATATTTTTTTCTTTTTAGTATAATATTATATGAATACTTAGTAAATATTTACTTAATTGAATACAAATTCTTAGACAAAATTTGAAATATTATATTTTCTTTTTCTTTTTTAGTAGAATATTAGTTGAATACGTAGTAACTATTTGCTTAATTGAACACAATTACTTCGACAAAATTTGAAATATTATACATTTTTTGCTTTTTAGTACAATATTAGTTGAATACTTAGTAACTATTATTTAATTGCTTATAATTATTTATACAAAATTTGAAATATGGTATGTATTTTGCTTTTTAGTAAGATATTATATGAATTCTTAGTAGATATTATACAGTAATTACTATTAAATGTTTTAAAATATTTTGTAATAACTTAAACAAAGTTTGAAATATGATATTTATTTTTAGTATAGTATTAGTTGAATACTTAGTAACTATTTACCTAATTGAATACAATTGCTTAGACAAAATTTGAAATATTATGTATTTTTCTTTTTCAGTATAGTATTATATGAATACTTAGTAATAGTTTACTTAATTGAATACAATTTTTAGTAGAATGTTATATGAATACTTAAGTAAATATTATTTAATTGAATACAATTACTTAAACAAAATTCGAAATATGTTATATTTTTTTTCTTTTTAGTATAATATTAGCTGAATACTTAGTAACTATTTACTTAATTGAATACAATTTCTTTCATAAAATTTGAAATGCTGGTAGAGCAAAAATAAAGAAGACTTACATACTATTTATTAATCATTTTCAATAGTTATATAAAGGCAAATAATTTTAAAAATGTGTGGATATTCAAATAAATTTATATGTTTAGACAAAATTTTCATTTATGCATTTTGATATGATGATGTATAAACTCAAAAATCAACTTATATGTTTAGACAAAGTTTTCATTTATGCATTTTGATAAGATGATGTATAAACTCAAAGTCGAGTGAAAGTCATCTACATGTATAGGCAGGTAAACTCACTTTTACAAACTTATGAAGTTTTCTTAAATATTTTCTTAAAATTTTGATAACTTTTTTTTTTCAAAGTTTTAATTTTTATTTTTTAAATTTTATAAAGTTATTTTTTTCTTTTTACTTATAAATATTTTTATTAAGTATATATATATATTAATCTTATGCTTTTATATAATATAAAGAGGATACATATTATTAAACTATAACATAATGAAAGTCATATACATGTACAGACAGGTAAACTTGCTTTTGCAAACTTAATTTATGAAGTTTTTTTAAATATTTTTTTTAATTTGACAACTTAAATTTTTTTAACTTTTTTTTTAAGTTTTTATTTTTTAAATTTTGTAAACTTTTTAATTTTGAAAAACTTTTTTAAGTTTCTTATTTTTAATAGTATTAAGATTATTAGTTTTAATATTTTAAACTTCTGCTATGTAGTTGATCTGTTAGTTCGTTTTAATTAATTTTCATGGTTTAGTAATTCAAGTATTTAATTTAAAATTACTATTTATCGCCAAATTTATAGCCAAATTTAATACTGTATAGTAATATAGCACTCAAAATTTATTGATATATTATCTGTATTTTTAAAATACAGATGGTCTATTAGTTCATTTAAATTAATTTTCCTGATTTAGTAGTTCAAGTATTTAATTTAAAATTACCATTTATCGTCAAATTTGATACAGGATAGTAATATAGCATTCAGAATTTATTGATATATTAAAATTATTATATGTACTTTAAAAATGTAGATGATGTGTTAGTTGAATTTTATGTTATTTAATATATTTTTTCTGTATGCATAAGGTTTTTAGAAAGTTTCATTAATATTTTTATGTTGTTATAAAATTACATTAAGATTCAGATTATCTTAATCAGGTAATTTCTCTTAGTTAATTTTCATGTCTTACTAGTTCATCTATTTCATTTAAAATTATTGTTTATTGATAAATTAATAGTTATATATATATATATTATTTTTTTAAATTTAAATGATTTGTTTGTTCTACTTTATATTATTAGTCAGTTGTATTTTCAGATTTTTTTTATTTAGCATACTTGTATGTATGCAATTTCTAAGAATTTTCACATGCATTGGTAGTATATAATTCAATGTATACAGCATTTGTTATTGATATACAAGGAAATCACGACTCTATAATGCATGTTTTGAATAACAGTTCTAAAGTAAAATTATTTCTGTATGAATAAAGTATTTTTTAATCGTTAATTTATAAAAGTCATTAGTATTAGACTTTCGGTAAAGACTTTTCAATAATATCAATTGCATATGTTAACACATTTGTGATATAAAGGCTGATTACTTATCGAATGTTTGCGAAAGATAGTGTTTAAAAGCATGCAAATAAACGTTAGAGGCACAGTGTGGACATTGGATAGCATATTAGTTATTAAAAAAAAGTGACTCTTGTACCCCTAAAAAATTAGCCCCCTGCATACTTCCTTTTCGAAAAGACATAGCCGAAAATTAAAAAATAAAACTATAGAATGTTAAATGTTGAGATGCAATTATAACTTCCGTTAAGTTAAATTAATATTAAACGAAAGCATAATAAAATGATAAGTATTTAGAAAAGATAGTGTTCAAAAATATGTTAGTAAATGTCGGGGCACGGTTTGCCCCAGTGGATAGCGTATCAGTCACAAAAAATGAAATTTGAATCATAGTTCATAGGTTCGAAACCAGGGTTTGGCAAAATGAACCTACTCTCGTGCGTAAAATCGATAAAATAAGTTAAACAAAAAATGAAAATCGTATACATTAAAGTAATTCTCAAATAGTGCATAGCATATCAGTTACAAAAAAATGAAATTTGTTACGGAGTTAGAAACTAAGGTATGGTAGAATGATTATACTCCCGTACGCAAAATCGATAAAATCTTATACATTAAAGTAATTCTCAAAGTGTAGTAGTAGTTAAAATAGGTACTGTTGACTTATCTTAAGTAACCGACAAACCAACGCTCATAAATGAGAGGACCACAATTTTTGCCTTGAAACATCTAAAATCTCGACTTACAGGTATAGTTTCTTGGCTTGATCAGTTAAACCTACTTCAAATTATCAAGTCAAGAGACTATTTTGTTACAGGTTCGCCTCCAAGTGAAATTTTTATGAAAAAACCCAATTACAATAGTTTCAAATTCCTGCCGGTAGAGGGCGCCACCTAGCATTTTCATGTCCAAATTCTAAGTGGATTCCAAAAATTAAGCTTCCTCTCAAAAAGACCTAAACTCTTATGTTATAGTATAACATTACCTTATATGGACATTCATTCAAACCCTAATATGCCACGAAAAATTAAGCCTCGTCTTAAAATTTAGCCCCCACCTACCCTATTATACTATAGTATGATCTAGATCGATTCCTTACGTTCGAAAACTATCTATAATTTTCTTCTAAACTAATACTCTCCTACTATAGCATGATCTTTCCACACTTTACTCTTATCTCACTATCAGATTATCTTATCAGATTATCCTATCTTATCTCACTATCATATCTTATCTCCTCTCCTAACACTCTCCTCAAACCCTCTCGTACTATAGTACGATTTCCACCACCTCCCTCCTCCCTCCCTGCGAATCGAACTGTCTTTTCTATACTACTTGCGTGTCCATATGGTTGAATTAGACATAATATTTTAACTTATTAAACGGTGCAGTTTTGTATCCTGATTCTGAATGTGTTGGAAAGTGTTGCATAATCTACGCTTGAAGCCTGATTTTTCAATTCTTGTTTTTTATGTTTTACTGTGTAATAGTACTATAATTATAACATAGTAATAACTGCTGTTGTTATAATACTAGCAGTCAAGATTTAAGTACATTTTTGCATTCATAGCCTACTAGAGTGGAAAATGGGGTAACTAAAATTAAGTATTTTTTTTAATGTTTTAATTGGTTGTTGGTTTCGTTATTGGTTTTAATGTTTAAAACCTTTTAATTGTTTTTTAGCACCTATTTTAGTAATAAAAACCGAGAATCATTTAATGTATTCATGTTTTAATTTAAAGTATTAAGGTGAATTTGTCGTTCTCTTGCATATAGTTTTCTATATATGTAATAAGTCGAATTGAATTTTATATTAATACGTTTGTTGAATTTGAAGAATCTTAAGGTTTTATTAAAATGAAATTTCAACCATCATTTGTTTGGGAAAAATTGGGTTATTTAAAAAAAATTATATCTTTCTTCGGCTGTTTGCTTTTAGTCAGTTTTAGTTCAGGTGAAAACGTAATAACAGCACGCTATATATAGTACATACATAGATATATACGTTCGTATACATATATGTATCAAACTGAAATCTTCTTTGTTAAGACTATCTGTTTAAACTTATAGTTCTGACGATGCACCCGGGGTTGGAGGGGACTTTCTTGTGCCGTAATGCTTGAAAAAATAGTAAGCATAAACCTTAATCAAAGGACATCAAAGTGCCTCGCGTCAAAACGGCACAAGAAAATTTGAAAAGTTATGAAGTATCTTGTTGTAACACCAAGTGTAGACTAGTAGACCGGGAGTGGGCAGCACAGACAAATCACCTGATCGAGTTCGCGGCTGAAATTCCAGAATTACTTAACACTCGATTCGCATATTAAAATGCAATCGGTCTGCCAAGTCATATCTTGGTGGAAGACACCTGGAAACTCGATTTTATCGGTTGACTCGCAGGTTTACCATTGTGTATTCTTGCTCCCAGCCCTCCATGTTTTCATACCTTTGGGAGCAGGAAAACACAATGGTAAACCTACGAGTCAACCGCTAAAATCGGGTTTTCAGGTGTTTTCTACCAAGATATGACTTGCAGACCGATTGCGTTTTAATATGCGAATCGAGTTTTAACTAATTCTGGAATTTCAGTCGTGAACTCGATGAGTTGACTGTCTGTGCTGCCCACTCCCTGTCTATAGGTAATAACACTTTTATTAGTTTTTCAACAATCTAATAGATAGGCTTGTCTGTGGTGACTTTTTCGAGCATATACGGAACAAGAAAGCCTCCCCACGGGTGCACTCTCAGAAAGTATTGTTAAACCGATAGTCTGAATAAAGAAGATTACAGTTCGATGTATGTACATGCATACGGATGTATGTATCTATGTATATACTATATATAAAATGCCGTTGTTACGTTTTCGAGTGAACTAAAATGACGAAAAGCATATACAATTCATGCTATGATTTTCTTTTTTGAAATTTTAAATAAATTTTAAATATTTAACTTCTTTTACAATTTAAAATTTTTTTAAGTTTTCTTTTGTATGCTTTTCTTACAAATACGTTTTACAACACTATCGGATACGGATTTAGTTAATGTAAGAAAAAAAACATACGTCGCACGTGTATTATAAAGTACTTTCCAAAAGTATGATAATATTATTAAGAAATCGTTATCCTACATAAGTAGTAGGAAAACAACAGTTCTGGGACAGGAGGCGGGACCGTCCCGCCTCCGGCCCCGCACCCCCTCCAACACCGTCCCCCCTCCGGTCCGCACCCCCTCCCGTCCCCCTGCGACATTGCCTCTGGTACCCCCTCCGCCACCGCCCCCTAGCGGGAAAAATAAAGTTCTGCTCTTATATGAGGGGTGAACGATCCTCTATTCAATTATCACCAATCACCTCTCTTTAACAGACATTCCCTCCCCAAAACGGACATTCCCTCCCTAAAACGGACATTACCTCTCTAAACGACCATTTTTAGAACTATATAAAACGATGGTTTTCGAAATTATTTTAAAAAAGTGATCTTAAACGGTGAAGTGAACAGTGCTTTATGTGGATCTGTGTTGATGTGTATTGTTTTTTCAATTGTTTATATTTTTACTAAAGTTGATAGAATAGCAGTGGATTTTATTTTAAATTTTAACGATACCGAGAATTTTACCCTGTGAGACCGTATTATGGAGAAAAGTTATCAAGATCCAAGGCGAATTGCAAGTTTTGGGGGAGTGGACGCTCTTCATCGGGCAGCTCAAGGCAAGGTATCTAAGAAAAAAATTAAATCTTGGTTAGAAGGAGTTGATGCTTACACTCTTCATAAACCTGTACGTAGAAAATTTCAAACAAATCGAGTGATTGTATATTCTATAGATCAGCAGTGGCAAGCAGATTTAGTAGATCTAACTTCTTTAAAGAAATTTAATGACGGGTTTCGATACATTTTAACTTGCATCGATATTTTTTCTAAATATGCATGGGCTTATCCTTTGAAATCGAAACGAGCCGAAGATATAGTAGCAGTGTTTGAATCCATTTTCGTAACACGAAAACCAAAGTATTTGAATACTGATGCGGGTAAAGAATTTTTAAATTCCCGTTTACAGAAGTTTCTAAAACAACAAGGTGTTCGATTTTTTAGAACTTTTAACAACACGAAAGCTTGTGTAGTGGAAAGATTTAATCGCACCCTGAAAACTAAAATGTGGAAATATTTTACAGCACATCACACCTATAGATATATTGACGTGTTGGATCAATTTTTAGATAGTTATAATCACACCTACCACACCACTATTAAGAGAACACCAAGTGAAGTGAATAAGGATAATGAAAGCGAAGTGTGGTTTTCTATTTACGGAGATATGTCTAAGTTGAAAAGAAAACCTTGCGTTTTTAATTCAGGAGACTTAGTACGTGTTTCTAAACATAAAATGACTTTCGAAAAAGGATATGAAACAAATTGGACAGAAGAACTGTTTTTAGTGACAGAGTGTATAACGAGAATTCCACCAGTTTACAGAATCAAAGATTTGTTAGACGAACCTATTGAAGGAACTTTTTATGCAGAAGAATTACAAAAAGTTCAACCTAAAAACCATTTTGATATTGAAAAAATAGTGAAAAAACGTAAAAGAAAAGGGCAACTCGAATATCAAGTTAAGTTTAAAGGTTATCCTTCTAAATTTAATCAGTGGATACCTTCTTCAAATTTATTTTCTCTATAAAACCCACAATTTTTACAGCGAATGATCATTCATAATCATGCCGTTCTACGTTACGTTACCTTCTGACAGTTCAATGAACTATTTTCCAGAAAACAAAATTTCTCATTATTTTACTAGATTACCTATGCCTCTAGATTTGAAAGGTGAATGGGAGGTTGGTTTAACTGAATTGATTTACCCTCATACATGGCGTAATATTACGGAATACGGTAACGAGTATGAATATGTGTTAGGTAACAGTTTAGAATTGGCTGATGGAAGACCTAGAAACGGTAATGAATATGAACATGATGATAGTGACACGAAAAAAATTCGAATTCCTTCAGGATATTATGAATCTCCGAATGATATCATTAAGGTAATAAACTATCAAAAATTCAACGATAGAATTTTAATTAGCTACAACAAACACACTAAAAAAGTGAAAGTTTCTTTGAAGAAATATGCGCAATTGAAATTTTTATCTGGTTTAGCTGAATGTTTAGGATTCCCACCAGGTGAAGTAGTCTCAAATGTTTCAGCTCCTTCGTCAACTTTTGAAAGTCCCTTTATCGCTGACCCACATGCCGATTTTAAATTACTCTACCTGTACAGTGATATTGTAGAACCTCAAATTGTTGGAGATACAGTTGCACCCTTGTTGCGAGTGATTCCTGTTAAAGGGGAAGACGGAGATATGATTCATGAAGTGTTTGACAGACCTCATTACATACCAGTGACTCGAAAAAATTTTCAAACGATTGAAACTGTTATAAGGACGCACACGGGACGTTTAGTGTCATTCGATCGCGGGAAGTTGATTGTGAAACTACATTTTCGTCAAAAATATCTTTCATAATGCTTGTACCTTACCAATGCTGCAACCAATCTTTCGAAGATTATTATACGCATCAGACAGGTAGCGGATTGAACTATTATCAAGGAACTACTTTTCAGAAAGGATATGGTTTCGGAGGACTTTTTCGCTCACTTTTCCGCGCAGCTGTACCTTTATTTAAATCAGGTGCCAAAGCCGTCGGAAAACAGTTATTTCATACAGGTGTAGATGTATTAAACGATATTTCGCAAGGTGATAATATTAAAACAGCAGCTAAACGACGATTTAGGGAAGCAGGGAAAAATCTGACAGACAAGGCAGCAGTTAAAGTGAAATCTATGATTGGATCAGGTCAGAGGAATAAAAAACGAAAGAAACCTCAAAGTTCTCTCAGTCTTCCTAAAGCAAAGAAAGCGAAAGCATGCGATATTTTTGGTTAAAGATGTCTGGTCTTATTCATAAAGATTCTCCACCCTGCGTCAAATCTGAACTAGACTTGTTTATGATTCCACCCACACAAACTGCTATAGAAAAAGGACACTTCGTAGAATATCACCCGCTAGCTACTATATCTGAGAGTGGCCCCGTCGAGTTTAACATTGCAGGTAACAGTGAAGATTATATCGATTTATCAGCATCTTATCTTTACGTGAAAGTGAAGTTGACCAATGCTGATGGAACACCTATACCCGACAAGACACCCGTAGCACCTGTTAATTTATTTTTACAAGCATTGTTTTCTCAAGTAGATGTGAGTTTGAACGAAAGAGTGATTTCCTCCTCTAGTAACACTTACCCGTACCGTGCCTACATTGAGACTTTGCTGAATTATGGAGAAGATGCTAAGAAAAGTTTACTTTCCTGCGAATGCTTTTTCAAAGATGAATGTTTGGATGAAGTTAACCCTACGCTTACCACAAACCCTGGACTTCATAAAAGATATGAATTAACTTCAAAAAGTAAAGTGTTGGACATGATACGACCTTTGCATTGTGATATTTTCCAACAAAATCGACTTTTACTGAATATGGTGGATTTGAAAATTAAAATGACACGCAGCAAACCCAATTTTTGTATGATGGCAGATAAAGACGGAGATAAAACACCTGATTATAAAGTAGTGTTACAACACGCCTCTTTGTTTATTCGAAAGGTAAAAGTCAATCCGGGTGTTTCTATCGGACATGCCAAAGCGCTAGAGAAAACTAACGCTAAATATCCTATCGATCGAGTTTTATGTAAAACATACTCAATATCTAGTGGAAGCTGGTCTTTTATGCAAGATAACGTATTCTTAGGATCTATGCCTAAACGTGTAATTATAGGATTATTAGAAAATTCAGCTATTAATGGACAGTATAATCTTAATCCATTTTTCTTTAATCATCACAACGTCAACTTTTTAAGTATTTACATTGACGGGCAACCAATACCATCCAAACCTTTAGAATTGAATTTTAGCGAAGGAAATTACATAGCAGCTTACCATCGATTGTTTCCGGGATTTAATCGAGATAACGGAAATTATCTATCTCGAGAAGACTATGCTAAAGGACACACCTTATACGCATTTGATTTAAGTCCAGATTTATGTGATGGTCCACACCTAAATTTACAACATCAAGGAAATTTAAGAGTTGAAATTAAATTTTCTTCAGCACTTTCATCAACTATTTCTGTTCTAATCTATGCAGAATTTGAAAACATTATTGAAATTTCCAAGTCAAGGCATGTGTTGTATGACTTTCCAAACTAAATGAGAATGAACTCTCAACAGATTAAAGACATTTTATCTCATAACAAACACACTAAGAAATATTTTTTAGATGTGTTTCCCAGTGACATGCTTCCTAATAAGATTACGCAATATCCTTGCTGTTTTGTATGCAACGTAGATTCCTCAGATCAACCAGGTAGTCATTGGCTTGCTTTCTACATAGCTTCACCCAAAAGAGTAGAATTCTTTGATTCTTATGGAAACACTCCAGACTTTTATCAAGGACCTATTTCAGACTTTACTTCAGAATTCTCTCGAGTGATTTTTAACCCATTGACGCTACAAACAAATATACAGCTGTTTGTGGACAATATACAATTTTTTTCCTCATCTGTTGATGCAGAGGTGAATCTCTGAAAACGTTTCTGTCCCAATTTGTATCTGAAAATTTATGTAACGATCAAAGAGTGTATAATTTTGTTGCCAAACGGTTTCATGTATATGTGAATTTTTATCAATAAAATTTTCTTATAAAATATCATATCTTTTGTGTCTGTTTTTATTCATCATGGATTTTCCGAGCCTTCAACAGCCCTTCACAGCTATTTTAGCAGGACCATCTAAAAGTGGAAAGTCTTTTTTTCTAAAAGATTTTATCCACTTTAAAGCGTATACGATGAGACCTACACCTGATAAAATTGTTTGGTTTTACGGTATCAACCAAAAGTTATACAATGAAATACCTGATGTCACATTCATTGAAGGTTTCCCAACTAATTATGAAGAATATTTAGGCATCAATACATTGTTTATTTTTGACGATCTTATGTCTGAAATTAGTGGTGACCGTCGACTTACAAACTTATTTACCAGAGGGAGCCATCATCAGGATTTAAGTGTTATTTTTATAACACAAAATTTTTTTCATAGTGGAACGAAAGATGTTCGATTGAATGCAGACTATCTTTTTCTATTTAAAAACAGACGTGATTTAAGTCAAATCACATGTTTAGGAAGACAATTATATGCACGAAATTATAAATTTTTCTTAGAAGTTTTCTTAGATGCTACTCGAAACCCTTTCACCTACTTATTAATTGATTTGAGAAATGAAACAGCTGAAGAACTTCGATTACGAACACAAATCTTACCGTGCCAAAATCAATATTACTATCAACTGAAATATAAATAATTGCGGAAAACAGACGACTCATCATTTCATAAAATGTGGCCGACCCGTAAACAGGTCAAGGATTTACAGCTAATTCATTCATGCCCGAAAGCGTTGCGTAAGCAGTTACTAAAAAAGTTACCTTCAAAAGTGGTTAAGACCATATGTGAGTGTTCTTTAAACGTGTTAAAGGGAAACATACCGATTTCACATTATCAGAAAAAGCAGCTAGGAAGACACAAGTATCTTCTAAGAAAATTAGCTTCTAAAAAAGGCAGCCTTTATCAGAAAAAACGTTTAATTATTCAAAAAGGTGGTTTTTTAAACATTTTAATACCAGCTGCTGTTACCGCATTGTCATCGCTTATCCATGGAATTTAGCAAGAAATTTGTGTTAGTCCCTGAAAGTGATTTTTCCAAGCATACACCCTCTAAAAAGCAACTAAGCGAGTTTGATAAAGAAATGCAGAAAGTTTTAAACAGCGATTTGCAAGATTTTGAAAAAATTCAGTTGTATTACGACTTGTTAAAAAGAAAAATGAATTTACAAGATTTTAATCCACCATTAAAAATTGATGCTACGGAAAAGGATGAAACTTCAAAACCGGTTGAAGATGGAGCTCTTGAAAACTCGACAAACTCTGAAGACAACATTTTAAAAATGATCCCAATTGGTGTTCAAAAACAAGCTGAACAACTCTTACAATATTTGAAAACGTATCCAGATATTTTACGCTGGAACGATCGGGGTGAGATTATTTATAAAGACCAATTAATTCCCAAGTCTAATCTAACTGATTTGATCAGTCTAATACTGACTCAGAGAAAATCATATAAACATTTATTCGGAAGAGATGAATTTTTAAAAGCACTGAATTCTACGAACACACCTAAACTTTTTCTCAAGAATAAATATTTAACTATGAAAGATGATGTGCATTCACCTATAAAAAATGTTAAACCGATTGGTAAAGTTAAAAGGACTGCTTTGAAATCTCCTGTAATTCGTTGGCAGAAGTTATATAAATAAATAAATACTTTTCATTAATTTGATGTGTCATGTTTCTTTCTTAAACTCACAATTTCTTATACGTAAAAGAAACATTTATTTTCCATCTTGTAATTTTAAACTAAACTTTTTTTTTTTCAATTTACTTTTTCACTCAATAATTTTTAAACAATTTTTTTTTCACTTTGATTTTTTTTTTTTTCACTTTGAAATATTTTTTTTTTCACTTTGAAAAATTTTTTTTTCACTTTGAATTTTTTTTTTCATTTTGAAATTTTTTTTTTCACTTTGATTTTTTTTTTTTCACTTTGACATTTTTTTTTTCACGTTGATTTTTTTTTCTTTTTTAAGTATAACTTAATCTTTGAAAAAAATTTTATTCAAATTCTGTTCAAAGATTTTTTTTTTCACTTTTATACATTTTTCACATTACTTTTTTATTCATTTTTTTTTTAAACGTTCTTCTCATCTTTTTGGAAATGTATGACTAAATCTTTGAAAAGATTTTTTTATATTCTAAAATCTGTTCAAAGATTTGTAGATAAAGTTGATGTCTCCTGAAAAAAAAAAAAAAGATTTTTTTTTTTTCCTGAAAGAGAAAATATAAATTATTTTGACACATTAATTACACCATTTGAGATACACCAGTTTATTTTTTCCTAAAATTTACAAATCATCAGGTGTTTTGAACAGAACACCCGTTAACACATTGAAACTTAAATTTTCTAGGAAATATCGTGAAACAGTTTGTGTTTGTCGTACAAATAGATCAGCTACATTTTTAAACTTTACTGA
Source organism: Maratus speciosus (assembly GCA_963932465.1). NCBI lineage: Eukaryota > Metazoa > Arthropoda > Arachnida > Araneae > Salticidae > Maratus > Maratus speciosus. Next base: position 412,929,004 of record OZ010800.1, on the reverse strand, counting down.
TAATAGAGATAATTCACCTAAGTTTGCAAACTTTTCTAAGTTTCTACTTGTTATACAAGCGTGTCTAAATTGGCCTGGGGAATTATAAATACAACCGCTGCACAGATACTCTGATTTAAAGACTTGGCATAATTCTTGTTCTATCAGTGCTACGATACGTAATTCCAACACAGAAAAATCTTCATCACATGTTTCTGTAGGTGAAATTTTATGACTAATTAAGGTTGATAAATAGTTTTCATAGAGAAATGTCAATACACTTTCATTAAAGGAATTCAGATGGCACTTTAAATTTTCAAGTTGAAATTCATCTAATTGAATGTAACAGCCTTTCTGAGTGCTGCTGATTTCAGCAATACCATCTTTAGATAATACGATGATAGAGTTGTTTGCAATGAAAGAGGATGAAGTGTACGTCAAGTTAAAGTCTGATATTTTCTGCACGAATCGATACCATGATTTTAAATTCATAGAAACACCAATTTTTGTTGCACTTAGCGGTTGAGTTTCAGAAGATCGAAGAAATTTTCTTATGTGAATTATCACAGAACCTTTGAACAGTTCACAAGTTAAATATATACCATTCCCCAGTTCTTTTAAACAGATTCGTTTATTCGAATAGCCATCATTCATGTCCACAGATTGAGAGTGAGGTGTTGTTTTCTCATTTCCATTAGATAATGACACTGATGGAATTGCATCAACGATTGGCACAGACGAAGTCTCAACAGCAATCGAAGAGGTGGATTCATCAGATAAGTCCATAATTAATTTGTTAAAATCCATGTCTTGAAACACATCATCCAAATTTTCAAAAACTTCTTCTAAATCAAATTCATTTTTACACTTTTTCTCGCAACCATTCTGAGAAGAACCATTAGATCGTTTCATTTTTTCAAGAGAGAAAATAGATGCGGCTTTTCACAACAAAATCCAGTGAGCTTGTGTTGCCATACGCAAATTTGAACTAACACAAACCTTCTCTGACGTCATATTGACACCAATTTTTAGTTCACGTTTCCTGCACCTGGTGTTGACACAAACTGAAAAAATTCTTTCTCACGGTTTCGAATGAAAAACATCACCTGCTTCTTGTGACGTCATGGTCTGACCTCGAAAACATGTTTTGTAACTGAAATTTTAACCTTGAAAATTGTAAACAAGCTATCTTAGAAAGTTTTACAGTAGAAAATTAATTTTATGAATACTATTATAAAATTTCTTAGCTAATGAAATTGAATATATTCTTTTATTTTTGGAAACAGTCTTCTTCTTTTTGATTTCGAATAGAAGGAAACTGGAAATGAAATATATGTTTAAAAATATATATATTATTGTTTATGGGGTCCCACCACCTCCCGCCACATCATCTTATTATGTGGCGCCCCACTTTTTTTTTTATCTTGATCTTCATTTTTTTTTCTCTTTTCTTCAATTTTCTTTCTTTTTTTTCTTTCTTCAATTTTTAATTTCTTCAGTTTTTCATTTTTCTCGTTTTTTATATCCATAAGCTAAACTGCTTATACCATCTTCTAAAATAAAACGCTTGTCGTCAAACGGGCTGAGTGCTAGTTTCTGTTGTTCTATGGTATATAATTGGTGGTGATCTTGTTGGATTCTATTGCTTACTGTAGATAGGGTTTTCAGACGATGTATACAGTCGTAATATTGTTGATGTTTAATTTTATTTTTTACGGTAGAGGTGGGTATTCCCTTCGCTCTTTTTTTCTCACCTTTTTCCGAGAGGATGCTATACATTTTCGCCTTAATTCCTACAAATTCAAAAACAGTTTTCCCGCTCATCTCATCCTTGAATTTGCCTATTGTCTTCTTATTTTTTTCACAGTATAGAGGGTGGTTTTTAGGTAAGTTGGAGAAGTCGAATTCGTCTTGATGTTCTTGCATGTCTTTTAGTAGATTATCTGTTTGAATGTGGTAGGTGAGTGAGTCGGTATCTGTGAAAAGCAGCTGGGCACGATCTTGGTAGTGTTTCTTGATTATGTTGTAGTGGAACTTGTACATATGTAGTTTGGAGAGATCTAAAATTGCGAACCCTACATAGATTGGGCGATTCATAGTCAACGTAGTTTTGACTCGTTCGACAGCTACCAGTCCTTCATTGAAGATTTTAAAGCTGGTGAATGCTGGAGATGCAACAAGTTTTTTTGACCTCTTCTCGCTGTTACACAACTCAATATTTCGTCTTAATCGGAGATTTTCCATTGTTTTACCGAAAACTGAGTTGTTCAACAACTTGAAGAAGTCTTTCTCGAAAGCGCTGGTAGCCTGCTTCCTCTTATCAGTGTTGAATTCTATGTAGGGTTTTAACCAAGGTGATTGTCTGAATTTTATAACTTTGTGGATGTGAATGAGTTCGAGACCAAGTTGGAGGTAGAATTTCAAATTTCTGTAGTGGATGATATAATGTTTCTTGTCTTTTAAATTAGGTGAGAGTTTGGAACTTCCTTTGTAGGGTTTCTTATTTAATAGTGATTTTGCGTAGGGAGATAACATGTCTTCAGTGATGTGGAGGTTTTCTGGTGCTAATGGGTATTCGTTATGGAGATGGTGAAGATTCGGGGGATAATGTAAGTCCACCTCCAGGACATAACCATAATCAGCATTATCAGGATGGGAGAGGATGGTGTTTATATCTATTTCAGATGGCTCGATCCAGTGAAACTCCCCTACAGGTAAGTACTGGGACATAGCCCACCCATACAAGTTGTTAGCATCCCAGTACATGATATGGCTTGTTTTGCATTTTTTATCGTAATCAGGGGTATCAGGGTTGTTTGCTTTAGCATACCGTTTGGTAATAACACTCACGCCCCCTCTTACTCCCTTCTCGAAAAACAAGAGCATATCAATATCTGTGAGAAGCTCCAATTGTATTCGAGTCATCCTTAAACAAGCTTGCCATGAGAGTCCTGGAGATGTGAACATGTGTGTGGGATCTATTTTGTAATATTTTAAACAGAGTTTTCTGAAGTTTTGAAAGATGTCTGCGAGAAGAAGGACGTCACATTTGACGTACAAGTCATGATATTCTCCAAGATTTTGGATATTAAATTTTCCCCAGACATTCTGTGCATGTTGATAGTCTTCTATGGAAATGGGTTCGTCTGTTAAGTCGTTGTGGAATGCTGAAGGTGGAGGGAGTTGTGTTTCGTCGAATTTTTGGAAGTCTGTGATATAGGTGTATGGATATATTCCCTTTCGAGTGAGGAGTGAGAGATCTGTATCTTGAGGAAAATTAGCTTTAAGGAGGTGGAAGTCTGTAGGTTGGAGATTTTTAGTTAATTTTTCAAGGGATGCAGATAGAAATTGGAATGAATCGAGGAAGCGAAGTTTTACGGGACAGTCTTGTTTTTTTATGGTGAAGGAGATGTACTTTTCCATAGTATTGGCAATGACGTCTATGGAGTACTCTTTAAATTTTCCTAATTCTGTCATAATATGGTGACCGTCGTAATGCTTCAAGTTGTGAAAAATAACTGGGATAACTGTAGTTTGTTTGTATTGAAGATTGCAATTCGTGTGTGCTGCTCCACGATAGGCACCCGAGATATGATCATGATCACGACAGCTTTTTTCTCCCAAGGGTTGATCACAGATGCTGCATACAGTAGCTTCCCTAAAGGCTTTTTCTTCATCTCTGCTTAATTTCATAGGTTTGATGATGTTCATTATTTCAGCTAACTCATCTCGTTCTTTAAAAATATTTTCCAAGAAATCTGATACTGCATTTGGACCTAAATAGGATTTAAATTTTTTCTTGTGTGTTTTTCCATCTTGATCTATTATGATATATGCATATCCACAAGGAACATGCTTTTGTGTGGGAATGGTGTAAGAAGGTTTAGTTTCAGGTTCTTCTGTGGGGGTAGATACGTCGAGACTTTCGAAATCAGCAGGAACATGTTTTTGTGTAGGAATGGTGGAAGAAGTGCTAGTATGGGGTTCTTTTGTGGGGATAGGTACGAGGAGGCTTTCGAAGTCAGCTATGATAATATAAGGTGTTAGGTGTTGGAACTGATATCCATTAAATTTTAAAATATTTTTCTCAGGATCAGGCATCTTGATATGTTGAGGGGCATGTTCTGAGCAATATTGTAGATGATTATCTAGAAGTGCTTGTTTCATGAAGCGGTGGAGGCATCGGTAGCAAAAGTAGACTTCTCCATCATATTTAGTGAGATGGGAAAAGAGTCGTGACATATTTTTGATGTAGATGTAATGCGTATTGTTATCTTCATTTCCAATTAATAATAGATTTATGGCTTCTTGATGGACTCGTTTTGATATATGAAGCATTCCGAATTCATCTTCTTCTTCATCGTAAGAGTACACATTTAATCTAAGGTTGTTTTTATCTTCAATATCTTTAATTCTGTTGTAGGGGACTGGACAGGGGATATCGTCTAATATTATTTCACTTTCAAAAGGTATATAGTTGGAAACGCGTTCGGGGTGAATTTCGATCTTCTTTTTGCGAGCGAGAAGACTCCAAATAAGGCACTTATTATCAGTGAAATTTTGTACATTGAGGAGAGCATGTTTTAAAGCAAGTTTTTTAGGAGTTTCGATGAAACTGCTTCCAGCTAAAGGTTTATAATGTGCAAAGCATAATTCAGTGTGTATAATTCTGTCTATCACCCGATCCGAGTTGGACAAATTCTTCAAACAGCGTTTTGATCTTTTCTAAATTTTCGACTAGATGGTCTCTAACTGTTTCTTCAATGTGCTCTGCACAGGGGTCACATCTGAAGTAGCCCAACATCGTTTGAACTTCTTCGGCATCGTCAATGCTTCGCTGGAACCGTACTGCATGAATTAAGTACCACTTAACTGATCCGATTTCCTGGAGAGCGTTAAAAATGTGGTTTTGAATTTCATCTGTGATTTGAGCATGAAAAAAGTCTATATCATATGCGTTTTCTTCCGTAGCTTCGATAATAATTTTCGCAAAGGTATTTAAGGCCTTTTCAGTAGGTCTTGTCTTTTTCGGTTTGACTGCTGTTGTTTTCTTTATAACGACTAAGGGTTTGACTGTATGATGGGTGCGTCGGTGTTGGAGTAAATTAGATTTCTGGGCGAAAGTTTTCTGGCAATCTTCGCATTGGTGGGAAGCAGATGATGCATTATGTTTCTCTTGATGTCTACGAAGATTATCCCGTCTATTGAAAACTTTTCCACATTCTTCACAGGGAAATGAATCCTGCTTCTTGTGGATCTTCTGATGTCGCTCTAAATCGTCTTTACGCGTAAATGATTTGGGACATTCTTGACATATAAACTGTTTTTCATTGCTGTGGGATTTCAGGTGGCGATTTAAATGTCCTCGATGTTTAAACATCTTGCAGCAAACAGGACATTCCTGAAAGGAATAAAAAGTGATTTTGAGTATTTAGTTTAAATGTGTAATATTTTTTAATGTGAATCATTTTTATCTAACAATTTACACCTATCAATTTCAATCGGGACAATTTATATCTAGCAATTTATTTCTAAAAAATTTTCAGTGTGTATAATTTTTATCTAACAGGGTGAATCATTTCAGTTGGAGCAATTTATATCTAATATTTTTTTAATCTAACAATGTATATCTATCAGTTCTAACTTGGACATTTAATTTTTTAACACTAATTTGGGGATCCTAAAATTATCCTACCTAACATAGAGAAATTCGGGTGAGCCAGTCCTACGCGGTGAAGTGTCTCGAGAGTACTGTGGGTCAGTTATACCTCGATGTAGACTTCGAAACATGGAAACAGAATTAGCAGAATAAGGCTTCTCCCAACTCTGCTCACGCCAGCTCACCAAAGTAAAAGATAGGTTTTTTAAAAACACTTACATGTGTTGAAGCTTCTGTCAGTTCAGATCGATCCTTGGTGGTTGTCATCTCAGGGTGAACTTCATCAACGCTTCTCTGCTTCGCTTGAGGCTGACACTCCACGGTTCGTACCACGGGCTGAGATTCATCCTCAGATGATTCCGTGATACTCTCCTCGTTGGATGGTGTAGCCTTGGAATGATACTTCATATGACGTAAAAAATGTCGTTTCTGCTGGAATTTGGTATCACAAAGAGGGCAGTTCTGAAAGTAGATAAAAAGAAAAACTCATTGTTTGTACAAATTGAAACTAAAAAGAAAATTTTAAAGTGCTTTTTCTGTTTAAAAAAACATACCAAAGACTTTTTTAATTTTTCTGAACGAATTCCACTTGGTCTAGGAGAAGTTTGTTCTTCCATCGTTGAAACGTTGCTTCTAGACTTTTTTGATGGGGGTTCTGATGCATCTTCAATTTCTTCGCATTATCTCTTTAATTCAGCAGCAGAAATACCAAAATCAAACATTATATTCTTCTATATAAAAAAAAAGAAAAAAAAGAAAAAGAACAGATTATTTAATTATTTTCAATTTTCTTAATAAAGAAAAAATATATCAATCTATAAAACAAAAGTATTATAATTACCTCGGTTTGCGAATCCAATTGGGAAGACATCTTGTTATACAAAATAAATCGATTGCAGAGAAAATTAAACTTGTAACACTCACTGTGGTGTTCTCAGGAGAACTGGTATATTCTGCTTTCCCCAATCTTCTAACATGAACTAGAATCTGAAAGCCCCGTATGTGTAAACCCTTAGTGACCTCAAAAACATCTGTTGCAAAGTGAATGACCTCACCCCCACCCTATTACGTAAAACTTCAAGGGATTTTTACCCCCCCCCCCCTTGTTGGAGTGGGAGGGGGTTAGACGGGGTGTAGAGAAGCAGGACTGAAGATGCATAAAGGGGGATTGCAGGAAACATCTTTCTTCAATAACTCTTAGAAAAGAAAATGAGGGATAGGAAATATATTTCTTTTTTCCACATTGTTATAATGTAAAGAGAAATTAAGAAATAATAATGATTAAATTAAAAAATAGTATTCTTTAATATTGGACTATACATAGTGAAAAATCTAATGTAAATACATATTTAAATCATTTCAATTACTTTCAATTACTAAAAGAAATTCATAAGTATAATTAACAGTTTTATAATTATAATAGTGATTAAATTTTCTGATCAATTTTTATACTGAAAATAAAATAAATCATAATAGAATAGATGTCAGTATAAAAGTATAAAATATAATTAATTAATTAATTAATTAATTAATTAATAATCAAGGAATGTAGAAAATTCTTTTGTAAACATATATTTTAATAACTTCATTTATATAACACTGAATTTAGATAGGAAAGTACACATATTAATTAAATGAGAAAATATTTTTAATTTAAATAGTGAATTTAAATTGAAATGTATACATGTTAATTAAAATGAAAAAAGGGGTTTAATATAAATATTGAAATAATCTTTGTCTATAAGAAAACTATTTGGTGATAATTGAATAGAGGATCGTTCACCCCTCATATAAGAGCAGAACTTTATTTTTCCCGCTAGGGGGCGGTGGCGGAGGGGCTACCAGAGGTGATGTCGCAGGGGGGACGGGAGGGGGTGCGGACCGGAGGGGGTGCGGGGCCGGAGGCGGGACGGTCCCGCCGTCCCGCCTCCTGTCCCAGAACTGTTGTTTTCCTACTACTTACATAAATGGTAAGTTTTATGCACTGTAAAAAAAATCTCTAAATAAACAAGTATTTTTAAAAAGATATGAATTGCTATAATAATAATTCCACATCTAAGAGACTGAATGTAAAGTGTCGCTGAAATCTATAATATCGGAGACACCGGCTTAACTCCTTACTCACTCTATGAATTAAATGTCGGAAAATCCAATTTCTGCACCAGTCTGGTGAGAGAATCTAGAGATCACGGGCAATATTGAACATGCTCTTTAATTCGACTCCTTTGCGTCGTAGAAATTTGATTTTTGAAAATTCCAAAAAATTTTCACCACATTTTGTTGCCAAGCTGGCCAATTCGTTCTTCTCATTATGAGCCAAAAAATTTTCTCATTATTTACGTATATTTGTAAAACCCCTTCTTATAGAAGCAGTAATGCATACAAGGAAGCCATTTTTAGCATTTTGTACCATAAAGCTTTAAATACATTAGGAGTTGAGATTGATTTCTATTTTCTTAATCGTAGGTCTTTTCAAATAATTTTCATAGTTTTCAGAGTGGGATCGTATTTTTTATTGAAGTGAATATTTAAAAAAATATGTTATTAAATTTACTTCACTCAAAGTTAATTAAAATGAACAAATTTAAGATTAGTTATTTCTCTTTTATTTTATTGGAATTTTTTTATGTGCTACAATTTAATTCATTTTGTTGCTTTAATTTATATTACATACGTTCGAAGAAAAATTATAATTTCTTTTCCTTGAAGTTTCCTTCCAAAAACACTAATATTATTAAAAAAACAGAAGAAAAAGCAAGATTTCGTTTTGTTGTTGCATTTTAGATTTTGTTTTCGTTATGAAACACTATCCCCCTTCAATTACCAGAACTACCTTTATCAATATTTTAATTATCACCGCATACAGTTATTATAGCAATGCTTTGAAAAAGAAAACTTAGTATGCAAATAATGTTTTCTAATGAAACCATCAAAATCAGTTTTGATGAATATTTAATATTTTTATTCATAAAACGGATTTTAAACAGAGAATTAAGTTTTATGTTCGTTTCTATAGCAATAATCGCACGGTATTTGAATTATTTTCATTTTTTTTTTTAAGTAATTAAAATTATTTTGTTTTTCCTTTTAATCCTTTAAAGCGAGTAATCGGTTTTTGTGGCCAGTTACCAATGGCGATAAAACAGAAATGTACTATAACCCCAACCCCTCCTCCCTCCATGAAAAAGGCATTCTGCATAGTAAAGCGTAATATTTTTCTCAATAAATAATGTTAACTAAAATCAGAAAAAAATATGAATTTATCTTTCAATTTCTAAAGTGTCAAACTATTATATTTATTATTATCATGTATTTATTGCTATTTTGTAATTTGGTTTAAACGCTGTCTTTTCATGGGTGTTTTCTGGTTTGATGGATCATTTGAGACGACAGCCATGCCGCTATAGGTCTCAATGCACCCCCCCCCCCCCCTGCAAAGTTCAAAGTTTTGTAATTTCATGCTTTTGCCAATGATCTAGACTGTTTTGCATTAGATAAAGAATGTAAAAATGATGCAACTTGTCATCAATCTCCTTTTCAAAAACACAATTACAAAATGATGCGACTAAAGTATAATTTATTCATATTACCTTTTCAATTACGCTCGCATTCAAAATACTCCCTTGCTTTCAATTCAAAAACAAAAAACAGATAACTCATAAATTGTCAAACATAATTACTTTAACACGCACAACTAGTAATTTTATAAGTAATTTAAATTAAATATGTTAGAAAATATCTTTCACGCAATTTTTGAGTTAGAAATTGATTTGCCTCAAAAAACTTTTTCTTTACAATACTTTCTACAACAAAATCAGAACTGTCATTCTAACGTAGACTAAGTATTCATTTTATAACTGTAGTTAATAATATACAAATCCTCTTTAATAAAAAGCTATGCGTTGCTGGGGACTGACTTTTTTGCTAATCGTTGCCACATATTAATCTCGGAAAATGAAACATTTGAAGTTACTGAAAAAATTAATATGTCGAAAAGTATTTGTCAGAAAATTGCTGGACAAACTGAGTTAGAAAGGTAAAAAATTGTATTTTTCTACCAACAACTGATTACCGATATAAACAAACAAACATTTCAGAAATTGTGTTTAATCTTACAAATGTAAACAATGTGTAGTGAGTCATTCATATTTGAAAATTCATCGATAAAAATTTAAAAACTTTCCCGCATTGAATATTTTAACTCCTGTAGTATAAATATGCCTTTTACTTCATTCACCTATGAACCATTGAAAATAGTTTTTAATTTAAAAGCGAAGTCTTAGAAAACTCAAGTCTATTTTAGGTACTATTATGTTATCCGGGGGTAAATATTGCCAAAAAGAGGGGTTTTTTTTCGCCAATAATAGTAATTTTTGAGTGTGTGTGATTTAGAAACAATGCTTTAATGTTGAAATAAAATGCTATGGTATTTATTATTATTGCTATGTATTTTAAAGGAAATGAGTAAAATGCATGTATTTTAATTGCATTCAATATGTATATTTTCCACGTTTGTCCTTCTATCCTTCTATATATAAGAAAAAGTTTTGATTTGGAAATGGACCAATGAAAATCTGCGTAGATATTCCGGGTAGAACTCATCCAATTTAAATGCTTAAGCCAAGGCCTCCTTATCGAAATAAGAGGCCTCGCAATCGCTAAGTTTCCTTTGTCCGCTGTATACGTGGTTAGAAACCACATAGTTTTCCGTGACTAGCGCCATCTAACGTGAGAAACAGAAATATTTTTTAATTTGTTTTCCATTTGTCTTTTACCATTTTCTTTACGATGTGCTTTAAAGTTTGCAAATGATAGTTGTTAATCTTAAAATTTTCATATGTTCTAGACATTTTATTTAAAAAATGAACTTATTTTACTGTTAAACAAAAAATGTTTACTGCTGTATTCCGTTATGTAAATAAATGATGATAATAATAGTAATAATAATCAGGAAAGAAAATTATTTTACCATGAATTTCTCAGTGATATTAGTTATTGAAATAAATGGATAGCATCTAGATCCGGAAAATGTAAAATATTTCATTTTCTCTTTTATATTTTCAAATATGTGTTTTATTTTATTTCTGCTATTTCTTTTCTTTTCACAATTAATTTCACCTTACAGTATTAATTTAACATCGCTCCTTCAATTTGTTTCAATGCACAGTCTCATTTATTTATTTATTGGCCTATAATTTGTTTTATTTTTGAAGGTATGGGGGATCATTTCAGTTTAACATACTTTAGATGAAAGCTTCACTGTTTTATCATATAAAGTTTGTATGTATTAATCTATGGAAAGTTTCATAATTGGCTCAACAACCAATTGACATATCTTGGCGGGCATAGTTTGGTGCGTAATTAATTTCCTTGTTTTAACTCACATATGTTATGTAAGTTTTCCTAAAATGTATCAAAGTATTTTAGGAAAGTTAAAACACGCCTAGATACACATAAAAACAGACTGAAGTCGTAAACACTTAAAAAATTGGAAAAATAAAGTTTAATAATCACTTAAATTTATACATGTCCCTCAACTTTCCGCAAATACCGTATTCTTGTCATGCTACGATTTTGGTGTTTGTAAATCTTAATTTGAGTATTCTTCCTTAATCAGACCTAGAGCCAATTGGGGTAAGTGTAGTTTGGCGCAAAATTAATTTTATTTTTAAACCGTATACTTGATACCACATTATTCCAGCATCACGTTTTTGCAGTCAACTTTGACTGTGGAACAGATTACAGAACATTAGCTAATACTACATTATATAATAATAAATCGGTATTTTACAAGTATAGGGGCCTTGGCGAGAGAAGAAAATTTGGCAACGTAATTTCTGGAAACATATTCACTGTTTCACATAAAGAAGCAATATTTTCCAATATTTGTACAATTTATTTAATATAAAAAAGGCATTTATCTATTTTATATACAAATATAAACAAATGGTATATAAAAAACAATAATAATATCTGGAAACTAAATTTATACATGTAAATTCGGCACAGATGTCATATTGGCGCGATTTTTTTTCTGGCGCCAATGTCATATACGCACCGGATACTTAACTGGCACCAAAGTGTCGTTGTTTTGCTTGATATGGTTATCCGGATATAGATGATATGGTAACGAGGTTTTCGCAAAATTGACGTCGGAAAAAAATCTACGCCAATATGGGGTCGTATATGACATCTGTGCCGTAAATTCTTATAAAACAAGCTGACAGTTCATAAGTTTTGTTTTCATAACTGTTTATATCAATCGGCAATAAATCGCTCTTTCCAAAGCCCAAATTGTGCCAAGATTAAAAAAATAATAATAGCCCGCAAAGTCTTATATACTGAAAATGGTACTTGTTAGTTATCCCGTCGACCAAATTACTGTCGCATATTTGTAAGATTAAATGCCAATAATGGTTTGCCATAAATTAATTACTTTTAAGATTAAATGCCAATAATGGCTAATAAAACCAATATTTCGGCGTTTTATTTGTATTTTTATTAATGTTATACTAATTTATTTGTTTTTTCGTTATTTAAAATAAAAAATTGTGTCAATTTGCAGAACTTGGTGAGTAGTTTGGCGATTTATATAATTTGGCGAAATTGGTCGACGGGATAATTAACAAATACCCTGAAAAATATCAATAAATCTTATATTTAAATCTTCATTTTTGATATGTTTCATTTTTTAAAGCAAGAACATAATTGTGCGAAATATTTTTTTTACGCCTTTATTTTACTGGAATTAGAAAAATATTTTATACAATTTTGCCAATAACACAACATTTTCAATTTTTTACTATGCATTTGTTTATGGAGTACTACCACGAGTATACACCAGGTGGCGTAACTTACGGGACAAAGTCAGCTAATAAGTTGGCAATTATCGGGGACATTTTCACCCATAGACTTTCTCCGGATCGTCAAGTCTGTTTTATGATAAGGGAGTCTTGGCTTAAGCATGGCCATAGCCTACTGTGATATATAACGGCCGCGCATTTCGCCGAAAAAGTGAAGTCGGATCCAACTTCAAACCCTGAACCAAAACTTCACAACGTGCTCTTTGTTTACATTTATACCCTGCCCACATAGAAGCTTGTTTCTCATCGTCGAGGTTTCAGAATCATTGATCGTATTTTCATGTAATAAATTAAATATTTATATTCTTCAATTTCCTTCGATTTAAAAGGCTATTTTACACAAATTGTAGCATTTTAGTGTTACACACACTTTTAAGATTAGCAAAATTATTTATTGTTTACCTTGATCGTTTGGTTCATTCATGAAAAATGCCGGTTCTGTTATTCTTTTTTGAATGTCCCGTATTTATATAAAAATAGTTTGGTTTCAGATACACGTTTTAAAATTAAAATTTGATTTTTATCAAACTCAGTTTTCGTAACTGAATTGAAGCAGCTATTTTTGATTAATTTGCTGTTACCGGTAAAATATTTCTTTTTAATATCGCCCGAACCAACAAGAAGAAGAAAAAAAAAAGGCCGATCTTCCTTAAACATTAAATATTCTTATTTTTAATCAGAGAAAGAAATGGGGATTACGGATTTAAATATCGTTGCAATATTCTATGTTATCCAAGTAATTTTGATTAAATCATGTAAGGGTATTTGTTACTTAATAAATTACATTTATTAATTATTACAAGGAATTTTATGAGTATTTTAATATATTAAAAAAAAAATTCCATCAGTTTTATTGTTTTAGCAGTGAAAAAAGTAAATAAATGGTACTTAGTTACTCCATCGACCAAAAATCTATCGCCAAACTATAAGATTAAATGCCAATAATGCTTGGTCGTAAATGTCACATTCACTTGACTGTAAGCAAGTTACACGTGTTTATGTCATCAAGCGATTTTTATTTCGGCATTTTATTTGTATATTTATTAATGTTATACTAATTTATTTGTTCTTTCGTTATTTAAAATAAAAATTATGTCAATTTGTAAAATTTGGCGAGTGTTTTAGCGATTTATATAATTTGGCGAAATTGGTCGGCGGGATAACTAAGTTGTACCAAATAAATTTGTGACATTCATGTTTTAGACTAAGCATGCGTTTTTTTATTTATATATTTTATGTGTGTTGGTTTAACAGTTTTAAAGAGAAACACATTATATTAGTCACTTAAATAAATAGAACTTTACATTTACATTGATATGGACAGTTTATAATAACCCTTAACAGCTGTATTCGAATTAGCTGTCATTTCTAAGCTTGATTGGAATGTCAGCAGAATTGTAAACGTAACCATGGCGACATGACGTAATTTTGGTGTTTGTTTACATATCTACCCTTCCCAGGTTGTTTCAGTTACGGTCAGAGTCAAATTTCAATTTTGGGCAGGGTATCAGAGTCCTCTGGCGAGCGACTTCATACATTTAACGCAAATCAGTCTGCCTGTAGTAGTATCTAAGTATGCCTTGAGCATGGCCTTTCTTCGTTAATATTAAAAAACTGTCGTATACAAAAATATGGAAATCGGTGGTGTTATAAAGAAAGATTTGATAAACACGCTGATGCAGACAGTTTTCAAATCGAAGAATTACTTTCAGAGATATTTAATGCTAAAGTTGGACAAAATCGTTCCATTAAAAAACTTTTATTGGAGCAAAAACTATACATCAGAATTTAATCATTTTTAGATCATTTTATAGGTTATAAGTTCCCGGTGTGCAGATTGCATTTATTTTTTTTATTTGACTATTTTTTGAGGTTTTATTTCTATTTTAAATTAAAATTTTCAGTATTTCGAGACATATTTTTTACAAATTTAAAAAATGTTATTAATTTAAACTGTTGCCAACTGTATAAACAGCGCAAACATTAATGTTTACTTCAAATTAAAAATTTATTTACACGGGACTATTGTAAACAGAAAAAAAAATTAAAATTAGAATTAAATGATTACATGTTAAAAGCAGGAAAATTGCGTCATAAGAACCATATTTACACTGGAATTTTAAAACAGAAACCAAAAGTTAAAATAAAAAAATCATTACTATGCGTTAAAATCTGTAAATGGGGGAAATTACGTCATATTTAAAATGGCCAAAAAATATGGCAAAACAATTTAAATTAAAAAATATATCTGCGCGAGACATTTACTTGATATTTTGAGATAATATTTTCAACTATTATCGTGAATTCGAAGACAGCGCAAATAATATTTCCTTCTAACAACAAAAGTATTTTCACGTGAATATTAATAAGAGAAATAAAACTTTGGTGTAAATTACGTCAGATTTAAAACGATACATTTAAAATGAATTATTTAAAAGAACTATCTTATAGCGCTGTTAAAAAATACCGGGAGACAATGACACTCTTTACTTAATTCATTTTATTTTAGCTTATTTTCGAATGTTTAACTAATTTTTTTAATTAAATACGAAAACAGCCGTTGTATCTTTTAACAGCAGCAGATATGGTCTTAAATATCCCCAATCCAAGGAAAACGAATGGAAACCCGTTTACAGAGAGATCGTTACTGTTTTTTTTTTTTTTTTTTTTTTTATTTATTTTAATTTTAATTCAATATTTTTAAAGCCAATCAAATTAGCGTGCTTTTTGGATTTTGGTGCCCCTGAACGGGGGTTGCGAGCGTAGCTCGTAGGGGGCAGAACCCCCTAGTATATAAAAAAAAAGTAATGCGTTGGAAATGGACCAATAAAAATCTGCGTAGATACTGCGAAACGCAGCTAATTGGTCAGTACTTTCTGACGCTATACCAAGGGAGGGGTCTCGGCTCTGTCGCCAAGCATCGCCAACTTGGCAATATATCGCCAAATTCGGCGACCAAAATTAGTGTCCCCAAAATGAAGCCAACTTGGTGCTATTTCCAGTATTTCGCAAAATTTCCATAGACTCCCATTGAAATCCAATAGGGTTTACTTGCTTGCAGAAAATCAACAAATTGAGATATTTCAATGCAACAAAAACTCATATTAGCTTATGAATAGAGCTTAATTGAGATATTTACTTTATTTTTAAGCACAAACACTACCTATTTACAATATCCGTAACACTATATATATATATATATATATAATTTCTATTTAATTTGTAATTATTCAAATAATTTATAAATTATACGTTTTTTTAATGATTTTATATTTAACAATTCTTTTAATTATGAAATTCTGTAAGCTCTAATGATTACCTGCTTGGAGATAAGGAAATAAAATCGTCAGGAGTTGGGGATGAGCGCGTTTATACCAAGTAGAATCTAAAATTTGAGTGCATAGAAAATGAAGAATCGCGATCATGCTTTATTAATGAAATGGGTTAAAGGTTTATATTTTAAGTGAAATTAATTCAATATGAATGATGTCAATGGGAACAGTATTTGGCGATTTATCACATCGCCAAGCTAATATAAAGTACTCTATTTTCTGGGTATTAATGAAATAAACATATCCCTTAGTTTGTTTGTTTCAGGTTTGAATGTTTGATTTATTTTGGAAAAGTTGATTTGATGAATAATTAATCAATTTCCTTTTTTTTCAAACTTAATTACTTCTCAACATTACATAATTTTAATACACTGTTGAATAGGGAGGGTGTACTTTCAAATGTAAATTGCGTGAAAACTGTGTTTCAATTTACTGACTTTTTATGATTTTTAAACCAAATATAGCTCGATAAATATTTTTATCAATTATTTAAAATTTTAAGGGGAAACCACGATTTCTACTCACCGTCCTAGGGCGGGAGTTTCCACTAGTTTAAATATAATCTTTGTCCTGAAAGATAATAAATGGGAAAGGGAACCACGAAGGAATCAGTTCCGTCGTAAAGTGACAAACTAAGAAATTAAAAACTATAAAAAGCGAAACCCGTGCTGCAAAAACAAAACTCATTCTATAACGGAATCCTTTCTGAAACGGAGAAATTCCTGTTCCCAGCAGAAAGAGTCCAATATACTTATAACAGAAGTATACCTGCTAATACGGAAACGGCTAAAAAATATTTTTCCGCACACGAGAAATTCCGTCTTAGCATGTTTTGCTGCATTTTCGGAGACGAACTTACTTTTTAATGCGGCGATGCAAGTCTTTAGATCATCTTTTAAAAACTAAGAAATTAATCAAGATGTATCGAAAAATAAGAAGAAAAAATGCAATTTAACAAATTACAACGACCATTTGGAAAATGATTTTTTTAAAGACTAAAATTTAAGACATAAAAAATCGTACGGAGTTGATCATACATTACATACGCCATGGATTACATTTTTCGGTACTGTAAATTTTTAAACTTCTACGGAGCTGGTCATTCATTACGTACGCCATGGATTAAACATTAATATTCCTGGACCAATTTTAAATGAAATTTCATTCTTAAACTTCTAAACATCCCACAGTATTACTTTTTACACCGTCGTATGCAGAAAAAAAATGTACTTTTAAATGCAATTTGTTTGAAAGCTGTATTTCAATTTGTTTCTGAGTTATTATTATTATTATTATTTTTTTTTTTGTAGTTTTTATTACTTTTTTGTCATAGTGGCAACAGAAGTATCCATCTCTGTTGAAAGTAAAGGGAAAATACAGATTACTGTATAGACCTATCAGAAAACGAATAAAATACGGATTCAACCAATAAAACGCTTCAGATATGTTTTTGATTTCCTACCCTGACAGAGGACAATAACCATTTTTCCAAATGGTTAAAAAAGTTCAAGGAAAAGAAAGTAAAAAAATAATAATAATAAAAATATAATAAATAAATAATAATAATGATAAATAATAATAAATAAGAATCATTAATAATTAATAACAATAATAATAATAGGCAATAAAGATAATAGTAATAATAAATAGTAATAGTGACAATAGATAATAATAGTAATAATAAATAAAAACTAGTCGGATGTGGGAATCCCAAAACTTTCTTCCAAATCATACATGTTAATACTTCCTGAAAAATGCAGCATAGCATCGCCACCGGTTACGTGATTTACACTAGTGATGGGCGATTCTGGAAAATTTGAGAATCGATTAAAATCGACATCGTATAAAATAGAATCGATCACAATAAGAATCGATTCGCAAATTCTAGAATCGGTACTTGAATCGATATTTCGATGTTCACGAGATAAGCTCAAAAATAGTAATTCCAAAATGTAGCGAATCAGCAGGACCGTAACGACTACCTCTCACCCCTTACCCCCATTTATGGGGCCCCTAGACAATGTCAGGGGCCCAGAAGTAAGCTCCCTTTGAGTCGAATAATAAGTTTTTTTAACTTTTATAATTATTATTTTTAAGATGTAATTTTAATAATAATTTATATTATATCTAAATTTATTTTTTAAGAAAGATCTCTGTCAGATTAAAAAAAAAAAAAAAAAAAAAAAAAAAAATGAGGAAGAAATGATTTTTTTTTTTTCATCCGGAAAAGATGTACTTTCTACTCTTATTACCTTGAACCAAACAGATGGGGACTTACTTCTGATAAACGTCATTCTTCTTAAAAATGTGCAGATGAGCGAAATATTGAAGCCACTAAATTTATTTAAAAAGTTAAACGGTTTTTCAGTCTTTTTAGGACCTCCTATAAGCGTGGGGGAAATGCAATTATTGCAAATCTTCTTTTAAAATATCTGTAATGATGTAATTAACCAATCATCACATACCACATACTAATTATCCCCCAATGAATAATCAAATTAAGGGGGGTATTAGCTCCCCCATTTCCCCCTTTATGCCTAACGAATGAACCTTCAAATCTAATCAGGAAAGCTCCTTATCAGAATGAACCTAGAAAAAAATTAAAGTAAATTGGATAATTCTGCATGAAAACCCATTTATCTAAATTAATGGGAGGGGACTTGGCGCCCTTTCCCCCTTTTATACTTAACTAATGAACCTCCAAATCTAATGAAGGAAGCGCCAAATCGGAATAAAGCAGTATATCAAATTTGAAGCAAATCGAATACTTCTGCACGAAAAACCCATTTATCTAAAAAGCAGGGGGGGGACTAGCCCCCCGTCCCCCCTTACTTTATACTTAACCAATAAACTTCCAAATCTAATCACGGCAGATTCTTAACATAATAAACCAGTATACCAAATTTGGAGCAAATCGAATAACTCTGCATGAAAAACCCATTTATCTAAATTAAGGGTGGGGGGTCTAGCCCCCTTTATACTTAACAAATGAACCTCCAAACCTAATCATGTCAGCTCCTTAACATAATAAACCTGTATACCAAATTTGGAGCAAATCGGATAATTCTGCATGAAAAACCCATTTAACTAAATTAAGGGCGGAGGTCTAGCCTCCCTTTCCACCCTTTATACTTAACTAAGGAACTTCCAAATCTAATCAAGGCAGTTCTTTAGCATAATAAACCAGTATACCAAATTTGGAGCAAATCGAATAATTCTGCATGAAAAACCCATTTATCTAAAATAAGGAGGGGACTAGCCTCCCTTTTCCCCCTTTATCCTTAACCAATGAATCCCCAAAACTAATCAGGGAAGTGTCTTATCAGAGTGAACCTAAAAAAAAAAAAAATTGAAACAAATCGGATGTTTCTTCTATCAAGAGTTATCGCGTTACGTACATACATACATACGTACTTGCAGAACCTGTGGGCACATTAGCTCTCAGACTTTGATAGCCTGTGAGCTAAAAAGAAAAGTGCCCAGTTAAACTGATGGCATTGAGCTCGCAGACTATTCACACTAACTGTATATTATACTCTTATTTCAAAGAATAATGCCCTCGAAAAATAAATTAGGGGGGGGATTGCCTCCCCCCGCCCCCCCCCCCTTTATGCTTAACCAATGAACTTCCAAATCTAATTAGGGAAGTGCCTTATCAGAATAAACCGGTATACCAAATTTGAAGCAAATCGGATAGAAAAACCCATCTATCTAAATTAGCGGGTATTAGCCCGCCGTTCCCCCCCCTTTAGACTATAACAATGAACCTTCAAATCTGATCAGAAAAGCTCGTTATCAAAATTAACCGGTATACCAAAATTTCATAATTCTGCATGAAAAACCCATTTATCTAAGTTAAGGGGGGATTAGCCCCCTCCCCCCTTATACTTAACCAATGAACCCCCAAAACTATCAGAATGAACATAGAAATTTTTTTTAAGCAAATCGGATATTTTTATCAAGAGTTATCGCGTTACGTACACACGTACGCACGTACATGCATACATACATACAGAACCGGCGGGCACATTAGCTCTCAGGCTTTGATAGCCTGTGAGCTAAAAAGGGCCAAGAGCGTGTAACTAGAGGGAGGGGGAAGGAGGGACAGAAAATAAAAGAGGAGATTAAAAGCTTTCCAACGATATGTTACACGAGATGGTTTGGAAGAAACAATAACTATGCCCCCGGGGGACAGGTAAGTCCCAAACAGTCAGAGGGGCGACCTCAAATGTATATTTGGTCAAGGTTTCAAAATGTGGATTTATAATAAAGTAGAACGAGAATTTGGCATTTTAAAAATTGCATGCATATTTTGAACGGCCCTGTAAATTAAAATTGGCGAGGAAGGGAGAGGGGGGATATGGAAGGTAAGAACTTGAAAAATACAACATAATAAACTAGTAACCCGAATAACTGGGCTTCTAAACAAAAGTATAACGATTTAACATAGTGTTGAATTCAGAGGATGGCCCGGTGGGGACATTCCCCCCGGAACATTGAGCCCCCCCCCCAAGAGTTTTAAGATTTTATGCTTTTTAATGGCAGATGTGAAATCCCCCCTCCCCTTACGGATCTCTAAAATACGCTCTCCCCTGGAGTCGCAAAAATCCCCCCCCCCCCCTCCGCCGTAGAAAATTACCGGCATTCAGCACTGATGTAACCAAGAAAGAGAAAAAAAAATCCTTCCTTATACAAAATTTTACATCAATTCTGCCACTAAAATAGTAAAATTGGAAGAATAAATATTACGATTCAACCCGATCCCGAATCGTGGATCGACCGCGATTCGATTTGAATTGAAGTAAATCAAAGAATCACAATTCTGCCTGCATCTAAAGAATCGTACGCAGAACGATTCTGCCGCATCTAAGAAATCGTCTTGAAAACGATTCAGCCCGCATCTAAAGATCGACATCGAATCTGTGTACTGAATCGATTCGCTCTTTCTGATCCTACGTTACGCGTGGAATAGATTCGTTCATTTTTTCTTGCTTTCTTTCGTATTTAGAAAAAGAAAAGAGTTGGATTCGTGAAAAATTTCGACTACCGGTTTTCGAAGGATTTATAGTTTTCGAAGGTCTTGTCTGGAATACGATTTGACGATTTTTATAAATTGTCTGTCTGTTAGTATATCTATTTGTTTGTCTCTGACAAAAAAATTGTGGGCGGTCTATTTAAAGAACTAATGCATGGAATCTGTTGAAACTTTAGATTTAGTTAGACCTTCATATAAATTGGAGCTGGTTACTTTTTGGTGAAAATCGCCCTGCAGGTGGCGCTGCTTAGTTGCATTTTTCATGATTTCTGCATGATCGCTGTCTCAAAAACTAATGCACGAATTTTTACCAAACTTCAGATTCGGTTAGACGTTGACGTAAGTTGTTGATGATTAGGTTTTGATGTAAATTTACTGGTAGGTGGCGCTGCTATGCTGCATTTTCCCTGATTTTCGCAACAGCTCTATCTCAAGAACTAATGCACGGATTTTCATCAAACTTCCCATTCAGTTAGACGTTGGCATAAGTTGTTGCTTATTAGATTTCGGTGTAAATCACCGAACAGGGGGCGTTGTTATGCTGAATTGAATTCAGCATTTTTCTCCAGGAGGGATTTCTGCGGCTTCAGCGAGGGGCATTCTAGACTTCAGAGGAGGGAGGGGGGTTGGACTTTTGTTCATTAAGCAAAAAATCTCAAACCTTTTGGAGGTACATTTCAATGATCGGGGGAGGGGGGGGGAGTGGTCACCCCCCCCCGGGGGGCACTTCCAGAATTTATCACGTTTTTCAGGATTTACACGATTTTAGGGATCATATCTCAAGAACTAATGAATGAAAAATCATCAAATTTAATATTCCGTTAGACACTGTCATATGCTGTTCTAATTAGGTTTTCATGTAAATCATATAACAGGTTGCACTGCTATGCTGCTGTTTTAGCAAATTTAATTCAGACATTTTTCTCTGGGAGGGATTGCTGCTGTTCTGGAGGGAGACATTCTACAGTTCCGTGGGTTTGGGGGGGGGGGGGAGACTTTTGACCATTAAACAAAAAATCTCAAATCTTCCTGGGGGAAATTTCAATGCTCTAGGAGGATGTCCTCCGTTACCACCCCCTGAATTCAAAACTGTTTTTCAGGGTTTACACGATGTTAGCGAGAATATCTCAAGAACTAATGAACGGAAATTCATCAAACCTAATATTCTGTTAGACATTGACATAAGTTGTTCCTGATTAGGTTTTCGTGTAAATCATATAACAGGCAGCGCTGCTATACTGCATTCTACACGATATTCGTGATAGCTATATCTAAAAACTAATGCACGGAATTAATTCAAACTTCATATACTGTTACACTATCACATAAATAGATCCTTATTAGGGTTGGATGTATACTGCCCAACAGGTTTCGCTTTTATGCTCCTTGAATTGGGAATTTCTGTTGCAGACATCTAAGAGGGTGTGGATTGAAATTCAATTATTTGTTTCAAATTGAATTCTTTTAAAATGCACATATTTCAACGAACCTATACTTTTTTAAATCCTCATGATGGACATAGGTTATCATTTAAATTTGACACTATGATAGCGAATTTTGAAGTTTTAACATGTTTGAGATAGAAGAAAGTTTTGGTATCGGCACATCCGACTACTTTACCTTCAACTTTTTAAAGAAAATGAAAATGACATGACCTTTAGAGACATCGATTAAAAAATTTATAGAATCGATTAAATCGAGTTGGCCATAGTATCGATTATATCGATTAAAAAAATCGAAATCGCCCATCACTAATTTACACCAAAATCTAATCCGCAACAACTTATGTCAACTTCTAATTGAATTTGAAGTTTGATGAAAATCCGTTCATTAGTTTTTGAGATAGAGCTATTGCAGAAATCATGAAAAGTTCTGCATAGCAGAGGCACCTGTTGGGCAGTTTACAACAAAAACTTGTCAGGATCAATTTATATCAGGGACTAACTGAATCTAAAGTTTCGTGAAAATTCATGTATTAGTTCTTGAAATACAGCTATTGGGGAAATTCTGAAAAATGCAGCAATGTAGTGCCACCTATTGGGCGATTTGAGCCAAATAAAATCAGGGACTAACTGAATCTAAAGTTTCATTAAATTTCGTTCATTAGTTCTTGAGATAGAGCTCCCATAAAATTTGTGTCACATACAGACAGACAGACATTTTGTAAAAACATGTTTTTCGGGATCTCTGACCCCTAAAACGTATAAATGTGTTGAAAACCGGGATTCGAAAGTTTTCACAAATGCAGTACTTTCTTTTTGTAAAGATAGAAGAAAGTAATAATAGGTAAAAAATAAAAAAAGATAAGTAGGTAAGTAAATAAATAAATAGAAATGCATAATTCATCTTTAAAAGTTAAACTTAAATTTACACTATGTGTAAAACTACTTAAAAAATGACAACATTTAAAAGATGCTAAATTACTTTAATACCTTAGTACTTTCAACTATAAAAAACATAGTGTTCGTCTGAGGAATATAAGAAGTACTATTGTTGTTAACGTCTAATTTTCAAAATCCACGTAGATGTTGACGAAAGGAGTGAAAGTACTTAACCAGAAGCAGAATATACAAGTTAATTTCGAAGACGCAAAAATTATATATCCCTCAAAGAATTATCATGATTTAATTATCCGCGAATCAATAGAAATTATTACTAAAGAAAATACCGTTTGTAATGATGTCTTATCCTACAATATACCCAGAATTTGGCTCAGTTTGCTTAAAGTATCATAAAACGAGTGATATTTCACTTCCCTATATCCATGTTTTATTTTCCCATTGTTTCCCGGATCTTTAAAAAAAAAAAAAAAAAAAAAATTGACTTCTACTTTCACTCCTTTCGTCATCATCTGCTTGGATTTTGAAAATTAGATGTTAATAACAATAGTATTTCTTATATTCCTCTGACGAAGACTGTGTTTTTTTATAGTTGAAAGTACTAAGGTATTAAAGTAATTTAGCATCTTTTAAATGTTGTCATCTTTTAAGTAGTTTTACACATAGTGTAAATTTAAGATAAGTAGGCATTTAAATTCGCAAAATTATGTTTGTTTAACTTATTTGGATTCGACATTTCCATTGATAATAGTTGAAACATTTTCGTGTCGATTACAAAAACTTTAATGAAATTTACGTGAACAATCTTGTTTGGCCGCATGCACTCCTTACATTTACGACATATTGTAAAATGGTCGAGTTTCAAAAATGTTTGTATTGCGAATTTCCTGACTCTTGTATCCATTTATAATGGGGTGTCGTGCGCTGAAATTTCACAAAAAATTTAAAATGAATCTTAGGAAATTACACAATATACAGATAATGCTTAAAATTCAACATCCTATTAATTGTATTTTAATTTATTTTTTGTGTCTTTATAATGAAGTTCCCATTATATATATTCTTTTTATTTCCGAACCCTTGTCATTTTGTATAAGGTTGTATTTAATTTAATCTTTTAAAATTCTATTTATAAATTCATTGCGCACTGTTCCTAAGTTTATTTATGGTAACGCTTTTATTAAATGCTTAATCTTACACTAGATTTCTCCGCAGATGTATTTTCAATATAAATAAATTAAAGAAATGCATTTCATTTACAATCTGCTCTTTTTCATGACTTATAGGTTTGATGGATTTTAACAATCAACATAAATCAATTAACGTTCAACTGTCGTAATTTATCTTGTCATTAACGCATACAAGGTGGAACCCGTCGAATTTCGACGAAAGAAAATGTTTACAAAGGAACTGTAGCATCAAATTTATAATACATCGACAACAATAATTACAATAAAATATCCATCTTACACTTCTTAGTTTAACTCTCTAAAAACATATTTTAACCTAAGATTAACAAAATGCTTTTTTTTCATAAACTTCAACTGTTAAAATTATTGAAAAATTAAACTTTATTCATATACGTAATCAGTAAGTAACATATAATCAAGATAAGTAATTTTTATTAAGTTATCAATTGATGCTTGGTATTACGGAATGAAAAATCAGCAAAAATGATTGGCACAGATGTCATATTATCCCCATATTGGCGCAATTTTTTTCTGACGCCATTGTGATATACGCAATGTATACTTAAGCGGCGCCAAAGTGTCGTTATTTTGCTTGATATGGTAACCCGGATGTTGTTGTTTATGCTGTTGATGTTTTCGCCAAATCGGCATCGGAAAAAAATCGCGCCAATATGGGGCGAATATGACATCTGTGCCAAATGATTTCACCTTGACATAATCATAGAATTTTTCCCCTTTATATCTAAACCGAATCAACTCATTTTCCACCTTTCACATCCATATTAACCATTTAAAAACATTTTAACGCGCAATAGGTTATTAATAAATATATTTTCAAGCTTGAAGTCACGTTTGTCAACTATTACAACTTTCCATGTTAAAATTCCCACTCGTGATTTGATGTCTTAGTATAATCTCTGTACCTGCGCGTAAAAATTCCAGAAATTTATAACTTTTAGACATATTCAAGGGGAAATGTCTCATTTTAGCAAAAAAAATTATCGTTTTCTTTTAAATATGACGTCATTTTCAGTCGCTGAAATATTTAACCTATTGTTTAAAACTCAATATCAGCGAAATGAAAAAATAGTGAAATATAACAGCATCAGGGAAATTGTATCTTTTTTAAAGTGCAACGTCATTTTCTGTACAAATTAAAAAAAAAAAAAGATATTTTTAATTGTAATGAGAAAATGGCATCAGTAAGAATATAATCAATAAAGATAACTAAACCACTTTTAAAAGAAATGAAGTATTTCAGTTGCCACGATTAGAAAATTGGTATTAAAAACTATAAAAAAATTAATATCTCAAAAATAAATTAAGATACAGCTTTCAAACAAATTGCGTTTAAAAGTGCATTTTTTTCTGCATACGAAGGTGTAAACCTTTAAAATGTGGCATGTTCAGAAGTTTAAAAATTTGCAGTAGCGAAAATTGCAAAACCGAAATTTCATTTCAAATTTCAAAGTGTTGCCATTCGCAGAATGACGTATGCGTTACGCACAGATATGTTTGTCCTTTATAATATAGATATAAGTAATAAAGAAAGGTAAATAGATTGATATCATTTTTGTTACGAAATTATTTAGTTACGGAGGCATTCAAACGTGCTTTAATATAACAAGATTTCTGATGTAATTACTGTTAAATAATAATTTCCCATCCTATTCATCTGCTAAATTTAACCGGGCAGATGTATTTATTTCATGTTCTTTTATAAACAATTCGTAGATTTCTGGCTCCATATTTTGATGTTACTGTATTATGATTTGGCAATGGTAAACCTTTCCCTTTTTATCGCCAGCAATTTAAAATATCCCCACAGGCTTTCATGTAACGGTCGTTAGATTCTTATGTCTCTCTCTGTATAATGATATTGCCAAATCTCAAAATATATGAAATAAATTGGCGAAACCATGCCAAGGATGCTGTAACATGTGCACTGATTTTTATGAGAGTTGGATTTGAGATGATGCTGTAAGCACCTGACCAGAATGTAATCTCCATATAAGAACTGTGTTCTAGGGGTCATTCCTTGGGAATTTATCCTGTTTGCTGTTCCTGCAATAAACATCTTAAAATATAGTCTGGAATGTTGTATAAGTCTCTTCTGCGTGCCTGGTTTATTTGAATAGAACGCTGGTTTAACGGTAATACGAAGAGACGCCCTTGTTTGTAGTAAAATATGTTTCAACGGCGAAAAGACCAACTAAAATAACCTTCATAGTCTTATGAAGTTGTGGATAACATTAAATGTTTTCTGTGTTTGTGCATTTATTACAGAACACATTATCTATAAAATTAACGAAATCACCTTAAATTCTACAACTATCCGTAATATTGATAAGAATATAATTATATCTGTAGCTCATATCTTAAATTATGCGAAAATATATGCTCAACGTTTTTAATTTAATTTTACCGGATTGTATGTTATTTTTTGCCGGTATAAGACGCTCGTGTTATTAAAGCATGTACAAATCATGAAATACATTACGCGATTACAAAATGTTAACTCTACACAATCTAATGAGTAATTTTATAGGTTTTGTAATATTGTGAATTTGTTTCGTATGCCAAATTTAGTATTATCTTACCTGCGATTTGTATGATTTGCCATAACTTGTGGGTATTATGGGAAAGTAGGGGAATGGCGCTCACTTAAGGGAAAATATGAATAGCTAGTCAAATTTGGACAAAAAAATCAATATTTTATTAACGAAGTATAGCTCCAAAGCATAAGGAACAGTTTTCAATCAACTAATTTTCATAAAAGTTTTAGGAATTTTTTTTATCGTTTTATTTAAATGACCATCGATTGAGCGGTAATGCCCGACATGATAGGATCATTGCGCTCAGAGTTTGAATACAACGTTTAAGTAAGACAAAATTCACATATATAGTTGTATGGGCTGTTCACACCACTGCAGACTTTTTGCAATCACTTTACACATATTGTGCACACATATTGTGCACACATATTGTGCACACATATTGTGCACACATATTGTGCACACATATTGTATTAGACATATAGTCGGCTACTTTTTTTATATTTAGTTTTTTTTTATTTTCACCACTTTTTTGAACTCGTGAAATTCTCCTTGTTTAATGCCATATTAATAAGGGCGAAAACAGGGAAATTTTACCATTTCAAAAAAGTTGTGTCAATAAACAAATTTGAATTAAAAAAAGTTGCCCACTGGCAACACTTCTTCTGGAATTCCACGCGAGCGCCATTACCCGTCATCGCCATGTTGGGTTTTATTGCATTATAATTAGCGTAACAACGTACTACAAAAATAAATAAAAGCATGAAAGTACAGATAAATGTATATATTTTGTAGACATAATGAGTAAATTAATATTTGAAAATAAGAGCGTAGACTTACCTTCAAGTTAGATGCTGTAGAATTTTATAAGAAAACAACTTCAAACTAATAATTTGAGGATACAAAAATACTTTCCTCCCGACGTACACTAAATCATTACTGGGAACTAAGGATAATGCTTGCTAGGTGCCGATACCTATCGCACATTTTCAATTCTATTCTGTTTAGAGATATTGGGTGAGCGGGATTACCCTTCTGAGCGCCATTCCCCTACTTTCCCCTACACTGTTAAAAATTTGTAGCTAACTGTGTAGTCATTCGACCGTTTTTATAGAAAACGAATACATACATAATCGTAATTTACCTTTATTCTGGTCCTATTATTGCCGATACTATGGTCAGAATAGAGTTAAATTACGGTTATGTAACATTTTTCTATGAAAACGGTCGAATGACTTGGCAGTTTGCTAAAAAATTTTACATTCATTTGTACATTACATTCATTTCACTATTCATTTGTACAGTCGTAGAAAAAAAAAAAAAAGTAAACACCCCTTACTAACTCTGCAACTATAGTTATAATAGAAAGTAAAGTTACTGGTAAAAAACGATTGGAAAAAAAGTCGACTTTTAAATGAGGTGTACAAAATTTGCTTAGGGGGCTATCTACAAATCAAAACCAGACCAAACTTTGTTTTTTTCAAAAGCAACATCCAATTTTGATAGTATAATTTAAATCTTCGGTTCAGACTATGCCTAGAAACGAAATTTCAAGTCATTTGGATGATAAGTTTTTGAATTATAAACATTCAAAATTTAGAGCTTCTAATGTTAAATTACATTTTCATATTTTTATTAATATCTCCTGAAATTATAATCCTAATGTGATAATTTTTTGTGTGGTTATAATACTAAAAAAAAAAAAAAATAAAATAAATAAATAAAAACATAAATACAGTGAATTTGATATTTAAAATTTTTTAAAATATGAATTAAGAAATTAATATTTGAAAAAAATATGAACTGCAACATACAATTTTTCTGATAGATTTACATTTATTGTGCCCTGCTTGATGCGAGTTCTCAATTTCAAATTTTTCTTCCAAATAGTTTTCGAATTATCATTAAAAAGCGTCATAATGATGATTTAAGGGGTCGTCTGTGAAATAGAACAAAAGCATAATTTGAAAAAATATATTTCACTCATTTTATTGAAACATTTGGACTGGCAATAGTCGAAACATATTAAGCGAGTGAAATGCTCCTATTGGCAAGAAATAATGCAGTAATAGAAGTGACATAGTCTAGTCAATCTGTAGAATTTCAACAATCGAGTATCGAACTTCAATTTGGATACAGCCCCTAAAATAGGTTCATTTTAAAATAATTAATTTTTCTGAAATTAATCATAGGAATTTAATGAAAATTCTTATTTTGGCAAATTGAAGGGTTTAGAATTTACTTATGGTGTCAAACTCGGGTATTGCTATTGAAGAAAACAAATTTTGGGTTCGTTTTGATCTGCAGATGGCATCCTAAGCTAATTTTATATATATCATTTAAAAGTAGACTTTATTTCCAATCGTTTTGTACTTTCTTATTCAATAATTTTTTGCAGAGTTAGTAGGGGGTGTTTAATTGTTTTTCCACGACTGTACATCGATTATAGAATACAGAAATTTACTTATACATTTTATACATGTGTTTTGCTATTTTTGCCTTATTTACTGCAATTATCTTCGCTTCTTCTCCTGTAAAGGATTTTGATTAATTGGCAAAATTTGATAATTTTGAAATTTTGCAGACTTTTCACACCAGTGAAGACATACAAAAGAAAACTTTGAAATTTTGTTACTTATGTGACCTTCTTATTCAATGTGTGAATGGGGTTGATTCAAGATTACTAGCGTGTTTTACTTATCAGAAATTGGATCAGTAATGACTTATTCTTTGCTTATAAATCAGATACAAATTTTGGAATTTTATGATACGTCTGATTTGATAGTGTATATACACTGCTCAAAACAATTAAAGGATATTGCAGTTTTAGGTGGATTTTGTATCTGGTAAACTGTTTAGCTGATTGATACATGGTCGACAGACATAGTAGGTTATATGAGAATAAATTACACATGTTTGGCAGAAAAAAATGCATTTTATTGCGCATTTGTGTACTAAAGGAAAAAAACACAATTTGTGCATATGAGAAAAAAAGAATAAGAAAGGGTGTTTTCTTCAAAGAAAATCATTTTCAGTAGGGGGTATGGTTTCCACGGACGGCCAGCAACGTTGAACACCTTTGAGGCATGGACTCAATGAGGCTATTAATGACGAGTTGGGGTATTCTGCCCACTCTTCCAGAAGAGCTCTTTCCAATTCTTGGAGAGTTTGTGGGGGTTGTTGGTGGCCAGAAACTCGTCTTCCTAGAGCGTCCCAAACGTGCTCGATTGGATTCATGTCTGGAGAACACGCTGGCCATTCCATTCGAACGATTCCTTCCTCGAAAAGGAAATCCCCCACCAGGTTTGCACGATGTGGCCTGCAGTTATCGTCCATTAAAATGAAGTTATCTCCGATTGCTGCAGCATAAGGGACTACAATAGGTCTGAGGATCTCATCCCTATATCGGCGACCAGTCAGAGCTCCATCTCGAATGATGTAGAAGTCAGTGCGCCCGTCAATGGAGATGCCACCATACACCAACACTCCTCCACCGCCAAATCTGACACTTTCGTGCACGAACGCAGGATTATTCCTACTGCCACGGTCCCTCCAGATGAAAATACGCCTATTATCCGGATGCACAGAAAAACGGGACTCGTCAGAAAACAGAATATTGCTCCATTCATTTCTCCTCCAGTTGACATGCTCGGTTGCCCACTCCCTGCGGTCGCGACGATGCCTTGATGTTAATCTAACACATACCATCGGTCGGCGAGCATACAGACCTACAGCATGGAGCCGGTTTCGGACAGTCTGAGTTGAAATCGTGGTGCCTGTAGCCGAGCGAAGGTGTTGTTGGAGAAGAGTAGCGTTCATGGTTCGGTGTCTCCGAGCTGTTAACGCTAAATACCGATCTTCATTGGGCGTTGTTGCCCGTCTACGACTTGCCCTGGTCTTCGGCCTGCACATCCACTCTCCAAAAAACGGTTCCAGATCCTGGAAATGACACTTTGTGACACTCCAATGGCTTGCGCTACTTCGGCTTGAGTTTGGCCCCCTTCTAACCTACCAACAATTCTCAAAGCTTCTGAATATGTCAAATGACTTCGCTGAGACATCGTACTCATCGAAACAAAGCAATCACTGAATGCCGATCATCCTTGTCTTCATTCTCTTTTATCCAGTTGAAAGTCAAATTTCATTCGCTGCCGCTGAAGCGACGTTTTTGACGTCGAACTCAAAATTTGCATACTCCACAGTTTGAAAACCAGAAAATTTTGCATTTGTGATTCTCTTCTTCTATTTTTGGCAAAAAAAATTTCGTTTATATCTTTATTTTATATAAAACTTCAAATATCCTTTAATTGTTTTGAGCAGTGTATTATTAACATATAGTATAGGGTGAACCAAACTTCTTGCCCTGATTATCTATATATATATTACGCTAACGTACGTGGCACAGAAATCGCGATTATTTGTTATTGTTTAATGGCAACGCCCAAGAAACGCATCTGATTGGTTATTGTGTAAAAGTCCTTTGGCAGGATTTAGGGCGATCGGGTTTATTTACGTTTCGCTCGCTCTTTCGCTGCAATTATGGAGCTTCAAAATATCATTTGAAATGCCGGTAAAAGATGTCGGCGAATGCTTGAAAGTGAGGTAAAAGTCGAATTCAAATCGAAATAGATTGGATCGAGAATGCCGTTAAACACAGAGCATAAGCTATCGCCAAAATAGGCTAATAACCGTAGCATGCACGCGTTGCTTTTGAAATCCAAATTACTGATTTAAAAGTTCCGGGGCTTAACTGTGGGACTTTGAGTGAAACGTGCAATTTCTGTAAAGCACTGTATTGGAAATGCGAATTAAACTGCAGCAAGAAATTTACAAAATGTTGTCATGACGTTAAGGTAATTATGTAAGGACAGGTAGTTTTGACTGTATGATCTGCGATACAAATTTCAGGCTCATTTAAGAATATTATGATAGGCCCACCAGAAGTAAGATACAATAAAACCTGCTTAGACGAAACGAAAACGACCAGTGATAAATTCCGTTTTATGCAGGTTATTTAAATTAAACAAAGCATAATAGCATTTTGGGGGGGGGAGGGGGGAGCTGGAACTTTTTTTTCGTTTATTGCAGGATTTTGTCATAAACAGGATATTATTACAGGCCCGGGCAACGCCAGGCGGGTCAGCTAGTAAATATTTATTGTGCTCAAACTATTATAATTAGACATATGTTTGTTTGGATGCATTGTAAGTACTGTTATACATTTCCAACTGTTATACACACTGTTATACATTTTCATACAAGACCACGTACTTCAGTAAATTTCAACGTGTGACCCCTTGGTAGCTTGGGGAATGTCTAAGTGGTATTCTAGTTCCCGCAAAGTGTTCTTGAACATGTCTTCTGTTATAGTACACACAACGGCTTGTATACCAGGCTTCAGTTCTTCGACGTCAGCAATTTATGTGGCAAAGTCTCTGTCTTTGGTATAGCTCCCAAAGAAAAAATCCAGAGGATTAATATCTGGAGAGCGCGGAGGACGGGGTGTTGGCCCATCCGTTCCATTCCACAGATACGGAAATGTTTCGTTCTATTGCACAAAAAATCTACAAAAACTGACTTATCCAATGATGCAACAAGTTACATTATTATACAAATGGTAAATTTGGAATGAATTATTATAATCAGGACAAGACTTTTGGTTCACTCTGTATATTGATCATGAAAAATGAAGGGAAATTTACATACTTGTTTTTAAAATATTACAAATTTAATATACCTTTATGTATCGTAAATTATGTAAAACAAATTTTACGGAAAAGCATAGGTTAAAACCTACACCAAACCATATTGTACGTTGTTCTACTTCATATATAATTCACATACTGGTTTAAAACTGAAAATTTCGACTTATTTGAGGTATATAAAAAGATTCGCATATTCTACATTAAATTCTGAAGTACAGATTATAAAAGCATCTTACATTGTATAAACATAACAGTACCTGTAAAGTAATCTGTTTAATGCAAGATAAGCTCACAGTTACTTTCAAATTTGCGAATATGTTAGAGTGAAAGTTATATAATGACATTTTGTGAGATCATGAGGTGTAAGGACAAAGAAGCGGAAATGATTTATGGAAGTGTCTAGCTGATTCTGTTTGCTTCTTAAATCCTTTGTTTGGGATCACAGAACATCCTGCTGCAATACGTAGAACATCGTTATACAACTAAGAGAAAAAATTTACCTTTATCACTGGCAATTTTTGATAAAGTTATTTAAAATTTTAATTCGCGTTATGATATATTCTTTTTTTTTTCATTTTATTGTTACGTTCGGTATATGCACGCAATCATAAATCTAGTGTCATCCGTTATTTATTATATTTATCTCTAATATGAAATGTATATCAATTTCGTTTGACAAATAAAGAATTTGGAAACATTTATTTTGAATGAGGAAAATACACAAGTCGGCACTAGAGAGGGGTCCAGGGGGCATATGCCTGCAGGACACTTGTCTGGGTCAAAATTTAATTGTCATGGGAGAAAATATTTTGACTTGGGTATGGAGTTCTGCATCGGAGCAGTAAATCTGATTTTCCAGGTCGGGTGCAGGTTAGTTTTAAAAAAAGACCTGAAGTTAGATTATAAAAAAAAAAGACCCATGGGTCATATTGACATTATTTTTTTTTTTATAATATTTTTGGTTTGTGGTTGAGCTTTGATTCCTACGCTTCGGTGTGGGTTAACCGGTTTTTTCAAAAAGTGTCCAGAATATTGTTTCAGATTAAAGTTCTGAACAGTTCGGTTCAAGTAGCCCGATTTTACTTGAACCCGACCCGACTCGCGGCTCGGGTTTAAGGTAACTTTTTTCGTAGCGGTTGATTTCAGTCTGGATTTACCCCAAATGATTCGGGTTAGGATCTGTTTCGGGTTGAGTTTTGATACTGACGGGTTGGGTTGGAGTTAACTCAATTTTACAAAAGAAAGTCCAGACTGTTGTTTCGGATGAAAAACTATCATATTTAAACATCAATGAGTCTCTTTACATGTTTATTTTTCTACATAAAAGATTGAACTGATATTAGACGTATGATTGTAGACATATTTTTTCACAATTGCATTAAATTATAAACATTATTTGCTTTGAGTAGGGATCGTATTAAAATATTTTGAGTTCGGTTAGACGGACATTTTTTCATTGGGTTCGGATCGAATTTTTGGTTACTGGAAATTTGTTTGTCGGGTTTGGGTTGCGTTTCAAGTTGACTTTAAGCTTAATTTTAGGGTTCGGGTCGGGTACAACTCAACCCGCGCAGATTCTATATCAGATGAAAAACTACTATATTTGAATATGATTGACCCCTTATATGTGTATTTTTCTACATAAAAGACAACATTGATATTAGAAATGTTATTGCAGACTATTTTTCCATAATTACCTTATATTTTGGATCAATTTTCTCTAATTGCGGGTTTCGAGTCAGATTGGAGTATTTTGGTTCGGGTTGCGAGTTATTCTTAAATAAAATTTGGAGAGATTCAAATGTCATTTATTTCTCGGAGAGAACTCGTTAATTGTAACATTTAATTGCTAATTTTTACGATGAAACTTTATCTAACATATTTTTATATGAAATTTAAATAATTTTTGGTCACGTCGTGCATTTTCGTTAGTCATTTGTCTAATGATTCTTTTAAGTTACCTCTGACATCGAAATCCAGATTTAAAAGGTCCGAACACGAACCGTGTCTCGGGAAAAGGCGGGTTATACTAGCCTTAGCTAATGCAGGACACTAGTTTCTATGCATTAGTTTTTTGTTTTGTTTTGTTTTGTTTTTTTGGGGGGAGGGGGGTGTTGCTCTACAGTGGTTGGATACATAATCGGAGAGCTATTCCGTACTTAGTCGTTGAAACATTGTTGTGTATATGTGTTGGGAAGAAAACAGGCCCAAATAACCTAGAAATGAAGAGTAAAGTATAGTGGAATATTAATTAAAGGGTACAAATTATCTAACTGCGCGTTGTAAGTACAGCATATAATAAGATAATACACCAATTCGAAGTCTTATTACCATCTGGTAGAATATTTGACAATAGCAATTAGTTAAGGATAAGAGAGAGGTTTTTGGAATAGTCACCCGTAAATAACTTTATAGGTAGTACTGTAAATGACGAAGCGATAATAATAATAAAAAATTTAATAGTACATGAAATTCTTGAAAGAATTTACAAAGTGCCAAGAGAAGGAAAGAGAACATATTAATATACCATAAAAATTGTATTTAATACTAAAATATTATCAGCAAGATAAATATATGTAAATTTTGCATCGCATTACTTTGCATTATTATATTATTTTCATATTATATTAATATTCACTTAATTTTTCCTTTAGGTACACATATAGTTATATTAATATACTAAAAAAAAAAAAAAAAAAAAAAAAACCTGACATATTACATGTTATTATTATTATTTTTTTTTTATTTCTTCTTTTTAGACTTTTATTATTAGTAGTAGTAAGTAGTATTCTTTAATATTATTATTTTACACATATTCAAAACATTACAGATATAGTTTACATCATAGCATGTGTTCTTTTGCGGCAAATATGCTAAAAATTAGATTCCCGAATTTTTCTTTAACCCCTTGAGGATGAGCGACCCGTATACGTGCCACATGAAGCGCTCAGAATCCTTGTTTTTCCTCACCAGTAAAATTTGCCTTTTTTAATTAGGGCATTTTCTCGATTCAAGAAGAACAAATTTCTATTTTTAAAAAACGGTGACAAAAGATTAAAAATTTCGTAAAAGGCTCCCGTCGCGAAGGAGTTAATTATTGTTATTAAACATACCTCGCGCCAAGCCGGCAGCCTTGCCGGGTGATCCGCAATCGACTCCTTGAATGGGAAAGCTGACCTGGAACTCGACAGAGTATGCGTTTAATGTCACGGACGAATCCAACCTTCCATGCAGCATGGAACTATTGATAAAAAGGAGCTGACATATCCTTAAAATAGAGAAGCTTCAACTGTAACCGCTCGCAGGGGTCCATTATTGCCAGTGGAAACTTTCATCGGTCATTTTAAATAGAAATTTTTTCCTTATTTAAAAACACTATTATTGCAAAATTTCAGTCGTAAATAATGGAAGAAGCAGATATTCATTTCACCTGGTGGAAGTTTATTTTGGCGGTAGTCAGACCTTGCGTTTCCGCCATATTGTGACAACCTAGACAACCTCCTGTTAGTGTCAACATCCTGTCAGTTATTATAAAACCTGGGCAAACTGAAACCAGTAAAAATAAATAGAAATTTTTGCCATGTTCGTGAGAAAATATTTCCATGAATAAGGCGCTTAAAGAAGACGAAATTTTCTATTCAAATTTAGTGGTGAGAAGTCTGCCCTGTCGTTAATGAGAAACTAGTTATCCGATTTAAAAAAAAACAGCCGGCATCTTGTAACTATAGCGCCTAGAATATATAGCGTGGAAATCGGCTATCCCTGTAAAATGCGCTAAAATATTGTATCCCTTAAATGTGCAACGATACTTCTGCAATATGCATATCGCAGCGACATCTGCAGGATATTTTCTACAACTGCAAAAAATTGCTAGTCTATACAATGTAATACTAGTAATGCGAAAATCCCGCAGATGTCGCTGCGATCGACACTTGAAATTTTAGCAGTATTGTCGCACATTTAAGGGATACAAATTTTAAGCACTGTTTGGATACCATAGTTCCACACTAGGTATTCTAGGCACTGTATTGTGACAACCTCCTCAATTACTTCACTCGTAACTGGTAGGTAGTAAAAAACTATATGCCCTCTCTTCTTTATTCTTAACTTCATTCCATGCAGTGACCGTCGGGTAAGGAAGCGTTGCGTTCAAATTGTGTTACTGCGGGAGATACCGTCATCCCCGGGTATCCCTGGTTGTCAGGGCAATGTGGGCAGCGACGCTCCGTAGTCTGATCTGAGTGCTGACTTCGGTCGGATGGTGACTCTGAGCAAAGGATAGCTAATAGGATAGGACCATGGTCAGACGCTGGTCTGAGGTGAATTAAGAAAACAAAGACTCTGTTTACTTAGTTAATTTTATATTAGCTTATTTTCAAATGTTTAACTGATTTAATCAAAGACGGAAATAGCCATTGGATTTCTTAACAGCAACTGATTTGGCCTTAAAATTCCACAATCAAAGGGAAATGAATGGAAACCCGTTTACAGGGAGATCGTCACTGGTTTTTTAATTATAATTTAATCTCCCGTAATCTTGTTAAAGCCGATCAAATTAGCATGTTTATAGACTCTGCGGTGTCTGAACGGGGGGTTGACTAGCATAGCTTGTAGGGAGGCAGAGCCCTCTAGTATCTGAAAAAATAATAGTTAAATTTCAAAACGCGTGCTACATCTTAAAACATACTTCTATGCATATTCTTCATAGGCAGTACTGTAGCCAAAGACTTTCGTATGTCACTGTAAATGAACCATAAATTATATGCACACCAGATTCTACAATAAGCACCGTGTAGTACACCTCACTGATATATACATAAATTTCATATGTTTTAAACAGTGTAATATCATTAAAATACACCGCAAACAATTTTTCTCCATAGGCCGTGATGTAACGGAATTCTTTTGAGTGTCCTTGTATGTAAATGAACCGTAAATGTTACATACTTTATTTTCAATAACGGACATGCCATAGTAAATCTCATATAAGTAACATATAGGGGAGATGGGGGCACATGTGAACATCGCAATTTTTCAATAGTTATTATGTTTTTTTATTTGAAAAAAAATGACTAAAGATGATAGTACCTGTAGACATATGATAAAAAATTTTTGAAGCTCTTTGACATTTTGTTTGGCCTCTGTAGCCAAAACGCTGTTTTTATATCTCAAAAGTAAAATTTTTGTTCCAAATTGATAAGCGAATAACTTTATTTATCTATTCATTTATTTGAATTTGAGTGTTTTAACATATAAGGTTGGTTGGGGCAACTGGGACATGATTTTACAATGTGACTCTGGAGCTTCTGACAATTCACCTTCAAAAAGCTAATGTTCGTTTGAAGTAAAGTCTGAACTTCTGTAAATGGGTTCAGTTAGGTTCCCTCTATCAGACAGAAATGCTCAAAATTAGATTTTAATATTTAAAAATATAAAAATATGCATATTTCATCTTTCTTTCCTCATGGGTCCAGTTGCCCCATAAAAATGGGGTAAGTGGACCAGGGGAGTCTATGTTCCACACGCGTTTATTTTTTTTTCATATGTGATATCAGGTCTTGTTTGAAAAAGTGTAAACAACTTTAAAAATTTTAAACCAGGCAGATCATGTAAATTATATGTGAATAAAGAGCGTTGTAAGAGAAACCATCGGTGTCAATGTGTCTAAAAAAAATACTAAAACTGAAAATATTGGATTTATTTCGACCATGCATTCTTTGATACAAAATGTTTGTTTGGGTGTGTACTATCACCTCTTAAAATTTTATGGAATTTGTTGAAGTATGAAAATATTCACCTTATCGTAACAGAAAATAATTCTCACAACTTTGAATTACTCTACTAAATTCGTCGTTAATAATAGCAGTGGTTTGTTTCTAGCTGATTATTAACTATGTTCATCGAACTTCAAAAGGATGCACCGGAAAACAAGCGAAACAAAAGCTTTTGGCGAACAATATGAATCAGTTTCAGACTACCATAAATCATTCCCACTCCTTTGTTTTGAAGTGAATATTACTGCTCAAGTTATTTTAAAAATATCACTAAATTACCTTCTACCTAAAATATTAGTAAATTTTGTAAATAATTATGTAATCTGTATCTGTATCAGAATTAAGATTATCATAAATTATTTCGTAATTGAGATTATTATTTATGCTACATATTTGTTATATATTTATTTATTAATTATTTATTAAATTATTATATTTTTATTTATTATTAAACATTTTCTGTTATTTATTATTATTACTTTGATTTAGTATTATTACTTATTATTATTAAATATTATATTAATAATAATTATTATTATTACTATTTATTTTCTTAAATTAGTACTTCTTAATCTTAATTAAGATTATTTCGTAGTAAATTTCCAAATATATAATTTATATCTGAATAAAGTCACATTTTAAGAATTATTATAAGGCATAATAAAATGAAAGACACTGACATTGTATTTATTGGATATAGTATTTTTAAGGTAAAGTCTGTTCAAATAGATTTTTTTAAGAAAGTGTTTAGTTCAACCTATTTATGCAAAAAAAGCGATATATACTCGTAGTCGTCGTGCTTTTATTATATAAAAAAGAATGAATGAAGCCAGCAGCATTAGTCCTGCTGGCTTTTTATGTAACAAGATTTATCTTGCCACAGAATTAATGTAGTAAAACCATTCGTCTGATGGTTTTTATTTGTAGCATATTAAATATTGGTGCAAGTCTTGAACTGGCAGAGAAAAGACACGAAATGAAATCTTTGAGCGTTTATCCAGGGGGGAACAAACGAGGCAAATTAGAGCTCCATGATTTTATTAATGAAATCATCATCAGAGCAGTTCAACTCATTCTTTATAAATCATTGCCGTCTCGAAGGCAAATGATTTGACATGACATTAATGTATGATCTTATAATAATATTAGAATAAGCTATTAGAATGAATGATGTCTTGGAACTACCAGCCAGGGAGCTGTTGACAATAGAAAAGAACGAACAAATTCTGCCTAAATCTCTCGTGTATCTGCTTTTTGTTACAACGCGACGAAGCATAAAATCATGATGTAGCGCGCGCTCTGACCAATGCGAGGATAAAGGATACGCGTAAAGCGAAAGCCTACGTCACGACCAATGGGAATGATAAAGCAAAGAATCCTGGCAAATTGAAGCGGACGCATGTTATAGAAAAATTACCCCAGAGCGCGAAAATAATCTCGGAATAAAAAAAATGGTTTTTTTTAAAACATTCGAATTCACAAAAAATAATAGATATGATCAGAAATCATGATATAATTTAGGAATGAACTAAAAGCTTTATATTTAAGTAAATTGAGCAAGACTATAATTAATCGAAGAAGAATTTAACAGGTTTAATGATAGGTATAATTAATGAATAAGAAATTAGTGAATATACAGGTAATTTAGCATGAAAAAGGGAATATCGCGAAGGAAGAATTAATAATATAACATGTATACCTATTTGTACGTGTATAGTACGTTGAAAAAATAACATAAACTATGGCTATTATTTCAGTTCTAATCAATGCAACAGTAAAACATAAGCACAGTTTTAAGTCGCATGTAGTAGTCCTTTCTAGTTATATGTGGCCTTTTCTGTCATGAATGACCACCTACCAGTGTTGAATTCAGACAATTTTTTTTCCGGAAGAGTGAAAGGGAACTTTGGAGTTCCGTGGTAAATGGGATTGCACTTCTAGACTATTAAAGAGCACAGAAACCAAAATCTTCCTGGGAGGGTGGAGAGCATTTCGACGCTCCGGGCGAAGAGTATCCACTCCCTGAATTCAACACTGTCATCTACATATTGAAAACTGTATGATCTTTCATTTTTAAATGCTAACAAGAGTTATTTTAAAACTTTAAATCACTGGAAGGGAATAAAAAGGTAAAGTATGCAGCTTATGTATTTTTCTTATTCTTAAATCTTCAAAGAATATATAAAAGAAGACGTCTTAGACGTTTATTATTAAATTTAGAAAAAAAAATAATTTAAGATTTTATGAAGGACCTGAGTAATTCAAACATTAACCAGAAAACTGTTATGAAAAATCTACGTATAAAGTATATATACAAATAAGTTTTTAAGAAACACACTATTTTAGGCATTCAATGTTTATCTAAGAACGACTAATTTCACGACAGCATTTTTTATTGTTACAAAACATATCCGTTACAATGTGTGAATTCGGCGTTCAGACTGTGGAAGACGCACCACTTTTATCTATGCATTGTAAAATGAATTTTTATATAAAAAAAAATTAATTTTCTTTCAGTTTTTTTTTATTTTAGATATGGCAATAGGAAAAATAATTTTTTAAAAAAATTTCATATTTCTCCAAATTAGAGATGTGAAAGATCGTTGCGTTCTTTTAGAATAAATATCCTTTCCATCGTTTTATCGAGATCTAGATAATTGACTACAATGACCGATTAGTTTTTTAACTTATAACCAGGATTTCTATAGCTGTCAAAATTTGCATTTTTTCCTTTTTAAATATTTTTTAATCTTTTCTTTTGTAAGGGGTATTTTTATACATTTTAGCGATTTCTTATACTGTGAAAGACATTTTTTGGACTTTGAAAAAAGATTTCTCATTCTGAATCTTTTTCGTTGCATTAAAATATATTAAGGATTTTAGTCTCGGATTGCAAAAGCAAAAATGAAATTTACGAGTGACGAAAGGAAAGTTCCGATAATGTAACTTTTGTTTTATTTACCGCTTCATAAGAGTACTTTTAATAGGCAATGGTAATGAAGCAAGATTGAACTGCATTTTTTTTACTAAAGCAGATGAAAACTTCATATTCGAGATTGAACGTTCATCTACTATTCCCCAGACCGCATCCCTTTGCTGGCTCAACAAAATTAAGTAACTTATCCACAACAAATATCTGAAAACATCTTTACATGAGAGAAAAGGATAAAAGGTTCCTCTCGTTTATCTCTTCTTACATTTGAAAACATTTGAAATTCTTTATGATTCAAAATGTAACATGTTAATGTAATATACCGTTGTAAATCCAATCTACACCGTGTCCCAAAAGTTTAGAGAATCAATAAAATTTGCATTAACATAAAAAGTGATAAGGTACAATTAAAATTCGTGAGATAGGTAATAAATAAAAGCAGTTTTTCTGATATACACATATAAATTATGATCAAAGGTTTGAAATTATAAAATATACATTAAATTATATATAATGCGCTATCCCAAAAGTATAGACACAATACAACATTACATGTTTTCTTTTACATTTTTGTTCACAAAATAAAATATTTTTATTTTCGTCTGCTTCTATAAATGTAGAATAATTTTTCACTTTAATTGAAATATCGTCTGCTGTGTTTTAGCATAATAATTTATTGAAATTGTGTGGAATCAAATGAATTCAATGTATTGTTTTGTTTGTTATTCGAAAAAGACATTTCCTGCATATTCTGATAAAAATGACACGTTCTAAAGAAATTTCTAAAGATGAAATTATTAAGATTTTACATTTAAAAGCGCAAGGACAAAATCTTGTACAAATATCGAGAAGAATAAAAAGATCCTTGAGCAGTATTTATAGAGTTTTGAGTTCAGGTGTAACATGGAATACTAGAAAGCTACTCGGGAGACCAAAGAAAACAATATTACGTGATGATAGAATTTTATTAAAATGGCTTCAGTTGATAATTTATCTTGCGTGAAATTGCATTAAATTCCAGAATTTCAAAAACTACTGTGCACAGAAGAATTAAAGCTTCAAAAATATTGTTTACCGGAGAATGAAAGCAAAACCTTGATTAAAGCAGAGACATAAAGATACACGTCTAAAGTGGGCTAGAAAGCATATGTTATACAGTAAAAAATGGATTTCTGTCATCTTCAGTGATGGAAAAAAATGGAATTTAGACGGCCCTGATGGTCATATATTTTGCCTTCATGACCTAAGAAAAGAACCCAAGAACTGTTTCAGCAGGCAACAAGGCGGAGGATCCATAATCGCTTGGGGAAGATTTTTTTTCAACGGCCAAACATTTCTAGGATTTATGGACAGAAAAATGAAATCAGAGGATTATCAGGATATTTTACGTACCAATTTACTGCCAATTATGGATTTGCTAACAGGACCGGACTGTGTTTTCTAACAAGATGGGGCATCCATCCATACCTCCAAATCATCGAAAACATGGTTTAGGCAAAACAATATCACACTATTTGACTGGCCAGCCCTTAGTCCAGATTTGAATCCCATGGAGAACATATGGGGGATCTTATCTCGTAAAATATATGAAAATGGAATGCAATATACATGTGTAAATGACTTAAAAATTGCAATTGACTACCTCCTTCTGCAATGCAATGCTTAATTAATTCTATGGAACAACGTGTATTTGATGTTATTAAGTGTCGTGGCAATACAATTAAATATTAAAAGTATGTTTTTAGTTACTTTTATAAATGTAAAATCCAAAAAAAATTACAATGGTCTATACTTTTGGGACAGCACATTTTTATATAATTTAATGTATATTTTATAATTTCAAACCTTTGATCATAATTTATATGTGTATATCAGAAAAACTGCTTTTATTTATTACCTATCCCACGAATTTTAATTGAATCTTATTACTTTTTATGTTAATGCAAATTTCATTGATTCTCTAAACTTTTGGGACGCGGTGTAATCTTAACTAAATTTACCCCTATAATTTATATTGATATATCAAATAATTTCGCTGCTGGCATTATATAACTGTGTATTTTATTCGAATGCTTTCAATATTACATGGAAATCGATCCACTTCCGCAAAATCGATTGCCTTCAAATGTTGCAAACAATATCATTGTCAATGATAACGCATTTTCAAACATTATCATGGTCGTGGCATATCAGACACGCGCTCCAGGCAAAAAATAGCTCTTCGCGCAGGCGAAAAATATTATACAAG
Source organism: Maratus speciosus (assembly GCA_963932465.1). Lineage (NCBI taxonomy): Eukaryota > Metazoa > Arthropoda > Arachnida > Araneae > Salticidae > Maratus > Maratus speciosus. The sequence continues at coordinate 412,885,393 of OZ010800.1, read as the reverse complement.
CAAGTCTAACAAGAGTAATGCTGTGAACAGTACAGTTAAAATAATTAGAGTCGCAATAACCGTTACAACAATAAAATCAATTTTGAGTGAAATCACGCTAGTATGCAGCAGCAATATACTTTAAAACATATATGAGGACATCAGAAGCCAAGGGGTACAAGTGACAAAATTTCGGTTTGGAGTAAATTGAGTTCAAAGATAATTGACGTTAAAGTTATACATTAGTAATAATTGACTGAATTGAAATAGGAAAATGTTGCTTGTATCACAGTGGTGTTTGAACTCTTATTTCAATAAATGTGAAAAAGTAGAGTGGGATTTTCTTTAAATTTATTATTAATCAATATTGATGATTATTCGGCAAAAGTGGTTGATCTCTAAAACACAACACATAATTAGAAAATCACTTATATTTCTTTACCTGAAAATGAAAAAGCATATTTCCAGGTCGTCTGTACACTTAGTTCAATTTTTCCAATTTTTTCACCTATATCCCTTGGCTTCTGGGGTCCTCATATATGAGAATTGCGACAACATATAATGCAAAAAAGTTAGCAATAAAAACATTTTGCTTAAAATTTTAATTAAATATTCTTGATTTATCATGCAAAAATTTCAAAAACTGCAACATTGTCAAATTTCAATTATTCTACATTCAGTGTATTCGGTATAAGTGTATTTACAAATTGTTTACTGAAAGTTTAGACCTCGATCTCGTTTTATAAATATCCTTTATAATTATATCAAGGCAACAATTTTTTTTTTCAAGTACTATATTTATAACTCTTTTAGGAATTATTTAGTCATCTTCTAGCTGATTCTGTCTTTCTTAAGGAAATTTTTTCTTGCTTGGTCTATGTATACTGACCTAAATAAAACGTCAAATTATTTTACTTAGAACTTTATGATGTACGCTGTTAAAATTTTTAGTTCAAAGTTGCACAATTCTAAGGTGTAAAGTATTGGAATAAACAAAATATCGTTCTTCATAAACTTACAAAGATATTTTAAGTTATTCAACCGTGAAACTTACTTTAAGTTTCGCCAAAGCATGGAGTTATTCAACAGCCAATAAAACGTTTTATGCAGTCTGCTGCTGTGGTGGTTAGATTGCTGACTACAAAGAGGTGCCAGGTTCGTCTCTCGATTCAGACTTGGACGTTCATAGTGCGTCGAATCCCACTTTAAGCTGACATTCCGGTCTGATTAGAGGTAGTTTCAAAATATAAGTGAACGATTTTACTGTTCAGGATTTGACCTCTATTAATACATGTTTGAGGGATTTGCTGTTCAATATTTTACCAGTTTTCAGTTGCTTATTTTAACAATTCATGATGCAACTGAACTGAGCATCAGATGTCAGAACAACGTTTCAGCGTCACAGGGTTTCAATCACTGCAGTATCAAAAGTTGATTCATCCCAACACCAAATTTTAACAGCATATGCATATTAATGATAGAAATAATATAAAGAATAGAACTGAAGTATGACATCATAGTTCTAATTTTGAGAGTTCGTTTAAAGAAGCGATAGTGGTAGGCATACTTTCACGATTGTGTGTTTAAAAAAATTATTAATAATACGATATTAATAGACATACATGGTGTTTCAGCACAGCGGTTACGAAGTTTCAGGAGTATACCTAATAGAGTATACCTAAATGATGAGAAATCATGCAGCAATACATGGTCGGAAACGCTTCCCTGGCGCGGTAGTGACGACACAAAGCACAAGAAAAGGGATACTGATACAGAGTGAGAAAACACGTTTTTTATTCTTAGTAAAGCTGAAAACTAAGAAAGAAGAACAAAAATAGACAACGATCGTCATCAAAGAAGGTGTTCGAAATTATGACGATGACCGTGATGCAGGCCTCACATCTCCGGCGCGTGGAAGATGTAATGCTCTCGAAAACCCCTGGCGTGTACCAGGCTTCCCCAGCTATTGCCACGATGCGTGCAACAAGTTCTCAGCACTGTTAACGGGGGTTTCTTACACCAGTGTCTTGACGTACCCCCAGAGGAATTTGGCAAGAGCAGTGAGGTCGGGCGATCGAACGGGCCAATGCACCAGATCACCCCGCCCGATCCACGGTTTTCCATACCTTGCATTCAGGTGATGAAGCATGTTAGTTGTGGGTGGGTCCACACTAGGGTGGTCACAAGAAATCAATTTTCGAATTTTTTCCGGGGGACCCCCAAAAAGTTGCCAATAGACTAGAAAATGAGATTGGCAAAGTTTTAGCTCATTTGGATAATATTAACCCGTGCCTCATTGAGGTTAAAGTTTGAAAAAAACGTGATTTTTCTCAAAAAAATGCTGTTTTTCCTTCATGAAATAAATACAATTGAACCTAGAAACATAATTCAGGTCTCATTTTATAAAAAAAAGCTTCGTTTTGAGGAAACACACACCATTTTTTTTCTAAAAATGTATAGACTTAAAAATATGCGCATTTTTCAGGACCAGACTTCACCCGAATCCTAAAAATTTACTTTTTAGGAAAATGCGAAGAAAAATTGTAACATTCTATTTCATCTGCTTTCCACCTTTTTTTTTTCTTTTTTTTTTTCATTTTGTACATAATAAAGAGTTTAATTGAAAAAAAAAATCCAAAGAAAATGAAAAAAATTGTATTTTAAACTGAAAGAATTTTAAAAAAGGGGGCAAAGAAAGTATAAAAATAACATCAAATAATGCTCATATGCATTTTATTATTAAAGTTGTGTTACAAGAAAGGAAGCATAATAAAGAAAATAAATTATTATCCCTTACAACTGTCACATTAACCCTTTCCAGTACAGAAAAATTCTGTTCGTAAAATAATGAAATGATTGACTACACCTAAATTTACAAACAAGTAAGTTTGGAATTAAAATTAGGTAGTCTCGACATGGGATCACTGCGCCAGAAAGGATTAAGGTGGTAAATGGCTTAGATAAGGTGGCTTTTGAAGAATCTTGAAAAGTTTTTCTACATTCACACACAACTTTTAGCATATACTGTTTTTATTTTTCGTCTTTTGTTAAACAGGAATTGAAATCTCGGGTTAATTTTCTTCACCTTTCAGCTGTGTCATTGACAACTTTAAACCATTCACTGTTTTCTTGCTTTCAAATAAGGTTTATTTTCACACCATACATTGGGATCAATATTTTAAAAATACTTATTAATATAAAATCTCTTAAAATTTTTTATAGTTTGAGATCAAACAAAAACATTGACTTCTTTGCTCAATAAATAATCCACTTCGTTGAAAACATTTGTTGCTTTTAAATTCTTATCATCATCATCATTTCTTCTTTAAATGACATTAATTTTACAGCCATGATTATGTTGACTTTTTTTTTTCCAAAGTATCATCTAAAAATGAAAATGCAACTTGATCCGAGTTAAGATACCAAAGACTGTTTATCATTTTAACGAGTGCTTTGTCTGCAACCTATTTATCAATTTTTCTGTAGTGAACAAGTGATTTTATTATTTGCAGGTCTTGGATTGGGGTCCAAAGTGGGAGTGGGAGTATTGAAGCATGATTTCACATAAATATTGATTAGAAATAAGCAAAGGTCTCTAATACCTTCTATTTCTAAATTTGTTATTGAGAGATTATCTATGACAATATATTTTGAGAGAATAAATTGCCTGTGCTATCCATCTGACATGATTAAAAGCAGCAGGTGCTCTGAAAAAAGTCTTTTGTAGGAAGAAGTCCGATAAAAATTAAACAAAGTTGGATAAACTCTTTATAATCATCCCTGAGCTGTTACTTTTTAAAACATCCTGTAAGAAAATTTGAAATTTCTTCTGAATTAACTATTTATATCTAGTATTTCATCTTCAATAGCATTTTTATATTTACTCTGGTTTAATTTTGACCACCCAATCAGAATTGTTTTTTTAAATATCTGGCTGACTGGCAGTGGTTATTCCCACTTTACAATCAAAACCAGCTTTTAGGATAATTTCGAGATTATGGTAGCGACAAGGTAAATACAGAAGACTTTTCCTTTAACAATTGCTGTAGAAAAATGCAGGTTCCTCGGAGGCGACCGGTGTTTACTGCAGTTGTATCAAAACATATTGCCTGGATTTTACCAACTTCCTCCACTGCTCAACTGCTGAAAATACAGCTTTCGCCTGAATTATTCCGATACTATTTTCAAGCTGTGGAACTCGTAGTAACTGTTCTTCAGCCCCACAACTAATTAAAACTTCTATCCTCTCTATATTTTCTTTATTCAAAAAATGGTGAAGCAGTTTTCCATCCCAGTGAATAACAGTTCTCTGTAAACCGGAATTTTTAAACCTGGTTTTGATTATCTCAGTTCTTTGTTTTCGAAATAGTTATTTGCGGAGTCGTGGTTAACTGGTGGATGTACTCTAAATCTAGCAGCATCTCTGACGTTCAGTTTCATTTTGCGAATATTATAAAATAAAATACATAAAACTTGACGATTACTTGGTAGCTTACTGTCGATGATTTGATGAGACAAGTGGCCTGTTTAAAAAATCTTATATTTCTGCCACCATATGAAAAGGCGCAGGGGGCTTTATGGAATGTTTCGTCAATTCTAAAAAAACATAACGATAATAAGCAACAAAAACAGCCTTGCAATAAAAAGAGAAATTCAGAGGTTCAACTGCAATACAAATCGAGAAGCTCTTTCTTACTAGACACAGAACTAGATAACTAGTAATCAATTACGATTCGTGAAATATTTTTAAAGTTGCAAATATTGTTCATTTATTTCTGCCTATTAATGAAAATAACACAAAAAAATTATAAAAAGTAATAAAATTATTAATTTGTCATTTTTCACTTATGTTTCAAAAATGCAGAGTTTGAGGGTATAGTTCACGAGCTGACCTGAAAAATACTAGTGTTCATTAAATATAAGTTTTGATGATAGAAAAAGTTTAAAGCAACAACTGTTTCTATGAAATAAAACAAGAATCAGGTTTCTAAGACAAATAGTTTTCATGTAAAGACAGAAAAACGACAATTTTTTGCCAACAATTGCAAATTTTCAAGACTTCAACCTCGATGAGGCACGGGTTAATGTTATTCATTTCAGTTGAAACTTTGCCAAACTCATTTTCTAACTAATTGGCAACTTTTAGTAGGGTCCCCCCGAAGAAAATGTTAAAAAAATTTTTTCCCATGTTGCTTGTGACCACCCTAGTCCACACCATGTTGAAACCATATTGAAGCATTTTTGTGGTACTAAGAAAAATAAACATATTTTCTCACCCTGTTCGGCTTTATTTTCTTTTGTTCCGTCGCTACCGCTCCAGGAAAGCGTTTCCGGCCATGCATTGCTATCTGATTTACCTTCATCTAGGTGTACTCTATCTCTTCTAAAAGTCTGTAATTGCTGTGCTGAAACACAATGTACATATATATATATATATTAATGAATGAAGGCGAGCAGGCTTTTATAATTTCGAGAACAGACACAACAGTTACAACGTTCATTACGATTACATACATATGAATGCTTACAGCTATTTCCAGGAAATACATACAAAGGATTTAGGTAACCGTCAGAAATTACGATAAAAATCCGAGTGTGTGTTAATCACCGGGCTATTTTTATGCAAGAACGAAAGTTGATTTAAAAATTTCAAACTTCAACAGCAGGTTTGAATTCATTTAACATTTCTATGAGGGTAAACACCACAATTTAATATAAATTTCAAAGTAAATCACAAATGTCATCTTTGGTTAATTTGTAAGAGGTTGATTTTTCTAAATTATAAGTTTAGAACCAGCAAAGTATAAGTGATCATAACATTAATGATATTTAAAAAAAGACCTTTCTTAAAACTAAAGAATCCCCAAGCAGTAAGTTCAAGTGCTGGAGAATTGTTTAATCTCCAAATTCTGAGAGCTTTGTCTATTTCAAATCGTTTATCTATTTGCAAAAGGATCTCCAGATTTTGTAAGTTGATCTGTTTTGCCATTCCATCTATTTCATGAACTTTTGATGCTACTAGAATAGTTAATGTTATTAATACTATGTTAACCGTAGTTATACAGACATCGAAAAAATGTGGTCCGTGCTCTATTATCATAAATATACATGATAAAATATATAGAAGCGAGTTAGAAAACACAATGAATATGCCCAATGAAAAAGCCGATTCAAATGACTGAAATGTACGCAGTGTTGAACTGTAAAAATCAAACCATTGCGTTATGCATGCTTTACTTTGTGAATTTATGGCGTTATTTCTTTTAATATATAAAAAGAGTATGGTGTAAATATCGTGACACAGAAAAATATATAATGAGTAAAAACTGAGTGGTAGTAATGTTGCATACGAAAGGTCAATAAACATTAAAATTAGATTTACTGCCCACATCACATTTTTGTTTTGAAATTTAAAAAAATATATTTCTGAAAAAAATTCTCCGTTATTCTTAGCTATAAAAGGATACATTTGAGAAACCACAACAAAGATATATATGAATAATAAAAATATGATAATCACTACGGAAAATTTTTCAGTCTGTATAATAATAAATGTTTTTTTAAGTTTTTCAATTTGTTTACATATTTTCGAAATGTTCTTTTCAGAAAAAAAGATAATAGACCAAAATAAAATTAAGCTACTTTCTATTATGGTACTAGAAATGTGAAATTTTTTCATAGTTTTTGAAATATGCTGGAGGTTAAAACCTCTTAAAAACATCCGTGAAGTAAGAATAATCATAAATACTATTACGATTTTGTTAAAAAACCAAGCTATATTATTTAGAAGCTTGTTCTTTTGATTAGAAATTTTCAATCCAAACATGCCTAGAATATACTTTAAAATTGTCATAGAGCTTGGTTTATGAGATCTTAATATTTCTCTCTTTCGTTGATAATAACCTCGAAACAGTGTAAAAAAAGGCCTTGTCGTAACTGGACTTGACATTTTTTTTCAAACCTGTTTGTACGGAAAGCTATTTAAAGTTACCAGCGAATATATTCTTTCAGAACATTTTCAGTAGTGCTGTCGATTTCACGTTGCACACGTATTACATAGGTCTGCAATCTTTTTGATATATATTTTATGTTCATTTTCAGAAAAATATTCAAAAATTTCTTTCACGTACAGTTTTGAAACAAATCAAGAATTTCTTTCTGATTAGTAAATTATAAATTTAGTTATAAAAATATCAAGATTTACCATTCATTAATCACAGGTAAAGACACCAGACACTAAGGCATGATAGCAGATTAATACTGCATTGAAAACAGTTTCAAGCAGACAAGAAAATGGGGGGTGGGTGGATATCCTTTTCGAGATTAAGAAAATACATCATAATAATATTAACTTTGTGACAACTATGAAAAACGTGACAGCTTAATGAAATACAAGTTACCGCTTATTTGTAAGCGTCTTTTAGGTAAGGTTTTTGTTACTCTTCTGCATCATTATTTTCCGAGATATCCATGTTCAGTTTGTCAGAAAAACGTACTCATAGAGGAAAAGCCTCCTCATTTTTCATTCAGTTATTTCAGCTCATCGAAAATATTTGAAACATCTGAAATGGTGTAGAAAAAAATAATTACAAGTTTTATTATTAGGGCGAACGTTATGTAAAAATTTAAGTTTTTTTACAAATTCTCCATTGCATTTATTTATATTCGTTGAAAATACTAATTGTATGTTAAGTAAATGTTGTAGCACTAATTCATATAGCGCGACTTTTGTTTTAAAAGTAAGTACTTAGGCAGCACGATCTATATCAACAGGGGAATATTTAAATCGGAACACAAGTAGTATTTAGTTTGCTTCATTTATGAACAGCTTCAATAAAAAATTAATTAATTTTGAATGGTTTTACTAAGATTTAAAGACACAAAATTAAATTTTCAATTTTAATCTTTAAATCATTTTTTCAATCTAACAACTACTTTTGAATAAAGGTTTTAAAAAATATTCAAATGCCAGAAGTGTTTAACGATATTAGTGTTTTTTTTTCTTTTTAATAATTAAAGGCATTAATTGTTACTTTTCAGTATTATTTATAACTACATTATAACTGATTTTCAATTCTCAATTTTAATTTTTTTAAATATTGTTAAATATTTTAACTGGCGAAAGAGCAAAATTCAAACCAAAGCAATTACCCTATAATTTTCACTATTATTTATGCCTAGGTTTTTTTTGTTGTTGTTGTTGTTCTTCTTCTTCTTTTTAATTTCTTAAAATCCGTTGAACAATGAATTGACAGGGAAAAAATCAAATGCTCTATAAAGAGATTTTTTTCTTTTTATTCCTTATTCGAACTCAGATGCTCTAAGAAAAAAAAAGCGACTGTGCTTAAATATATATATATAATCAAATATTCATGAGCATTACTTACTATAAAGTAATAATGATGCAGATGATTAATTTGTTTTCACAATTTCTTAAAAAAGAACCTCATACCTGTAGTAGAAGAGAATGAAATTTAAAAACAAAATTTCTAAACACAATTCCAAGTAACATGGTTTTGCATGTACACATAACTTGGTCACGTTTTCTTGAATATATTTTCCAATAAGGACTTTTTCTTTGAATTTCCATTTTAGTCAGAAAAGGAATATTTTAAAATGAAACAAATCGTAAAATGCATTCTTTTTAATTTTTATAGTAAATTCTATTTAGTTAATACATTTGACTCCGTGTTATTCTTCTTAAAAGTATCACTTGTTCAAATTTTCAAGCAGAAACCATGGAGTTAAATAAAATAAAAACCTCCTTTCTCATTTTCAATAACCTGTTAATAAAATTGTGGATAGGAACATCTTTTACATCGTTGGAACTATTTAGAAAATTACTGCACGTTACACAAGTTACACTTACTAACAGTTATTTCTTTAATTGGTGTAAGATTTTTCTTTATGCATTCATTGAATATCTAGAAAACATTCCTTTAAAAACTCATACTGCATGTTTTAATTTGTTTGAAACAGGGTAATTGAAGTCATTTCTTCAATGTTTTTCTTCATTACCGTGTCCTGAACGTTAGTATTACTCTTCATGATGTATATTTCGAAATGAAATGCTGTTTTTCATAATACCATTAACTCTTTTTCTCAATTTATGTTTATTTCTTTTTATCTGCGGAAATACTTTTTTAAAGCTTAGATATAAAAGCTTTTCAAATGCCAATCATTGTAAACATCAATTTAACTACTTCATTAGCTTTGATAACGCCTTGATAAATAACTTCTTTAACGGCTACTAAATTCTATATCGTTTTTAATTCCCTAAATTGTAAAATTCTGTTTCATATTCAATCATTTTTACCAGTTAAACTTGACATTTCAATCTCGAAAAGGCATAATTTGAAAGTCATTATATTTAAAACCCAAACACTTTCATCAGAATTGAAATTTATGTTTAATTTCATGCATATTGTCAAACGAGTGAAAAGATATTTCAAACTCTAAATTATTAAAAAATGAGAATAAATAAGGCTAACAATGAGAGGAAAAATCTAAGAACCAATGTAAAAATACGAAAACGATATTTTTAAAGGATATTTTTTGTTAACATTTAAACTGTGAACAAAAAAAAGTAAATTTGAAAGAAGATAGAAAATGCAACATAGGATTTTTGACTGAATACAAGGTGAAATCCGTCGAATTTCGAGTAAAAGAAATTGTTTAAAAAGAAACTGTTCGATTGAATTTATAATAAACCAACAAAAATAATTACAATGAAAAATTCATCTTACAAATGTTTGTTTATCTCTTAAAACAAATATTAATTTTAACCTAAAGTTACCAAAATAGTAATTCCATAAACTTCAACTGTTCAAAATATTGAAAAATTAAACTGTTTTAATATACCTAATCAAGATAAGTAATTATAATGACGTTATCCATTGAGACTCTAATGTTTGGTGTAACCGAATGACAATCAGTAAAAATGATTTCACTTTGACGCGTTCACAGAATTATTTTAAAATGCACCTCCCAAGCCCCTCTCCTCAATTTGACCAAAGGGGGCCCTTTTCTAAACTTTGCGGGCACCCCTCATGTGACATCACATAACATGCATAACATAACATAACATGCATAACATGAATAAGTGGTCACAGGCCTTTCCAACATTATGTCGCAGGAGGGGGGTCGACAAAAGAAAGAAAAGTGCTCCCCCTTTGAGGCTGCTATCGCGCCTCCTGGAATACACCCTCCCTCCCCCTTTTTGAAATACCTTTTGGAGAAATGTGTTACTGTGCAGGGTGACTATATAGAAATGACTAATAAAATGTAGCAATTTCATAAATTCACTCAATTATTTCAATGTGAGGGCAAAAACTTATTGATACTCCCCCGTATGTATGTATATTGTAGTCATACAGGGCTTAATTTATGCCGGAGCCCAGCTCCGATACTTCTCTGTCTTTAGTACATATTTAAATGTTGGCCGTAATTCAGCAGAGCTCATAATTACGAGCAGGACCGAAACTAGCCTTTTTTGCACCCGGGACAAACATGGATTTTGCCCCCCCCCCCCTCTTCCACAAAGTATATTTACAAAGAGAATTTTGCTAATTTTATTATAGACGACTTATTTTGAAATTTAAAATATGTAATACTGAACTACGTAAACTACAGTGGCGGATCCAAGTGGGGGGGGGGGGGGTGTCCCTCTGAACATCAACAAAAATATTCTAAAGATCATTTTTAAAATGACATATCCAGTAGAGTTCCGATTATCCGAGTCCCGCCTAACCGAATTTCCGCTTTCACCGAGTTATTTTCTTCTGATGGACTGATGGCTTCCATTATTATGAAACAGCCATCATAAATGAAGTGTTAGGTAAAAAAAAGTTATGGCCATTTTTTTCCCATTCGGACCTGAGTTCTAACTTTTTACGACTGCTCTTTCATCTTCACCTAACACTTCATTTATAATGGCTGTTTCCTAATAATGGAAGCCATCAGTCCATCAGAAGAAAATGATCCTTTCCAAAGGTATAATCCTTCATTTGGCACCCCTTTGTTCCAGCGCCCGGGGCCCGGGCCACGTGCCCCCCCCCCCACTTAGTTTCGGGCCTGAATACAAGGCTCCGGAGCCCAGTGCAATTGCGCTTCCGAAAAACCGAAGCATACATTACCCTTTCCTTTCCTCCACATCTCCAAGCTTTGTGGGTTTTTTTTTTTTTTTTTTTTTTTTTTTTTTTTTTCTTTTTGTTATCAAAACATTTATATGTGACGTAATGTGTCGCACACGTAGGAAATGGAGATGAAACGGTCTCAATTTTTATATCAGTTTTTGGGTTTGGACTAAGCTCAATCTTTCTTACATTCAAAATTTTATTTTTTCATGAACAGAAAAAAAAAAAACCTCAATAAAATTACGTATTATATTCTATTTCAAACCATTTTAATGCTATTTTGATCAGAATGAAGGGAAAACAGAATTCGCGTTTTTCTATTCTAGTGATATTTACAAATTTATGGCATTGATGGCGGCGACGTGTTCAAAATGGCGCCATTCAAAAGACTGAACAATGAATTTGCTTTCAGTTCGATTTTCTTTTGTGACGGTAGGATAATTTTTAATTGGCTGGTTTATTTTATTTATTATTTAGATGTCTAACCTGAAAAGAATATTTTTTTGTTTTTAGCCAACGAACATCAGCTTCAGGTTTTGTTTGTTTGAAGTCTTTTTTTAGGTACGAGTATAAAAATAACGTTAGTGATTTTTCTATTTATTTTGTATCATGAACGCTGTCCATGCTAAGGCTCTGCTCTAGACATTTACGAAGTCACTTTCATTTGTAAGTAGCTATAATTGCCAGGTATTGTTTTTCTGATAGAAAGCAATCGAGCAGGTTTACCCCCTTTCTATAAAAGCCTCGAATTTTTCCGATCACGGTGTCAAATTTTTAATTTAATCTGATATTCCGGAACTCACCACAAAAGATTGTTATGCGGAAGGAATCGATTATAGTTTAACATATGCACCTTTTACTATAGGACATTGAAAAACATTGTTCTTCAGCATATAAATATTCATCTCTGTAAATTTCATTCATTTTTTTCATAAAAATGCATAGCTCCGAACTATCCCTTTTTTGTGTTACCTCTATTTCCGAATTATAATCCTTACCATGTTTAATCGCAGAATCCTGGAATTAATTAACATTAAAATTAGGCAAAGATTACTGTTCGAAAGGAGTAATAATTAAAAAGTGGAATAGTTGACAGCTAAGTATATGCTGATAGATGTATTTAAAATTTTTATTTTGCTAAAGAAAAAAAAAATACTCCAAATTTTGCAAATAATGTATGAAATATAAATATGCAGATTGGAGTAACAGGGGGGAGGGGAACGGTACGGTTTTTAGTACCGGCAGTACCGCAGATTATTAGGGCCCTACAAAATTTGAACAATTTTTAACTTCTAATAATGAAATAGAAAATTTTAATAAAACAAAAGCTTCGTTTACTGAATCAGCTCCATGAAACAGGTCATCAACGTATAAGGAAGTATCCAGCATATTAACTATTTTTCCAAACAAATCTTTATACCTCTCAATGTGATGTTTTCTTTTCACGAAATTCAGTTTTATTTTTATGTACAAAAGAAGAGGATGCATCATTTTTAGAACTTATCATTGACAAAGCCTTTTCTCTACATTCTATTGCCCCATGAATTAGTGATTGAATATCATAGAAAACGTGATACTAGCAAAGAGTCAGATGTAACCGATCTAATTGCCTTTCTGAAATGTGAAATAGAACGCCAACTTGGCGATATTTCTAATATTTCGTTGAATTCCCATAGACTTCCATTGTAAACCTACTTGCTTATAGAAAATCAGCAAATTGAGATATTTTAATGCAACAAAAACTAATATTAGCTTAAGAGATTATATTAAATTTTTCTTTGATGACCTAAAAGTAGGAATTGACTTTAAAAACAAAATTTTTATATTACTTGTTACGAATATGTTTGCTTTTTTGGGTTGAAAATGTTATTTTCCACAGTTCAGATTTAAAAATTGAGATATAAAGTTTGAAACTTTTAATTTCATCCTCATAAAAGAGTACCATTTTGAAAAAAGTAATTTTTATAAAATGTGTAACATTTATGTATGTTTGGAAATATTTATGCTGTATGGTGTTAAATAACTGTCTCCGAATTATTATTACGACATTCGATGGTCCTAGAACAAAACAAATTCAAAATATAAATGAAAATGACTGCAAAATAAACAAGAAAGGAAAATCATGCGTCGAGCGTAGATTATGAAACACTTTCGAACACTTCAAGAATACTTTAACAAAATTTCGTCGTTTAATAAGGTAACGAAGATACCTAAATAAATATTTTAGAAAAGTATAACACATTTGAAAACCAGATTTCAACAATTACGGTCCACAGCCGGAAATGTTCTACAGTTCTTTGGTACAATTCTGCATATGATCTATATATTTGTGCAGATTCCACATAGTATGCTAAAATTTAGTTTAGTAAGAGAACGATTAACACAGTTTAAATTCTCCATCAGCAATTTCTGCCAGTAGGCAGAAACATACTTGAATTTATTTGTGCAGCCATATTGCATACAGATTTTTATAAACGCCACATATTAAATTTAATTCAGCAAAAACACGCTTAAAATTACCGAAATCACACTTCCAGGAATTATTATCTATAGGCGGCCATATATCCAGTTCTTTGAATAGCCCGGTATATGATTTTATTTATATGCTGCAAACATCTATTAGTGTACTAGTAAATGTAGTTAAGCTTGAAAATGCGTAACTCAAAAGACATCTTTAAGCGATTCATGCTCATACTCAGTAACGCTTACGAATTCTTTTGTGTAGCTCTGTATATGGTCTATAGAATTTACGCATTCTACGGGGTACTAAAAAATTAGTTAAACTTGAAAACGCATACCATAACTGGAAACGCACTTTCAGAAATTATGCCTAATAGACAACATTTTGGATGCAATATTGTATCCGAAATCTTTTATTGTTTCTGTAAATGAATGATAAATGCAATGCACATCATATTCTACCGTAAGCATCTTGTAGTACACTCCAGTAATGTATATCAATTTCATCATATTTGAGATAGTGCAACATAATTGAAATACTCTGCGAACAGTGCTTTCAATTGCAGCTCATGTTATAATGTTATAAATATAAATTAAAAAGCAAGATGTAGTAATTAGACAACATTTTGGATGCAATATTGTATCCGAAATCTTTTATTGTTTCTGTAAATGAATGATAAATGCAATGCACATCATATTCTACCGTAAGCATCTTGTAGTACACTCCAGTAATGTATATCAATTTCATCATATTTGAGATAGTGCAACATAATTGAAATACTCTGCGAACAGTGCTTTCAATTGCAGCTCATGTTATAATGTTATAAATATAAATTAAAAAGCAAGATGTAGTAATTAGACAACATTTTTGGATGCAATATTGTATCCGAAATCTTTTATTGTTTCTGTAAATGAATGATAAATGCAATGCACATCATATTCTACCGTAAGCATCTTGTAGTACACTCCAGTAATGTATATCAATTTCATCATATTTGAGATAGTGCAATATAATTGAAATACTCTGCGAACAGTGCTTTCAATTGCAGCTCATGTTATAAATATAAATTAAAAAGCAAGATGTAGTAATTGATATTGCTCATATGAAAGTTTGGTACAACAATATTTATATAGCCTTAATTTTAAAAAGCAGACATATCAGGAGCTATTTTTTACAAAAACATAAATATCGAGGTCTAGATTTGTTATTGCAAAACTAAATGTTGCTTGGAAATGTTTAAAAATGTAATGAAAAACTTTGAGTTTTGGAGATACGAGAAGAAAAATTACGAAAATAAATGCCTTATTTTAAAATGTCTCAATCAGAATGTTAAAAAACTACAGTATTGGCCCAATTATTAGTCATATTGGAAAACATTCTCAAAACCATGTTTCTAAGATGATTATATTAAAATAAATCATCTAGTTCAATATAAGCTATCCAAAGAATTATACCGAGTATTGACTTTAATACAAATGAGATATTTGGCGATTGCTTTGTTTATAGTTTCTATAGGTCAGTAGCAACACTGATCATTACAAAATTAAGAAATTTCGTTTTGTTTACAATGTTTGCGTGTCTGTTACAAACCAAATAATACTACTTCTAATTATTAATTTTAGTGTTTTAAATGTTTCTATAATATTTTCTGTATTAAACGCAGGTTTGCCTAGTGCTGGTGTTCCAGAAATAGACCTATGGCTAGCTGACTCGGGTGCTTCAGCACACATGACAAGCAATGAGAAATATTTCTTATCATACAAGCCTTTCTCACTCCCCAAAGAAGTAAGAATAGGAAATAATGAAGTTATTCTAGTGCTATAATAATCAATGTACAAATGCTGGTCAATAAAAAGTGGGAAAGAAATCACCTGAAGGATGTATGGTATGTCCCAGAAGTAAGCAGAAATTTATTTTCTATTAATAAAACTTTCGACAAAGGTTTCAAATTCAAAGCTGATACGAGTGGTTGTGCCTTTTTGAAAAATGGTGATGTGCGAATGACAGGCAAAAGAACATCTCGAGGCCTGTATGCACTCGAAATAAGAGTGAGAATACCTGATAAATCTGCTTATGTTTACATTGCCTCACAAGATACACTACAGCTGTGGCATGAAAAATTATGCCACCAAAATAAGCGCCATGCGAAACGCATGTTAAAGAAGAAAGCTATTCGTGTTGAAGGTAGTGAAGAGTTTTGTAAATGATGTGTACTCGCAAACAACAACGAAAAAGTTTTGGCACTAGAAAGAATAGGCCAATGTGTGCTGGCAAGACTATTCATGCAGATATCTGTGGTCCCATGCAGCAGAGATCCATTGATGGTTCGAGATATTTTGTCTCCTTTAAAGATGACTTCTGAAGATATCGAAGAGTTTTCTTTACTGAACATAAATATGAAGTTGCAAACTATTTAAAAACCTTCATAAACGAAGCAGAAAATACTGATAAAAGAATCAGGGAGTTCAGGTGTGGTGGTGTAAGGAATTTGATAATTCTAAAGTTTACGCAATCCTTGCATCGAAAGGAATAACTCCAAATATTGCCTTTACATATACTCCAGAACAGAATGGTTCTGCGGAAAGAGAAAATCGCATACTTGTTGAAAGTTCAAGATCCTTGAGACATGCGGCGAATCTCCTTGTCAGACTGTGGGCTGAAGCAGTCAACACTGTTGTGTATACATTAAATAGAACTGGATCCACAACATTAGAAGGAAAAACACCATATGAAATATGGCTCAAGAAAGAAGCTCCTAAGATAGATCATTTCCATATTTTTGGCACAGAATGTTTTGTGCATCTACCTAAACAAAAAAGAAAAAAGTGGGACAAAAAGAGTGAGAAGGGCAACTTTGTAGGATACTGTGGTGAGACAGATGGTTACCGAATTTGGCTTCCAGCTGAGGGTAACGTTATTTTGAGCCCTGATGTCATATTCAAAGAAGAAAAAGTCTTCATTTCCAAGAATACATCTGAAATTTCAGTTCACTCAGTTCAAATGAAAATGTTGACCCTGAAAATGAACAGAATTTAATTGATCTTGCTGAAAGCTTGGAATCTAATAAAGAACACTCTGTAAATAATATAACAGTACAAAGTCGTAGTGGAAGAATGATCAAAACACCTTCCCATTTACAGGACTACATTTTATTGGCAGAGCGTGATGTCCTTAACTCTTATACCTCAGCATCGCAATCCAGCTATGCCGAAGGATGGAAGCAAGCAATGGATGAAGAAATGACCTCACTGAAAGGTTAGTTGGTTGTATAAGTTTAATGGCGCAAAATCCCATAAGGAACATGCTGCGCCAAAAATAAGTATATAAAAATAACAAAAAGTGAGGAAAATAAAAGCAATCTAGATCAGGTATCCCATCCATATGCAGTCAGAGAAGTGTAAAAATTAAATTTTAAATCCTAAAAATAGTGGAGTGTAAAAGTAATTCAATAAAGAGTGCAATCTGGATGGGAACACCATCGACCTCACTGAAAGAAAATCACACTTAGGAACTTGTTGATTTGCCTAAAGATAAGAAAGTTATTGCCAGCAGATGGGTTCTCCGAATTAAAACCAAAATTTATGGATCAGTTGATCATTTCAAGGCAAGACTTGTGGCTAAAGGTTTTTCACAAGAGCTAGGCATCGATTATGATGAAACCTTTAGTGCTGTTGCAAGATTTGACGCAGTTAGAATGCTATTAAGTGTTGCTGCATGTGAAAATCTACAGCTTCTGCAGTTTGATGTGAAAACTGCATTCTTATATAGTGAGTTAAAGGAAGAAGTTTTTATGAAGCAACCAGAAGGCTTTGACGATAAGTCTGATAGAGTATGCATGCTAAATGGAAGTCTTTATGGGTTGACTCCACGATGCTGAAACGGGAGATTTGTTGGCTTCATAGAAAAACAAGATGTGAAATGTAGCAGATCAGATCCTTGTTTATTTATTAGAACAAATAACGAGAAGAAATTATTTATTGCTATATATGTTGTTAATGGTCTTGTTGCTGTCACAGATGAAAGTGAAATCTTATTATTTGTGACCAAACTGAAAGAAGAATTTCAAGTGACAACTAGTTTATTGAACTGTTTCGTTGGAATGAATATCAAACGATTGCAAGATGGCTCTGTTTTTCTGGAAGAGAGTGCTTATACAAGAAAGATTCTTAGCCGATTTAGAATGGCTGATTCAAATCCTGTTTCCATTCCATGTGAAAAAGGTGAAACAAATGAGAATGACAATCCAGTTAATGAAAATCGTGGCCTATCGCAATGCTGTCGCAAGTATAATGTATTTAGCTACAGTATCACGTCCAGATATTGCTTATGCAGTTAGTGTGGTATCTGACAGATTAGAACCTCCTAAGCTATCAGACGGGAATACTGTAAAAAGAATCTTCAAGTACCTCAAAAGGACTTTATGATATGGACTGTTATATCCAAGTAAATTTGAAAGCAAATAGCTTGAAGTGTTTAGTGATGCTGTCTTTGCTAGTGATACTAAAACTCGTCATCCAAGAAATGGCATAGTTCAATGCAGGTGCTATCTCATAAGTTCAATGCAGGTTCTATCTCTTGGATGAGTAAAAAGCAAAAAAGTGTAGTTCTGTCTACAACAGAGGCAGAGTATTTGGCTGCTAGTGAAGACGCAAGAGGGATAATTTGGCTCCAAAGACTGATAAATGAGCTCCTAGCATTACAAAATTAACCAACTCTGTTTGTTGACAATGCAAGATCTATAAAACTAGCTAAAATTTCCTGAATTTCACAAGAGATCTAAACATATTGATGTGAGATTTCATTTTGTAAAAGAAAAATTTCTAGAGGGGTTATTAGATGTATAAAGCATGTTAATAGTGAAAGTCAGTTTGCTGACATTCTTACAAAACCCCCACCTCGTATCCAATTTCAGAAATTACGGTCAGAACTTGGACTCAGGTGTTCGAGTCATGTTTGAGAGGGACTGTTATAACTTTAACCTGAACTGTTCTGCTTTGATTGTAACCGTTAACTGCAGTTCCGATGTTCATATTTTGACGCGGTGTGCTGTGCTTTGCACAAATGCTGTATTATATTTTGTCATGTATATATTAATCCAGTTTTTATTGTAATTATATTTAATCTAGAATGTTTATTTAGTGCCTATCAGTTAACCTAGTTTCAACAGAATGCAATGAAACTTTATCTTTCATTGCATTCGTGTACTTGTAAATGTTTATGCAACATAAATTTTACGAAAAATCATAGGCTAAAACCTCTACTAAACCATGATGTACGTTGCTCTGCTGATTTAATGCATATGTTATACACAAACGCTTTTCAAACTGAAAATTGCACTTCGTTTAAGTAAAAAAAATATTGTCAAGATCTACATCTACATTATGTTCTCTAATATACATTATAAAAGCACATAAATTGTGTAAACATTAACAACTTACCCGTGAAATAACCTGTTTAATTCAAGATAAGCACACAGATACTTTCAAATCTGCAAATATGTTAGAGTGAAAGTAATATAATGACATTTTGAGAGATCATGAGGTGTAAGGACAAAGACACGGAAATGATTCATGGAAGTCTCAAGCTGATTTTGTTTTTCTTCCGTAATCCTTTGTTTGGGATGTTTCACAGAACATCCTTTTGTAATGTGATGAACATCGTTATGCATCTGCTAGAAACAAATGTATGTTTATGGCTGGCAATTTTTGATAGAGTTATTCAAGGTTTTAATTCACGCTTTGACGGAATACGCATTTTCATTTTATCGTTACATTCTGTGTATGTACGCAATTATAAATCTAGTGCCATCAATTTTTTATTATGTTAATTTCTAACATGAAATGCATATAAATTTATTTCAACTTATAAAGAATATATAGGAAAAAATGTTTTGGATGGGACAAATAATTAGTCAAATAAAAGAGTTTTAACCTGTTCAAACCTCATCGTGGGAGGTGCTGGGTTCGAACCCAATCGCGCCTGTCGGCCTAATCGTTCGGAGTTTTCGTGGTTTTCTTCGAGCCATGGATTTCCATGCGTAAATATGGGTTAGGTTCCCTTAAAAAGACCCCCACGAAGGGCACTCCCCCCTCGGGCCTATACCCCTTAGTGTAGATAATCGGCCGTCAAAATACAACCAACCAACCATCAAACCTCATCGTGCAATAAGTAAAAAAAATAATGAAACACTTGCATGCTTTATTGGCAGATTTTATTTCGCGCGAATCATATCTCCAATATAAAAGAGTAACTAATGCTACTGCAGCCTTAATTGAATCGATTTTGACTTTTCAATTTTCTCGAGTCATAACAAAACAACTACTGCATACAAAAATACGAAAACTGTTAATTTCATAAAGAAACGTATAATAACCACGCTGAAGCAGACAACTTTTTAATCTAAGAATTATTTTAAGTACTATTTAATGTTAAAATCGTTCTAAATAGCTCAGTTAAAAAAGGGCTATGATCATCCATTAGTTGCAATGGCAGTAAAAGAAATGCGAAACTAAAAATGTTCAGAGATTTTTTTTTTCAATTCAATTAGAAAATTAATTTTGGGGAACAGTCAATAATTTATTTTTTAGCAGTAGATTGTCCTTTTTTAACACTTTTATAACACCAACATAGTTGAAAAGTGTTTACGAAATCGATTTGTCTGTCTGCCCGTCCGTGCTCTAACTCGCGTAAATATACTCAGATTGTCCTAAAGTTTTTATATATTATTGGAGCTTTACCATGGTATGTTCGATGTTGGAATTTAAGTGTGAAGCTTTTACGGTTCATTTACATGGACATTCAAAAGAATTCCGTTACATTACGGCCGATGGGGAAATATCGTTTGCGATGTATTTTAACGATATTGCACTATTTTAAACATATTGAAATTTAAGTATATCACTGAGGTATTGCACAAAGCGCTTAGAATGTGGCGTGCATATAATTTATCGTTCATTGACAGGGGCACACAAAAGCATTTGACTACAGTACTGCCTGTGAAGAATATTTGCTGGAAGTGCATTTTTAGTTGTGTTACGCTTTTTAAAATTATTCTTTTCTCATGTATATTACTTGGTATGTATAAATCCTATAGACGTTGACAAGGCTACACAAAAGATCTCAAGTACATTTTCATTTATTCACGAAAATTGGTGCTGATTGATAAATTGGTCCTATGCGTTTAACTGAACTAATTATTAGCATACTAAGTAGTATACTTATACAAATCTATAGATCATACACAGAACAGCACAAAAAATTCGGATATTTTTCCTACACTGTTAAAAAAAAAAAAAATTCCATTAAAATACGGAAATTGTACTGGCAATCGAGACGACAGTACTATTTCCATATTTTGACGGAATTTTTTTCCGTATATTCCAGAAAAAATTCCGTTTTTTCACAAAATTTACGAAAATTTATTCTCGTTGAAATACGGAAATAGTACTGGCGTCTCGATTGTCAGTACAATTTCCATATTTTAACGGCTTTTTTTTTTTTTAATTTACAGTGTTTCATCGATGGTAATTGCAGTAATTGGGCTTTTTACTGAGTTCTGCGTTTCCTAAATTGTTCATTTTGAAATTTTTCACCTTATAAATTGTAAAGTTTTGTTACAGTATTCTGTGATGCACAATGTATGCTAGACGCATGACTTTTCATTCTTGTTTATTTTTGGAGTAATACCTATCGAAAAACTTTAAGAAAGCCATCTAAACACACTGATTCGAAAACAAATTATTACGATCGGTCCATCCAGTCTTGGGTTACACACACACGCGCGTACACAAAGAAACATATTTCTTTGGATCTGCTTCAAATCAGAATAATTAGGTAGAAACAAGTTGTTTTCTTTTCAATGAATATTCTACAGTAGAGCGCCGATTATCCGAACAAGTCGGGACCGACCCTAGTTCGGATAAGCAAATGTTCGGATAAATGGACAGGCAGTTTAAGGAATGTTTCTGACTATGCTAAAATCTTCACATGTTATCAAAGCTTAGGATTGGCAGCACCAGTTAGTGCTAGCATGTTTAAAAATTGTTTTATTTTTATTTATTTTTGTTGTTGTCGTTGTTATTGTTTTGTCTTTTTTTTTTTTTTACATTTTTATAATTCTTTTTTCTCGTTTTATCATTTTCTGAACTTCAGAGTTTATAATTTAAGCAAAAAAGCTTTTGAATGTTGCTTGCTCCAAGAAGACATTCTTTTCAATGCTGCTATATCTTTAATTCTTCTTAAATACATTAGTTGAATACGATTGAATACGTTGTTCTTCAACTGTTTCCAAACATTCAAAGGCTTCGTTATACGATGGACCTGGGTTATTTTTAGAGCATTCGTTTTCATTTTCTTCAATTTCTTTGTCATCAACAATCTCGTCATCATTTAAAATCTGATATCCAGTGTCATGCGCGTCACTATTTAACCACTCGTTAACGTCATTGTATTCATAGCTTAGGATTCTTCCCATCTCCTTTACTGCTTTACAATCCTCATTTTCTGATCCACTATCAGTTTTTTCTTTATTTAAAATTTTATTCCAAGCCAATGGATAATTGGGAGTTCGTTTAAAAAAATATTTTTGAGGAATAGGCTGTTCGGATAACTGGAGTTCGGTTAAAAAAATTTTTGAGAGAAATAGGCTCTTCGGATAACTAGAAGTTCGGTTAAAAAATATTTTAGAGAGAAATAGGCTGTTCGGATAATTGGAGTTCCAATAATCGGCGGTCTACTGCATTTATAATTTTAAACATGCAAAAACTTTCGAAAGTCTATTTAGTTCTGAAATGTTATAAGATATTACATACTGAATAGTGTCATTTAAAAAAAAAATCTGCATATCAATAGAAATGGGCGTTTCCATATGTTTTTAATTTTTCCTATCTGGTTTTCTAAAAATTAAGTAACTTTCTACTTTATATCTTTACTCTAAGTAAACATTCGTGTCACCAAAGTAGATTTACTTTCAATTTTTTATCAGAGAACTTGTCAACAATAATATCATAACAGGTTTTAGGTTGGAAACTTTTAAAGATAGAGAAAAAAATCGTTAGTTAATAATATATTTTTATCGTGAAAGGTACTGCATCTAAAGTGAAACATATATTTGTATCACATTTATAGGGATTGTAACGTTCATCAATAATTCAATGTATAAACTTTTGTATAATAACATATTTACTGTTTTTAAAAACATTTGCAATATCTTGAGATGCATAAATGTAAATCGTTCTTCATATTTATAGTTCATTTTTGAAAGCTATCGAAAACAAACTTATTTTACATCCTTTTAGTCTTTCCCTTTTTCTGTAACAGTTATTGAGTTTATATTTGTTTAAGAAAATTATTAGTTATCTTTAAGTTATCGTATTATTACTTACAGTAAAATATATAATTATGTATCAAATAAGGTATCTTCCAATTTTATCGACAATGATAGCTGAATTCGAGAAAAGACTTTCTTTAGAAAATTGCGCTTATTATTGTATACGAAACTGTAACATTCATAGAATAATAGATTTTAAGTTTATCGATTATAATTACTGAATGTAATAAAACATACTTTTTTAAAATTTCAATAACAATCAAAGAAAAAAATTAAGCAGCTGCAAAATCTTTTGAAATAGCTTTTTTCCAAATGTATTCGATTTCCAAATAAAATTTAAAAAAATAACAATTCTTACAATCAGAATGAAAAGGTATTTCATTTGCGTGTCTTTAAAGATGTAATATTCAAGGGCAAAGACAAACGGAGAGAATTCAAACCTTTCATAAGAATTTTAGTACAAAATTAAAAGTTTCAGTAGTGTAAAGTCAGTAGTAACTCGATGAACTACAATATCGTTCTTCTTAACTTTCAAAAAAGTTTCTCCATATTTCAACCTCGAAAACCATTCCAACTTTTATAAGAAAAAGTTGGAAATTACACGTCAAACGTGGCAAATGAGGTGCGTTCGTACTATAACTAGCTTTATAAATATTTTTTGCACCGCATATGGTACTGAATGTATATTTTAGCGCACTTCATAAGTGCATATCCATTTAATTCTGTTCGAAAAGCTGTAACATCATTAATACACACTTGAAATATTTTTAATTTTTTCCCATTGGTTCGTAATGTAACGGAAAACTTTTGACTGTCCCTGTCATTAAATTATACATCCGATTTTCATAAAATTTGAAATGACTCTACAAAATTTTGCAACAATTATATATTTAAAATATCAGAACATTCGGTTAGGTAGGCTTTGCTCTGTTATATGCGAGCGGACGGACCGAACGACGACTATAGATGTTACGCATTTATATAATTACGAACGCTCCTAAAAAGGAAAAAGAAGTAATTCTTAATTAGACTGTTTTAGAGTACGAAGTCACTCACTCGTATGTTTGTCTAATGGTCAGAATGCGAGCTATAAATCAAGAGGTGTCAGGTTCAAATCTTATTTAAGGTTTGTATGTGTTGGATTCCTTTCAAACAGATGTCCCGAAGTAACCATTATCATTTTACGCTTTATGATTTTAGTAGTTTATGTTTCAACATTTCACCAATATTTAATTCAACATTTTATCAGTTATTGGTTCAACTAACACAAGTTTGTGGTTCAACCTAAAACAAAATTATTTATAGTTCGTGTAATATACCAAATCATGGTAAAAATTTTCGATAGTTAAAATTTGATTTTTCAAAATTTAGAATCAAAGCATTGACAATATACCTCTGTTGAACTATTTTTTTATTATAAAGTAATGTAAAAAACATATGAAACTAAATAAGTTTATGGAAAATGTAAAAAAGGAATATAAGTTTTAAACTGCATTTAATCTTAAAATGATTAATGATGAATCTTCAAAGTAACAAATCCATTCAATTAAAATGTTTATAATGATACTTTCACAATTTCTGAGTTCAATTTGTCGATATTCTTTGTTTGTGTGAAATATAGCTAGAAGAGAATGTTGATTTTTCGATTAGTAACATTGATTTCTTCAATCGTTATGTATCTGGATATGAAAGTAAGTTATAGCGACTGAAAATGAAAACAGGATATTAATCAACCATATCTAATTTAACAACATTTACGGATAAATGTTACATACATTTGATTTAAAATGATCAATATCATTCTTAATTTCAATAAATGAAATCATGAGACATTTTGAAGCAATGTACTTGTTGACTTAGGCAACGATAACTCTTTATAATTACTAACATTCACCAAAGAGTCTATAAACATAAAAAAAAAAAAATTATTAGTAATTCTGCCTACAGAAAATATTGTACTCAGCAGAATTATACATATTGTAAAAAAAATCTTAATTGCTAAAGTATTCTTGAAAATATAAACATGACAAAGTGTGATTATACGGTACTATTCTTAATGAAATTATCCCAATTTTTTGAGAGAAAAAAAAGGAAGTTCAAATACTATATACCAAGTTCTATGACTGTGTTTCACTATATTATAAATATTTTTGGTTTGAATATATCTTGTTACAACAGTAAATTTCGAAAAAACTTAGTGCGGATATGTCAGAAATTTGCAGTCCTATGGGTTATTTTTCTTTTGTTAATGTTTTTTTTTACTTCTTTCAATCTCGGATTCTTTTCAAAATATGGCTTAAAAACATTGTTTTCGTACATAACAGTAGAGGGTAGCTCGTGTATACTTTGGAGTGTTATGTTTTTCTCACAAAAGAAAATGTCTGATGTATACAAATATATAATAAAACTTAGGAAAGCATTCAGGATTTCTCCATCTGACAGATTCGCATCAATATGCATAAGCTATACGTTCTTAATATATACCTTGAATGTAATTTGTGATATTTATCCTTTTACAGATGAAAGATACGATGAACTCCTTTCTTATTTCTTTATTCCTAATGTTGGGAGTAAATATTTAACTCGGGGAATAGTATTTGCTTTATGCTCTATTTACCACGCTTTTGTAGATTTACTGCCTCAGTGTTTCATTACTTTATACGTAATTCTGTGTCACTATATGCACACCATACTAATATTGTATATTAAAAGAAACAACGCTACAAATGCGCAATGTAAAGCACGTATAATTAAATGGTTTGATTATTACCAATCTGTTATGCATACTTTTGAGTCGTTTGAAAAGAATTTTTCATTGAGCATGTACCTTGTGTTTTCAAAGTCTGTTATAGATATGTTTTTTAATGTAATGTATATATATGGAAACGGAATAGAAGTTTCTATTGATGTCTGTAGAGTTGTAGCTAATTTTATATCCATTACTTCAATAACTCTTGCGGCATCACAATTTTCTGAAACTGACAAAATTGCAAAAGCTACCAACTTGGAAAATTTGGAAGTCCTTTTGAAAATAGACGAACAGCTTCAATTAGACAAAGTTCTCAAAATTTGGAAGTTAAACAATTCTCCACCGTGCACACTTTCAGCTTGGGATTTTTCAATTTTTCAAAAAATCTTTATTTAAATATCATTCATATTGTAATCACTTACTCTTTACTGGTTATAAATTTATAGAATGAGTATATGATAGTATTTGGCTCTGAAATGAATTCAGGTAATTTTATATCCATTACCTGAATTCCATTACTTCAATAACTCTTGTGGCATCACAATTTTTCGAAAATTGCAAAATTTGGAAGTCCTTTTGAAAATAGACAAACAGCTTCAATTAAGCAAAGTTCTCAAAGTTTGGAAGTTTAAACTACACCATGTACACTTACAGCTTGGGATTTTTAAATTTTCAAAAAGTCTTTATTTAAATATCCTTCATATTGTAATCACTTACACTTTACTGGTTATAAGTCTGTAGAATGCGTAATACAGGGTCTGTCCAGAAAGGAATGAGACTGAATTTTTTAAGCCATGCAGAAGGCCGAAGGGGAGGGGTTTGCAGACGGTACGTGCGGTGGGTTCTGTAAGCTACAGAGCCTGGCGAAAGTCAGTAGTCCTTGAGCCTTTGCAGCGCACGGATCGCTCGTGAAGCAGACACGTGTTTGAAAGTGGCGTTAAGTTTTCAGAATGCAGCTAAGTGTCGAGCAGCGATATGCCATAACATTTTGTGTAAAACTAAACAAATTGGCTACTGAGACGCTTGCCATGTGACACTTTGTCCAAGGTTCAAGTGGCACAAAGTCTTCGAAGATAGAAGAGAGGACGTCGATGATGAACAACACGCTGGGCGTTCATTAAGTTCTCGATCTTCAGACAATGTGGCTAAAATTCACGCGCTTTTGGACTCTGATCGACGGATGAGTGTCCGAATGATTGCGGGGACGTTGCGACTTACGAAATCGATTGTGCATCAAATCGTCACGGAAGAGCTTCAAATGCGGAAAATTTGTGCCAAGGTGGTTCCAACACATTCTTCAAAGTGACTCAGTTCCTGGCAAAATACAACGTCGCAACGCTGCCCCAATCAACATTCAACCCCTATGTGTCACTTTCGGACTTTTTTCTATTCTCTCAGTTAAAATCCAGCTTAAAAGGTCATCGGTTTGACGATCTGGGGGAACTTGCAGAAAACGTAACGAGCGTTCTGAACCGTATTCTAGTTGCAGACTTCCACGCGGGTATAAATGGGTGGTAGAATCTTTGGCAACAGTGCATTAAGGCTCCTGTCCCTGCCGGCAAAGACACTCACGAGCTAACGCTAATCCTATGGGGAAGGGTTTATCTAATATCTCGTTTGCATTTCGACATTTTTAAATATTTTTTTTTTTTTGCATTGGATAGCCGAGGTCCGTCTCTACATCGCTCCTTTTTTTACTATTTCGATTTTAGTCGCAGACATTTTTTATAAAGTTACCTTCCCTTTCAAAACCGGTTCTGAAAATAAAAGTGTCATTCTAATAAATATCTGCAACCAAAATCGAAAAAGTAAAAAAGGTGCTATATAGAGACGGATCTCGGCTATGCAAAGCAAAAAAAAAATATTTAAAAATGTCGAAATGCAAACGTTATATTAGATAAATTCCTCCCCGTAGGATTAGCATTAGTTCGTGAGTGCATTCGCCGGCAGGGGCAGGAGCCTTAATGCAGGAGGAATTTATTTTGAAGAATATTAAGCGTTCAAAATTATCTTCAAATAAAAGACTTTAATGCAGTCAGTCTCATTACTTCCTGGACAGACCATGTATTTGATTCTGAAATTATTTCAGTTATTCTAAAGTAATAAATAAAAATATTCATAAATTAAAGTAATAATGTTTGAGAGCTGAGAATAAAAATCTCTACGGAAGAGAAGGGTAGGTAGTATTTTTCTCTATTTTCTAGTATAAATATGTTTTTTTTTTATGTTTCTTTATACATATATGAAAGGAAAAAAGTAAATAAATAAAAAGAAACCCCTTTGTAAAAGATGAGCCTTTTTAAAAATTCAAAATTGAAATTAAATTTTTAAATCAGGGAATCCAATTTATTTTCCAGACATTCTTAAATAAAATAATTACAAAGATTTTCTTCATCATCAAAATCTTTGACACTAATTGATATTTATGAAACAGGTTTGCAAAAGAAATTACCCTTTGTTGACATAAGACAGTCATCATAAAACATATTAAATTATCTTGTAAGCATCATCATAGTTTACAGCATAAACAAACTGATTGTTTCATGCTCAGTTGAATCAAGTTTCTACAGTATGACAGTTAGTATTTTCAGAGCAATAAATCATAATTAACTTTTGTCTGATTTGACAGTTCATACTATGATTACCACATAAATAATATTTAAAATTTAAATTAGAATTAGCTCTTGGTAATCATAAGTTCAAACTCTTGTCTCCACATAAAAAAAAAGTTATACAAAAGATAATGCACCAATCATGAAAGAATAAACCTCCCATGTTGATACTTCTGCCCTCTGCTGGAAAAAGTAAAATCTAGCAGATGAAAAGCAGAGTGCAGGGGGAAAGCGAAGTCAGATTATGATGGGATCCTTTCTTAAATAACACGCAGAAATTCGAGAGCTGTTGTTCCTAACGTATCCCAAGTCACTGGACCTGACTCCAGATGATATAATGTATTATTACAGAAAATAAAGTCTCATCTCAAAGTCTCATCTTCTTGTAAGGCCATGACTACACTCACCTACCCTGAAGTAAAGCTGATTCATTTCATACATATATTCTCTAAATTAAGTGTTGTAATTAAAATGCACATAGAAATATGGAGAAGAGCCCTCAGTAAAAAGTTTGGTCGAAGGAACTCACACTTACTTAGTGCAAAATCCTAAGGAAAAAAATTAAAATATATGTCTTCGAATCATGTGTATATCTATTGCTTATTGTTCATCTATATAATTATACATAATTAATTATCAATCTGTAAATTTATATATGTACAATTAAAAAGTGATTAGTTGGATGAAACATAAAATACACTGCGAGATCCATGAATTATTTTTCATAGAAATGTGTATTTTATGTCACTATTACACAGTAAGAAAATCCTTTTTTGGCAAAAATTGGTTTTGATATATTGAAGAAAAGTATTTAGAATATTCAAATGCATTTTATTTCATCATTCAAATGGGAAATATGCCTCTAAAACTAGTGGTTTAGAAAAATTAGCTATTGGTCAATGATAAAAATTTATCTTTGGACATTCTACAATTTACAAAGGATTTGTAAATTTGAAGCAATTCCATGCATTTACTTCAGAAAAGAAGATCTGTTTTCATGCAATTGTAATAGAATTCTTTTTTTCCCCTATGATATTTCCTTTTGCCTTTGTAAAAGCAAGAACATATCACTTTAAACTAAATGATTAAACTTTAACGAGATTAATAACCCTCATTCTAAAATTTACTTTACTTTGGAAGGTCAACAGAATGGTATACTCCCTTAGTTGGGTGTACTATTAAACAAAACGCCCAGTGAAATAGAACGTACTGTTTATAGAAAACCCATAGCCAATTAATCCACTGTCCCACATAATGGCCAAACACGTTTTTTCTAAAAAGATTCTGAATTTAGACATTTTATTAAGATAGACAATGAAATAAATAGAATTTATGATATTGCGAGAAATAATGGATATAAAGAGAGCACCATAAATAGGTTAATTAGGAGCATGGATAAGAAGAAAAGAAACTTCAATGAGCAAAATTCTAAGTTATCTGCTTTACAATATTTTCCTGGATTTTTAAAAAAATGGAAATATAAACTTAATGAATTCAATATATTTAAAAACTTCCATGAAATTAAAAAACATAATCTGTAAAAAAATGGGTCCAATAGAAGCTGATCAACTATCAGGTGTATATGACATACAGTTTACCAAAGCATTTGGAACATTGCAATAATATATAGGACTGACACACCGAAAGTTTAAAACAAGGATCAATGAACATATAGCAGATATAAAATACAACAAGATAACTATAATAGCTTTAGCCACAATACATAACAAAGATCCTTTACATATTAATTTTAAATTTAGTAAAGTAATTTATTATTTCCCGCCCATTAACCCTTTATCTACTGACGGTACTTGTAAATACCATTAAAATAACTTGTTATACCCCAGCAAACACATACCTTTCGGCACACGATCGGACCGCAGCTGGCACTGTCGGTTAAGTGCCGGCATAGGCACAGTGGTTTCGGTGAAGCGTCAGCAGCATGTCGGCAATTGAAACATAAGAATCTGCTTTTTCGACTGCCGGTTACCGTAATCGGTCCCCATATAGTTATATATCGGCAAGCGCCTTACGCCGGCAAGTGACGCAGGACCGATACGTGATGTCTGATTGTGGCCCGATCAGATTTGCCAACATCGGTCCGAATTCGGAATTTTTAGTCTCAGCCGACACTTTTTTTTTCTTTTTCTTAGTTTGGTTTGAGTTTCAGTTTTGATAAGATATGTATATTTCATGTATTTCATATAAAATTCTAACAGTGATAAACAAAATAAATGTCAAAAATAGCCTATATTTATTTATTTAAAGAAAGTTGTTGTTGAATTCATTTTAAAAAGGACTTACAATTATTTGAATCATCAAAAGAGTTTTTTAAATCGCCCCTTAAAATTATTATTCATTATAAACTTAATCGTAGAAAAAAAATATTCATAAATTAATTGAACTTATTTTCTAGCTATTATATTCATCTTAAAAGCCATAGCTATGTTTCTTATTTTATCTAAAAATCAAATTATTAAAAAAGTGTTTAAAATTATTTTACAAGCTATAAAAATAAAAATAAAAACTACCCAACTTTTTAGCATTAAAATTTAAAATTCAAAAATCTCACACTTCTAAAAAAAAAAAAAAAAAAAAAAAAAAAAAAAAGATAAATTAATATTTCTATTTTATTTTATGATTAAGAAATGTTGATCATTATTGCTACATAATTACTAAAAATATATTCTACATTAAATTATCAAATTACAAAAAATGAACTCTTATTCTAATTAAAAGTAATTAATTACCAACTTATTTTTTTTATTAAAATTAGTTTTTCTATGTTACAGATATATATTTCTTGAATTAACACATTTAATTACATTATAATTCCTAAAGAGAAAATTGTATTAAGAGAAAAATCTCTGAAATTCACTTATTTTATTTAATAAGCATTCTTAAATTTATAAGAAAGATTCAGAAATATCCCCCATTTAAAGTTGTCTTCCAAAAGAAAAAATATATATATAAATTAATATTTTTATTTTATTTTTTAATTAAAACTATTGATAAGTAACAAATTAATATTGCAACATACTCATTAAATATATGTTCTACTTTAAATCATCAAAACGACATAAATGAATTCTTATTCTAATTAAAAGTTATTACAAATGAAAATCAAATTTTAAAGTAATTGCTTAAAAGGCGCAAAGGCCAACATAGAGAAAAAGATTCCAAGCCGGGATCGAACCCGGGCCATCAGTATAGCGCACTGACGTTCTACCGACTAAACCACTTGGAACGATACCTAGCTCGGAAAATTTCTCACTATTATATGTTGGCAAGGCTACAAACGCAGCACAAGATGGAATATTTATCGTGAGTCACCGACCTGGGACAAACACGAAACATGTTTCTTTCTGGAATAATTTCCATGTATTAATATAAAAGTTATTAATTACCAACTTTTTATTTATTAAAATAAATTTTTCCATGTTAAAAATATATATTTTGTAAATTAACGCAACGCATGTAATTTTATTATAAATCCTAAAAATGAAATTTGATTAATTGAACAAAACCTCTAATTTTTTTTAATAGTTAATTATTCTTAAATATATATATATTCTTAATTGTATCTATATTTTAATTATTCTTAATTATATCTGTATCTTAATTATTCTTAAATTCGTTTGCTTTAACGAATTCACTAAGGTATTTATTTCATTCACTTAAATATTAAATTAACTTTTAAATACATGCGCGTAAGACAATTACAAATAAATAAATGAAAAATAAAATAAAAACACTTCAAAATTCAAATTTTCCCATCTACCACTTACCTTCAACGACAACCAATACTTATCGATATGTCTTCCCCTTATGGGCTCATATAATCCTCCCCTGATCAAGTCTCTGTGGCTGAGTGTTGAAGGCGTCTACTTCCTGTCCCTGGGGCCCCACCATTGGCCGAGAGGTTCTGCTCTCGAAGCTGGTAGACGGGAGGTGCTGGGTTCGATCCCAATCGCGCCCGTCGGCCTAATCGTTCGGAGTTTTCGTGGTTTTCTTCGAGCCGTGGATCTTCCATGCGTTAATACGGATTAGGTTCCCTTAGAAAGACCCCCACGGAGGGCACTCCCCCCGGGCCTATATCCCTCGTGTAGATAATTGGCCGTCAAAAATCAACCCAACCCAATCATGTCCCTGGGTACAATGGATCAAACCCCGCCTCACCCAACGCTGAAGCACGTTCCTTCCAAATATACATTCCAGGATGGCTCACAGATGGCGCCATCAAAACAGATGCTGGAGTTATGCTGGAGTCGGGCTGCGGCCGGCATTCATGTGGATAGCTGTCGGCATAGCTTTCTGCCGATACCGGACCGGCTGCGTGCCTCATGAATCGGGCCGCATTCGCACGGCGTATCAAAAAAGATACGGAACCGGTATCGTACCAATACCGCCGGTAGTGGCAAGCGGCTGTCGCCCGATTGCTTACCGATAGCTCTGTGTTTGCTGGGAAAATTAATTTAATACATCGATCAGTAGTAATACAGTTTAGAATAAGTTATAGATGCATTACTTTATCTTGTTCCAAAAGCATTATTGGTTACACAAAACAAAAATATTTTTAAAAGGATGATTTATTTTGCCTTTGCATCTTTTCAGCTTTTTTTGGCGTTGGGGAGAGGGGGATTTTTCAATTCGGAAGTATTTCTATATTTTTATTGTAAGAACATTATATTTGTACATTTCCTAATTCTACAAAATACTAAGAAAAATATTTGAAATAAAAGATTTGGGTGGAGTTATAAATATCGCACAAAATCCCTATAAATCCAAATCTAATTCATCCTTCTAAATCTTTCAATCCTTAAATTTATTAAATGATTATGTAAATATTCTAATGTAGTTTCAAAAATTCACGAAAAATGCTTTAGAAGATAAAATTTTCATGAACTCATAATTCAGTACATAAAGGGTTATCCGACAATCGATAGAAATCTATATGCGCAGCAAAAATATATGCAATGTTTTAGCTTCCTTTGAGTTGTCTACAATTTGGCACGAAATACTTTATAAATTAAAAAATAATTCACAATTGCAGATGACGATTTTCATTAAAGCATCCGCTTTCATGAAACCTCTGATCTCGTGGTTTTCGTTTATCAAGATCATCTTTCCAATTTTTTTGCGAAAATAGTTTATCGGTATTGATCTTGATAATGTCATCAACTATGTGTATAAAACGTGTTTATCTGCTTATTAAAAATGTATTTATAAACCTTTAAATGCACTGTTTTCCATTTTAAGCATGTATAACTGCAATTTAACCTTTCATTGTTAGTTTTTAGGACTACCGAACGGCAAAAGACTTAAAATGATTGTCTAATATTTTTTCCACGTTGATTAGTATGGATTTTCTGCATTGAAATGTTTTAATTTTTAACCCCTAAATTCTCGCTCCCGTGATATTCACGGACTGTGTCTTTTATTCAGATTACTTGATTTCCATCAGTTTCATAAAATAGTGTAATTGGCTTTATTATGGTATCGTTTTACCTGTCATTAAATAAGGTGAATGCTTCTTTTTCAAAAAGTGGTACCAATAAGCAATTTGAATTTTTAAACCGTAATTTAATGAGACCGTTAAGGGGTTTAAAAGTCGAAATAAAATTGTATTCCATTAAAAAATTTTGTTAATCTCACTATTTATGGCGAAGATCCTATATTACTGTGTGTATATATATTAGACGAGATTTGAATTCGTTGCAGTTTTCTGAATACAGTACAGCGCCGATTATCGGAACTCCAATTAACCGAACTTCCAATTATCCGAACAGTCAATTTTTCTCAAAAAAAAATTTTTTTAACCGAACTTCCAATCATCCGAACAGCCTATTTTTCTCTCTTTTTTTTTTTTTTTTTTTTTTTTTTTTTTTAACTGAACTTCCAATTATCCAAACACCCGGTTTCTCTCATTTTTTCCCCTTCAGATTTAGCATGAGAAATCGAATTCCCAATTAGTGTATCGTAGGGTGCAGTAACAACGAAAAAGAAATTGAAGAAAATAAAAACGAATGCTCTAAATATGACCCAGGTTCGTCACATAACGAAACCTTTGAATGTTTGGAAACAGATATGAAATGGCCCGAACGACAGAAGAACGTTGATCCTATTCAACTGACATATTTAAGAATAATTTGAGATATAGCAGCATTGAAAAGAATGTTTTCTTTGAAGCAAACGGCAATTGAAAGCTTTTTTTGCTTAAATTATAATTTCTGGGGTTCAAAAGATTATAAAAAAAGAAAATTTTAAATGATAAAAAAGTAAACAAAAAAAAAATTAAAAAGACAAAAGAATATATATAAACAACTTTTAAACACACCAGCACTAACTGGTGCTTGCAGCCCTAAGCCTGGATAAAGTGTGAAGGTTTTAGTATAGTCAGGAACATCCCTTAAGTTGTCTGTCCATTTATCCGAACTATAGCTTATCCGAACTAGGTTCGGTCCCGACTTGTTCGGATAATCAGCGCTCTACTGTAATAGATCAACTGGATCTTTCCATTAAACTTCTTTTGCCATGACAACAATTGGTTACAAGGGAATCCCAACAGCGGTCCTAATACACAGTAACAGATAAGTTTTTATTTATTTCGCTATTTATTGGGAGTACTAGCAGGCTACGCCCGCTATGCTAGTCCTATTTTTCCAACTTGAATAG
Source organism: Maratus speciosus (assembly GCA_963932465.1). Lineage (NCBI taxonomy): Eukaryota > Metazoa > Arthropoda > Arachnida > Araneae > Salticidae > Maratus > Maratus speciosus. Next base: position 412,850,454 of record OZ010800.1, on the reverse strand, counting down.
ATGTAATTTCCGATTCAGAGTAACGATGTATTATTGCAGTATTATATTTACTAATGTGTTAGGACAAAATTTGAGTTATTAAGCATCAACTACTATTTTAGTTGATCAATTACAGTTTGATTTAGCAGGAAAATGAAGCCGTTATGGCAACAGAATCAAAATGTCCTTTAATAGCTACACTACTGAAATTAAATTCATTACAATGATTGCAGAGATTGTCTGTCGCATCGAAATAATATTCAGGTGATTCATTCTCATTTGTTATCTTTTAAATTCCGAGTTTTTCAGTTTTGCGCCATGTGTGATTCTGGTAATTTAAATGCTATATCGCTCTATGTTCTGTTGTATTTCGTAAAACACAATTCTGCCACAGTTTTTCATATTTCCATTTTAGCAGAAAAAATGCAGTTAAAACTGTAATAGCTGCAAATAATACTGTAGCTTCCATCATCAGTTAAAATGCAGCACTCTTTTTAATACGTCACGAAAAGCTCTCTCAAAAAGTAAAAAAACCTTCTCTAATTCATGAAATTCTTTAAAAAAAGGGGTAATCTTTAATAATTGGGTTCACAGAAGTAAGAAATTTCCTCATAATTCTATAATTAAGCGTTGTAGAACAATGCATTGTGTACCTAACCCAAAAAACTAACATTGTAATTTCTATCAACATAATACAAACCGTTCAGTTGAAATGCAAATTAATATGGTAAAAGATGATATAATTTTCTGTAATGGAATACATCATGAAGGTTTTGCTTCTAGCAAGAACGATGCTTTCAAAATCATATTTAATACGTCAATTTGCAAGATATCCAGTGACGAAATATTAGCCCGGAATGCTATGAACGGTAGTACTTGATTATCCTGTCGTCGACTAAAAACTGTTTCCAAACTGTAAGATTAAATGCCAATAATGGATGATCGTAAATATCACATTCACTTGACATTAAACACGATACACGTGTTTGTTACGTCATCGAATCTTTTTAATTCAACGTTTTATATGCATTTTTATTAATGTTTTACCAATTTATTTGTTCTTTCGTACTTAAAATTACTGAAAATTTTGATTTTTTTTTTCCTTCAATTCTATATCTAATGTTTACATGCATTTTTTTTTAAACTATATCCGTCTACATTTTTTGACTAAATAAAGAGCATTAAGTTCGTTACAATTTTCCGTTATCATTGATATTTATTGTGGTTTTTAATAAATTCGATTGTTACATTTAAGTTACTTAAATTTTATTCACAAATACAATATCTTAAAATTATCGCTTTGTTTATGGTTTAATTCAATAATCATGCATTTAAATACGTAAACTATTAGTTTTCTTTTGCCGGAAATCATCTAAATAAATCAAATTTTATATTTGGTATGTTGCTATGCTATAAGTGAACGTCATTATTGAAGTAACCCTATTCTTTAGTAATTTTTTTAATTTAAGTTAATTAATTTTCATATCTTAAAATTTTAGAATGGCAGCATTCTTTCATTTGTATAATTTGGCTAAATAGTTTGGCGATTTGTATAATCTGGCGAAATTGTTCGGCGGGATAATCAAGTACTACCTAATAAACAGATAATCTAAGCTTTCTTTTAGAAGCATTTTTTTTTTTCAAAATAGCAATATGCAAATGGTATTAATACATAATTGCAGAAATATCCGTAACAATTCTTGGATTCTGAAATGTTAATATTAACATAAAACTAAAAAAATTTAAAGAAAAGGAAAAGCAAAATAAAAGCAGGAGAGATTGTATATTTTGAGAAGAGTTCCGTATCTTGTCCCGGTTAGCGCGATTGGCGAAAGAATCCAAAATGGCACCAAATAGGCCGATTTGGCATCTTACCAAAATTTTCAAGATGGCGGAAAAACATGTTTTTAAAAAAATTATAAATATTTATTTTTAAATTGAAAATAATATATATATGCATTAGTTTTATGTATATTTACATAATATTGCATATACAGAAAAATATCGTTTAAAAAATCTCCGGAAAATTATAAATTAAAAAATATATATATTAAAAAAATTAATTATGAAAAAGTATTCAAAATTGTTACTTATCCACCAGTAGCATTCAAGTAATTAAAAAAAGCAATCCCAAATGCTGGAGATCGCAACAACCACATCGAAAAATTCATCTATCTCCAAAAAATGCTCGCCATAAAAACAGGAACAGAATTTGGAACTGTTCCCTACATTTATCTAACTGGTTTAGAAGTTTAAAATTTTTAACCAAGGGCATTCAGATATATTGTCGCCAAGATGGAAGAAATTCATTTTTGGAAACATTTGCTTCCGCATAAGAGAAAAAAAGCAAATTTTATTACTTAAAATCATAATTATATATATTCGAACCCGCGAATAATGGCCCAAGCTTCTCAATTTTTCACTCTCAGCCAGATTGTTCATTACTGCATTGAGTCTGCTAATGTGAAAACTGATTAAGTGGAAAACTACAAATTTCTAAATAATCACTAACTGGTGAAATCGGTTCATGTTTTGTAATAGGATTCATCCTGAAGAATTCTCTTCAAACATGAAAAAATGCTTCCAATAACATAATTTATACTCCAATTGGGTGGACTGCTCAATTACGGAAGATTTTTCAAAAATCCTGTAATCACCTATGAGAAAAATGGGGGTGTATACGCAGTTATATCAAAAAGTAATGCAATAAAATGAACATAAAAATTTATTTCACCATGAAATTTTTTAATAATGCGTAATTGCACAAATCTCCGTAAGAATAAATCTAAGTTCCCTTAATTTCGTTTTTTTTTTTTTAATTATATATTTTAAATAAAATTACAAACAGTTTTCCCATGCTGTTCGTATTTTTTGTTAAATAATATAGCCGTTTCAATTGCTCAATAATAGCATAATATACCGTCGCCAAGATTAGAAACAATGACCAACAGCAACCTTTGCGCCCGAAAAAAAAGAGAAACACCAAATTTTAATTAAATAATAATAATAATAATAGTTATATAGGTAAATCATGCATGCAAATAATTCCGAAAACTTATCCAATGGTGTAAATGATAAACAAAATGCATCCTGTAGTTTTGAAATCAACCCGGACAAACTTAAAAAAAGAAAAAAACAAATTCTATTTTATTTAAATAAAAGTTCAATAAATATTTTCTTATCCAGGAGCTAAATATAAACCACATAGATGATAAATCGCCAAAGTTCAATAAATATTTTCTTATCCAGGAGCTAAATATAAACCACATAGATGATAAATCGCCAAGTATTGTTTCAATGAATTGACTTTGAAAATGAGTCTTCCTTTAAGCCGTACAAACACATTTCTTTCATATTCAAATTAAACATTTTCCTTTTATGCTATTATTTCTCATTAAAACTGTATTTCTTTGTATTTTTAATAAAATCAGTAACAGTTTTTTTTCGGGCTGTTTGTATATTTTAATTTCTAAATGATATCGACGTTTCAATTCTTTAACAAAAAGATAGCTTAATATGCAAATTGCTAATGGCAACCTTTTCGTCCAAAATAACAGAACTTTCCATCATAATTGTATAACTAATCTACGTAGAACGATGTGTTATAGCTTAAAACCTTCCCTTAAACGATATCTATCTAACAGTATAAGTTCCGACAAAATCCATGCAGTAGAATTCGAAATATAGAGGTTCGGAACGAAATTTCCGTTTTTATTTTATATATATACTAGCAGGCTACACCCGCTTCGCTGGTCCATTTTCCAAATGATCCTCGATCAAACAAAATTATGAATTCGACCTTGTATTTTAAATTAATATGGACCTTCAGCGGGAAAATCTTTCCGCATTTGCTGAATACTATGCGAACGCTATTTAGCTATTATATTATCTTATGGGTTAGGCAAAATTCGGGCTATTCAGAAAAAACTCTTTTTACAGTATATATTTAAAGTAGAGGTTGGGAAGAAAATACGGCCGTTATGATAATCAGAAATGTTAAAATGTTCTCTAGTCACCACACTCCTAAATTGAGAGATAATTACAATGATTGCAGAGAGTGACCACTGAACATTAATTATGTTCGGATTATTGACTTTCGTTTGATAGTTCCTGAACTCCGGGTTGCTCAGCTTGGTGCTATGTGTGGTTCTGGTAGCTTAAATACAATTTCTCTCTACGTTGCATTATATTTTGTAATATACGTCTTCTAGCAGGTCTACTGCAGTTTTCTATCTTCGGATTACACCAGAGTAAATACGGTAAAAAAATGTAATAAATTGTTTGCACACAAAAAGTATTTAACTTTCATTAAAAGAAATGTGAATCACATAAAATTGGATTTTTAAAAATGAAGTGTTTGAATAAAATTAAAATAATGTCATTTTCATTACCATTTCCTTTTTATATATATGTTACGGCCAAAACCCGAAATTGGCCAATTCCCGAACTGGCCGGCCAATTCGCGAACTGGCCAACAACGTTTTAAACTGACTGGCCAATTCGGGAATTGGCCGGCCAAAACCCGAACTGGCCAGATGCAAGCGGCCAGTTTGCGAAGTGGCCATACACTATCGGCCAATTCGCGAAATTGGTATATAGAAACCGATTTTTACGTTTTATCATTTTCCAACATAGTTGAAAGTGTTTATGAATTCAATTTGTCTGGTCGTATGCATGCCCGTGCTCTAACTCTGGTAAAGACTCGGATTGACTTGTAATTGTTATAATATTTAGGTTTATAAATACATTTTGGTATTACTAGTGAAGTTGTACTATTTTTTAGTTAATTTGCAGGAACACACAAAAGTATTTCATTACAATATCATCAATGGTTTTTTCAGTGCATTTTAATGTTGTTACATTATCTCAATTATAATAAAATAGGTATGCTTCATTAAGATGGACGACAAATTGTTATCTAAAGGGTATGAAATAAGTAGCAGTTATAGTTTGTCTACAGAAACACTCAAAAGTATTTCGTTACATTGCAGTGAATGGTGAAAGATCATTTCTAGTGCACTTAATTGATATTACACTATTTCAAATATAATAAAATTTACATGCCTAACTCATGTAGTGAGCAATATGTTTTTTTTTTTTTTATTATTTATAGAGTATTGATTAAGTAGCCATTAAAGTTCGTTTATAGGACTCCCAAAAGAATTCAGATAAAGAATTATGATATATGTGTAAAAATCGTTTATAAGGTATTTTAATTATGTTACACTACTTCAAATGCAATGAAACTCTTATATATACAACATTATAAACTCTACAACATTTTTCTATAATTTATTGCTTAGGTAAAATTTGTCGTTTATTTACAGAGTCCCTCAAATAATTTGTTTATTGGATTGGACAATGAATCCGATGCACCGATATTTGTCACAGAGGACAGAAATCTTCAGCAGATTAGAATATAATGCTCACAATAAACCCAATTTATCGAAATATATCAAGCAGGCGGGAAATTGTCCAATATATCAGAATATAATCGTCACAGTATAGAACGTTCTTTCCTATCAAGTGTGCACGTCATTGCCACCTACCGGGTAGCCTTGAATCCCCACTTCGTATATTGGCCAAGGCTTCCCGGCCAGTTCGCGAAATGGCCGGCCAAAACCCGAAATACGCTGTTCATTTCACGTATTTCGGTTTTTGGCCAGGAATCTCGGCCAGTTCCCGAATTGGCCGGCCAATTCGCGAACTGGCCAAGCTCCGGGTTTTGGCCGTAACATATATACCACTTGCAATTATATAACTGTTAACCTGAAAAAAAAACCTCGACAACTGATTATGATAGAAAAATAAACCTCTTGTTTTCATCCAATCAAAATCTTCCCAATCTTCCATAATCGGGTGCACAGCTACGTTTTACGGCAAACATTAGAAGTGTTTGCAAACTATATGGTTACAAATTTACCAGAGTTAACACACGTAAAACATACGTAATTATGCGCCAAACTACATTCCATTAAATAAAGTCAAATTGCTGTTGACTGAATTATAGATCTGTCGCCAAAAATACTCTTTGTAAATGACAAATAAAGTCAGTTATACAAAACTTAATAACCTAATACGCTATAATATAACGAAATAATCTTTTTGATGCACGAAGACCTTTTTTCATTTCTCTAAAGAGTACAATAACACGGAGAAATAAATACACTTTTTATTTTCAAAATTACATTATTCTTCAGTCTGCTGCCTAAATAAACCTAAAATCGTTATTTTTTTCCTCATTTTAGCGAATAGGATTGTGTGTCAGAAGAACTTGCTTTATAATGATTTCTATTTTCAATTTTATCTGCATTTCAGGTACTTTTTTTCTTATCTAGACTAAAATGATAAATCAACAAATATTGTTCCACCGGCCACCATTGGAATTTCAATTTTTTTTTCCAAGTATTTATTTTTTAGTGACAGTAAAATAACTGCAAATAAAAAATATATAATACTAAATCTTCTGTTCTCCGTTTGCTTCATAATGAAAAACCACAAATTTACTAATCGCTAAGTACAAATTTCATGTAATCTTCTGCAGTCGCGATCACTGTCCAGAGACTCTTTCAAATATAAAAGAAACATCCAAATAGTTCAGTAAATACACTAATTAGCGGGTAACCTGATTACAGAAGATTAATCCAATATCAAAAACCTTCAAAAAAAAATTGAAAAAGGGATGACGAATTAAAAAGATAATCGAAAATTTATTTCAGTAAGCAATTTTTATTGTAAAATATCTTCTTTTGTGGTAGTAATAACGCAAAATTGCATAAATTTTCTTAAGAATAATCTTTAGTACTTAACATTTGAAACAGTAGACTTTTCTAAAAGGGAAATTGGCGATATATGTAAAAAAGAGTGGACAATATTTGTTGATTGAGTTCGAGGTTATAAAAGTCATAAGTTTGGGGGAAAACAAAATAGCATGTTTCCGTAGTAAAAGACGCGAAAAATATTTTAAAAATCTGAAATTAAATTATTTATAATATGTGTGTGTGTGGAGGGAGGCAAACGTTTGCATTAAAATTTAAATATTTGACTCCACTTTTATAATATTAACTGCTATTTATATAATATCGTCATTTTTATAATTACATCTGCTAGTTTTTTCTGTAAGAGATACATAATAATAATAATAATAATAGTTACTCACAAGGAAGGTCTTCTTAAGGGGACGAGGGACCTTAAAAATATTTTTTTTATTTTTTGTAAATTTCACCTTAAATATTACTCAAAGGTACATTATATGCATTGTGGCATGCATTTATCACAAAAAAAATTAAAAAAAAATTTATTTTTGAGAAAAAAAAATGGCATTTTACGCGTCGTCGTAGAAATCTTCGAAATGCCCCCTGCGCATTCCATATCAATGAAAATCCCCAATATTTTTTATAAAAGTTTGGATTATATATATAAATAATTCTGTGCATCGAATTTTATATATTTGAATATAAAAGTGTAAAAAAAAAAAAAATCAAAATTTTTGAAATTTTTTCGAAAAAATTTTGAAATTTTTCATTTTTTTTTTTTTTTTTTTTTTAAATTTTTACCTTTATATTCAAATATATAAAATTCGATCCACAGTTTTATTTATATATATAAACCAAACTTTTATAAAAAATATTGGGGATTTTCATTGATTTGGAATGCGCATGGGGCATTTCGAAGATTTCTAAGACGACGCGTAAAACTCCATTTTTTTCTCAAAAATAATTTAAAAAAAATTTTTTTTTTTTATAAATGCTTGTCATAATGCATATAATGTACCCCTGAATAATATTTAAAGTCAAAATTTCAAAAAATAAAGAATTGATTTTTAAGGTTTTTTAAGGTCCCTCGTCCCCTTAAAACGCATACTCAAAATACTTTGAAAAAGGAAATGCTAATAAAATTACTCATGAATGTAAAAAACATCGGTAAAAATATTGCGGTAGAATCCCAGTAGAAAATCTGTAAAAAAATATTTTTTCGAGTATTTGGCGCGAAAAGACGAACGCTCCACGCTCTTTCGCGAACCAATACGTTTCCTCGCCAAATGCAAGAGATTGAAATGCATTTATAAATTCCTTGTTAAATAAGTAATTAAATGCCTAATGCTCAATGAATTTAAACTTAAACTGTGGATTAGTTTACTATTTTTGCTGTAAGCTTATATAATATACGCAAATTGCGTGCTATTTGTATTGAGCTATTTAATTTTATACGGTGTCACCGGCTGGATAACTTTTAAGGGTATTTTAATTAAGAATGCTATCATTAAACATTTCGCTATTAAGTTGTTGTTTCCATGGCAATAAAACTCTCTTGTTGTCTCTGACACTAACAATATCGAAGTCAAATTGCCAAAGCTCAGAATCGGACCTTTAATTTTGAGTTTGAAACACTTTTAATCCATTTTAATTTCGTTGTTAACGGCATAAATACGATCGTTAAATTTCATTATTACATATATAAATGTATATGACAAAACTGCCGTTATAAATATGTATTTATTTAAGTTAAACTTACTTAAACTAACTTCGTATCGAGAGTTGAAAAAGTTTTTCTTAAAGAACATTTATCATAGTATTATTCAAAATTTTATCATGTCGTCATCCAGCGCTAAATCGCAAAAGATGAAATTTTCATTATTTTTTTAGGAATGCTAAATAGAGGTTCTGCCCATTTTTTTTATGGATATATATACTTATGAGAAGAACATTCTATATATATTTTTTTTTCAAATAATTCTGAACATGCGATTATGGGGAACTTCCTTGATATCATTTTATCAATTTTTCAGATGCATTTTTCTTAACCTGATCCAAAAGATAAATCGCCAAATATTATTTCAATTGCGATATTTCAACTGAGTAATTTTTTAAGTATTACGAACATTCTCTTTCATGTTTAAATTAAATATTTTCGTTTTTTAATATTATCAACCATTAAAATGGATTTCTTTTTTAAAGATTTTAAATAAATTAGTAACAGTTTTTTGTCTTTTATTTTTCTAGGTGTAATAGCCGTTTCAATTTTTTCAACAACAAAAAACTTCGCCAAGAAATAAAATTGTAACCTTATCGTCCAAAATAACAGAACTTTCCGTCATAATTCTATAACTAATCTACGTAGAACGATGTGTTATAGCTTAAAACCTTCCCTGAAACAATACCTATCTAACAGTATAAGTTCTATCAAAATCCATGCAATAGAACTCGAAATATAGATGTTCGGAACGAAATTTCCCTTTGGATTTTATATATATAATAGAAGTAGATGACTTTTTATTTATATACAATATATTTGTATTACCTTCATCAAGAATCAAAGTTGAACAGCTATATATTATTTTTATTGCAGGGTTACGTATTCTTATGTGTCCTTTTTCCTATTGTGTCTATTACAGTTATTAAACTGCATGCAGAAATTTTTATTTTTGATAAGTTACTTTATTAAAATTAACTATTTGAATGCGCCAATCCTAAAACTTTCTTGTATCTCATCCATCTTAATATTTCAAAAAGTAGCTACAAATGTTAATACTTCAAACTTATTAGTTCAATACTATACCAACTTTGATTTTCATCTTAAATTTCAGCTTCAGTCAATTAATCGGAATAAAAACGAGTTGATCTCTATCATAATCGAGAAAGTATTTTTTTTTTAAGTATTTTTTCTTTTTAAAAATCTAATTTTAAATTTTTGAAAAAATCAAAAAAATTTTTGGTAAAAGGAACATTTCTTAACTCTCCAGCCGCGCTATTTTTGCGTTCTAGTGGACTACTTTTTTTAAAATTCAGATTGCTTGATGCCCACCACTTTTTTAAAAGAGCGCATTTTTCTCGCATTATTTAATCTGTAATTAAATAAAGTGACTATTTCTACTTCAAAAAGGGGGTGGGAATCAAACAAGCTTAATTTTAAAAAAGTAACCCACTGAAAAAGTCGCCAGCGGCTGAGGGGTAATCGAATTTAACGAAAATTACTGAATCAGCGTTAAAAAATAGGCACATAAATAAAAAATGTATAAATGTATAAATTTGTAAAAAATATAAGGTTAATCATTCCTAATCTGATTATAGAGCATCCTTTATAATTCCATAACTAAACAACGTAGAACAATATGTTATATACTAAAACCTTCCCTGAAAGATTATCTAATTAACAGTGCAAATCTCATCAAAACCCATTCAGCAGAACCTAAGTTATAAGCAGCCGGAACGAAATTCCCATTTGCATTTTATATATGAGGTAGTATAACCATAGTAGACCAAATCCATTTTGACAAAAAATGACATAGTCCATATAGAACGTGCCTAAAATCGATTTTATTCGCTACCAGAGTGAACCAAGTCTAATGCAATATATGAGAAATTATGTGAAAACAGGCTTGTTTCACTGCGGGAATGGATAAAACAGAATTTATGCACCTTCTAAATAGGGATGCACCGAATGGTGATTTTGACCGAATACCGAATGTTCGGCTAGCCGAATAGTAAGTGGTAGGCCAAATACCGAATATTCGGCTTGTCGAATACTTTTATATTTTAAAGTTTAAAGGGATTAAAATGTTAAATTTAAAAACAATTTTACATAATATTTAAAACAAACTTTTATTGTAATAAACAAGAGCTTTTTTCAAGTAAACTTTATGCTGAAAGAAATTTAAGAAGAGGATAGTTATAAAACTTTTTTAGTTAATAAAATTTTTAATTTCGTAGCTTCTTCTGAGAATTAAAACAAATGAATAAAATTTTCTTAAATTCTAAAACAAACATTTTAAAATCAAAACGAAATTGTGAAAACATTGGAAGAAAAATTGTACAGGATCATATATTATTTGTTTATCAGGAAGAGACTAAAGTAAAAGTAAATAAATAATACAATCTATTCAAATTTTATATGATAGCAACTTAGCAAGAATAACTGTTCTACTCCCTTCCCTTTGATTAAGCAAGGAAGTTTTTAAATGCGTCCTAGATCGGTGTCTGGAGTGGGCAATCATTTTCAGAGATTGTAAACGTTGTTCTTAAAATCTTAGCAAAAGGCAGATTATTTACTGGACAATGTTCAGGAACTTGCATTCGTACATAATTAATTCCTATGAAAATACCCGTGATTGGTTAATTTTCTTAAATACAGCAAATAAATAATGTAAAAACATTCTCTATTATTTAAATATGATTCTGTTTCTAATTATCCTGAATACCTTTTATAAGTTTACTGTTAAACGTAGAAGTTGTATAAGGTTTTTAAAAATATGTTTTAAAAGTTTAAGTATTCGGTTCGGTCAAATATTTCGATATTCGGCCAAACCGAATATTAGGTAACATGGTCGAATACCGAATATTCGGTGCATCCCTACTTCTAAATGAACTATATTTGTTTTTACCATTGTGTAGCTCTTGTGTTGGCAAAGTTTAAAAAAGAAAAAGAAAAGGGGGGGGGGGTAAATTTTTTATTTTAAATGGGTTATTATATCTTCTAGGTGATCAAACCCGGGCTTCCCGGGCTACAAAACATACGGAAAAACCATTTTTTTTACTGAAAACTAACAGATCATTTTAAATCTAATGTATTTCTTTTAAGATTGCCCACTAACAACATCAAAACGCATTTTTATATGAAAAATGTTAATATTGTGTTCAAATAAATTTTTCGAAATAATAATTAAGGATTTTAAGTTGTAAAATCGAATACTAAACAAAATAGAGTTTGCTACCCAACGTATGCTTTATTCATAAATTTAAAGATGATGTAAAAATAAAAACGCATGAATAAAATGAAAACTCAACGTTTCGCTTTAATCTCCAAAACTATCTTCAAGAGTAAACTTTTCTAAAAAAACACAAATCGGCAGGAAGCTGTCTACATACTACATCGCCAAAAACTATTTTCAACACATGAAAGAAATAAAACTCAGTATTTCGGTTTAATCTTCAAAACTATCTTCAAGAGTAAACTTTTCTACAAACACAAATCGGCAGGAAGCTGTCTACATACTACATCGCCAAAAACTATTTTCAACACATGAAAGAAATAAAACTCAGTATTTCGGTTTAATCTTCAAAACTATCTTCAAGAGTAAACTTTTCTACAAACACAAATCGGCAGGAAGCTGTCTACAGCTACATCGTCACAAATTATTTTCAACACATGAAGGAAATAAAACTAAACATTTCGCTTTAATCTTCAAAACCATCTTCAAGAATAAACTTTTCTAAAAACACAAATCGGCAGGAAGCAGTCTACATGCTACATCGTCAAAAACTATTTTCAACACATGAACGAACTAAAATTCAACATTTCGGTTTAATCTTCAAACCCATCTGCAGGAATAAAATTTTCTAAAAAACACAAATCGGCAGGAAACAATCTACATGTTACATTGTCAAAAATTATATTTGACGATGTAGCATGTGGATTGTTTCCTGCCGATTTGTGTTTTAGAAAATTTTACAACTGAAGATGGTTTTGAAGATTAAACCGAAACGTTGAGTTTTATTTTGTTCATGTGTTTTTATTTTTACATCATCTTTAAATTTATGAATAAAGTCGACACAGGATAGCAACCTCTATTTTCTTTAGTAAATTTTTCAAATTTAATAAAATCTGTCTCTTTCTATTAGCTGCATGCCATCAGTTAGTGAACAAAGAAATCGTCAAAGACTTCACTATTTATGAACAATTTTATTATGATAATTCCGTGTTTAAGCAGGTAAGTCCATTACATAATATGTTAAAATTGCATTTAATTTAATTATTTAGCGATGAAGTTTTAATTTCGGTATAGAATATTAGCCGGAAAAATTCTGTACTATTACTACTGTTTTAAGTGCCAACAGGTTAATCTTCTGTAATCAGGCTGCACGTTATAAACATACATTTTTATAAAAAAAATCATGCTTGAAAATTATTTTACAAACCTCAAAAAATCGTTAAATTAAGATAGGTTTTCAGACATATTGAATTTGAATGTACAGTTTTTGACTGTCCGACAGTGTAAAAATTAAAGTTGTGAGATGGTTAGAAGGTAATAAATTTGCGAAAAATACGAAATAGATTAGTCAGGTAGTTTCCATCTTCAATATGACGTCAGCGTTACTCATGAATATGGTTTTCATTGTTTCTAGAGATCTTTTGACCTAACATATAAGGTTTTATGTAAGAGTAATACTGAAATATGTGGTAAAAAGGAAAAATTAAAGAAGCTAAGTAACCAAATTAAAATCCAGTAACATCACACAGTTACAACGAACTTATTTTTTCAAAAATACAAGAATTTGAATATTCATTCACGACTTTAGTATTCATAAAGGTGACATCACAATAAATGCTGGAAGTGGCCGTCATACGTATTAGCCACATACCAATAGTTAATAACCCGAGGCTAACGAAAAATACAAGCTACCGCGGTGCATCCTAAGCGTCTTTTTTTACAGATCGCTAGAGTGACGTGCTACTCTTTTCGTACACCTGCATTGGTGCATTCGACCATCACGTGGCTCCAGTGGTCTGTAAAAAAAAAAAGATACGTGGAATGCACCGCGGTAGCCTGTCTTTTTCGTTAGCCTCGTAATAGCCCTAGAAATATAATAATATTAAAATATTTATTTGCTTAAAAGACGTTATAAAAACACATTAAAAGTAAATTAAAAACTCTTTATTTACATGTTTCAACTCATTTTCTGAGTGGTTGTCAGAATGTATAATAGAAAATTACAAATGCATAATGAAAAATGGAAAAAATCATCGAAAATAAACAAGTAATCATGTAACGCGCCCTATATTTTCGCGATTGCTCGTGTTCTCTCTATGTCGCGATTCCGTAATTTATCTAACCATTCAACCCATAAATTAGAGATACGAAAAGATAATATATCGTTACGAACTCCTGAACCTCTTACATAAATTTCAATGGACTCCCTTACGGATAATTCTAAATAAAAATTAGACCTGTAGATGATTTTACTCTCGTTAATAGGTATGTTAATGTTCTATTTGATTTAGCCGGGATAAAGCAGTATTACCTCTATTGTATTTTATGTCCGCTATATGTTCTTTACATCTGATATTGAATTTTCGTTGGGTTATACCTATATAATGATTTTTGATTCCTCCCTCCTTAATAAATGGAATCATAAACTCCTGAGAGGTCATCTCTATTAATCGAATCAATTTTAGCCTCCCTCCCCAATAAATGGAATCATATAAACTCCTCAGAGGTCATCTCTATTAATCGGGTCAATTTTTTCTGTAGCCCTAGAAATAGCCAAAGATTTCGCTACTTACAGCAGCTTTTTTGTACTGATTATTTCAATGGTTTAAGCACGCCATTCGATTGCATGTTTGATAAAATTGTGTTTTATTTATAATTTTTTATTTTATTTTTTCTTTATAAATTTTTTATTTCATTATGGGATATTAGCCGAAATCAAATGTTGAATTACTGTTATTGTTTTAAGTGCAAACGAGTGCAATCTTTGTGATCGAGCTGCACGTGATAAATTTTAAAAAATTATTATGCTGGAAAATTACTATAAAAATCATAAACAATAAATTGAGAAGAAGTTTCCAAACAGATTGCATTTGAAAGAACATTGTTTTTCCCATTTGGCGGTATAAAAGTAAGATTGTGTGATATTTAGAAATTTAAAATGTTATAGTAAAAGCGAAATTTACCGGCTAGGTGTTGCCACCGTCAATATGACGTCACAGTTTCTCGCGAACATGTTTTAGCTTTTCGCTATAGATATAACAAAATCATGAACAAATGATTATTGAAAAATTAATCTCTCTTCATTATTGGGCCTTACACATATTTTACACAATTCTATTAAGAAAAAAAAAAAAGGCTGAAGTTTGAAAGTTTTACGAAACTCATCTTAGTAATCTTCACTAGAAGGAATAACCCAAATAACCGTTTATCATATCTTATCTTTCTTCTGCGAATCTAAATTTGGCCTCTGCCCAGTAAAAGCTTTCGAATTAAGTTTCGGTAAATTGACATAAAAAAAGTTTTCATAATTTAGATCTTTCGTTATCGCACTCATAAAGCATAATTTAGGAAACATTTTTCACCGTTATTTCCTAGCAAATTTTACTTGGGAAATTTTCTTTAATACCTTCTTTCATTCATTGAGATTTATGACACTAGATCACTTGATTTTTAATGATGATTTTATGTATAGAGCTTACGATAACAGGATGGATAACGCTAACGGCAAAAAAAAAAAAAAAAAAAAAAAAAAAAAGCAATTTAATATATATATCAGATACTTCACCTTTGGTTATTTTATCATGCCTACGGCTTACTGTATATAGTTAGTGATATAAGTTTACTTAAAAACTATTAATATAGAAAATTCAGCAACAAATTCATACCAACCAATAAAATGTTTCAGTACACGGAGTTCTCTGCAATTATATAATTTCAAACTTTTTGGATACGATTTTTTCTTTAATTTTAAGGAAAACTTTATTTTAAATTTAACAAAAAAAAGTTAAAATCATGCTCCAAATATAGTTTATGAAATATTCTCCAACACTTTCACAAAACTTCGACGTTTAACAAAGAAAATACCTGAAGTAGATACCTACGTAAACAATTTAGAACCCCCCCCCCCCCCAAACAACTGAAAATGCAGTTTCAGAAATTATCACCCATAGACGGCAGTGTATCAAGTTCTTTGCACCTTGTATATGAATTTGTGCATAGTCTAGAAACATATCTTGGTATACTAAATATAGTTCAGCTGGAAAATTCAAAACTCAATTTAAAAACATCCTTAACCCTTTCAGGGGCAGAAAAGTTCTGTTCGTAAAATGATGAAATAATTGACTGACACCAGAATGTATAATACAGTTTCTTCGTAAATAAAAATCTTTTTCCACTCTTACTTTCCTTATAAAAGTAAAATTTTATTAAAGTATTCTTGGTGCCATTTGTCAGTCGGGAATGAAAATTATGTGGTGACGCCGTGTGACGACCGCCCTTGAAAGAGTTAAGCAATTCTCATTCATACACAGCAATGCTTAGGAATTTTTTGCGTAGAACCGTATATGATCTATAAAAATTTATACACATCATGTTGTACGCAAAAAATTAGATAACTTTAAAAAAAACCTAGGAAAATTGAAATCTCAATTCCAGCATTTATGAATATACTGTAACAGATTTCTTTTGTGTGACTCTGTGGATGAAACAATAGATTAGGGGTGATTCTGAGTGAAAAAAAAATTTCGGAAATACATCGGCGATGTTTTGACGAAATTTGCGATTTTTCGCGATGTTTTGCCGTTTTTTCGCGATCTTTTGGTGAAATTTGCCGTTTTTCCGCAATGTTTAGACGAAATTTGCTGTTTTTTCGCGATGTTTTGACGAAATCTGCGGTTCTTTCGCGATCTTTTGACGAAATTTGCCGTTTTTTCGCGATCTTTTGACGAAATTTGCCGTTTTTCCGCAATCTTTTGTTGAAATTTGCCGTTTTTCGCGATCTTTTGGTGAAATTTGCCGCTTTTTCACGATGCTTTGAAGAAATCTTGCCGTTTTTTCGCGATCCTTTGACTATTTTTGCTGTTTTTTCGCGATCTTTGCTGTTTTATCGTGATGCTTTGACGAAATTTGCGTTTTTTTCGGAATCATTTGACAAAATTTTCCGTTTTTTCGCGATCTTTTAACGAAATTTTCCGTTTTTTCGCGATCTTTTGTTGAAATTTGCCGTTTTTCGCAATCTTTAGGGGAAATCTGCCGCCTTTTTCACGATGCTTTGAAGAAATTTGTCGTTTTTTCACGATCCTTTGACGATTTTTGCCGTTTTTTCGCGATGCTTTGACGAAATTTGCGGTTCTTTTAGCGATTTTTTGACGAAATTTGCCGTTTTTTCGAGATCTTTTGACGAAATTGGCGATTTTTCTTCGAACGATTGACGAAATTGGTTATTTTCGGCGACCATTTGTCGAAATTCGCGATATAGTTTATGTCCGAATTTTCGGATTTATGACCGATTTTTTTTAATTTTCGGAAATGACTGCCTTAATTTTTCGGAAAATTCGGAACAGAATCACCCCTGCAATAGATGCTTTGCACTCCATCTTCTACAGAAAACGTGTTTTAGTGCACTTTAGAAATGCATATCAATTTTATTGGGCTTGAAAGTGTTAACATTATTAAAATCAGGGGTAGAAGTGACAAATTCGTAAAATATAGGATATGTTTTGAGAAAAATATAGCGCATTTAGAAAATAACGTTACTGGAAGTATTTTGCTATAAAAAAAAACTTTTTTACCACATAATCAATATTACTTTATAAATTTTCACCAATTAATGATACTAAATCACGGTAAATCTTAAAAAACAAATATAAAATGAATTTTTCCATTGTTGTTCTTAAGTCTTCTTGGTGAGATGGAAATTCTCTAAACAAACAATGTATTACAAGGAAATCTGTGATGTTTGAGAAAGGCTCACATGCAGCGTTAAATTTAGACACTTTTTTCCGGGAGGGGTTTCTGTAGCTCCGGGGGGGGGGGACATTATAGACTTCCAGGGGGGAAATTGCACTTTTTGACCATGGAAAACACAAAATCTCAAATCTTCCGGGGTGGACATTTCATTGCTCCGGCTGCGGGAGGTCCCCCCTGAAATCAACACTGCTCACATGTGATAGATACCCTCAAATACATTGTAAGCAATGTATAAATTACAGGTTCCAACACTAATTAACCAAATTTTCTTATAGGCTGTACTTCTCTATCCAAAAATTTAAAAGCCGATTTATTTACATTAGAAGCATCTGATCCTAACATAAGCAAATAATTTAGCTCCATTTTAGAGGCTTTCAATACACTATGACGCAAAAGTTTAGACAATGAAGAAATTCTTACATACTTTGAAAAATATTTATTCAATTTTCAAATCACTGCTTGAAATTAATGTGCTGTACATATAAACAATATTTATAACAAAGAAAAGTGGAATTGTGCATATTGCAATAAATTAAATGGTAACAAAAATAAACTGCTGTCTCAAAAGTTTAGACACAAATTAAATAAAATCGAAATAAACAATTTTTAAAACCTGGTTGCGCATTCATGCTTATGTATTACGTCATATACACGAGATTGCATGGAAGAAACTAAATCTTGCATAGTTTGTGGATCGATATCGTACCATGCATTCTCAATAGATGTCTTAAGTTCCTTTTCAGAAGAGTATTGTCTAGCGTTGCTATAAACTTTGCGACACATGATGCTCCAAAGGTTTTCTATAGGGTTAAGATCTGGGCTACATGCTGGCCAGTCGAGAACTCTTGTATTATGGGAATTAAACCAAGATTTTGAATGTTTTGCAGTGTGAATTGAAGCATTGTCTTGCTGAAATTCCCACTGAGGACCCCCTAGAAGCTCAGCAAATGGCAGTAGGTTTTCTTCTAATGTCTGTGTATAATGCTGTGAAGTTTGACGACCACTGGTGAAGGTCAGAGATACTTGTCCATTATAGCAAAAGGCTGCCCAAACCATCAATGAGCCCCCTCCTTGTCTGCGACTAAAAAAACGTCGAGGTTCCTTCCGCAAGTCATGCCAATACGATAAACAACCATCTGGACCATCCAGATTCCACTTTTTTTCATCGCTAAATATGACTGACTGCCATTTCTCTCCATATGACATATGCTTTCGAGCCCACATAAGTCTTTGTAACTTATGATGTGGTTTCAGAGCTGGTTTCTTCTGCATTTTGCTATAAACGATTGTTCCTTTTTCCAAAATTCGTCTACGAATCGTATCCTTTGATACAGAGAGTCCCGATGAGCTTTGAACTCCACATACGCTCATTTGTTGAGTACTCGCTAGTCTTTGTATCAGGCGATCATCTCGTACATTTGTCACACGTGGCCTCCCAGACCGACATTTTGCTTTATATTCGGAACCACTCGATAAAACTCGATAAATAGATTTTTTTGACCTATTAATAATAGCAGAAATTTCAGAAACGCTCTTCCCTTCACCTTTCAACTGCCAAATCCTTGAAACCTCATTCACTTGAATTTCTTTAGCTCTCGGCATGTCGACTATGAAGCGCAATCGTTTGCAGAACTTAAGTACTCCAAATTTGTGACATCATCGATTCTAAATTTGCATATGCCAGCGAATATTCAAAGAAATTTAGAATAGTGTCTAAACTTTTGCGACAAGCACATTTGAATTTTTATGAAAAAAATTAGTATTATAGCAAATAAAACGACTGTCTTTTGTACATAGCATTTTAAATCAGTTTTTGAATATATTTACAGGTTTTTGTAATTCTGACGTCATAATTCTACATTTTAAAGCTGAATGACGTCATTGTCTAAACTTTTGCGTCATAGTGTAACATTCATTATGCTGTTTGCTATATCTGTTGCAGTTGCAAGGCCTAAAAGCTCGCTTCCAATACATTTTTCGGTGATACCACCAATTTCCTCACTCCAATACCTCACAAAAATGTCTAGTTGATTTAAATTCTGGTCATTTAATATCTCCTCCTACATGAGAGAGAAAAAAGGGGATTCTTGCTTGATATCATCACTAATTTGCTTTAAAAAATATGGGCCAAGGTCATGAGATATGGCATATGATACTTTGGTCTGGTCATTTAATATCTCATCCTACATGAGAGAGAAAAAAGGGGATTCTTGCTTGATATCATCACTAATTTGCTTTAAAAAATATGGGTCAAGGTCATGAGATATGGCATATGATACTTTGGTCTGGTCATTTAATATCTCATCCTACATGAGAGAGAAAAAAGGGGATTCTTGCTTGATATCATCACTAATTTGCTTTAAAAAATATGGGCCAAGGTCATGAGATATGACATATGATACTTTGGTCTGGTCATTTAATATCTCATCCTACATGAGAGAGAAAAAAGGGGATTCTTGCTTGATATCATCACTAATTTGCTTTAAAAAATATGGGCCAAGGTCATGAGATATGACATATGATACTTTGGTCTGATCATTTAATATCTCCTCCTACATGAGAGAGAAAAAAGGGGATTCTTGCTTGATATCATCACTAATTTGCTTTAAAAAATATGGGCCAAGGTCATGAGATATGGCATATGATACTTTGGTCTGGTCATTTAATATCTCATCCTACATGAGAGAGAAAAAAGGGGATTCTTGCTTGATATCATCACTAATTTGCTTTAAAAAATATGGGTCAAGGTCATGAGATATGGCATATGATACTTTGGTCTGGTCATTTAATATCTCATCCTACATGAGAGAGAAAAAAGGGGATTCTTGCTTGATATCATCACTAATTTGCTTTAAAAAATATGGGCCAAGGTCATGAGATATGACATATGATACTTTGGTCTGGTCATTTAATATCTCATCCTACATGAGAGAGAAAAAAGGGGATTCTTGCTTGATATCATCACTAATTTGCTTTAAAAAATATGGGCCAAGGTCATGAGATATGGCATATGATACTTTGGTCTGGTCATTTAATATCTCATCCTACATGAAAGAGAAAAAAGGGGATTCTTGCTTGATATCATCACTAATTTGCTTTAAAAAATATGGGCCAAGGTCATGAGATATGGCATATGATACTTTGTACTTAACTGCGTACCTTGTGACAAAGAGAAATCTACAAACATTTCGCAAAGTAGTATTCCATCTAATGACTGAAATGAATAATTAATTAGGACCACGTGAATTATCCACAAAATCTCGGAACGGTAAATCTTCTCTTCTTCATTTAAAGTCCAAGTACTCAATCCACTTTTTTTTTTTTTTTTTTTTTTTTTTTAAATATTCAAAATAAGCTTTTCCCGCCAGTAGAATCCACAAAGCGAGATCGAGACAAGTCGCTTTGCTTTTCTGAATTATCTTTGTGCTTCGTTGTTTTGGAAAAAAATAGTGAGCGAGTGACGATATCAATACCAAATATATGAGAAAGTGGAGAAATATAGGACGCTTAGAGAAATATAGGACATTTTTTAAGGTTATTTTATAAATATAGGAAAACTCTGACCCCTGTTAAAATACACCGAACACGATTTCGCCTCGTATATCAGAATATATCGCGGTTCTTTTGAGTGTCACTGTAAATGAACTATAAATGCTACACATATACTATGCTATACACACAAGCCATAGCGACCTCAATAACATAAATCAATTACATGGAAATCAGAGTTTGTTTTCATAAGTTAGTGCACGGGCAGACAGGCAAAGCGAATTCATAATACTTTTCAACTATTTTGGCAAATTAAAAAATAAAAAATAGCTATCCAAATATTAAAAACAAACTTTTTGGAATTTAGCGAATGTGTCATTTATTGAAATCTAACGAATACGGTAATTTTTCGTGCTAGTACCGTGAAAATAGGCCATGGAAAACTTTTTAAAAACGTTTGGAATTGTCTTATTACGACAGGATTAAATAAACATAGCAAATTTCCAGTACTTTCTTCCAGGGTCCAACGAGGCAAATGCCCGGTGCTCTCATCGTCACATTTTTTTTTTTTTTTTTTTTTTTTTTTTTAAGCACGCATTCTGAAAGGCATAAAATTCTCAAATATTTTCATTTGGAAAATTAAAAAGTAATGCTTTTTATTTTTTAAAGTATATAGCATAAGCAAACTATGTGTGGTCAAAGACAATTAGATAAACAAATTTCGAGATAACATAAGTTATCGGCAATCAGATATGCCATTGTTACATATGGTATCCAGGAGCAGACTTTGTTTCAAAGCCTATACTAATGATAAATTCTAAGAAAAATAATATTAAGTACTCATTTATTTAGATATACTCCTAAATAAGTTCTGTTCTAAGAATGCTTGTAATAAGTGTCTAATAAATATGCGTCTAATACGTTTGCATATTATATTTTCTGTCAAATATTTAGCGCCCTGGGTGGCCGCCCGGTGGCTTGATATTTCTGTTTTTTTTTGTAAAAGTACAAAAAAAAAATGAATGCCAATTTAAAACAGGAGATTTTCATTTTAATTTCATTTGGTACCATTGTCAGAGGCGGATTTGGTAATCATGGCGCCCTTGGTCAGATTTTTTTAAAGCGTTTCTATAAAAATAACTTTCAAAAAACTAATATCGTGTTTTTGTAATCAAGGCGACCTTGGTCAGATTTTTTTCAAGCGCTTCTGTAAAAATAACTTTCACAAAACTAATATCGTATTTTTGTAATCATGGAGCTCTTTGTCAGATTTTTTTTCAGCGCCTCTGTAAAAATAACTTTCAAAAACTTAATATCGTGTTTTTTAATCACGGCGCCCTTAGTCAGATTTTTTTTCAGTGCCTCTGTAAAAATCCCTTTCAAAAAACTATCATCGTGTTTCTCTAATCATGGCGCCCTTGGACAGATTTTTTTAGCGCCTCTGTAAAAATAAGTTTTAAAAAACTAATATCGTGTGTTTTCGTAATAATGGCGCCCTTGGTCAGCTTTTTTCAACGCCTCTGTAAAAATAAATTGCAAGATACTAATATCGTGTTTTTGTAATCATGGCGCCCTTGGTTAGATTTTTTTCAGCGCCTCTGTAAAAATGCTTTTCAAAAAACTATTATCGTGTTTTTCTAATCCTGGCGTCCTTGGAGAGATTTTTTTAGCGCCTCTGTAGGAATAAATTTCAAAAACTATAACGTGTTTTTTAATCACTGCGCCCTTAGTAAGATTTTTTTTTCAGCGCCTCTGTAAAACTCCCTTTCAAAAAACTATCATTGTGTTTCTCTAATCAGGGCGCCCTTGGACAGATTTTTTTAGCGCCTCTGTAAAAATAAGTTAAAAAAAAAAACTAATATCGTGTTTTCGTAACAATGGCGCCCTTGGTCAGATTTTTTCAACGCCTCTGTAAAAATAAATTTCAGAAAACTAATATCGTGTTTTTGTAATCATGGCGACCTTGATCAGATTTTTTTCAGCGCCTCTGTAAAAAATGCTTTTCAAAAAACTATTATCGTGTTTTTCTAATCATGGCGTCCTTGGAGAGTTTTTTTCAGCGCCTCTGTAAAAATAAATTTCAAAAACTTAATATGGTGTTTTTTAATCACGGCGCCCTTAGCCAGACTTTTTTTCAGCGCCTCTGTAAAAAATCCCCTTTCAAAAAACTATCATCGTGTTTTTGTAATCATGGCGCCCTTGGTGAGATTTTTTTCAGCGCCGCTGTAAAAATGCTTTTCAAAAAACTATAATCGTGTTTTTTTAATCATGATGCCCTTGGAGAGATTTTTTTCATCGCCTCTGTAAAAATAAATTCCAAAAACTTAATATCGTATTTTTTAATCACGGCGCCCTTAGACAGATTTTTTTTCAGCGTCTCTGTAAAAATCCCTTTCAAAAAACTATCATCCTGTTTTTCTAATCATGGCGCCCTTGGACAGATTTTTTTAGCGCCTCTGTAAAAATAAGTTTTAAAAAACTAATATCGTGTGTTTTCGTAATAATGGCGCCCTTGGTCAGCTTTTTTCAACGCCTCTGTAAAAATAAATTGCAAGATACTAATATCGTGTTTTTGTAATCATGGCGCCCTTGGTTAGATTTTTTTCAGCGCCTCTGTAAAAATGCTTTTCAAAAAACTATTATCGTGTTTTTCTAATCATGGCGTCCTTGGAGAGATTTTTTTAGCGCCTCTGTAGAAATATATTTCAAAAACTATAACGTGTTTTTTAATCACTGCGCCCTTAGTAAGATTTTTTTTCAGCGCCTCTGTAAAACTCCCTTTCAAAAAACTATCATCGTGTTTCTCTAATCAGGGCGCCCTTGGACAGATTTTTTTAGCGCCTCTGTAAAAATAAGTTAAAAAAAAAACTAATATCGTGTTTTCGTAACAATGGCGCCCTTGGTCAGATTTTTTCAACGCCTCTGTAAAAATAAATTTCAGAAAACTAATATCGTGTTTTTGTAATCATGGCGAACTTGATCAGATTTTTTTCAGCGCCTCTGTAAAAAATGCTTTTCAAAAAACTATTATCGTGTTTTTCTAATCATTGCGTCCTTGGAGAGTTTTTTTCAGCGCCTCTGTAAAAATAAATTTCAAAAACTTAATATGGTGTTTTTTAATCACGGCGCCCTTAGCCAGACTTTTTTTCAGCGCCTCTGTAAAAAATCCCCTTTCAAAAAACTATCATCGTGTTTTTGTAATCATGGCGCCCTTGGTGAGATTTTTTTCAGCGCCGCTGTAAAAATGCTTTTCAAAAAACTATAATCGTGTTTTTTTAATCATGATGCCCTTGGAGAGATTTTTTTCATCGCCTCTGTAAAAATAAATTCCAAAAACTTAATATCGTGTTTTTTAATCACGGCGCCCTTAGACAGATTTTTTTTCAGCGTCTCTGTAAAAATCCCTTTCAAAAAACTATCATCGTGTTTCTCTAATCATGGTGCTCTTGGAGATATTTTTTTTCAGCGCCTCTGTAAAAATAAATTCCAAAAACTATATCGTGTTTTTATAATCATGGCGCCCTTGGTCAGATTTTTTTCAGCGCCTCTGTAAAAATGCTTTTCAAAAAACTATTATCGTGTTTTTCTAATCATGGCGCCCTTGGAGAGATTTTTTCAGCGCCTCTGTAAAAATAAATTTCAAAAACTATATCGTGTTTTTGAAACTATGCCACCCTTGGTCAGATTTTTTCATCGCCTCTGTAAAAATGCTTTTCAAAAAACTATTATCGTGTTTTTCTAATCATGGCGTCCTTGGTCAGATTTTTTTCAGCGCCTCTGTAAAAATGATTTTCAAAAAACTATTATCGTGTTTTCTAATCATGGCGCCCTTGGGGAGATTTTTTTTCAGCGCCTCTGTAAAAATAAATTCCAAAACTATATCGTGTTTTTATAATCATGGCGCCCTTGGTCAGATTTTTTTCAGCGCCTCTATAAAAATGCTTTTCAAAAAACTATCATCGTGTTTTTGTAATCATGGCGCCCTTGGTGAGATTTTTTTCAGCGCCGCTGTAAAAATGCTTTTCAAAAAACTATAATCGTGTTTTTTTAATCATGACGCCCTTGGAGAGATTTTTTTCATCGCCTCTGTAAAAATAAATTCCAAAAACTTAATATCGTGTTTTTTAATCACGGCGCCCTTAGACAGATTTTTTTTCAGCGCCTCTGTAAAAATAAATTTCAAAAACTATAACGTGTTTTTTAATCACGGCGCCCTTAGACAGATTTTTTTTCAGCGCCTCTGTAAAAATAAATTTCAAAAACTATAACGTGTTTTTTAATCACGGCGCCCTTAGTCAGATTTTTTTCAGCGCCTCTGTAAAACTCCCTTTCAAAAAACTATCATCGTGTTTCTCTAATCATGGCGCCCTTGGACAGATTTTTTTAGCGCCTCTGTAAAAATAAGTTAAAAAAACTAATATCGTGTTTTCGTAATAATGACACCCTTGGTCAGATTTTTTCAACGCCTCTTTAAAAATAAATTTCAAAAAATTAATATGGTGTTTTTTAATCACGGCGCCCTTAGCCAGATTTTTTTTCAGCGCCTCTGTAAAAATACATTCCAAAAACTATATCGCGTTTTTATAATCATGGCGCCCTTGGTCAGATTTTTTTCAGCGCCTCTGTAAAAATGCTTTTCAAAAAACTATTATCGTGTTTTCTAATCATGGCGCCCTTGGAGAGATTTTTTCAGCGCCTCTGTAAAAATAAATTTCAAAAACTTAATATGGTGTTTTTTAATCACGGCGCCCTTAGCCAGAATTTTTTTCAGCGCCTCTGTAAAAAATCCCCTTTCAAAAAACGATCATCGTGTTTTTGTAATAATGGCGCCCTTGGTGAGATTTTTTTCAGCGCCTCTGTAAAAATGCCTTTCAAAAAGCTATTATCGTGTTTTTTTAATCATGGCGCCCTTGGACAGATTTTTTTTTCAGCGCCTCTGTAAAAATAACTTTCAAAAAACTAATATCGTGTTTTTGCAATCATGGCGCTCTTGGTCAGATTTTTTCAGCGCCTCTGTAAAAATAACTTAAAAAACAAACAAACTAATATCGTGTTTTTGTAATCATGGCGCCCTTGGTTAGATTTTTTTCAGCGCCTGTGTAAAAATAAATTTCCAAAAATCGTGTTTTTATCGTGTTCTTGTAATCATGGCGCCCTTGGTCAGATTTATTTTCAGCGCCTCTGTAAAAATAACTTTCAAAAAACTGATGTCGTGTTTTCGTAATCATGGCGCTCTTGGTAAGATATTTTAGCGCCCCTGTAAAAACAACTTTCAAAAAACTAATATCATACTTTTGTAATCATGGCGCTCTTGGTCAGATTTTTTCAGCGCCTCTGTAAAAATAACTTAAAAAACAAACAAACTAATATCGAGTTTCTGTAATCATGGCGCCCTTGGTTAGATTTTTTTCAACGCCTGTGTAAAAATAAATTTCCAAAAATCGTGTTTTTATCGTGTTCTTGTAGTCATGGCGCCCTTGGTCAGATTTATTTTCAGCGCCTCTGTAAAAATAACTTTCAAAAAACTGATGTCGTGTTTTCGTAATCATGGCGCTCTTGGTGAGATATTTTAGCGCCCCTGTAAAAACAACTTTCAAAAAACTAATATCATACTTTTGTAATCATGGCGCTCTTGGTCAGATTTTTTCAGCGCCTCTGCAAAAATAACTTTGAAAAAACTAATATCGTGCTTTTGTAATAGCACCCCCCCCCCCCACACACACACGCACACTCCTCACAAATACACACACAAACTGATGCTCTTAGTTCTACTAAAGTGGAGCATTCCATAATTTCTTAATGATAATATAAGTGTTAGACCGCCAAGACTAATTCTTCACAGGATTTTGCAATTGAAACTTATGTAAATTTTGCTTTTGAAAGAAGAAAATGTTAATTTTTCATATCTATTTAAAAATTCGATAATACTTTTAGCATCCGAATATGCCAATATCTAAAAACTTTTTTTTTTAAACGAGATCTGCTTAACCTCTTTAAACTTCGAACACCACCTCAATTTATAAATTGAACAATACATATGTAATTAAAATAAATAGATAAACCACTAAAATTGTAAAAGTCGTTTTACAAAAGAATGGATGAATATAAATAAAGAGAAGCGCAGATGTGTTTGTGTTCAGTTTTCAATGCTGGGAGTTCCTAAGAAGACAAATTACCATTTCGGAGGTGTTTCCAGTTAACTAGATATCGGTCCTATAGATACCCAGTGGTTTCTGTAGTAATACCAGATGTGACACTTTTTTTTTATTATGCCGTATCTAGTATCTTTCTGGAGAAAATAGAAATCGGATATGGAGGTATTTTCCCATGAAATACTAATTAACACACGACACATGCTCGACGTACCCGCATCTGCGAAGAAAGCATCGTTAAAAACGAAAAAATAAAATATTGAATTAAGCAACTGTTATAGCAGTTTTAAACTGTTTTGTGTAACAATAGAAGTGGTGTATTACGCAAAATTCCTCTTCAGTGTGAATTCTTAATTGTTCTTAATCTTTTTAGCAGCCCAAAACTTTTGACGACATTATTAAATAATTTTCATTGATACATACATCAAATTTTTAAAAATTCCCATTAAGGTGAAAACGAAAAATAACTTTGCCAACAAACCTGATCATTTTTTAGATACATTTCTTTTTTTCAAGGTATCGAGTAAAAAATAACTGGAAAATAATGCACACATATAAGATTAATTGCGGTAGGAAAAAACGTGTTATTCTTCTTCTTTTCAATTTTTTTCCACATTACGCAATTAAGGGAGCTGGTCACTCAGCTTCCGATTTCCCCTCACTAAAGTAAAGTCTATGGCCATTGGATGCATTCGTATATTTAAAATATCTCCTCGGGAAATTAATATTTTTAACTTCTATTTTTTGTGTACACTTCCTAAAAGATGTCTTTTTTTTCTTAGTTCTCAAAATATTTCTAAAATATAGACTTAATTTTATAGGAAGTGTTAAAATCTTACTCACAGTTCGCCTGCTTTATTTTGTAATACAGTGCTTAAATATAATTTTGATACATTTTACTTTTAAAAAATGCAGATATGTTTGAAGCTATTGCCGCTCATTTGGTGCTTTTTAGGTGCGTTCGTAATTATATAAATACGTAGCACCTATAGTCGTCGTTCAGTCCGTCCGTCCGTCCGCATATAACAGAGCAAAAACTACCCAGCCGAATGGTCTGAAATTTTAAATATATGATTGTTGTAAAATTTTGTCGAGCCATTTCAAATTTTATGAAAATCGGTTGTATAGTTTAATTACAAGGACAGTCAAAAGTTTTTCCTTACATTACTGCCAA
Organism: Maratus speciosus; assembly: GCA_963932465.1. NCBI lineage: Eukaryota > Metazoa > Arthropoda > Arachnida > Araneae > Salticidae > Maratus > Maratus speciosus. Next base: position 412,822,205 of record OZ010800.1, on the reverse strand, counting down.
TGGGGAAAATTATTGCAAGTGCATTTTAATGATGTTACAGCCCTCCGAATGGTCTGAAATTTTAAATATATAATTTTTGCACAATTTTGTCGAGCCATTTGAAATTTTTTGAAAATCGGATGTATAGTTTAATTACAGGGACAGTCAAAAGTTTTCCGTTACATTACGGCCAATATGAAAAAATTATTGCAAATGCATTTTAATGATGTTTTAGCCTTCCGAATGGTCTGAAATTTTAAATATATAATTGTTGCAAAATTTTGTCGAGCCATTTCAAATTTTATGAAAATCGGATGTATAGTTTAATTATAGGGACAGTTAAAAGTGTTCCGTTACATTACGGGGAATGGGGAAAAATTATTGCAAGTACATTTTAATGATGTTACAGACTATGCACTTATTAAGAGAAAAAAATATACATTCAGTACAATAAGGGGTGCAAAAAATAATGATAAAACCAGTTATAGTAAGAACACACCTCATTTGCCACGTTTGACGAGCAATTTCCAACTTGTTTTTGTGCGTGTGAGTTGCGACGACCATTGTAGTTTAAATTTGGCTTATCTGAAATTAAAATAAACAGTAATTTTTAATTAAATATGACTTATTTTAGTGACTAGACGAGACAAGGGGTGAAAATTATGAAAAGCTCTTTTTTTTCTTTTTTAAATGCTGATTATTTGAAGAGGGTATTCAACTTTTATCGTAGAAAAATACTGATTTTTGATGATTGGAAAAAAAAATCCTTAATGCACTGCATAATTATATAAGAAAAAAATCCCTGCCGGCTCGGGCCTATAGGCGGAGGTAGATTTCGAAGTTAAGTACTAAATTCACCACCAAAACTTAAATCAAGATTAGAGATAAACCCAATTCCTTCACTAAGAATGATCTCTAAGGGAGTAAGGGGGCATTTTGTGAAAATTCTAATATACACGAATACACTCACGAATATATATGGAATAGGTTTAAAAATGGCCAAAGCAAATTAAGAGAACCTCAAAGTGTTAAAATATGTTAATATTTGCATAGTCGAATTTTTATCATGTTTTAATATGTTTTTTCAAACTCACATGACGTTACATATTCACCTGCTGAGGTCCATTATATTTCCAATGTGACGCAATATATATACATATATTTAATTCGTCAAACTATTTATTTCATTTTGAGTTTTCATGCGGAAATCTTGCTCTAGAAAACTTATGATTCAATTTGTTTAATGTTATGGTTCAATTTGTTGTCAATATGATTCAATTTAATATTCAATTTGTTTTCGATTCGTCAAACTGTTTATTTAATTTAATTTTTGACGTGAAATCTTGCAATAGAAAAGCAATTGTTGTGGTGAGAATTTTATTGTTTTTTTTTTTAATTGTTGTCATCTGTTATAACGAAAAATATTTATTTTTTCCTGTCATTGTTGTGTAAGAGCTGGTTTTATCAGAATCATGTTAAGACGGTATATTCAAAATTTTGAGCCCTCCCCATTTCCATTCCCTTGGGCCGATTTTGCTCATTTTCAATCCCCGCCGAGATATTAACCATCTCAAAGTTGTTGGCGAGTTTGAAGACGATCCGTGCATAATTGCGACTTTTATCGTGCGGACAAAATTTAGTACATACATACATATATATATATATACATATATATATATATATATATATATATATATATATATATATAAACTTTTTAGGTGGGGGTGGTTTTGGGTTCCTGGGGTCCTATAATGAAAAGTTATGAAGGAATTTTTCAAAAGTCGCACCATAGTAACGACTGCAATAGGTAGTATTTCTTACGAAATTTACCTAAAAAGCTGACAGAAGTTGAAGTGAAACAATTGAGTATTATTAAAGTAATCGTGTCGTAATCATCTATTTAAAAATGCAATTTTGAGAAAAAACTAGTTTCAATTTTATGTTATAATTATAATAGAATGCTTATTGTATTTTTTTATTTTTTTTACTTACATAGCTTGGTCTATTCCAGTTTTTGGCCACATAAAGAAGTCTTAATTCCGTTGATAAAGCCGCTAAAATAAAAACTCGATTTTCCGAAATTTATAAGTTATGATTACGTGTAAATCCTTAAAGTGGTTCTCAAAAAAAATATTTTTTAACGTTCAATAATGCGAAAATTTCTGCTCATTTACAAACATAAAAATAGTGTTCGAAAGAAACCGAATTTCGGTTACTTTCCTAGTTTCGACTGAAAACGAAAGCGAAACTGTTTTAAAAATAAATTCAAAGTAACATAAACATACATATACGCATGTTATCTGAATAATGTTTTGAGTAGAAACGGCAGTACATAATTATTAATTAAAAAAATAATTTGATTGAAATAAAATTAATTAAATATAAGGTGCTATAAACATAAAAATATATTAAAAAATAATTTCATTTAAAAATAACGAATTTAATCAATATTAGTAATACCTTCTAGATTTATCCCCTTGTATGTGAATATATAGTATGTGCGGCTCTTTGGAGGGGAGTGCCGTTTAAGGGAGGTTAGGGAGGGGCAGTTATAGTAATACCGAATATTCGGCAGCATTTTCGCCAAAACTAGGATTTTGGGCTGAAAACGAAAATGAAACCGAATATTCAGCCAAACTCTACATAAAAGAATGAGACTTGCAGGCTTGGTTATTGAAGTGATTTGTAATACAATAGATTCTTTTCTTTAAATTAATTACATCTTGTGTTAAAATTGATTGTTGTCTCGTGACAACAGTTTTCATTTCCTTCCCCCACTGCCGCGTCCGGAAATTCGGTTCAAAACGCCACCTTTGAAAGCCTTTTCTGAAAGATGTTCTGCTTTTCTCAAAAAATATAAAAGACAAAGTTAACAAATTACAAAGTTTCTGGTGGGCAATAAAAAATAGTTGGTATTTTCGGCCAAGTAAAGCAGTCAGCAGTTGTAATGGAATTTAATGAAAACCTTTAAAACAAAACTATCATGCAATAAAATTCAAGTAATACTACTTTTCAAAATAATACATTCAACGTAATACTTTTAAAGAATGTATTACTTTTCCGAAGATTTTCTGCTCCCCCCCCCCTTACCCTGCGTACACACATGAATCGCGGTAAAAAAGAACAAGATCTTTGAAAAGCAGAAACAACTCCATTGTTGGGCACAGCCTTTGTAACTTTGCTCATTTGAAAGCAGAGCCAAAACAAAGGAGGGGGAGGTGGGGCATGTGCCCCGGGCGCCAAATGAAGATTTTGTTTGTCGATTTTTCTCGCATCTACGTTTTGCATGGTATTGTTAAAATCATCCTGTCTGGCGTATGACAAAACATAGAAGAATCTAAAGATGATATTATAACGGCTTTACCGTTATATATTCATTATTCCTCCTTTCCCCTCAAAAAAATCAACTTTTAACTTTACTGGTTTATTATAAATTGTCATTATTCTTCCCCCCCCCTTCAAATAAAATATTTAGTTTAAATTTGACATTTTAGAGTTAATTTCATATGTCTTTATTCATTCTCTTCCCCCCCCCTCTCACTACTGTAAGTTTCGCTTTTACTTTTTAAAGTTCTTTTCAAATGCAGACATCATTTATCTCGGTTCCTTTTACTGTCTTTCAAATTCACACGATAGAAAAAGATCTTAACCGCAGCTATTTTCCATTGAAATAAAGTAAAAGAATAAAATACAAATGAATGTCTTTTCGCTTTGCAGCCGACGATATCTAATGCATATTTTCCCAGCCTCTGGGTTTGCATTAGTATTCAATTCTCACCCTTCTGTTTGTCGGAAAAAAGCCATATGCCCCTTGCTGACTAATTCAGCTGTCGTTAAAATCTATAACGAGCATGTAATATCACGTGTTAGCTATTTCTTTTGCCACTTTCCCTTACCGCAGGAATGTTAAGATACGTGTAACCATATATAGCTCGCCATGGCGTAAGTTTGAGTTCTATGTAATACTTCAGGATGCTTCTGATTCCTTTGTCCACGCCACCAATATTCATCGCCAATACAGTACATATGTTCCTATTCATCTCGCCAATGAGTGAGTGATTGTAATGAATATTTGACCACTACTCCCTCTGATCTTGAATGTGAGAGACCTCAGCTCGCTGCCCTTCGGGGTCGCCCCCGTCGGGCGGTCTTGTGTTTGACTTCTCCCGTCCCACTGTACTTTCATGGCCCTCCTTTTAAAAGTTTCATAATAAAGAAGTAAGCCCTCGAAATCTTCGTGTTGGAGTTTTTTTTCATTCATTCACGAATCTGGGACTCTACAACATCTCCTGTACATAAAATTGGCGCCGTTGCCCAGATTTTTTCTCCAACAGTAATAAAAAAAAAAAAAAAAAAAAAAAAAAAATACGGGGAGAAGTTTCGTTCCGTACCATCCTTTACCAGCGACGCGAAAGGATGTCCATAGACCTTTTTTCCCACGGGAGTTCCGGCTGCCTCTTCCTACTCTGGGTTCGCTCGCCGATGTCAACTTCAGGGGATTTCCCTTGCCTACTCTCGCTACCCCAACAGATTTGGAGGTGCCTCTTTCTTCCGGACTTTACACTGGTCTAACGAGAAGCAAGATTTAGCCTGCGGTGCTTCAACGGGGTCATCGAACGATGTCGTCTCCTGCTGCGGTCCTTTCTTTTTTTCCTACGAGGTATGACACCTGTATCACTTATTTCCCTGCGTGAAGTTGTGTCTTCATACTCCTACTCATTTTTATCGGAAAAATCTGTCAGTACTCCATTCCAAAACAAAAATCACGACAGTTTCTGTTTCTTTTGTGCGCAATTTTCAACTTGAAACAAACATGTTCGTACCACCAGTGTTAGTGAAAATAGTTTTAGTGTGAAATGTTATGTGAAAAGAAAAAGTGCCTTCAGTTAAAGGTCCTCGATGTTTTTTTTCCGTTTGATCTACAGCTCAAGTAATGTATGATCCTCATTTATACAAAAGGTCGGCCCAAATTCTATATAAAACATAATCTAGTTGTTTCTACAAAGATTCATCTGCTCCACCAGTGTTGTTTTTTTTATGCTGTGTTCAACTTCAAAGATGCAAGACCATTGTTTGTGAAATGTGTTTCATTAAAAAAAAAAGAGGCTGTGCAGTGATCACAATATTTTTCTTCCCAGTGTCCACTCTGTTTGTGTTTTATATGGTACAGTGCACCGAACCAATTCTTTTTAAAAAAATATTATCCTGTGAACTAGTACTATTTAAAGTAAATCATAACAAATCTACATCTACGTCATTACTGATGAGTTTTCTTTCAAGATATGTCTTCAAAAATTAGGTGCTCTTGCAAAGAAAACATGCAATAGCAATTAGTCATAAAAGAATAATGGAAGTATGAAAACAGAACGTTAATTATATTTACTCGTTTTCAAAATTTGCCCATTTCAGTTCGTTACTGAAATCATTTTATTTTAATTTAAAAAAAATAGAAGGCGTTGTTTTTTTTCATATCGCTCTGTTTTCATGCTTAAAATGATGCATAAAATCATGCTTGAAATGCTCTCTACAAAATAAGTGACATATCTACTTGATCGAATTCAATGAAAACACTTGTGTCACAATACTTTTCTACAAAAAAAAAGAAACACAGTTTGCATGTAAGTATGAACAGGGAATGTTTTATATTAAATTATTTACTGTAAATTGTTTTTTTTTCTTTCTTTTCAATTTCAGTAAATTATCAGTTTATTTTCGTGTTAATTTTTGTTCCCTATTCATACTTATACTTTCACAACAATTGCAATGTCATAAATTTATTTTGTGTCAGCTTGAACGGAGAAATTACTTCTAAGCAAATTATAAAATATAATTAATAGTCATAGCATTTTGTTTCGTTTCTCTCCTTTCAGGCTGTTTTTGTTTCTAAAAAAAAAAAGATTATAATCATAATCATAAGTGCATAGGCTACTTGAAATGATATTTTTATTATACTTTTATTAATATTTCAGTTATTATAATTTTGTGTTTAAATTATGACAGTATTCTCATTTTTTTTCTCGTGAAATTGCATATGCATGCTATGTTGTGCTCTGTTTTTTTTAAGTTATTTTTCTGTAGGCATTTAAAAATTTATTATTTAACCCTTTAACCCCACTAGCATATTTTGAAGGTAGACTTATTTTACCGAGAGGCAACAAAATTTCTCTGCACCAACTTTTGAAGTATTTGCTATTTTTATATAAATATGTGCATATTACAATCACAATGTTTGCACATTTTCACTTGTTGTGATATTTGCACACTTTTCAGAATGTGTTGCTCCACTCTGACCTTGTTTGCCTTTTTCCTGTATTCTAAACCAGAAATACAATTTAATTACCTGTTTTTTTTAATTTCGCACACTTTAATCCAACTGGATGTAGACAGAAATTTAACTTTCAGAAATCTTGTGATTGATACACTCATATTTCACACTCCCCCCCCCCCTTCATTTTTCTTTTGTGTATAATTTATTTATGCAACTTATTGTGTTTTATTTTATGTGCATGCATTTCATTTCTGATAACTAGAGTTTTTGCATACTTACACCTTTTTGAAATACTCGTATTATTTATTTTGCTTTATTTGTTGATCTCTCAAAAAAAAAAAAAAAAAAAGAATTCCTCCTTTTTTTTCCATTTTGGCTGTTCAAAAAAAAGTAAACAACAGAAATTAAATAAACACGAGATAAAAAAAAAGGGTTTTGGAGATAACAGACACTTCACCAGTCTATTTTTTAAAAAAATGGCAGCTAATGATGAAAATTCTATTAGTGACTTTAATCGCCCCATTTCTGTATCTCCATGGGTAGATTATTTCGAGGAGATATTATTAAGGTATTCGGATTCCATTAATATGGAGGCAACATCTATTCAAAATTCACTTAAGACCGAAAATGCTGCATACTTGTCGGAAAATATTGAAAATATTATAGATTTCCTTCAGATCATTAAATTCAATTTTCATGTGCTTAAACTAAACTTTAATGTTCTAAAAGATGACTATTCCAAATTAAAACAGGATAAAGATAATTTATTTCTTGTAAATCAGAAACTTATAGAGAGATTACATGAAATCTCAGCCAAACAGAAAAGTAAGAAGAAGCGTACTAAATGTAATAAGACTATGGGTGATCAGGTGGTAGATGTCAACAACAAACTCCCTCCATCTGCCCTACATAAATCAACTCAAACTGTCCCCTCTTATATGTGTAAACAAGAAAAGTTACCACAACTGGAAAATGATGAAAAAGACACATATCTTAGCTCCGACCTGCACACTCAAGGTAAGCACAATGAAATATTTACCGCTATTAGCGATTCCTCTCTAAAGTCCTTATCCCCTGCTAAACTTAATCTACCTAAGCCTATTCGTGTCATTATTTTTAACCTCCCTGAAAATTTAAATATTCCTGATATCTTGTTTGGTATTTCAGATTTAATCCATATACCTGAACCTGATTTACACTTTGTTAAAAAGTACAAACTCCTACATATTAAGTCCTTTAATTGGATCTTTGAGCTTGCACCACGGGATGCTAGGCAATTATTAATACATAGGGAAATTATCATACAATCAAAACCGTACCCTGTTAAACCATATATAAATGTTAGACGTTGTTTTAAGTGTCAAGTATACAATGATCATCTTGCAATTTCGTGTTATAATGACATTAGATGCTCTGTGTGTGCTTTGCCACACATTGACCCTCAGTGTAGAAATCCTCCAAAATGCATTAATTGCATTAGAAATAATGATAGCAATAACACCAACTTTGACATTTTCCACAATGCTTTTGCACCTTATTGTCCATCATTAAAAAAATTCATCAAGCAAATGCGAGAAAAAGTATACAATTGCAATACATTTCCATAAACATCTCATGCAGCTTCCTTTTTAATAAGAAAAACAAAACAATGTAACATACATTTTTCGTTTTCATTTAACACACATTACTGTGAAGGAGTTACTATCAACAGCATTCCTTTTAAAGTTTTTTTATTTTCTTATACATTTACATACATATGTCAGTTTTCGACAGCATTATTCATACTGATTTGAAGTTTGAAATTAACTTAATTCTTTCAAGATTTTTTTTTATAAACACAAGTGTACAGTGAGTTGCTTTTTCATTTGAGTATTTAGCCGGCAAATAGTTAAATGAATCTCGAAATGGAACATTAGTGAAAATTTTCCTGATGCGGGTCGTCAGACATTGGGATTTTCACATTTGAGGTAGATGTTACTGAAAGAGTACACATTCATTCAACTTTAAACATTCATCATTACACTAGTTACATCTTTAGATTTATTTTTTTAGAAATTTGGATATAATTTCACTTGTTAAGTTTATTTAGTTACATTTCATCACACAAGTAGCATTTCCTGGTTACATTTTATCCTTTTCACTTTTCTTTACTTAAAAGCACAGTTGTTTTTTTTTTGTTGTTTGTTTGTTTTAACTGTAGACGAAGCATTTTCGTACTTGTGATACAGTGCTCTTGGTTCCATATGTACACACTGAGTTTGTGTTCATAGTTCATACAACTGAGTTCATAGGTCACACAACTGAGTTCATAGTTCACTGAGTTCATAGTTCATTGAGTTCATAGAAAAAACACGTTACACGAGTTCATAGTTCATTGAGTTCATAGAAAAAACACTTTACACGAGTTCATAGTTCATTGAGTTCAGAGAAAAAAACACTTTACACGAGTTCATAGCATTGTCAATTCTTTGTGTACTTCAGGGACCAATTGCACTATCATTTTTTTCTTTCATGACAATACTTAGTTCATAGAATTTTTCCTTACACATATCAGTTCATAGTTTGTTTTCTTTCTTGTGATTTGCTTTGCATATTAGTTCATACCAATTTTTGTTTTGGTAGACACTTTAGTTCATTGGAATATTTTTTTAGACACATGAGTTCATAGTATGTTTCATTTTTTTTACACACATTTGAGTTCATCGTATTACTTTTACACTTTGAGTCAGTGAAATACTTGCTCAAACTTTGTTCATTGAGGTACTTAGACTGCTGTGATCACAAACATACATCTAAGTCTTTGAAATTTTCCTTTTTTCACTAACATACACTGTTTTAGTTCATTGTGAAATTTTTTTTTCTTTGCTTCGTTCATTGAAATACACATTTTTTCTTTGGTTCATAGACATACACTTAGAATTTAGTTCATTGATATTACAACTTAGTTCATTGTTATTACAATTGAGTTCATTGATATTTTGTTTGGTAAAAAAAACATACATTATACACAATTGAAAATATTTTGTTTCTAGATTTCACCGTTACACATTAGGATATTTCTTTTTTGTTCTCACTATACCAGGAACTACTTTTGACCTCACATGATATTCACAAATTAAACATTTATTAAAAAGTTAAGTTTTAACAGATTCTTAATTTTTCCTTTATTATTCTATTTCTTTTATGCCATGACATTTCATGCCACCATCACTTTGTTTCACAACAAAGAATGCCCAGTTTACAGGATGCTACACCTTCACATGCATTTTCTTTAAATTTCAAACTTATGATGTTTTTATTGTTTTCATCACACTTGTTTTGGCTTTCTACATGTACATAATTACACGTGTTCTTTTAAATTTGGAGATTAAATAAAATCTCTGGTTAAGCTTCATTTAGACAATACACACGTCTAAGATATTATGTCGTTCTTGTAATAACATAACTTCACAATAACAAAAAAAATTTTTTTTAGTTTATAGCATTAGTAACCTAGTGCAGCTACACTAAATGTTTCAAACATTATCTAAGGTTATACAATACACATACAGTTCATATCCTGCTCGATACATTGTAAGGAATACAAAGTTAGAATTTACTTTTAAAAAACAAATGTGGTTGTTATACTTACCCGATCATGTCACCAGTCTCTCCACACACTCGGATTGTCCTTTTACCTTTGATATTTATCCCCTCGAAAGTTTTGTTCCCGTTCAAAATTTTTGCCCTAAGGGTCCAAACTTCATTGTGTAGAGAGACAAAACCCTTGAATTGTTGTTTCAATTCAATAAACATAACTTTTTATATGATACATTGACGCATGCTCCTTTGAAGATCAATGTAATCTTTGGGGAGCAGGGACCTAGGTATCACTTGGTGTCTGGGTCTCATAACTCCCTCCCCCCCTAGGGTTGATGTTCTAAACTGACGCCATCACTCTTGTTTCTTAACAAGAATAAGGGCTACACCCATTCGTAGGCATGCTATATGCATCCCGCTCTTTTGTAGTCCTGTGCGGTGTGCACGAAAACCAATTTTCTACATTTTACTTTTCATATTACTTCATCTAGCTTTTATTCACAGACATGCATATGTCATTTATTTTCTATTTCATTTTAAAGTAGTATCTGTGTCTTTTGTTGCTTGCATTTATATTATATTATTTTTATTTTGAGAAGATATTATAACAAGTTACTAAAAAAATTTACTTCTCTTATTTTGGTCATGAAAAATGCTGGTACCAGCCTCTTAATCAAATACTAAAAAGATATTTAAAAAGGATCCTGTTAAACCAAAAAAAATATTATTTGCATTTTCTTGGTGACTGTAAAGACTAATGAATACCAAGAAAAGAATAAAAAAAAAGGCGCCATTTATCATGACCTGAAAAGTTTTGCATTATGCAAACGTTTAAAGAATTGCAAGCACACAGTTATATGTTATATATATATATATATATATGGAGGCTTATCTTTGTTATTATGTTATACCTGTTTTAAATACTTATACGTATGGGGTGGACAAAGTAATCTTCAAATATAAAAAAAAACTGTTCTACAAGGTTCACAGTTTTTTTTTTCTGGTAGTAATGGGTGATATATATAACGGCTTTACCGTTATATATTCATTATTCCTCCTTTCCCCTAAAAAAAATCAACTTTTAACTTTACTGGTTTATTATAAATTGTCATTATTCTTCCCCCCCCCCCCCTTCAAATAAAATATTTAGTTTAAATTTGACATTTTAGAGTTAATTTCATATGTCTTTATTCATTCTCTTCCCCCCCCTCTCACTACTGTAAGTTTCGCTTTTACTTTTTAAAGTTCTTTTCAAATGCAGACATCATTTATCTCGGTTCCTTTTACTGTCTTTCAAATTCACACGATAGAAAAAGATCTTAACCGCAGCTATTTTCCATTGAAATAAAGTAAAAGAATAAAATACAAATGAATGTCTTTTCGCTTTGCAGCCGACGATATCTAATGCATATTTTCCCAGCCTCTGGGCTTGCATTAGTATTCAATTCTCACCCTTCTGTTTGTCGGATAAAAGCCATATGCCCGTTGCTGACTAATTCAGCTGTCGTTAAAATCTATAACGAGCATGTAATATCACGTGTTAGCTATTTCTTTGGCCACTTTCCCTTACCGCAGGAATGTTAAGATACGTTTAACCATATATAGCTCGCCATGGCGTAAGTTTGAGTTCTATGTAATACTTCGGGATGCTTCTGATTCCTTTGTCCACGCCACCAATATTCATCGCCAATACAGTACATATGTTCCTATTCATCTCGCCAATGAGTGAGTGATTGTAATGAATATTTGACCACTACTCCCTCTGATCTTGAATGTGAGAGACCTCAGCTCGCTGCCCTTCGGGGTCGCCCCCGTCGGGCGGTCTTGTGTTTGACTTCTCCCGTCCCACTGTACTTTCATGGCCCTCCTTTCAAAAGTTTCATAATAAAGAAGTAAGCCCTCGAAATCTTCGTGTTGGAGTTTTTTTTTTCATTCATTCACGAATCTGGGACTCTACAACATCTCCTGTACAGATATGGCATAAGGATTCTGTATAAAACGAAATTTTTTTCGATTCTTTTTGATTCCGTTATTTTTAATCAATCAATATTCGACAAAGCCAAGGGTGGATCCAGCTCATCATTTAGAGGGGTCATGGATATCCTTTTTGGAGTGGGAGGCGATCACATCCTCGTTATGAGAATTTTTTATATTGAAAGCTATTCCCAAATCCAAACTAACTACTTTCCTGATACTTTCGCGAAGTCATTTTCATTTGTAAATGTAAAAAATTTGCATTAATATTCGTAAAAATATAAAATTTACCGATTTTGTTCAGATATCAAGAAATTAAAGAGTTTCCCATTTTCTTATAAAGGTAAAGATTCATTCAGAAAATGTTGTCAAAGTTAGCACTTTTAGCCAAGTTTTACAAATTGACAGCCACAGAAATGTCGTCGCAAGGGAACTATACGAGCCGTTAATTCCTAAATTGGCTCAGCCGAGCTCAGCAATCTGATTCTTCGTTAATATTAATATTTTAGATTACTTTACTGTGATTTTGATCAAATTTAACAAAATAAATCAATTTAAGTCATTATAATTGCATTCTATTTTATATTACACTACTTCATAAGAAAATAAATATAATTTTCTACTAGATAAATATCAGTTTTAGCCAATCAGATTGCTAGGCTCGGCTGAGCCAATTTGGGAATTAACGGCTCGTGGGAACAATTGGCTGTCACTTCCGGAAATTCAGTTTAAAAAGTCTAACAATTGTCAACGATTAAATATGGCAAAAATTTTTGTTAAATTTTAGAGGTAACTAAACCGTACACATTGGCAGCTATGTGATGCTATTACTGTCATGAAAATTGCAGGTGTAACCCCTTCTTTCTGCTCAAAGTATTAAATAGTTTTTTTCAATCGAACTTATACCTTTGGAATGGATCATTTTCTTCTGATGGACTGGTGTCTTCCATTATTATGAAACAGCCATTATAAATGAAGTGTTAGGTGAAGATGAAAGAGCTGTCGTAAAAAGTTAGAACTCTGATTTTCTGGTCAGAATAGGAAAAAAAATGGCCATAAATTTTTTTTTTCGGGTCAGAATGAAAAAGAAAATGGCCATAATTTTTTTCTGATCAGAATGGGGGAAAAAATAGCCATAATTTATTTTTCAAAAGAAAAAAAAGTATGGCCATTTTTTTTCATTCTGATCAGAAAATCACAGTTCTAACTTTTTACGACTGCTCTTTCATCTTCACCTAACACTTCATTTATAACGGCTGTTTCATAATAATGGAAGCCACCAGTCCTACAGAAGAAAATAACTCGGTTAAAATTCTCTTTGTAAATATACTTTACGGAAGAGAGGGGAGGGGAGGGCGCCAAAATCCATGTTTGCCCCGCGTGCAAAAAAAGGCTAGTTTCGGCCCTGTTTGAAAGGAAACCGAAATACATTATGTCCCAGGGAAAAGGGAGTACCGAAATCAGCCATATATTTTCCACTCAACAGAAACTGGAAATGCATGTGTTTCTAATTTTCAACCGATAGCCGGTATAAATAAAGTGCCCCTGATGTGAAATCTGCTTAGTTTGTCTCGTTCTATCCAGTGTTAAAGAATTACTCTCTCTTTATATTATTTGCCTGTGTCCTGAGTTATTTACTCATTTTAGGGTAATCTTAAACATTTTTCTTATAGTAAGCTTGTGCTTCACACTTTTTAAAAAATAGTGTACAGTGTACAGTATTATAAAATATCATCACTATGACAGCTCAGATATGCTAATATTGCATCTTGAATAACAAGAACTGTGAATTGTCCATGGAATAACAATATAAGGTAACATTACTTATTATTAATTTTTTTTAACTATGTCTCTTTCACAAGAGTGCTTATCAGTTTGAATTTTTGTGAAATCCTCAAAATTTGTCTATATATATATATATATATATATATATTTCTCACAGAAAACAACCATATTGCTTATATCATTGAATTCTGTGCCCTTGATAACGTAATTCAATATATAAGCTTTTCCATTATTTGTCGGTGTCCACTTTCTTCTTTTTTCTTCCATAATAATTCTTATAATAAATTATTTGGCACTTTTTTTATACTTACAGCTTTAATTCATAATATTACGGTTTTTGATGGTGGTAGGTTATGTTTAATTAATGGTTATATATATATATATATATATATATATATATATATATATATATATATATTTAAACTTTTTAAATAGCGGGATTCAAACCAAACGCTTCACTATGATATCTTTTTAATGTTGAAAAAATAAAGAAATAAAACATTTTTTTTAAATAATTCACGTAAAATAGACGTCAATCTTGCCCTGAACAAAAATAACTCTCCTGAAATTTTATACACCATAATTAGTATTTGTATCCCAAAGATTGTATTATATAAAATATTATTGAATTGTATAGAATAATGTCTTGCACTTTTGAGTTTTGACCGAACGAAATTGTTTTTGTTTGTTTTATTTTAATATTTTATTTTCCATTTGGAGATAATTGTATGGAGATTTTTAAGTACAATGTCTTGCGGGGAACTACTTTTGTGCATATTACATTTCTATAGTGTAAAATACTAATTTGGGTGTCATAAATATTTTAGGAATAAAGTTTACGCTATAGCAATATACTCGTATATATTTTTAAAGTGGTTTTTTATAGATAATTTATATAGTATGTGTGTGTGTATGCGTATGTATGTATATATAATACATATATATTGTATGTATGTATATACCGGGTGTCCCAAAAAGGACTGACTGATTTTAAAATTCAATAACTTCCAAACGGTGACAGATATTAAAGAAAATCTTGCAGGAGGGTTATGCATAAAGTCAAAAGTTTTATTACAGTGATTTTCGATTTTAGTTCGAATTACAAACAATAGATGGCGCTGTAAGCAATAGTCGCTAAATACAGGCTCGATTTTTGGTCCTTTCTGTTGTTCCATGCAGAAAAAGGAAATGGAAATGTATTATCCGGGCCACAAAGTACCAAAAATCGAGCCTGAATTTAGCCTCTATTGATCGCAGCGCCATCTATTGTTTGTAATTCGAACTAAATTCGAAAATCACTGTAAAAAATCTTTTGACTTTATGCATAACCCTCCAGGAAGAATTTTTTTAATATCTGTTACCGTTTGGAAGTTATTGAATTTTAAAATCAGTCAGTCCTTTTTGGGACACCCGGTATATACATTAGGGTGGTCACAAGAAATCAATTTTCGAATTTTTTCGGGGGGACCCCCCAAAAAGTTGCCAATTGACTAGAAAATGAGATTGGCTAAGTTTCAGCTCATTTGGATAATATTAACCCGTGCCTCATTGAGGTTTAAGTTTGAAAAAAACGTGATTTTTCGCAAAAGAATGCTGTTTTTCCTTCATGAAATGAATACAATTGAACCTAGAAACATAATGCAGGTCTCATTTCATAAAAAATAGTTTTGCTTTGAAGAACCACACACCATTTTTTTCTAAAAATGTATAGATTTAAAAATATGCGCATTTTTCAGGACCAGACTTCACCTGAATCCTAAAAATTGACTTTTTATGCAAAAGCGAAAAAAAAATTTGTAACATTCCATTTCATCTTCTTTCCACCTTTTGTTTTTCTTTTTTTCGTTTTGTGAAGTCCAATAAAGTGTTTGATTAAAAAAAATTCCAAAGAAAAGGAAAAAAAAATCGAATTTTAAACTGAAAGAATTTTTTTTAAAAAGGGAGGGCAAAGGAAGTATAGAAATGAGAGCAACTAATGCTCAATTGCATTTTATTATTAAAGTTGTGTTACAAGAAAGGAGGCATAATAAAGAAAATAAATTATTTTCCCTTACAACTGTCACGTTAACCCTTTCCGGCACAGAAAAATTCTGTTCGTAAAAGGATGAAGTGATTGTCTACCCCGGAATTTACAAACGACATTTTCAGAAATTAAAATCACATTACTTTAACCTTTCATTGTAAAAGCAAAATTTTATTAAAATATTCTTCGTGCCGTTTGTAAGTTTGGAATTAAAATTAGGTGGTCCCGCCGTGGGACACTGCGCCGGAAAGGATTGAAGTGGTAATGGTTTAGATAAGGTGGCTTATGTTGAAATTTTTTACCAAAGTATTATCTAAAAATGAAAATGCAACTTGATCCGAGTTAAGATACCAAAGGCGGTTTGTCATTTTAGCAAGTGCTTTGTCTGTAAGCTATTTATCAAATTTTCTGTACTGAACAAGTGATTTTATTATTTGCAGGCCTTGAATTGGGGGCTAAAGTGGCAGTGGAAGTATTGAAGCACGCTTTTGCATAAATATTGATTAAAAATAAGAAAAGATCTCTGATACCTTCTTTTTCTAAATTTGTTATTGAAAGATGATCCCTGAGACAATATATTTTAAGAGAATGAATGACCTGTGCCTCCATCCATCTGACATGATTAAAAGTACCAAGTGTTTTGAGAAAAAGTCTTTTGCAGGAAGGAGTTCTATAAAAATTAAACAAAGTTGGATAAACTCTTTATAATCATCCCTGAGCTGTTAATTTTTAAGAGTTCCTGTAAGGAAATTTGAAATTTCTTCTGAATTAACTATTTATACCTAGTATTTCATCTTCAGTAACATTTGTATACTTACTCTGGTTTAATTTAGACCACCCAATTAGAATTGGTTATTTTTTTTTTAAATATCTGGCTGAGGGGCAGTGATTGTGCCCATTTTACAACAAGAACAGCTTTCTAAATTATGCTGGCGGCAAGGTAAATACAGAAGACTTTTCCTTTAACAATTGCTATAGAAAAATGCAGGTTAACTCTGAGGCGACCTGTGTTTACTGCAGTTGTATAAAAAAATATTGCCTGGTTTTTACCAACTTCCTCCCACTCTTCAACTGCTGAAAATACAGCTCACGCCTGAATTATTCCGATACTATTTTTAAGTTGAGGAACTCGTAGTAACTGTTCTTCATCCCCACAACTAATTAAAACTTTTATCCACTCTACATTTTCTTTATTCAAAAAATGGTGAAGCAGTTTTCCACCCCAGTGAACAACAGTTCTCTCTAAACAGGAATTTTTAAATCTGTTTTTGATGAGCTGAGTTTTTTGTTTACGAAACAGTTATTTGCAGAGTCGATGTCTGTGGTTAGCTAGTGGATGTATTCTAAGTCTAGCAGCTTCTCTGGCGTTCATTTCATTTTGCGAATATTATAAAATAAAATACATAAAACTTGACAATTACTTAGCTGCTTACTGTCGATGATTTGATGAGACATGTGGCCAATTTAAAAAAATCTGACATTTCTGCCATCATATCAAGAGGGGGAAGGGATTTTACGGAATGTTTCGTCAATTCTAAAAATAGATAACCATAACAGATAACAAAAACAGCCTTGTAATAAAAAGAGATATTCAGAGGTTCAACTGCAATACAAATCGAGAAGCTCTTTCTTACTAGACACAGAACTAGTTAACTAATAATCAATTATAATTCGTGAAATATTTTTAAAGTTACAAAAATTGTTCGCTTATTTTTGCCTATTAATAAAAATGATACAAAAAAATTATCAAAAGTAATAAAATTTTTAATTTGTCATTTTTTACTATGTTTCAAAAATGCAGAGTTTGAGGGTATGGTTCACTAGATGTCCTGAAAAATACTAACTGTTCATTAAATATAAGTTTTCATGAGAGTAAAAGTTCAAGGTAACAACAGTTTCTATGAAATAAAACAAGAATCAGGTTTCTAAGACAAATATTTTTCACGTAAGGAAAGAAAAACGACAATTTTTTGCCAAAAATTGCAAATTTTCAAGAATTCAACCTCGATGAGGCACGGGTTAATATTATTTATTTGAGCTGAAACTTTGCCAATCTCATTTTCTAACTACTTGGCAACTTTTAGGAGGGTTCCCCCGAAGAAAACGCTAAAAAAAATTTTCCCCATGTTGCTTGTGACCACCCTAATATACATATATATATATATATATAAATTCTGTATATATATATATATAAGCATTTGCGCCCTTTTGTAAGGCAATCGGCGCCCTTTTTATCCATTTTGCCACCGCCCTCTTAGGTATGCCAGTACGACCCTGCTTTCTTCTATTTACAGCATAAATTATTATTAAAATAAGTAGCCTCTATTTTTAAAGGAGGAAACAAATGTATGAAGTAAAACGCTTCAGCAACGGCGTATAGAGTTTTTAACGAGCATTTATTTATTACTTGAAACAGAAACAGAGTTGGGCAGTATCGAAAATACATGTATTTGAAATACATTTGTATCTTGTATTTCAAACCGATAAGATCAAAGTATTTTTGTAATGTATTTTCTGATGATTTTACAATGTATTTTGAAAATACTCAAAATACCTTTTACCAAATTGCAAACTGCCATGTTTAAACGGCACACAGAAAAGCTGGGAATCACTAAAAGGAAATACACGACTGTCTGTTTTGATTAGTTTTCAAATTCTGTTCGAATATTTCTTAGATAAGGAGGTTGATGAATGTGTTGTTTTGATACATCAAACATATTCTTGCTGATTAGTTAAAAAAAAAAACGTGTATTGTGATAGACCGGAAGGATCTTTCAGAGTTGCACTGGTGCAACGCTCCGACAGTTGCCCATTGACCACACATATAAGGAGCTTAATTTCTTTTTCCAGTCTAGTAGTTTTATTTAAAAATATCGGAAAGGATTTTTTACGAATTCGCCTGTTTCATTCATTATATAAATTTTGTATGACAGTAACCGTAAGAAAATTGCTAAAATGAACTTTTAAAGGAACGATTTGACTATGAAAAATTGAAATTTATGACTTTCCAAATTTTGCATTCGAATTATGCCTACTTTTTATGAATATTTTATAAGTGCTTTCTTTTTACGAATCTAAGAGCTTTCATATTTTTTTTTTGCTCTATATTAAAACTTTCAAGACTTTCATAGTAAGTGCAAATGATTTCTTATTTCTTTACGCTTATATGGTTTGATAGTTTACCTGAGTCTCTTAATTTTAAAACTACTTTATTCGAAGAATTAGTACTTTTTTTATTAATAATAATCCAGCTTGCGTTAAAAATTATCTAATTTTTTCATTTATATTTTTTGCATTCAGTAACACATAGTCTAAATTTCGTATGCATTATTTCTAAAAAGCACCATAATCGAAAATTTGTGCCCCAAATATTTTATTAGTGGAAGGCCTAAAAAATCTTGTGTAGTTGGGAGCTCTTATTAAACACACGCGCATTATATAAGACCGAAAAAAATACATTTAAACAATTTTATTCGTTGTCATTGTATATATGAGATTATTATAAAATGTGTTCTTTTGTATACATATACTAAAAAAGACTGATTGAAAAGACTGATACTAGACAAATTTGTTTTTACATTCTTCTAATAAATAAAAAGAAAGTATTGGAATCGTGAAATTTTTTGAATTTCGTTTTTTGCTTGAAATATCTCAAGAACTAGAGCACGGAATTTCATCAAACTTCATAATATTCAGTTAGTATGGATAACATTTTGGTGTATATCTTCCTACAGATGATTTTTATTTTCGTGCTGTATTTTTTAGGATTTTCGAGATTTTTATACATCTGCATCTATTGAATAGAATTGCGCCAAACTTTTTATGCTTTTTCTGAAAATCAATACTGTCTCAATTTTAGCTTCGAACACTCAGTAGCGGGAATTCTATCCTATGCCTCGTGAAATAGATTCCTTTTCGATCCATAATCTAGAGGTCTGCACGGGTCGGAATTTCCAGGACCGGGTCCGGCCCGCACAAAAAAAATCTTGGCTCGATGAAAAAATTAAAAGTTCGGCCCGGATCGTTTATATTTTCACAGTTCACGGCCCGGCCCATACAGAAATCAGTGAAAACAGGCTCGCTCGTGGAAAAGTCAGTTAAAGGAGGCCCGATGCAATTTCTACAAAAAAAAAAAAAAAAAAAAAAAAAAATCAGATTTTTCTAAACATACAATTAAGATTCATTTAAAGGATACTACACACACACTGTAAAAAAAAATGGTAACGTTCCATGTAAAATCCAGGAACGTTTCGCCTTTTCTCAGGTTTTCAGAATAATTTAGCTCTTTCCTGTGAAATTCTGGTTTTCTTATCTGAAACGTTCCTGAACAAAAGTTGGAAACAGCAAAACGCTGCGGCCGCCATTTATTATTTTTTTGTTATAATCCGTTGCTCGCGCGCGAGTGTCGAAAACGAATTCCTTAAATGAATGTAAAAAAATCAATATGGAATGCAAATAAATCAACAGACGACATAATCCTTTACGTCTCTATTGTCAAGACAATTCAGATGAAAATACAATACCTCTGTGACATCGCTAAGAGATTATCTCTCGTACTTGTCTGTGGAATGTTTAACGAGCAGACCGTGTAAAAAAAATACACCTATTATTTGGATCTCCATTAACCAGGGGACCATCAAACATGATTCTCACCGATTTTGATTAATTGTCTGAACGAAACGAAGGCTAATACTCAGCGCAATATTACCGTCTGGTCACATAACAACTACGATGGATATTAACGTCATATCCTACTAAAAAAAAATCCTAATAAAAACCTTTCGTCAAGCATAAATCAAAAAATATTTATCGGATTTCGTTTCTGATTGCACCAAAAGGTGCCTATGAGAGTCACCTACTGAATGCACCTACTATGAAAAATTAGTTCCAAATCGTTTAAAAATTATATTAAAAAAACTGACAAAAAAGCAAATTTTATCTGCATACGTCACAGATATTTGGTGTGCGTCACTTTCACCGGTAGATGTTTTCGTAAACAACTGGTTTGAACACATGGAGCAAATAATAAAAAAAAACGCACGCAATAATAATGAAGTGCCATAAAACATAATTAAATTTAATCAAACAGGAAAAGAAATCTGTTTGTTTTTCCATTTAAAAGAAAAAAGGCATAAAAACTTTGATTTGAGATTTTGCGATATTTAATCAATAGGATTTTTTAATCGCCAAAAGCATATTTTATATTTCGCGTGTGAAAATTAGAAACAATTATATGATGTTTAATAAAATATTTTGCTTTATAGCATCATTTCTTCTTATTTTCTTTATTTTTTAGGGTTTCGGTCATCTGACAAAACCCTATTCGTCTCGCTCCTCTGTCTGCCTGTCCGTCTGTCACAGAGCCCTTTCTCAGAAACTGTACATGTTGGCGACTTGAAAATCTGCATACTTATAGCTGAACACCACATATCATACGACAAATCATAAAATTTCGAAAAAGTTGTACAATTAACCCTTTGGGCTCCACATGTGTATTTTAAACAATTCTTTCCAATTCAGTCCTAATTAGGTTGGAAGCGTGAAATTTTGCATACTTATAGCTGAACACCTCACATCAAATGACAAACTATAAAATTTTTAAAAAGTCGTTCATTTAACCCTTTGGGCTCCCACATGTGTATTTTAAACAATTCTTTCTAAGTGAGCCCTAATTAGGTTGGAGGCGTGAAATTTTGCATACTTATAGCTGAACACTTCACATCAAATGACAAACTATAAAATTTTGAAAAAGTCGTACACTTAACCCTTTGGGCTCCCACATGTGTACTTTAAACAATTCTTTCTGAGTGGCCCCTAAGTAGGTTGGAGTCGTGAAATTTTGCTTACGTATTGCTGAACACCTCACATCAAATGAAAAACTATAAAATTTTGATAAAGTCGTTCATTTAACCCTTTGGGCTCCCACATGTGTATTTTAAAGAATTCTTTCTAAGTGAGCCCTAATTAGGTTGGAGGCGTGAAATTTTGCATACTTATAGCTGAAAACCTCACATCAAATAACAAACCATAAAATTTTTAAAAAGTCATTCATTTAACCCTCTGGACTCCCACATGTGTATTTTAAACAATTCTTTCTAAGTGAGTCCCTAAGTAGGTTGGAGGCGTGAAATTTGTCATACTTATAGCTGAACACCTCACATCAAATGACAAACCATAAAATTTTGAAATAGCCGTACATTTTACCCTTTAGGCTCCCACATGTGTATTTTAAACAATTCTTTCTAAATGAAACCCTAATTAGGTTGGAGGCGTAGAATTTTGCATACTTATAGCTGAACACCACACATCATACGACAAATCATAAATTTTTTTAAAAATCGTTCATTTAACCTTTTGGGCTCCCACATGCGTATTTTAAGCAATTCTTTCCAACTGAGCCCCTTATTAATTTGGAGATTTGAAATTTTGCATGCTTATAGGAGAACACCTGAGGCCAGGCGAGAAATCATAAAATCTTGAAAAAGTCTTACGTTTAATCCTTTGAGCTACCAAATATGTATTTTAAGCAATTCTTTCTAAGAGAGCCCGTAATTCAGTTGGAGACATGAATTTTTGCATACGTATAGCTGAATACCTCAAACCACACGGCAAATCATAAAATTTTCAAAAAGTCTTATATTATTTACTCCTGCGGGCTCTAACTTGTGTATTTTAAGCAATTTTTCTAACCTCCGCCCTTTTCACCAGGGGAGCACTTTTCCAACATTTGCCGACACCCATTTGACCATTCTTTCATATTATAAATCATAGCCTTACATATTTTAGTTCTACTTTTTACCGCCAGGGGTGCCTACTTATCTCGGGTGCTATCGGCCCTATCCCCTCGTCTTACGGATAGTATATAAAACGGAGTTTCGTTCAGATAAAGGTTTATTTAGAATAGAGTGCGCCCCTGGTTGCGAAATGTGGAACTAACAGATTTTTCAACGGGATAAAGTGTTTTGAAAGGAATATTAAACGAAACCCTCTGTGCGATCTGTGATCACACTTATTCACTTGTCTTTTACATGCTTTCTTTTAACTCACAATTATATTTGTCTGTGGCACTCAAATTTTGTGATTTATTTTTCACCCACTTCCTGTTGACATAGAGTTTTGAAATTTTGAATATCTATGCATTTCTGAGGGCAATACATGAATTGGACATCAATTTTTAAAAATTCGATACCTAAGGGGACAATGTTAGGGGGGGGGGGTGAATTAATGGTTACGTTTGATTTTCTATAGAGAAATCAGCATTAGCTTCAACAATGAGTATTTGTTTAAAAGTACTAATGACAGGGTTACCTCGATATCGCCAAACTTTGGCCAACGTGGCGAAATATCGCGAAATTTGGCAACAAGAAAGTTTTTATATATGAATCCAACTTAGAAATAACTGTCTAATTTGGCAAAATTCCCATTTAAATTCTTTTATCTTCCATAATTGAGCTTACCGAATTAAATTTGAACTCCGTGCATTTAAGGGTTTTTTTTTCAAGGCTTTGGTACTATTTGGTGCATTTAAAAACATATATATTTTTTAAATTTTTGTGAATTTTAATGAAGGTATGATTAAAAAAACAATTTCCATTTATATTAATTTCTTTTTAGTCTTTAAAAATGAAATTGGTACTTTTCCTGTATAAGGGCCTTTGCGAGGTAGAGAAAATGAGTTTGGCGAGTCAAATAAGCTTTTTATGAATATTTTCGTGCAACTTATTCATTGTTTCATATACTCAAGCAATTTTTTAAAGATTTTTAAAATTTATTTTGTGTAAATAAGCCACTTAACTATTTTTATATACAAACAAAAGTAAATTGTATATAAAAAGCAATGATATTATATATATAAATAAAATGTTTATATATATGTCACAGATGCCATATACGCACCAGGTTTGGCGTGATTTTGTATGCCAGTTTGGCGAAAACGTCGGTTTCGAATACCAGTTACATATAACGAGTTATAAATGCACGTTATTTTTTACTTCAATATGAAAACAAAATAAAGTGATAAACAAGACATTTTCTATTATTTTTAAAAGGAAATAACAATCAATAAATGATATACTTATAGAAAATAATTATAATAACGTTATAGATGATTACATCAGTGGTGGCTCGTGAGTGGCATTTTGGGGGCACTAAATCCATAGCTGCCAAATTTATTCTTCTCTTGCGACTATTGCTTTAAAAGAAATCTTTGTCATATTTATCGGCGGAATATTCGACCATTAAACAAGGTAATGATTTCTTTCAAAAAACAATGGTAAGAAAAGAATAATACTGCCCGTCATACATTTAATGCCCCAAAATATTACAGTTACGAGCCGCCACAGGTTACCATGTCAGGCAAAGTAACGCCACTTTGACGCTAATTAGGTACCCCTGTGCGTTTATGACATCTGTGCCATATTTACTTGTAAAAATAAGCATAAACGTTCATCAAGTTTGTTTTCATAGCTATTTATATCTTTTTGCAAGAAATCTCACTTTTTGAGGCCGAAATTGCACAAAATTAGAAAAAAAAAAAAAAACTAGAAAACGGGAAGCCTGTTTTTTCAGAATTTAGTGTCACCTCCGATGACAAACAAAATATATAAATATAGATAGTACAAAACATATTTCAGTTTTAAGACTTAAAACACACGCTTTTATTTTGTACAGAATGACGTCATCCGTATACGCTGAAGAATTCTTCATTTACGATCCAATCTTAATGAACTTCTACAGTAAAGTACGCATAGGACTATCTCTGAGGATATCGCTGAACATTACACAAATCCAAAAAAAGAGATGTCTTCTATAATAGCTCCACATTTGATCAGAAATCATTTATTTATATTTTTTCAAACTAGCACGTATTTTAATTATATATTTTTTAAGTTGTTAAGGGAAAAAGGCAACAAAAAGGTATAATTACTATTTTCCAACTATTTCCCCCCTTCTTTCTACAGAAATGGAGTACTGAGTTGCTAAAATTAAACAAATGGCGCTAAAAACTACAAAAAATTAATGTTTCAAAAATAAATTGATATGCAGTTTTCAATCAAATTGCATTTAAAAGTACCTTTTCTTCCCAATACGACGGTATAAGAATTGAAAATGTGCGATGTTTAGATTTAAAAATCTTAAAATACTAGAATAGAGAAGATTAAATTAAATTACAGTACAGTATTTGGCACTACATAGTTATACCGCCGACCAAAAATCTATCTCCAAACTATAAGATTGAATGCCAATAATGGTTGATCGTAAATGTCGCATTCTAAATACCTTATTACCATGCATTTAATGCTTTTCATGGTACTTTGCTGTTATATGTCTTTGGCATTTTTGTAAAAAAAGCACGACTTTCGGTGTTAAGAAAGTGAGATTTTTTGTTAAATCCTATAAATGACTATGAAAATAAAACAGAATAAGTATTATACTGGTTTACGTATATATATATATATATATATATATATATATACATATATTTAAAAATGCAACTGCTAACACGTATTAGATAAGTTATTTATGTTTGTGTATAATCTAATATATAAAAAAGAAAATTTGTCTATCTGTCTGTTTGAAATTCTATACAAATCCACAGTTTGGAAGCCAGAATTGTGAAAAGATACGTACATGTGTATTAAAACACGGCCGAGGCAACTAAAGTAATCCGGAATCGAAATAATTTTTAGTTAATTTTTAATTAATAAAAAACTAACCATTTTAACAGCAATTTCTTATCAAATTTAAACATTTTTCGTTATAGCAGTTGCCAACAACTAAAATACACAATGAAATTCCTACTACAACATTTAATTTTCTACTGCAAGATTTTCAAGTGAAAAATGAAAATGAAATAAATAGTTTGCCGAATTTAAAAAAGGGTGAATATTACGTCATAACTTTTCTTTTGCAAGATATTCACGTGAAAAATGAAAATGAAATAAATAGTTTGACGAATTTAAATGAAAGTGAATATAACTTCATAACTTTTCTATTTCAAGGTTTCCACGTGAAAGAGGAAAATATTACGTCATATTGGAAATATAAAGGACGTGGTGGATATAGTATAACGTCATATGAGTGTGAAAAATATATTGAAGCATGATAAAAACCTGATTAGGGAAATATTGGCGTATTTTAACATTATTCTCCAATTATAAATTAAAATAAGTTCATTTATAGCTGTATTCTTTTGCGTCTGTTATATACATTTATACATTTTTATATAGCGTTTTCATATGATTCATTAATACAACATTTCGACTGCATTTTTTAATGTTTGTTTTGTGTTGTATGTTAAATTTTGAAATTGATTTTTCAGAACAAACATCCTTCAAATTCTGGGCAACGCCGGGCACTTCAGTTTGTAACAGATAAATGGCTTTTGTATCTGTACATCTAATGCTAATATTATAAAGCGTTATAATATAAAGTGTATAATATTATTAATGCTTGTACGTTTGTGAGGTGTTATCTCTGAAACTACATAGCCAACTTAAAAAAATGTTGGTGGCCATCTCTGCTCCGTAAAAAAAACTATCTTATGTCAGTGCAACAACCTACATCGCTGCAGGAGCAAAAAAGTTCTAAAATTGCGATTTCTGTGATATTGATTGGGGTTAGAAATTTAAATTCGGTGTGGTGGTTACTTTTAAGATGTAAATACTCCTTGTAAAAATGTTTAAAAATTCAATTTAACAAATAAACGTAAAAATTTCTAGAATGGTTATAAATTATGACTTATTTGGAATACTGAAAATTCTGGAATACTGTTGGGATTAGAAACTAGAACTTTTGCATGACAGTAATTTCTAAGATGTAAATGCTCGTTGTAGAACGAATTCTAAAAAATTGAAAGACTAAAGAAAGCGGGAAAAGATCTAAAGATGATCTAAGTAACGAAGTACATGGAATTGTTATGAATGTAAACATGAAAATTGACATGGCTGTATTTATCTTGACGTAAATTCTCGCAATGGAACAATTTCTAAGAATGTCGTTACATAAAACACTTCAGAAACAAAAAAGTTTCGATTTTTTTCTATTCGTGTGTTACTGCTGATCCCAAAAACTTGAAGTTTTGCTTCGGGTTAGTTCTAAAATATAATATTTTCTTATGAATGGTTTCTAAAAAAATTAAAATTTAAAAAGATAAAATGAACGGAAAGCGTTCTCAATTACCATTAATTTGGAATTATTAGGTATAGAAACTTAAAATATTTCAAAATGCTGCCGTTTTATATTTGATATGAATTTTTTTTCGGATTCATTTTTTTAGGCATTTTATTATAAGGTCATATTTTCAATTGTCATTAGTAGATTTTTTATATATTAACTTATTCTGGTAAAATTTCATAATCGGATTCATATTGGCGTCTTTTAGCTTGTATGATTTGCTGAAAAAATATGTATGGATTCGTAAAATTCTTCAAATGAAACTTTGACAGCTCAAAGGTTATACAGACGATATATTCAGATCTTGTGTCATACTTTATACTGCAATCATTGCCGATTTCTTTTATTTAATACGTGCTAAATACAGCTCAACTTGTGCAGAATATGTTTGAAAACAAAACAATACAGCTTATGTAGTGGACGGCATACACTCATCATTTAAATCCAATCGAGCATATCTAAAACACACTCTATCGACGTATTGCATGCCACTGTTGATGTGTTCGGTACTTTGATACTATATCAGATTTTGAAGAGAGAATTCCTTAATTCTTATCGACAGACTCATTGCATCCGTGGAAAACAGATATTGTACAATATTAACTATGCCTGGGGAGCACACATCATATAAAGTATAGTCCATTCTTTTCAAACTTCATATATTTGTCATTTAAAGTTACTCAATTTGGTGCGAAGAGTCTGATTATGCTTTTGACAGCATTTTATACAGTTAAAATTCCGATATAAGATAATTTAGTGTTTCATTTTCAATTTTACTTTTAATATATTGCGTACTTTCAATTTTATATCCATGCATGGCTGTCTTGCATGGTTTGCTTTCCCACTTTTTTAAACAATGTATACGAATTTATATATAAGATTTTGTAAATCTGCGATTCGTTTATTTTCATCATTTCAATTTATCGCAGTATATGGACAATTAAAGATAACATCTCATATTCTTTGCTTCCACACGTTATTATTAAATCTATGTGCTTTGCAATATCGCTCAGACTAATCCCTCTGAGGGAAGTCCTAGTTTAAAGTATGTTTTAGAGTTCTTATCTCTAATTATTCTTGTGAAAGGATTTCTTCAAATGGGCCTTAGATTTTCAGAAATTAGATGCCGAGGTTTAGCATACGTTTCAAATACCCATTAGTTTGCAGCTCTCAACGTGTCTTTCGTGGTGTGGACGCAGAAAGCTGGCACACCACCCGTACGGCCCGAGTTCGATTCTACCTCTTGAATTTTTTTTTTCTTTTTTAATTAATTTTAGATTTTAACACTTTATTACAATTTGATTTAAATTTGATATATATTTGAATTGCTGCAAATTTGAATTTTTTTTTATTTTCGGAAAAAATATACAATTACGTTTAGGTTCTTTTTTTTCATGAAAATTTATATGTATTTTATCTAACTTGTAAACTAACATAATTACTGACGAAAATCCAAAATATTTTATGTCTAGATTTTTATTCTAATTATTATTTACATTTATATATTTTTATAATTTAAGCAAAGTTCAGAAACAGTATATCATATTGTTACATTTTCAATATTTCAGATTATTAATTTATCGTCTGCATTATTTCTCTATTTAAATTTAAATATTTAAGTTCAAAAACAACTTTAAAAACGTATTAAGTAAATAAATAAAAAGCATTCTAAATAATTTATATTCCGTGAATAATCCTATAATTAATAATTATTCAAAGTAATAAATATTATAATATGCAATTAAATATAATTCTAATAGTGTACAGATCTTTTAAAATATAAACATTACGGCATATCGTTCGTTAAAGTAACTTACAATGCTTTTCTTACAATCGCTAACTTACGAAAATATAAATTTAAAAAGTTATTTAATATTAATTATTTTATTCCAAAACTATTTTTTTGGATGCTACTATTTATTTCTAAGCGTTTGCCAAAATTTCATTAATTTTAAACCTTAATTTAGCGAGATATCCGCATTATAAAATTTAATCACTTCTGTCAGTTTTAAAAGACGCGCGATCCATTTTTTTTCCCCGACGCAGTTAGACATTTTTATCTTTCTTCCTCGCAGAAAAGGACGTCGTGACGTCACTCTATCCTCCATCTTGTTTTGGTATCATGGCGTGATATCGCCGGTACTCAGGAATGCAGGGGGAATGCAACTTCGATTACGATGCAAATCGTTATCAATATTTCGATTGCGATAAAAATCGCTATCGTGATGACTCAGATGTGCACGTGCCAGTCGCTGATTGGCGAATTTTAAGTTGAGCGTCGGTTTCAACGTTCTTTTTGAGCCATCTGGATTTTATCTCTCACACTTTTTCAAAATGTAGCGGTCTGTTTGGACGTACGGTTGAGGCTGAGGCCTCAGACGGAGAAAATGATGGCGAAGTACAGCACTCCTATCCGAACCTAAGAGCATACTCTCTATACTCCACAGATGTAACAGCATGCTGAAGCTCCTTCCATAAATAGATCTGTTACCATCTCAACAATCTTCCTATTGTTTTGACTTAAGATTCTTCCTGAACGACGATATCTCGAATCTTCAATCTATTCAACCAGAAGCTGAAGCATTGTAAAAAATATTCCAATCAGCTGAGCCAAGCAGACTGCGACCAATATCTGTAATGTTCCTGTTCTTCGAAGTCCAAGATTAATGTGCCAATTATTCCTGATGCCGTGATATGAGTGAACCGTTAATTAGTCCTATACAATCTATGTTTTCGAACTGAATTCCGTTTGGACAATAAACCGAACTGTTACACTTTAGAGACATTTTCAAAATAACCACGGAAAATAGCTGTTTAATATATAGTAATTGATTTACATATTGTATTCATCTTAATAATGGAAAATACGAAGTTGCTTGGCCAAGTATGATTATGTGTTGGTAAAGAAAATTAAATTCATGTTAACTGTACATATTTGTCTGTTTACTTCAAATGGGTGAGTCTCTTTTATTTTTATTTTTTAGCCTCCGATGTTTTTATGGCAACATATTCTAAATTAATTATTTTGTATATTTAACTTTAATTCTTAATATTTTCATTGGTTGCCAATTCATTTTAATTTTCAGACAACCACTACGGCGATCCACGGCCACATACACATACACAAATATAGCACATATATATATTTACTTTATTGTATTTTAACTGAAAATTTATTTTTTCGTGTAAATTATAAATAATAATTTTGATGTCAATTTCAAAATATTTTTTCATTCTAACAAATAATGATAATAAAGCGAAAATTGTCAACTGGAAATGTAAAAATCGTCTGCGGATCCCGCATGCTGTGAAATGTCAGTAATGTTTTGCTGTCAACAGAAATATTCCTGGTATTTCGCAGGAAACTCACTGGCATTTCTGTAGAAAGTTTTTAACATATACAGTAAAGCTCCAGTTATTTTCAAGAAATGTTTCTTGGAAATAATGGTCAACTCAGCTGCCCATTTTTTCCCAGGAACGTTGCGGAATTTTTTTTACAGTGCATATGAGATAATTTTATAGTATATTTTTTAATTACTACACAAGACAGAAAATACACAACACACAAGACAGAAAATACACAATAACAACATTAATGATTACTTAGAGTCTTAGATGTTTCAACATTCGAATAAAGATTCATTAAAAAATTAATGTAGTTTAGAATAAAAGAAAAATGAGGGTTAAAGCATGATAATTTTTGAAGCTGGTATAATAAAAAGCAGATTTGTGAAACTATTTCTCTGCCATTTAATAAGGCTTTTCTCAAATCAAAAAGAGCTGCTTTCTGATACATTACTGAATTCACCGCTTTTCGGAAGCGCATAAGAGTGGTAGGTGTTCTCGAATTATATAATCG
Organism: Maratus speciosus; assembly: GCA_963932465.1. NCBI lineage: Eukaryota > Metazoa > Arthropoda > Arachnida > Araneae > Salticidae > Maratus > Maratus speciosus. The sequence goes on along the minus strand of OZ010800.1, from coordinate 412,791,563 downwards.
AATAACGTTATCATTTTTTGATAAAGGCAATATATCTATGAGAAAATACTGCCGAAGTTAAAGTTTTGAATTTAATTTCCAAAAACGATAGCGCGGGAAAGGAGAAAAACCTGCATTCACGTGACAAGAATCTCTCGTATCTCGATAAGTAATTTATATATAAAAAAGGGAAAATGCTATTATATTCCAAAATCCCTTCAATAGTCAGGCCTGTCAATTTTATGCCTTTACAGTAAAAAATTATTCAAAAAATGTGTTAGAAAATTTCTCATTGTTGAGCAGTGAATTTGAGAATTGCCTTAAGGTATATTTCGTTCATTATCGTTATTAATATTTTCACAAAACATATTGCTTTTCCTACACATTCTGAGAACAATAAAGTCCAGTTCCGGCCCTGTTCGACTATGTAGAAAAAAAATGCAAGCCTGATCTCGGCCCTGCACAAGTCTGCTGAAAGTATTAAGCCATGGCTCAGACACCATGTAGCTGTCCGATGTTGATCTCTACCATTACCGTCTCAATGTACAAGGCCAAACAGGTGGAGAAACTGAAACCCCTTTGACGTCAATAAAGAAGATTACTCGCATGACCAGCTTGCAGTACAAATCCACCCCACCCGAGTATCAGTTCTCAGTAAAATGGAGTATAGCTCACCTCGTGGTATACTTTCCTGTAAATTATTTTCGCGAAATTTGATTTAGTTTAATTAATCTATTTAATTGTGAAGTTGTGTATGGTTACCTGATACATGGTTACATGCAATTCCAAGAAAACATTATCAAGTGACTAATTCATCAAGGGTAAGTTTCGCATTTTATTGTTATCTTTGCAATCTTTATTTAGGTTGAAATTTTATGATGCATTTTCAGGGTTTATTGTCCATAGTAATTTCTGCTGATTTCAGACATTCTAGTATATAGCTTGATTTCAACTAATGAATTTTTTTCAATGACTATTCAAAATTTTTCTACTGGTATCAAACGACGCCTTTTAAGATTGTGGTTTATTGCTATTTTATTTGTAATTTTAAAAGTTAATAAGCATGGAAATAAACGTTCAATGTATTAGAAAGGATCGTTGATAGTTTAATTTTAAAAACTACAAATAATATTATTATTACAATTTTGTAATTTCAATATATCTAGACAAAACTTTAATTTTTGAATTCTTATTAATTAGTATGTAAAATTTATGAAATAGTGTTGTATGAAGAACTCAAGTCTGTTCTAATTATATAAAATGAATTAAAAATAATAGTAATAATAAAGTATTTTATTTTATACCTATCATTGTTTATATGAACATAGTTTTTTAAAATTATTTGTATTACTTAACTTTTTTTTTAAATCTCTGTTTTTTTTTTTAACCATTAAACGTCTTCTTACTTATTATTTATTTATTTTTTTTAAATTTGTATGAAATTGTTTTATGTATTTAAGAATAAAAATGATTCTTTATGTTTATCAGAAAGTAGATACTTGTTTACAAACAGCCTTAATTGTCAATATGAATTTCAAATATAAAACGAATGAAAAAATAATTACGAATAGTAATAATGAATTATTTTATTTTATATCATTGTTTATACGAACACAAAATTTGTTTTATGGCTATTTTATTTGTAATTTTAAAACTAATAAGCAGAGAAATAAACATTCAATGCATTAAAAAGGATATGTGATAATTTTATTTTAAAAACTATAAATAAAATTAGCTCAAATAAAAATCCTTGAAGATGTCTTTTGACATCAGTAGGAATAGTTTTAAATAAATGTTGAATAATAAATTAGACTTTTTTTCTATTTTTATTTTGTAAGCATTAAAAAGAAAAATATTTTTTTTATTTACAAGTAACTTAATTCTAAAATTTTAAGTATACAGCTAGACTTGTTTGTTCTTTCATGTAATTTCAAAATTTTCTGATAAAGGACTTAAATAGCCTGCATTTTGTAAACAATTTTTGCATTTTTGTTTGTTGCAATATATTCTTAAATGATTGTGTTATCAGGAAAAATGATAAAGTAGTACTATAAAAAAGTTCGAAAAAGAAAATTAGAAAGTTTTATTTGTAATTTTAAAAATAAAATTATCACCGATCCTTTTTAATACATTGAATGCTTATTTCCATGCTTATTAGTTTAAAAAATTACAAATAAAATAATCATAAACAAAAATCTAAGAGATATCATTTGACACTGGTGAACTAATTTGATTAGACAATGCGGGATTTTTTTTTTTTTTTCTCTTTCTCATTAGATGAAATCAAGAAACACTTTAGACGAGAATGTCTAAAATTAGGAGATATTATTATGGACAAATAACACTAGAAATAAATCCGAAAATTTCATCACAAATAAAGATTGTAAGAATACCATAAGAAACTTACCTTTGATGAATTAGTCACTTGATAATCTTTTCTTGGAATTCCATGTAGCCAGGTATTTTCTAATTCTTTTCGACCTAGGAAATCTGAATATCGTGGATCTTGAATTGTTAATGTAATTACTTTTGCACTCCAGTATCATTCAACACTGAGGCGTTTCCTTTTCTTATATCGCAACTTATGATTAAAAATTCATAATTTCACGAGCAAATAGGTTAGTCAAACTAAATCGAACTTCGGAAAAATAATCCATAGCAACTGTACCACGAGGATTTTTGTGGAAATTGTATACAATTTATATTGTCGTGAATCGATAAACGCTATTCGGTTCTTTGTCACTTAAATACTAAGAAACGTGTGCCAATTTCATACCTTTATTAATAAAAATTACTTCATGAATATATTAAAAAGATTCATATTTATGAGCGAAGGGGGAAAAATGACATCCTTTAAAAAATATTTGAAAATTAGAAAATGATATTTTAATACTTATTGTAAAGTTATTTTTCATAGTATATCCATTATCAATTACAAAATAAATTATACTTGACTATTCTCTTCCTCCCCTCCCCCACCACCACCATTGAACCAAAGATAGTTACAAAAACTGTTATAAATTTTAAATATACTTTAAATAATTGAAAATGTGCCCATTTTTTTTAGCTTAATTCAAAATGTCGAAGGAGGATGAAGGTCCCTCTCTTGGGTCTATTAAAATATGCTTCTGATCTAAAATTAATGTGATTTTTCTTTTTTTTTTCAATTACGAGATAATGGCTTGGAAGTATATCTAAAATAATGACTCAAAAATTGTATTAAGGGTGTATTCGAAAAAATATTTTTTCACCCTCAACAACTCGAAATTTTCCGAGACATTTTCAGACTCATTTTTAAAAGTAAAAACATGAAACTTGCTGGGGTGATTTTTGAAGAGTTGTATAAGGTGCCATGTGATTTCCTTTTTCGCTCAATTAATTAGAATTTGATTTTTAAGCAATTATTTTCTCAGTATGACCATTTTTTTCATCCCCAGATCACCCGCTTCCGGAAATTTCGGTTCAAAACGCCGATTTTGACAGCATTTTTTACAATATTTTCTGCATTTATCAAGAAATCGAGAAGCACGGCACATTAGGTAGTTTCTAAATAAGAGAATTTCCTAGTTTGATGCGTTTGAGAGCAAAAATGAATTCAAAAATGAATCAGAAAATAAGCAGTTTGGATCGGAATACACCCTTAACTGTTTTCTAAAAATAACAAAAATGTTATATTTAGGAGTTCAAAAATAATTTAATTAAACTAGATCCGATTTCATATATTTTTCCAGAGGTTATGCTTTCCTTTTTTGCAATTTTTTTTTCACCATCTCCATTCTTCTTCCAAGGGGGGGGGGGGAATCTTTAATTCATAGAAGACTCTTACGAAATGGTCAAAATAAATATTTCGAATACCATTCGTATACTATTACTAATATCAACTCAGCAGTTCTTATATATATTTCGTCAGTTTTACTTTTTTACAAAATTCAATATTACAACATAAGAATATACATACGATTTCTTAAAAAAAAAAAAAAAATCTGTATCTATCTTTTAGACAATTTGCATAAACTTCATTTTGACATTAACTTCAGAATTCAAAAAAGAATTAGCTGTTTATGAAAATAGCTTCCTACTTTTATAAAATTGGTTCTTCGAAATATAATCTTCTTCCTTAAATAAATAAATAAGCCTATCGTGCTAGTACCTAGTAGTAAGTTATTATAGTAGTAAGTTTTTGGCTGAATTTTGCGGAGAAAACATCAGCACACAGTTATCTTCTTTCATCTTTATTTGGTATGTCACGAAACCAGTTCGTCTCTACGCTGGACATGTTACATTTCTGTATTGATGTTGTCAAACTAGCATCGGCTCGTGACGCACATTTATACTTATTCTCACGAAAGTTACATTCATTGAAAATAGCTCATATTTTATCGCCTACGGTGAAAGTTTTATAGCTGGCCGGTAGACCCGCTTAATTTCTTTTATCGGCCCGTGCATACCAGGGATGTAGTGAAGGGTATACGCCGTAGCCGTATACCTTCTGGATTTTTTTAAGGAACACAGTACACCCTCTGTTTCTCCAGAAAGCTATAGTATATACACTCTAGGGTATATGCTCTGCCTTGAGTGCACACCCTCTGCTTTGAGCGTATACTCTCTATTTCTTTTACGACTACACCACTGGTGCAGACCTCTACCACAATCAATTCATGCAGTTATTCTTACTGAGTAATTACCATCAAAGGTTAGTTTATTCATTATTATTTATTCTTGTAACTTTCACACTTTTAAGCACATTGTTGCTCCCATCATTCAGTTTTGTTTTTATCTTTCGTTGAGTTTTAATTGATTTTGCTTCTTTATTTGGAAATGTATAATTTCTAAAAATTTAATCAGTTTTGCAAACCAGCTTTGCATTTGACTAGTACAATTTAATGCACAATCGTTTTTAATTTATTTATTTATTTATTTATTTTGTATTTTAAATGTATTTTGAAATTTGGAAAGTATTTTGTATTTTTAGTTGAAAAAACAATGTATTTTGTATCGAAAATGGTTTTTCGATGTATTTTGCCCAACTCTGAACAAAAACAATAAGTTTTAGGACTTGTACTATTCATTACTATCTTACTTTTCATCTGTCGGTGATATTTGGTATTAAATAAGGAAGCATGCTGAATAAATTACGTACTCCATCCATAAATCATCTGCAATAATAATTTATATAACTTTTCCCATTTGCATTCTATTCCACGTTTACGTGCGTTCGTAATTATATAAATACGCATCAGCTATAGTCGTCGTCTGGTCCGTCCGCGCGCCTGTCCGTCAGTCCGCATATAACAGCTCAAAAACTACCCAACCGAATGGTTTGAAATTTAATATATAATTGTTACAGAATTTCGTCGAGACATTTTAAATTTTATGAAAATCGAATCAAAGCTTTAAAATATAAAAGTTTCCTTCATTCTATTAAATCCTATCATACATATTAACTTCAATGATATCCCGTGATAGGTAATGATTCTAGGTTGCCATGATGATGACGTCCTATTTAAGATGGAGTCCTATTATTTCCTATTATTGAATTATATATGTATAAATAATCATAAAAAATTCTATATTCATGTATTTTTGCATAATAGTGCAACAGCTTACTGCACAGAGACCTGAATATTTAAAAAACTAGTTATGGTACGAACGCATCTCATTTGCCATGTTTGGCGCACAATTCCAGAGTTGTTTAAAACCGTTATATGTCACAGTGTATTTTTTTTTTCCAAAATAACTTCCCTTGGTCGTGCCGACACTCACTCTGGATTAGATTTCAAAACGTTTTGAAGAAATTACAGTAGAACCTCGATTATCCAAAGTATTTCGGACCGACCCTCTTTCGGAAAATCGAGAATGCTTCTATTTTAAGATTAAGGAGAAATATATGCAATATTTCTTATTATGGTAAAAAGTGCTTAATAAAATAAAGCAATAGCAAAATAGGAACAAGAATAAATTACCTGAATTTTAATTTTGAAATTAAGTTCATTTTACATCACGAGGGTTTGGGAAAATGTTTTTGTTTGTCGCAGGTTCGATTGCCTTTGCTTTGAAGCTCTATCACGGAGTTTTTTTTATATTATTAGTTCCCCAGTATCACAGTCCTTCTGCTGCTCAAGCCATGCCAAACCTTTTGTAAAACATTCAAAAGCTTCGGAATTACTAATTTATTCGTTTTCTTCGTTCCATTCCGCAGCTTACGGGAGCTCATGTTAAATGCAAAATAATTCTAAGAAAGGGGATCAAAAATATTTATATGTACTCGTAGTTCAGAAAGGAGTGCTTGCACACAAGGAATATGATAGTTAAAAAAAAACTTTTAAAATGGATTTTACACACAAGGAATGCGATAGTAAAGAAAAAAACAAAAAAAAAACAAAAAAAAAAAAACTTTAAAAATGGATTTTGGATAAAAGAGGTTCTACTGTACTTCCTGGAACTGTACACTGTTGAAATAAAATATCAGCGTTCGCATAAAATGTACTTCTACGCGGTGCGACCGTCAAGGTTTCATATAAAAATCTTCGACACATTTAAATGCACTTGCACAATTTGTAGGTTGTACCAGGGTTGGCAAGGTTTTTCCCACCCCCGGTAAATACCATGGTAAAAACCGGTATTTACCGTCCTGGGAAATACTATGTTTTTCCCACATGGGAAAAACTCATTATTAAAAACATAAATAGAAATTCAAAACAACCTTTAAAAATGTCAAAAATGAGTTTTAAGTAAATAGCTTGAAAGGTTAAAAAAAAAAAAAAGTAAGATCTGCAAAAACAGACAATGAAGTGCATTTATTTAAATATTTATACACTACACATATTCCCAAACGTTTACCAATAATAATCCTATTCTTCGTTTGCCCCTTCCACATTGGATTTTAGCATCATATAACAAAATACTAATTTAGAGGCTTTTTGTAAACAGAGTTTATTTCTAATCTTGTTTTGGATGAAAAAAAAAAATTAGAAAAAATACACTCCAGAGATTTTGATGATGCAGGACATCCCTGAAGATGTTCCATTAATTGGAGAAATCCTGCATCTATTCCAGTTTTACTTAAATTCTTCCACCACAGTGCAGGTGAAATAGTGTTTGTAATGTCTTCGGAAAAGGTGCATCTTCTCACTTGAATTGTATTGTGAGTACTTTGGATTTAAAGTCTGTAAATATTCACGAGCAGATTCCTCCTGATCCTGTGATAACTTTTCACCTTTATATTTCAGATTCATCAGGTGTGCCAAAAAATGGACAGGGGTCATTGCTTTATCAATGTTAGATTTCACTTTGATGAAATGTGGATTGAGTTCTTTATTTCGAAGAAGCTGTAGGTAAATTTCACAAGCATCAGCAATATTGGCATTATTATAGAGTTGCAACTTTGTAAGAGCTTTTGGAACTGGTTCCATTTGGTTGTTCCTTCTTTATACAGAGATTATTTACTAAGCACTTAAATGTTTTTATCAATTTCATCTTCATGATTATCGACAATTTGAAGATAAAAAGTCCTGTTAGTAGTAAAAGTTTTTAAACATGCTATTTGTGAGTTTCACCTGGAATTTGTGGTTTAACTGAATTGGAATACTCTTTCAATAAACTCCCAGGGTTATGGTGATTTCTAAAAAAATTCTGAATTTTGGCAACATTAGCCACAACAGAATCAGTAGTCACATTCTTGCGAATATTTAAATAATGGGATGCAGATCTGTATGTAACTGGTATAATATCTTCCGTTTCAAGATTCTGCCTTATTGTAAGCATTTTCTGTTCATTATCCAAACCGAAACTTTTTGCAGTGCATCCATATGTAGCTGCTGCTGCAATTTTTGCCCCACAAGCAAGATTTGTACAATACTCTCTTGTTTTCTTATTTTTCCCGAAATCTATTGCAGAAAGAGGCATACTTTTTCCATTACAAAATATGGAATTGGCTATAAAAGGGTCATTATGGACATTACTCCATCCAACTTGCATGAGAGTAACAGTTCTCCCAGCTATTTTCTCTACAGCAGATTCTTGAATTTCTGCTTTATTCAATAATTCTTATTTATTTATATTCCTTTCCTACAAAATAATTTTAAACCTAAGGAAAATTTGTAATAACTATGTATTTCTATCTTTAATTTTACACATCAGATTCGGAAAGCCAGAATATTTCTTACATATTGTCATTTGGAAGTTTTTCCTGGTATTTACCAGTTTTTCCCGGTATTTACCAGTTTTCCCCAGTATTTACCAGTTTTTCCCGGTATTTACCAGTTTTTCCCAGTGGGATGGGAAAAACAAGTTTTGGACGGGAAAAAGCCAACCCTGGGTTGTACACAAATTTGTAGGTTTGATTCATTAATAAACCAGAAGATCCAACTCGAGCTTCTCGGGTTGCAAAACATAGTTCAACAGTTTATTGCTTAGGGGCATATCAAAACCGACCAGGGTTGCCGGCTTTTTTCTACATTTGAGGAAATTTTAGTACATGTAAGTGCATAAAATAAAAAACAATTTAAAAAAAAATCTCCAAATAAAACTAGTTGAATTGGAATTTTGAAAAGCTAGTTGCTATTTAAAATAGCGCATATTCATGCATAAATTAATGCATATGTTATTCAGAATACTGTTTTAATAGCGAGAAATGATGTTTTTATTAAATGACTGATTTTAAATAAATGTTTATGAGAAATAAAATAAGACTTGTATATTAATATCCCTTAAAATCTACGAACATAAGAATAATAACGAACAATACAAAATAAGAACAATTAAAAAAAAAAAATCAATAACGAACAATACGAAATAAGAACAATTAAAAAAAAAATCTCCAAAAACTTGTTGAATTAGAATTTTGAAAAGCTAGTTGCTATTTAAAATAGCGCATATTCATGCATAAATTAATGCATATGTTATTCAGAACACTGTTTTAATAGCGAGAAATGATGTTTTTATTAAATGACTGATTTTAAATAAATGTTTATGAGAAATAAAATAAGACATATTAATATCCCTTAAAATCTATACAAATAAAAGAACAAATCGCTCTGTATGTCTGTGTGTGCGATGGCTAGCGAAAACTACTGCACGTAGAAGTCTGAAATTTTAGATGTGAATAGCCCAAGACAGGTCCTGGTGCACCTGAGGCTCAGTTTTTTTAATTTTTAAGGTCCCCTTTAAGTTTTTGTGCACTAAATTGTTAATAACATGCCTCTTTTCTATCCGATCTTCGTTTTAGGGGTGAATTCTCTCAGTTTCTAACCATTTAAGTTAAGACCCTGGCACACTTGCAAGGGGCCCCTTGAAGTTTTAGTGCACTTTATTAATATCATGTCTCTTTTCTATCCGATCTTCGTCGTTTTTGGGGTGATTTCTTTCAGTTTTTGCCCCATTTCTACATTTCAGTTAAGACCCTGGAACCCTTGCAAGGGGCCCCTTGAAGTTTTAGTGCATTAAATTGTTAATAAATTGCTTCTTTTTTATTCGATCTTCATTTTTGGGATACTTTCTCCATTTAGTTATTCTCCCGTTTCCACATTCCAGTTAAGACCATGGGCCCGTATAGGGTCCTTTAGGGGCCCTTAAATTTTTTGTGTGCCATGCGTTTTTTCACATCCTAATTTTTTCACCTTCGCAGTGCGTAATTTTAAAGTTGAGTCTTGAACTCTTCTCCATAGACCAACACTCACATATTTATATCCTTTTTTAAGCATTTCCCAATTTTTTTGCACATTTCTTTTAAATTATATTCTAATGATTAATTCATATCCTATGACCCTATGCTTCAACTCGACTAATCGAAGATCTAAAACGCTAAGTAATAAAACGTTGTAACATATTTTCATGTTAGGACCCTGTTCTGAAGTATCATTTGGCCCCCTATTATAACTTCCTTAAAAATAGTCCGATTCACTAGCTTTTTTCCTTTAAGAACATCTTTTAGGTTCTTCAGCTATTACATGAACGACAAAAAAATATTTTAGAGTTCAACTACCACCAATTTTGAGAGTAAATCGTCTTCTTGGGGCCCTTGGTGCATCTTCTTTAAAAATTATTCGAATTCCTTGCAGTTTTCTTTACTATAGTTCTAACGTCCTCAGATTACATTAAAAACTACTAAAGAGTGTATATATACAAAACTACTGGAAGTACATGCCACTTAAATCCCTTCCCCCTGGGGCCCGGTACAAGGCCCCTTGAAGCTTTTGCACAATAAATTATTGATAAATTACCCCTCTTAATCCGATCTTCATTTTTGGAACCATTTAGTTATTCTCCAGTTAAAATCCTGGGGCACCTTAGGGTCTTGTAGGGCCCGATCCGAGGGCCCTTGACCTTTTTGTGTGCTATGCATTTTTTACACCACAATTTTATCACCTTCTCATTGCATAATTATAAAATTGAGTCTTGGACTCTTTCCACTAGACCAACACCCTCATATTTTTATTGGGTCTCTAGGACCCCTTTTTAAGCATTTACCCCATTTTTGAGCATTTCTTTAAAATATTATTCGAATGATTATTTCATACCCTATGATTAATTTTGACTAATTGAAGATCTAAACGCTAAGTACTAAAACATGTTTTCATGTTAGGGTCCTGCTCTCAACTATCAGTTGGGCCCTTTTGGGCCGCCTGTTATAGCTCCCTTAAAAATGGTCCGATTCACGAACTTTTTTTTCTAACAACTTCTTAGGTTCTCTAGCTACTACATGAACAACAAAAAGAAAATTGCAGACTTCAGCTATCACCAATTTTGAATATTAATAGTCTTCTTGGGGCCTTTGTTGCAGCTTCTTAAAAACTATACTATTGCAATTTTCTTTACATAGTTTTAGCGTCTTCCAGCTACTTTAAAACCTCTAAAAAATTTTCTTATACTCAACTACATTCCAGTTAAGACCCTGTCCCTTAGTGCCCGGTCTTTCTTTATACCTCAGCTACCACCTTTTTCTAACATTAATCTCCTTTTTCAGCATCAACTTACGTCTACTCACTACAGCCGTAAATTAAAAATCGCGTTACTTTAAAGGTAACTGTAGATAAGGGATTTCATCCGTTTATTAAATATCGTGTTAATGCTAACAGTAATTCGTAAAATTTACAAGGTGAGGAGGCATCTTCCACTTCTTGGTGGCGCGTTATTTCCTCGGGTTTAAGGGCCCAATTTCAACGGGGTTTGCTTCTTTCAACTTAGATTGCAAATCAGCTACTTTCTGTATTATGAAATTTTATCTTACACTTTAGTTACCAACATTTTCTAACATTTATGGTGCATTCTTTTTTTTTCCTGTGGGTTTGATACCTACGAGGTTTGGCTCACTCAACTTAGTTTTCGATTGTCTCCGGCACGTGCGGGCACTTCCGGTGAATGCTGTCATAGGTAGTGGCGATCTAGATTACTGGTTCTTTCAGAAAGAAATTTCATGGGAACACATTAGACGCTGCGGAAGGCAATGGGGCCTCCGAAATTAGGTTCATTTAAAAGAATTTCCAAAGATATAAAATCATCCAAACTTAAGTTTTGTTTAAGGTTTTTATTTACAAACCCCGGGCGGGTCTGCTAGTTAGTTAATAAAATATATAACTAAGCAACCATTGTCCTTTTTAATTATATAAAGCAGTAAAAAAAAAAAAAAAAAAAAAAAAGGTGTTAAGGTCAGTGTAAACCACAGAAAGCAATTTGTATGGCCTTTTATTCCAATATTAATGTCTTCATTATTTAAAAATTGGTTTATATTGATTTCTACCTCTTTAAAATTAATTAAAAAACACATAAAAATAAATTAAAATGCTTCACTATTAATTAAAAGCCACCGGCGTGGCTTTTTTTTTTTGCAACCCTGAAACCAACCCAAGATTTTTTTTTTTTTAATTTTTCAATAGCAATACCCAAGTTTGACACCATATATAAATTCTACACCCTTCAATTAACGTAATTACAAATTTTAATGAAATTCCTACGATTAGTTTCCGAAAAATTAAGTATTATTGAAGTTCCGTACTAGACTGTTGAATTGCTACAGAATGACTATGTCATTTCTGTTAATGTATTATTTCTTGTCAATAGTACTCGCTTAATATGTTTCGACTAATGTCAATCCAAATGTTTCAGCAAGTTGGAAATTGCTCGTCAAACGTCCGTACTATAACTAGTTTTATAAATATTTTTTTGCACCGCATATTGTACTGAATGTATATTTTAGTGCACTTCGTAAGTGCATATCCATTCCATTCTGTTCGAAAGGCTGTAACATCATTAAAATGCACTTGAAATAATTTTTTCACATTGGCCTTAATGTAACGGAAAACTTTTGACTGTCCCTGTCATTAAACTATACATCCGATTTTCATAAAACATTTTTTGCAAACATTTTTTGAAGGATGCTATATAGCTAAGAGTAGGATCCAGGGGGGGGGGGGGGGGGGTCTAACCCCCCCCCCCCCCCGTATGAAAAACGTTTAAGGACTTATGCTTACAATAACAGTAAAAACTTCGAATACAGAAACTCAGAACCAATGAAATACTTCGTTTTAAACAGATTTCCGTCTTAGAAGGTAAAATTTTAATATATCGGACATGTTTTGTTTTTCTTTTTAGACAGGATTCCATTATAGTCAGGTTTCATTTTTATAGGTATCTTCACTGGCTATTAAACCCTCCGCTCTATAGTATAGCTCTGAAAAGAGATGTATTAGAGTAAAACTTGTGAAAACGAAACCTGTCTATAACAGATTTCTTTCTAGAAGGGGAAAAATCAAATTTCGTTGAAAAAACACCATACAATTATACTTGCTAAGTCGGAAACCTGTTTAAATGGAGCTTTGTTCTAGTCCCTTTCGAAGTTTTACTTACAGGGGCGCCATTTCACGAGTTTCCTAACGAAGGACAAAGAAAATTTTTCTTTGAGGAACAGGGAACGTGGAAAATTACACAATTTGCAGAACTGCACAAATCACGTAGAAAAAAATTCCCGCACAATAAAACATGCTCTACGTGACTTAGTCTCCATAACTTCTTTCACAAGCATGTGATTATTCCACAAATTATTTTTAATTTTCGTGAAAGTCCGCGATTTTTGTTTCTTTCGAAATCCGCAAAATCAATTCGTCAATGGGTCACAGAAAAAAATCGCGAATCTTGGAAATTTTGAAAAAAAAAAGTCTCAAAATGATCGCTTAAAAAATCGCTAATCTCTTCAAACGACCGTGGAAAATATCACTAATTTCATCAGAGATCGCAAAAAGAAATACAGATTTCGTTAAATGATTGCACAAAGAGAAAGCTTGAATTTCGTAAAAGGACTGCGAAAAAAATCGCGAATTTCGTCAAAAGATTGCACAAAAATTCACGAAATATTAGTCGAACAATCGCACAATAAAATCGAGGAGAAATTCGTCAAACAATTGCGTAATAAGGTCCAAAATTTTGTCTAACTCTCATGCAAAAAAATCATAAATATTATTAGTCGGAATCAGAAACAAAATCACGAATTTCAATAAATGATAGTGATAAGGAATCGTGAATTTTGTCAAAAAAAATAGCGAAAACAAATATCGAATTTCATTAATTGGTCTCGGAAAAATATTGTGAATTTCGGCAAGTGCCCGCGCGAAAAAAATCCATTTTGTATAACGCTTTCAGAAAAAAAATCGTGAATTCCGTGAATCGATCGCGGAAAAAATCGCAAATTTCGTCAGATGATCGCAAGAAAAGAATCATGAAATTCAATCAGTCATGAGGTAATCAGCCAACGAACGTCATGAATAGGTTACGAAATTTTCAAATTTTATGATCTATAAGTAGGGTAATTCCGGGATTTATGCGGCACATTTTTTTGAATGTGTGTATAAAGTCCCATGGTGGACATAAAAAAAAAAAAAAAATCATGCTGTGCTATTTAATGTTAAGACCAATGTCAGACGGGCGTCTGACATTGGTCTTAATATACAACGCGTGTGCTGCGACAAAAAAATTCAAAACAAATTATTCATATTTTTTAACAATTTTTTTCTAAAGCACAACACTGCGGCGCTTCACCCGTACATTCAGGCTGAGACGCGCACGGTAGTTATTCCGCGCTTGTAATACGATCAGAATGAAATTATAAATGAAAATATTAAAAAAAAATATTCATATCTGGACTATAATTAACAATGTAATAACAAAATGAAACTAAATGAGTACAATGAAACGTATTAGCAGATTCAAATTAATAATTGTTGCCTACTTTCCCTATTAAAATTATCGACCTTTTTTTTTTATTACATTAAATTTGCATTGTTATTTGAGCAACAACGTAACATCAATGTATTAGAAAGGGAAAAGAAAAAAAGTAAAATTGTGTTTACATAATTTATTTGTTAACCCTTTCGGGACCGGTGGCTTTTACACAAATTTTATTCAGTTGGTAGCACTTTTTAAAAAGAAGTTACCTTTACTTAACCCATTGGGGACGAGCAACACGTATACGTGCCGCATGAAGCGCTCAGAATCCTTGTTTTCCCTCACCAGTAAAATTTTACTGTAAAATTTGCCTTATTTAATCAAAAGCGATGCCGCGTCGCGCTATAGCGCGTAAATTACGTGAAAAATCGGAGACTGGACGCAAAAAAATAGCTCTTACGCGTCCCGCAGGACGCGTAATTTCGTCAAAAAATCGCGGAAAAAAGCTGATTTTCGTCAAAGGATCGCAAAAAGTTGCGCAGATTTCATCAAAATATCGCGGAAAATACGCGGTTTTCGTAAAAGGGCTGCGAAAAAATAGCGTATTTTGTCAATTGGTTGCGAAAAAATAGCGAATTTCGTCAAAAAATCGCGGGAAAAGGGAGATTTTCGTCAAAGAATCGCAAAAAATAGCGCAAATTTCATCAAAATATCGTGGAAAAACTATTTTCGTAAAAGGGCCGCGAAAAAATAGCGTATTTCGTCAAATGATCGCGAAAAAATAAAGAATTTCGTCCAAAAAGCGCGGAAAAAAGCCGATTTTCGTCAAAGGATCGCAAAAAATAGCGAAATTTCATCAAAATAACGCGGAAAAAACGCGATCTTCGTAAAAGGGACGCGCAAAAATAGAGTATTTAGTCAAATAATCGCGAACAAATAGCGAATTTCTTCAAAAAATCGCGGAAAAAGTCGATTTTCGTCAAAGGATCGCGAAAAAAGCGCAAATTTCATCAAAATATCGCGAAAAAAACGCAATTTTCGTAAAAGGCCCTGCGAAAAACAGTGTATTTCGTCAAAGGATCGCAAAAAAATAGAGAATTTCGTCAACGATCTCGAAAAAAGATCACATTTCGTCAAAAAATACGATTTTCGTAACAGGTTCGCGAAAAAACAGCGAATATCGTCAAAGCATCCAAAGCACCAAAAAAGATGTGCAAACCAAACTTATAAGTAGAACATTCATAAAATGGGATTTAATTTCTTTTTTTACGAGATTCTTAAAAATACAGCATGATTTCAGTGTACTTTGATAATGTTTTCAGGGGTGGACCAGTGACCTTCCCAACCCCCCTTCTTACTGCATTGAAATGTCTCCCACCTTTTGAAGATTTATGATTTGATGCTTATTTATGATTTAGATGTGAATTTACCTTCCAAGGAAAATGTCCGATTCCAACACAGATCTGTGCTGACAAATAATTCAATGGGAAGTGCAATGAAAGCACCTATGTACCCCTTTGCTTAATATAAGTATTATTTTTTTTCAGCAAAAATATCTTTTTCAATAAACCCGCCTTGCCCCTTAAAAAAAAAAAAAAAAAAATGCGAACATAAGTGATACTTGTTAGTGGAACTTAATATCTTCTACTCTCAAATAAACATTATTTTACAATTAAAATTGTATCTTGCATTTTTACTTTTAAAAAAGTAAAGAAAATTTCTCTTAATATTTTTTTAAAATATCTTATTTGAGTGCAAATAACACTGGTTTTAATTCATTATTTAAACAATAATTAATGCATTTATTTGATCTTTTCCAAATAAACAAGTTTAATTTATTCCTTTAAAATATGAATTATTATTGATGGGGACCCGCTTTTGTAAAAAAAGGACCCAGATTTTTGGAAATCCTGGGTCCCCGGGACCCAGGATTTTTCAAGTACAGCGACATCACTGAATCAACGCATTTTCTCGATTCAAGAAGACACAAATTTCTGTTTTTAAAAATAGGTGAGAAAAGATTAAAGATTTTGTAAAAGGCTCCCGTCCCGAAGGGGTTAAATAATCATGAAAATGCTCTAATTAAACAAAGCAAATATTACTTTTCATTATTACTGGTGTCAGAAACAAATTTTGTAAGCTCCCTTCTTTATGAAGGTGTTTATATGCACCTATGGTCCCATATGGGTTAAGAGACCTGTTTTTTCGACTACAATCTACAGAAAAAGTGTCGAAAAAGTACTTTACAGTCTTTATGTAACTACATTTAAACACATGATGCAACGAAGCCAATTACACTGCCTCTTTTTTAGAGTAGTTTGCAAAGAACGTCTGCGTTACGCGTAATCCAATTTTTCATTATTATCATCTTGACTTGCATCTTTCTTGTCCTTCTTACTTTTTATTTCCCCCTTTTTCTCCTTTGGTTTTAGTATACTTGATAACATGCCTAACATGGCTAGTCTGTGCAAAAAGAAAAGGAAAAGTTAATAACTCTTAATCATCCTGTACAAAAGAAATTGCGGCATGTATACCGGAATAGCAGTGCGGCATGTATCCCATTTTGCATGGTGCAGACGTCGGCCATCACAGTTACCTGCCATCGCTAAGGGGAATGGCGTAACCATACACACAGTACTCTATACAAACGCTACACTTAGTTTTGACTTCGAAATCATGCATGAGTTTAGTAATTAGTGTATGAAAAGTATTTAAAAGTTTGGACAGTGAAATCATGGACTTGCGTCAAATTAAGGATTGTACTTCAACAAGTAAATATCAACATGGGATTCACGCTATACACTGGTTAAAATAAGCTCATTGCACACCTATACTATTCGTTTGACGATCATCTATTTATATAAAATCCAAGTCTCTGTGTGTCCCTCACGATTCCGGTAGGACCGCCTCATTGAAATGAGTAATTGTTGAGAAAAACTAATGCAGGGTTACCACAGTAGCGCCAAATGTTAGCCAACTTGGTGATAGGTGGCTAATTTGGCGCAATTCCCATTTAAAACCATTAATCTTTCATAAAGGAGGTCACTGAAATTTAATTTAAACTCCGCTCTTTTAAGATATTTTTCAAAATCTATGAGTGAGAATTTAAAGTACATCTTTACATCTTCCTTCCGATGCTACTAAGAAAGTAACTGCCAATAGACGACGCTGTACTGTGTGAGCTCCTAACTGCGCGATTTTAATGTGCTTTAGGTACTTTTCCGGTATAGGTGCCTTGGGGAAAAGGGAAATTTGACAACATATTTTCCGGGAACCTATCCACTGTTTCATTTTATATATACACGCATTTTTTTCGATATTTATATGATTTATTTAATATAAAAAAGACGTTTCTCTAATTTTATAAAGAAACAGATGTGATTTGTACATAAAAACATCAATACTATACTTTTAAAATAAACATATAAAACAAACAAAAACGCTCATCAAGTTTGTTTTCATAGCTGTTTATATGATTTGACAACAAATCTCGATATTTTTCCGTTATACGGACACCATGTCAAAATGTATGCTAATGCCCAATTATTTCAAAATGCTAAAAGATATTTGTAATTTTATGCCAGCAGTTTAATATGAGTTTTATTTTATTGCTTTATTTTATAACAGTTATTTGTTCACTTATTTTAAGTATATAATTGTGATTTAATGAAATAGTTCGTTAAAGTCTGGAATTTTCAAATGTTATATCTTTTAAATGTTCACTTTAGTATCGACAATGTTTTTTCTTTTATTTTTCAAATGCTTCAATTCACGTGATTTTCATTTTGCGCCAACTATTACGCTTGGCGATAAAGGTATCCGTATAACGGAAAAGAACCCAAATCTTACTTTCTGATGCCCAAATTACACCAAGCTTTTTTTAAAAAAACGCCAAAGCTCCTACAGTGAAAAAGTACCAAACTGTCTATTATTTTGCGCTATCTGTGTTATAGTTTGTACTATATGTAAGGGGTGTGGAGTGAAGAGTTTAAAAATTAAATATTAAAGTTTCGGCACAGATGTCATATTGGCGCGATGTTTTTCTGACGCCAATGTCATATACACAACGGGTACTTAACTGGCGGTAAAGTGTCGTTATTTTGCTTGATATGGTAACCCGGATGTTGTTGTTTATGCTGTTGATGTTTTCGCCAAATTGGCGTATATGAAAACTGTGCCAAAGTTTCTAAAAAGCAGTATAAGACTAAAAAATTAAGAATAAAATAAATGCAAAATAAGACTAAAGAAGAAAGAAAAATCATGCGTTAAGCATAGAATATGAAACATTTTCCAACACATCCTGAATGCTTTAACAAACTTCGTTAGGTACAGATGTCATATTCGCCCCATATTGGCGCGATTTTTTTCTGACGCCAATGTCGTATACGCAACGCGTACTTAACTGGCGCCAAAGTGTCGTTATTTTGCTTGATGTGGTAACCTGGATTATGTTGTTTATGCTATTGATGTTTTCGCCAAATTGGCAACCGAAAAAAATCCCGCCAATATGTGGCGAATATGACATCTGTACCCTTCGTTAGTTGGGGAAATAAGATAACTAAGTAAACATTTTAGAAGACGCATAAAAAAATTTAAAAGTTGATTTCAGCAATTACCGTCCATAGCCAATAGTATCGTTATTACATGCCACTATTTAGCCAAAATTTAATTTAAACTACTCTTATCACATTTCCAGATATTATCACCCATAGACGGTTATGTATCCAATTCTTTGCGTGACCCTGTATATTATTTTGTCTATATTCTACAAACATTTCTTAGTAAACTAAATGCAATTCAGCGTAAAAACGAATAACTCCTTTAAAAACCACCTTTAAGCAATTTACTCTCATACTCCCTTACGAATTCTTTTGTGTAGCCATACACATGAACTGTAGCATTTATACACACAGTATAGTATGCATAAATGTAGTGAAACATAAAAGCGCATATCATAATTAAAAATGCATTTCTAGCAATCATTGCTTATGTACATTGTACAATACTTCGGAGAAAAGTTGCTTGGCGAGAGAAAGAAGTTTGCCAACGTATTTTCTGACAAACTATTTACTGCTTCATACTCACAAGCAATTTTTTCCATATGTATGCAATTTATTTAGGTAGTTGTTAGCTATCCCGTCGACCAGTTTCGCCAAATTATATAAATCGCCAAACCACTCGCCAAATTATACAAATTGACATAATTTTTATTTTAAACAACGAAAGATCAATTAAATTAGCAAAAAATTAATAAAAATACAAATATAACGTCAAATTAAAAATCACTTGATGACGTAACAAACACATGATCATGTTTAATGTCAACCATTATTGGCATTTAATCTTACAATTTGGCGACAGTAATTTGGTCGACGGGATAACTAACAAGTACTTTTATTTAATGTAAAAAAAGCTATTTACCCATTTTTTATAATAAACAGAAGCAATTTTGGCACAGATGTCATATTCGCCGCATATTGGCGCGTTTTTTTTCCGACGCCAATTTGGCGAAAACATCAACAGCATAAACAACAACATCCGGGTTACCATATCAAACAAAATAACGACACTTTGGCGAGAGTTAAGTACCCGGTGTGTATATGACATTGGCGTCAGAAAAAAAATCGTGCCAATATGGGGCGAATATGACATCTGTGCCGTAATTTTTGCACAGATGTCATATACGCATCGGGGTTGGCGTGATTTTTCTCTGACGACAATTTGGCAGAAATCTCGCTTTCGAATACCAGTTACTTATATATTTTTTAATTATTTGCTATCATTTTGAAAAGGAAATAACTATAAATAAATAAAAGTTTGAATAATAACTATAGATAAAAACAGTTTATATAATTAAAAACAGAAAATAAAAGTAAATAAACAATTTATAAATAAATAAAAAATAATAGCCAGGTTACCATAGCAGGCAAAATAACGCCATTTTGGCGACAGTTAGGTATCCCGGTTCATATCTGAAATCTGTTCCGTAATTTGTATATACCAAAACGGTACTTTTCGGTTAGCCGGGCGCCAGTGTTATACATGCATATCTATATACATACATTTATGCAAATATACATATATATACATATACAAACATTGTATATATACACACATATATATATATGTAAATATGTATGTATATATACATACATGTATATATAAATATAAATGTATATATAACACTAACGCCCGGCTAACCGAAAAGTACCAAAAAAACATTATATATATTTAGAAACGATTTTTTTTTATGTATATAAGAGCATATATAAACAAAAATAAAAGTTCATTAGATTTGTTTTCATAGCTGTTTATATATTTTGGCAACATATCTCACTTTCTGACGCCCGAATTACGCCAAGCTTTTTTTAAAAATGCGCTATAATGGAAAAAGGACCTAAATAAATAATTAACAGAAATAACCAATTATACAAACTAAAACTTTTTATTTCGAGATCAAAGCATTGTTTTTAATTTCAATTAAAAATACATGTATCCTTGGATAACTTTAGTTGAAATTAGGTTCGCAGCTTAATATGTCATTCCATAAACCTAAACAAACACAAGTGATTCATTCATCGTGAAACTTAAAATTTTTTTAAATCATTGAGGTAATCATTCACAAAGTAAGTTCTTCAACAATCAATGGACAATATTCTAATGACATCATAGTAGGTAAAATGGTGGCGGTATCGTTTGTTTATGGTTTGAAATCACAAAGATTTAATTTTGCAATGTCTCTTAGTTACATTATTTTATTGTCCTATTTATGAACTCAGAACAAAAGCATATTTTTTCATTATTTATTTATTAAAGACGGAAAAAATTATACATGCATGATTTGTAAAATTTAAATAATTTTCTTTCTTAATAGTAAAAAATAACATCGGGAAGTAACAGCGGGTTTAAATTAAATAAGTTTAACAGTTTAATTCTGTTGTAATATTCAAAATAACTGTATTTATTAGATTTCAGTAAACAACTTCAAGGCCCGATTAAACTTTGAAGTTAGAGGAATTACAATGTCATTTCAGGACCTTTCTTTTGGAGAAGCTTTTCTAAATTTCATATATACATGGAAACTCTTCAGTGTTAGAAATATTATTCTTAGGACTGACATAACATGAGAACGGCCTGCAATTTTACACAAGTTTTTGAAAACTACTTTATATCAGAAATTTTGCTAAAAACTGGTTACTCTTTTGTTATAGCGGCTCACACTATTAGGATTATGACAAGTTGGAGCCAATTTCGCCAACGTCGTAACCAAGATCGTGAAGCACACACATAGTATAATACCATATAATATCATTTCTTGAAATCGTATACGATAATTTAATAGTTTTTACCTTACTTCAAGTGTGAAATTTATTTATTTTTAAGGCTTAACAATCTAAATTGTCCAATATATGAATTTTAAAAAATGTAAACAAAGATTGAATAGACATGACCGCAAAAAGCCTCAAATATGCATAACACTTGGAACCAAACTGCGCAGATTAGTGGTCTTCTACTGTACACAGTTTTTCATAAATGTGTTTAGTTCTTTAAATGTGTTATTTTCATCTATCACTGCGGAACAAGCGAGAAAACTCATATTCTTGCACATGAGTGTTACATATCTTTATATCTAAATTTCCGTCATTTTTGACGGGCTACCTTTCTAGTCTATCGATAATTACAAGAAATACAAGGGGTGCGATATCTATCCCGTATGCGGTGACTCTCCCGGAGTTATCCTATAAGAAAATTTTCGTTAGTGATTTTCTGCAAGTGAAGGTAAAGCGTTATTTTTTTTTTGGATTGTGTTTTCACTATTATGAGATGGTTTCATGTTAATCCGATTTTTCAAAGAAATTCTGAATATTTTTCAGATAAGAAAACTACATATTTGAACATTAATGAATACTATGTATATATCTTCATTTTTCTACAGAAAAGGTAAAATTTATAATTAATATTCATATAAAAAGCACAAATAAATGCATAAGAATTACTTTCATGTGCATACATATAATTTCGAAATTATTTAAAATACACATTAGAAAAACCCAGAACGTTTTCAGTCATCACAAGACCGTCATCAGTGGGATTTAAATGTTATTTTCTTTGCGCTTATTCGAGAACTGGCTAGAAGAAAATCATTGTGATTGTTGTGTCAATGATTTTGACGAGTTTTCCCATGATCAATTTGCACGCAGCTGAGAAGCAACTGATAAAAAAAAAATTCTCACATGTATTTTTTTAAATTAACCAAAGTACTCATTAAAGATATATGTCTCACCTTGAGGAAGTTCAAATAGTAAGGCTTTAGGAAATGTTTTTGATAATTATTAATTTCTATGCATAAGCATTTATTTAATGCATATGTTTTTATTGCAATAAAATCTGATAAGTTATTTTAGAGTTTGAGCAATTTTCTAATTTTTGTCTGAGTCTGACATTTGATTAGGGATGCACCGAATATTCGGTATCTATTCGATATTCGGCCATACTACCGAATATCAAACTATTATATTTGCCGAATACTTAAAAAACCTCTTTAAAATATTTTTAAAACGTTACACAACTTCTACTTTTAACTGTCAATTAATAAAGATATTTAGAATAATTAGAATCTTTAAATAAAAGAGAGTGATTTTATATTATTTAATTGTTGTTTTAAAAATGTCACTTAAAAAAATTAACCATTAATGACATGTCATTTGTTCATGGGAATTAATAAATGTGGAAATGCAAGTTACTGAAAGCATTGTCTGGTAAATAATCCGTTTCATGCTTTTTCGCAAACAGGGTGTTTCTAAACAAAATGGAAGAAAATTTCAGTATTTCTGAGTGAATTTCACCAGTACAGTTTCACCGTATTTCAGAGTGAATAAGCATCAAAACAGGCAATTTTTTGTCCAGTAAATCAGGATCGTAATTCACTTATTCACTCAGAAATACGGTGTATCCCCAAGTCTAATTTTCTTTTGTTACTTTAACAATAATGAAGGTATTGTAACTATATTGCCAACAGAGTTACTTTAATTTCTGTGAAATATGATAACATGACGAGAAGTGCTGAAAGCAACCGTTCATACCATTCATTCAGCACTGAGCTAGACATTATTTTATTAAGAATGCAGCTAACAATACTTATAACTTATACATACTGTACCACTGGCCAAAATGCAGTCTCTTCCAAGGATATCACCACATTCTATACAAGCAAATTAATGTGATGCAAATTTCGCTAAAATATCTTCCTTTTTATACAGTTAATTCTGCTACGGCTTGTACACCTTTCATTTTTGATGAAAGAAGTGGAATAATATGATGCTTCTTGTTCAATATGAGAGAATTCTTTTCATTTGTTTGAATTAATTGAAGTGATGGAATTTAAATTTTGTTATTTAATTTTTTTTTAAACCATCTTCTTCTTAAATAATAACTCAAAACATACTTTTTTTTAGTACAAAATTTACTTATAAAAATAGTCTTGTTTGTCAAAATGGAAGTATCTGTGCTAAATATTATAAAAAATTGTTTAAAATTTAACTTTTTAACATTAAACACTGAGATATAAAAGTATTCGGCGTGCCTAATATTTGGTATTCAGCCTTATAATTACTATTCAGCTGGCCGAATATTCGGTTTACCTGCAGGCCAAATATTCGGCATTCAGCCAAAATCACTATTCGGTGCATCTCTACATTTCATGGTTGATAAATTTCTTGAAATATCAAATTCCTTGTGTGTGTGTGTGTGGGGGGGGGGGGGCTACAGCCTTCCCACCAGCCTCCCTCAAATGGCGCCCCTGGTATAATTCGTAAACTTATCGTTCAAATGACTTGAAAATTCATGTCTAGGCATAGTTTGAATCGAAGATTTAAAATATATTGTCAAAATTGGGTGTTGCCATTGAAAAAAAAAAGTTTGGTCTGATTTTTATTTGGAGATGGTCGCCTTAGCAAATTTTATATACATCATTTAAAAGTAGACATTATTGCCAATCAGGGGAGGGGGAGGGGTCGTACCAGTATTTCGCTACTATTTTATTTATTTGCAGAGTTAGTAGTGGGTACAGGGGCGATTGTGAATTCATGAAAAAATATCCTGAAATTTTAACGAGAAGAAATTTTGGTATGGAGAGAGAACATATAATTTATTGCAGGGAAGTCCATTTCTCTCATTATGAAATGTATTACTTTTAATTATTTCTAACAATCATATGAAATTGATATTTTAGTGTTATTTTATGAACAAAAAACATAAAAGTAATTCCAAAATAAATAGCAAAATTGTTAAAAACTAATTAAGCTAAGAAATCAAACTAACATAACATTAAAACAAAGTTGCAACTCGCTTATTTTATCAAAAATATGAGGTAGCTTGGCTCTAAGCCGATCTTTAATATTCATTTACAACATCAGCATTCATAAAGGTGACATAGCAATAAATGCTGGAAGTGGCTACCATTCATGTTCAATAAACAACAGAGTGAGTCACTCAATATATTGGACTGTAGCTTGACAGTGATGGGATTTGAATCCCAATAAAAAGGCGTGAGTACGTAATAAATTGTAAATTGGGTCTCTTCAGGATACTTATCCATTTCGGTGTAAATCCACACTTTGTTTTGATCCAATATGTGTTATCGTATTTTTAATGCACCACTCTTTAAACCCTCCTTTGACAAAAGAAATTGTGGACTATTATATCAAATGAATAAGCAGCGGTAACACTTTAAGCTAATTCACATTGTTTAAATTGTAAAAAAGAGAGAGCATTTTACATTCCTCCTCTCTGGATTAACTACATGTTGAGAATGGAAAAAATGTTTACATTATAAGATAATAAATCAGTTTAATGTAGTCTGCGAGTCTTAATGCAGTCACTCAACAAGTCATTATCTTTATCAAAGGATTTTCAAGGTTAAATACATTTGAAGAGATTTATGGCTGAGTTGAAACGACATATTCAGGTGTGATTGTGACTCAGAGTAAAAAACCCTGAAAATTAATTGATACAAAGGGAAAAACCCTGAAAATTATCGATGCAAAATATACCAATATCAATTTACATAACAACTGATGCTGCAACATCGTGACAATCAAATGACATATTTCGGCTGTTGTTTGAAATATACAATTGCAGAAACACATAACTCGATAAACTTACATTAATTTCAACGAAAGCTAAATAACTTCATCAAATGGAGAGTGCAGTTTATCTTGCTAAATATGCCAAGTTCGAATTCTATAATCAGTAAATAAATTTATTTCAAGTACTCATGAAACAAGTACAAATTATGTGTTAAGAGTGGGGATCTCTTAATCTTTACACGTCAGTACACCTAGTTATTTGAAAATAGTAAAAAAATGTCAAAACCAATCCAGTTTTACTTCTAAGTGGCTAAGTATTAGGGAAAAAAAAGAAAAAGAAATGAATAAATAAAAATAGAAATTTTCGTTAAATAAATAAAAATAGAACTTTTTTTTAGCTTTGCACACAAGGTAAAATTTCTTATCCTCCTTTCTTCCTGGGTATTACACATATGCAATTCTGGACATATTTGTACTCAGATTGAGATGGATGACACAATACCAAGGGTGCTTCTGAGTAAAAAAAAATGTATCTGAAATTCACAGCACCTTTTCTGAAAGGTTACAGCAGAGTGGTGGGGATCACTCCTGGATCTAATTATGTGTTTTTTCTGTGATCCTTTCACGAAATTTGCGATCTTTCGGCGAAATTTGCTTTTTTTTCGCGATTCTTTAAAAGAAATTCATGTTTTTTCCCTGTGATCTTTTAACAAAATTTCCGCTTTTCCAGCGATCCTTTGATGAAAATCGCGTTTTCCCCCGCGATCCTTTGACGAAAATCGCGTTTTTTCCCGCGATCCTTTGACGAAAATCGCGTTTTTTTCGCAATCCCTTGACGAAAATCGCGTTTTTTTTCCCGCGATCTTTTGACGAAAGTCGCGTTTTTCTCGTGATTCTGGAGGGGAGAAATCCCTCGCGCTTTTAATTATGTTTTTCCTGCGATCGTTTGACGAAATTCACATTTTTTTCGCGATTCTTTAAAGAAATCGCGATCCTTTAATAAAATTTGGGTTTTCCCGCGATTCTTTGACGAGATTTCCGTTTATCCGCGATTCTTTGACGAGATTTCCGTTTATCCGTGATCTTTGGACGAATAGCGCGTTTTTTTTTGACGAAAATCTTGTTTTTTTTCGCGATCCTTTGCGAATTTTGCGCTATTTTCGCGATTATTTGACGAAATGTGTGTTTATTTCGCGATCATATTAGACGAAATTTGTTTTATATCGAGCTTCTTTGACGAAATTCCCGTTTTTATCGCGACCTTTTGGTGAAATTCGCGTTTTTAAGCAATTCTTTAAAGAAATTCATGTTTTTTCCAGCGATCTTTTGACGATATAACCGTCTTTTACGCGTTCCTTTGACGATATATCAGTTTTTCCCGCGATCTTTTGTCGAAAATTGCGGTTTTCCTGCGATCTTTTGACGAAAATCTTGTTTTTTCGCGATCCTTTGACGATTTTTCTGTTTCTTTTGCCATCATTTGACGAAATGTGTGTTTATTTTGAGATTCTTTGTCGAAATTTGCGTTTTTTTCGCAATCCTTTGACGAAATTGTCGATTTTTTCCAGCGAACGATTAAAAAATTGTTTTTTTTTCGGCGACCATTTGTCGAAATTCGCGATATTTTTTAATGTCCGAATTCTCCACTAAACATAACGATCTCACAAACCCGGATCATAATCACCCCTGCATATTATTTATGTAACTGAAGAAATTATCTTTAACACAGTTATTTAGCTTGATTTATGTCCACCAACTCCTCCTTAATTTCTGAAGTTTCATTGTCACACAAATTTAAGTTCCTTCTATGGGTTTGAAAAACAGGTTTGGGAACTGGTTTCGTAAACAGGTCTGCTATCATCAATTTGGTAGGGCAGTACTTTAAGTTGATAGTCCCTTCTTGCTTTAGTTGTTTTATCAGGTGGAACCTAATTTCAATATGTTTAGTCTTACTTGAGTGCTTTTCTAATTCTATCATCTTGATCGTGGACTGGCTGTCTTCATATAGGTCTATAGGTAAGGTTTGCTTTAGATTTAATTCTTCCAGTAGATTGACTAGCCACTTTATTTCAATTGCTGCTGACAAATACTCGGCCTCTGCCGATGATAATGCAATGCAGGATTGTTTCTTGGTCTACCATTGTATGGGATTTCCTCCTAACATGTATAGGTTCCCACTCGTTGATTTTCATGAATTTACATCAGCATAAACTTCAAGTATAGGTTTCTTTTCTCCGCTTAGAACTAGACTATAATTTTTGTAGTATTTAAATATCTTATCACTCTTTTTACTGCATTCCAGTCTTTCATTCTTGGCAATTCATTTCTTCTGCTAAGGATGTTTACTGCTGCACAGATGTCTGCTTATAGTTGCTAGATATAGAAGTGCTCCTATGGCTTGTCTGTAATATGTGTTGTTTGGTAAAATGTTATCCTCATCATTAAAGCGTGTGTAATTTGTTTCCATGGGTGTGCTACACGGTTTTGCGTCTTGCAAATTAAACTCATTGATTAATTCCTCTATTTTCTGAGTTTGATTTATCATGTAGCTTTTATTTACTTTTTTAATGTTCATAGATAGGTAGTTACTGATGTCACCTAAATTCTTTAGCTCGTATTCTTCATTTAAGCTCGCAATTACTTCCTCTATTATTTCGTTTCTTCCGGCAATTAAAATGTCGTCTACGTATGTTATTATGTATGTTGTGTTATCGCCCCTTTTTCGCGTAAAAAAGCATGAGTCAAATTTGCTCCGACTGAAATTCATCTTTTTTAGTGTTTCTGTAATTTTATTATGCCACGCTCTCGCGGCTTGCTTAAGTCCGTATATGGCTTATTTTCCTCATTTGGTTCAGCGAAACCTTTTGGTTGTGACATATATATCTCCTGCTCAAACTCTCCATGTAAGAATGCGGTGTTAATATAAATATGTTTTACATTTAAATTTAGATGCAATGCTGCTATTAATAGTGCTCTTATTGTTGTATATGACACGACTGGTGCATAAGTTTCATCATAATCCTCCCCGAATTTTTGTGAATATCCTTTTGCAACTAAACGTGCTTCATATTTTTGGATTTTTCCTGTGTTATCGCGTTTTAGTTTGTAGGTCCATTTGAGGTTCTACAATTGACCAAGTTTTATTTTTCATAAGGGAGTTCATTTCGCTTTTCATCGGATCTATCCAATTTTGTTTATCCTTAAAATTTTCCATGTTTTCGATTTCCTCATAATTTTTTGGTTCAGTAGCGTTTTCGTTCTTAACCATGTATATTAAGCTATCAGGAGGTACACCTTTATTAATTCTTTCTGATCGTCTAGGTTCTGCTACTGGTTGTTTGGACGTGGATGGTGTCTCATTGCTATTTGAAATTTCTATAAGGTTTTCACTAACCTGATTTTCATCTTGTTTTCTACATTTAAATTTGCTTTTGAGAAATTTAACGGTTCTCGCGATCTTTATTTCATTTCCTCCTACATATATCCTGTATCCTTTGGATTCATTATCATATCCGACGAAAATTCCCTCTATAGCTTTATCGTCTAATTTTTGTCTTCTGGCTTTACTGATATATGCGAAGGCTTTGCAGCCAAACATCCTAACGTAACTTAAGTTTGGCTGTCTGTTTGTCCATAACTCGTATGGTGTTTTTTCATTTGCTTTTGTCAGTAGTCTGTTTTGCAAATGATTTGCTGTGCAAATTGCTTCCCCCCAGAACTTTAATGGTAAATTCGATTCACTTAACATTGTCCTTGCCATTTCAACTAACGATCTATTTTACCTCTCTGCCACACAGTTTTGGCTTGCGCAATACGGGACTGTGTGTTGATGTTTTATCCCATTAGCCCTGAGGTAATTTTCTATTTCATCTGATGTGAATTCCCCTCCGTTATCTGTTCTAATTGCTTTCGGTTTTTCTCCAAATTTGTTGCTAATTAACGCGATGAATTCTTTAAGTTTTTCGTAAACTTCACTTTTTCTAGACAAATGACTACTCACGATTTACAAAGTATGATTTCCCCCCTATTGTCCGTATTTGAAAAGATCCGCACACAAGAGTGAATGAGCTGGAGTCTTTTAATTGCTGTATACTCTGCAATTTTTGGATAGGGTCATCGGTTGATTTTGTCTTAATGCACGGTTCGCAATCTATGTTATGCTTACAGTTGTTTATTTGGATTCCTCTAGCTAATTCCTTTTGCGTAATTTCTTTAATTGATGTTGAATTTCTATGTCCTAACCTATGATGCCGTAATTCTAGGCAATTTTTGTTGTTGCAGCTTTGTGCTACGTTTGCATAGTTTTCGAATGCCAACTGAACTTTGTATAGGTTATTTACTTTTCGCGCTTCTAAACATAATTTCTTCATTAAGTTTGAACATACATCTGTCATTTCTGAATATAACTTCGCATCCATTTTATGTCGCTTTGCTAACCGATAATAAATTTGTTTCGATTTCAGGTACATCTTTAAGTGTTATTTCACGAACTTTGCTGTCTGATGTTCGCGTGTTTATATTTACGTCACCTGACCCATAACTGATGAGTTTTTTTCCCGTTTGCGATGGTTACATTTGTTTCTTCGCGTGATTTTATTTCTGTAAACATCGATTCTGAACACACAATATGGCTTGAGCTGCCACTGTCTACTATAAATATTTTGTTTTCCATTCCTTGCATTATAAGGGCGTAATTTTTATTTTTACTCGCCCTCCATGTATTGTTTTCATTTTCAGAGTGACTGTACCTATGGTTTGATTCCGGTGTTTGTTCACTTCTAAAATTGTTTTCAGTCTTTTGAGAAACTAGTGATGAAGAGTAATGTTTTTTGTTTGGTCTATTGTGTTGATTTTGTGTTTTGGCTTTGTTATGCCAACATTCCTGGGTATAATGGTTTCTCATCCGACAATTGGAGCAGTATTTATTACTTGTTGTAATTTTTCTGTGCTTTAAATGCTCTGGCAGGATTTTCTGTTCTCTCATCATTATCATATCGTTGGTTATATTCGTCAATAAGTTTAGACTTAATAAATGATGGTGTAAGTTGATTTTCTTCTCTCGATTCAAGGGCAGTGATAAGAGTATCATAAGATTGGGGTAGGGAGCATAATAACAGTGCAGAAATGTGGTTATCATTTATAACTTTTCCTATGGCCGCTAATTTGTCTACTAATTCCATTATTTTGTAATATGATTAACAACGTTGCCACCTTCCGCTAATTTAATCCCGTAAAGTTTTCTTAATAGATAGTTTGCTAGACAAATTATGTCGCTCATGGATTTCACGCAAAGCTTGCCAAGTTTGTCTGGCTGTCTGTAAATTTTTAACATGAGTAATTTGATTATCATCAATTGTTAGATTAATTAGTGCATGGGCTTTCTTATCACTTTTGGACCAAGCGTCCGTAATTGGATTAGGCGGTTCTACCGTAATAACATGAAATATGTCTTCTTTAGTTAACATCATTTCAGACTTGAATTTCCATATCGAGTAATTCGTAGCTGTGAGTTTTTCAATAGCTAAATTATCTTTAGAAGCTGCCATTTTCTTTGAATTTCCATATCGAGTAATTCGTAGCTGTGAGTTTTTCAATAGCTAAATTATCTTTAGAAGCTGCCATTTTATTAACTTTTAATTATTTACGTGTTACCATAAAAAGTTCTTCCAACTTTTCTTTTTGAAAGTTTAAGTTTATCAAATATCTGATATTTCAGATTTCAGTGGAGGCTATTTAATTTATTTATTTTTAATCAGTGATCAGTAATCATAATCTTGATAGGATCTGAATCCCAATAAAAAGGTGCGAGTACGTAATAAATTGTAAATTGGGTCTTACCCTTCTTCAGGATACTTATCCATTTCGGTGTAAATCCACACTTTGTTTTGATCCAATATGTGTTAGTTATTGTATTTTTAATGCACCACTCTTTATAACCTCCTTTGACAAAAGAAATTGTAGACTATTATATAAAATGAATAAGCAGCGGTAACACTTTAAGCTATTTAATTCAATTGTTTAAATTGTAAAAAAGAGAGCATTTTACATTCCTCCTCTCTGGATTAACTACATGTTGAGAATGGAAAAAATGTTTACATTATAAGATAATAAATCAGTTTAATGTAGTCTGTGAGTCTTAATGCAGTCACTCAACAAGTCATTATCTTTATCAAAGGATTTTCAAGGTTAAATACATTTGAAGAGATTTATGGCTGAGTTGAAACGACATTATTTATGTAACTGAAGAAATTAGACAATTGAACTCAAACTCACAAATAATGCTGTATTTAACAAAATTTGTATACAAATTTAAAAAAAAAAAAATTGTTTATGTAGCTTCATGCTGAATGTCATAAACAGTATTTGAATAATTCTACTAAAAAAATTTATAAAATTTTACTTTTTAAGAACTTTAAACTTATATCATCTGTGTGACTTTTTTTGTAATAAAAAAAGACTACAACATCCAAGAGGAGCTCAATTCCTTTGAATTCTGACTTCAATTGCGCTTATTTTTTCTTGATCTATATACTAAAAGGACTAAATTAAATACTTATATAAATAAAATACTAAAATAACAATGTGACTTGAAGAAAAAGTTAATTTACTTCGATCACCTGTGTGACAGCATACAACACTTTCAAGTGAGCTGACAAATTTTAAACCTATCACTGGTATTTAATGTGCTTCAATAAACAAATACAAAGAAATTACAGCAATTAAGGTTTGCAGTGGTTTGTTAAATTTCTTCATTGGAAATAAACAAAACCTTTATTTTGCAAAGTCTTATTTGCAACAAAAAAGAAATCCTTTGGTGATTGTACTATAACTTCACCATGCTTAGAAAACACTTCTTTCAAAACCATGGGCTTGGATAAGCCCCCTTTTCCATGGGATGTAGCAGTGTACTTCCAGCTAAATTTTCTGTCATACTTTTTGAGTTGGGTTGATTATTGACGGCCAATTATCTACACGAGGGATATGGGCCCTAGGGGGAGTGCCTTCCGTGGAGGTCTATCATACTTTTTGGATAAATATACTAAAAATCTAAATTCAAGAACAAATTTATGTGCAGATGAAGGTCCATCACTTCATATTACTTCTTCAAATTTATTTTCAACATTAATTAAAACATTTTAATCAGAATGGCAGAAACAACATCTTTGTTGTTGTTTTTTTTTTTTTTTTTTTTGAGTGTTTGAGCATACCAGATAAGTAATGCATTCACCATTTAAAAATACAGCTACAGTAAACAATGTAACAATTTTCTACTCCACAAAGCCAATTGTACCTCATTTTGAAATTCACATTCGTATGCCATGGCAAAGTCGCATTGAAGAATTAGTCTTCCTGGAATGCTTTTATCCTGCAAATTCACTTTCTTGAATCCTTTTAATATTGACATGCTTCAAAAATTCTGGATAAGCATTTTTAATTTTTTTTCATCAATTCTGAACATGTGTCTGTGGAAATTTTTAACTAACGTTTTGCTGACATTTTCCCACTGTTGTCATTGAATAATTTTCATGGGGGTCAACAATTTGCTGTGATGTTTTTGCCACCTTTGCAATTCAGGCATGTTCTATTCCAACAGTTCAAATTTGTTGAAATCTCATAAAACTGTGTTCCAAAATGATGAATCATAATTTATGTTAATCCCTTTGAGTTTTAGAAGAAAATTTTCATGTATTTTACTTAAGCATTGATAAGAAGAAGTGTCTTTCATTAAAAATACATTTGCTGTTGACCCACCCCCAACCAAGAGTAATAATAAGCTCAAAGTGACAGGAGTCGTTCGGTAGGCTCAGGGCCCCGAGCTCACCCTTCCCGCTTTTCGGTTTCTTTAATTTGTGTAATTTCCCTTTTAAATTTGGTTTCAATGTTTTTTTTTTCAACCTGGGACGTGGCTGGGGACATACGAACCTTGCTTCCGCAAAAGAGTCGGGATAGAGTGGAAGAATAAAAGGCTGTGGACAAAGGGAGGCCATTCGCCGCAACCCTTTATTCTTCTGCTCTATCCCGACTCTTTTGCGGAAGTAAGGTTCATACGTCCCGAGTAAAAGACACTCTAGCGAAAGCAAGGATGAAAAAAAGAAAAAAAATCAAAACTCGACAAATTTAAAAGGGAAATTACATAAATTAAAGACACCGAAAACTGGGAAGGGTGGGCTCGGGGCGATGAAGCTACAGAACGACTCCTGCTGCTTCTAGCTTATTATTACTTTAAAAAAAAAACAAAAATTGAAACCGGACAAATTTAAAAGGGAAATTGCACAAATTAAAGACACTGAAAACCGGGGAGGGTGGGCTCGGGGCAATGAAGCTACCAAACGACACCTACTGCTTCTACCTTATGATATCATATCAGTAAGATATTTCAGTTTTGTTTGAAAAAAATTATAAAGTTATTTTACTGTCCTAAACAGGAAATTTTGCATGTCAAATATCACCTGTGTGACTGTGAAGCTGTAATGAGTTTATTTTAGGAATTTATTTTTCAAATACATTTAAATCTTTATAAAATATTTATTATATTCACTAAAAATATTTTTAAGTATAAAATGACTTTATTGCAGATTATAATGCAGTTATCTTTAGCTTTTCAAGCAGATCAGTATATAGAGAAAAACACATCAATTTTCAAATTTTATATTTAGCCTCTCCATTTAAAATAAAATAAAGTTATTAAGGAAATTTTATTGCTTGTACCATAAAATAGTAGCATTTTTCTTACAATTAAAAGAAAGAAAAAAAAAAAGCAGTCAGGCTCACTTTTTCTGGCTTTGACCAATGTAGAGTGTCACTAACGAAATGACTCTTTGAACTGAATGCACCGATTTTACGCAATGAAAGAAATTCTGCTTAAACTATGGTTGCAATGTCTTCATTGTGATTGAAATTCTGAAAACTTTGTTCAGATTTTAACGAGACAAGAGTATTTGACTAAATAAGTAAATTACACCCCATGTTCCTTATGTTTTATTTTTGTCAGTCTCCATATACCTGATTTAGCCTTTCATATTTTTCCAGATAGTTATACACAGCCCTCTAATTTGAGGGAATGCCACAAATCAGCAAGCATAATATTTAGCTAGTAAATAGAGAAATTTTAATGAGATGTCATTCATTGCAAGATGGGAACATTCAGTTTCAAAAAAGTTTCTGTACGGACATGGTTCTGCACAATGTGTAGGTACATACAAAGTGGCTGGTCGTTTATCAGAAATTTAAATGTAATGCTATTTTACAACTTTGTTCTGGATCTTTTTCTCAATTAAACAATTTCCCCCAATTAAAAAATGCCTCAAATAACTGGACTATTCAAAGAGAATTGTAAAATAAAATAATAACAAATCAGCCAATTTACTTTTATTTGAAGAACAAATCAAAAAGCTTAAACAATGAAATCATGATCAATTGGAAGATATTACAGAATAAAATAAAACAGGATGAGTGTGCTTTGCAACATGATTGCCGGTGAATTTTTCTCAAATCTGAAAAAGAAAGAAAAGCAGGTTAAGGAGTTATTTTAACATATATATATATATATATATATATATATATATATATATATATATATAGAAATAGAACATACATTCAAACATTTCGCCAGAATATAAATTATCGTATATACTTGCGTATAAGTCAACCCCCTAACTTTCGAATGCAAATTCTGGAAAAAATTAAAAACCCACGTATAAGTCGACCCCCTAACTTTTTACTTCAATTTTGCACAAAATCAAAAATTTCACTTGCCAATGCGAAAAGGTAGTAAGTAAACAAAAACAAATCATTGAAAATTTTTTAAATGATAAATTATTGTTATTTGTATATTTTATGTATTATTTTTTTATTCATACACATAAAAAGCCATAATTTTGCAGTATTCGAAGTTTTTGGTTTTTCTTTTTTAACTGACTCGCGTATAAGTCGACCCCCCCAAATTTGCTTACTGAAAATTGTCAGAAATTCCTCGCTTTATATGCGAGTATATATGGTAATACAATTGTACAATACAAAAGTAAAATAACCTTTGCATAATGTTTTTTAATCATCATTAGTTTCGTGTGCCATGGAAATTTAACAGTAAGTTTAAGTGTGCTGTGAGGTGAAAATGTTGAGAAACTGGCTTAAGTATTCCTCCCACCCCCCCCCCTTTCCAATCTCATTGAACAAATACTTACATATTTCGGAGATTAAAATACATTTATTTTCTTGTGTAAACAGATCTTTGAAATTAAATGTCAATAATGTTCAATTATAATTTAAAGAGATGGTAGGGTAGAATAGCTCACCTAGAGACAGCTTTATTTTTTGCCCTAGATTTTAAATTAAATCTTAGCTCTTGCAGATGCCGATAGATAGCAGCACAATCTAACTGCAATTCAAAGAAGTCTACAGTGACCTCACTCTATTTAACACACTGAGTCGTGCCACACTGAAGTTGAAAATTTATAATGTTTTAAGTAATTTAAGAAAGTATAATCCTGTAATACATAAAAGGTAAGTAAATTTTAAATAAATTTTCACTAATCAAAACATTGTATATATTTTTAGTTTTATATCATATTTTAGGCTGTCAGTCATCAGTGAATAACACATTTTGAATGGAAAGTTCAGTGTCACTCACCGGTGACTGACATGGCACTTAGCACCACCTGTTGGGTGATTGTCACCAAAAACTATATATCAGGGACTAACTGAATGTAAATTTTTATTGAATTCCATGCATTTGTTCTTGAGATAAAACACCCACAAAATTTGTGTCACATACAGACTTTTTGCAAAAACATGTTTTTCAGCATCTCTGACCCCTAAAACATGTAAATCAGTCGAAAATTGGAATTGAAAAATTTTCACGAATACAATACTTTCTTCTTGTAAAGATAGAAAAAAAGTAAAAAAAGCATTTCTTAAACTATCTACTCTGGATTTTAATTATTACTTTAATACTTTCTTTTTGTAAAGATAGGAGAGATTCATGAAAATTTTCGAATTCCAGATTTAAACTTTTTAGGGGTCAGAGATGCCAAAAAATATGTTTTTATAAAATATCTGTCTGTGAGTCTGTATGTGACACAAAATTTTTATGAGCGCTCTATCTCAAGAACTAATGAACGTCATTTAATAAAACTTCAGATTCAGGTAGTTCTTGATAAAATTTGGTGCTGATAACTTTTTGGTGTAAATCTTCCGATAGGTGGTGCTGCTATGCTGCATTATTGATGATTAAGGTCAAGTGGGGTAAAATGGATAGTTACAAAATATTGTATAATTTTTTTCAATTTTCATAACATATTTATAGTTTTCAAAATTATATATGAATGCTTGGTGTTTAAGCTTTTTTCTCCTACTTAATTTTTGTTTTTATAGTTTGTTCTATTTGAGCGGCAACAGTAAAACCGTTAGAGGACAATTTCATGTCACATGTGGTCTGATTAAACTTCTTCCTGCAGCCAGTGGCGTACGCAGGATTTTATTTCGGGGGGGGGGGGGCTGACTTAAATTTCCATAACGTTCCATATCTTACGAAACACGTTGAATTTTGTTGTAAACGTAAATCATTTTTGACAATAATGGGGGGGGGGAGGGCGGGCGCAGCCAGAGAGGGGAAAGGGGGGGAGCAGGGGTGATTCTGTTCCAAAATTTCCAAAAATTTAAGGCATGAGGTTTCAAAAATTTAAAAAAATCTGTCATAGGATCGCAAAAAAATCAAATTTCGTAAATGGATCGGGGAGAAAACACGAATTTCGTCAAATGATCGCGGAGGAAATGCAATTTTTGTCAAATGACCGCGGAGGAAACGCAAATTTCGTCTAATGACCGCGAGGAAACGCGAATTTCGTCTAATGGCCACTGAAAAAACGTGAATTTCGCCCAAACGACTCCAGGAAAAAAGGGAAGTTCATTAAGAGATCGCGGAAAAAACGCGAATTTCAATTGATGTCGAAAAAACATATTCCATCAAAGGGCCGTGGAAAAGCGCGAATTTCGTCAAAAGATTTAAAAAAAACGTGAATTTCGTTAAAGGATCGTAAAAATATGCGAATTTCGTGAAAAAGACGAGGAAAGAGTAACTTTCAACAAGGGATCGTGAATAAAATGAGAATTTCGTCAAAAAGCCGCGGAAAAAATCGCGAATTTCGCAAAAAACCCCCGCAAAAACGCAAATTTCGACAAAGAATCGCGAAAAAAAATGCGTATCCCGTCGAAGGGCCTCGTAAAACGCGAATTTCGTCAAAAGATTGCAAAAAACGCGATTTCGTCAAAAGATTGCAAAAAACGCGATTTCGTCGAAGGTCCGCAAAAAAAACCGCATAATTCGACAAAGGATCGCGAGATAAAGGACGTATTCCGACAAAGGGCCGCGTAGAAAAAGCTAATCTCGTCAAATTATCCCAAAAAACACAAAATTCGTCAAAGGACCGTGGAAAAACGCGGATTTCGTCAAAGGACCGCAGAAAAAGTTCGAATTTCGGCAAAGGGTTGTGATAAAACCTGTAACAAACAAAGTGGAAAAAACACAGCGGTCTCATTAGGAAACAGCACACATACAAACAACTATGTTTATTATTATAGGTATAGTTTTTAAACTGAGGTAATATGCTGAACTGACTTTTTAAAAGTCTGGTTAACTCGGACCCAACTTGCAGGAATCTACACTCAGCCTGAAATCAACGTGAAATGAAAACAGTGTTAACGCAAAAAGCAACGGAAATAATTGGCACCGGGAAGGGATTCCCCCCTCTGCTGTAACCTTTCAGAAAATTTGCTGTGAATTTCAGAAATTTTTTTTCCACTCAGAATCATCCGTGGGGTAGAGGCACGGGCCCGATTCTGAGACCGCCCCACGCCGAATCAAGTTGGAAAGAGTTAATGGGTTTTTTTTTATATACTTTCATTCAAAAGAAAGTCATTGCAGGTTAAAATCTATAACATTGTTCTCCCCACCACCGAAAATAAAGTCTCCTTCACCTTCTTTGGGTATGCTGTGGTGTCTATGTGGACTAACATGGGACTAACGAGAATGACCAATCCGCGGTAAAACATAAATCTAAATTACAAATTTATCTCAAACAATAAGAAAAAAAAAATCAGCACCTTTTTCATTTCATTTTCGACTATTTTGAATGGGGACCTGTCACCCCATCAGCCCCTTCCCCTCTTTGGGTATACTGTGGTGTAAATGTGTGCTAATACGGGACTAACCAGAATGTCAGTTCGTTATATTGCAGAAAACAAAGTTACAAATTTATCTCAAACAAAAAGAAACAAAATTCAACATTTTTTTTAATTTCATTTTCGACTATTTTGGGAGGGAGCTGTAACCATTTCACTTCCTTGGGTATAATGTGGTGTCACGGTGTACAAATATGGAACTAAAGAGAAGAGAGCGGCTAGTCTGTTGAATGATAGGGGGGAAATACTACAAATTAATCTCAAACAGAAGGGGGAAAAAAGCATTTTTTTCATTTCATTTTCGACTAGTTTGGAGGACGGGCTGTAATCCGATCAGCCCCCTCCCCTTCTTTCAGTATGCTGTGATGTCAATGTGCTAACATGGCACTAACATAAATGGCTATTTCGCTGTATGACAGAAGAAAAAAATTACAGATTTATCTAAAAAAACTAAGGATTACAGAAAAAATATTACAAATTTTATCTCAAACAAACAAAAAAAAAGCATTTTTTCATTTCATTTTTCGACTATTTTGGGAGGGGGCTGTAACCCAATTTGTCACTTTTATATCTTTAGGTATAATGTAGTGTTACTGTGCACTAATATGGAACTAAAGGGAAGGGAAGGGAGTCTGTTGAATGATAGGAGAAAAATGCAAATTTTTCTCAAGCAGAAATAAAAAAAATTAGCACTACTTTTTCATTTCATTTTCGACTATTTAAAGATGAGGGGGCTGTAATTCCATCAGCACCCTCCCCATCTTTGAGCATGCTGTAATGTCAATGTGGCCTAATATGGGATTAACTAAAATGACTATTTCGCTGTATGACAGAAGAAAAAGGTACAGATTTGTCCAAAAAAGTAGGGAAAAACACTTTTTTCATTTAATTTTTGAATATTTCGAGAAAAGGGGGGGGGGTGTAACCCCCATCAGCCCCTTTTCTCTTCTTTGGAGTCAATATGGAGTAATATTGGACTAATGAGAATGGCCATTTCGCTGTATGATAGAAAAAAAATGAAAAATTTTGCCAAAAAGGAAAGAAAAAACCAGCAAATTTTTCGTATCAATTTCGAAAATTTCGGGGGGGGTGGGGGGGCTGTAGCCCCATCAGCTTCCCCCTTGGGTACGCCCATGCCTGCAGCTCATAATATTTGATATAAACTCATTTGTTTGATCTCATTTTGTTCATTAAGCACTTCTAATACTTTTCCAAACTACAAACAATAAATTGTCTTTTGTTTTTGTTGTTTTATCATAAATCTTATAAATGGGGTAAAATGGGTATAGTGTTAGGCTTAACCTTTCTAATAATAAAATTCCTTATTTTACTTGAATAAGAATAGAATAAGTTTTAAAAATACTTTTAAATGTTTGCATAATTCACAGTGTGTTATTTATTCTCAAGATCAGAAAGACTTGAAATTCACAGTGCATAATTTAGTCAACTCATTGCCCATTTCTAGATGGCATATTAGGTGCTGATGATGATTGTATTTGAAATTTTAAGAAGGGGTAATCAAAAGAGTTAGAAAATTAAAAACCAGAATTGTTGACAAAAGTAAGAGCAGTATGGCTTTGATACATTCTTGCTTTCTCGACAAATATCAATCTACCACATAAGCATGTCCGAGTAAGAGCAGATGAAGTTCTAACAAATGAAGACATTGTGAAACAGTTAAAAAATGATTCTGATAACCAGAACACCAAAATAGTTAAAATGAACAAGAAGATAAATTGTTAAACAAGGCTCAAATTAGACTATATATAGGTGAAAACTGGGAAACTGAGTTAATAGCCAGTGGCCGGTAGACTCAGTTTTATTAGTGGCCACTTTTTAAAGTTAGTGGTCACTATAATGTTTCAAACTTTCTTGACATCTACATAAACTATAATCGTTATGTATATATACATATTTTTCTATAAATCAGTTTTATACCAGCCAACTATTCATGATAAGAATAGGGAAGCAGTCAAAATTCAAGAAAATTACTTTAAAACCACAGAATCCGTTATATTATTTTTTTTTAGAATATATTTTTAGATTATTTGTATATGTTCATATACACTATAATCAATTAAATTACTATTACTTTCTTTATATAAAAAATAAATCAAAACTCCAACAGTTAGGTGTATACAATAAAAAAATGATCAAATAAAGCACAATAAAATGTTGTTTGGATTTTATTTAATAAGTAAATGTGTTATACTACACACAAATATACAATTGATATCTAAGCTGATGAGTGTGTTCCGCAGGATTAAACAGTATTTCTTGAAGAAAAATAATCTAACTGGTGAGCATGTGGCAGGTGTTGAAATATTGAAAATACTGCAATGTCCTTTAAAATCCACTTGCATCCAGTAAGAAAAAAAAAAAAAAAAAAAAAGGAATAAATTATTTGAAATGCATGTAGAATCAAAGCTAATGAATATATTTTGCAGAATAAAACTATTTCTTGAAAAAAATAATCCAACTAAAGAGCAATGACGAAAGGCTGAAATATTGAAAATACAGCTAAACCGTTGTAATCTGCTTGCATCTAGTCGAAAAAAGAATTAACCAGTTTTCTAATTAGATGTAACCAAAGTAGAGATGCATATTTCTATGAAAAAAGCTATATTTCACTTGGCGATCAATAACAGATTTTTATCGCCACTTGGCGAGTGGCGACCGCCAATTTTCACCTGTGGAGAAGATATCCTCGAAGTAAAAATAAATGTATCTGTCAGTGTGTGATTGAAGGTCCAATATTTGGGAAGAAAGATAAAGAATTCATTGGTAAAATTAGTAATATTGAAGAAGATGAAACATGAATATGAAGTAAAATTCTTGGAAAAGTCCAAGATTGGTTGCATTTTATGTTTTCCCTGATGCTGAAGGAACAGGGGTATATGTCTATTCATTACTCTTGTGACCATGAGAGCAAAATTTCTGAATTACTCCCAATTATTTTATTATTAAGATAAAAATTGATGACTAGTTAAATATTATTGTGTCTTACTCACATAAAATATATCCAATTTCAAACCAAAAGCATTTTAGATGTAAATTTCCAACTGGGCGAAAAAAATGTCTGGACCAGGATTCGAACCCGGGATCTCCTGGCTGAAGCCGCCAGTGCTCTGCCATCTGAGCTATCCCGGACGATTCTGATCGAACTTTTTCACCCAGCTAACCTTGATGATTACAGCAACTGGTCTGAAACCTGGTTCAGCTCAACAGAATAAATCTCAGGTAATGGAACTCCAGAAATCGCTGGATACAAAATTACACTAGATTAATATTAACACAATTTTTCTAATTGGTAAACAAATCAAATTAGATGTAAATTTCCAACTGGGCGAAAAAAATGTCCGGACCAGGATTCGAATTTTAGCATTCGAAAAGCATTTTAATTGTCTATTATCTAATAAATCAATATTTTGTTACAAATTAGATATATTTTATGTGAGTGGAAATCGATGGTATTCAACTGGTTATATCAATTTTATCAATTTTTGTTGCATATTTTATAATAAATAATTGGAAGTTTTTCCAAAACTTTGCTCTAATGTTCACAAGAGTAACAAATGGACATTTTTTGCAGATTACTATTGGAAAAATAAAGCAGATAATAGAAACATTAAATGAACCAACATTTAATAATCTGGGTCATTATGCTTTTGATAGACTTTTAACACTTATAATATACAACTCAGATTCAAAATATTAGAATAATTAGGGGAGAGTGTTGTACTTTGGGACAATTTTCACATTTTAATTTTTTACTTCGATGATTATAATCAGATTTAAAATTTAAAGGCAACATTTCAATACACCAACATACTTCTCTATAATATAATTTTAGAAATTCAGACAGTTTGAAAATAAAAAAATGCCATTCATTTAAAGTAGGGAAGGCAAACTGTCCCAAGGTACAACATCCTGTTGTACCTTGGGACATACTGCATAATTCAGGGAATAGGCATATAACTCATCAATAATTTTGTACAATAACTAATGCAATATTTTGTACAATAACAATAACTAATTTTATGCCAACAAACAAAACCTTTTTTTTTTTTTTTTCAAGGAAATAGAGAATGAAACTCAAGTTCAAGATCCAAAATAAAGTTGAGTTGTTTTATTTATTGCATTTCACATGATTTGTGAAATTTTCTGTAAAATA
The DNA here is from genome assembly GCA_963932465.1 of Maratus speciosus. Lineage (NCBI taxonomy): Eukaryota > Metazoa > Arthropoda > Arachnida > Araneae > Salticidae > Maratus > Maratus speciosus. Next base: position 412,748,990 of record OZ010800.1, on the reverse strand, counting down.
AGTAATAAAAATACTTTTATTTATCCAAATTATTACGAACCACATATTTCTTGTACCATTGGACATGTCCCAAGGTACAACATATTAAAATTAAAAAATAAATTGCAGTTGACTTGTTGTAGAAATACATAGGAAAAAAATGAAGTTAGAATGAATGGAGGAAAATATTTACTTTGGACTAATGAAATTTATTTTTTTCACCTAGCTGTTAAAATTCGATGCTTCTGATGTTGTCTGTTATTATGATGAGATCTGTTGATTATAGGTCACTATTAGAAATACACAAAAGATAACTGTTGCCAATAGTTTATTAGAAATTGTCAATGTCCCAAGGTACAACCCTCTCCCCTACTTTTTTTTTCACAAACTGGAAATATCCTTTGGTAATTTAACATGTTTTAATGCAAATATGCGAACGATATTTTTATTAAGAACTTATTGTTGATTAAACTTATTTATTATCTTAAAATTAATATCATTTCTGAAAAGAATAATTGAAAAAAATTATTTTGAAAAGTCAAAATATTAGAATATTTATTCAAGTGGTTCAAAATATTAGAATATTTCGCATTAATTCTCCTTTAATTATCACCAATTCATAACTGGTGGCATCATTGATTAAATTCAGACGATTTTATTTAAAATCGGTGTTCTTTTTACAGTTTGTTTGCTTTTTCGTCTTAAAATGGGTCGTGTGGGTGATATTCCTGAATCTATTAAACGTTGTATGTTTGATTTGTATCGGCACGGTAAAAATCAATGTTATATAGGGAATTATTTACATTGTTCGCAATCAAGCGTTAGTAAAATACTAACACAATATTTAAAAAAATGGAAAATTTCAGAATAATCGACAAAATGGCGGCCGAAAACCAAACGCATCTGCTAGAGCTGACAGGAAACTGAAGCATATAGTTAAGAAAAACCGATTTAAAAGCGTGCAATTCTTGCACCGAAAATGGAAAGAAGAAGGAGTTGAAGTTTCTACATCGAGAACATTAAGACGTCTCCATTATTTAAGTTTGAATCTCGAAAACAAAATCTCTCATGACTGTAAAACAAAAACGTATAAGATTCAATTGGTGTAAATCAAGACGTTTATGGAGCGAAGAAGATTGGGAAAATATATTATTTAGCGATGAAAGTATGTTTTGTATCTATACAAGATAATTTGTGTATTTTCCCACATGTGTATTTTCAGGGGTGCGCCGACCCAGCATGCAAAGTGTGCGGTGCACACCGGCGCCGAAGTAATAAAGGCACCAAAGATTTCAGTTGAAGAGCAAATACTTAAAAAAAATCCCTAATTTAATTTTAAGTTAAAAATTAAATTTAATTTTAATCAGGGTTGGATTTTTACTGGTAAAAACTGATTTTTACCAGGACATGGTAAAAACTAGGTTTTTACCGGTAAAAACCTGGGTAAAAGTGGCAAAAACCTAAACATACAATAAACTCTACTAGTCATTAAACTTTATTTTAATTGTATCGATAAAAACTATTTTCAAGTAATTGATGTGTTTATATATCATATATATAAAAATATGGGAAATAAACAATTAGTCAGTTCCCTAAAGCTATTGATACAGCACTTTTAACCATACAGATTTTACTACAGTAGACTCCCTCAAATCCGCACAGCTCGGGACCAGAGGTTGTGCGGATTTTAGAATTTTGCGGATTTCTGGTCATTGATTTGTTTACATTCTGAAACATTTATTTGATGGGTAGTTAAGCAAGGGAAAAGATAATGAATGCTTACAATGAAGTGAAACATTAAAATAAGTAAAATATTAAAATAATTTATTAGTTTAAACGTAAGTAATTATTAAAATAATTATGTAAAAAAAAAATTAAATTATTACCAACTAAATCGATTCAATTCGATTCTAAAAGTCTTATGCTGCCATCTACTGGTAAAGCGATCGTAAGATCGATACGTCTTCATATAGATATGCTAATTTATATCAAAATCAAAAGTAATGTAAATTTATTTAGTAATAAATCAGCTGTAATAACGAAAAGAGCATGAAAAACATTGCGGTAGTCACTGACTTCGGCGCCATCTTGAATTTTGTTCCTGCAACTTAACTGTAAATTTCATTGTTTACATCTGAAAAAATACGCGGATTTTAGGGTCGCGGATTTAAGGGAGTCTACTGTATATTTTCTATTCTCCATCTATAAATAGAACAACAACAAACAGATACAAAGCAAGTTTCCATTCTACTTGTACTCTTGTAATTTCCAAGGAGCTTCTTTAAAACAAAAGATGTAAAAGCCAAAGTTTGGTGAAAAGCGTTAAATAACAAAGAAATAAATCCCAAATTCATACATTTAATGGTGAATCTTCACTCCATACCTTGTACTTCACCCATTGAGCGAATTTTTTCAAACTTTTCACTTATTCACAGTAAATTAAGAAATAGACTTGGTGTACAGAAAGCTGTAAAGCTTGTATTTTGTTATGGTGCTAAGAGGATCCAAAGACATACCTATATTGGTAAAATGCCCCTACTAACATTTGTTCAAACTACATTATGTGACAATATTTGTAAGCTTATGGTTTTTATTAAAATGATTAAGGTTTTTAAGTGTGAAAAATGTGTACTTATAATTTTTCTTTTCCTTGAAGTAAAAATTAGTAAACTAGTCTATTTAGATAAATATAATAAATATTGAAATGTTCTTTCTCATAATAATAGTTATAATAATTTTTAGGCTTAATAATGATAGACATATACAATAATTGTATCCTTAAAATTTTGAATTCTTGTAGCAGGAAAACACAGATGAAAGTTTCTGTCTTTTTATATTCCTTAAAAACCACTATTTTTGTCGAGTACTCTTTTACTTACCTAATCAGGAACTAAATTAGGTGAATACTGTTATACAGAATTATGGTATTAAATATCCAGAAAACTTTAAAATTGGGATAATGAAAACTGGTAGATAAATTTTTATGATAAAAGGGACAAAAACAGACAAACTAATAAGTTTTTTCATAGGTGGTAAAAACATGTTTTCCAAAGACGGTAAAAACCATGGTAAAAACCGGTTTAAACCATCAGACAGTAAATACCGTCCAACCCTGATTTTAATTAGATTAGAGATTGGCATTAAATTTTCTTGACATCTTAATTATATTTTACAGATTTAGCAGAGACAAACTTTTCTATAGATATTTAATTCTTTTTATTATTATTATTTATTTATTTCATTTTATTCTACTTCTAGAGTCTCCTGTGATTTAGATGTAGACCTGTCCAACCTTTCAATGATCAGAGGCGCACATGATGTTGATGCAAACAATGAAAGGCGCCATAATTCACATGGCTGAAAACATGCAACACTATTATCTCACTGTAGTAGTGGTAAAGCATAGTGCAGTTTTATTACCATAGGGGGTAAATTCCACTGGTTTATTTTTTATTTTTAAATAGCAATCTTCTCCTTATTGCAGAATTTCTGCACAGTTACCAAGTTTCCGGCTTTTTATCGTGGAGAAAATCTGGTTCTTTTAAATCAACCAAATGTTCCAATAAAATAACATTTTTTTAATTAAAATACTGGTATTCAAAAAGCCGAAGACTTGGCAACTCTGTTTCTGTCATAAATAAGATAATTAGTATTCAGAAATTACTGGTAAAAATGATAATTAAAAATTACAAGTATTAATACAAGAATTTCAGATATAAGGTAAACAAGAATTTCAGATATATCACATTGCAACTTATGCTGTTGAATCCTTCTCCATCCACAATATGAATATTAGCATTTGCATTCAACTTATTTTATTAATATATACAACTTAAAAGGAAATGAAATTGCCTCTTATTTCTTCCATATCTGCTTTAATTATACAAATACTTCTTTTCTTGTGGTAAATGAATGGTTATTAATTTCTGAACCCATTCCATTTTTCTTTACAAGTTCATTATATTTACATAATAAATTTAATATTTTTTTAAAGAGGGAGGAAAGAGTTAATACTTACTTGTCAACCATAAAATACTCCTTCTTTTAATCAATTTCCTTTCTCTCTCTCTCTCTTTTTTTTTTCTATTTAACCTTTCTAGAGTTGTATGTCTATTCTTACAAAAGTCAGGCTTTTATTTTTTCCATGTGTTATATCATGCCATAGTGTATCAACAGCTTTTTTTTTTTTTTTTTTTTTTTCCCCATTGGTGGAAGCTGTTGCATGTGACAAAGTTTTAAATCATATATATATATACATATATATGCAAAATAAAAAGCAATATTACTACTATATTTTTTAATTTTCCCAGTAGACTGAATTGTTTTGCTAAATCTTTTTTTTTTTTTTTTTTTTGTAAATTTTTCTTTTTTAAAAATAAAGAGGCTCAATATAGTTTCACAACCAAATTAAAAAATGCAACAGATAGAGCAAAAGTAAAGACAAATAAATAACTTAAATAGCTCACTGTGTAGCTAAGAAAAGCTTTTACAAAAAGCTTTACAACTAACAATTCCTTTTTTATATATATACAGTACCGGACCTCAAATCCGGAATCCTAAAATCCGGAATGGAAAAAAGAAAACTGAAATTCCGCGATGATCTTGAATAAATATTTCGTAAAAACATCCATAGATGGCGCTACATGCGCACGTAACAGAGTGCCGAGCCAAACTAGACTCAGCAATTTTATTTTATTGCAATGTTTTCCATTCATTAGTTTTAAAAAGGTTCGTAGAATATATTTATAATATTTATATGTAAAAATATTTTACAACGCCCTCCCCCCACTTTTAATATGTTCAAGAAATTTCATTTTTCGAAAAATTCTGTTTGTAAGCACCGTACCAAAAAATTCTTTTAACTCAAAGAGAAAAAAAAAAAAAAATCTATGCAAAGTTCCTTTCTCCATAACAAAACAAGCTGTCCATCGAAAGCTAATGATCTCATTCTGATGATGTTGACTTTCCACTTCATGCAGTTAAATAAACATGTTGAATAAGCAAAACAAACAGCGGATAGATATGTCGTTTTTCTTTACTTTCTTTTCATCTAGTGGCCTTTTTTTTTTTTAGAGGTATCCTAGCTTTCTAATAACTTATCATAATTTATTAAAAATTTGTTACACAAGCTAATTCACTATTATTGTAACTGGCTGAAAATTTGAAAGAAATTCGTCAATTAGCCTAATTCGGCTCTCGCAAACAACGATGTATTTTCATTTTCTAAAAAATGTTTTATGTTCCTAATAATGCGATGTGCAGGATTAAAAAAATTCTTATCCTTATTTTAAATTATTTTTTTTTTAATTTATGTTTATGTTTGTTTACTTATACATCATATGGCAATCCGTGATATAGATTGCTAGGCCTAACTCGCGAGCAACAACGCATTTTCATTTTCTAAAAAAGGCTTTAATATTTCTAAGAATATGCAGTAATAGTATTTTTTAAGAAAAAAAAAACTTATATTTATTTTGAATTACTTTTTGTAATTTGTATTTTTGGCTTTATTTACACTAAGCCTAACATGGCAATTCGCGGTATAGATTGCTTCGTGGCATGTAAAATTTTGCAAAGGGCATGTACTGTATCTGTTTATTTATTGTTTTGGTTGAGGACCTAAAATCCGGAAAATTCCGAAATCCGGAACGGCCGCGGTCCCGACCAGTCCGGATTTGAGGTCCGGTACTGTATAGGATTTGTACACCCACACCAGAGCCTATACCTGCAGTTGATTCAGAGGGCAAGGATGATCCGAATAAGGATAAAAAAAACATTTTCATGTACATTGGAAGCTGTACCCGAGGCAGATTCAGTAGATGACACAATTAATACAAATTTGTCATATACACAATTGGATATTGTGTCTGTACAAAGTATGCAAGTAGCACAACCACCACCTGTATCTGAGTTAGATTCAGTAGATGACCCAAATAATATTACAGAATTTCCATGCACACCTGTAGCTGGACCCAGTTTTCAGGTACCGCCAACAACTGTATCAGAAGTGGATTCAATGGATAATACTGATGTTTTTAGTATTCCAATTCAAAAGGCCCATGTACAGCCAAGAAAAAAAGATCACAGAAAAAAAAGATTTCAAGAAGAGTGGAAAATGGTTAAAGATGACAAAAAAGCAACTGAAGACCGATTAGAAAATCTGATTATTGATCCTAAAGATGATTGGGGTATGTGGTGTAAAGCATGCACGAAATTTGCACCTAGACTAGAATGGGAGTGAAGTCTTGTTCTAATTTTGTGAAAGGGCATGAAAATTTTAAACTTCCTCGCCCTAAAAAAGAGACAGACTGCCACTTTTCCAGCTCTGCTCATGTTAGGTGTGCAGAAATAGCTAAAGCAAGTCAACAGTCTGCTGAAGCAGCTCCAGTCTATCAAAAGCTAATAGAAATGGATATGAATACTAAACAGAAAATGGAAAATCTTTTCAGAATTGTTTTTTATTTCACGATGAAAGACAGAGCAGCAAATGAATTTTCGTCCGAGTGTGAACTGCAAAAAATGAATGGAGCTAATTTAGGAAAAACGTATCAAAATGATATATCTTTTAAAGTTCTTCTCAAGTATGTGGCACTGTTGTTCCAAAATAAAATTATTTCTCAAATAAATAAAGCACAATTTCTGTCTATAATGACAGATGGCAGTACATCGAAAAAGTGTACAGAATATGAAGCTGTTGTTGTGAGGTATGTAAACAAGGAAACTTCAGAAATAAAATTCCTTCATTGGACTGTACAACATCGAAAATGCCACTGCATCTGGCATAGCAGATGTTATAACAAACTGTTTAGATGGTGCAGGACTTGAGAAGAAAAACTTTTCTGCATGACAGTAGATGGGGCATCAGTCCATGTAGGAAAACACAATGGCATTGTGAAGCCGATTGACTCACCAACATTTATTCACTGCTACAACCACGTTTTAGATCTATGTTTAAAAGATACCATTAAAGGCAATGCTGCAGCAGTGAAATGCATGGCATTCATTAAGCAACTTAGCACATTTTATAGAACCAGCCCAAAGTTATCTCGAGAACTGACAAGAGCTGGCGAGGTGCTCAATGTAAAGTTAATTACATTTAAGCCGGTATGTGACACAAGATGGGCTTGATTCTTTAGAAAATACAGTGATGCCAGTTGTTAGAAATTATAATGCTGTTGTTCAGCATTTGACAAATATTGTGTCAGACCATAATTCTGCACAATATTCAAGCAACATAAAAGTAACGGCAAAAAGTCTGCTTTCAGACTTCTTAACGTATGAAGTGTTGCACTTCTTTTATGCATTTGCAGACTTCGTAACAGCATTTTCAAAAACGTCTAGGAAGTTAGAAACAGCAGACCTGGACGTTGTACAGGCTATACAATCGGTAAGAAGTCTGCAAATTGTCTTGCACGGTTTCATTGCTGTTCAGCAGCAAAATGAAAATCAAAAGCATCTGAATTTATTTTTAAGTAGCATTGATGCTACAAATGATTTAGTATACAAAAATGTTGTGCTACGTAATGAAAAGAGTAAGAGAAATAAAGATAATGATGAAATAGTTTCATGAATTTATGCGAAAAAGCATATGAAATTATAAAGAAGCGTTTTTTTAATAATGAAGAAACTAGTTCTGTCATTATAAAAACATCAAAAATTTTGAATGCTGTGTATTTCCCTCCAATTTTACCTGAAAATTTCAGTGGGTCTGAAATTGCTGAATTTTGTTCAGTTTTCCATCTGTCAACCCAACATGCCATTTCAGAATGGAAGGAGTTCAGAGAAATTCTTTCAGAAAATTTCAAACCTGTAATAAGCCTGAAAGATTTATATAAAAAACTTCAGACTGAACATTTTCAACATGTGAATATAATCAGGCAAATTGCGGAAATCATTCTCACAATTCCACCCAGCAATGCTGAAGTGGAACGTGTATGGAGCAACTTTAGCTACATTTTAGATGATCGATCTCTGTCAATGACGAAAGAGACTTTAGAATACAGACTGAAAATTTAATCCAAGTGACGCTTTAGAATTGTGGTGGTCTGACACAATTAGAAGTCGAAGGGCCAATTTGAAATAAATTTATTTATAAGAAGAAAGCATTTTTCTTAATATTTATTCTTTTTTATCATAAAACTATTAAATTCTCTGTGACTGCAAAACTTCAATTTTCATTAAACATTTGAAAATTTAATTTCATTTATTGTTCATATTTACAATTCTTTAAAATTTATGAAATGTGCAGTTTTTGTTAAATTCTATGTTTATCAATCTTAATATCAATATGGTAAGTAATATTTTGTAATGATTTTTACATAAGTAAATTAAAATGTGCATAAATTGTTTTAAGTAATTGAGAATGATATTTTCCTGCAAAACCAAAATAAGATCTCTGATTTCATTTCATATTATATATTAGAACTATATAATTTTACATAATATCAGATTTTTTTTTAAGTACCATTCATGTTTAATATTTTTAACTAAAAAAAGGGGCCAGTGTAGAAACTGCTACTACTGGCCACTATAGGTCAAAATTAACATTTTTACCCACTGGCCAGTAACAAAGTTATGTACGCTCCATGCAAAATTGTGTTTTTTCTAACTATCAATATTGTAATTTACTAATATATATTATTTACCATTCGATATGATTACACTCAAGTTTTATTTTTACTATTAATTGCAATGAAATAAATTCACAGGAAATTTTCAAAAGGTTACAGCTGAGAGGGACACCCCCCCCCTCAGCACTAATATGCTTTTCTGCGACCATTTAATGAATTTTGCGGGGGGTTTTCCCCCCGAGATCTTTTGCAAAATCTGCGTTTTTCCGCAATCTTGACGAAATATGTGTTTTTTTCGCGATCTTTTCACAAAATTGCTTTTTTTGTAATCTCTTAACGAAATTTGTGGGTTTTTTCGCCATTCTTTGAAAATATTTGCATTTTCCAAGATTTTTTGATGAAATTTGCGTTTTTTCAGCGATCTTTTGATGAAATTTGTGTTTTTTCTGCAATCTTTTCATGAAATTCGTGTTTTTTTCACGATCTTTTGACGAAATTTGCATTTTTCCGATCTTTCACGAAATTTGAGTTTTTTTCCGTGATCTTTTCTCGAAATTTGTTTTTTTCCGCGATCTTTACACGAAATTTGTGTTTTTCCGCAATACTTTGAAATTTTGTGATTCTGTCGAAATTTGAGTTTTTTCCACAATCTTTTCACAAAATTTGTGTTTTTCCGCGATTTTTAGGAGAAATTTACGTTTTTCCGCAATCTTGTCACAAAAGTTGAGTTTCCTCCGTGATCTTTTCACGAAATTCACGTTTTTTCCCAAGATGTTTTGACGTAATTCGCATTTTTTCGCGATTCTTTGACGAAATTGGTGATTTTTCCCCACCAACGATTGACGAAATTGATTTTTTTCGGCGACCATATCGAAATTAGCGATATTTTTATGTCTGAATTTTTGGACTGATGATAGTTTTTTTTTGTTTGTTTTTTCGGAACCGAATGCCTTAAATTTTCGGAAAATTAGAGACAGAATCACCCCTGATACTTTTTTTCTTACGTTCGGGAGAATCGCCGATTTGGACACCGTAAATTCTGAATGAATTTCACCCCTTTCCTCCCTGGCATCGAACTTTCAACCATCGCGTTTGGCGAGTGGTGCCCATTGAGTTTGGTGTGTGAGGACAATAAAGTTAATCGACACATTTTAAGTGTTACTCGACGCCTGGCGAGTGCTAATTTTGTGCTATACTGGCCACTAGTAAAATTTCCCAATTTTGACCTTTACCTCACAGTACAGAGCTATGCATTCAAATGTGTGTGGTGCAGGGTTGGTAAAAAACCCTGGTTTTTTTAGTTTAAACTGGGTTTTTTTAAATATATTTTCCTATTACATATACATGCATATTTATTCATAAAAATAAACATTGTTGGATATATTAGTAATATAACATTTAAAAAAATTAAATTTAAAAATTACAGTAATTATGTAGAAAATTGAAATAATTTAAACCTTTTTAGTAAAAGCTATGTCCAGGGGTGGGGAAATACATCATTTTACTCGCCACTGGTGAGTGAATTTTCTGACAGGGCGAGTGAATTTTTAGGTAGTCTTGGAAAACTGCAAACTATAGAGATATGCAAAATCTTCTTTTTTTTTTTTTTTTTTTTAGTAGTTAGTTATATTTTTCAACTTCTCTAATTACTGTGATGTAAACATGGTACTAAGTTCTATTTTATATATTAAACTTTCATCTCTAGTTTATATTTCTTAATTTTACAGGGAAAAACAATATGAAAATGCATTATAGTAATAGTAACGAACTATTTTTGAGTTACGTAAATTTTGTCATAAAAATTTTCAACTGTACGTTGCATTTTACTGGCTGGTGAAGTAAATCCTTGTCTGGTAAGATTTTCTAGAAATTCCCCACCCCTGGCTATGTCTTATGTTCCATGAATAAAATGCTCTACATAGTGAAACATTGATACCTTGAAAATCTTAATAAACAATCTTTTGATTACTAAGTACCCCAGTAGCAGAAATTTCTCCAAGTGTCTGCGACAGATACTTTAGGGCCAAAAAATAATCTGCAGGTAAAATATTTTTACAATTGAAGCGTTAATTAAGCATTCACTTGCCTGTAGCGTTTTTAGGCATTTTACAGCTTTTTATTAATAATAATCTTAACTTTTTGTATTAAGGAATAAAGAGCTAAACAAAAAATATGAAGCAAAATAAAAGTTCGATGAAAAAGAGTCTGCAAAAGAGAAAAGAAAGTCTGCGACGTCCGTCTCCCGTCTCGAACTTTTTGCTACCGGGCTAAGTACTATAAATAAATATATGGTGTAGTTTCATAAATACAATATCCTTTCCCATGGCTATTCAAAATAATTTCTTTGAAATATTTGAAATCTGAGATATCTGATTTTTCTGTTAGAACACTACATGAACAATTATCTTTTATTGAAAGTAAAGCTTTTTATAAAGAATTCCTGGAATGATTTGAATTTAGCAGTATAGTCTTTACAGTAAAATAAACAGAAATACCTATTTACCAGCTTTTTAGACTACTAAAAACATTAACCTTAAAATGGAAAGTAGATTTATAAACGCTGTCATCCACTAAAACATTTAAATAACCATCAGACTTAATACACCTCTAGGCTTTTTTCTAAGCTATGTTATAATACATAATACTTTTAAATGTCTAAACTAAAAATTAATAATAAAAGAACTGGACAATTACACCGTAAAAAGTTATATATACACTTGATAAAATATCATTAGTTTACTACACGGTGTACAAAACTGTTGTAAAGTCAAATAAACTTATACAAACATTAAAATAAAGTTAAAATATCTACGTTTCGGTCATCCTTCTATGACCTTCCTCAGGAACGTTGTCGTATAACTTCTAAAATTAGAGCAAAAAATGCTCTAATTTTTTGCTCTAATTTTAGAAGTTATACGACAACGTTCCTGAGGAAGGTCATAGAAGTATGACCGAAACGTAGATATTTTAACTTTATTTTAATGTTTGTATAAGTTTATTTGACTTTACAACAGTTTTGTACACCGTGTAGTAAACTAATGATATTTTATCAAGTGTATATATAAAAATTAATAATATACTTTTTTAAGCATTTTTATGAGACTTTTCTATTATGTCTCAAGTGAACCTTATTTCGATTTTCTCTCATTTTTTTTGCCAGATCTAAATAGTGGATTCGATTATGCAATAGACGATTTAAATATATCTTATTGCATATTTTAGTTAAAACTAAACTGGTGCTTCGCTAGCACCCAATTTTTCAATGTCCTCTTATTTGACTTCATATTTTGAGTTTCTTTTTTATTCTTAAGGCTGTTCTCAAATCCGAAAAGGCAACTTTATGACAAAAGTTTTAATTTATTTTTGTTCGGAAATGCATGAAACTAGCAGATGCTGTTGTTGTGATGGTAATAATTTGTAATATTATAATCCATAATATAATGGGCCGTTAATTTGAAATTAAAATTAAATTTGAAGTTCTTTTTATTAACATGCGTTGTGTAATATTGCAATAAAACCCTCCGTTCTTTGAGGTCAGCAATTGTAAAAAAATAAAAAAAGGAAACTTCTTACTTTTATATCTGTAAAGAAATGATGAGGAGACTTTTAAACACAAATCAAAATTTTTATTCATCTTGTTGAAGAGAAGTAAGAGGCCTTCATCAGTTGGTCACCGATTTTCAAAATTTGTTGTTTTGTTTTCAAACGTTGCCGATAAAATGATTTATTCCTCTTTAAGAAAATCTTTAAAATGTAAGATGCAGCACTAGGTGAATTTTCTATAGATAAAAATCTCAATTAAAGCCTTTTTAAACCAAAAGAAAATAAATTTAACAGGAGTTATTAAAAACGCAGACATCGCTTTCGGAAGCTTTTTACCGGATTCCACATCCATCGGCAGACAGACCGGAGCCGAAGCTTGCGGCCTTTTTAAAACAAAAACTCATAACAGATCAGGGTTGCAAAAAAGCCGGCTAAAATTAAAAAAAGCCAGGCCAGTGGCTTTTATTGATTTTAACCGGCTTTTTTTGGCCAAAATTGGCCTTTTTGGCCATAATTGGCTTTTATACAATGAAGTATTGTAATTATAAACTACACATTTTAAAGTGTTTTTAATTAGTTTTAATGACATTTAATTGATTTAGAGTTTAATAAGTAACCCAATTTCTCAATAATGAGGACATTAATACTGGAATAAAACTTAGATGATTTTGCTAGTGATTTGTAGTCAGAATTTGCAAATATGTCAGCTAAATTTTAAAAGGGCCATACAACTGCCAATTTTTTCATTTTTACTGCTTTATAAAATTAAAGAGGACAATTATTATTTAGTTACATATTTTATTACTTAATTTTAAGAGCTATTAATGTACAAGTCTTATTTTATTTCTAGTAAACATTTAAAATTATACATAGTCATATTAATAAAAACACCATTTCTCACTATTAAAAACATTATGAATAGCATATGCATGAATATGCTTAGCAACAATCTTTTCAAATTTTTATTTAGAGATTTTTTTTTTCTTGTTTAAATGCTCTATTTTTTATACACTTATGTACAACTCTCCTCAAATATTACATCTTTTTCTAATTTCTCTTTTAAGGCCTAAGGGGAGACACTTTTGGGGTCCAAAATTTCCGATAGATGGCTCTGATTGCAACATGGTATCAGGAGTTTGGCAAAGTGGCGATTTTTACTGAAGAAAAGATAAGCGTTTTCCTGCCATTATCTGGCAATACTGATCACCCCTTGGAGGCTTGCTTTCAGTTGAACGTCATAGCGGAAATATCCAATCGTAGTACCTCTTGGATTGTTTACAAAAGAATCAAACAAGAAACAAGGTCAAATCTTTTCAGAGTGTTTTTACGGGACTGCCTCTGGTTTCTTAAATAAAATAGCAAGAATTACTTCTTGTTGTACGTAAAAACACATACTTTTTTCCTATGAAGGAAAGGCAACATTTAAAAAGTTTCTCTTGTGAGGCAAAGATTTTTTTTCTCAATCATCGGGCAAATGCCAAGCTACCATGTCTTTTTATAAGATTCGAAATAACGATTGCCTCTATATAGCTTTCTCTAGATTTGTTTTTAAATGTTTCTTTGTGGTAAAAAAGCAAATATAAACTTTATTTCTTACAGACAAAGTTGATAATAATTGTGGGGATTGTACAGATTTCATGAAAGTAACCTTCAACGCAGAAAAAAATTATTTGAAATATTGTGAATGATAAACGGCAGCCCCTTATTATCGCATAGGCAAATCAGGACTTTGCCCAGGGGCCCCCAAATCCATATATTAATTATAAAATATTTACTTTTTTCCCCCCCAATTCCAACTGGGAAAATTTTCAAATACAAAACACAAATTTCATCTTTTTTAAAAGATTCTACTAAACTCTCTGAAAAACAAATTTCATTTTGAACACACAGAACTCAATGCTTTCGCAAAGCTAACCTCAACCACTATTAAATAAGAATTAATATTTTGATTTTAATAGATTGTATTAGCAATGAACTTAAATCATATCTAAACTTTAGTGGTTGAAAATAATCAGTTCTAACTGTCATGAGCTAAATTTTCTTCTGTATTCAAAGTTTTTTTCTTTTAACTTTGAGTAAATATGAAAAACAAACCCAAAATTGCCATCTTTTTAGATTTGTTGAAAAACACTTTTTACTTGTGAAGTAGAATGCATTTGATTTGATATTATATTGTGTGTAGTTTAACTTAAAAAGGTGTAAAAGAAACTAACTTGATAAACACATGTTTACATGTAAGACTACATATTTAACACTCTTCCATAAGTTGAACTTATTAAATTTATCTTAAAGTAGTATAACAAGTTGCTAAAGTTATATAAAAGAGTTTTGTTCTGTACTAAGAAAATTCTTTTATAGTATTTTTATTAATTAATGTGCGTAATTTAGAATTAACGGAACTAAGAATTTTCTTCTTTTTAAAATCCAAGGTGCGAAAACATTGTTTATGTATTACAAATATGACTGACAATCGCTCTATTTGAATAATGTTGCAACGATTCGAATGGGGACCCCTAAATTTATCTTTGCCCAGGGCCCCAATTAGTCATGTCGGGGCCTGATTAAAGGACTTTCGGGAAAAAAAGAAAAAAAAAACATGCATATTAAATGTGAAACTAGTACTATTTTTCATGCATTTTATTACCTGTATTGTATATTATTCCGTGATATTTGCAATTAAAAAATAAATTTTATTAGTTCAGTATTGCAATACAAGTTGAGTGTCATAAACTGCGTTCCCAGGGTCCCGCGCGACGTTGCGGCGGCCCGGATTTAAGGAGCAAAGTTTGATGGTGTTAGCAGTGTTATTTATGACGGCCGATTATCTGCACGAGGAATATAGGACCTAGGGGGAGTGCCCTCCGTGGGGTCTTTCTAAAGGAAGCTAACCCGTATTTAAGCAAGGTTTCCCAAGATTTGAAGGAAACCACGGAAAACTCCGAACGGTTAGGCCGACGAACGCGATTGGTTTCGAACCCAGCACCTCCAGTCTACCAGTTTTGAGAGTAGAACATATCTGCCACTGGTGGGGCAGAGCAAAGTTTGAAGTAGAGATCTGCACGGGCCGGAATTTCTAGGCCCGAGCCCGACTTGGTCCATGCAAAAGTCTATTAAATGAAGCTCGGTCCGTCACGATTCGATTTCTACAACACTCGATTTTTCTTGATATGCAATTACGATTCTTTTAATAAATAATACATACATGTTTGTGGGGAAATTTTGCAGTATATTTTAGAATACTAGGTGTTGTTCGCAAGATAGTAAATACACAATAGCAACATTAATGATTACTTAGACGCTTAGACTTTTCAACATTTAAATAAAGATTCATTAAAAAAATTAATGCAGTTCAGAATAAAAGAAAAAAAAAAGATGGTTAAAAATATAGCTTTCGAAGCCGTATAACGAAAAGTAGATTTATATTTCTCTGAAATTTACTAAGGCTGTTTTTAAATGTTTTCAGTGTTTTAAGGTTACTTTCTTCATTTTAGTTCGGAAGCGCATAAAATTGGCAGATGTTCTTATTCAAAAACTATGTATTATAATAGTGTTTGCCATTTTTTGATAAAGGCAAAAGATCTTTCTCAATACATTGTCAAAGTTGGCGTTCTGAATATAATTTCACGGACGCGATAGCACGGTAAAGGAAAAAAAAAAACTGTTGTCAACTCGTTAAGTAATTTATTTATCAAAAAATGGAAAACGCTATTCTATTCAAAATCACTTCAGTAGTTAGACTCGTCAGTTTTATGACTTTACATTTAAAAATGTGCCAGAAAGTTTTGCGTTGTAGAGCATGGATTTTGAGAATCACCTTAAATGAATTCATTATCACTATTACCGCATTTTATGGAAGAAACGTCGCACCCGTTGTAAACGCCGCACTCCTCAAATTGGCCTGAATAAGCTTAAAAATATTGTAATCGCCGCACCTGTGGGAACGCTACTTTTGTCGACAGCGTCACATTGACCTAATTTTAATCAAAGTTTTCTGAGCAGTGTAGGATGCCTCGTTTTTAATATCTTAAGGTGTCTGAAGTTTTATTTAAAATATTTAAATCTGATTTTAAATATTTTTATGAATTTTTAAATTAAGGAAACTCAGTTGGTACTTAAAAAAAATTGTAAACGCCGCACATGGCGTAAGCGCCGCACATGAAAAAAAAATTAACTTTTAAACTCATAAACGCCGCGGCATTTCTCCCATAAAATACGGCACTATTTTTACGCCTGTCCGACACGTTGTAGGAACAATTAAATCCAGTTCCGGTTCGTCTGGACTATGCAGAGAAAAAATGTAACCCTGATCCCGGCCCGGTCGGAGTCTGCTGAAAAAATTAAGCCCGCTCTCAGAGAAGATTTGACTGTCCGATTACGGATATCTACGCAATTACATGTTATATCATCTCTGTATTGATGTTGATGTAATCAGAGGCCGACTTATGCAGGGGCATGCGGGGCAGCTGCCCCGTGCCCCCCCTTTCTTAGGGGGACCCCCATGAGAGTAGTCAGGATTTTCATTAAAAGGTGCTAAATGGTTAAAGCCAAAATGGGTAGCCAAAAATTACCAAAATTAATATATTTCCAAACATTTAGGAAGGGAGTGGGGTCCCCCTTACCCTCTTTGCTTCCAGTACCATCTCCCCCCATCAAAAAATAAACTATATCATTAGAAAACTAATGATTAAAATTTTATTATGACAACTTAGTATTCTATTGTTTTCAAAAGAAATTCTTTATTAACGTTTTCCTCATAACGTGGCAAGTTAAAACGATTAATTATGACCAATTTGTGACATTTTCTTTTAGACACCGTATAACGTATGTAGATAGGCAAAGTAAAAGTTTGCAAAGAAATACCCGTATCAATCAATCTATCATTTTTTTTCTACTATTATCCTACTGGTATTTTTTCTTAAAGTTGTGACCATCTTCTTGTGATACTCTGTATACAGATGTGAGCAGTACCGGGTACAAAATTTATGCATATAATACAATAGGTATGAAGTTTAGTATATTAGCCACTTCCACATTATTCACAAAAAAATCTATAGATAGAAGGGAGCCCCCAGAATGGTTCTTGCTCCGGGGCCCTCCATAGCCTAAGTCGGGCCCTGGATGTAATCAAACTAGGATAGGTTCGTACAGCACATTTATAGTTATTCTTAGGAAAGTCATATCCGTTGAAAATGGTTCATATTTTATGGGATTCTTTTAAATTTTTATATGGTCCAGCTTAAATATTTATTTATTGGTGGGAGGGGGGAGGGAAGCAGGGTTTTTTTTGTTGTTGTTGTTGCCGGACCCGTATATTTTGTCTATAGAACCGGCCCGTTAAAGAAATTGACATAATTCTGCTAGTCCGTCTTTGGCACAGACAACTAGCAAACAACAAACATGTACAGAACAAGGGTAAATCAGTGGCCAGATGGCTAATTGAAAACATAGACATAATATCACAGTAGGAAAAAAAAACATCGATTTTTAGCGGGACACCCCACCCCATACTAACAATCTGTCTGTTTCAGGTTATAAATATTTAAAAAAAGGAAAAAAAATGCTCACGTTGAATTATCATTATGATACGTATTTCGGGGCAGCGTATGAAGAATCCTCTTCATGCGCAAAAAAAAGGGGGGTAAATAATGTTAAATCTTTTTATTGTTATTTATAATTTTTTTTTAATGTATTATTTTTTATCTTTTTTTTTTTTTTTTTTTTTTTGGACAACGCCTCTCTTTATGTATGCGCTTTCTGCAGGAGCTACCGTACCCGCTCCAATGTCAAAGCCCAGAGAGCCCGTTTTTATCCGGTGGGGTACGGTAGAAAGGCGTAGTCTTATGTCCCTTGCAACGTTAAGTTTGCCTATCCATTCGGCCCCAAAAATTAACAGTTGGTGCAATTTGTCTATCTGCTGAGCCCCATTCATTGTTTTCTCTATCCCCACCCCCCATACAAAAAAATTAAAAAATTTTAATTATTTTCATTTGACAAGTATGCATCAACAATTAGGCTTCAAAAATTCCAAGCTATCCCAATTAGATCGGGCAGCAGTGGCCAAGCTGGTAGAGCATTATACTCGTAGCCGTTGGTCGCAGGACCCAGGCTATCAGCCGGCTAAAATTCCATCATGTACGCTAATTGCACCTGGTGCATGTAAAATCAGTCTTGGTTGCAAAGTCCTCCAAGTTACCTGTGAGTTATACCTCTGGAGGTGCCTTGCCAGGTGAAGGTCTCGTCATCTGATCAAGGTTCTAAATTACGAGACCAACTTAAGTAGCAATGTGCAGGTGCCAAACGACAGGATATAATGTTAAGTAACCGGCAAAACAAAGTATACACAAACGAGCAGTAGACGCTACAAATAGGATGACGATCGAGGCAACGATGTCAGGTTTATTGCCGCTTCGCGGCGATTAGGCGGTCACTCGCCCCGATGTCAGGTACTAAACCCGTTTTTTTCTCCTTTCTACCTAAAGTATATATTCTTAACTGTATTTTCCAAAAAAAAAAAGAAAGAAAGAAAATGTTGTATATACAAAATTAATATTTAAATTTTAAATTTAAACCTTCATATTGCTAATGTGTGAGATAAAATCTAAGTGCTGCGCGCATGATAAAATTCTAAATTATGCATATAGAAAACAATTTTTGAACAAAATAGAATCGTATCACACCTACTTCTAAATTAAATCCAAAATATACACAAAAAGTTTAGTTTAAAATTCAATTTTAGTACAAAAAAAAAAAAAAAAAAAAAAAAAAAAAAAAAAAAAAATCAAATTTCAAGTGCAAATAAATAAATAACCAAAATATGTGGTTTTTTTTTTTTGTTTTTGTTTTTGTTCTACATGTAGACTATATAGAAACGCACATTTGTTTATTTTGCAAAAGCTGTATTTTACATAGTTTGAAAGCAACGGTGCGCACAAACTTCAAATTTACTAATCAGAGAAAACGCTTTTTAAAGTTTCGATATCTACGGAACTTCAATTATACTCACCTATAAATGACCTTTTCCCTATCACCTTTTCTAATAAATGATTATAACTCAAGAAAAAAGTGCAAATTTTTGAATGGGGTTTTTTTGCATATTGTTGAGAAATATTAAAACAATCAGAATAAAACAAAACCGAAAACTGATTTTTTGAAAGTTTTAAGGTTCTGTGCCCTCTTAAAATTAAAATTTTCTTTAAAATTTATACTGACACAAAGACAATTTTTAAAAAATATGGATCAAATGATAATTACAGAAGCTATTTAACTATCAATAAAGAAAGAAAGAAATGTTATATTTTAATAACAAAGAAAAAATTAGTTCTAGTTTCAAAACTTTGTCTTAAATCTACACATAATCAGTAAAACTTAATAAAATAGCTAAAGAGATAAAGCGCAATCACTCTCCAAATAATTAAAAGTTTTATTGACATTATATATATATATTTCTCCTTCCAGTCTAATGACAGATGATTCATCATGCGGTTTTGATTACGATAGGGAAAATCGAATAAAATGGTTAAATAACAGCGTTGAATGGATGTTCAAAAAGTATTCGTTTAAATACTTATAATTCACCATGGTGTACAAAACATGAGTAGAGGAAACTTTATTAGACAAGGAAAGCATACATAATATAATAATTAAAAACAGTTATTAAATTGGGATGGTTACTATAAAGACATGAGTATTCCAGTACATATCACATAATAAACCTTTGAAAAATATAAAATCCGAATGAAACCGAAGTAAGCATTAACAAATGCTGTCTCATTCAATGCTTTTAAAAATATTGTACACATAAATATATACTATGAAACGACTCTTCGTGAAAAAAAATCAAGAACATGTTTTCTTACAAGCGCATTTACTACTAAATATCAATATTTTTCGCGAATATTTCATATAAAAATATAAATTCATACAAAATTGGATTAAATTACACATAAAATAAAATGAAAATTGAAATGTTACTTCTAGAGTTGATATTGATGCCAGCGATTTTCTAATTAGGTTTGAAGTCAACTGTATAGTAAGTACTGTTTACACTCTTTTAATTAACTCAACTTTATTTTTTGTACGTAAAGATTGTAAGAAGTATTTTGTAATTGATATCACTGCCCTTTTTTCCCCCTGTTTCTATGACTTAGAAACGAAACAAAGTAAATTTATATATTTATCAATAAATTTTATTTCGCGCTTGCTAACAAGCCTAATTTTAGCGGTGGATTTGGAATAATCGCGATCCAAATTAAAGAATTGTAAAGACAGTTTTTTGAACTTCATGAAATTCAAAATTTCCATTAAAATATTACAAAAGAGTTTTTTTTTTTTTTTGTTTTTTTTTTTTTTACTTCTTATGAGCATATTTTTTTCCCTCAATTTTTAGAGATTCAGAAAATTAAATTTATTTATTTATTAAAGAAGAAATTTGATAGCGATCTAAAGCTAGAAGTGGAAGAAGGGTTGGGGGGGGGGGCAGTATGGTTAGTTCTCAAAATATTTTTACCCTTCATAGAGTATTTATTCAAAATAACTTGATTAGTGATTCTCCGCTTCTTTTTTGAGCCCAACTTTTTTGAATAAAACAATAAATCGCAAAATTTTCATACATCTTTCTCTGGATATTCTCCATTACTAATAAATTTGTCTTGCCATGCAAAGTGTAGTTTGTAGCATTTTTGCTTTTGTAAAGATTTCCATTACCGCGTCACCAAGAACTGAAACTAATGAGTTGATGATATAGCTTGACTGTAATCGTACAACTGTCATCACAGAAAGAGAAAATTTATCGTGAGCAGAGGGTGATTCTTTGAAACCTGAATGCTGAAGGAATAGCATACACCATTTTTTCACATACCGGCCCCTTATATAACTGATTACTTACTATCCTGTCATTGCTATACCTTGGGTTCTTTTCTACTATGCTACGTCCAAATCATTCTTTTCATATCTTTATTATTTCATCACAGATGGTAAAAATCTGTGGAACCACTATTAGAAGAAATTGGAAACTCAAAGGGGTTTTTCAGAAAAAAGAAGAAAGGACGATTTGCATTGTGAATGTCATCCATAACTAATTGAAAAATATTTCGTAGCTCTTCTCAATTCAAAGTAAGAGTTCTGCATCGGATCAGTAACGCGCTATTATCTGAACCCGACCGGACCCGCAGTCCAAGTCGGTCGGGTTGGCTTTCATTATTTCGGATTGTCTTTTGATTTTTGCAGGCCAGGTTCGGGTTGATTGATTTTCAACTAAATGTCCAAAATATTTTTTTTCAAGTGAAAATCTATATATACAGTGAAACTCGTTTAAGATACGAATCAAGGGACCGAGGGCATTTCGTATCTTAAGCGGGATCGTATCTTATCCGGATTTCACAGATTCTCGAATAGTAATGCATACGCAGCCAGTACACATTATTATCAACATGTTTTAACTGTTTGTAACTCTTATTTTAATTCTTTCTAACAATTTTTAGATAGTCTAGAAAATATGAGTTTAAGATTTTGAAATAAAGGACAACCTTTTTTTTTTTCACTTTTGAAATAAAGAATGGCATTTTTTTCACTTTCTAAATTTTATTGTGTTACTGTTTGTACAGTAACAAAACAAAAGTGTCTTTATTCAATACTCTCTATCAAATTAAATAAAAGATAATAAAACAAAATTCATGTTAATCTTTGGAAAACAGAAATTTAAATATTACACACTCAAAGAGGAAAAATAATAAATTTCCGTAATTATTTTTAAAACGACAAACTAGATGTATGTAAGAATAATTATTTGGTGAGGAAATCCTTTGCTCTTCTTCCCTTTTGTCCTAAAGACACGTAGTAAACGGACTGCACAAACACCGTTTCGTATATAAAGCGGGTTTTTGACATGAACATACAAATTTTCTTCGTATCTTAAGCGGGATCGTATCTTATCCGTACGTATATTAAGCGGGTAATTTTACACAGGTTGAATAGGCATTTTTCAAGGGACCGGAAGAAATTCGTATCTTAAGCGGGATCGTATCTTAAGCGGGCGTATCTTAAACGAGTTTCACTGTATTAGGGTTTCCGAAAATTGGATATATTTAGTGAACACTTTCATTTTCCAACACTTTTATATTTTTACTCTTTTTCATCTGAATAGTGGATACCACCAAATTTACAGATACATAACGTGCGTGTGCGCATAAGTTATTACAAAAACTTTTTTGTATGGTGTATCAATAACGAAATGTTGGCAATATTTTTCATAGTCCAAGAGAAGAAAAACAAGTTGGAATTTGTACGTCAAACGTGGCAAATAATGTGCGTTCGTACTGTAACTAGTTTTATAAATATTCAGATTTTGCTACAGCTGTTGCCCTCTTATGCAAAAATGCCTGAATACAAAATTTATTACGATTATATATATTTAATTCAGTAATACGGAAATAATATGACTATATCTTAAATAGGACGTCATCACCAATGCAACCTAGAATCATTACCTATTGTGGGGTATCATTGAATTAATTACATATGATAGGATTTAATAGAACGAAGAAAACTTTTAATAATATCTTTTTAAGTTTTGATTCGATTTTCATAAAATTTGAAACGACTCGACAAAATCTGGAACGATTATCTATATTAAATTTCAAACCATTCGGTTGGGTAGTTTTTGTGCTGCTATATGCGGGCAGACGGACGGACCCGACGACGACTGTAGGTGCTACGTATTTATATAATTACATTTCCCCATAGACCATAATATAATGGAATACTTTTGAGTGTCTCTATAAACAAACTATGTACGCTACATACTTTATTTTTCAATAGCGAACATGCATAGAAAATCTCAATAACATATATCAATTACAGAACAATCCAACTATATTAATATGCTTAACCACACTCACTAATCAGATACGTGATTCAATCAGTGGAAATAGTGTCATAATTGAAAGAAAAATTACAATGATTTCATAAAATTTAAACAAATTAAAATAATTGCATTAAATAAAGCACTAATTTTGAAAGAACAGAATGCAAATTATTGAGAAAATAGTATTAAGTAATCTGTGTAAGTAAAATAACAATATTTCTTAAAAATAAAATATATTATTCTCCATTATTAATTCTCCAATGTGAAAAAAAAAAAAAAAAAAACATGTGAAATTGGCGCGCAATGCATAATTTAAACATACAGGTTTTGAAGGCTACAAAAAAATACCAAATTCGCAGAAAAAATGAAACTTCTAAAAAAAGAACATCAGTCGCTCTACTATCTTCGATGAAGAAAGGTAACAGCTTAGCGCGAATTCCTTTGTGAATGAAAGAAAGGGGTGAAGCTCCCCCTCAGTAGGGTCGATGTAGCCTCAGGTCATATAAGAGGGGCTTTGGTCAGGGCTGGCTCATCCCTTTGAAGCAATCCATGCTGACCTGTTCCCCTACCACGAGTCATGTGGCCACAGAGTAAGGAGATTTTAAATTAGATCTCCATACGTCCATACTCTGTGCATGTGGCGTCAGAGGGAACATACTTTCAGATTGAGGGTGACAGATAACCGTAGAGATCGTGACCAGAAAACAGTGTTAAAACAATCTAAAAAATTTGTTTCTGTATTTCAGTATAAAGTCTCATTTTTGCAGTCATTGATAAAATATTATAATCTTATGTATGTTGTATTATAATGTCGCCTTGCGCAGTAGCAACATGCTGCAATACAAACTATTATTTTTCATGAGTTCATGAAAATTGATTTTAGCTGAAAGAGTATTTTTTTTTAAACTTATTTTAAGGCGACTCACTACCTGTCATTTTGATAAAAAATGACAAAAATGTCGAATTTCAGACTTTTTTTTTTTTTTCCTTTTAATGTGCTTTAGTATTCTTAGAGCATTCTGTCCTAATTTCTGAACGGTTCAATAAATAATAAAGGAGATATACCTAAGTCATAATGATGAAATTTAATGTCATTTATGTGTAAGGGAAATGTTTAAACTCATTTTTCTTGGTTCCCAAATTTTTATATTTACATTTTAATCGAAATGCTAAGGCTTCTTACAATAATTAAGCAAATTGTCTGAAATTTATTAAAAAGTATCTTTAGACCCTGTGTGGGACAACAAGGTACCAAATTTTTGATATATTTGTAACTTTAAAAGTTCATTTATTTATTTTTTAAACATGTTATTTTCTCGCGTTTTTCCATATGCATTCACTAATTTTTTTTCTGCTGACCTACTGGTCTCATCAAAAATCCGATACTTAGATTTATGGAAAAAAGGATAAAAATATCCATTCCCAAATATGAAAAATGAAAAAGAAGAAAGAATTTAAAAATTGTTAAAATTTTTTTTAAATTCAATTTTATAAGAAATATTATTTCTATATCGAGAATTTAACACTTCTTATGATCTGTTATGACTATGCTTTATTCAAACATGAACCTAAAAATATAATGTAGGTTATAGTTATAAAATAAAATTTTTTGGTACCGAGTCCCCTTAATTATATTTTACAGCTGAAAATGTAATACTTTTTCAGTATTTATGGTATTGTTATGGCTTCAATGAAGCGTGTAAAATATTTCCTTATTTTTTCTTTGTTTTTAAATATACCGTATTTTATGGAAGAAACGCCGTGGCGTTTACGAGTTTGAAGCTATTTTTTTTGTCAAGTGCGGCGTTTACGATTTTTTTCTCGCGCGTGTAAAATGGGCTAAAATAAAAATTCATTAATCCCATGAATGTATTATTATAAGACTGTTCTCAAGTCCCCTGCTCAACAACGCGAAACTTTCTGACTTTACCGATTATAAAAACTGTGACATTTCGGATGATGATACTGAACCATACAGGTGTACAAAGAAAATTTACTACTCTTCCACTCAGATACTAACAACTCAGAGTTTGAGGGTTTCGAGTAGAAGCTAAAAAAGGGCTAAAGTGCATGCGACGTAAAAAGCTTGCTAAGTTGCGACAGCCACTTAAAAAAATGTTGTGTGCCTAAGGAGAGGATCCGCGTCCCGCGCTCTGGATGGTTTTAATGACAATCAACGGCTCCTTAATTAAAGAAATTACATAAAAATATTTAAAACCTGATTTAAATATTTTAAATAAAATTTTAGAATCCTAAATTATAAAAATGAGACACATTACCCTGTTCAGAAAACATTGATTAAAGTTAGGTCAATGAGACATTGTCGACAAAAGTAGCGTTCCCACAGGTGCGGCGTTTACGATATTTTTAAACTTATTTAGACGAGTGCGGCGCTTACGACGGTTGCGGCGTTTCTTCCATAAAATACGGTACTCTATTTTGGCGATTAAAATATATATATATATATATATATATATATATATATATATATATATATATATATTTAGTGATTATAACAACGCTTTTGAGTAACATTAATGTTTTGAAATATAATTCAGCGACACACCCAGTATTGCGCTTTGGAGGGGGATTATTTCCCTTTATCACTGTCCACAGTATCTGAAATATTCTTATAATTTCAATCAAGTGTGTAAAATGTTTATTTTCCTTTTTTAAGGTTCGTACTTAAAAAGTAAAACCGGAACCATTATAAGATCACTCTTGTGTCTGTTTGTCTGTCACAGCCATTTTACTCGTAAACTATGGAACACAGAAAGTTCAAATTGGGAGAAGTAATAAAGTCTATTGACCCACATATTTTCCAGCTTATTAAACATTCATAAATATATTTAGTAAAAATTCAAAAAGGCTAATTAAGCTGCTTGAAAAAAAAAAAAAAACTTATTTGCACATCGTGTAGGGCAGGATTGGCGAACCTATGGCAAGCGTGCCAGAGTTGGCACGCAAGCTAATTTTTCTGGCACGCAAAAAATTTAAATTTGGTAATCGGTACACAGATAAAATCCATTTTTTATTTCTGTTATAACCAATAAAAATTTTTTTACATACGTTCAGTACACAAATAATGCAATTATGTTTTGCATGGATTAACACATAATAATTTTCTTTTCCTGCAGCGTTTTCGCGATGCATTTTACCTTTCTATACGAATTTAAAAAGCTGTAATTTACAAATGAATTTTATTTGACAGTCACTGCAATAAAATGACAAATGAATTTAATTTAACTATGTATATTTGTAAAAATAACAAAATATGAACTAGATATAAGGTTAGTTGGGGTAACTGGACCTACGAGGTAACTGGGCCATAGGCTATTTTATAAAAAAACTGTCGATGTTTTTGAATTGTTCCTAAAAGTATAATTTCTTTTGATAAAAATTAAACATATAAATATCACTTGTGATATTTCAAATATTACGCGAGCAAAGCCTCGGGGTTTGCTAGTAGGATATATTTCAAAATGAAGTACATTACATGACTTTTCGAAAAACTCAGACATGCACTTTTTCGCTTTGGCATAAACTTAATAGTCACTCCTCCAATAAAATTGAAAGATCTAGTTAGTGCCAAAATAGACCCGATCCGGAAAGATGAAGTTTCTGGAGTAAGGTTAGTTGGGGTAACTGGACCCACGAGGTAACTGGGCCATGGGCTATTTAATAAAAAAACGTTTGTCTTTTAAGTTTTAGCTTTTGTGAACATGCCCCTTAACATCTACTTCCTAAAACAACGTGTGTCATCTCAATCATAACTCTCACTTTTCAGTGATAGGTTGTCAAAAGTTTACGTTTCTTTTTTTTTTTTAAACAACGTCAATATGGTTGAACTTCCTCGGCTTTTTATTAAAATCCTGTAAGTACTTTTATTAAACAATCCTTTTTTTTTTAAAGATTAGGCATACA
The DNA here is from genome assembly GCA_963932465.1 of Maratus speciosus. Lineage (NCBI taxonomy): Eukaryota > Metazoa > Arthropoda > Arachnida > Araneae > Salticidae > Maratus > Maratus speciosus. The sequence goes on along the minus strand of OZ010800.1, from coordinate 412,722,113 downwards.
ACCACATTAATATTATTAGGTATCTATACATATTTACTTTATGTTTCAAATGTAAGCCCGGTGTCCCAGTTACCCCATGAATTTTTCAAGAACGGGGTAACTGGGACATGTATCCGGGGTAGCTAGACCATGCTGGATCCAGTTACCCCAATAGTTATAAATAATGTTTTTGAGTTTCTCTTACTACAGGAAGTAAATTTCTCCATTGTTTTTTGCTCACAATAAAGAAAATTATGGAATACCTTATTAAAATTACATAATAAAATTAAAAAAAAGCATATTGGGTGGTATCAAACCAAATTTCTTGACCCCTTGAGAGGCAGTGATGCCATTATGTCATCACATAATTTTAATTCCTAATTGCCACATTGGCACCGGAATTTTATAATGAAAATTTCACCTGTATTAAGTACGCAGAAACATACTTTTACCTGTTTTCAAATAGATTCTCTTGTAAATACTGGTGTTATTAAATTATTTCAACATTTTACGAATGCAAATATACCTTGCCCCTGAAAACGAGATAGCCAAACCTTGAAATTGTACGATACACAGGGGTCACATTCTATAGGAAAACTTTATTGTTTCTACCACTATTTTGAAAATAATATCTTCATCGCTCCTTTTCGAAGCGATAGCATGGGAAAGGAAAAAAAGCTGTCGTCAAATGACAAAAATCTCTTGTAACCAGGGACCCGGAGCTGGAGCTGGAGCCCGGAGCCGGAGCGCTCCGGAGCTGTGTTTTCCATGGAGCTGGAGCCGGAGCTGGAGCTCTAAATTTTCCCCAGATCCAGGGCTCCTTTAGTTTTTAATATTCTTTTAAATCTTTTTTTTTCAGTCTTTTAAATTTCTAGTCTTAAAATATTTTAATTACATCATTATTCAGTATTTTAATTATATCATTTTTTAGGTTTTTATTATTATTAGAGAAGGAAACCTTCTCAAAACATGGTATCACTACTTTACTTCTACTTTCTTCTTGAACTAAGTGACAACACTATTTGAAAACAAATATGGCCGCCTGTTGTTTACATGTGTAGTTGTACAATTTTGGTTGTTTGAAAAGTGTAGAAAAAATTTAAGATTTTTGTGTTTAAAATTCCACCAAACTTTCTATTTTAAAAGCAAAAGCTAAAAGATGTCATATTTTCTGAACAAGCATTTCAAGTTTGATGAGAAGAAAAATGCATTTTGTCAGATCTTTAATGAAGGTAGAAAGTATTTTTGAGCAAAAAATTAAACGTGTAAATTAAAATCTGCAACTCAAAAGCGCGAAGTCGGAGCCGAGTTGGAGCCGGAGCCGGAGCCACAGTATTTTCTCTAGGAGCGGAGCTGGAGCTGGAGCATCAAAAATTGTTTGGCTCCGGGTCACTGCTTGTAACTCAATAAGTAATTTATTTATCAAAGAATGGAAAATGCTATTCATTTCCAAATCGCTTCAATAGTCATACCTATTATTTTTATGCTATTATAGTTAAAAATGAGTCGGAAAATTTGTAGAAGGTTTCGCTTTGATGAGCAGGGAATTTGAGAACCAGACATATTCCCAATGATTCCATTATGGCTGTTACTATTTTTACAAAACATATTGCCTACCTGACACATCCTGGGAACAATTAAGCCCAGTTCTGGTCTGGCTCGACTATGTACGAAAATAAATAAACAATGTAAGCCTGTTGCAGGCCCGGCCCGAGTCTGCTGAAAAAAAATTAAACCTGGGCTCAGACACAATGTAACTGTCTGATGGGGATCTCTACGCTGGACATGTTACATTTTTGTACTGATGTTGTCAAATTAGCATCGGCTCCTGCATCACATTTATATTTAAGTCGGTTCTCAAGTGAACTGCTCAACAATCCCGAAAATTTCTGACACATTTACTACCTCATTTTTAAACGTAAAGACATCACAAAATTGGCAGGGATGGAAACGATTTCTAATCGAAATGAGTTTTTCCTTTTTTGATAAATAAACTGATAAGTAGTGTCTATGAGCAACAATTGCTGATATTCCGTTTTCAATTGTGGTGTGCTTTTTTTTTTATTTAACCATTTTTTTCCCATGTTATTTGGTGTATCTATATTCTATAAGCATACGCAAGGCTACACAAAATAATTCGAGTTCAGTTTCGCATATTGGTAGAAATTGCTTAAGTGCATTTTACACTATATATATACAGGGTTTAATTTGCGCCGGAGCTTACCGGAGAACAGCTCTGGTACTCTAGTGCTTTCAGTGACTAGAAAGTGAGAATTGTCGAAATTCACATCAGCTCATAAATACTGCGCCCCGGAGACCTGCGGAACAGCGCTTCGGAAATACGGAAGCATAAATTATCTTTTTCTGTTCTTCCGATCTCCTATCTTTTGCATCTTTCTTCCAAAGGCTTTACATATTTGATGTAGTGTGTCGCACACATAGGAGTATCTAGTACTCACAAATATGTCTCAGTCCGTTTTCTGTCTCAGTATTTAAAAATGGCGACGAGGAATGCTGGAATTATTCGTAACAGTAACTGCCGTTTTTACTCGCTGCTTTTTGTTCATGTTTGTAAAATATTCTTAATGATCAGCTTATTAGCTCCTCGCCTTGCTTAATTTGCACTGAAGCTCATAGGAATGCAGCTCCAGTACTTCTTAATTTTTAATTAATATTTAAACGTTAGTCGGAATCCACCAGAGTTTATAAACAATGCTCACAGAATCCCTGAGTGTTCTGTCGATACACAAAGAAATCCTTGGTGAATACGATGTTTGGAAATTTTCCCACTCCCCGATTTTATTACTTTTGCTCTCTTTATTTATTAGATTTTATTATATAGAAATGAATATTAGATGTAGTCAAAATATATTTTGTTATATACGAATATAGATATATATATTCAGAATATATATATATATATTCTGAAGAAGAAGAAATTGCTTTAATTTTTTTAAATACTGTTTGGAAAAAAAAAAAAAAAAAAATGTGGGTACAAGGGGGGGTTGCACTAAAATTTTTATTGTTGCAGAATGTTAGAGCTCAGGTACGTTTTTTGTTATAAATTAAGCCCTGTATGTATATATAGATATATATGTATATCATATAAAAAGCTGCACTAAAGAATTCGGATATTTTTCTGCCTATAGATGGTAATTGCTGAAAATAGATTCACAAATGTGTTATACGTTTTCCAAATTATTTCTTAGACTCACCTTATTACAGAGTGAAATTTTGTTAGAGTATTCTGGATCTGTTGGAAAGTCTTTCATAATCTACATAAATGAATAAAATAAATTAAAAAAATACTATTCGAGAACTTGACTATAAAGGTATCACATATCTGTTCCTTTTTTTTTTTTTCTCCCTCTCTCTCTTTATATTTTCTTTTTTGTTGCATTATCTGTAAAGCCTGGTTCTTTGTTCATTTTTTTTTTCATTTTATGTATATGATATAAATTTAATAAATTAATGGTATCGTTTATGGAGAGAAAAGGAAATATATATGTAAACTTAATCTAAGTAAGTAAAAAATAAAAAAGTAACAAAGTTTAAAAGCTTGGTAGCTAAATGTGTTTTGCTAATATACTTTGTTAAAGAAATTGGACAATTTGATTTTTTCATAAGATGGTAATTAACGAAATTGTATATAAGCTTGAAATACGTGCAAGCCAGTGGACCACACTGGATTTGACCAGAGAAAGATGATACTATATGAATTGAAAACTTTTTTGCCATTGTAAAAAAAATAGCTACTCCATCACTTATAACAAGTAGGGGGCACAACAAATTTTAAACTAACTGCATAAATATGTTAGTTTTATTAAATTTTGTTAGTATACTAGCTATTTTCAAGTTTTCTGTCAATACTGATCGCTGTTTTTTTTTTTTTTTGGTAAATAGCTTTAAAATTGTATACTTTGCATGATGTCACACCCGTCACAGCAGAAAAAAATTTCTTATACATTAAAATAATGAAAATTTATTATGAAAATTATGCATTAAGTTTAATCTGAATCTCTTTTATTAGAAAAAAATTGTTTTAATAACGAAAAATTAAAATATCCACAGGAATTTTAACAAATGTGTATGCTAGTGAAAACTCATGTCCGGAGAGGGTCACACCCGTCACAAGATTTTAATACATAAGTCCAGCCTTATAAGTGCACAACTAGATGCTTACTATAGAATATAATGTACAAGGCATTTACCATTCATTTATAGTGACATACAAAATAATTCGGTTACAGTACTACCTATGGATCATAATTGCTGAAAAGATATTTTCCATTGTATATGTGTTTTATTTTCCAACGTTGGGGAAAAATATTTAGGAATTCAGTTTTTCAATACTTTTAAGTATACTCGTATTTTCATGTAAATTACAGTCGCCCCCGTTTAAACGAATATCGGTGGTTCCAGAAATAATATTCGATTAAGCGGGGTATTTGATTAAACGAGGAATCATAGCTGTAATATTTAAAGCGTACTAAAAAGGCAAATCATCTAAACCATCTTAAAACCATCTACGGTTTATTTAATTAACAACATAATAAATCGTTAATAGAATAACAAACTAAAATAAATACAAAAGCTAATATAAAGTAAATACATATTAATTTAATGTCAGTAACATATTTTATATGGTTTACATCACACTTAATGCAGCTCATTTAAATTGGGTCAAAACTTTGCTACTTCTAATTTATGTTACTTATACTGCCTTAAAAAAATCGTTTAAAGTGGTTTGTTTAAGTAAGTGAAATTTTAAAGGAGTAAATATCGGGTTATTTTCTGAATGAGTGCAAAATATCACAACTACCATCTCCAGTCTCTAGCATTGCCATTAAAGCCCGATTAACAGCATGAAGTGCTGGTGGGGAGATCAAGGTGGGGGAATCATTTGACCTGTCCATTATATACCTGCCGACCGCAATCATTGCAGGAAGAACTGGAAATTTGTTTTCAGCGTAAAGGAGCCGAAAACGACAAAAAGTGGAAGGAAATTCCAGTTGAAACATTCTTTCCGCGCCTATTTTCAAACATCGATCAGACAGTGGTTATTCGATTAAGCGGGGACGTTCGTAAAAGGTGTTTGGTTTAAGCGGGGAAAATAGCATAGAACCAATAGAAAAAAATCGGTTCCGGAGGATTCTATTCGAATAAGCGGGGCATTCGATTATCCGTGACCCGATTAAGTGGGGAGGACTGTATATAAGTATTCAGATTTACCATGGCATGTTCGGTATTGAAAATGAAATGTCTGGTATTTATAGTTCATTTACAGGGCACTCAAAATAATTCCATTACATTAGAATCTATGGGAAATAATCTTTTTAGTGTATTTTAATGATGTTATAATATTTTAAACATACTGAAATGAACATAACGCGGTAGTGCATTACAAGATGCCTACTATATAAAATAGGGTGTGCATAGCATTTATCATTCATTTACAAAGACACACAAGAGCAGTGTTGAATTCAAGGGGTGGCCCGGGGGGGGGGGGGGCATTCACCACGGAGCAGTGAGATGTCTCCTCCCGGAAGTTTTGAGATTTTGTGTTTTCAATAGTCAAAAAGTGAAATCCCCCCCCCCCCTCCCGGAGCCACATAAACCCCTCCCGGATAAAAGTGTCTAAATTCAACACTGCACAAGATAATTCAATTACAGTATTGTCTATGACAATTATTGCTGAACACAGAATTCTAAGTCTAATTTAAGTATTAATCTTAGAATTCTGTGTTGCTGAAAATATACGTTTTCATCTTTAGCAGGCTTTTTTAAATCTTAACAAAGATTTGCAATATTCCCTTTTTTACAGAAATTCTAGAAATGATATGTAGAGCGCACAAAAGAACGGTCTATGGTTAAAATTCGTTTGCAATGTATTTTTATAAGGCCGTAATGTAACGGAATTCTTAATTTAAATGAGATTAATATTCATTATCAAAACCCTCCTCAAAAGATTTTCCCCATAGGCAGTAATGTAACGGAATTCTTTTAAATGTCCCTGTAATGGAACTGCTTACGCACTTCATTTTCAATATCGAACATGCCATAGTGAATATCAATAACATATATCAATTTCATGACGATCTGACGACATTTACGTGAGTTAGAGCTCAGACAGACGGCAGACATATCGAATACAAAACACTTTTCAACTATGTTGGAAAATGCTAAAAAGCGTTATCGACAGATTTTTTCTCTTACATCTCCCGAGTAACTAACATTAAAATGAAAATGTTAATCTCTTCAAAGATTACGATCATTACATTTTTACAATCATTACATCAATTACATTTTTTCTATCTTAACCACTCTGGAGCATAAATAAATCTGCAAACTTGGCAAATTTTAATTTTGAATACCAGAAATTAATTTTTTAACACTTTTCAATGTAGTTGAAAAGTGATTATGCATTCGGCTTGTCTGTCTGCCACCTGTCGTAGCTCTAACTCGCGTAAATGTAGTCGAATCGTCATGAAATTAATATATGTTATTGATATTCACTATGGAATGTTCGGTATTGAAAATGAAACGTGTAGCAGTTACACTCATTTTACAGGGACACTAAAAAAAATTCCATTACATTACGGTCTACAGAGAAAAATCTAACCCAGTCCAACCCTGCTGACACACACAGTAATAAAAAAGAAAAGTGCCCAGTGAAACTAATGGCATTGAGCTCACAGACTATTCACACTAATTGTATATTATACTCTTATTTCAAAGAATAATGCCTTTTGAAAAATAAATTAAGGGGGATTAGCCTCCTCCCTATTTCACATCTTTATACTTAACCAATGAGCCTCCAAATCTCATCAGGGAAACGCCTTATCAGAATAAATCGGTGTACCAAATTTGAAGCAAATCAGATAGAAAAACCCACTTATCTAAATTAAGGGGATATTACTCCCCCCCCCCCCCGATCCCCCCCCTTTATACTTAAACAATGAATATCCAAATCTAATCAGGGAAGCGCTTTATCTTAATAAACCGGTATACCAAATTTGAAGCAAATCGGATAAGAAAACCCATTTTTCTAAATTAAGGGGCTAAACCCCTCCCCTCCCCCCGATCTATCTTCCCCTTATACTTAAAAAATGAACCTCCAAATCTAATCAGGAAGCGCCTTATCAGAAATAACCGGTATACCAAAATTGAAGCAAATCTGATAATTCTGCATGAAAAACCCATTTATCTAAGTTAAGGGGTGATTAGCCCCCGTACCCCCCCCCCCTTATACTTAACCAATGAACACCAAAACTAATCAGGGAAGCGTCTTATCATAATAAACCGGTATACCAAATGTGAAGCAAATCGGATAAGAAAACACATTTTTCTAAATTAAGGGGGTAGTACCGCTCCGATCCCCTCTTTATACTTAACCAATGAACCCCCTAAACTAATCAGGGAAGCGCTTTTTGAGAATGACCCTAGAAAAATTTTTTTGAAGCAAATCGGATATTTCTATTAAGAGTTATCGCGTTACGTATGTGCGTACTTAAGTACATATGTACGTACATATAGAATCTGTGGGTCTGTGAGCTAAAAACTGAATATTTCACTTTTTAAAATTCTATAATTGAAATCATGTATACTCAGGGGCTATACTTCTAAGCAGGGTTGGCACGGTTTAAACCAAATGGTTTTAACCATGGTTTAAACCAATTGGTTTTTTTGTCAAAAAAAGCATTTGGTTTTTTTAGAAAAAATCTAATATAATATTTTCTCTTTTTTGTAATTTAATTGTTTTAAATTATAGATAAAAGTAATTTCTACTTTTAACACTTCATCTCAGCAGTCGACATGAGACATAATGAGCCTAGGTCATGTTTCTATGCGTGCAGAATGAAAATTGTGCTGATGAACATATCTGGTACCCTAAAGATTTTTCTTAAAACATGCGAAATTAGAAAAGATAAAATAGATAAATAATATTCAATATTTAGCATAAAATATTTTTATTTAAAAAATGCAGATTATTTACTGCAGTTAATAACAAAATACAATGATCTTTAAGATTTTGGTTAAGTTGTAATAGAAAATTTTCTGGATTGGGAAAGATTATCCTTAAAGAGAATTTAAAAGAGTAACTTAAGATATCAAATTGAATAACACAGTTTGGAAAAATTGAGTGCTAGTTATAGCATTTCATTAATACCAATCAATCTTTTCTGTTAGTTGCTGAATCTAATGACCAAAAATGTTGACTTGGACACTTGGAGTTATCACTCAGAAAACAAAATAACCAGAAGTATTTGGATATTAAAAAAAAAGGTACTTTTCGGTTAGCCGGGCACCAGTGTTTTATTTACATTCATATATACATATATATGCACATATATGTACATATATATATGCATATGTATGTATATATTTATGTATGTGTGTGTACATATATATATGTACATGTATGTGCATGTATATGTATATATGAATGTAAATAAAACACTGGCGCCCGGCTAACCGAAAAGTACCAAAAAAAAAAATAACCACAGAATAATATATTATATTCATGAAACTGCATCAAACATTTATTGATTGATTATTATATTATTAATCAAAGGATTCTTCATACGATATTCAAGGTATCAATGTTTCACTTTGTAGAGCAGTTTACTTTGAACATAAGACTGTTACTAATAATGTTTAAATTAGAAATGATTTCAATTTTCTATATAATTGACTATAATTATTTAATTTAAATATTTTCAAAAGTTATATTACTTATATAATATCCAAAAATGTTTATTTTATCAACCGATATGCATCTGTATGCAATAGGAAATTATATTTAAAAAAACCTGGTTTAAACCAAAAAAACCTGGTTTAAACCAAATAAACCGGTTTTTTTGGTTTTTTACAAAAAACCCCGGCTTTTTTCCAACTCTGCTTCTAAGTAAAAAAATATTTTCTGAAATCCATAGCAAAAATTTTTTTAAAGTTACAGAAAAGGGGGGGGGGATCCTCTATTTTTTTCCCAGGTCGGATTAAATCTGTTTTCGGTCGGGTCAATTTCAGGTTAAGTGTAGATTCCTGCAAGTTCGATTCAGTTAACGCAATTTTTCTAAAGTTAATTCAGTATTTTGTTCCTGATTAAAAACTATGATTATGATAATAAACATAAATGGGTGAATTGTTTTCTAAAGAGACACTACTGTGTTTTTTCTGCCATCCTGTGACAAAATTTCCTTTTTTTCGTGATCCTCTGAAAAAATTCTCGTTTTTTCTGTGGCCCATTGACGAAATTAACGTTATTTCTAGCAGCTCTTTGACGAAATTAGCGCTTATTTGCGGCTTTTTGACGAAATTCGCGTTTTCTCTGCGGCCCTTTGACGAAATTCGCTCTTTTGCGATCCTTTGACGAAATGCGTGTTTTTTCGAAAACACTTCGATGAAATTTGAGGATTTTAAGCAGCCGTTTGATAAAATTCTTTTTTTTTCACAATCCTCCGATGAAATTCATGTCTTTTCTGCGATCTTTCGACGAGATTTGCATTTTTTCCACAGACTCTTGACGAAATTCTCATTTTTCCAGCGATCCTTTCACGTGATTTGCGTTTCTTCAGCAACCCTTTGACGAAATTCACGTTTTTCCGCACCCTTTCGACGAAAGTCTCATTTTTTATAGCAATCCTTTGACGAGATTTGCATTTTTTCCAAAATACTTTGACAAACTAGCGTATTTTAAGCTGCTTTTTGACAAAATTCTTTTATTCCCACAAACTACCGACGAAATTTACGTTTGCATTCGCGATCCTTCGACGAAATTTGTGTTTTTTCCTCAGCTTTTGACGAAATTGACCCCCCTCCCTCCTTCCAGTGGAATGTTTCCATATTGAAGAAGGCTGACCTCTAAAATCTAAATCCGTCGAAAACCGGAAATCGAAAAAATTTCTATTACAATACTTTCTTCTAAAAATTGGCCTGTTCAATTGTTAAACTTAAAAAAAGAAAGAAAATTAATAAAGTCATACTTTAATAAAAAACTTCAAATTTTATTTTGCATTCTGAAAGAAGTAAACATAAATTCTTAAATTTATTATAAAGAGTTCAAATACCAATGTTAGGAAAGCTTTTGAGAATTACCTTTTACTCATGTATAGTGAACTTACTTTCATATTTTGCATTATAAACAAAATTGTTCGGCATTGTTTGGGGTCAAAATATTTGTTATCCTTATATATTCACTTCGCAGAGAAGTCGGATATCCGGTGATTGTGATCCGGATATCCGACGGTATTTCGGATATTGAAAAATCAGCCGGATATCCGTTGCATCCCTAGATGTTTCAGACTCTGACTGGGATCTAAAGATGAAAATAAGGAATTTTGCTTAGTAGACACTGGCCGGTAGGTTGATTTTATTAAGTAGCCAGTTACTGGCGAGTGAGAATAATTTCTTTATTAGCCAGTAAGTACATTTATGTCACTGAATATTTAATTTATGGGTATATTTTAGGTATGTTTATGCATTGAGCAGCAGGTATGATTCAAAATTGAATAGGTTTAAAAAATCTGAAATTTGCAGCAAATTTTCTGAAATGTAAAGGTGGGGGGGGGGGGGTGTTGGGAGGGGATCTCTACTGGTACTAATTCAGACCTGCCAACCTTTGAAGTCGGGAAATCGTAGCACACAAAATTAAAATTAATCTGGAGGTTGGTTGGTTAATTTTTCGTGTTTCGCAGCTCCATCTTTTGACATTCGATTCAGTTTTTCAACTCAATCTAATAAATTTTTTCCTCTGAAAATTTTTATATGAATCTTAGAGTTTCTTCTCGTTTCAAAGCTTTTTTTTTTTTTCTGACATTTGTAAAAGGAGCCTGGTTCCAATTTTTTAGCCCAGTGCAGTAAATTTTGACGAAATTTGAGATTTTTTTTTTCCCGCGATCATTTCAGGATATTCACAATTTTTTTTTCACACAATCACAATTCACATTTTTATATCACGATTCTTTGTTGAAATCCGCATTTTTTACCGCGATCCTTTCATGAAATTAGTGTTTTTAGTGAAATTTGAGCTTTCTTACTGAACTTTCGATGAAAATTTTATTTTCATACTGATCTTTTGACGAAACTCGCGTTTTCTTTCTGCAATATTTTGACAAAATTCACGTTTTTACCGCAATCCTTTGACGAAATTTATTTTCTTCTGAGACCCTTTGAGGAAATTGATTTTTTTTACACGGTCATTTGTCAAAATTTGCGATAGTTTACCGCAAACGATCGGCAAAACTTTCCATATCTTTTCGCGAGCAATTAACAAAATTCACTACTCGTTTCTGCGACCTTTAGATGAAATTTGCAACATTTTTCCCTCGAGAGTTTATCGAGATTCGTGATTTTTTGCGCAATCTTTTGACGAAATTCGCAATTTCTTTCTGAACTCTTAACAAAAGTAGCTATTTTATTCAGCGACCAATTGATGATAATCACTATTTGTTTCTGAGATCTTTGACAAAATCCCCAATATTTTTTACACTATCATTTGAAAAAACAGGGCTTGAATTTCAGGGCGGGATGGCGGGACTTGCGCCCAAAATTTTAAAATCCCGCCCAAAAGAATTTCCTTTTTTCTAGAAAGTTTGCATTTTCAAACTACGGTCAACTCCCGCGAATGCCTAGCTTATTTCGTGGTATTTCCGCACGACCGATTGACACATTTTGCGAGTTTTTTACCACAAAAGATCGTTGAGGTTTACCATTTTTTCCCCACGACCGATAGATAAATGGCACTATATTTTCCCGATATCAGTTGACAAGTTTCGCATTATTTTCTGCGACCGATTGGCAAATTCAGAGGTAATTCTGTTCTGAAAATTTAAGGCATTCAGTTCCAAAAATTATGAAAAATTGATCATCAATCCGAAAATTCGGACATAAAAATATTGCGAATTTCGACAAATGATCGCGAAAAAAGTCAATTTCCTCAATCGTTCGCAGAAAAAAAATAGCTAATTTCGTCGCAAAGGATCACAGAAAAACACGAATTTCGTCAAATGATCGCGGAAAAAACGTGAATTTCGTCAAAGAATCACGGAAAAAGCACAAAATTCACCTAAGAATTGTGACAAAAACGAAAATTTCACCAAATGATCACATAAAAACGCAAAGTTGAGCAAAGCATCATGGAAAAAACGCAAATTTCACCAAATGATCGCTGAATAAACGGGAATTTAGTCAAAGGGCTGCTGAAAAAATGCAAATTTCATCAAAGGATCGCGAAAAAACACGAATTTCGTCAAATGATCACGAAAAACGCAAATTTAATCAAAAGATCGGTGAAAAAAAAACAAGTTTTGTCAGAGGATTGAGAATAAAAAGCAAATTACGTCTAAGGATCACGAAAAAAAAAAAAAAAAACCACGTGAATTTCGTCAAAAGATCGCTAAAAAAAAAAGCGAATTTTCAATTTTGTCAAGGGATCACGAAATTCACGAAAGAATCGCGAGAAAACGCAAATTTCATCAAAGGATCGCATACAAATGCAAATTTCGCTTCAGTGGCATTTTGTCATGTCTATGTCTGTATTAATAAAATTCTTTAAATAGCACACAAAATAACAGTTGTTTTAAATATTTTGTTCTCCCTCCCAAATATCTGAATTCCCCTCCATTTATAAATGTTAGTAAGGAGACTCCCCTCCTAGGGAAAAATGGAATTTCAAGCCCTGAAGATTCAATTTTTTCCACATTGATTCACAAATTAATTTGGGGAAATTCCATAAAAGAAAAAAAAATCGCGGACTTCTAAGAAATTTCAAATTATATTCGCAAATGAAGTGTGAAGGAAGAATTGTGGAAGAATTTGCAGGGGGAAATACTGCACAGCATTTTTCATTATGCAGGACTTTCCTTTTTCGTGTGCAAATCGTGCAATTTTGCACTATTTCAAACCTTGTTCCTCAAAGAACCACCTCCCCACCCCCTCCAGAAATTCTTAAAATGGCTTTCTAAGGAAGGAATTCCTGTACAAATATTTACAAAAACACAATTCACTCGTGGTTAATACACATAAAGAGAGTTTTATGTTAAGAAGTTTCTTTTGCAGCCCAGATTTTTTTTTTCCCCCATAAGCATTTTTTATTGTCCGAATTTTCGGACTAATGACCACTTTTTTAAAACTTTGGGAAAAAAAAATTTTGAAATTTTAGAAATTTCGGAACTGAATCACTCCTGAAAAATATGCTGTGTGGGATAAAAATTGCAGCTAGAAACAAAAAATGCGTTTGTGTTTTTTGCAAAAAATCATAGTTTAAGACCGATTTTCGTAACATCGTAGTTTGTAGGTCCAAATTGTAGCAACTACAATGTTTTCCTAGCAGTTGGCAGGTCTGCTAATTATGAGTTTTTTCAGATACTTTAACGAAATTCGCGTTCCTTTGTCAAAATGTGGGGGTTTTTTTATGATCTTTTGACAAAATTCTCGTCCCCCCCGCGATTCTTTAACAAAATTTGTGTTTTTTGACGATCTATTGACGAATTTCGCATTTTTGCCACAATCCATTGACAATATTTGTGTTCTTTCCTCTATCCATAGACAATATTTGCGTTTTTTCGCGATTCTTTGATGAAATTTTGGATTTTCAGCGATCGTTTGACGAAATGTGTTTTACGTGATTCTTTGAAGAAATTCGCGTTTTTTTTTTTCTGCGATCTACCGACGATATTTGATTTTTTTTCCGTGATCCACTGACCATATTTTCTTTTATTCCACGATCCTTTGACAAAATTTCGGATTTTTTGCAATCCGAAATTTCGACAATCTGATCTTTGATGAAATTCTGGTTTTTCCGCGATGCTTTGACGAAATGTGCTGTTTTTTATAGTGATTTTTTGATAAAATTCTCACTTTTTCGCGATTCTTTGACAAATTTCACTTTTTTGGCGATCCTTCAATGAAATTTACGGGTTTTTTTTACCCGTAATCCTTTGACGAAATGTGCATTTTTTCGCGATCTTTTGACAAAATTCACGTTTTTTTTCTTCCGCGATTCTTTGACAAAATCCCTTTTGGAAAATCTTGCGTTTGGCTGGCACTTTCCATATTTTTAATCGTCAGTTTTTAAAGTTTACTCGCCGATCGGCGAGTGCTTATTTTCCTCTTTACTGAGATCCCTTTTTGTAAACATTTTTATTTTTTTTGTAAATATTAACTGATTGGTTTTTTTTTGTATGTGTGTGTGTGTATGTAAATATTTTTAAATTTTTTTAAAATTAAATTTCCCTTTTTTCCCCGAATCGCAGTCTCATTTACTGATGTTTATTTACATTTATATTTAATATTTTACTTTTATTTTATAATTTTTTTTTTTTTTTTTGGAAGTTGTGAGCAAGATTTTACCTTGTTTTAAACTGTAATTTGTCCTTGTTTTAAATACCCATTGTTTCCCTAGAAATTAAGCTTTAAAAGCTTGTGGTAAGTTTTTTTCTCTTTTATTGTGCAAAATGATTCATTAAAGGGGGGTTCAGGGGGGCTCCGCCTCCCTGACAATAACATTTAATTGTTTAGTTTCATTGCTTTTGAGTTTAGTTTGCTAAAATTTATATAGTAATTGCATCGTAAAAAAAAAAAAAAAAAAAAAAAAAAAAAAAAATCCAAGATGGCAGAAAAACATTTTTAAATCTATGTTATTTATAAATCCTTGTTTTTACATCATTTTTTGTTTTTAAAAATGGTGCAAAATCATTGGTTTATAAATAACATGATTTAAAAATGATTTTTTTCCACAATCTAGGAAAAATTTTTATGTCGCCAAAACGTTATTTTGGCGCGATTTTTTTTCGCCAAAAGGCACAGGTTATGGGACTCTTCCCAATTTTAAAAAATAACAAAAATAAATATATCAAAATAAAAAAAATTAAAATCGGCAAAAAAAAAAAAAAAAATGGTCGCCATCTCCGGGTGAATACAGTAGGGTAGTCAAATTGCTAAATAATTCCCAATTTTAGAAAACATTATTAAAATCATTTCCTGTTCTTACCGATCATAGTACATAAGAGAAAATGAATTTAATACTAATTAATAAAATCATCTGGGCACTATTTGACAAATGATGGAATCGAAGTAGGTATTTTCTAAACGCCTTTGTTAGATATTTATAGTTAAATTGAAATTAAACTTTAACTTAAAAAGTACTTTCTGTTTGCATATACTTGCATTTAGCGTTCCGTTTTTCAAACTATATTATTTTTGACAGCTGATCAGGGATGTAGTGGAGGGTATACCTCCTGGATTTTTTTAAGGAACAACGTATACCCTCCGTTTCTCAAGAAAGCTATAATATATATACACTAGGGTATACCCTCTGCCTTGAGCGTATATCCTCTGCTTAGAACGTATACTTTCTGTTTTTTTTAAGACTACACCACTGCAGCTAATTATTATTTAAAAGCGATTTGTGTATCTATTACAGTTAAATGCAAAAATTTATTAATCCTTCCAAATTAGAATAATGAAAATTGATGCATGTACTTACCAAATATAGAATATAGTGCTCGGAATCACTACTTCTTTTTATTTGAACCTTTGCTTGGTTGAAGATATGTATATTCTGCAGATTGATAGTTATGGATCCTCGTACCTGTAGGAGTGGTTATGGTTGTACTGTCTACGAATTTAACACTGACAGGCTGCCCGGAAGGACCTGATTTTGCGGTTCTTACAGCTTTACTTTGAGGAGGCATAACTATGAATTCTCTTTACTAGAATATATTAATAAAACGTTAAAAACGAACTGAAAAGGAAGAGGACAAAGTTCACTTGATATGAAACGCAACAGAAAAAAAGTGTTGAACGATGATGCACCGCTGAGACAAAAGGCACACAGAAAGAAGAACAAAGGATTGATAAGAAACACAAACAGTGTTGCCAGATAATCGAAAGTCAATTTCTACTAAATTTCTGAAAATTTTCCCACTCAAAAAAGTATTTTTTTAATTTTAAATTTCCAATTCTTTTAACTAATTGAAACTCAATTTCCTCCCTCCAAATTAAGCATTTTTTTGAAAAAAATTACCCCATTTACAAAAAAATGAACATCTAATC
Source organism: Maratus speciosus (assembly GCA_963932465.1). Classification (NCBI taxonomy): domain Eukaryota; kingdom Metazoa; phylum Arthropoda; class Arachnida; order Araneae; family Salticidae; genus Maratus; species Maratus speciosus. Next base: position 412,706,078 of record OZ010800.1, on the reverse strand, counting down.
TCGGCAGAATTTTGCATGCATACTCAGATTGCATAGACGTCTCACTTCTTATCTTTACTCTGTTGATCACGTGGTCAAGGTAAAAACTTCTAGCGTAAAGAAGGGAAGACTCCGTAGACGTAATGAAAAACCATCGCCATTTGACCACACGCACTGGGTGGAGCTGGCAATGTTTCCCACAAGCATTGGGGTATTTGATTGGCTTTTGGTGAGCGCTTGTGGGAAAAATTGAGAAGCTGATTAGCTGTAATCCATCGTGACGTTTTATGATGTCAGTAATGCTTGTGGTCCTTTCAGTGAAACAGTTCATGTGGAAAGCAGTAGTAGCCTCTCTTCTTATCAGCTAGAAGTTCTTTGGGTAAATTACCGGTATCACATGACTTTTTTCAGCCTCGAACCCAGATTTGGAATAAAGTCCGTTCTATGCATAGACTTCTAAAGGTGCGTTTTCACTGGTCGTCCTAACTGTAAGTAAAGTCACATGACAATATTTAAATTATTTTTTCATAAGATAAACTCTTGGACAATAGACATTTTTTCCTGACTCCATGTATTTATTTTTTTTGGGGTTCAGACGAAAAACGTGAGATGTTCGACGATAATATTGATGTGGTTATTATGGTTTGGATATGTGTATTCGTAGTTGCTGTAATGTGATTGTCTAAATAAATGTTTTGTATGTTTTTTAAAGAAGTTATGTTTATAGTAAAATAATTATCATTATTTTAACTAAAATGTTAGAAAATAGATAACAATTTGGTAGCAGAGCGTGGTTTTAAAGCGAATTTTATATTTTGAGTGTACAAGTAAGAAGAGTAAGTAAATATGAATTGTATGAACTAGGCCTAATACAAGTTAAGAATTTGTTCCATTGGACTAACCGCCAATAGAAAAAAAAAATTAGGTAAGAATTTTATATGCATTTAAAAATAGTTTGGAAGATAAAGCATTTTAATTATGTGTGAATCCAATATGTTTGGAATTCCTAGAATAGAGCCGTTAACAAGTAAAAATTATACATTATGGAGTATGCGAGTTGAAGCTTTGATTAAATCAAAACATTTATTTGATGTTATCGAAAATGATGAACCGGTAAAAAATGAAGGGGATCCCGATAGTTTAAAAGCGCATAAAACATGGTTAGAAAAGAATGATGAAGTTTACGGTATAATTATATTGACGTTGTCCGCAGAACAAATGATGGCTGTTAGAGGGATTAAAAAAGCTAAGGATTTATGGCAATTACTGAAAAAGCGTTATGCGGGAATTGAAAATCAGAGAAGAATTCAGTTAAAAATTAATCTTGCGAGAATAGAGAAAAACGAAAGAGAAACAATAGAAGAATATTTGATAAGAGCTCAAGGGATAGCTAATGAAATATTAGAATTGGGTACAGAGATTGATGAATGCGAATTAATAGGATTTATTATAGAAGGGCTCCCAAAGAAATATAGCGAAGTAACAACTGCGATATCATCAAACCCAAATATAACTTATGAAGTAATGCGAGAAACTTTGTTGAGATATGAAAGAAAATATGATAAATTTCGAGAAAACGAGTCTAAAGCATTTAGGGCTAATGAAAAGAAAAAGGTTTTATGTTTTGCTTGCGGAAAGCCAAATCATATAGCGCGGAATTGTTATAGTAAATCGAATATGACACACTCGCGAAATGATAGGGAGTATTCACCTAAGAAAAATTTTCAAAATTATTATAGTAATAAAGTTCAAGATGTAAGAGAATACTCACGCAATAATAAGAATTATAATAAGAATAATAATGTTTCAAACAAGAAGGCAAAAGAATATACATGTTTTACAAATGAACATGCATTGCAGTCAAATGAATTCAATAGAAATGAGTGTAAAGAATCTGAAAATAATAGGGAAATAACCTGGATGTTAGATTCAGCTTGCACTTCGCATATGACGCATAAAGAAGATATTGTTGTAGAAAGAAAACCTGAAGATGTAGAAATTGCAACTGCTGACAGCGAGCGATCAATACAAGCGAAATATCGTGGAAATGTTCATGTTACGGCTTACGATAAGAAAAGTGGCGAAACAAAAATAAAACTTACAGAAGTTCTTTGCGTACCTAATTTAAGAGAAAATTTAATGTCAGTTCCAAGTTTAGTCAGAAAAGGAAAATATGTGATATTTGATAATGAAGGAGCAGCCATTTATGAAAAGAATACAGGCGAATTAATAGCTAAAGGAACATTCGAAGATAATACATTTAAAATAAACTTAGCTGTACGAGAAACAGATAAAGACAGAAATGAATCTTGTTTACAGACAAATGAATCAAAGAAAGAATTATGGCATAGAAGACTTGGGCATATAAATTATGTATACTTACAAAGAATGTCGAGAGAAAATCTTGTAAGGAGATTAGAAAAGATGAATGGTGAAGAAACAAAATGTGAAATATGTATTCAAGGGAAATTAACAAGAACACCATTTAATCATGTGATAGAAAGAACAACACGCATTTTAGAAAGATTACATGTTGATTTATGTGGACCAATGAAAGTACACTCATTGGGAGGGAGTAAGTACATGCTAATGGTAGTAGATGAATATAGTAGAAGATATTTTGTAGATTTTTTAAGAAGTAAAGATGAAGCAAAAGAAAGAATTATAAATATAATAGAGAGAAGAGAAAATGAAACCGGCAAGAAAGTAAAAGCGGTTAGATCAGATAATGGTGGTGAATTTACTAATGAAGAGCTCGTGAATTATTACAAAAGGAAGGGCATACAGAATGAAAGAACCACAATTCATAGTCCACAAAGTAACGGGATTGCAGAAAGGGCTAATCGGACTGTTATTAATACTGCAAGAACATTGCTGATAGAAGCAAAACTACCTTTATCCTTTTGGGCCGAAGCAGTATCAACAGCTGCTTATATACATAATGTTACTCCAACAGCTACGAGAAAGAAAACGCCATTAGAATTATGGTCAAATAATAAACCAACAGTAAAGCATATGAGAGTATTTGGATGTAAAGCTTTTTATCGCAACGATGATATCAATAAAAAGAAATTTGATGTAAGAGCAAAACCAGCAGTGTTTATCGGATATTCAAGAGATCGGCGAGCATACAGATTGTATGATTTAAAAGAAAAGAGAATACGTGAAAGCAGAGATGTAGTATTTATAGAAGAAAAAGTGGGATATGAAGATATAGCTAACAAGGAAGAAATGACTGATGAATTTGAATACATCAACATTACAAATAATAAAAATGTAATAGATGAACAAGAAGATAATAATTCCGATGAAAATGAAGAAGAGTTAAATCAGAAAAAGGAAGCAATTGCGTTGTCAGATAATTTGAATGATTCTGCGACAGAAGAATCTGAAGTAAATCATATAATTGATGAAAACAAGGAACAGCAAGAAAAAGAAACTAATGAGAATAAGTTGTTTGAAGAACCTAGAAGATCATCACGAATTAGGAAACCCAATCCAAAGTATTTAGCGAATCTAGTGCACGAGGAAGTTCCAAAGAATTACAAAGATGTATTAAGTTCTAGAGATAAGGATAAATGGATAGAAGCAATCAAAAAGGAATTACACTCATTAGAAGAACACAAAACGTGGAAAATCGTTGACAAACCAAAAGATGTGAAGGCACTGAGAAGCAAATGGATTTTTACTGTAAAAGAAGACGGTGAAGATGTAAAATATAAAGCAAGATTAGTAGCCGACGGATCAAGACTTAAATTTGGAACAAATTATCAAGAATCGTATAGTCCTGTAATGAAAACTGAATCATTTAGAACTTTATTGGCAGTTGCAGCGATGAAAGGTTACAAAACTAGATTTTTCGACGTAGAAACAGCATATCTGAATGCAGATCTAGAAACTGCAATTTATATGAATCCGCCTGAAGGTCTACAAATTGAAGGAGGGAAAATATTATTGGTAACAGGGAATTTATATGGGTTGCCAGAAGCAGGAAGATGCTGGTATGAAAAATTAGTTAATATATTTGATAAAATTGGGTTACAGCCCTGCAAAGCAGATCCATGTGTGTTTTTTAATAAAAATGATAATAAATTTATTGCAGTTGGAATATATGTCGATGATGGAATAATCGTTAGTGAATCCGAAGAATTAATAAATAAATTGATACAAAAATTGAATAAAGAAGCAAAAATTAAAGAGCTGAAGAAAAACATTAAATTCCTTGGTATTGATATTGAAGAAAATAGTGGAGAATTTTTGCTAGGGCAAGCTAAGTATGCAGAAAAAATCTTAGAAAGATTTGATATGGAAAATTGTAAAAGTGTGAAAACCCCTGGTGTTTCTGGAATAAAATTAGATGAATATGAAAATGAAAATAAAATTGATGAAACACTATATCTAGAAATGCTTGGAAGTATAGGATATCTAGTAAGAGGAACAAGGCCAGATTTAGCTTTCACTTTAAGTAATTTGTCTCAATATGCAAAAGATCCTAGAGAAATTCATTTACAGGCAGTGAAGAGAGTTTTGCGGTACATTCAAGGCACTAAAAACTACAAACTTCGAATTAAAAATAAAAAGGGCCAATTATCACTTTGTTCTGATGCTAGCTGGTGTACTACACGGGATTCAAAATCATTTGGTGGATATATCGTAAAGATAGGAGAATCACTGATTGAATGGAAAAGTAATAAACAGAAACTGGTTGCGCTTTCTACAATGGAATCTGAACTTTTAAGTTTATGTGATGCTGTTTGTGAAGGAAAATGGTTAATGGGTCTCTTGAAAGAGTTAAGCCAGGAAGAAATGGTGAAGCGTCCAATAGAAATCAGTACTGATAGTCAATCTGTAATTGATTGGATTAAAAACCCAAGAGTGAATAATCGCAACAAACATATAGGTAGAAAATATCATTTTGTAAAAGATGAAAGAGCGAAAGGAGAAATTGAAACAAAATATGTAAATTCGTCTGAACTGGAAGCAGATATAATGACTAAGAATTTGAGTTATGATGTCATGAAAAAACATATTACAAGTCTCGGAATTACTGAGGATTATTGACATGCGAAAGGAGGGATTTGTAAGTAAAGTCACATGACAATATTTAAATTATTTTTTCATAAGATAAACTCTTGGACAATAGACATTTTTTCCTGACTCCATGTATTTATTTTTTTTGGGGTTCAGACGAAAAACGTGAGATGTTCGACGATAATATTGATGTGGTTATTATGGTTTGGATATGTGTATTCGTAGTTGCTGTAATGTGATTGTCTAAATAAATGTTTTGTGTGTTTTTTAAAGAAGTTATGTTTATAGTAAAATAATTATCATTATTTTAACTAAAATGTTAGAAAATAGATAACACTAACGACCTAAAACCCCCTAGCGATCCAAAACCTTAACCTAAGAGCGTTTTCACTGGTTACAGCTAAACCCTTATGCCAACCAATCAAAGGCAAGTTTTTACTGCGCAAGCGTCTACTTTACGGATTCTATATCGAACCTAAGCTCCGACAATCAATTCAATCGATCATCTGTCAATTATAAACAAATAACTGTTGGCTGCACTTGTCATGTTTAATAGTAAATATTTCGTATAAAAAAAACGAAAGTTTTGATTGTTTTTCCCCGCTAAAGGTTTATCACCTGTGGCTAAAAAAAAAAATGTCTTAAAATTCATTTATTACTTTATAAATAAACTCCTAAAAATATTAATATTTATTGTCAACAGAAGCACACAAGTGTACATCACTTTTGAAAAAAACAATTATAAAATCCCATCTTGACATACTTAAAGCAAATTCAATAAAAGAGAGTAAAAAGAAAATACAAATTCATAGGTTTAATGAAAATACAGCCTATACTTATTTTGGTACTTTTCGGTTAGCCGGGCGCCAGCGTTATATATACATATAAATATACATACATATATGTATATATACACAACTATATATATACATATATTGTATGTATACACACATATATATTAGGGTGTCCCAAAAAAACTCTCACCCCCTAAAAAGTTTCCTTTGGGATACTTAAGATCTCTAGTAAAATTTCAGCTGAAACAAAAAATATTTAGAGGTCCCTCAAGGTCGCCAAAAAGCTTAAAAAATAGTTTTAATTCCATAATATTTTACAGTTACTTACAAAATTACTATTTTTAAAATATCTATATATATTTTTTAAGTTACATGTATTTAAGATGCTGTTTCTAAAAAATGTACCCTCTTGGTAATATTTAGTGAAGTACATCCAAGAAAAATTACTAAGAAAGTGACTAAAAACGAACTTTATCCAAAATCTCAGAATGCAATGTAAAGAGAATGTTATATAGAAAAATACACCTGTAAAATTTAAGGAGAAAATAAAGAGGAAAATGTTGCGTCACATTCTATAAATAACTAATCATTTTTACATATTTTGAAGATCTTTACGGTTGCACTTCTTGAAGTTCTTTTTATGCATTTCAACTACTTGCAATAAATACTGTTTTTGATCTTCTTCTTTTGTTGCATCGTTAAAAATTTCAATTAATGCTATGCCTCACTCACCGTAGTCATTAACCATTGGAAAATTTTTAACAATTTCTTCAGCTTCTTTAAAAGGGCGATTCTGCGATTTCTTAACCAACACACTTAGGAAGCTGTCGTCTATTTATGCAGTGTGAAAGAAGCTGCGAGAGATATTTAAGTTGAAAAATTTTAAATGAAGTTTCTAAAATAAGTACAAATTCTTTTTTTCATCAGCTTTACTATTATATATTTCTCCTTGGCATTAAGAAGCTTTGAAAACGAACAAAGAGTGGTATGTTCTTCACTTAAATATAAGGAGTGATGTAGAATCTTCTTTAATCCTGTTTTGTGTAGTTGTGCATAATCAATCATATTCATGCAATCTTTGTATCACTAAAATGCCATTCACTGGTGCAACTACAATAGACTGACATTGATGATGATGAATGAATGCATAAACATAGAACAAATGATTGAATCTTTGAAGGCTTTGAAATTTTTGAGGCGCCAATTATTCATTTCCATCAACATTAGTTCATTTTTTAATGAATAACTTTTGTCATCCATCGAGTTCTGTGGAGAGCACCTGTTTTCCAAATAATATTGTTTACATCTATTTCAATCGTAAAAGCAGAAAGATTTTACAGGTCCATGTAATCATCTGTAGGAAGTGTTTAGCAACTGTCTGAAGATGATTCGTAATAAAAATTTTCAAAGCGTCGGGTGCTGCTATCAATGATTTTTTTGATATTGTGAGTTGATTGGTTAACTTTAATCCATTTTTTTTCGAAATCTTTTAAACATAATAATTCCAGGTCCACTTTACAGTCCAAGACATATTTAAGTATATCTGAAAGTAACACTTCAAACATGCGTCTACAGGCTAACCACAGGATTCTTCCATTTTTTTATTCAAGGAGAACACATGTTCCTTTGACCTTTCTTGTATTTGAGAAAGTTGTGTCAAAGCACATACCAATAACTTGATAAGTACATTTCCATGGCTGTAAAAAAAAAAAAAAAAAAAAAAAAAAAAAAAAAAAAAAAAAAAAAAAAAACATTAGATGCTGCTTCCCCTGTACCAGATAACGGCTTCTGAATTCCAAGAAATTTTGTATTATTATCTTTTAGAGAGGAAACTAACACTGGTAAACAGTCAATTTTTCTTGTTTCATTTAAGGATAAATCTTCTTAATGATAACACCTGAAATCCTGATTTTAGCGATTGACTCGTAGGTTTATCATTGTGTTTTCGTGCACCCAAAGGTATGAAAACATGGAGGACTGGGAGCAGGAAAATACAATACTAAAACTGCGAGTCAACTGCTAAAATCGGGTTTTCAGGTATTTTCCATGAAGATAGGACTTGACAGACCAATTGCATTTTAATAGGCGAATTGAGTTTTAACTAATTCTGGAATTTCAGCCGTGAATTCGATGAGGTGATTATCTGTGCTGCCCGGTCTATTATATTCTCTTTGTAACTCGAGAAACTGAGAATCCTCTTCATTTTTAATAAGCTGTTTCGAATTATCGTGACTTATGTAAAATAACATAACCAAATTTTCACTATACATTTTTTGATTCTCTTGCTCTTTTGCATTATTCCTTTTTTCTATTTCTCATTAAACTCACTAGTTTGCCATATAAATCTTTAATATTTTTTAAGATATGCTGTTTATGTCTTAATGACAAACTTGATTTTTCCCAAAATGGTGCAGTGTTATTGTATACAAGAACAGAACAATCAATGATCGAAAGCTTCTGAGTATGGTGAAAGTATGTGTATATAAAATTAGCAGGTGCAGTTTTAAGCTATGTTTTTCTATTTAGTTATGCTTTTTATTATATTTTTTTTGTTATGAGTTATAATAGATACTAAAAATCTATTAATAGAAATAAAATAATATATAATTGATCATAACTTATGTTTTTGATTAAAATTCCATATTTTTACATAAATCAGTGAACTTGTGTGACCTTGAGGGACCTCTTAATCTTTTTCAAATGAGCTCTAACTTCATATATGTTAATAATAGGAGAAGAAGAAACTTTTTAGAGGGTGAGACCCACCTTTTTAAAAAATAATTTTTTTACATTGAATTTTGGGACACCCTAATATATATATATGTATATATATAATTATATATATACATTCATGTATATATAAAACTGGCACCCGGTTAACCGAAAAGTACCCTTATTTTTGAAAATACAAAGTGAAGGGGGGGGGGGTCTCCTAAACATTTTGTGAATATGAAGGAAAATAAAAATAAAAGGTACTCATTATAGCGGCCCTCACAATTACACCAAGGTTGTAGTTAAGAGTTTGCCAAGCTTATATTTACATTTAAAATTTAAATATCATAAAACATAAATAAGATTTTACAATTGTAAAGAGGGTATACGCTGCATACCTTCTGGATTTTTTTTAAGGGATACCATATACCCTTTGTTTCTCAAAAATACTATAGCCTATACTCTCTGCCTTGAACGTATACTCCCTGGTTTGTTTACGACTACATCACTGGTTGTATATATGAGATAACTTAGCAATTATCTTGGTTGCCGCTATAGAGTAAAATATTAAAAATTTTGATTTTTTTTTTTTAATCTTTAAAATAGTACTCAGGACCAAAGCTACCCAAAGACAGACTTCTAAAAGGATGTTATTGTGTCAAACTGAATGTTCACTAAACCTTTTTACAGAAATAAAGGCCCTGCTTTTATGTACAAGTTAATCTTTCAATTGGCACACTAATTTTTAATAAAAGTAGTCACATGTCGTACTTTTTATGCACAGAATAGTTACTCATTATCTAAAAATAATATATTTCTTCTTTGATGAAGAGGATATCCAATCTAAAGAAACCTTTTAACCTTTGCCTACAGTATTAAATAGCTTTTGATATTATATCCATTATAGGAAAATTGAAAAATATATATTTATTGAACTTGTGCTTGGTCCTAAGGTGTCCCATCTGGTGGGGCACCTTGAGACAGTTAAAAATAGCTGTGAAAAGTTCAATAATTGAATTAGAATATACATGGAATTGTTTATTCAGGAAAAGAAATTTATTTAAACTGACAAAGATAACTAATGTAAATTTTCTAAATTTTAGGGATGCAAGGAATATTCGGCCTTTGTATTCCTTTTCAGTTTTTTTAATGCTCCCAATTTGAAGGAATGTTCTTTTTATTTGCTGATGAAGCATATTCATAAGCAAGGGTACGCGAATCATTGATTGTTGCCCATAGTGATATTTCAAAGCTTGTAAAATGTAGTCTACCAACTTTCTTTCCTCATCATCGGTGAATATTTTTCGACTTTGTATCTTTGATATATAGTAGAAGTTAAAATTTGGCTGTTCACATTTTAAAAAAGTACTAACATGATAATTCAGAGTGGTCTTACTAACATTGTAAATTGTAGCAGCTTTCCTAAAAGACATTTCACTTGATAAAATTTTTGCAGCAGCTTTCTGAATATTGTCAGCATGAATTGCTGCTTTTTTTAATTTTCCTTTATTTTTTAAATTCTAAATTTTTATCCTTGCCATTGTTAAGCGCAATGAGTTCCTAAAAGAAGAAATAATAACTATTAATAAATACATGTTATGTAGATTAAATCAAAAATGTTTTAAACACAATATCTTTTTGGTAAAGTATTTCGAATAAAAGTTCACAAGGCATATCTTGTATCCCAATTTGCATCATATAGGAGAGACTGGGGCACAGTAAACCAATTTTGCAATTTACATTTTTTTTTTTTTTTTTTTTTTTTTTTACATGCCTCAGACTTTATTTAGAACATAGTTTCAAATATATTTTTCAATAAACAATTATTTGTATATGTTCATAAAGTGGACCAGTGTGCCCCGGAGGCGGGATACACTGGTCTATCCAGTGGAACACAGTGGTTAATTATTAAGTATCATTTGAAATACAAAATAAATTTATTTTTTATTAATCTAATCCCTATTTATTTTCCCTTTACTTACAAAATAACATAATTAAGAAAAATTATAAAAAAAATATTATAAAAAAATTATATAACATTAAGAAAAATTAAAAAAAAAATTATTAAGTCATCACACATTAAAATTTGCAAATGAAACTCCAAAATACTTATGAGCCTGAAATGTTCTTGAAATACTTTTGGATCTGAGGGCGATTTTACGATAACACTCATATAAACAACAGATTCACCATAAAGTTTTGATTCCAAATTTGGTTTATGTTACATGTAAATTGAGTAATAAAATTTCCGAACCTGCCAGAAATTCTTTTTGTAATAACAGGCTACAGTCAATAACATACTTTTATATTTTTTAAAAGATACAAACAAATCAAAATATACAAATATACATTATACAAATATTATGTATATTATCATTATACAAATCAAAATATTTCTTACTATATTAAATAAATTGACATTTTTCTTTGTTTATTTTATTTTGCAGTTAAAACTTTAATTACTTTAAAACAATATTTTTTTGTAGAGAATAAACGATTATTAAATATTTTGAAAATTCTGCATTACAGTAGAGATGGGAAATAGAGATAATTTTGGCTAACAGGTTCCATTGTTTCACACTTGCACAGGTAACAAGTTCCAACAACCTGTTATTTTTGTAACATATAACTAATCGCTGCATATGATGTCAATGGATGTTTTAATTAGAAGATATTTAAACAAAATGTTTGAAATAATTTTGGGACTAAGTATTTATAGTTGCTGTTTTCTATTGAAATGAATCCACACCATTAAATCCGTTTGTGGTTATAAACTTAATTTTTGTGAGACAAAAGTTTACCTAGTTATGATGCTTTGTGTTTCATCCATTGTCAGTTTTTTTCTGGCACTAAAAACACAATTTTCCCATTTAGTGTGACTGAAACGTTGAAAATTCACAAAATTCAAAGTATCATAACTCAGTAAGTTTTGATCATAGAAGAATTTTTTGCTGTTTTACTAAGAACATGGAGAAACTTTTTCAAAATAAAACTTATGGGACCCAGATATTGTATAAAATTTGTAATTTCTTAACTATTTAAAAATTAATTAAAACATTAACTATTTAAAAATTAATTTTTTATAAACTACTCAAAATCAAATATGGGAACTGAAAATAGCTGATTATATATATTTATTAAAATAGTATATAATTTGTAATGGCACAGATGTCATATACGCCTCATATTGGCGCGATTGTTTTCCGACGCCAATTTGGCAAAAACATCAACAGCATTATAAACAATAACATCCGGGTTACCATATCAAGCAAAATAATGACACCTTGGTGCCAATATGCACCGCACCTGTTGCGTATATGACATTGGAGTTAGAAAAAAATCGCGCCAATATGGGGGATATATGACATCTGTGCCATATTGTAACATTAAGAAAAATCTCATAAAAGAACTTTACCCCTAAGCAATGATTCATAAAATTACACATGCTTCTACTTAAATTAAGCCTAAATTCCATCAACTGTCAGAAGACTTTAATAAAACTGCATTTAAATACAAAAACAGTTATATTAATCCTTTAAAAGTTGCAGAAATTTGTCCTACCTGCACATACTTAAAATTGTTCTGATGGACATTAAAATCTTTCTACAAAAGATTAAGTGTATTATACACATAAAAGACCCATCTCTTATTATAAAAATGTTTCTGTCATAATTTTAATTTTTGAAAGATTATCTTATCATTAATTTTTTAAATGTTATTTGCAACAGGCGGTTTGTTTATTTAGGTTAATACAATGTGACAGTTTATTTAAGTATGCAATGTTGTTTCAGTGTTGTTGTTGACAGTTTATTTAGGTTTTTTTTTTTTATTTTGCACGTTACATGCTTTATAAATCACTGTTTTCAATCTAATTTTTAAAAATTTCCTAAAGATACACAAAGACTTCTCATTTAAATTTTTCTTTTTTTTTCTGCATTCATAATTATTAACAAAACAATAAGATAAAAAGCAATCGAAGAGTCAAAATTTAACAAGTTTCAGTTTCAGTCAATACTCAATTTTAAATCATACCAACTGTGTCATGTAACTGCTCTGATGACAATAAATATACTAATTAACATAAGGGGAAAAAAACCCACTTTGTCGTCTTAAAACAACAAACTCTTTATCTTTTAAAAACGCTTTTTTTTCTTTTCATTTTACTTTCAAAAACACTTAGGTTCATATGAATATAAACAACAGACCTTTTTTGCATCTTTTAAGTACACTTTTTTACTTTAAAAAAGAAAACTCTAAAAATTTTTATTATCTAAAAACATATCTCCCCTCCCCCCCTTTTTTTCATCTTATAAAATAAAATCAAATAGAAAAAATTGCCGTGGTAACAAACAAGACGGGGATATACGTAAGCCTGGCCCACACTTTTTTTTTTACTTAGCGGCAGGTTTTATTTATGCCCCACGCTGAAACATATAAATGTTTATTTCACATTATATTTACATTTTTACTTATGGGTATTTAAAAATATTTTCAGCTAAATAATTTGGCACAGATGTCATATTCGCCCCATATTGGCGCAATTTTTTTCTGACGCCAATATCATATAGGCAATGGGTACTTAACTTGCACCAAAGTGATGTTATTTTGGTTGATGTGGTAACCCGGATTATGTTGTTTATGCTGTTGATGTTTTCGCCAAATTGGCAACCGAAAAAAATCGCGCCAATATGAGGCGAATATGACATCTGTGCCAATAATTTTTGTACTTACTTTTCTTATTGTGTTCTCATAGTTTGTAGTGTAGCATGTTATTTTTGGAAAATGTAATTTAATGAGTAATGTAATTAAAAAAAAACTAGTTTGTAGGGAGCACAAATATTATTTTTGATGTTACTTTAATAAACTTACTTTATTGTCTCCTCTTTTGACATAGAAGTGGCAGTCCTGCCATACTCACAGATTTTTTTAAATCTTCTGTTTTGAAATCTTCCGATGCAAAGATGAATCCACAATCCTTATAAAAGTAGCATACAGTCCAAGCTCTAAGGGCACGAGACAAATTCCAGTCACTTATTTTACAATAAAACTACACACCTGTGATTTTCTGAAAGCATTCAAATTTGAAGATCTATCTCTATCCCGGCACCAGCTGATCCGCCAGACGCTTACCTCCACTGGTATACTTCGTATTGATTGATATATACAATTTCTGGATGTAACGTCAAAAATAATATTGATGCTCCTTACAAACTAGTTTTTTTTTAATTACATTACTCGTAAAATTATATTTTCCAAAAAATAACATATTACACAACAAACAATGACAAAACTAGGGCCTACTACAGTTTCATTACTTCTAACATGCTATTTTGACCACTGAATTTATATATATCATGAATTCATGATTTGTCTAAAACTTTAATATACACTCAAACATATAGACTCAAATCAAAGAATCTTCCACAGAGAGCATTTTATTTTTTGATAATGAATTCCATTTTCAAAAATAGTAAGAATAATAAGTAAATGCTTTTTGAAAAAAAAAATAAATGAATAAATAATTTTTTACTTTAATAGATAAATAGGTACATTTAAACTGATGATCTATGCTGTAAGATAAATCTGTAACTATACTTATACTTGTAAAAGAAATGCACTTAAATAACAATTTAAACAAAATTTTATAAATATATATTTCAACTAGAAAATCTCCTATTATTTTGGTAGGATTTAATTTAAAATGCATTGAATAGGCGTTTATAACTGCTTATCGAATTGGAATGGTAATGTGAACAAATTCTTCGAAATGGGCAGATAGAAAAGCTACACATGGTTTGAATATCTCTCAATTGATTTAAATTTCATACAAAGTTATAAATCTTCATAAAAGTTTCAGCATTAATTTTAACAACAAAAAGAAAGATAACACATCTGCAGGTGAAATGTATTAAAAATAAAATAAATAAGTAGATCAGCAGTGTTTTCTTTACATGACAAAGTTCACAAGTAAGTATCTGAAAAGGAGTAAAGAGCAAACTGTTTTGCAATCGGATCTTTCTTCCTTAAAAGAGAACAGGAAAATACAATGGCTTGTTTATTTTATAGAAACTTTGTTCACAAGCTCGCTTAAACATGCATAATCAAGTACTTACTATTAGCAAAACTGGATTGAAGTTTGCCTGTAACTAATTTTCCATTTAAATAACAATGGGCTACAGTAAACAATATCCTTCTTAACACTTACAATTATTTTAAGTGAGTAAAGGGAAATTTAAATCTAAATTGATCAGAAATACCCTATCAAGTAACCTAATATAATCAATGAAGCAATTCATTTTAAGAAGCAAATATTCTTTAAAAAACTTTTATTCTTTGTATACTATTAACGCCTAATAAAAATAAAATGATTTTGAGAACTGGACATATCTTCATCTTTATATCTGAAACAAAATCCTTAAACGAACTATATAATTAGTATTCTAATATTAATAAAATGCATTTTAATGATTACCAAAATTAGCGATCATATACAATCCATATGGATTACCCACAATTTATTAAATTAAAAGACAATAATAAAAGAGGATATTTATCCAACATGTTAATAAAATTTACCATTTTGCTTCAATCACAAAAAATAGATTATTCTTTGACGCAAAAACAGAATAATTAAAAAAATATATATCACTTAGAAAATTGACAACGCCGCCATTATTATCAAAATACTCTATTTTAATTGGCTGCGCTTGGGTAAGCCGTGCTTAGGATTGATCACGAATCAAACCTACAAAATCACGTTCTAACGACCTAAAATCTTGTGCTTATGTAAAAAGTTAGGTAAGTTAGACAGTGGGTAGACCAGTGAAAACGCACCTTAATATAATGGAGGATATTCCATCTACGTTTTGATCACGTGGTCAAGGTAAAAACTTCTAGCGTAAAGAAGGGAAAGCTCCGTAGACGTAATGAAAACCCTCGCCAGCCAGTGAAACAGTTCATACGGAAAGCAGAAGTAGCCTCCCTTCTGATTAGTTAGAAGTTCTTTGGGTAAATTACCGGTATCACGTGACTTTATTCAGCCTCGAACCCGGCAAGAGCTCAAAAAGAAGTTCCAACTGTAACCGAACAGCCATATTGGAAGGAGCACATTGCGAGGCAGATTGCCAGCTAAATGTACTGGTACTGCCATCTGTTGGTGGTAAAAGAAAATACAAATTAGTAAATGACTTTTTTTTTTTAAATCTCACATGTAAAAATGTATGTGTATCTTAAGTAAGCATATATATTTATTTATTTTGTAAATGCAATATATTGCACCTCAGTGCATTATTTATAAGAAATATTTTAAATGAGTTGCATTATTTTTATAAAAATCATTCATTTGATTTTGTGAGCTTTTCAATGTTGAAGTTTAAATCCAGAATTTTATTAACAAAAATAATAAAATATAGAACCTAGATTCAATTTATTACTACTTTTACGCTTTCTTCCTACCACTAAAATTTTATAGTAAATATTGTCTTATTTAATCGTCGAAATCTCACGATTAAACAATGCGAAAATTTCTATGAAATTTTAGTGGTAGCAGAAAAGCGTAAAAGTTGGCAGCTATGGCCCAGATTGGTTTACATATACAAATAAAACTGTAGATCAAACTTTATTTATTTGAATATGAAGGTAAGAAAAAATATTTTAAACATTATCAAGAACTTTGAAAATGTACCAACCTGATTCCATATCAATTAAAATCCCCAACATCTTTTATTCCAGTTTGGTTTACATATACAAATAAAACTGTGCATCGAACTTTATTTATTTGAATATGAAGGTAAGAAAAAATATTTTCTAAATTTTATGAAATTTGCGGCATATTTTCATCTTATTTCTGCACTTAAATACTTGTCCAGTTATATTTAGTTTCAAAAAGCAATGCACAGTCTTATTTGTATATGTAAACCAAATTGGCATAAAATAAATTGGGGATTTTATATGATATGGAGTGAGGTTGGGACATTTTGAAAGTTCTAGATAACGCTTAAAATATTCAGAAAAATTCATTATTTTTCTCCCCTCCAATTTTTTTTCTTGTGTGACAAATAAATACCTTAATTCATATAGTGTGCTCTTGAGTAGTATATTTAAGGTATAATAAAAAAAGAGTTTTAAGGTCCCTTGTCCCATTAACAGAATAAATATTGGCTTATCGAAAATTTTAATATTCATAGGCATCACACATTTAGGAATGATGGTTTGTATATCATTAATACGCATTAGAAAGGACATTGTTTTATAAAACAAATTTCATCTTCTTTATATTGTTCTGAATATAATATTCGTATAATTTTTTATAGTATTAAAACGATTCAGATCTAACGCCGTTTTCCAATTTTTCAATATGTGAATAATTTTCATACTTAAACAACAGTATCTTGATTTTTTGTAAATTTTGTTCTCTAAAGTGATATTTAAATGTTTTAGAGATTTTGTTAAAAATATGTTTGAGTTTCATTATTCACTCTTGTTATGTAGATATTTGGGCATGATGTTTGTTCAGTGCGTTTATGTTCTGTATATTCTTTTATAATGATCGATGCTTTAACAAATTTTTTGCTCTCCCCCTTATACAATATACATATATGTTTTTTGTTTTTTAGGGTTCCGTACTTAAAAAGTAAGAGCGGAACCATTATAAGATCACTCCTGTGTCTGTCTGTCACAGCTATTTTATTCGTAAACTATGGAATGTGGAAAGTTCAAATTAGCTGAAGTAATAAAGATTATTTACCCACAAATTTTCAGATTATTAAAAATTCATAAATATATTTAGTAAAAATGTAGAGGAGCTAATTAGGTTACTTACAAAAAAAAACTATTTTCTTTGTGTATAGTGTGAAAGTTTGTGTGACGCTGAATTCTAAAATACATTTCTCTTAATTCTTGGTATTATATTTTTAAAGATATCGTCGAACATTTAGCGCAAAAATATGTTCTCCCTCATCTAATTCCAAATCTACTGAAACGAAAATAATGAAAAAATTAGAGGTAGCAGACGTTAATTTTCTTGCAAGAAAATTATAGCGATTACGCCAGGTCACATAATTTTTGAGAAAATTGCATCTTTCCTTTATACACATACACAAATTTCAATTTACGGGCATTCAGCAAAAGTGTTGAGTAGCGCTGGAGGTACCTATCGTTGCAGAAGTATAAAAGCATTGTTGATAATGATTTTTGAAAAAAATCGTCAGTAATTAGCCGAGATATTAACGTTTAAAGATACGGACGATTTGGACATACATAATGATATGGGCGGCGTACTCTATGTACCATCGCCTTTTAAAGTCTAGTTAACAACTTTAATGAAATACACGTGTAATGCAATGCCCAGTAGGAGTGTAAAAGCAATAAACGTCAAATTGTTCAAAACAGACAAATTTAATTTTTAATTAGAATAAATAACATAAATACTATGGTATTCGAGACTAGTTTGCACTGAGTGGATCTCTCAATACGCCTTGAGTGACTTTAAAAGTTGTAAACGTAAAGTAAAAGTTAAACGTTGACGGTCCAAGGGGGCGTTGCAAAATTGCGACATCCTTTCGAAGCGTGCTTTGCACAACGCCAAATTTAAACTTTGAAGAAAGTTTTTATTTTAGCTACACTGTAGAAAGAAAGGTTATTACTACGCTGAATTTAATTTTGTGAAATGCTAAATGAAGTTTAAATATGCAATGCTTTTATTGTCAGTACCGAATTAAATTCATGATAAACTGATTCGGATAATATTAAAAAATGAGTTACACAGAATAGCTATATTTGATATTATTTAGGTTCCACATCTCTTTGAACTTTCATGGTATATCCATATACACTTTTCTAGTATATACAGTTATACACAATCTTACGTTGTGTAGTTTTTTTATACTTATTATTCTTTTAGCAACGACTTCTTTAATAATAGAATTACTAATTCATATTAATTAATAACTAATTCCTGGTCCGGACATTTTTCGCCCAGTTGGAAATTTACATCTAATATAATTCATATATTTATTCTACGGAACCCTCTGTGCCCGAGTAATACTCGCACTTGTTCGTTTAATTTAATCTACTCGCAGATTGCAAAAACTTGCGAACTTTTAATAGAATGATTGTTTATACGAGTAGAAAAATTTCAAGTGAGTGTCTGTGTTTCTGTAACAAACATTTAAGTGAATAACTCATCATCAAATGGCATAATTTCAACGAGTTATGTTTAGATAAACATTTATGATGTTTAGTGAAATAATAATCTAAAAGCATTTATCTATCATAAGTCATACATTTCATTTCCTGTTGTAATAGAAATATCTACTCAAGACATAAACAATTCCATAACTTCATCATTGTTGTGAAATACATTCCTTTTGTAATTATAGCAATTTTCAAACTATAAATCATGTAAACTACCTTTCTAATTAGAAATTTTCTCAGTTGCTTATAATAACTGATGATTTATTAATATCTATCAAGAAATACTGTAAGACATTACCGTTATTCCTTAAAAATAACAATTATTGTGATTTATATATGTTGGTCAATGACACTTCCTGGTTGCAGTGCATTTTACATTGGAAGAAGTAGTTGAAGTGCAACCTTCAGACTGAACGCATCAGCTCATCTTTTTAGCTGTGACATTTTAATCTACGTAACCAGGCATCCACAAAGCCTGGCTTTTGTTAAACATTCACAAACCGCATTTCTGTATCTGCAAGAAGATGTCAACTTGTTCGTTTCAATATAATGTTATTTACATCTTGTGTTAATTTGCTAGTTCTATAAACACACAGTTTTCCGTACATCAGTTTCTGGAGGTACCGGCGAGATCTTGGATACTTTTTCAAGTTCGGAATAAGTGTACGCTCATCATATCTTCTTACTGCAGTTTTAAATAAAGTTTACACCATTCTTATGTGGAATTACAACAGCCGACGGAGCACCTCGCATCACATTTATTACAGATAAGTACATTTTATCTTATTATTATTCTCGGTTTGGCTTTTGTTTGTTACGCTATTCACCTCATTATTTGAATAATGAGTACCGACTTAGAATCCGCAAAAAAGGTTGCTGAAGAATTGGAAAAAGCAACTATAAATTTACGTTGCAGAGCTAAATCTGCTCTAACAAGAATAAACAACTTTATTAACTCTGAGCAAACGTTCCAAAAGAATGATTTGTACAATAAATTAGAAAAATTAGAGGCAGTTTACTCAGACTTTGACAAATATGATGCTCAATTATCAGCTGAAGCATCTGAAATTGATGAATTTGAGAAAAAATATTATGAAACCAAAGCCAAACTGCAAACGGAACTTGATAAAGTTACCGTAAATGTGCATGCACAATCTCAATTGATAAATGATCAGATTCCAGTTGTTAGTTCTACTATTTCTAACAATTTTAAATTGCCTAGATTAAATATAGAACAATTTAATGGTGATTTTAAAAATTGGTTGTCATTTAAAGATTTATATTTGTCATTAGTTCATAATAATGACAGCATAAGTAATATACAGAAGTTTCAGTATTTAAGAGGGTTACTAGGGGAAGAACCAGCCTCTATAATAAAACATATTCCTATTTCTGAAAACAGTTATTCAGAAGCGTGGGAAAAATTTAAATTAATTTTTTAAATTCTAGCCCAGCAGGAAGTGTGTGTAAAATCGTTTGCGAAATTCCAACTTTACATACATAAACCAAGTTATAAATTAATATAAAAATAGGTGATTATTCTATCTATCTGCATTATAAAAGACAAACGTGTCCGAGCGTAATGCTGATGTCATTTCGACGGTAGTAACAGCAGTCGATTAAAGGGTCTAGCCGGATAAGCATAGCGAAATGGCCCCCACGGCCGATATTTGAAATAACATGCGTGGTAATAAGGCTCACCATGATAATACAATATACATGATAATACAACCCCCTTGGGGACGATCGGCCGGTATTCATGCCGCGTAAGGCGCATCCCACACTAAGGCGACACATAAGACATGTCGCTTGAATTCGCTGGAAAAACTGGTTTAAAACAGGTTTGAAACAACTTCTTTCTTTGTTTCGACCGGTTTTTGCGCTACATGTTGCTGCTACATGTCGCTTGTCGTCCAGTGTGGGATGCGCCTTAGGTGCTCAGAATCAGTGATTATTCTGACCAGTAAAATTATATTGTAAATTTTGCCTTATTTAATCCGAGCATTTTCCCGATTCAATTAGGAAAAAATTTCCGTGTTAAAAATCCGGTGACTAAAGATTAAAAATTCTGTAAAAAACGCTCGTCCCGAAGGTGTTAAAAGACACTTTTTACTCTAAGAATCTTCAAACGTCGGAACAGCTTGAACAATTCCCCTGTGAGGCATGTGCATTCGTTTCAGTAGAGCCATTACAACGAGTGACTTCAAAATTTACCCTTCTGTTGCGTCATGTTATTGCTAAGAAAGGTGATCATATCGAAACCATTATAGTGTGATTTGACCTCTAATCACGAAGCACATTTTCAGACAATATTTCAAAAACACAGTTCTGTGATTGCAGTCCCCTCTGGTGTCCAATCTTGGAACTATTTCTGCAAATCGGTGTATAACAAATTACAGACCTGTCTGTCCAACATACCACTTGTTTCATCTTTCTGTCTCTCATTGTTTGGTATTTATTTCATTTCAAAGTTGGGGAGTCCTTTCTGAAACAACCTGTATATTTTCGTACCTTGTTATATTGTACTTTCGTAGCTTAAGAAATATTCTTTTTTTTTTTTTGGAACGCGTGCACACACACATACCCATAAATAAGATACCAAACACATTTCGCCTCTAACAGTAAGCTTTCACTTGGCGTTTCGACAATTGCAAAATTCAATAAATTTAAGTCGAACATACCTGGTAGAATTATTTGAATATAATGTGACGTAATTTATTTTTAGTATAGTTATTTAATTTTTCATGATTGCCACGTAAAAAAAAAAGTATTTTCAAGTTATGTAAAAAAAAAAAAAAAAAAAAAAACTGCATTTATACGAGGGTTTTTCGAAAAGTAAAGATACAATGCCGCATACACACTCAAAAAAATCTTATTTGATAAAACGTTTATTACGAATTATTTACAGCTATATACCTTATTTTTCAACATAATTGTCGTCGTTTTCCAAGCATTTGTTTAGTCTGGGTACAAGCTTCTGTATCCCATTGTCATAGAAGTTTGCCGCCTGTTGTCGAAACCACGTTTCAACTTCAATTTGATCTCATCATTTTCGTGGAAGTTTTGCCCTGAAAGATGTCTCTTCAGGTAAAGGGATAAGTGGAAGTCACTGTGTGCAAGGTCCGGACTACATGGCGGATGGCTTAAAACTTTCCACTTGAATTTCATCACCCGCTTTTGCGTAGCGCGTGAGGAAGTTGAGTGCGTAGCCGATCCCCTTCTCTTTGTGTTCTTCCGTTAACATTTTTGGAACCTAGCGTGCACACAATTTACGGTACCCTAAAATCGCAGTCACAGCTTCATAAAGAGTTGTCATAGACACTTCAGGTATGATTTTATGGAACTCTCTCATTGGGAGACGCCTATTTTCTCGAATTGCTTTCTCCTGTTCTTTGAAGAAGGACATCAGAGATCACAGATGGTCTACCTGATCTGGGTTCTTCATGAACTTTGGTCAAACCACTAGAGAAAGCACAATGCTATTTCATTACATTTTGCAGATTCATAATTTTCCCATAGGCAGAAACAATTTCTTTGTGAATTTCGGCTGGACGCTTCCCTTTTGCTTAAAGAAAACGTATGACGGATCGAACTTCACTTTTGGCGGGATTTTTAGGTAGATTTCGTAAGAAATACTACCTATTGCAGTCGTTACCATGGTGCGACTTTTGAAAAATTCCTTCATAACTTTTCATTATAGGACCCCAGGAAACCAAAACCACCCCCACCTAAAAAGTTTATATATATATATATATATATATATATATATATATGTGTATATATATATATATATATATATATATATATATATATATATATATATATATATATATATATATATATATATATATATATATATGTATGTATGTATGTACTAAATTTTGTCCGCACGATAAAAGTCGTAATTATGCACGGATCTTCTTCAAACTCGCCAACAACTTTGAGATGACTAATATCTCGGCGGGGATTGCAAATGGAAAAAATCGGCCCAAGGGAATGGAAATGGGGAGGGTTCAAAATTTTGAATACCCTCTTAACATGATTCTGATAAAACCAGCTCTTACACAACAATGGCAGGAAAAAATAAATATTTTTCGTTATAGCAGTTGCCAACAATTAAAAAAAAAGAAATAAAATTCTCACCACAATAAATGCTTTTCTATTGCAAGGTTTCACGTGAAAAATTAAATTAAATAAATAGCTTGAATAATTGAAACAAATTGAATATTACGTCATAAGTTTCCTAGAGCAAGATTTCCGCATGAAAACACAAAATGAAATAAATAGTTTGACGAATAAAAAAATATATATATTGCATCATATTGGAAATAAAACGGACCTCAGCAGGTGAATATGTAACGTCATGTGAGTTTGAAGAAACTTATTAAAACATGACGAAAATCCGACAATGGGAATATTAACTTATTTTAACACTTTGAGGTTCTCTGAATTTGCTTTAGCTATTTTTTAAACCTATTCCATATACATTCGTGTGTGTATTCGTGCATATTAGAATTTTCCCAAAATGTTTAGCTCTCTGGAGCTCATTCTTATTGAAGGAACTGGGTCTATCTCTAATCTTGATTTAAGTTTTGTTGGTGAATTTAGTACTTCGAAATCTACCTCCGCCTGTAGGCCCGAGCCGTCAGGGATTTTTAATTGACGCAGCCATTCTAAGCATTTGCTACAGGAAGCAGGATCACCATAGAATCAACAAATGACTGCGAGGGAAAAGTCAAATGTTTAAGGTTACAATCTGTGTTGCCAAAGCGCTCATTAAAACTTTTTTCCTCTATGGTCTGCATTGTATCTTTACTTTTCGAAAAGCCCTCGTACAACAGACAAATTTGGAAACTATGTCATTTTCTTCCAAGGGATTCAATATCTGTGATTGTTCTTCTATTAAATTTTATATTTTTAAGCATCCAACCGATTTTAAATCGTTCAAAAAAGCAATACGATGGTAGCTAAAATATAGCTCGTGAAATATTTATTCAAATAAATAATTTAAAATGCAGGTAATTTCAACTTATAAATTTAAAAGAATTTTTCTTCAAATGTATGTACAGAATGCCAGTCTGTTTAACATTCA
Organism: Maratus speciosus; assembly: GCA_963932465.1. NCBI lineage: Eukaryota > Metazoa > Arthropoda > Arachnida > Araneae > Salticidae > Maratus > Maratus speciosus. Next base: position 412,682,276 of record OZ010800.1, on the reverse strand, counting down.
ATTTATTTTCCATCACTCCATATCACGTTAATACTACACATATCATTCATTGTACTTTTTATTGTTTAGGTTAAAAGAAACAATTGTTTTATTTCATAAATGAAATTTTACATGCGTAAATTGTAATAAACCCGTGTTTATCTTTATCAAATAGCATTAGCATTGAAATATTTTAAAATTGTAAAAAGCAATAATTTGTAACATTAGGAGCATTCTCAAAGTTTGAAAATAGTGTTTAGGATAACAGCAGTTAACGTGTAGGAGGGTGTATCAATAAGGTTTTGCCCTCACATAGAAATTATTTAGTGAAATTTATGAAATTGCTACATTGTATTAGCCCTTTTCTACATAATCAGTGTGCACAATAACACATTTCTGTAAACGGTATTTCAAAGAGAGGGGGTAGGGTGTATTCCAGGAGGCGCGATAGTAGACCCAAAGGGAGGCATATTTCTAGCTTTTGCCGACCCCATACATGTGACATATTGTTCGAAAGGCCTGTGACCACTTATTCATGCTATGCACATCCCGAGCCCCTCCCTCGAAATCAGGCCTCCGGGGAGCACTTTTCTAAATTTTGCGAACATATTTCATGCCCCCGAGGAGCAAATTTGGAGGGATGGGTTCGGGAGTGCATAATATGAATAAGTGGTCACAGGCCTTTCCAACAATATGTCACATGTGGGGGTCGGCAACAGTTAGAAAAATGCCCTTTGGGTCTACTATCGCGCCTCCTGGAATACACTCTCACCCCCTCTCTTTGAAATACCGTTTGCAGAAATGTGTTACTGTGCACGGTGACTGTATAGAAAAGGACTTATACAATGTAGCAATGTCATAAATTTCCCTCAATTATTTCTATGTGAGGGCAAAAACTTATTGATACACCCTCGTATATTATAAATTATTTCTTTGCGTAAGGTACTGGTGTACTGGTTCTAAATTAGATATCATTCTACAATATTTTTATAGGCAAAAGAGAATTATGTACAGAATTTAGAAATATAAAAATGACAGTATCGATTTATTGAAGACTTACAAATGATCAATAGTCGTATAGAATTCATTAAAAATGACTCTTTTAAAGTCATAAACGATCTACTTTATACATAGAGTTCAAAATAATACAACAGAAGCATTATAAAAGAAAGATTTTGTTCAGACTTAAGATGACCCATTAAAAATTTTAATTAGTAATTTTATTTATAGAAACAAATCAGAAAGTATAAATAACATCTGCTGATGCACAGTGTAGAAATAATCAGCTTCCAGTGACCCATCGAGACTGTTTGGTAAATCAAATCTGAAAGGAGAAGAATAGAATTAATAAATTTCATGACATATAAAAAAGAATTATTTTCGAAATCTTAGATAGTCTAACAGTTTTCTTAAATATTGGGTGTACATAATCTATGTATAAAATTTAAAACTATATAAAAGAGAACACATAATGATACGGAACTGCAACTTGCAGTGAAAGAACAGTCAGAATATGAGAGATTTTTTTTAACAGTAAAAGAGGTTACAGTTCACAATGTCATCGGTAGAGGTGCCAATGTGAATACAACTTCTGGGAATATTCAAATGTGCGATTATAAAATAACAGGCTTATCAGGCGGATCACTTATTTGATTCAATTATCGATTTGGTGTGTAGAACATATTGCTGGGCTAATGTCGCTATGAATTTCGTATTCTGCGGTCTCACTCTGTGTTACTTATCTCCGATCTGATTAATCGTGTCGGGCATGTTGTACTCTTGCTGCTGTTATAATGTGATCCTGACTGAGTATATTTTTAGTCATTATCAACACTAGGGGATCGTACCCGGGCTTCCCGGGTTACAGAATATAGGTGAAAACATTTTTTTTAATTGAAAACTAATAATTGTTTTACATGCAATATATTTTTTAGATTGCCCACTAACAATAAAAAAGCATTTTTCATATGAAAAATATGAATGATACAATCAAATAAAGTTTTGAAATTTATTAAAAGCGATATCTACGTATTAGACGCATGCTAAGAGTTACTAACCCAAGATTTTGCTACTGGGGGCATCCTTTTATATTCTGATAATTTCACGGCTTTAAGCGTGTAGTTCAATTGTATGACTGTTAAATTTGTGTTTTATTTATATTATTTTATTTATTTAATCATAGAGGAAGTTTTATTTATTTTTTATGGAATATTAGCAGTAAGAAAAAGATGAACTCTTTATGTTGTTGTAAGAGCAAACAGATTAATCTTTCGGAATCGGGCTCCAGGCGAAAGAGATAAATTAAAAAATATTTCGTGGTTGAAAATTGTTTTTAAAACCACAATCAATAAACTGACAAATCAATAAACAGACAATAAATAAACTGAGATGCACTTTGCAAACAAATTCCATTTGAAAGATTTTTTTTCCTATTTGGCTGTCTAAAAAATTTAATTATTCGATTAAAAATAGGTTGAATTAGTGTTTTATTTAAATACTATTCTTGATATAACTCGTATTTTAATTTCAACTTTTTTTTTTCAGCTTTAATGAGAAAATGGCAACAAAAAGATACAGTAATCTACTATTTTCCCCTTACTTTTAATAGAAATGGTGTACTTCAGTTGCCACGATTAGAAAATTGGCATTAAAAACTATAAAAAAATTAATATCTCAAAAATAAATTGCGATACAGCTTTCAAACAAATTGCATTGAAAAGTACATATTTTTTTGTGTATAACGGTATAAAAATTAAAAATAAGGGATGTTTAGAAGTTAAAAAATTTGCAGGATCTCAGGATTTTTTAAACTTTCAAAATTTTCGAAATTTAAAATTTTCAGATGTTAAACTCCAATTTTTTCTGATCATTTTGATATAATTGTTTCCTGGAAATTCCCATTAGAACAGAATATATGGCTTTTGGAATTATACCCGCTCAATAGCTGATGTGGCGTTTCCGAAACATTGAATCATTTTTCTCTAAATGACGTTTTTGGGCATAATGCACATGACATCTCAAAAACTTCTCACTATTTTTTCATAAAATTTTCTAAAAATATGTTTCATGGTAGTCTGTAAAAACTGAATCTAAAATTTTCTTTTTGTTGTTAAAAAAATATATCCATTTAGGTTATTATGCTGTTGAAATTTTCAAAATTTTGCATTAGCTAAATACAACTTTGCATTAAAAATATAAAAATGGTTAATTACAAATTTATTTAGGTTCAGGGAAATTGTTGTAATCTTAAGTATAAGTAGACACCAAAATTTTCATTCTAGTTGCAAAATTTATTCTGTAATCCTGCACGTAAGCTGTTATACCTATTTTCTGCTCGTGAAATCTCTGACAGTTTGGAACTCCCTATAAATGCTAATTCTGCAAATTGAAATTTTTTAGATACATGAAATGAAAGAACATACTTATCTCTTTCATTCCAATTAAAATTGTGTTATAAAATCATATACATTTTAAAATATTAAATGTTGAAAATGGTCATTTTTTTTCATTTTTTCCAATTTTAAGAATCCTGAGAAACCTTAATAAAGTGAAGGATGATATCTAAGTAAAAAAATTGGAAAACGCATAACACATTTGAAACGAGTTGGACATTGTACGTCAAACTTGGCAAATGAGGTGCGTTCGTACTGCAACTAGTTTTATAAATATTCAAATCTTGGTGCAATAGCTGTTGCACTCTTATGAAAAAATGCCTGAATACAAAATTTATTACGATTCTATAATTAAATTCAGTCATACGTTAATAATAGGACTCCGTCTTAAATAGGACGTCATCACCATGGCAACCTAGAATCATTACCTATCACAGGATATCATTGAATTAATTACGTCTGATAAGATTTACTAGAATGAAATGAAGAAAACTTTTATTAAGGGCACATGGAACATAAATTGGTTCAAATTTTCGAGCTTTGAATTCAGTTATAAATTGATAAAACAGAAAAAATAGTTGCTGACGAAATGTTAAATCAATATGATTATGATGTTGGAAGATTTTAAAATAATATGTTTAAGCATTGCGGGTGTGTATATAGATTTTTTCCTTTTCGAAAAAAGTGGTTTTTTGATGCTTAGGTACACTTTTCTAAAAATTTTTTCTTGGTAAACAGCTGAAACTTTTCAAAATTGTGTAACTAACTCTGAGATTAATAAGAAGCGATTTTCATTTTGACTTAAAATAAATTAAATTAAAAATATTTTACTAAAAAACTTTGTAAGTCCTTTTCAAAAATTTTTAGTAAAATTTTTTAAATTCTATTTATTTTAAGCCAAAAGTAAAATTGCTTCTTATTAATCTCAAATACAGTTAGTTACACAATTTTGGAAAGTTTCAACTGCTTACCTGAAATAGGATTTTAGAAAAGTGTACCGAAGACTAAAAAAACACTTTTTTCGAAAAGGAAAAAAAACTATATACACCCCCGCAATTTATAAATATATTATTTTAAAACCTTCCAGAATCATAATCATATTGATTTAACATTTCATCATCAACTGTTTTTTCTGTTTTAGCAATTTATAAAACAATTCAAAGCTCGATAAGTTTTACCAATTTATGTTCCATGTGCCCTTAATACCTTTTTAAGGTATGTGCCTACCTTCGTGGCACTTTTCTTTTAAAATATAAATTTTTTTATCAAACACATGTGTTTTTAGTTAAAACAGGGAATAAAACTATGAATTCATAAAATTTTTTTATTGAATTCTACTTAACTTTTCAAATTTAGGCAATACTTAGTACAATTTTAGTAAAGAAAATGCGTTTATGCCAAACCTTCTGTAACGAAATCTATTCGATATATTTCACTTTTTTTTTCAACAATTTATTAGCAAACCACTTACCTGTGTTATGAAGCAAAAGATTTGCAATACCTCTTAAATTTACTAATATATCCCAAATTTGTATACAAAACATGATTTTTGAAAAAGCGTATTTTTCAATAAAAATGGCTCTTAAATTAATATATACAAAGTTACAAGCTATAGTTTGCTTCATAAAGTACCAACAGATAAGCAGAACCTTGTTACAAAATTTTATTTCAGTATCTTAAAAACTTTTTAAGAAATAATGTTTCTCGTAAACATACACAGTGAAAAACGCAGTTTTCAAGAAAACGCAAATGAAGATTTTGATATATCACACACAATTATGTATAAAATTTACAACTTTAAAATCCATCATATTTGTAAGTGTATATGTATTTGTGTATATATTAGTGCATTAAAATGTATTGTTTATCTTTGTGTGGCTCTTTAAACGGTCACTTCTGGTTTCAGAAAGTTCATTTCCGGTTTATATTTTGGGCTATAACTTTGCTTCTAATTATCGCTGAACCAAAAGTAAGATATTTTTGGAATCCTAAGTGTTTGAACTTTAATTTAAAATAATAATAATAATAATAATAAAACCCGAAAATTGTCGCAAAAACAGCGATTTGAGGGTAGGCACAACATACCTTAAGTTTTGATTTAATTTTCATAACATTTGAAATGAATTTACACAATTCTGTAACGATTATATGTATTAAACTTCAAACCGTTCGGTTGGGTAGTTTTTGTGCTGTTATATCCTCCTGAGACCCAAGCAAAATGTAATGCATATATATATTTTTTTTAAATATGAGTTTTTTTCAACAAGTAGGCATCAAAAATAAAGTTTTTAAAGAAATTAATAAATTTTGATTTTTTAATTTTGTTTTACAGCACATTCATCTAAATGGATGTTCAGGCCATAACTCGCTTTAAAGTAATTAAAAAAATGCGAGAAGTATGGGAAGGAATATAATTTATTATAAAGAACATAAGGCAAGTATTAACATCTGATTTAAAATTGCAAAATAAAAATAGTTTAAACAAATTAAAATAACATAAAAACGAAAATTACCAGCAGAACGTAGAATTCTAACTTGACTCATTTATTACGCCATTTTATAAACAAAGTAGTTACCGTTGCCAAAATCCAAAAGCTGAATGTTGATTTTTGATTCATACATTACTAAAACCAACTGGTTTTACAGTCTGTTTCAAAAGTATAAGATTACAACATATTTTGCTATTTAGGTAATTAAAGAAATATTTCAATCAAAATAAAGAATGTTTTATGTTAGTACATCAAGTTTTTACTAAAATGTAGCAACTTACACAAATGAAATTAATTCGGAAAAAATAAAACATCAATATAACAAAAAAGTGTCAAAAAGAACTGTTACAAAATTATAGGACCCCCTGTGGAAAATAACAGTTTTCTGAAATTTAGTAAGATGTTGCTCCACCATTTCTCCGAATAACTTCAAACACACCATTTGGCATAGAGTTAATTAATTTTTTAAGTAAAGATTCGGGAATGTTGTCCCATTTCTCCATAATGGTCATTTCTAATTCAAATCTTGAATGATATTTTTTGTTATTTTCATACACTTGGCGGGACAAATAACCCCACAAGTTTTCTATGGGATTTAGGTCAGGGCTTCCACTTGGCCAAGATAAAACATCAATCTTTTCTCTTTTAAGCCACTCTTTTGTTGATTTCGATGAATGATTGGGAGCATTATCTTGTTGAAACTTCCATTTTGCACCTCCTAAAAGGGGTCTGAAGTGTATCAGACTTTGAAATAGCATTCGTTGGTAACTGTTCGATTTCATTTTCACTTCAACTCGTTGGAGATCACATTTTCCTGCATTTGAAAAGGCGCCCCACACCATAACGGAACCGCCTCCCAGCTGCCTACTGGAGAACTTGCGCTAAATCATGCCAGTAGTAATTATTTCCGTCCGGACCATCAAGTTTGAATTTTTTCTCGTCTGAAAACAATATATTTATCCATGCAGAGTTCCAGGACATAACATTTTTTACCCACTTAAGACGAGCTTCTTTGTGGCATTTCAGTAGTAGTGGTTTACTTTTTAATTTGCGACGAATAACACCAGCATTAGATTCAAACTTCGTCACACGGTTGCATGTGATACCATTTTAGTTATCTGTTGTGCTATTTTACGAGTCGGCTGGTATTTTTTCGTTGCCAGTTTGACAATCCGCTTATTATCACGATCTGATAACTTCTTTTTACGAACAGATCGTTTATGCGTTCCATACATTTCTTTTTCACGTAAAACATTATGAATCGCAGTTTTAGAACGATTAAGAATCTTACTTATTTCACGTTCAGACTTTCCTTTTCCTTTGTAGAACCACACTCTTCTCACTTCTATTTCATTCAGCTCACTCCGACGAGCCATTTTACTAATAAATTCGAAGAAACTAATCAAGAAGTTTCTTCGAATAAGAAGTAAAAGATAAGTGGTCTTATAATTTTGTAACAGACTGTACATTGCTACAAGGAAATTTAACGCAATAGAAGGAAAAAGCAAAGCATCCATTTAAATGGATGCCAGGTCTCAGGAGGTTATGCGGTGAGACAGACAGACAGACGGACTTTACTAATAAATTCAGATTCAATTCAGAATTTCTCCATTTTATTCTTCTTTTTAAGTTTTACAGATTCAAGTCTGAGTTCAAAATAAAATCGTCCGCTTTATTAATAATATAAGAGTGGTCTTATATTTATAAAACAGCGGGTTTGCGTAAAATTGTTTGGCATTAAACCAAAAAAATATTCAAACTTTTTTTTCCTGAGCTAAATAAACATTATAGAGTTATTTCTTTTCATTCAACTACTTTTAAATTCAAACTAACATTTCTTTGTTGAAAAAAGTTGAAATTCTAAGTGGTCTTATAATTTTGTAACAGACTGTAGATTGCTACAATGAAATTTAACGCAATAGAAGGGAAAAGCAAAGCATCCATTTAAATGGATGCCAGGTCTCAGGAGGTTATGCGGTGAGACAGACAGACAGACGGACCAGATTATGACTACAGTTGCAACTTATTTATGTAATTAAGAACCTACCTAAAAACAATTTCAGGGAGTATCATCTATAATAGGAAAATATCCGAAATCTTTCGTGCCGCGTTGTATAGGATCTATCAGGCCTCGGAACGGGCACTTTTTACAGAGACTAAATCAAAACTTTTACCACCACTATTTCCTTACGAATAAAATTTTTGTTTTAGATTTATATTGGAAATGTCGTAGGAACCTACTTCGTGCTGGGCTTTTTATTGCAAGTGTTGTAGAAATATCCCATACAAATATTTAAAACTGGAAAACAGGAATTCTGCCTTTTCAGAATTTAGTGTCGTCTCCGATGAAAAAAAAAATGGCACATGTATATAAATATAGATATTATAAAACATATTTCAGTTTTAAGATTTTTTAAACACACGCTTTTACTTTATAGAAAATGATGTCATTCGCATCCGCTGAAGAATTCCACATTTACGATCCAGTCTTAAGCAACATGTACAGTAATATATGCAAAACTAACGAGAAAGACAGACTACCGCGGTGCATTCCTCATATCTTTTTTTACATACCACTAGCGTGACATCAGGCTCTTTTCGTACACCTGCATTGGTGTAATTGAGCATCATGTGACTCCAGCGGTCTGTAAAAAAAGATACGTGTAAAGCACCACTGTAGCCTTTCTTTTTCGTTAGCCTCGTAATACATGCATATGACGTCACTATCGCTGAATAATACACAAATACAAAAAAAGAGATGTCGTCCTTCAAGAAACTTGACAAAAAAATCGGCTATCCTATGATTCACATGTCTTCATTTGTTTGTAATATTAATATAGATAAAATTAAATGTGGGTTATAATAGTTCCATGTTTTATCAGAAATCATTTATTTATATTTTTTCAAAATGGCACGCATTTTAATTACTATTTTTTTCTGTTGTTATGGGAAAATGGCAACAAAAGATATAATTACTATTTTCCAACACTTTTTCCTTTACTTTTTACAAAAATGGAGTACTTGACTTGCCAACATTAAACAAATGACGATAAAACCTACAAAAAAATTAATATTTCAAAAATAAATGGGGATGCAGTTTCCAAACAAATTGCATTTAAAAGTACTTTTTTCCCCCAATACGACGGTATAAAAATTAAAAATGTGCGATGCTTAGAAGTTAAAAAAATTGCAGTAAGGTATTTAACCATATAATGATACATCTGCTTTGTTTTACGGCTGGCTGATACAACGTAACGTTACTTTTTAGAGACGACACTTTAATTGCTGGTCGAAAGAAATAGCATATCGGGGCTAAAAAAATAGTGGTGACCAAAATGTGACCGTCCCAAGACCTGGATCTATAGATTTGTATATATGCTGCATATTACGCAAAATTTAGTTCAGTTAGGAAACGCATAACACTGTTTAAAATTTCCCTTCAGCAAGTTCCACCAATAACCGAAAATGTTCTGGAGTTATTTTGTTCAGCCCTGTATATGTTCTTATAAAATTTATACTCACCAAGTAGCATTCAAACAAAATTAGTTAAATTTAAAATGCATACTACAATTGAAAATGCACTTCCAGCAATTATTGCCCGTAGACAGTATTGTAACCGAATTCTTTTGTGTGTCCCTGTAAATGGATAATAAATACTGGGTGTCCTAAAAAGGACTGGCTGATTTTAAAATTCAATAACTTGCAAACGGTGACATATATTTAAAAAAATTCTTGCAGGAATGTTATGTATGATGTCAGGAGTTCTTTTACCGTGATTCTCGAATTTAGTTCGAGTTAAAAACAATAAATGGCGCTGTGAGCAATATGTGCTAAATCCAGGCCCGATTTTAGGTACTTCGGGACCCACTCAATACATTTTAATCTCCTTTTTTTGGCATGGGAGAAGACAAAGCCCAAAAAATCCAGCTTGAATTTAGCTCCTATTGCTTGCAGCGCCATCTATTGTTTCTAATTCGAACTAAATTCAATAATCACGGTAAAAAAACTTCCGACATCATACATAACTCGCCTGCAAGAACTTTTAAAATATCTGTCACCGTTTGCGAGTTATTGAATTTTAAAACCAGTTAGTCCTTTTTAGGACACTCGTTATTAGGCACACCTTATTCTATACTAGGCATCTTGTAGTGCACCTCAGTGATAGTTATAAATTTGAACATACTCGTATTTGAAATAACGTACAAAACTGTAAACGATTTTTCACCATAGGCCATAGTACAACGGAATTCTTTTGCGTGTCCTTGTAAATGAACTATATATGATACACATTTAACTTTCAGTATCGAACATACCATCGTAAATCTTAGTAACACACAACAATTACGTGGTAATCTGACAAGGAAGGTCTCCATACGCGCATAGTACGAAAAATTTAAAAAAAATTACAGAAGGTTCTTCTCATGTGGGTATATACGTTTATGGAAAAAATTTCGGCGGAACCTCTATATAGCGCCCGCAATAAAAATGAATATTTAGTTTATTTGGCGATTTATCACCTGTAGTCGAGGGAATAAACAACAACAAAAAAATACGCTTTTGTGTCAACTTCTCCCTAAGGAAAAACGTTTTCATGCTGAACTTCTTTCAGCAATTTCAACTTAAGAGGTCTCAAGACACTTAAAATTGGAAAAATGAAAAAAAAAAAGACCATTTTCAACATATAATATCTTAAAATGCATATGATTTTAAAACTTATTTTTTATTGAGATGAAAGATGTAAGTATGTTCTTTCAATTCATGTATTTAAAAAATTACAAGATGGAGAATTAGCATTTACAGGGGCTCCAACCTGTCAGACATTTGATGAGCAGAAAAATGGCATAACAGCTTACGCGCTTTACTACAAAACAAATTTTGAAACTAGATTGAAAATTTTAGCGCTCACTTATACTTCACGGTGTAATAATTACCTCGAATCTAAATAACTTGTATTTAAAGCATTTTTTATATTTTTAATAGAAATGTGTATTTAATTTTGAAATTTTGAAAATTTCATGAAAAAATATTCAGAAGTTTTTGAGATATCGTACGCGTTATGCCTCAAAACGTCATTTGGAGAAAAATGACTTCAAAATTTCGGAAACGCCGCTTCAGCTATTGAGTAGGTATGATGCTAAAAGCCATAACTTCTGTTCTAATGGGAATTTCAAGGAAACAATTATATCAAAATGTTCTGAAAAGATAGCAATTTAACATCTAAAAATAGTAAAATTTCGAAAATGTTGAAGCTTTAAGAGTCCCGAGACCCCTTAAATAAATACACTTTAAGGCTAATGTCAGACGGACGTCTTTTGCACACTTTTTTACTTACATATTATCCCTACACAATGCCGCTAGTATTGTGAAGGGATAATACGTAAGTAAAAAAGCGTACAAAAAGAAGTCCGTCTGACATTGGCCTTATAATTTAGGATTTGTCATATACATTTACATGTATCTATAACAAAATTTACCAACAGTTTTATACGGTTTAGAACAAAATTTAATGGACTAAATTTGATTCAAATTGAAAATTAAGTTCCGATTCTGAGCACTGTCCATTTGACTTGAATATTGTTTGTGTCGGAGACAACAACAGAATAGTATTGTTGCTACGGGAACAACGACTTATTTAATATCGAAATGTACAAGACCTTTATTTAAGTTTACTTAAGTGATAGTTTACTTTTAAAATACACTTAAAACTTATGCATTACCGTGTAAATTTAAATAACTTAAGCAACATGTAACTAGTATACATTATATAAACTAATGGGACAAATATAATAAACTGTTTCTTCGTTTAAGTTTAAATTAATTAAGTACTACGCATTTAAACACACATTTAACTAAAAATTTCTAAATGCATTAAAATCGCTTGCATTTGGCGAGGAAAGGTATTGCTCGCCAAACCGCGTAGAGCGTTCCTCTTTTGCGCCAAATATTCGAAAGTACAGTAGAACCTCTTTTATCCGAAACTCTTTTAACGGAAATTCTCTGTTAACCGAAATCCAATTTTAAAGGTTTTTTTTTTTTAAACTAACACATTTCTTGTGTGCAAAATTCCTTTTGAAAGTTTTTTTTTAAAACTATTATATTCCTTGTGTGCAAGCGGACCTTTCCGAACCACGAGTGCATATAAATATTTTTGATCCCCTGTCTTAGAATTCCTTTGAATTTAACTTGAGTTCCTGTAAGCTGCGGAATAGAACTAACAAATTAGCACTTCTGAAGCTTTTCAGTGTTTTACAAAAGGTTTGGCATGGCTGGAGCAGCAGAAAGACTGTAATACTGGTAAACTGATAATATTAAAAAACTTTGTTATAGAGCTTCAAAGCAAAGACAATTGAAACTGCGACAAACAAAACATTGTTTCAAACCCTTGTGAAATATGTAAAAGATACTTTACTTCAAAATTAAAATTCAAGTAATTTATTCTGTTTCTGTTTTGCTATTTTTTTTTATTTTTATTAAGCACTTGTTACCATGATAAGAAATAGCGCATATATTTCTCCTTAATCTTAAAATGGAAGCATTCTCGATTATCCAAAAATTTCGATTTTCCGAAAGAGGGTCGGTCTCAATTACTTCGGATAATCGAGGTTCTACTGTACATCTTATTTTTTCACAGACCTTTTTACGGCAATTCCGCCACTAAAGTTGACTGATCCTTTATTATACACCTAAATAGTTTCATCAGTACTTTTTTCGAAATATTCTGAGTATACGCTTTAAGGAGACCTTCCTTGTGAGTATATTTAAGCAAGCTAGAGCACAGAGAGACAGACGGGCAGACAGACAAATAGACCGAATTCATAAACACTTTTCAGCTATGTTGAAAAGTTAAGTAGAAGGAACGGGACAAGAATTTAATGTAGAGGGAGATTTTATAATGAAAAAAGATGGAAATAAGAAAGAGAACATATAGATGCAAGTTGGTTTTAATCAAAGGCATTATTAAAGAAGTGAGGTTTGGTTGAAAAGAAGTTAAAGAAAAGAGGATAAAAGGACAAGTGAATATCAATTATGAAAATACAGATAAAAATTAGAGGAAAAAGTATTAAATACAAAAACAATAACGCGAAATCATGCATCCAGCATATATTATAAAACACTTTCCAACGCATTCAGAATACTGTAGCAAAACTTTAAAGCTTATTAAGGTGAAATATGTTTAAATACACAGTTTAGAAAATGCATAACACAATTGAAAAAACAATTTCTGCAATTTCCATCCGATCTGCATCCCATCTACAATTATGTCCGAGTACTATCGGATTTTTTTTTTTGTGCGGTATGTTATATGATCTACAGGTTTGTCTGTATACTACATAGTATGCTAAAAGTTAGTTCAATGAAATGCATAGCAGAGTTGAAAATTACCCTTCAGCAATTAATGGTTCAATAAGCGGAAATGCACTTGAAATCTTTAGTGAAGCCCTGTACATGATCTGTAAAATTTATACACCCCAAATTGTATGAAAAAAACCCCTCCACTTAAAATGGATATACACAATTGAATACGTACACATGTGTATAATATCGTACACATGTGTGATGCGCAGTATGACAGGCTTATGTGCTGTAAGCGTTTGACAGGCTTTGCTTGCTAGAAATGTTTTATTTGATGCTGCCATCTGTTGGTTGTGAGAAGAGATTATTGTTGTTGTGAAGGTTGTTGTTTGTGTGTTTGTTCGGGTCACCACTTTAGAGAGTGTGGGAATTGGTGCCACTGGGATACGAACCAGAGATCTCATGATCAGGGGCGATAACGTTAGCGTCGAGCAAAAGGCATCACTCACAGCATCACTCACTAGTGCATATCGCTCGTCAGACGTCAACAAGATGTATTTCTTACTTGGGATGGAGTGTGTAGCGATCTCATCTCACATGATCAGTATAAAGCGAGTTACTAGCTTAGAGTAACTGGCTTGGCCTTTTGTTCGACACTAAAGTTCTCGCCTCCTGATCATGAGATGTGTGTACGATATGTGTACGATATGTGTGTGATATGTGTACGATACACAATTGAAAACGCACTTACAGCAATTATTCTTCATAGACATTTCTGTAGCCAAATATTTTTGTGTTTCCCTGAATATGAACGATAAATTCTAAGCACACCAGATCCTACAGTTATCGGCTCGTAGTACACTTGAGTATCTATATATATATTACGCTAACGTACGTGGCACAGAAATCGTGATTATTTGTTATTGTTTAATGGCAACGCCCGAGAAACGCATCTGATTGGTTATTGTGAAACAGTCCTTGGCAGGATTTAGGGCGATCGGGTTTGTTGTTTACGTTTTGCGTTTTCTGTGCAATATCTTTCGCTGCAATTATGTAGCTTCAAAATATCATTTGAAATGCCCGTAAAAAATCTCGGTGAATGCTTGAAAGTGAAGAAGAAGCCAAATTCGAGTCGAATCGAAATAGATTCGAAATCCAAATAGAATTGTCGAGAAGGCCGTTAAGCGATCGGCAAAATAGGCTTAATAACTGTAGCATGCACGAGTTGCTACTGAAATCCAAATTACTAATTTAAACGTTCCGGGGCATGCATAACTGTGGGTGAAACGTGCAATTTATGCAAAGCACTGTATTGGAAATGCGAATTAAACAGCAGCAAGAAGTTTACAAAATGTTGTCATGACGTAAAAAGTAATTTTGTACGGACCTGCGATACGAATTTCAGGTTCATTTAAGAATATTATTACGGGCTTCCCCAAAAGTAAGATACAATAAAACCTGCTTAGACGAAAACGACCAGTGATAAATTCCGTTTTATGCAGGTTATTAAATTGAACAACGCATAATAGCATTTTTTTGGGGGGGGGGGGGGAGAGCTGGAACTTTTTTTTTTTTCGTTTATTGCAGGATTCCGTTATAAACATGCTTTATTCTATTAGAAAATAAATTTGCTGGATGGTACTTTTCTTAAAAATCTATATAGTAACATTTGCTTACATTTTTTTTTTTTTCAGCATTACACTTTATGCTGTATTTGTAATTGCTTTTTCATATAAAGATTTTAAATAAAAAATTAAATTTTTGAAAATATAATTACATTTTAATTAAATTCATCAGTTAATTTAGAATAAAAATGTTTAAAGTATGAGACATATAAAAATTAAAAATCTTAACCTTTGACTTTACACAACTTTTGAACTGAACAAGAGTCGGGCCCTGGTAATTTGCACCGTCCCCTCTGTACGGATCTGCGATAAAAAATTTCAGATTCATTTAAGAATATTATTATGGGCCCGGGCAACGCCGGGCGGGTCAGCTAGTGTATAAAAATTTCAACATGTTTAAAATGGTGTAATATTATTAAAGTACAAATCAAACGATTTTTCCCCGTTAGGCCGTAATGTGACAAAATTCTTTTGCTTGTCCTTGTAAATGAACCGTAAATGATACTGTAGCGATCTCATCTCACATGATCAGTATAAAGCGAGTTACTAACTTAGAATAACTAGCTTGGCCTGTTGCTCGACGCTAACGTTATCGCCCCTGATCATGAGATCTCTGGTTCGTATCCCAGTGGCACCAATTCCCACACTCTCTAAAGTGGTGACCCGAACAAACACACAAACAACAACCTTCACAACAACAATAATCTCTTCTCACAACCAACAGATGGCAGCATCAAATAAAACATTTCTAGCAAGCAAAGCCTGTCAAACGCTTACAGCACATAAGCCTGTCATACTGCGCATCACACATGTGTACGACAGCATCACTCACTAGTGCATATCGCTCGTCAGACGTCAACAAGATGTATTTCTTACTTGGGATGGAGTGTGTAGCGATCTCATCTCACATGATCAGTATAAAGCGAGTTACTAGCTTAGAGTAACTGGCTTGGCCTTTTGTTCGACACTAAAGTTCTCGCCTCCTTATCATGAGATCCGTGGTTCGTATCCCATCGGCGCCAATTCACACATTTTCTAAAGCACTCACTTCATTTTCAATACCGAACATACCATAGTAAACAACAATAAGATATGGCAATTTCATGGCAATTTCACAATATTTACTCGAGTTAGAACACTCACATACAGACAGACAAACCAAACTCACAATCACTTTTTAACTATGTTGGAAACTGTTAAAAAAGATATATTTATTAACCAACATGTCACTAAATATGTTAAGTAATAAGGAGAGGCGGATATGTTTAATACAATCTTCCAGCAACAATGAAAAAAGTATGTGTAAAAAAAAACAAACAGAAAAAAAAAATTATTATAAGAGTAATTTTCAAATATTTGACACAGATGCAGTTCAGGTAAGCAATATAATTAAAATCAAATAACGATGCTTTAAAAAAATAGACCACTCTTTATCTGAAGTCTGAGACGAAATGTGAAATGACTTATATGAGGCACGTTGTACCTTTCAAAAATCCACGTATCAGAAAACAAACATAATCCAATATAGTTGTGCATATCATTGAATTAAAAATTATTGTAATTTAGAGTCGTGTACGATAGAATAACATGTTTAACAAAATGAATCTCTAGAAATTAATAAGCATGGCTTTAATATTTACATATAGTTTGTTCTGAATAGCTGCAACTATGATAAAATTTAAAACTAAACGATTATAAGTGACGAGTCAGATGTAAGATGAACAAGATGGGCTAAACGTCCATGACACGTTTTGAAATTCAAAAACAAATTCAAGTAAACGGTATACGAGTGCGGTTTAGAAGGATGATGAGGAAGAAGATTTTACAAAAAAGGGTCTGTAACTACTTAAGTTCTTTTTTGTGTTTTGTGCAGATTTGAAAGTATGGAGTCATCTATGGGAAAATTTTCAAACTAAATTTTTTAATTACCTTAAAAAACTTTCGATTATGAGAAGTATCACAGAACTATCATACTCGTAAGCCAAATACCTTATTTTATTTTTGGTTTTTAAGTGTCTCAAGCATTTTTGGCTCACTCTGCATATTTTGAAAATGTTATCACTTTATAAAAAAATCACTTGCGCAAAAATTCGATAACGAAATACAATACTGATAGTTTAAATTAAAATGTAAATACCTAAAGGGTTAACACAAGGCTAAGGACGCAACATTATTTTCTTTACAGGTACTGATTTCCTTAGTTTAATTTCAATAAATTTATATGGTGAAAATAAATTTTTTTTATATTCTTGCGGAATTTATTGTTTTATTAGTAGCACTGATCTCGCGTGAAAGATGCCTTTGCCAGTATGTCATGTTAATTTCACCTGATTTAAAAATTCTAAGCAATACCATTTGGATTTTTAAACTAGATGCAAACTAGACGATGGCTTATTCATTTTTTGTAGCAAAAAGATTTATAACGACTAACATACTTACAAAGTCTTTGTCGTAGAAGCTTAATAATATTTACTAGCTTAAGAGTTCTTTAACGGGGATTATAATATCCATCACTCGAAGAACAAACACCAGGTTGATCAGGCGGATTGTAATATCCATCTCCCGAAGAGCAGATGGCAGGTTCTGCAGGTGGATTATAATAT
Source organism: Maratus speciosus (assembly GCA_963932465.1). Taxonomy (NCBI): domain Eukaryota; kingdom Metazoa; phylum Arthropoda; class Arachnida; order Araneae; family Salticidae; genus Maratus; species Maratus speciosus. Next base: position 412,664,895 of record OZ010800.1, on the reverse strand, counting down.
CCACCAGCTGAAGGGCAGACAGCAGGTTGATCAGGAGGATTGTAATACCCGTCAACTGAGGAACAAACGGCAGGTTCTACGCGAGGATTATAAATTCCACCAGCTGAAGGACAAACGGCAGGTTGCTGAGGAGGATTGTAAAATCCATCTCCCGAAGAGCAGACAGCAGGTTGTGCAGGTGGATTGTAATATCCACCAGCGGAAGGGCAGACAGCAGGTTGATCAGGAGGATTGTAAAAACCGTCAACTGAGGAACAAACAGCAGGTTGTCCAGGGGGATTGTAATATCCACCAGCTGAAGAGCTAACAGCAGATTGTTGAGATCTGTATCCCGAAGAAGCGGGAGTTCCTCGTCCGTAAGACATTTTTATTAAGATTTGATTTGTTAAAATACGTTTGTATAACTTAGAAAGAGTCGAAAAAAGTGGGCGAAATAATAACTGCTTGACATAAAAACCTTTCAGAAATCTGAAAAGGTGATAGCGGTTTGCGATAAGGCAACTATTGCGCATCTGTTTGAAAGGCATATCAAAAAATATTCGAGAGATAAGATTTTTTTTGTTCAATATTTCTGATAAGCGCGTCATTTATCATAATTTTATCTTTTTGTATTTCATACTGTGTCTGTAAAATTTCGGAAAATAGCACATCAGGATAAATAATATGACTAAATAAATGACAATCTTTAAAGTTATAACTTCTCGATGGAATGGTATTTTTCCTATATTAATAATAAACAGTGAGTAATTTGAATTCAGAATTACATACGATTTAAATACATATAGTATAGTGGAGTGCAAAATATATATGTAGATGAATTTTATATCGTTTATAAACATGTAGTGTGGCAATATATGTATGGCTAATTTCTTCTTTCAACTTCCCAAGTTAGAAATGCATCTCGACTGACATGAATGTACCATTTTACCATTTTTCATCACGATTAAAAAAGTTTTTTTTCTTGTTTTCTTTTCTGTATTCTAGTTCCCTCTCGCTATTAATCAGAGCTCTGTTATACACATTGAACACGTTGGTGAACTAGAACACATTGCAGGTCATGGGGTAGCATTTGAGATTTATAAATAAGTTAGGTATGATAAAAGTTTAACGGTTGGTTGCTTACTTGTCGAATATTTTGTAGTGTGTGAAAAATATTTTCTAGAAGTTAGAATAGCTCTTCCAAGGACACCTCATACATGGTCTATTGTGTGTGGGTTTGGTGAGTATACTGGCTTCTCCATTCTCTGTATTCTATCTGCAATCAACTTATAATAATTTTCATTCAGAAAAATTCATTTGTTCGCACTTTTTCTCTAAAACTGCATTTCGTGCTTATTTTTTGGTACTGAGTGTGACTAAACCATCAAAATTAATATAAACAAGTTGGAAATTGCACGTCAAACGTGCAAATGAGGTGCGTTCGTACTATAACTAGTTTTATAAATATTTTTTTGCACTGCATATTGTACTGAATGTATATTTTAGTGCACTTCATAAACGCGCATCAATTTCATTCTTTTCGAAAAGCTGTAACATCATTAAAATGCACTTGAAATAATTTTTTCCCATTGGCCGTAATGTAACGGAAAACTTTTGACTGTCCCTGTCATTAAACTATACATCCGATTTTCATAAAATTTGAAATGACTGGACAAAATTATGCAAAAATATAATTTAAAATTTAAAACGATTCGGTTTGGTAGTTTTGCCCTGTTATATGCGGGCAGACGGGCAGAACGACGACTATAGGTGCTACGTATTTATATAATTACGAATGCACCTAAAAAATAGTAATATAAACGCACCAGTAGTGGGCCACTTAAGGGCATTTATCTAATTACTATTAAACTGTTACTAAATTCCAAAAGATATAGATATATATTTAGCCTAGTTCCAACCTTCTTGTATCAGAATAAACATTCAAAGTTTTAAAATATATTCTTCGGAAAAAGCGAATAATAAATATGTTACCTTCCTCTATATTACAGTAGTGGGCCTAGTAAACTTCTGATGCGTGAATCTTTAAGGAGACAAGGAACCTTCAAACTCTTTTTTTCCCAGTTTTTTAAATTCCACCTTAAATACTATTCAAAGGCGCACTATATGAATTATGGTTTATATTTATCACACAAGAAATGAAAATAAAATCTCTGTCGGCCCGGCCTACAGGCGGAGGTAAATTTCGAAGTTAAGTATACTAATTTCACCAACAAAAACTAAATCATGATTAGAGATAAACCCACTTTAACAATTTTATCTGGTCGCATTTGTCGAGGTTTTATTTCATTTTTATACAATAGCTGGTTTTATCAGAATCATGTTAAGGCGGTATTCAAAAAAATACTTTTCCATGCTCAACAACTCGAAATTTTATGGCAAATTTTCAGATTCATTTTTAAAAGAAAAAATATTAAACTTGATGACGTGATTTTTGAAGAGATTTATAAGCGACCTGTGTTTTTATTTTTCGTTCAACTAATTAAAACTTGATTTATAAACAATTATTTTCTCAGTAGGACACTATTTTTCATTTCTAACACAACCGCTTCGGGAAATTCTGTTCAAAATGTCCACTTGGACATCATTTTTTGAAATATATTCTGTTTCTGTATAAAAAAATCGATCATTACGGTACATTATATAGTTTCTGAGTAAGAGAATCTGCCAATTGGATGCGTTTGAGAGCAAAAATGAATTTAAAAATGAGTCAGAAAATAAGCAGTTTGGATTTGAATACACACTTAACAAGATTTTTTCTTCAACCGCTATGTATTTTTAATTTGTTTTTGCTGTAAGAATTGATCCTATCAAAAACGTGTCTATATAAATGCTTTAGACAATATTAAGAAGATATATAATAAATTCATGGGGATTTAATATCTTGTGAATTGACGGAGTTATGGATTTTTATCTTCTTCAACCCCCCCCCCCCACCCCCCCTTTTTGTTTTCGTTTTTAATTTTTTTTGCGTTACGAATTGGCCCTATCAAAAACTTGTGAATATAAAAGTTATAAATAATATTAAGGAGATTTATAATAAAATTAATTGGATTTCATATCTAGAGATGAATTTTTTTCTCCCAAAAACCCTATTTTTTGTGCCCCTTGAGCCCATTTTTAATTTTATCAAAAATCTGTGGTACAAAAATTGTTTGCGCTATTTTTAGAAGTAATAAAAACTTTAAACTGATTTGATATGTACAAAATTTAAGAAGTTATGGGGTTTTTTCGTTTTTCACAAACCCCCTCTCTATTTCCGTCCCCTTGGTCCGATTTTGCCCATTAACGAACTTGACGGAGATTTTATGCGCCTTGATTTTATGTATCAGTTTGGAAGAGATTTGTGCAGAATTGTGGAAGTTATCGTGTCCAGAAGAAAGTGATATATCTATCTATCTATCTATCTATCTATCTATCTATCTATCTATATATATATATATGTATATATATATATAAAGTTTTTTACTGAGGGTGATTTTGGGTTCTATGGGTCATGATCGGTGTAAATATGCAAAAATTTTTCAGAAATTCTAACATAGGGGAGAATGTAATGGGTAGTATTTCATACGAAATCTACCTAAAATGTTTTGGAGAAAAATAAGATATCTTCTTGAATATTTTAAGCATTATCAAGAACATTCAAAATGAACCAACCTCACTCCATATCAATTAAAATCCCCAATATATTTTATTCCAGTTTGGGTTACATATACAAATAAAACTGTGCACCGGTTTTTATATATTTGAATATAAAGGTAAGAAAAAAAAATATTTTCTAATTTTAGGAAATTATCAGCATTTTTTCATCCTATTTCTACACTTAAATAACTTTAACTTTTCCAATTATGTTTAGTTTTAAAAAACTACGCACAGTTTTATTTGCATATGTAAACCACACTGACATAAAGAAAGATTGGGGATGTTAATTGATATGGAATAAGGTTGGGACATTTTTAACGTTCTTGATAATGCTTAAAATATTAGCAAAATTCCTTATTTTTCTCAAAAAAAAAAAAAAAAAAACTTTTTTTAAAATTTTTTGTGTGATAAATGTATGTCATAATTCATATAGCTTTCATATACTCTTGAATAGCATTGAAGGTGCATTAAAAAAAATGGAGTTTGAAGGTCTTTTTTAGGGTTTCGTTCATCTGACGAAACCCTATTCGTCTCACTCGCCCGTCTGTTTGTCTGTCCGTCGCAGAGCCCGTTCTCAGAAACTATATATGTTGGAGCCTTGAGATTTTGCATACTTATAGCTGAACACCTCACATCAAGTGACAAATCATAAAATTTTGAAAAAGTTTATATTTAAACCTCTGGGCTCTAACTTGTGTATTTTAACCTTTTTGTTCTAACGGAGTCCCTAATTAAGTTGAAGACTTGAAATTTTGCATACCTATAGCTGAACACCTCACACACTGCAAATAGAAGCGTCTTAAATTTAGACACATATGTGACTGAAAAAGAATTTTAGACACTTAAGTGTCTTAATCTGAAAATTAAGACACTATAGATGTCTTAATTTAAGATACATAAGCGTCTTACTATGACCATGGTGTAAACGAACTGAGAATAATGTCTAAAATATCCGCAAACGTCTTATTTTAAGACACTTCATTGCTTTAAACGTGTCTTAATTTAAGACGTTTTGATTCTTCCGACGCAATAACCACCAGGGGGCACTAGCACCCCCAGTTGCGCATGCGTTTTAGATGTCTTCGTTCGAAGTGGTATACGTTGTAATTCAAACAAAGTTTGTTTTTATGTACGCGTGTATTTTAATTCGTTTTTTGCGAAATGTGAAGTACTGTGATTTTAATTCGTATTAACTTGGATTATTTATTTATTGAATACATACATCTGACGTGTGTGCTCGACATCAAATGTCTCTTAGAAGCTGTCGTCGATACAAGGGCGGGATAGACACAGAACAGAAGTAGACGACGGTTGAAGATTACACCCGGAAATTCTACAAAGCGTGTGCAATGGGCTTAGTGTTAACTCGTATCAATTTATATCAATAATATTGTGTTATTCATCTTCGTCCTGTCGAAGCTGGCAAAAAAAAAAGAAACTTTTGTCTGGCGGGTCCTGTTTTTAGGATGAAACATCTCATTCTTTAAATATGGCTAGTCGGATGTATTATGGGATTACCTTTTAAACTGATGAAAGTCTTTCTCCCTCACTGTGGTTGTGGTAGTTTTTAAAATTTCAAATCGAGGAATATTTCTTACCTCTTGCAGCAACTCAAGTAAGTTTCTTTATAGTAGTAAAATTAGTGTATTTTATGATTTTATTTATTGTACTAAACAAAATCCTGCATGAAATTTAATTAGTTTTGAATCTGTTCGCAAAAAACCCCACTAATTCTAGAAGTATATATTTTTAAACTTATGACGTTCTTTTTTATTACGAATTATATATTCAATGTCAGTTCTTAGTTTCAATGGATAATTTTTTACTCGCAGTAAATGACGGCCACAAGGAAGTAAAGAAAAAAAAAACTTTGAAAGATGACCTAATGCTTTCTTACTTCCTGGCATAAAACCGCAGATTAAAAAAAGATAAATAAAGTAAATGAGACTGGTCTATTATATGAAGCTGCCTGTAAAAATATACATATGTATTTGATTTGCAATCAACTCTAATACTGATTTTTTTATTATTTTTAATAAAAAAGTAATTTGAAATTTATAATGGGAAAAAGTAAAAACCTCTAACTAGATTTCGTATTTAAAATTGTGGTAACTTTATTTATATGCACTTATACGAAAAATACAAAAATGACAGATGTTACTGTATATATTTAAGACGAAAGAAGTTTGGAAATCATAAGTTATTTTTTCCTCATGTTTTTAATATAGAATATGTACTTATTTGTTTTTATTGATAGTTGAATAGCTTTTGTGAGTACCCTCTGATCTACATAAAAACTTGCCGATGTGGAAATATAATTTTTTTAAAAACATAATTTTTAAATAAGTATTTTCATTTTTTTTTTTTTTGGGGGGGGGGGGGGGGATTTTGCATGAATTTTTGTAAAGCTGATATCTTAAATCTTGCACTGATTATAATGAAAGTTTTGAACTTTTAGAGTAGGACAAATTTAAAAACGTAAATATATTTAACAAAATACCAAAGTCATTTTTTCCCCAATGTTATTAAAGTAGAATATTTATTTATTTATTTATTTTCATTATTCATAGTTAAATGGCTGTTGTGATTATCAAGTGATGTATATGTAAAATTGCCTATGTGGCAATATATTTTTTTATATTTTCATTTTTTTTTGGGGGGGGGGGGGGTTGCAATTTTCGTACATCTGATATTTTAAATCTTTTTCCACATTCAACCGAGTATAATAAATATTTTGAACTTTTAGAGTAGGACAAGATTATAAAATATATATATATATTTATCTATGTACCTTAAAAGCCCTTAATAGCGAACACTTCGGGACCGCGGAATTTGTCCGATAATTGGAGATGTCTACTTTTTTGAGGTAAAAATATACAAATATGTATGTCTGCTGATTAAAAAAGTATTCGTTAAATAGAGGTGTTCGCTATTCGAGAATGTCCATTAACCTCCACAACGGATACTCCCGAATACACGACATCTCAATTTAGACAACTATAATGCAGGGTTGCGTTTTTTGCAAAAGTACTTCTTGATTAAAGGAAGGGCAAACTGGGAAGTGCCCCGTCCCCCTACGACTGTAGTGCTCCCAAATTTGATGTGCAATATTTGTAAAGCTTATATTTTAAATCTGTTTCGAAATTGTACTGATTATAATCAATATTTTGAACTTTTAAAGTAAAATAAGGTTAAAAACAAAATAAATTTTAAAAAATCTAATATTTAGATAAATATTTTTTGTTTTTTAATCTTGTTCTACTCCTGAAGTTCAAGATATTGATTATAATCAGTACAATGTCGTAAAAGATTTAAATTATCAACGTAACGAAAATTGTATACCAAAACTGAGAGCACCAAAAAAATCAGGCTGTATTGGGGGGGGGGGGGGAGGGGCAGGACCACAGCCAAATATTTTTCCAGGATTCAACGTGGTCAAACATGGCTACGTATGATGCTTACAAAAAATGGATGCGATTCAGACGTTTGAAGTGTCTGAAATTCAGACGCAAAAAGTGTCTGAAAAAATTCAGACATTTTAAAATGTCTGAAAATTGAACACTCCATTTCAGACACTTAACTGTCTGAATTTCAGACATTTTAATTTAGAGTGCATCAAACGATAAATCATAAAATTCTGAAAAAGTCTTATATTTAACCCTCTGGGCTCTAACTTGTGTATCTTAAGCTTTTTTTTCTAACTGAGCCAATGTTTAATTTGAAGGCATGAAATTTTGCTTACTTATAGCAGAACACTCTCGATCACACGAAAAATCATAAAAATTTCAAAAAGTCTTATATTATTGGCTCTAACTTGTGTATTTTAAGCAATTTTTCTAACCTCCCCCATTGCACCTGGTGGGTACTTTTCTAACTTTTGCCGACACACTTTTGACCACTCTTTTATATTATGCACATAGCCTTACATATTTTAGTTCCACTTTTTACTACCAGGAGGCGCCTGCCTATCTCGGGTGCTATGAGCCCGATCCCTCGACTAATATATTTATGGATAGGTTGTAAAACGGAGTTTCGTTCGGATAGAGGTTTCTGTAGAATAGTAGTGTTCCCTGGTTGCGAAATGTGGAACTAACAGATTTTTCAAAAGGATAAAGTTTTTTTGAAAGGAATATTAAACGAAACCCTCTGTGCGATCTGCGATCACACTTACTCGCTTGTTCCTCTTAAGTTTTGGCTTATCCAACAAATTATTTACAATGTAATAGAGCATATCAACAGCAGTTTCTCTATATTCTAAAAAATCTTTTGACCGATGGTCTTTCTTCGTTAATATTAATAAAATTACTGCATAGAAAAATATGAAAATAGGTGGTATTATAGAGAAATGTTTGATAAATACGCTGATGCAGACAGTTTTTAGATTGAATAATTATTTTAAGAGATATTTAATATCAAAGTTGGTCAAAATCGTTCCATTAAAAAGTTTTATAGGAGCAAAAACTAACTATACTCAGGAATGTAATAATTTTTTCGGAGGATATACTTGGTACGTTCCTGGTGTGCAGACAGCATTTATTTTTTTTATTTGACTCATTTTTTGAGGACTTATTTCCATTTTAAATTCAAATTTCCAGCATTTTGAGACATATTTTTTACATCTTTTAGAAAAGGGTATTATTTTAAATTGTTGTCAATTTTTAAAACAGCGAAAAGAATAATATTTCCTTCAGGGAGCTTTTGCAGAAAAGCACGTAAAATAATTAAAAAAATTATTTACACGTGACTATTATAAATGAAAAAAAACTTTCAAATTAGAATCATATGATTATGTATTAAAAGCAGGAAAATATTGAAAATTGCGTTATAAAAACTAATTGTAAAATAATGAAGCGATTAATATGCGTTAAATTCGTAAATGGAGGAAATTACGTCACATTTAAAATGGCCAAATAAAAATAGTGCCAAACACTTTAAATTTAAAAATATTTTTGCGCGAGACATTTATTTCATATTTTGAGATAATATTTTGAACTATTTTTAAGAATTCTAAGAAAACGCAAATAATATTTCCTTTCTAACAACAAAAGTATTTGGTGAAAACTACGTCAGATTTAAAACGATATATTTAAAATGTCTTATTTAAAAGAACTTTTTATACCGTTGTTAAAAAATATCAGGAGACAAAGATTCTGTTTACTTAATTAATTTTATATTAGCTTATTTTCAAATGTATCACTAATCTGATTTATTCAATGACGAAAACAGCCCGTTAACAGGGAGATCACCACTGTTTTTTTTTATTACAATTCAGTCTTGCGGATTTTTTTTAAAGCCCATCAAATTAGCGTACTTTTAGAGCTTGCGGTGTCTGAATGGGGGAAAGCGAGCGTGGCTCGTAGGGGGCAGAGCCTCTTAGTAATTTAAAATAAAACAGAATTTTAAAGAAACAATGTTTTCATGCTTTTGAAGACTATATTTCTAGAAAATAAACAAATGTACTAGCAAAAAAAAAAGCAATTATTGCAAACAGTTTATAGAAAGTTAACATTTAAGGATGTTAGTCAATCAGATTTCTTTCTGATTGTAGCCTAAGTCATGTGACTGTCAGAAATAAATAAGATCTGACTGCTTTGCCTTTACATATGTCAAGCGGTTATTTTTAAAATTATTTTTCGAATAAACCTGTATAAAAGTTGCGTTTTTATAAAGATTTTTCAAAAAAATTAATCTTTGCGAGAGTAGTTACATTCAAATACGTATATGTTCTGAGATAACTTCAGCTGAAATTAGGTTGACCGCCCAATATCCCATCCCATTCCATCAAAGTTGGTTGATTTTGTGACGGCCGATTATCTACACTAGGGATATAGGCCCGAGGGGGAGTGCCCTTCGTGGGGGGTTTTCTAAGGGAACCTAACCCGTATTAACGCATGGAAATCCATGGTTCGAAGAAAACCACGAAAACTCCAAACGATTAGGCCGACGGGCGCGATTGGGATCTAACCCAGCACTTCCCGTCTACCAGTTTCGAGAGCAGAACCTCTCAGCCACTGGTGGGGCCATTTCCATCAAAGAAAGCACAAGTAAGAGATTCTTTCACCGTGAACGGTAAAATGATTAAACTACAAAGGTAATTATTCTCAAAGCAAGTTCTCCAGCCATGGCTGTTGCAGCACTGTTTGGTGCCAGAAAAATAATTCGCGCCTATGGGCGAATCAAAGTTTAGCTTAATTCTGTTTGGTACAGTGCTATACAACTCAACTTCCTTCACAAACTTTAATTCTTTTATGGCGCCGGGCTTTCTTTTATCTTTTATCTCGCCAATAAATAGCACTTGTTTGCTCCTCAATAGGTGTTGTTATTTTTTACGGGTGTAAATTAGAAACGATACTTTGATACTGAAATAAAATGTTTTTGTTTATATTATTTTTTATCGATTTATTTTGTGTTTTTAATGGAATAAATAAAAGGAATTGGTTTTAAATGTATGTAATATTAGTTTTTTAAATGAATATATTTGAACTGAAAGCTGTGTATTTTAAGTGAAATGAAAGCTGTGTATTTTAAGTGAAATGAAAGCGATACGAATGATGACAATGGAAAAAATAGCTGTCGGTTTATCACTTGAGCTCCGTTAACATAAAAGTACCCGATCTTTTCTTCTAGTCAGTTAAATGGGTACTTCTCCATTGTTCCTTCAACCACTTTCCAAAAAATAAAACTATAGGATTTAAGACCTAAAATGAATGATTCTGACGCCACATTCACTTGACTTCTGATTTGCCACGCGTGTTTGATACTTCATTTCAGTGATTTTTAATTCGACGTTTATTGTAATTTTAAATCATATTTTACTGATTAATTAGTGTTTTTCGTTAATTAAAACAACAACTACGTCATTAAACGGTGACGTCGTGATATTAAAAGGGAACACGGTATTGAAAAAAGTGCTGTGTTGTGATGCATAGTTACGCACAATAAAACAGTTTCAACTGGCGTCTATTATTTTGTTGGGCGTCAAAGTTTGGCGATAGTTTTTTGTATCGAAAGTGTTCGATGAGATAATAGAGAAGTACCGGTAAATGTAAATAAAACCAAGCTATGTAATAATATTTGTGGTATCAAATTTTAAAACGAATCGTCAGTTAATCTGGTACTTACGTATTGTCTATGCCAGGAAGATAGATAGATCACCGAAAATGATTGTTAGTCGCGAATCATATTTACCATTGTCAATGGCCAATACAATTCAAATCAGTAATCTACTTCTATCTATTATATATATAAAATCCAAACGGAAATTTCGTTCCGAACGCCGAGATTTCGAGTTCTACCGCATGGATTTTTACGGAACTTATACCGTTAGATAGGTATCGTTCCAGAGAAGGTTTTAAGCTATAACACATCATTCTACCTAGATTAGTTATAGATGTATGACGGAAAATTCTATTATTTTGGACTTTGTTACTTCATATTTCCTTAAATATCTGGGCTCCTATTGGTCGTAGAGCTTAGATCTCGCGCCAAAAGTAGCTCCGAAGCACCCAAGCAAACTTTTCCCCGCGATTATTTTGCCGTCTTCCGATTTCCTCTAACTCTATTAGGGGCCCGCGTAGAGCCCCTTTAAAGTAATTTTCGTAGTAATTTCAGCAATTATCTTAAATTATTGGTTAAGACCGCCACCCTCCCGATTCATGTATCTACGGAAAGGTTGCATGAAGGAGTTTCGTTCAGATACGCTTTCGTTAAGAATAGAGTGCGCTCCCTGGTGGTGGAATGTGGAACATAACGCGATATTGTTAAAATTAGGTAATCTAACAATGCGATCTGTTTTAAACTTTGAGATAGTTCATAACACATAATCTATTATCTATTCTATTATATATATATATATATAATCTATTATCTATTCTATTATCTATTATATATATAAAATCCAAACGGAAATTTCGTTCCGAACGCCTAGATTTCGAGTTCTACTGCATGGATTTTTACGGAACTTATACCGTTAGATAGATATTATTTCAGGGAAGGTTTTAAGCTATAACACATTATTCTACCTATATTAGTTTTAGAATTACGACGGAAAATTCTGTTATTTTGGGCGATAAGGTTACCATTTTATTTCTTGGCGAAATTCATCTTTGATAAAAAAAAAAATTGAAACGGCTATTAAACCTCAAAAAATAAAAGAAAAACTGTTACTAATTTTATTTAAATGAAAAAAAAAGAAAAAAAGAAGAAGAAAATCCGTTTTAATGAGTGATAATATTAAAAAACGGAAACATTTAATCAAAACCTGAAAGAAATATTTGTAATGCTTAAAAATTAATTTAATAAGAAATATTACACTTGATACGCAATATTTGGCTCTTTATCGCTTGCGTTAGATATGGAAACGAATCTGAAAATTTGATTAGATGAAATTTTAACGACATTTTCTTTCTGTTCTGCTCTTTTCTTTTTTTTTTATATCTATTTGTCCCATCACGTGACTTATAGAAGAAACAAGCAGATGTAATTGTGAGTCACATGTGTAATTACTATATTTGTTTCTTTACAATTTTTTATTTTTCTTTTGTCGCCAAACAATGTGATTCTAAGCCAAAAATGCATAAGCGTGACATTAGCTTGAGGATGTTCTCACAAATGGTGTTTTTTTAGGTGAAAGAGATAATTTTTTGAGTACATTTTCATATTCAATTGTAACTTATATAGATATCAGTTAATATTTTAAAAATGGAATCGAATACTTAAATTTCAGTGTGAATTTCTGCCACACACATATTGTAAAATAATTTCATACTTTTTAAAATGTTTTTCGCCGTAATTCCGAAAGCATGTGATATTTATAAACTGGAACTCAGATCAACAAATATTACCCATTTTATATAAGCAAATATTATCTATTGTTTATTTTATTTTTTCTCAAGTCATATCGCCAATTTCATTTATAGGAAAATTCACAGATTCGAAATCTAGGAAATAAAGATAATTTTTAAGGAAATTTATGTTTTAATACGTTATTACTATCGAAAAATTCAACATTTTGAAAAAAAAAAATACAAGTCTTTTGCATTTCGTCATTTCTTCTTCGTCTTTCTTCGTACTTTCTCCTCTGTTATGTAATATTTCAAATGATATTGGACTAATTTTCGATCATCGATTCACCGCAAAATGGAATATCTAATATAGTATCTATATTATAAAGGACAAACATATCTGTGCGTAACGCATACGTCATTCTGCGAATGGCAACACTTTGAAATTTAAAATGAAATTTCGGTTTTGCAATTTTCGTTACGGCAAATTTTTAAACTGCTAAACATCGCACAGTTTCAATTTTTACACCGTCGTATAGGGGAAAAAATGTTCTTTTAAATGCAATTTGTTTGGAAGCCCTACTCCAATTTATTTTTGCGATATTAATTTTTTTATAGTTTTTAGTGCCAATTTTGTAATTGTGGCAACTGAAGCACTCCATTTCTATTAAAAGTAAAGGGAAATTAATCATGATTTATTTATTTTTATTGATTATATCCTTATTGATGCCATTTTCATATTACAAATAAAAGTAACATTTTTCTAATTTTTGAACAGAAAATGACGTCAGCCATTAAAAAAAAACACGCATTCTTCTTCATAAATCAAAAGATTGAAGAAGACATTTCAATATTTTTACATTACGCTGATACTGAGTTTGAGACGCTAGGCAAATAAATGATTCAGTGAGTAAAAAATGATGTCATATTTAAAACAAAACGATCATTTTCTTTGATAAAACTAAATATTTGACCAATACTAAATGGCAATACTATGGCAACTAAAGGCAAATTTCTGAATGGTAAGTTTTTGCGGGTTCTGAGATTAGAACTTAAAGTTTGTGCGAATGTTCACATGAAAAATAATATGGGGCAAACGTGACTTTAAGTTTGGAAATACATTCATTAATAATGTATTGTGCGTTAAAATACTTTTAAATTGTAATTTGAGTGGTGCGTATGTAAATTTTGAGAATGTGAAAATAACGTATAGTTTAGATTTTATAGGGGTAATTAATTTAAATTTTATGATGTGACAAAGTGAAATCCTTTTCACTGATTTTTCATCCCGTAAAAACAAACAGAAGAGCCTCAATCGATAACTTCAATATGATTACTGATCTTGGTTACGTATTCTATTACAATTTATTTTTTCAATAATTTAATCAGTTGAAGTTTGTGGAAATAATATTTTGGTAATTTTAGGTTAAAAACATTATTTGTTTTAAGAGTTAGACAACCAGTGCAAGATGAATTTTTTATTATTATTATTTTTGTAGGTTTATTATAAATTCGATCAAACAGTTCCATTCGTCGAATTTCGACGGGTTCCAACTCGTATAAAATAAAGTCTGTATTAGGTGACTAATTAACGCACAGCGCAAACTACTGAACCTAAAATCTTGAAAATCGTGGTAAAAATACTTCTTATGACATAGACTTCTGCTAAGAAAGGATTTTCTAAAGTGTCACCCCTAATGGTTTTTGCACGGGGAAGGGAAAAAAATCGAATATCAAAATTATGCGTCAAATGATAGCATATTTTAATGTAGTTTTGTATGCTGAATCGAATGCTACCAAATAAATTTTTATAAGTCCAACAGTTCATGACACATTTCATATTTTTCTAATTTGGCGGTGTATTTGGCATCTAAACCTCAAAATATCTATCATTACATTCGTTACTCTAGCAACGGAAAAAATTCAAATCAACCCTTTTGGCTAAAAAATAAAAACGGCTCTATGAGTTTGAAATAAAAATGCAAGCATCTTAATTTTTTTTTAAAATAGTGATTTTATGTAAAATAAAAGGAAAAAAATTACTGAGAATTTAGCGTTATAAAACAAAAATGGAAAATGTACTACTTAGATATTCCGTCGACCAAAAATCTATCGTCAAACTATAAGATTAAATGCCAATAATGGTTGATCGTAAATATCAAATTCACTTGAATTTAAACAAGCTACACGTGTTTACGTTATCAAGTTATTTTAATTTCGATGTTTTATTTGTATTTTTATTAATGTTATACTAATTTATTTGTTATTTCGTTATTTAAAATAAAGATTATGTCAATTTATATAATTTGGCGAATGGTTTGGCGATTTATATAATTTGGCGAAATTGGTCGACGGGATAACATGTAGTACCAATGAAAATATTTAAGTATGAAAGCAATGTTTGTAACGACTTAAAAATTATTTTCATACATATAAACTCGGTTTATGGCGTCAGATGCCGTCATCCGAAGAATCTACAAGAGTCTTTTTCCATTTTTTCCGGTCATAGGTTCCTCAATGAACGAAATTGGAATTGGAATAATATTGTGTGATTTATAAATTGCTCCTCGATAAGAAGAAAAAATGGTTACATTTATAACAACCGTGCGCACATCTCGCTGATAGCATTTTTAAAATTCCCAGTAGCAGTAGTTACATTTTGCGTATGTAAATTAAAAATATTTTTTTTGTTTTTAATTATGGCATTATTTCCTGTTATTGTTTATCTTTTCAGTTTTTTAAATGAAATTAGTATAAGGCATGCATTTTAAATTAAATGAGTGAAAGGTTTGTGTTTTAAATGAAAATAATAAAATAAGAATATGCTATGAAAACAATCTTTTATTGATTTATTACCTGCGCCCGGCTGACATAAAAGTATCACAAAAGCCACATATTCACTTTTCTTTGAGTAGTTGCTCATGAGAATTCAAGTTAACCTTCCGTAATCGGATACTTCACATATTGGTGTATTAGCTTTAATGTTGAAAGCATCGTTTATGTTTGAAGCGAAAACTTTACTATGAATTCTATTACACAAAATCGCATCATCATCATCTACTATATATTTACAACGGAAATTTGTATTTCATTCCGATTGTTTATAATACTTTCGTAGGATATACCACAATTAGTTAGGTAATAATTTTGGAAAGGTTTTAGTCTATACATATTGTTCAAGGGTACTTAGTTATAGAGCAACAGTAAAAGTTCAAAAATTAAGTGAACCTGATTATGAAAGTTTAGCCTTTTTAAAAAAATCTTCAGAACATATTTTGTTACAAGTGGCCCTGTTGCATGACTTTTAGGAATGGTGTTAGTATATACGATTTCATTATATGTTGATTAGTTACAGACGTATTAATTCCTGTTGTAATAACGGTCTCATTACTCGACCATAAGTGCGCTGTTTATAATCAACTAAAACAATTACTTCTTAATTGCTAAATTTTGTCCAACGCTTAAGATAACATTATATCGCAATGGCGTTCGCATCGTTTTCAGTAATGAGCAAGGTCAAGCTGAAGATCCATATTGTTTAAAATCCAAGTTCAAATTCACCATTTAGTTTAATCCAAAGTTCATTTGGAAATATTGACCAGCGCAGCGGGCATAGCCTGCTAGTTATATATATAAAATCCAAACGGAAATTTCGTTCCGAACGCCTAGATTTCGAGTTCTACCGCATGGATTTTTACGGAACTTATACCGTTAGATAGGTATCGTTTCAGGGAAGGTTTTAAGCTATAACACATCATTCTACCTAGATTAGTTATATAATTATTACGGAAAATTCTGTTATTTTGGACTTTGTTACTTCATATTTCCTTAAATATCTGGGCTCCTATTGGTCGTAGAGCTTAGATCTCGCGCCAAAAGTAGCTCCAAAGCACTCAAGCAAACTTTTCCCCGCGATTATTTTGCCGTCTTCCGATTTCCTCTAACTCTATTAGGGGCCCGCGTAGGGCCCCTTTAAAATATTTTTCGTAGTAATTTCAGCAATTATCTTAAATTATTAGTTAAGACCGCCACCCTCCCGATTCATGTATCTACGGAAAGGTTGCATGAAGGAGTTTCGTTCAGATACGCTTTCGTTAAGAATAGAGTGCGCTCCCTGGTGGTGGAATGTGGAACTAACATAACCCGATATTGTTAAAATTAGGAAATCTAACAATGCGATCTGTTTTAAACTTTGAGATAGTTCATAACACATAATCTATTATCTATTCTATTATAGATATATATAATCTATTATCTATTCTATTATCTATTATATATATAAAATCCAAACGGAAATTTCGTTCCGAACGCCTAGATTTCGAGTTCTACTGCATGGATTTTTACGGAACTTATACCGTTAGATAGATATTATTTCAGGGAAGGTTTTAAGCTATAACACATTATTCTACCTATATTAGTTTTAGAATTACGACGGAAAATTCTGTTATTTTGGGCGATAAGGTTACCATTTTATTTCTTGGCGAAATTCATCTTTGATAAAAAAAAAATTGAAACGGCTATTAAACCTCAAAAAATAAAAGAAAAACTGTTACTAATTTTATTTAAAATCTTTAAAAAAGAAAAAAAAAGAAATCCATTTTAATGAGTGATAATATTAAAAAACGAATATATTTAATTTAAACATGAAAGAGAATGTTCGCAATACTTAAAGAATTACTCAGTTGAAATATTGCAATTGAAATAATATTTGGCGATTTATCTTTTGCATCAGGTTAAGAAAAATGCATCTGAAAATTGATAAAATGATATCAAGGAAGTTCCCCATAAGCGCATGCTCAGCATTATTTGAGAAAAATTATAGAACATTCTTCTCATAAATATATATATATCCATAAAAAAAATCTGCAGAACCTCTATTTAGCATTCCTAAAAAAAAATAATGAAAATTTCATTTTTTGCGATTTAGCGCTGGATGGCGACACGATAAAATTTTGAAGAATACTATGATAAATATTCTTTAAGAAAAACTTTTTCAACTCTCGATACGAAGTTAGTTTAAGTAAGTTTAACTTAAATAAATACATATTTATAACTGCAGTTTTGTCATATGCATTTATATATGTAACAATGAAATTTAACGATCGTATTTATACCGTTTACAATGAAATTTAAATGGATTAAAAGTGTTTCAAACTCAAATTAAGGTCCGATTCTGAGCATTGGCAATTTGACTTCGATATTGTTAGTGTCAGAGACAACAAGAAAGTTTTATTGTCATGGAAACAACAATTTAATATCGAAATGTTTAATGATAGCATTCTTAATTAAAATACCCTTAAAACTTATCCAGCCGGTGACACCGTATAAAATTAAATAGCTCAATACAAGTAACACGCAATTTGCATATATTATATAAGCTTACAGCAAAAATAGTAAACTAATCCACAGTTTAAGTTTAAATTCATTGAGCATTAGGCATTTAATTACTTATTTAACAAGGAATTTATAAATGCATTTCAATCTCTTGCATTTGGCGAGGAAACCTATTGGTTCGCCAAAGAGCGTCGAGCGTTCGTCTGTTCGCGCCAAATACTGGAAAAAATATTTTTTTACAGATTTTCTACTGCGATTCGACCGCTATATTTTTACCGATCTTTTTTACATACATGAGTCATTTTATTAGCATTTCCTTTTTCAAAATATTTTTGAGTATGCGTTTTAAGGAAACCTTCCTTGTGAGTAACAATTTTTATTATTATTATTATTATGTATCTCTTACAGAAAAAACTAGCAGATGTAATTATAAAAATAATGATATTACATAAATAGCAGTTAATATTATAAAAGTGGAGTCAAATATTTAAATTTTAATGCAAACGTTTGCTCCCCCCCCCCCCCCCACACACACACACATATATTATAAATAATTTAATTTCAGATATTCAAAATATTTTTCGCGTACTTTACTACGGATACATGCTATTTTGTTTTTCCCCAAACTTATGACTTTTATAACCTCGAACTCAGATCAACAAATATTGTCCACTCTCTCTATTTTTTTCCCTTTTTTTAACATATATCGCCAATTTTTCTTTTAGAAAAGTCTTATGTTTCAAATGTTAAGTACTAAAGATTATTCTTAAGAAAATTTATGCAATTTTGCGTTATTAATACCACAAAAGAAAATATTTTGCAATAAAAATTGCTTACTCAAATACATTTTCGATTGTCTTTTTAATTCGTCATCCCATTTTCAGTTTTTTTTTTTTTTTAAGGTTTTTGATATTGGATTAATCTTCCGTAATCAGGTTACCTGCTAATTAGTGTATTTACTGAACTATTTAGATGTTTCTTTTATATTTGAAAGAGTCAGATCAGTGATCAGACAGTGATCGCGATTGTAGAAAATTACATGAAATTTGTACTTAGCTATTAGTAAATTTATGTTTTTTCATTATGAAGCAAACGGAGAACAGAAGATTTAGTATTATATATATTTTTATTTGCAGTTATTTTACTGTCACTAAAAAATAAATACTTGGGAAAAAATTTTGAAATTCCAATGGTGGCTGGTGGAACAATATTTGTTGATTTATCATTTTAGCCTAGATAAGAAAAAAAGTACCTGAAATGCAGATAAAATTGAAAATAGAAATCATTATAAAGCAAGTTCGTCTGACGCACAATCCTATTCGCTAAACTGAGGGAAAAAATAACGATTTTAGGTTTATTTAGGCAGCAGACTGAAGAATAATGTAATTTTGAAAACAAAAAGTGTATTTATTTCTCCGTGTTATTGCACTCTTTAGAGAAATGAAAAAAGGTCTTCGGTGCATCAAAAAGATTATTTCGTTATATTATAACGTGTTATGTTATTAAGTTTTGTATAACTGACTTTATTTGTCATTTACAAAGAGTATTTTTGGCGAAAGATCTATAATTCAGCCAACAGCAATTTGACTTTATTTAATGGGATGTAGTCTGGCGCATAATTACGTATGTTTTACGTGTGTTAACTCTGGTAAATTTGTAACCATATAGTTTGCAAACACTTCTAATGTTTTCCGTAAAACTTAGCTGTACACCCGATTATGGACGATTGGGAAGATTTTGATTGGATGAAAACAAGAGGTTTATTTTTCTATCACAATGAGTTATCGAGTTTTTTTTTCAGGTTAACAGTTACATAATTGCAAGTGGTATATATATAAAAAGGAAATGGTAATGAAAATGACATTATTTTAATTTTATTCAAACACTTCATTTTTAAAAATCCACTTTTATGTGATTCACATTTCTTTTAATGAAAGTTAAAGACTTTTTGTGTGCAAACAATTTATTACATTTTTTTACCGTATTTACTCTGCTGTAATCCGAAGATAGAAAACTGCAGTAGACCTGCTAGAAGACGTGTATTACAAAATATAATGCAACGTAGAGAGAAATTGTACTTAAGCTACCAGAACCACACATAGCACCAAACTGAGAAGCCCGGAGTTCAAGAACTATCAAACGAAAGTGAATAATCCGAACATAAGTAATGTTCAGTGGTCACTCTCTGCAATCATTGTAATTATCTCTCCTTTTAGTAGTGTGGTGACTAGAGAACATTTTAACATTTCTGATTATCACAACGGCCGTATTTTCTTCCCAACCTCTACTTTAAATATATACTGTAAAAAGAAATTCTTCTGAATAGTCCAAATTTTGCCTAACCCATAAGATATTATAATAGCTAAATAGCGTTCGCATAGTATTCAGCAAATGCGGAAAGATTTTCCCGGTGAAGGTCCATATTAATTTAAAATACAAGGTCGAATTCATAATTTTGTTTCATCAATGATCATTTGGAAAATGGACCAGCGAAGCGGGTGTAGCCTGCTAGTATATATATAAAATCCAAACGGAAATTTCTTTCCGAACGTCTATATTTCGAGTTCTACTGCATGGATTTTGACGAAACTTACACTGTTAGATAGGTATCGTTTCAAGGAAGGCTTTAAGTTATAACACATTGTTCTACGTAGATTAGTTATATAATTATGACGGAAAGTTCTGTTACTTTGGACGATAAGGTTACCATTTTATTTCTTGGTGAAATTTACCGTTGATCAAAAAATTTAAACGGCTATTAAACCTTGAAAAATAAAAGAAAAAACTGTTACTAATTTTATTTAAAAGAGGAAAAAAAGAAGAAAAAAAATCGTTTTAATGAGTGATAATATTAAAAAACAAAAATATTTAATTTAAACATGAAAGGGGATATGTTCATAATGCTTAAAAAATTACTCAGTTAAAATATTGCAATTGAAATAAGATTTGGCTATTTATCTTTTGCGTTAGGTTAAAAAAAAATACACCTGAAAAATTGATAGGATGATATCAAAGAAGTTTCCATAAGCGCATGTTCAGAAATATTTGAAAAAATATCTTCTCATGGCGAATATATAGAATATTCTTCTCATGACATATAATATGTTTATAAAAAACATCGGCAGAAGCTTGATTTAACGTTCGTAAAAAAATGATGAAAATTTAATTTTTTGGCGATTTAATGCTGGTTGGCGACACAATAAAATTTTGAATGATACTTTTTTTAGGATAAATAGTTTTTAATTAAAACCTTTTTCTACTCTATATACGAAGTTAGTTAGATTAAGTTTAACTTAAATAAATACATTTTTATTACTATAGTTTTGCCATATACCTTTAGATGTGTATATATTAAAATTTTACTATCGTAATTATACGGTTTAAAACAAAATTTAAGTTTATTAAATTTGTTCTAAACTCAAAATTAATGTCCCATTCTGTTGTTGCCATGCATACAACTACTTAATATAAAAATGTTTAATGATAGTATATTTAATTAGCCAGCTACATTTAAAACAAACTTAAAACGGTACTACTTGATTATCCCGTCGACAAAAAACTATCGCCAAACTATAAGATTAAATGCCAATAATGGCTGATCGTAAATTTTACATTCACTTGACATTAAACACGATACACGTGTTTGCTGCGTCATCAAGTGATTTTTAATTTGACTTCTATTTTAATCTTATTAATGTTTACAAATTTATTTATTCTTTCGTTGTTTAAGATAAAAATTTTATCAATTTGTATAATTTGGCGAGTAGTTTGGCAATTTAAATAATTTGGCGAAATTGGTCGGCAGGATAATCAAATAGTACCCTTAAAACTTTTCCAGTCGTGATGCCATGTAAAATTAAATAACTACTGCAACACGCAATTTGTATATATTATATACGCTCACAGATATAAAATAATACACTAATCCTTTGTTTAGGTTTAATTTCATTGAGTTTTAGGCATTTAAACACTTATTTAACAAGCAATTTCCAAATGCATTTAAATATCTTGCATTTGGGAAGGCAATGTGTTGGCTAGCCAAATAGCGTGGAATGTTTGTCTTTTTTGCGCCAAATACTCGAATATATTTCTTTTTTCTTTTTTCAGATTTTTACTGAGATTCCGCCGCCAAATTTGACTGATGTTTTACTACATACATGAGTAGTTTTATAAGCATTTTATTGTTTTCAAAATAATTTGAGTATGCTCTTTAAGGAGACCTTCCTTGTGAGTAACAATTTTGATTTTGATTTGTTCTTTTTTATTTCTAACTTTACCCTCATGTGAGTAAGCGTGACATAGGTTCAAGCGATGTTTACAATAAAGCGTGTACGAAGTGTATCGCAAGTGTACGAAAGCAATTTTAGAGTATTTTTTAAAATTCAAATGTACGATATATAAATAGAAATTAATACTTTAAAAATGGAGTCAAATATTGAAATTTTAGTATAAATGCTTCCCACACAGGCACATACATATTGTAAAATAATTTAATTTCAGACATTTAAAAAAATTCTCACCATACTTTACTGCGAAAACATGTCGGTTTGCTTCCCCCAAATTTGTGACTTTTATAACCTAGATGCCAGATTAGCTAATATTGTCCACTCATTTTTTAATAAAAAACATATCTCTAATTTCCGTTATAGAAACGTTCAATGCCTGCAATGTTAAGTAGTAAAGATTATTTTTAAGAAAATGTAAGCAATTATGCGTTATTACTATCACGAAAGAAAACATTTTTGCAACAAAAATTGCTTTCTGAAATCACTTTTAGATATTCCATATCGTTCGTCATTTTTTTCCCACTTCCTCCCTTCTTTTAGAAATGTTATTAAAAGATATTGGATGAATCTTCCATAATCAACCACCCTACAATTGGCGAATTTATTATATAATGTTGGAAGATTCGTTTATATTGGAAATGAACCGTCGATGGTAAATTCGATTTCAGAAGATTACGCGAAATTTGTACTTAGCGATTAGTATATTTACGTTTTTTTTTTTTTTTTTTTTTTTTTTTTTTTATGGATCAAACGGATAAAAGAAAGAATATTTACTATTATATATTTTTCATCTGCAGTTATTTTACTATCACTAAAAAAGCATCTTATTCAATATACAAAAAAACCTTTCAAATGCTATGGTGGGCAATGGAACAATATCTGTTCATTTAGCCTAGGTTTTAAAAAAAGTACCTCAGATTCAATTAAAATTTCAACCATTATAAAGAAATTTTGGCAGATGCACAGCCCGAGCAGCTGATCGTAGTCACAAATTAACGTTTTTAGTTTTATTTAGGCAACAGATTGATGAATAATGACGTCTTGAAAATAACAAGCATGTTTATTTCTCCGTCTTATTGCGCTCATTAAAGAAATGCGAAAAAAATCTTCAGTTTGCCAAAAAGATCATTTCTAAAAATTTTGCATAACTAACTTTATTTATTATTCGCAAAGAGTTTTGACAGTGAAAGATCTAAAATTCAATCAACAGTAATTTGACATTATTTAATGGAATGTAGTTTGGCGCATAATTAACTCTGTTTTTGTAGCTAACTCTGGTACATTTGTAGCCATACCGTTACAAACATTTCTAACGTTTCACATCAAACTTGGTTGTGGATCCGATTACGGATAATTGGAAAGATTTTATTGAATGAAAATTAGAGGTTTAGTTTTCTATTTGAATCAGTTATTGAGGTTATTTTCCTAGGTTAATAGTTGCATGATTAAAACTGGTATATAAAAAGAAACGGCAGTTAAAATGACTTTGTTTTAATTTTATTCACACAATTCAGCTTTAAATATCCACTTTTACATTATTCACATTTTTTAAAATATAAAAGTTTAATACTGTTTTGACTGTATTTACTCTACTGGAATTTGAAGGTAAGAAACTGCAGAAAACCAGCCAAAAGAAGACGTATATTGCCGGATATAATGTAAAGTAGAGAGAGATTGTATTTATGTTACGAAACCAACACAAAGCACCAAGCTGAAAAGCTCGGAGTAAAAGAACTAACAAACGAAAGTGAATAACCCCAACATTCTTTAAGTTAAATGGTTAATCTGTGCAATCATTGTAATTCTCTCTTTTTTAGTAGTGTGGTGATTAGAGAACATTTTAATTTCTGATGATCGTAATAGCCGCATTTCCCTCCCAAACTCTACATGATATATTAAAGAGTTGCTTCTGAATCCCCGAATTTCGTCTAACGCATCAGATAATATAATAGCGCAATGGCGTCCGATGCGTATTCAGAAAATGCGGAAGGACT
Organism: Maratus speciosus; assembly: GCA_963932465.1. Taxonomy (NCBI): domain Eukaryota; kingdom Metazoa; phylum Arthropoda; class Arachnida; order Araneae; family Salticidae; genus Maratus; species Maratus speciosus. Next base: position 412,640,859 of record OZ010800.1, on the reverse strand, counting down.
TTCCAGTTGAAGGCCCATATTAATTTAAAATACAGGGTCGAATTCCCCATTTCGTTTGATTGAAGGTTTATTTGAAAAATGGACTAGTGCAGCAGGCTCAGCCTGCTAGTTTAACATACATTTATTAAATACATTACATCAGATTGACGGCTTTTACCTAAGATAATTACAATGGTAGTTTTACTTTTATTTTGGCTGCGTGTTATATCCACTAGAATGAATATGATACACCCGAATCTTTATGTTAGCCGGACGCAAATCTCGCCAGTAGCATTTTTTTCTTGACAGCTTTATTTTCCGTGTGTGTAAATTAGATACAAGGCGTTGGTGTTGAAAAAAGTCTTGGTTTATGGTATCATTTCATATTATTATTTTCTTTCTTTTTAAGTTTTCGTTCATTTCCGAAACCTTTATAGTCTCAGTTCTCAGTCTGTCTGTCCGTCCGTCCGTCACAGGATCGTACTCGGAAACTATTTAAAATACAGATTTCATTTTTATTTCGACCATTTCTGCGACATTACATAATCTCAATTTCAGCGGATTTATTCGTAGAAGTTATAGCCCGGATGGTAAGGTCAATGGATTCGTAGGCGGAAGGTTGTGAGTTCAAATTCCGCCGATTTAAGTTGAAATTTTTCGAACTTAAATTTTTAATTTTTTTGCAGAATTTCTTTTTAAAAGTAAATTTGGGAAGTATTATGTGTCCCGCTTCCCCCCCCCCCCCCCCACAAAAAAAAGAAAAAAGAAAAAGAATAAACATTTTAAAACCGGAATTGCATTGAATTTTTTTAACTTAAATTCGTAATTATTTTAGCGGAATTTCTTTTTTAAAATAAATTTGCGGCGTATTGTGTGTCGCCCCCCCCCCCCACACCAAAAAAAATTAAGAAGGAAAAACCCTAAATAAAAAGAATTAAACTTTTAAAAACTCACTCATGTCAGAGGAATAAATATTGGATTCCGCAGATTTTGTTGTTTGGTGTTGCCATCTACTAGAAATTTTTTGAAATAATACACTTCTTATGGACAATTTTTTCCAAATTATCTATATGCATTTTCAGGAATTAAAAGGTATTTTTTCTATTTTTATTTCGAATTTTAATATATATTAACGTTTTTTTTTGGCACCATCTAGTGAGTTTTTGAAAAGTGAGAGAATTAATATGTATTTTAACTGAATTATTTCAGTATTTTAAGTATGTTTTAAACAATCTTTTGCTTTTAAAAATGTTAATTTTTATTTATACCTCCGCTACATTTTCGAAATTGATAAATTTAAAAATATTCGAATTTTTCAATTTTTTAAAAATATTTTTAATTTGATTAAAATATATTTTTTGAATTATTTTAAAATTAAATATATATAATGGTGCCGCCATTTATGTAAGATTTTAATAATTATAAATTAACAATTTATCAATTTAAGGATAATGTGTTTTAAAAGACTTATTAAACGAAACTCTGTGTGCGATCTGCGATCACATTTACCCACTTGTTTTCTTTATTTCACATTAAATGAGTGAAAAGCATGTAATTTAAATATATGTAATATATGTATTTTAAATTAAGTTATATATTTTATAGGAAATGAATGAAAGGTTTGCGATTTCAAAAAATTTTTATTATAGGGGTCTTATACAGTTTTTAAAATGTACTATCATTTAGTTTTCAAATGATAACACCCACTTTTAACACTATATTTATTTTCAATGGATTAAGTCAGGCCGAGGAAAAGTTACAATTTTTTCATTTTCACTTAAATTTCCATAGTGTTAGAAGTGGTCGAAGTTTGTGGATGTTATTGCAAAATCCACGTGGCAAGCTTTAACCCTTTATCTATTGACGGTACTTATAAGTACTATTAAAATAACTTATAAAATTCATTTAATACATAGATTAGTAGTAATACAGTTTGGAATGAGTTATAGATGCATCACTTTATCTTGTTCCAAAAGCACTATTGGTTACACACACACACACACACACACAAAAAAAAAATAAATAAATAAAAAAAAAAAAATAAAAGGGTGATTTCTTTTGCCTTTGAATTTTTTCAGCTTTCTTGGCGTTGGGGGGGGGGGGGGGATTTTTCAATTCGGAAATATTTCTATATTTATATTGCACGAACATTATAGTTGTACATTTCCTAATTCTACAAAATACTAAGAAAAATACTTAAAATAAAAGATTTGAGAGGGGTTATAAATATTGCTCAAAATCCCTATAAAATAATAATCTCTTATAATTAATCCTACTAAATCCTTATAAAATCCTTCTAAAATTAATTAAATGATTGTGTAAATCTTCTAATGAAGTTTGAAATATTCCCGAAAAATGCTTTAGAAGATAAAATTTTCATGAATTCATAATTCAGTACATAAAGGGTTAATTCGTATTTTTCCACGAAACTATCTGCTTGGATTTTCAGTTATTGAGATACTTTGTAAAAAAGGGTTTCTTAATCTTAGAGAATGTAAAAATAAAATACGAATTAAAATACAGAACTATTCAACATCCTCTCCCGAGTTACACACGATTCCGAAAAGGGTTCTTTATCTTTTGAAACCTGAGAAAACAATATATTACCATTTGGAAAAACAAAGTTTCTTTTGCTGTTCCTGATTTTCGTAAAAAGTTTCTGCGTCATTTTTCCAACGTTTCTAATCCTGAAATATATGTTAGTTTGGATGCTATCTACTCTCAATTAAACATTTTCATAATCAACAGGCATGTTTTACAGACAAATATTAACATTAGCATGAATATTAACATTAAAATTAACATTACATTGTCGTTCTTTACATGTATAAATTCAATTACGCAATTAAAAATATTTAATTGAAAATGCATCTTAAAAATTGACATCTATATAATAAAAGCCGAAGTCATGTGACTGTCATCAATAGTTCCGGGCTGACCGCTTCAGTTTTTATATGCCAAGCGACCATTTTGCTACTTTTAATTGAGCTGGAAGCAGATGATTAAATCGCCAAATAGGGTTCCTTCGCAATCATTTCCTTTAAAATGCATAACTTTCATTTAAAATACACATATTTCATTTACCCCATTTAAAATACAATAAATAAATAAATAAATAGATATTTTTCCAGTATAGGTTCTTGGTGAGAAAAAAAAATGGCATCGAATTTTCCGGCAATCAGTATCCTATTTCATAATACATAAGCAATTTTTTCCATATGTATACAATTGACTTAATCTAAAGAAACCAATAATCTATTTTTATATAGAAACAGAAGTAATTTATATGCAAACAAATATTGTATATATATGTGTAAATAAAATGTTTATATGGAAATAAATACATATAAATAAAAATGGAAGTTCACCAGGTTTGTTTTCATAGCTATTTATATATTTTATCAACGTATTTCACGTTCTGAAGCCCGAATTGCGCCAAGCTTAAAGAAAAATGCCAAGGCCCCTGTAATGGAAAAGTACCTAAATGAACAATTAATCGTAATAATATTAACATAAACTAAAATATTTCATTTCAACATCAAAGTATTGTTTCTAATTTACATTCAAATAAATATATATTCCAAAATTTGATTTCAATTGAAATTAAGTTGACAGCTTTCTATTTCACTTCATAGAGTAAACAAACACAATAGATTCATTCATCATATAAACGGTAGAAAAAATTAGACCATGGAGGTAATCATTCGCAAAGCAGGTTCTTCAACAATGAATGGACAATATTTTTATGACGTCATAGAAGCTAAATTGGCGACGCTAACGTTTGTTAACGGCTTGCATTCACGAGGGTTTTATTTTGCTATTTCTCTTAGTTACGTTAGTATATTGTCATATTTATGAACTCAGAAATCAAATCTATAAAAACAAAAGTATATATATTCATTATTTAGTTATTAAGTAAGGAAATAAAATTATAAATGCATGATTTGCAAAATTTAAATAAATTTATTAATATTAAAAAATAACATTGAAGTAACAGCATGTTTAAGTAGAATAAGTTTAATTTAGATAATTTATGAACAAATCTTAGTTTAAATACTTGAAGTTTCACTCATTTTTACAGCTACGGAAATTATGGGGTATTTGACAAAAAAGACGAAATACGCATAACAACAAAAATGTATGAAATGTTATCAAGTTCGCAAAGAATTCTTAATTTCTCTATCAGAATATTTAGACCCGGGGAAGGATTGAGCAAGTCAATTAGTTTCAGAATGAAAGTAACATGATGCAATGCTTAGCATACATTTAAGGGAGACCAAACTGGTCGCCAGAGGCGGCTAGTTCCTACACGAGGACTCAAAGACGCTTGGAATCCCAGGCGTCTAGCGACAACAGCCGCCTCACGGTCCCTCTTTTCCAAGCATTTCATTGGCTGTTCCGGAAAAGGCTTTTCTATTATCAGATTTACAAGCATTTGATTGACTGTTACTGGCGACTCGCCTCGTTTCGGGCGTCAAAGATGCTCCGACAGAAAAAAGACGCTCGCTCTCCAAGCGACTCCCCTGGAGCCATAGGAATACATGGAGACGCCCGGAATCTGAAGCGTCTTTGACCCCTCGTGTAATAACACCATAAGAGTCGTGAATGCAGCGGGCAAAACTCCATCGCCTAGTTTGGACCTTTTGAATCGAACGTTTGCCGCTGAACTTTAAGCAAGTAAAAATGGCAACAAGAGGACAATCGTTGGAGAGCTTCGGAGGGATGTGGCAGGAGAATAGTGTATCGTAGTGTGGTGAATTTTATGCTGAAGAATATACTTAGTGAATTATCGCGTTTAATTTAATTGTGTGTGTAGAGAAAAAATATTAATACATTTTAAAAACGACTCGGAACGGTTTCCGATAATCAATGGCAGTAAAGGAAAATTTGCTTTTATAAATCCTGAATTCCTGAAATCTTACAAATATGTTAGTTTCAGAGGTTTCTAATGATAAAGAATACTTTTCGGAATCGTGACTCTTGAGTAACCCGAAAGAGATTATTGTATATTTTCGTTCATGGTTATACTTTCGCAGATTAGGGCTGTTCTCAAATCCAGAGAGGCAGCTTAATGAGACAATTTTTTATTCGTTTTTGTTCGGAAACGCATGAAATTAGCAAATGTTGTTATTCAGAAACTTTAAAATCAAAAGACGTTTTCCATTTTTTGGTAAATGTAAAAGATCATTCAGAAAATACCGTCAAAGTTGGCATTTTGAACCGAATTTCTCGACGGAAGGACAAAAACCAGCCAGAGAGAGATGTGAGTGTTGTTGTTGTTTATGACGATCAATTATCTACACGAGGGATACGGGCCCGAAGAGGGAGGGAATGCTCTCCGTGGGGGACTTTCTAAGGCAACCTAACGCGTATTTTCGCAAGGAAATCCCAGGTTCGAAGAAAACCGTGCAAAACTCCGAACGATTAGGACGACGGGCGCGATTAGGTTCGAACACAGCGCCTCCTGTCTACCAGCTTTAGAGGGCAGAACCTCTCGGCCACTGGTGGGGCGCCATAAAGAGGAGAAAAGCCGATTGTCATATGACCCAAAATCACTTATAACTCGATAAGCAATTTAGTTATTAAAAATCGGAAAACTCATTACGATTTCAATTCGCTCCAATAGTCAACCCTGCCAATTTTGTATTTTTACGATTCAAAAATGAGTTAGTATATGTGTCAGAAACTTTCGCGCTTGTTGAACAGTGAACTTGAGAACCGCCTTAAGAAGCATCTTTTTTTTCAGTGTTCAATAAAAAAAACCCAAACCTATCCTCTCCTATTTTTTTAAATTCAGAAACATAATTTAATTACGAAAAATTTTTATTGATTTTTATTTAAAAATTAAGATTCTTGATCTAATGTTAATTTTTACATAAAATGGGTCACAAACGTCAGAAACTTGGATGTGTAAATTTACAGCTTATTTCAATCATTAGTTTTCCAGGTATGATACATTTTACCTTCCCACGGTCTAACAGGACCGTTTTCAGTTTTCAAAGCATCAAATGAAATGAAAACATTAGAATGCAACCAGAAAGATTTTATAGAACATTCTTTCATATTAAGTGAATTTATTTTACATTTAGAAATACTGTATAATTTTTCTGGTAATCATTTGATTTTCCATGTACTTCTCGTTTTAAAATTTTATTTTTTTCTTTAAATTTAAGGATAAACTCCCCCACACATTTTCTTTTAAACTCTATGATGATTTAAATTAATATAAACTACTTTATCAGTTGTTCCTTTATCTAAGCGAGTCAAGTGTAAGGTCAAATGAGGATGAAAATTCTTTAGAAAATTCAAAATTGGTACAACTTTTAACGTTTAGAGGTCCCCTATTTCAACAAATGTATTATTCATATTCGTAAATTAGACACGGTTCCCTCTAGAACGGGACCTCTTGCATCTCGCTGCGGCAATTTTGCGATGAAAAATCGAGAAGTGGTGTTTCCAATTTTCCAGTACTGCACATACTTCATAACCAAAAAGCATCGAAAATAGATTGCAGAAAATAACATTCACCTGAAAAAAGTGGCCATTTTTTACTTGGAATATTAACAAAAGATAATATATCGTAAAGAATGATAAGCTTCTTCTCTGAATTCAAATCAAAGGTCAATTTTTGATAAGAGGCTAAAAAAAATATAGCAAACAACTACTGTATTTCAGACGTGGCAAGTTTTATATTACGATAACACAGATATTTACTTCCTGCTTCTCACCTGAATGCCTACTATCAGTGTCCTCTTTAGCATATAATAAAAGAAAGGCAGATACATTGCAAGCAAAAATTTAGAGAAACTTTAAAATTGTTTTTATTATTATTCTCTTTAATGATAAAATATAACTACCTGACAAAAACTGTATATTACATCTTGATTAGTTCATCTAAATAATATACTTGTTAGCTCCTGATATGCTATTTCTTTCGGTCAGCAATTAAAATGTCGTCTCTAAAAAATAACGTTCCGTGGTATAAGCCAGCCGTAAAACAAAGCAGATGTACCATTGTACAGATAAATACTCTACTGCATTTTTTTAACTTCTAAACATCGTATATTTTCAATTTTTATACAGTCGTATTGGGAATAAAAGTACTTTTAAATGCAATTTGTTTGTAAACGACATCTCCATTTATTTTTGAGATATTAATTTTTTTGTTGTTTTTAGCGGCATTTGTTCAATGTTGGCAACTTAAGTACTCCATTTCTGTAGAATGTAAAGGGAAAATAGTTTTGAAAATAGTAATTATATCTTTTTGTTGCCATTTTCCCATATCAATGAAAATAAAAATCGAATTAAAATACGTGCTATTTTGAAAAAATGCAAATGAATGATTTCTAATAAAACATGGAGCTAGTATAAACTATATTTAATTTTAAGTATCTATATTAATATTACAAACAAAGGAAGGCACATGAAACATTAGATAGCCCATTTTTTTGTCGAGTTTCTTGAATGAAGACATTTCTTTTTTTGGATATGTGTATTGTTGAGCGATAATGACATCCTATGCATACTTTACTGTAGATGTTGTTTAAGACTGGATCGTAAATGTGAATTCTTCAACGGATGCGAATGATGTTATTTTATAGAAAATAATGCGTGTGTTTTGAGGGTTAAAACGGAAATTTGTTTTATACTATCCATATTTATATACATACATATATTTATTTATTTATTTATTTATTGGGGCGACACTAAATTCTGAAAAAGCAGAATTCCAGTTTTCTAGTGCAATATTTCATTTGGTCGAAAATATTTTAAACTTCTCTCTGATAATTATAACAGACTTAATCAATTATATTCTATTTTGTAAATTCTTGATTTACTGGATTTTGATAAATTACTCCCGCTCTACCACTGGCGACACTATTTTTAAATTCCATTCGCACCATTATTTAAAAAATAAATAAATTTTGTAGTATATTTCTGTTGCACATGTTGTTAAAGTGTATGTGAAAGATTTCTGTTTTGAGAAAGCGGTGCGATATAAGGAAACAAGTGGGTAAGTGTGATCATAGATCGCACAGAGGGTTTCCTTCAATACTCCTTTCAAAACACTTTATCATTTTGCAAAAACTATGAGTTGCACATTTCGCATACATGGGGCGCGCTCTATTCCAAATAAACCTATATCCGAACGAAACTCTGCTTTATAACCTATCCGTAGAAAATTAGAAGAGGGGATCAGGCCCATAGCACTCTATATAGATAGGCGACCCCTGGCGATAAAAATTGGAACTAAAATAAGTAAGGTTATGGTGCATAATATGAAAGAGTGGTCAAATGGGTGTCGGCAAAAGTTAGAAAAGTGCCCCCGGGGTGCAAAGTGAGAGGTTAGAAAAATTTCTTAAAATACACAAGTTAGAGCCCGGAAAGGTAAATAATATAAGATTTTTTGGAGATTTTATGATTTTTCGTGTGATCGCACATGTGTTCTGCTATAGTAGGCAAAATTTCATGACTCCAACTTAATTAGGGGCTGAGTTAGAAAAAATGATTAAAATGCACAAGTTAGAGACCAGAGGGACTCTAACTATATCCGATAAGACTTTTTGAAAATTTTATGATTTGTCGTGTGATCGCAAGTTTTTAGCTATAAGTATGCGAAATTTCATGACTCCAACTTAATTAGGGGCTGAGTTAGAAAAATTGCTTAAAATACACAAGTTAGAGTCCGGAGGGGTAAATATAAGACTTTTTGAAATTTTTATGATTTGTAGTGTGATCGCAAGTGTTCGGAGGGTATAAGACTTTTATATATAAGACTTTTTGAAACTTTTATAATTTGTCGTGTGATCACAAGTGTTCTGCTATAAGTGTGCAAAATTTCATGACTCCAACTTAATTAGGGGCTGAGTTAGAAAAATTGCTTAAAATACACAAGTTAGAGACCGGAGGGGTAAATATAAGACTTTTTGAAATTTTTATGATTTGTCGTGTGATCGAAAGTGTTCAGCTATAAGTATGCAATTTAAAAAATGCTATACGGTTATTTGGGGCAACTGGGTCATGGTTTTACAATGTGACTCTGGAGCTTCTGACAATTCAGCTTCAAAAAGCTAATGGCCATTTGAATTAAACTCTGAACTTCTGTAAATGTGTTCAGTTAGATTCCCTCTATCAGACAGAAATGCTCAAAATTACATTTTAATATTTAAAAAAATAAAAAATATTCATATTTCATCTTTTTTTCCTCATGGGTCCAGTTGCCCCATAAAAATGGGGTAAGTGGACCAGGAGGGTCTATATTCTACATGCGTTTATTTTTTTTTCATTGGGATATCAGGTCCTGTTTGAAAAAGTGTAAACAACTTAAAAAACATTTAAACCAGTCAGATCATGTAAATTATATATCAACTAAAGAGCGTTGTAAGGGGTACCTTTGCTGTCAATGTGTCTAAAAATGTGTCTGTTTTCCTATAGAATGTGATCCCTGTGTATCGTACGATTTCAAGGTTTGGATATCTCGCTTTCAGGGGCAAGGTACTTGCATTTGTAAAATATGTTGAAATTATTTAATGACACCAGTATTAACAAGCGAGTCTATTTGTAAAAATGTAAAAGTGTATTTTCTCGTAATTAATAAAGGTGAAATTTTCATTATAAAATTTCGGTGCCAATGTAGCAATTAGAGATTAAAATTATGTGATGCCATAACGGCATCACCGCCTCTCAAGAGGTCAGGAAACTTGGTTTGATACCACCCAATATGATTTTTTAAAATTTTATTAAGGTATTCTATAATTTTCTTTATTGTGGGCAAAAAACTATGGAGAAATTTATTTCCCGTAGTAAGAGAAACTCAAAAAAATTATTTATAGCTATTGGGGTAACTGGATCCAGCATGGTCCAGTTACCCCGGATAGATGTCCCAGTTACCCCAATCTTGAAACATTTATGGGGTAACTGGGACACAGGGCTTACATTTGAAACATGAAGTAAATATGTACAGATACCTAATAAGAATCCTAATAATAAAATACCTAATATATTCTATAATAAAAGAACTGAATAAGATACCTAATAATAAAAGATTGTTTAATAAAAGTACCTACAGTATTTTAATAAAAAGTCGGGGAAGTTCAACCATACTAACGTTGTTTTTAAAAAAAGAAACGTAAATTTTTGACAACCTATCACAGCAAATTAAGAGTTATGATCGAGTTGACACACGTTGTTTTAGGAAGTAGAGATTAAGGTGCATTGCTCGCAAAAGTTAAAACTTAAAAAACATCAACAGTTTTTTATAAAATAGCCTATGGCCCAGTTACTTCGTGGGTCCAGTTGCCCCAACTAACCTTATGTTTATAATTATTCAAATTTACTTACAGCATGTACTTTTTAATGGTTGAAAAATATATTTTTACGTTTCAATTGCTTTTTTCCATTAAAAATAAAACTTAAAAACATCAACCCCGTGTTATCCACGGGAAGATAGTCTAAACATTCCTGATTTTGACATTCGCAGATGTTTCCGCGAACCTAACACTCATGAATGTTAAGTGATTACGGTATTTAAAAAAAGTAAAATCTTATTAATTATTTTTAAGCTTTAGACAGTTGAAAACGATGCGTTGCAGTTTACTTTTCATTATGAATTTAAAATAATGTTTGACTTATTTGTAGAAATCTATTATTATTATTATTATTTAAAGAATCTAAGTAAGGTGTTTCAAAATGAATAATTCTATTTTTAATTTTAATATTATTTAATCTATTCATTTTAACAGATTTGCACATAAAACTTTAAACATATTTGAAATATAATAACGGAATTATTTTAAAATTGACGTTATCTAAGTTATAATAAGCAATAAAGGAAATTTATTTTAATCCTTAAATGCATGAAATTTTCTTTTAGAATTGTGTTTTTTTATACATATATTAAGGATTAGACACCAGAAATTTTAAGAGAGCTTTTTTAACTTTATATAGTAGCATATTTATTTGATTTTTACAGGATTAATATTTCTATATAAATATAGTGGTAGCGAAGAACTTAATTTATTTATTGGAGGTTAAATAAAAAGTGATGCATATCTGCATCACTATGCATTTAAGTAAGGTTTGATACCATGAAGTAATTCCTTTTATTTGAGTTTACAGTATATCATCACACAAATAATTTGAAAAAGTACATGTTTGAAAAAAATATGTTGGTACTCTTGCAAAAATAAGTGAATAAATAAAAATAACATTACAATAAAATTTCTAAAATCTTGCAAAAAAGAAGCAATTATTACGTACAATACATTGTTTCATACATCTAATATTTTAAAGACTAAAATTTTTTTTCATAAAACATGAAATTAAAAAGCTAAACATTCAAAATTATGGAAACATTCAGAATTGTACACTCAATTGAAAAATATTGTCTCTATGTAAATACGTTCTTTGTTTATCATCTTGCCCTTACGTCATAAAAATCATCTCAAATAATTAACGATATTTGAACACGTAAATCGTGTTCCCGTGGCATAATAGTTAAGAGCGCTAAGATGGAAAAGGAGAGTTCCCTGGTTCAAACCGCGGCGGTGATAAGTGTTCTTTTACTACCGTTATTTGAAGTAAATAGAGATATTATGACCTTGATAAACGTGTTCGTAAAAATTGAAATTCATAAAAATGCAAGTTTCTCGTTGAAAAGTTATGATTTTTGTCTTTGAAACAAAAATTTTTAAATTCCGAAAACAAAAAAAAAAAAAAAAAAAAAAAAAAAAAAAAAAAAAAAAAACGAAAAAATTTTGTGAATAAACGGAAAAATTTCTGGAATTTACGGAATTTTTTTTTTCGTTAAAATATGGAAATAGTACTGGCATCTCGATTGCCAGTACAATATCCGTATTTTAACGGAATTTGTTTTTTACAGTATTTGTATACAGTTTTGAATCAGGAAATACAGATATATTTTATTATAGAAACATTATCTGCGTATTTTTTCATTTTAATTCTTTAAAATGTAGAACATTGATAGCTGTAAAGGCGGTTATTAGAACACCAAAAGTCACAAGGAATTATTATATTCTAATTTAAAATATTTCAAACATTTAATAAAATTTTTTACGATTAATTATATGCACACAAATATTAAACCATTAATGCATTTACAAAAAAATATTCCTCTTTATTGAGATAAAAAAAAAATAAATTTACGTAACAATATTTATACAGATCTACATAAAATATTAACATAAATCTACAATAAAATCGAAAAAGAAAAAAAAAACTACAAAACTTTCTATTACTAAAAATAAAACTACAAACGTGGAATTAAAATTAGTACAAAACTTTCCTTGTTACACTTAAAAATTATGTTACTTAAAATATTCTTTAGAAGATTTTCTGATGAATTTTAACATTTAAATTGTTGCCTGCATTTATATGGTTAGAGATTCCCTTTAACCTGGTATTTTCATTTCATTTTATTTATTTAAGCTATGCGGTATTCGCTACGGCTTTTGCCGGCATGACCTCAAATGATCTCAAAATGGCGTTATTTCCTTGGAATAACCTTCCTCCACGAGGAAAAAAGGAAGAACCAGGTATTTTCATGAATGAAAAATAGTTCTTTGTGCCTCAATTTCAGTTTTATTTTATTTTATCTCAATTTATCTTTTTATAGAAATATTTTTCAATCCATTATGTCAGACAGAGCCTCAATTTCAGTTTTACTTTATTTTATCTCAGTTTATGTTTTTATAGAAATGTTTTTCAATCCATTATGTCAGACATCTTGTGGATCTTATTTTCAACTAAAGTGCAATACATAAATAGACTGTCACTGAAACAGAGTGGTAGCACTCACAGGAAAAAAAAAAAATGGATTTCGAAAAATTCTCTATTTTGACAATTGCGTTAGGCATTTTCTTCGAAAATCGTAGATGTTTATACCGGACTTAGCTTATCTGTTGTGAGAACTTCAAGGCTCGATGCACAGAGAAAAAAATATTGATTCTTCGTACCAGTATCCGCAAATAATAATTTGAGGGTAAATTTCTTAAACTTATGCTCAAACAAAGCTCAATTTAGTGGAAACCAATTATAGGAGATTCAATACTAATTTTTATTAATACTAAATCATTATGAATTAGAATTTCGCGAAATTAGTCAGCTTTATCCAAGCTGATTTTATTTGAAGTAACATATATTTGGTTGCCAAATTCGGAGATATCTTGAAGTACCTGCCATTTTAAGACAACATGGTGGATGAGGCTAACCAGTGAACTTGGTCGAGACCTTAGTAATTCCTGTGCACATGCTCACTCACATTGGAATCGGTTGATATATACGAGTGCTGTCGCAGGCAAAAAATCAGATCTTTCAAAATGTCACCCACATTAGAAATTCAAACTGCTATATCTGAGCCATTTTTTAAGATAAAGACAAAACAAAAAATGCTCCGGAATCCTTATATCAAGGTCAAATACTTAAAAAAGAAACCTTTTTCAATTTCTAATTTTTTTGCACCTTACTTTAAATATAATTTTTTTTTATTTACTGGCCGCCATTTTGAAACAAGATGGCCGATAAAGCTGGCCAGCAAACTTCGGCAGAACATTGCTATATACTATCCACATGCCTTTTTACATCGAAATAGGTTAATAAATACACGTGTTATCGCGTGACAAATATCAGATCGTTTCAAAATATCAGCCATGCTAGAAATTCAAAGTGCTATAATTCAACCATTTTTTAAGATATAGACGAAACAAAAACTGCTTCGGAATCTTTGTATCAAGGTCAAACACATAAAAAAATCTTTTTCATTTTCCAATTTTTTGATACCTAATTTTAAATTTTAAACTATTTTTTTTTTTAAATAGCAGCCCGTTTGAAACAAGATGTCGAATGAAGCTGACCAACGAACTCGGTTTAGACATTGGTATGCACAATGTACACCACCAAGTTACATCCAAATCAGTTCACAAATACGCCTGTTATTGTGTGATAAAAATAAGGTCGTTTCAAAATGTCAGCCACAATAGAAACTCAAAATACTATAACTCAGCCATTTTAGGTAGCTTTCTTTACAAAAAGCTACCTATTGCAGCCGTTCGGAGGAAAGCGATTTCAAAAAATTTTGGTATATTTTCATCGATCATGACCCCCAGACCCCGAAACCACCCTCCGTTCAAAATTGACATATATATATATATATATATATATATATATATATATACATATATACATATATTGGAAAATCCATATTCATATAATTTAGTACACGAAAAAAACATCTAACAAACTGTAACTAAAACAATAATTAACAAAACCAAGAGTAACTAAGAAAAAACTAAATATGAAGACAAGTGGCCAAGGCTTATGACTTGTACTGCGGGGTTAAACATGTTTTACGTGCACAACATTCCCCCTCACTTGCCAAGACAAAACAAATAGAAATTGAAAAAATGAAACCACAAACTAACCCAAAAGCCGTCAAATGAAGTCCGTGAATATCCACACCGCTAAGCTATTTTCGATAGGAATCACGTATCGATAAATCACTATCATCGAACAATTAAAATGTTTTATTTAGATGGCTTTTTTTCTTGATAAAATTGAGAGTTAAATCATTCAGAAAATGTATTGGGTAATTTTGTTTACTGGCGTTTATGTAAAGGTTAAAAATTTCACCAACCAATATATATATATATATGTATATATCTAACCTTTGTCACACTGTAACTCTCGTATTTATGAACCGATTTAGATGTAATTCGGTGTGTACATAGTACATACCAATGTCTCGACCGAGTTCGTTGGCCAGCTTCATCCGCCATTTTGTTTCAAAATGGCAGCCATTTAAAATTTAAAAAAAAATTTAAAATTTGAAATGTGGTACCAAAAAATTGAAAATGGAATAACATTTTTTTCTTATGTATTTGACCTTTATAAAAAGATTGCGGAGCAGTTTTTGTTTCGTCTATATCTAAAAAAATGGCTGAGTTATAGCATTTTGAATTTCTAGCGTGGCTCACATTTTGAAACGTCCTGAATTTTGTCACGCGATAAAAGGCGTATTTATACACCGATTTGGATGTAACTTCGTTTATACATAGTACATTCCAATGTCTCGACCGAGATTGTTGGCTAGCTTCATCCGCCATCTTGTTTAAAAACGGCGGCCATTTAAATTTTAAAGAAAAATTTAAATTTGAAATGTGGTACCAAAAAATTGAAAATTGAAAAATATTTTTTTCTTATGTGTTTGACCTTGATAAAAAGATTTCGGGAGCAGTTTTTCTTTCGTCTATATCTTAAAAAATGGGTGAGTTATAGCATTTTGAATTTCTAGCGTGGCTGACATTTTGAAACGTCCTGATTTTTGTCACGTGATAACTGGCGTATTTATGAACCGATTTGGATGTACCTTGGTGTGTACATAGTACATACAAATATCTCGACCGAGTTCGTTGTCCAGCTTCATCCGCCATCTTGTTTCAAAATGGCGGCCATTTAAAAAATTTAAAAAAATTTAAAATTTAAAATGAGATACCAAAAAATTGGAAAATGAAAAAGATTTTTTTTGTATGTGTTTGACCTTAATACAAAGATTCCGGAACAGTTTTTTTTCGTCTATATATAAAAAAATGGCTGAGTTATAGCATTTTGAATTTCTATTGTGGCTGGCATTTTAAAACGACCTGATTTTTGTCACGCGATATCAGGCGTATTTATGAACCGATTTGGAACTTGGTCTGTACATAGTACATACCAATGTCTCAACCGAGTTCGTTGGCCAGCTTCATTTGCCCTCTTGTTTCAAAAGGGTTTCCATTAAAAAAAAATTAAATTTAAAATTTAAAATGAGGTTAAAAAATTGGAAAATGAAAAAGATTTTTTTTATGTGTTTGGCCTTGATACAAAGACTCCGGAGCTGTTTTTGTTTCTGAAAATTTGTTCTTTTGTTTATATCTTAAAAAATGGTTGAATTATAGCACTTTGAATTTCTAGCATGGCTAACATTTTGAAACGATCTTCTATTTGTCACGCAGTAACACACGTATTCGCCTATTTCGATGCAAGAAAGCATGTGGATAGTGTACATCAATATCTTGACCAAGTTCGCTGGCCAGCTTCATCAGCCATCTTGTTTCAAAATGGCGGCCATTAAATTAAAAAAAATTATATTTAAAGTGAGATGCAAAAAAATTAGAAATTCAAAAAGTCCTTCCGCCCAGTGCTGGGGCCAACTTATATCATTCAAACACACTAAGCTCAATTTAGTGGAAACCGAATATAGGAGATTCAATACTACTTTTTATCGATATAATGAATGAGAATTTCGCAAAATTAGTCAGCTTTATCCAAGCTGCTTTTCTTTAAAGTAACTTATATTTGGCTGCCAAATTCGGCGATTTCTAAAAGTGCCTGCCATTTTAAGACAACATGGTGGATGAGGCTAACCAGTGAACTTGGTCGAGACTTTAGTAATTGCTGTTCACATGCTCACTCACATCGGAATCGGTTGATATATACGAGTGCTGTCGCATGCAAAAAATCAGATTTTTCAAAATGTCACCCACAATAGAATTTGAAACTGCTATATCTGAGGCATTTTTTAAGGTAAAGACAAACAAAAAATGCTCCTGAATCCTTATATCAAGGTCAATTACTTAAGAAAGAAACCTTTTTCAATTTTTAATTTTTTTGCACCTCACTTTAAATATATATATATATATTTTAATTTAATGGCCGCCATTTTGAAACAAGATGGCTGATGAATCTGGCCAGCGAACTTGGTCGAGGTATTGATGTATACTATCCACATCCCTTCTTACATCGAAATAGGCGAATACGTGTGTTATCGCGTGACAAATACAAGATCGTTTCAAAATGTTAGCCATGCTAGAAATTTAAAGTGCTATAATTCAATCATTTTTTAAGATATAAACAAAAGAACAACTTTTCAGAAACAAAAACTGCTCCGGAATCTTTGTATCAAGGCCAAACACATAAAATTTTTTTTTTTCATTTTCCAATTTTTTAATACCTCATTTTAAATTTTAAATTTAATTTTTTTAAATGGCAACCCTTTTGAAACAAGATAGCGAATGAAGCTGGCCAACGAACTCGGTCGAGACATTAGTATGTACTATGCACAGACCAAGTTACATCCAAATCGGTTCATAAATACGCCTGTTATCGCATGATCGCATGACAAAAATCTAGGTCGTTTTAAAATGTCAGCCACAATAGAAATTCAAAATTCTATTACTCATCCATTTTTTTTAGATATAGACGAAACAAAAACTGTTCCGAAATCTTTGTATTAAGGTCAAACACATACGAAAAATATCTTTTTCATTTTCTAATTTTTTAGTATCTCATTTTAATTTTTTAATTTTTAAAATTTTTTTAAATGGCCGCCATTTTGAAACAAGATGGCGGATGAAGCTGGCCAACGAACTCTGTCGAGATATTTGTATGTACTATGTACACACCAAGGTACATCCAAATCGGTTCATAAATACGCCTGTTATTACGTGACAAAAATCAGGACGTTTCAAAATGTCAGCCACGCTAGAAATTCAAAATGCTATAACTCACCCATTTTTTAAGATATAGACGAAAGAAAAACTGCTCCCGAATCTTTTTATCCAGGTCAAACACATAAGAAAAAAATATTTTTCAATTTTCAATTTTTTGGTACCACATTTCAAATTTAAATTTTTCTTTAAAATTTAAATGGCCGCCAATTTTAAACAAGATGGCGGATGAAGCTGGTCAACGATCTCGGTCGAGACATTGGGATGTACTATGTATAAACGAAGTTACATCCAAATCGGTGTATAAATACGCCTTTTATCGCGTGACAAAATTCAGGACGTTTCAAAATGTCAGCCACGCTTGAAATTCAAAATGCTATAACTCAGCCATTTTTTGAGATATAGACGAAACAAAAACTTCTCCGCAATCTTTGTATAAAGGTCAAATACATAATAAAAAAATATTTTTTCATTTTCAATTTTTGGTACCACATTTCAAATTTTAAATTAAAAAAAAAAATTTAAATGGCCGCCATTTTGAAAAAAATGGCGGATGAAGCTGGCCAACGAACAAGGTCGAGACATTGGTATGTACTATGTACACACTGAATTACATCTATATCGGTTCATAAATACGCCTTTTATCGCGTCACAAAATTCAGGACGTTTCAAAATGTCAGCCACGCTAGAAATTCAAAATGCTATAACTCAGCCATTTTTTAAGATATAGACGAAACAAAAACTGCTCCGGAATCTTTGTATAAAGGTGAAATACATAAGAAAAAAATATTTTTCCATTTTTAATTTTTTGGTCCCACATTTCCAATTTTAATTTTTTTTAAAAATTTTATATGGCCGCCATTTTGAAACAAAACGACGGATGAAGCTGGCCACCGAACTTGGTCGAGACATTGGTATGTACTATGTACACACCGAATTACATCGAAATCGGTTCATAATTACGATAGTTACAGTGTGACATAGGTCAGATATATATATATGTATATATATATATCAATTTTGAACGGAGGGTGGTTTCAAGCTCTGGGGGTCATGATCGATGAAAATATACCAAAATTTTTTGAAATCGCTTTCCTTCGAACGGCTGCAATAGGTAGCTTTTTGTAATGAAAGCTACCTAAAAGGTTTCTTAAGTATTTGACCTTGATATAAGGATTCAGGAGCATCTTTTGTTTGTCTTTATGTTAAAAAATGGCTCAGATATAGCAATTTCAATATCTAATGTGGGTGACATTTTGAAAAATCTGATTTTCTGTCTGCGAAAGCACTCGTATATATCAATGGATTCCGATGTGAGTGAGCATGTGCACAGCAATTACTAAGGTCTCGACCAAGTTCACTGGTTAGCCTCATCCACCATGTTGTCTTAAAATGGCAGGCACTTTAAGAAATCGCCGAATTTGGCAGCCAAATATAAGCTACTTTAAATAAAAGCAGCTTGGATGAAACTGACTAATTTCGCGAAATTCTCATTCATAATGATTTAGTATTGATAAAAATTAGTATTGAATCTCCTATATTCGGTTTCCACTAAATGGAGCTTCGTGTGTTTGAATAATATAAGTTGGCTTTTTTAAAATAAGGAATATGAAAGCTACCTCTTCCTCCCGGCACTGGCCGGGAGAACTTTTTTTAGATATAGACGAAACAGAAACTGTTCCGGAATCTTTGTATTAAGGTCAAACACATACAAAAAAATGTTTTTCATTTTCTAATTTCTCGGTACCTCATTTTGAATTTTAAATTTTTAAATTTTTTTTCAATGAACGCTATTTTGAAACAAGACGGCGGATGAAGCAGGCGAACGAACTCCGTCGAGACATTGGTATGTACTATGTATACACCAAGGTACATCCAAATCGGTTGATAAAGACGCCTGTTATCGCGTGACAAAAATCAGGTCATTTTAAAATGTCAGCCACGTTAGAAATTTAAAGTGCTATAACTCAGCCATTTTTTAAGATATAAACGAAAGAAAAACTACTCCGGAATCTTTGTATCAAGGTCAAACATATAAGAAAAATATATTTTTTAATTTTAAATTTTTTGGTACCACATTTCAAATTAAAATTTTTTTAAAACTTTAAGTGGCCGCCATTTTGAAACAAGATGGAAGATGAAGCTGGCCACTGAAGTCGGTCGAGACATTAGTATGTACTATGTATACACCAAGGTACATCTAAATCGGTTTATAAATACGCCTGTTATCGCGTGACAAAAATCAGGTCATTTTAAAATGTCAGCAACGCTAGAAATTCAAAGTGCTGTAACTCAGCCGTTTTTTAAGATATAAACGAAACAAAAACTGCCCCGGAATCTTTGTATCAAGGTGAAACACATAAGAAAAAAATATTTTTTAGTTTTCTTTTTTTTTTGGTACCACATTTCAAAATTTAATTTTTTTTTTTATTTTAAATGGCCGCCATTTTGAAACAAGATGGCGGATGAAGCTGGCCTACGAATTCGGTCGAGACATTGGTATGTACTATGTATACTCGAAATTTCATCCAAATCGGTTCATAATTTTTCTTTTTTTTTTTTTTTTTTTGAAATAGCTTTCCTCCGAACGGCTGCAATAGGTAGCTTTTTGTAATGAAAGCTACCTAAAAATCACTTTTTATCAATAATATAAAATATATAGGCTAAAATTATTACAGTAAACATTAAATCCTAAAAAAAACCTTTTAATAAACACACCTACTAGTTTCGTACACACAACCGGTTGTGTTCTCAAAATAAATTGTCAAAAAAACAAAACAAACAACAACAATAAAAAATACCTATAAGCGCTATCAGTTTATATTTCACATTTTCCCGAATATATTTTATTTTATCTTTACTGATCTTCAGAATGTCACCGGTTGTGGTTACAAAACTAGTAGGTCTGTTTATTAAAAGGTTTTTTAAGCGTTTATGTTTACTGTAATCAATTTTAGCATATATATATATTAAAGAAAAAGTTTTGTGTATGTGAGATCAAAGAGTGTTCTAGAACTGCATTGTAAATCGAACAGTGACACTCGATGCACAGTCAGTTACCTTCCTAATTTCGGTACGTCTATCAGTGTTGATTGGGCGTCCTGTTGACCGATTCTATCTCTACTTGTAATTTCATTCATATTTTACAGAAAGCAAACTACTTTCCTTACATTTTTAAAGTTATAAACGAAAACCCTAGTTTGGTCTGGTGCGATACAACCTGTATTTTTGATTAAATAAGTGGATTGAGACTCTATTTCCTATACAAAATTTGTTTGTCTTAACATGAATTTCCACCCTTTATCATTCTGATCACAAGTTCGTGTATACCTTGTATAGTACTTGTAAGATTATTCTAAAACATCTATAAAAAATAAAAGAGCATAAAAAACGTACAGATACAAAGAAAAATTTATACTAATTACAGCAATCCTCATTTTTTGACAACCATATACTTTATTTATTAGAGTTTACGCTTTATTTTTTATTATAGTTTATATTTTTCTGTTTATTTATTATAGCTTATTTTATTTTATTTTATTTGCGCCTGATATGCTATTTCTTACAGATAACAATTAAAGTGTCGTCACTAAAAAATAACGTTACACCTAACCATAACTCACCCGTAAAACGAAGCAGGTGTATCATTGTACGGTTAAATAGAGGTAATCTGCTGCAATTTTTTTAAACTTCTAAACATAGCGCATTTTTAATTGTTACACCGTCGTATAAGGAAAATATAAGTACTTTTAAATGCAAATTGTTTGAAAACTGCATATCAATTTTTTTGAGATATTAATTTTTTATAGTTTTTAATGCCATTTCTGTAATGGTGGCAACTGAAGTACTCCATTTCTGTTGAAAGTAAAGGGAAAATAGTCAAGGGATTGCTATATCTTTTTGTTGCCATTTTCTCATAACAACTGATTTTTTTTTTAAAAAATTACAATGCGTGGTATGCCAAGGCTATCGTCTGCTATAAAAATATATTTTTAAAATATTTGTGTGACTAATTTTCATCGCATTTACTTAATTCCTATCGAAAAGCTGAAAAAATGCAATTTTATTAATCCGTATGTCATAACACTTTCCGAATTTTGAAAAAAATGTAAATGATTGATTTCTGATAAAACATGGAGCTATTATAAACTAAATTAAATTTTCAGTATTCATATTAATGTTACAAATAAATGAATCATTAGAATACCCGATTGTTTTGTCGAGTTTCTCGAATGAAGATGTCACTTTTTGCTGGGTTTGTGTATTATTCCGCGATATAGATGTCATATGCATTTTTCTATGGATGTTGTTTAAGACTGGATCGTAAATTTGGATTTCTTCAGCGGATGCAAATGACCTCATTTTATATAAAATAAACATTTTATATAAATTAACATTATAATAAGTGTTTGAAATGGACAGAAAACCAAGTCAATTAACCCCTTAAACACAAATAATTTATTTAACGGTAAAACCTTCTACCCTTTTCCATAAAAATATTCAAAACATAAAAAAAATGCAGTTTCTTAATTACGTTACATCATATACAAAAAGTGTCACGAGAATTAAAGATGAGAGGATAATAATAAAATAAATAAACACGGACAATACATTTAACATCCTCCCAGCTTTTGATTATATTATAATCAAAATTTCATATTAAATAAATACAACATTTACATAAACATCATAAATCAAGTCTTTCTGCAATCTTTATCATTTACCAGATCTCGTCTTTTTAGTTTGACTCGTCTTTTGGAGGCTGAACCTGATTTTCATTCAAAGTTTGTTTAGGAAAAATGTTGTCAATTAATTGATGATACTTACAGAGGGTAGATTGTTTGAATAAGCTGAATCATCTGCGAATGAGACGTCTGTAACTTAAAAAGCGAATTTTTCCATCTTTGCCACGAATGAGTTCTGTAACTCCTCCTAATGGTCAGTTGATCATTTTCTTGTCATCTGCTCCCACCAAGACTATATCTCACACTTCAATTGAACGTTGCAATCGCCTCCCATTTAAACCTTGGATAAGAAGACCCATTCTGATCTAAATCGATTTCTGAGATCTTTTTGCAGTCCTTGCCTACACTTAAGTGTTCTAGTGAGAGAATTTTCCTCGACCGCATCAACGTCTGGTAAACCACATTCATGACTATCTTTCAGATACATGTCCGGAGATATGGGTTTGATGGACTCCTTCTCTGACATGTAAGTTAGTGGTCGCGAATTGATAATGCTTTCGCAGTCAGCCTATACAGTTATCACCTCTTCGTAGTTCAAACAGGATTGTCCTAAAATTCTTTTTAACAGATCTTTCATCAATCTGATGAGCCTCTTCCACCATCCGCCCCACCAAGCAGCAGTCGGAGGGTTGAATTTCCATTCGATAGAATTTATTGCTCCATACTTCTGTATGCGATTCCAGTTCAATCTTTTTAAAAAATTGACTGTACCAACAAAACTGGAACCGTTGTCGCAATATATAATAGAACATCTTCCTCTACGAGATACAAATCTTTTCAAAGCCATCAAAAATGCCTCTATAGAAGCTGAAGTCACAAGCTCAAATACAGCTCTGTAGATGGCATATGTAAATAAGATAACCCAACTCTTCTGATTATTTTTAAGAAACAGAGAGCCATCGAGATCAATGTAGATAATCTGAAATACTGCTGCATCTTTTTCTCGAATTTCTGGCAGAGAAACTGGGGAACATTCTAAATTCTTCGACTTTAATCTTTTTCATATGGAACATTTTGGCAAAACAGAGCTTCCATTCAAAATCCAGCATTTTCTCTAAGCAAACTTAAAAGAACCTGAGGACCTGCATGACAATTTTTGCTGTAGTAATGTAAAATGAATTTTTTTGACAACTTCATGATTTCAAGGAACAACCATGAGGAAATCTATATCGTCTCGTCTATACATAATTTTAGTCTTTACACGTATTATGTCTTGTTCATCCTTAAACATCTCCAAAGTTTTCAATCTCTCCTCACTGTCATGACATGAAAAACATTCTTTTTGTATCATCCAAATTATACTTGTTTCTGCTTTCTGGAACTCATGACTGGTCAATTTTCCTTTTACCCCTTCCTTTGGATTAGAAGCATTATATCTGAAACGTAGTATCCAACCAACAATTTTCTCATAACTGGAAAAATACCTGTAGTACCAGATTTTCTCTGGAGTTTCATCAGAATTTACCAGTAATTTCTTAGACTCCGATTTTTCTTTTTCAATTTCTTCTTTATTTATGTCTTGGAACGTGAAATTCATATACAGGGTGATTCAGCTCGTCGGTGACAAACTTTAAGGATCGATAGAGCACACCTAGACGAACATTTTTGAATAGGGAATGTAGGGTCCCTGACGCGATGGTAAGGCGCTAGGCGCTTTCGAAAATTTGGGTGCCGAAATTCGAAACGTCATAAAAACTAGGGAAATGGTTAGATTTTCTTGCTTGTTGCGTCGAAATGATTCTGTTTGTTTAGACTTTCTTCAGTACCAATTTGATAAGCGTATCTCTTAAAACATGGATAGGGGGCGGTGCAGACTTTGGATAGCTAGACAACAACTTTAAGCCCGTTATTTTGATAATTTAACACATGCTCGCCAAAGTTTATACTCTAACTTAAAGTTTGAACCCAAAAGTAGAGCCCTGCAAAAAGCGTAAGAGCCGGAATAAAATGTCAAAGTACAGGGTGGTCGAAACTCGAAGGCTCCTAAGAGATAAACAAACAGATTTCTTGACTTATGGCATGCATTTTCATGATTCTGTTTGCTGGGGCTCTCTGAAACTCAGTTGAACGGTACAAAAAGAAACATCGATAGGGGGCGCTTTGGGCAAAAAACATAATTCGTTGACATTTCGGACGCTAACTGGAAACGGGGCGCTACGATCAGTTAGTAATAATGAAAACACATTTTCTACCTCTGCTCAACACTTCTGAATAAATTTAGACCAAAAACATCAATGATACTGGAAATTTATTTACAAAAAATAACACTACAGAAGATGCTCGAAATTTCGACCTTGGGCCATGATGCAGGCTTCGCACCTCCGTCGCATTGAGGAGTGTGTGTTTCCAACAATGCCAGGAGTATCTCTGATCTGCCCTGCAGCTGCCAGAATGCGCGCCACAAGTTCTTCAGCACTGCTGACAGGTGTATGGTATACCTCGGCCTTCAGGTAACCCCAAAGGAAGAAATCCAAGCAGGTGAGGTCTGGTGATCGGGCAGGCCAGTGAACTGGACCCCCACGCCCGATCCACCGCTGGCCATACCTTGCGTTTAGATGGAGACGCACGTCGTTCGTGTAATGGGCCGGAGCTCCATCGTGCTGGAACCACATCTGGCGACGCGAACCTTCGGGTACGTGCGCCTCATCCAGAAGCTGCGGCAGCACTTGATCCAGGAAAATCAGGTAATTTCCACCTGTCAGCCGTTCAGGTAACAAATAAGGGCCAATGAGGCAATCCCCCAGAATGCCGGCCCACACATTTACTGAGAAACGCTCCTGGGCTGCTCGGCTTCTGGTTTCATGTGGATTTTCATCACACCACACATGACTGTTGTGGGCGTTCCACATTCCCTCCCGGCTGAAGGTGGACTCGTCCGTAAACAAAATGCTGTTTACAAAACGGGGATCCCTGGATCTCATCGCCAAGTACCATCTTGAGAATTCCACTCGAGGGCCAAAATCCTGCTCTCTGAGCAACTGCACCCGCTGGATGTGGTAGGGGTGCAGATTCCGGGAACGTAAGATGCGCCACGCAGTTGCTTGCGAAATGCCAACATGTCTGGCGATATCTCTCGTGCTAAGACCTGGGTTGTCCTCAACCAGGTTAAGCACAGCCTCTTCGTTGTCGGGGGTGCTCACTGATCGCTCCCGTTCAGGCCTGCCTCCGTCGAAAGATCCCGTTGTGGACAACCTCTGGTGTACTCGAGCGAAGAAGGCATGGCAGGGGATTTGCCTGTTGGGGTAACGCTCGGCGTACAACCCCTGAGCGGCTCGTCCATTACAACCAACAGCGCCATACGCCAAATGCATGTCAGCCAATTCAGAGTTTGTGTACCGTTCCATCCTACTACCGATCTGCAGACAAGTAACCCGAAGCTTAAGTAGGTACCGCACGTTCAAAAGACGTGTCTGCGCATAAAACTACGTCATCTCGCGTTGTCGTCTACGCATTACGTATCTTTTGCATATCGATATGGTACGATATCTTTTGCATAAATCAGCAAAAAGCACCTTATGTAAATTTTATTGCGCGCATTGTGCATGATTGAAACCAGCTATGTTTGTTAAAAAAAACAAACAAACTGCAGTTTTAATAGCTTCTTATGATAAGTAAATTACTCTCTTGTTTTGTTTCTAACTGATCGTAGCGCCCCGTTTCCAGTTAGCGTCCGAAATGTCAACGAATTATGTTTTTTGCTCAAAGCGCCCCCTATCGATGTTTCTTTTTGTACCGTTCAACTGAGTTTCAGAGAGCCCCAGCAAACAGAATCATGAAAATGCATGCCATAAGTCAAGAAATCTGTTTGTTTATCTCCTAGGAGCCTTCGAGTTTCGACCACCCTGTACTTTGACATTTTATTCCGGCTCTTACGCTTTTTGCAGGGCTCTACTTTTGGGTTCAAACTTTAAGTTAGAGTATAAACTTTGGCGAGCATGTGTTAAATTATCAAAATAACGGGCTTAAAGTTGTTGTCTAGCTCTCCAAAGTCTGCAGCGCCCCCTATCCATGTTTTAAGAGATACGCTTATCAAATTGGTACTGAAGAAAGTCTAAACAAACAGAATCATTTCGACGCAACAAGCAAGAAAATCTAACCATTTCCCTAGTTTTTATGACGTTTCGAATTTCGGCACCCAAATTTTCGAAAGCGCCTAGCGCCTTACCATCGCGTCAGGGACCCTACATTCCCTATTCAAAAATGTTCGTCTAGGTGTGCTCTATCGATCCTTAAAGTTTGTCACCGACGAGCTGAATCACCCTGTATTTATAATATTCTTCAAGATCTCTAAACCAAGGTGGTCCCTCCCACCATTTGAGAGATACCAGCTGTTTTGCTTTACACTCTCTAGATGGCAGATCTACTGGATTAATTTCACCAGGTATACGTTCATAAAACAGGAGTATTCAATTTTTTTTATTTCTTGAACTATGATTCTAACAACAACAGACCAGTTTTCTTTCTCTTTCTATATCTTGCCAGGCCATTGCGTCTGTTACTGATTTAGCAAATCTTACACTAATAAAAGCAGATAAAAGCTCCCTTCTAGGTATAGTTCCACATTTTAGAGGCCTGATGTGGGATTTCGCAACAAGAAGGAATAACGCTACACGGTCTTTAGTTGCTATCATCAAAAATATAACAGCAGCATACGCATACTGACTTGCATCACAAAATGTGAGAAGTTTACAAACATTTAAATTTTCTGAGGTGAACTGAATATATCTAGGAATCTGAATTTCTTGTAAAATATTTAATTCACGAAACCATTCAACAAATTAAATTTTAAATTTTTATATCACTAGTGATTTCTTCATCCCAGCTGATTCCTTCTTTCCATGTTTTCTGTAACATCATCTTGGGACATATCATAACAGGAGCATTAAAACAAATTGGACCAAAAACTGTATGTGCAACTGA
Source organism: Maratus speciosus (assembly GCA_963932465.1). Lineage (NCBI taxonomy): Eukaryota > Metazoa > Arthropoda > Arachnida > Araneae > Salticidae > Maratus > Maratus speciosus. The sequence goes on along the minus strand of OZ010800.1, from coordinate 412,613,714 downwards.
CAGCATGATTCATTTTGTTATTTTTTCTATATTTATATCTTTTATCCAGCTTACATTAACCTTTAAAACCGTTTATTTCTATAATGGAAATATGTTCCATTGTAATAACAGTACAGCAGTATCTTCGCTACTTTCGATATTATTTCTGTCTTCTGTCTGTTCCCATCCTCTGAAATCAAATCCACTTTTGGCCATAAGACACTTAGAATCAGTAATGAACCTTTCCAATTCTTCCTGTGTGTGGACACTAGCAACAACATTGTCAACATAAAATCTTCCCAGCAATTGCTCTTTATGATTAGAGTCGTATTCTTCATCGCTTATAATGTGATACTCTATGACGGAAGCGAGGAGAAAAAACCTTTGACTCCAAACACAACTCTAGTATGACGAAACATTCTAATATTCCTTTCTTCTGGATAACTCCACCACATAGTCCCGATCTTCTTTACGAACAACTATTTGTAAAAATGCTTTCTTGATATCAGCTACAACACCAAATTTCTTTTTTCTAAATCGTAAGAGAATGTCAGGAAATAATTCAATAAGTTTTGGTCCACAATGCAAACATTTATTCAAAGATAGTTGATTCTGTATTCTAGCTGATGCGTCAAACACTGGACGAATGGAAGTTGTACTACTTTCTTTTATCACTGGTCGATGATGTAAATAGTTTCCATAAAGATATATTTCAAACTGTGGAATTTCCTCAATAATTTTATCACCAAGCCATCCAAAAAGCACTTTTTTATACTTTTGTTAAAGGTTATCGGCAAGCAACATGTTAGAAGCATTAGTTAAGTTTTTATTGGCTAAACTCAAATTAGCATGTAAACGTGGCGTATCTTCCGCCCATGGCAAAGAAACTTCATAACGATTATCTTCATTCATTTTACTGTCTGAAAGAAATGCTCTTTGACGTGATGACCAGTACTCTCGCCAATCTCCATTTTAGATTGTTTTTCAATAGGATCATTTATTCAAAGTAAATCCAGTTTCCATAAATCTGCAATCTCTGCTTCCTTTACGAACATAGACGTAACTGCGATGTAGCTAAATTTTCTTTAGACGCATTATCTTGAGGCACTTTTCCCATTAAGGTCCAACCTAAGTATGTTTCCAGTGCTACTAATCCAGACGAGAGTATTTCTCTACGACCTGTCAGCAATTTTCCGATTACATGACTCCAATAAATACTTGAATAGATTCAGGAGTCACCAAAATCTGTCAAAATGATGCCTTTTTCCGATAATTCTTTAAACCAGGTTCCTTTTCCTACAGGCATAACATTTTCACATATAATGTTGCGTTACAAAACTTCAAAATTACATTTAAATTTTCCTTTCAAATCGCTTAATCTTATCTTGTAGTAATGATGATTATAATCCTTTGTTATGAATCCACCAAAAAGAGAATGCGTAACTTTTTCTTTTCGAAGAGGTAAATACTTCATTTCTTAGACTAATTGTTTTAAAATATACGACCTCTGAAAACATGAATCTAAAATGAGTCGAACATCTTTCTTTTTGTTCTTGGAAAGGATTTTTGACTCGAGCGTCTGAAGAAATATTTTAGGATATCTATTGAAATTGACCATATTTACTTCTTTTCCAGACGACTTTTCTCCCTCTTTCTTTTTATTCAGATTTTTTTTGTGGAGCGTTAAACACATCACAGATGCATGTATTTTATCACAAAAGAAACACTTCAATATAGCTTTACATTGTTTCGTTGTGAGACCTGTTCCCAAACATAAAAAAAACATCATCTTTTGTCTTTCAATATATTTTGCTTTTCATTAAAAGTCATCTTCAGTGCCGAAAAGCATTCTGAACTAAGATGTCTTCCGTTGCAAGAAACGCAAATTTTCCTTAAACCTGGCTTTGAAGAAGTTGTTAATAGAGTAGCAGCAGTTGGTAAATGTTTAGTAACATCGTTGTAAACTTTATTTTTTTAAAGCTCGCATCGTCTTTTCTCGCCAAACCAAAACCTGAAACCCTAATTAACTCAAATTCAGGTTTGAGAAACGTCTTTAAGGGGTCTCAGGACTCTTAAAGCTTTAAAACTTTCGAAATTTCGATTTCTTTTTTTAGATCTTAAACTCCTATCTTTTCTGAACATTTTGATATATTGTTTTTTTTAATGCGTATTAGAACATAAGTTATGGCTTTTAGAGTTATACCCGCTCAATAGGTGAGCGGCTTTTCCGAAACTTCGAAGTCATTTTTCCCCAAATAACGTTTTTGGGCACAACGCGCACGAGATCTCAAAAACTTCTGAATATTTTTTCATGAAATTTTCAGAACATATGTTTCATGTTAGTCTGTATAAACTGAAACTAAATTTCCTTTTTATTGTTAAAAAAATATTTTTTTACGTGATTATACTGTTGAAAATTTCTAAATTTTGCATTAGCTAAATGCAACTTTGCATTAAAAGTATGAAAATGCTTTAAATGCAGATTTATTTAGGTTCAGGATAATTATTACAATCTATAAGTAGGCACCAAAATTTTCATTCTAGTTGCAAAATTTATTTTGTAATCCTGCGCGTAATCAGTTTTGCCAATTTTCTGCTCGTCAAAAGTCTGACAGTTTGGAGCCCTTTGTAAATGCTAATTCTGCACCTTGCAATTTTTTAAATACATGAAATAAACATACTGATATCTTTTATTCCCATACAAATTGTGTCTTAAAATCAAATACTTTTTAAGATATTAAATGTTGAAAATGGTCAATTTTTTCATTTTTTCCAATTTTAAGAGTCCTGAGACCCTTTAAATTATCCAGGCATTCCTTTGCATCAGAACTAACAGAAGTCGTATGGGTTCGATCCCACGTTTTTAAAAATTTAGCAAAAAACAAGATTCTACCATTGGCTATAATATTGAAGCGCATTTATTCATTGTGATTCCTAATGTTTCAAGAGCTCGTAAATAAGACTCAAGTTTATCATACAATGATGTAATAAAAAATTTTCCCTTTGGTTGTACATATATATATAACTAATTTTAATGATTCCCTAACATATAGTTCAACCAAAAGACCTTCCCTACGGAAACAAGCCTTAAGACTTTCTATAGTTTTGGCATAGTTAGCACCTGTTGGCGGAAATCTATCAACAACCTCCAGTGACAGTTGCTTGGATCAGATATTGGAATTTATTTTCTGACGCAATTATCTTGATCATTATGAATATGTTCAAATTGATTCCAGAATGGCAAACATTATTTTAAATCACCATGAAATTGGCAAAAGTGTAACTTGGGTAACGTAAATTTCCGTTTAGAATTATTAGTTTAATAATCAGTTGAAATGTACTCACCTTGCATTTGTCCCTGTGACTGGAGCTATTGGTGAGCGTGAATTAATCCACGCTCACCAATAGCTAATCTAATCTTTTAAATTAATTTTATGTTTACAATGTTTTTCATTATGCATCATGTTGCGTGACATTGTTTACTATGTTTATTGTTTTTAAATTATGTGAAAATATTTTCTATCGTTGAATGATTTTGAAAATGTTGCCGTTTGTGCAACGAAACGATCGTCAATCTTAATAAAGATTTTCTATCACATTTTATAGCATTTTTTAACTTTATCTGTTTATAAGTGATTATTATACATGTGTTTAGGGACAATAGATTTAACATGATCCCTTTTATATTTCTCTCTAACATAAATATAAGTTAAGGGGACAAGGGACCTTAAAATAAATGTTCTTATTTTTTGTAAATTTCACCTTAAATATTATTCAAGGGTACATTATATGCATTATAGCATGCATTAATCACAAAAAAAATTTAAAAAAATTTTATTTTTGAGAAAAAAATGGAATTTTTCTTAGAAATCTTCGAAATGTCGCTTGCGCATTCCATATCAATGAAAATCCCCAATATTTTTTTATAAAAGTCTGTTTTATATATATAAATAAAATAGAGCATCGAATTTTATATATTTGAATTTAAAGGTAAAAAAAAAAAAATGAAAATTTAAAAAAAATTTTCGAAAAAATTTCCAAATTTCCAAATTTTTCAATTTTTTTTTTATTTTTTGTAAATTTTATCTTAAATATTATTCAAGGGACATTATATGTATTATGGCATGCATTTATGACAAAAAAAATTAAAAAAAAAAAATTATTTTTGTGAAAAAAATGGAATTTTACGCGTCGTCTTAGAAATCTTCGAAATGCCCCCTATGCATTTCATATCAATGAAAATCCCCAATATTTTTTTTAAAATTTGATTTATATATATAAATAAAATAAAGCATCGAATTTTATATATTTGAATTTAATGGTTAAAAAAAAATTACAAATTTTGAATTTTTTTTTTTATTTTTTTGTAAATTTTATCTTAAATATTACTCAAAGGTACATTATATGCATTATGGCATGCATTTATCACAAAAAAAATTTGTAAAAAAATTTATTTTTATGAAAAAAATGGAATTTTACGCGTCGTCTTAGAAATCTTCGAAATGCCCCCTGCGTGTCCCATATCAATGAAAATCCCCAATATTTTAAATAAAAGTTTGGTTTATATATATAAATAAAATAGAGCATCGAATTTTATATATTTGAATTTAAAGGTTAAAAAAAAGAAAAAAAATGAACAATTTCAAAATTTTTTCGAAAAAATTTCAAAATTTTTAATTTTTTTTAATTATCTTTAAATTCAAATATATAAAATTCGATACTCTATTTTATTTATATATATAAAACAGACTTTTATAAAAAATATTGGGGATTTTCATTGATATGGAATGCGCAAGCGACATTTCGAAGATTTCTAAGACGAAGCGTAAAATTACATTTTTTTCATAAAAATAAATTAAAAAAAAAAATTTTTTTTGTGATAAATGCATGCTATAATGCATATAAAGTACCCTTGAATAATAATTAGGTGAAATTTACAAAAAATAAAAAAAATTATTTTTAAGGATTTTAAGGTCCCTTGTCCCCTTAATTGATCAACAATCGACCAAAAAGAAACATGTACGTCTGTGTAAAATAACTTAATATTAAAAACAAATTGTATATGCATTCATAGAACTCAAACATTTTAAAGGATTGCTTTAATTGCTGCTTAAACTTGGACTAGTAGAATGGTACTGGATTGTATAACATGACTTCACTTTCAACTAAAAGATAATTTTCACCCATAAAAATAAAATAATTTACTATGATTGTGTGACTGACGTGTTATACTCAATTACTTTTACTCCAACGGCAGTATAGAAACCGAATTTCTAACTATTTATTTTAAGATTTCTGCTTTCCACGGAATAAAATGGTACTAAAAATTACGCGATTTACATGCAATCTTAAAAAAATATAAAAAAAAAAACACGAAACATTTTTAAATATTTGCTGGAAAAGATGCACTAATCTTAGAAGCATAAAATGGTTGCTGTAGTGAAAATTATATTATTTTTAATAGAAATGAGGCATTTTCACTTATGTAAATAAACTATACTATGGCTGCAGCAATAAGGCGGTATATTTACTGCTTTTTTTTTATTTCTGTATGTAAAGCTGCGATCACATGTGTTATCCTATGACAAACAATATCAGATATTTCTTTATAACCAGGTTTTCGAGGCGATAAATGGTCGAAATGTATTGCGTTTCATAGGCGTAACCAGCCTTCGGAAAGGGGGGGTGCCCAGATTTCTTAACCTGAACATGTTAGATACAAACAATATCTTATATGGTAAAACCTGCTAAAACGGTACCTCATAAAACCAGTCGAATTTCCGTTTTAGGCAGGTTTTCATCTTAGAAGGTATAGTTGTGTGGTATTTCTTTTAAAAGGGGATCAAACGTGATTTTTGTTTGCGTGAGGAGGTATGAGAAGGGATTCAAAGCATCAAAACTAGATCTAATGGTAAAAAAAAAAAGAATATGTAAATCTTCTTGCAGCAGTGACATAAGACAATGACTAAGAGTGGTCACAAGTGTAAAATCTTTTGGCACCCTAACTTCTTATAAAGATTAAAAAAGGGCTTTAATCATGCTGGAAACTTCTATAGGCATAGGGGAACACTGCATGAGATCTAAAATTATCTCAGTCAAAGTCTTGTAGATGAAATTTCACGGGATGATAAATCTCAGATAATTGCGGCGCACCAGTACATACGTACGAAAGTTTTTCAGAATGTGACTCCATGACTTCTTAGGGATCACCAGAGGGACCCAAGAAATTTTGGAGGAAAGTCTATACAAATAAATATTTTACTATCGTAATTTCCGTAAATTGTAATATCGTAATTTCCTGCCTATAATCCGTGGATCAAACAATCATGTTTCGATCCAGAAATTTTATTTCATTATTGAAGTTAAATATTTATTACGATTTAACAAGTTAAGTTTTATGGAACAAGATTTCTGGGTTCGAACGTAATTGTTTGATCCTCGGATTATAGACCGGGAATTATGGTAATTCATTTTTTTACCACAAAATGTGTCGAATATATTAAGTAGGTCATGATAATGTACACTAAATTTTTATCAAGATAAAAATTATACTGTCATGATGCGACTGTAATAATAAAGATAGGTGCTTGTCTGTCTATGTGTGTGTGTATGCGCAAGCGTTGAACTCTGTAAAAACAATGCAGCCCGTACAGTCGTAAGATTTGACAGGACCTGTATGCCTGAAGTCATGCATATCGAAGACAATTTCTGGAATTTTTCAATTAATGTTTTATGCGAATTTTTTCGTATTTTACGGCATTTTTTTTTTATTTTCAATTAGTAAAAAATAATCCGATTTCAATATTTTATCGAGTATAAGCTTTGTCATTTTTTAAATAAAATGTTTTCGAGATTCTTACAGCGAATATTCAATTTTTAACAATTTTTTGTTATTTTTAGAGGGTTTTCTTTCCATTTCGTGGTGATTTTTTTTTTTTTTTACATTCCTAAAAGGAATCCGGTTTAAATCTTTTACCCAATTAGTGAATTTCGTTCCCTGTAGTTTTTTAATCTTTTCCGAATTTTTAATGCGATTTTTAGCGGCCTGTTTTCGTGCTTTGAGGCGATTTTTTTTACTTTTTTTGAAACAGAAAAAACTCTCCGGTAATTTTTGCAATTGCCGTGATTAAATTCGAATTGGGTGAATGTCAAATCAGTACTTATAAGGAAGTTGAAAATTTAATTTGGCTCGAAATAAAAAACGCAGTAATTCAAGATTAGCTTCTTTCGAGACAGAAGAGGTCGTAGCTTGCTCTGGAGTACGTTGCCGAAAGCAGTGCCCACCTCAATCCTAGAATTGTTTAAATCTACGTTCGTTAAAGAAAAAAAAAACCCAACGAAACTCCACTATAGTCATGAACTTTTCTTTGAGGGATAGGGTTTGAAATAACGAGCGGGATCGCGCGATTTGCGCACAGAAAAGGAAAGTGCCGCATAATAAAAAATGCTGTGCAGTATTTCCCCCCTCCAAATTCTTTCACAGACCAGTGATTCTTCAGTGAGTATTTAAAAATTTTTTTTTAATCTGCGATTTTTCTTTTATGGAATTTTTCAAAGTCAATTCGTGAATCGGCCCTGGAAAAATTTGAGAATTTCTTCAAACGATCGTGGAAAAATATCGAGAATTTCGATAAAAGAGGGCAGAAATAATCGCGAATTTCGTCGAAAGATTGCGCAAAAAATTACGAATTTCGAAAAACGATTGTCGAAAAATCTTTGCAAATTTCGTCAAAATGTCGCGGAAAAGAGTAGAGAATTTTGTTAATTGGTACGGAAAGATATGGAGAATTTTCCCGATCGGTCGCTCAAAACTATCGCGAATTTCGGCAAATGACCCTTGTAAAAAAATCAGTTTCGTCAATCGGCCGCAACAGAAAATAAATTTCATCAAAGGATCACGGTAAAAGCAAGAATTTCGTCAAAGGATCGAAGAAAGAAAAAACAAATTTCGTCAAAAGATCGTAGGAAGAGAATGCTTAATTTCATCAAAGGATCGTGCTAAAGAAATGTCAATTTCGTCAAAATATCGCTGGTAAAAAATGGGAATTTCGTCAAAGGATCACTATAAAAAATACGAATTTTGTCAAAGGTGAGTGGTGTAAAGTGCTGATTTCGACAAAAATTCGAGTAGAAAGAGGTGAATTTCGTCAAACGATTTTGGGAAAAAATTGTAAATATCATGAAATGATCGCAGAATAAAATCGCGAATTTGGTCAAAATTTACTGCACTGGGCTAAAAGATTGAAACCGGGTTCCCTTTTCTTACTTTCAAAAGAACGCCACGAAACGAGAAGAAACTATAAAAATCGTATAAAAATTTTCAGAGGAAAAAAATTACTATATTGACTTGAAAGACTGCAACCATATTCCTTTTATGAATATCAAAAAATGGCCGCGCGAAACACGAGATTGAACCAACCAACCAACCTCCAGATTAATTTGAATTTTCTGTGCTATTATTTTTCATTTTCAAAGGAAGCAGGGTCTGTACACACCCTCCTATTTCTCCCGGCTAATCGCATTTTAAAATATCGTTTCACATCTGCATTTCTTTTCAATTTTTTTTTTTTTTTTTTTTTTGCTTCTTTCTAGATTTTAAACTACGAAAGCAAGGAGACAAATAGTTTCTATCCTCGTCAAGAACTTGCGTTAAGGCTGTTCTCAAATCCAAAAAAGCAACTTTGTGACGTAAGTTTTAATTTATTTTTCTTCGGAAATGCATGAATCTAGCTGGTGTTATTGTTCAGAAACTATGTCATCGAGCTGGGTTTTTTTTTTCGGTTTTTTGCAAACGCAATAGATCTTTCAGAAAATAGTGTCAAAGTGGGCAGTTTGAACCGAATTTTCGCGCGAAAGGAGAAAGAGCAAACAAGAAAGGGTGAAAACCGTGTTTATCACGTGATCCAAATCCGCTTCTAACTCAATACATAATTGATTGATCAAAAAATGGAAAACACAGTTCGATTCCAAATCGCTTCCCTGGTCAGGCTGTCCAATTTGATATCTTAGCGTTAAAAAATGAATTTGTAAATGTGTCAGAACGTTTTGCGCTTGTTGAGCAGAGCAGTTGAGAACAGCCTTAATTTCTCATGAAATTACAGAAACATGAAATAGAAAGAACGGTGTTACAAAAAATCTCCCCCAAACAAAAGACGTCAAAGTGGGATTATAAAGCCACCTTTTTGACTTACTATGACTAATACAGATTCTTGTAAATTTTCTAGTTTTAAAAAAGATAAACAACATAATTTTCTTAAAAAAAGAAAGAAAGAACGTGGGTTTCTTTTTTTATCACATTTCAAAACTTAGGCTGTTAGTTTTCTGAACTAAGCTAATTTGCTAAACTAATTAAACTCTGCTTTCACTTTCTCTTTTTTTCTTTTGTAGATTTCAATTTTTTTAAATAATTGTGCTTGAGTCTGCGCAAGCGGGGGGGGGGGGGGGTGCCCGGGCACCCAGGGCACCCCCCCTGGTTACGCCTATGCGTTTTAGCTTATTTGTCGTGCTATTTGTATCTCCTACCGTAGATATCAGCTTCATGGGTTTTTATTCATATTCCTTTGATTGGAGATTTTTAAGACGAAATCAGCGTTCGTTAAGCGATACAATGGCTATTTTCGTCTTTGATAAAAAAAAAAAATAGTTAGAAATTTGAAAATAAGCTAATGTAAAAGGAATTAAGTAAACAGAGTCTTTGTCTCTCGATTTTTCAACAGCTCTATAAGAAAGTTCTTTTAAATAACACATTTGAAATGTATCGTTTTATATCTGTCGTAATTTTCAACAAAGTTTCTTTCTCTTTTTATCATTCATGTGAAAACACTTTTGTTGTTAGAAAGGAAATATTATTTGCGCTGTCTTGGAATTCACGATAATAGTCGAAAAGATTATCTCAAAATATAAAATAAACGTCTCGCGCAAATATATTTTTTAATTTAAACTGTTTTGCCAACTGCCAATTATTTGACCTTTTAAATGTGACGTAAATTTCCTCCCTTTGCGACTTTTAAGGCAAAATGAATTTATTTAAAAATTTTCATTCTCTTTTAAAATTCATGTGTAACTATAGTTTTTATGACGTAATTTTCAATATTCAGCCCGTAATAACTTAATTCTCATTTGAAAGTTTTTTCTGATTATAATATCCACGTGAAAATAAATTTTTAATTTGAAGGAAATGTTATTCTTTGCGCTGTTTTTAAAATTGGCAACAGTTTAAAATAATACAATTTTCTAAAATATGTAAAAAACATGTTTTGAAATGCTGAAAATTTGAAGTTAAAATGGAGATAAATCCTCAAAAAATGAGTTAAATAAAAAAAATAAATGCAGTCTGCACACCCGAAATTTCTAATGCATTAAATGATGTAAAAATGTTTAATTTCCTATGTATAGATTTTGCTCATATACATTTTTTTAATGAAACGATTTTGACCAACTTTAACATTAAATATCTCTTAAAATAATTATTCGATTTAAAAAATGTCTGCATCAGCGTGTTTATCAAACATTTCTATATAACAGCACCAATTTTCATATTTTTGTATGAAACAGTTTTCTTAGTATTAACGAAGAAAGACCCCTGGTCACAAGAAATATGGATGCCGATCTAGGAGTGTACCAGGAAGATTTACGCAGAATTTTATCTGTACATTTCCAAATCGTTACTTTTTTAAATATATATATAGAAGGATAATGTGGAACGAAATTCGTTGATTAATGAGAGCTAATATAATTAAAGCTTGTTTAATGCGTTCTTTATATTTAGAAGGACGATTAAAGCACGTTACCGGAGGTGCGCGAGCAGTACGTAGTGGGAAAGACATCCTAGTTTTTAACAAAATAGATGAATTGCCATTTAGATATAAGACGGGTGCAGCGTGAACCCAAACTGGGCCTGACGCGTGGTCGAGCTCAATTTTTATGCCAGTTTTCGGACTCACTTGGGTCAGGCTCTAAATAAAAAAAATATTTATTCATAAATTGGAAAAGCAAGAACTTGCTATTCGAGAAACAAATATGTATATGTTTAAATTGTTTTGCAATACTTATCAAATCAGTTTGCAAATAATTGAAATGTTAGTCATGTGATATAAAAATATATATTCTACCTGCTTCTAAAGCTCCGTGCTAGTAACATAAAGAAGCCGTGGGATATTTCTTGTCTATTTCGCTTTTTGTTTGAAATCCTTTTACAGAATTACTGAAAATCAGAAATCAAATCTGTCTATTATAGTTGTACCATGATATTAAAAAAAAAAAAAAAAAAAAAAAAAAAAGGTAAGCATTGTGAGTTTTTGGAGCAGATTTCGACCAATGTTTGGATATAAATAGCACATTTGCTATTTAACATTAAAAAGACCGTAAGGGGTCACTTTGACCTCTACCATATGGATATATTTCGGTTCGAATCAGAAATTTCTTTGTAAAATAAGTTTAAAGGACACAAAGAATTAAAATGTTAAATAAATATGTTAAACAGATTTAAATAAAATTCCGGTACAATTTTTTTTTATAAACTTTAGTAAAATTTCCGGTCGTTTTAGGGTTAAAGAAAATATTAACCCTCTCGCTGCGCAACTCGAGATTTCCTCGGGCAACGTAAAAGTCGTAAAATTTGCACAACCCGAGATTTTCTTGGGGATGCATTATTTTCGTCTAATTAACCCTCCTTGATTATTCCCACCAGTAATTTTTTTTATTGAAAATTTTGTCTTATTTAATCGGAGCATTTTTCGGATTAAATTAGACAAAAATGTTTGTTTTGAAAAACCGTTGACAAAAGAATAAAAATTCTTAAAAGGCACTCGTCGCAAAGGGCTTAAATGCGTGATTTTTTAAGCTATTTTGATAAAACAATTACGTAGCGGGAGGGTAATGGAAATAACACACAATTGTCATGAGGGGGATATTTAGAATTAATTGTTATTTCTTTGTAAGAAATGTTTTTTAAAGGAGGGACTTGAGAAATTAAAAATATTATTAACAATTTTTTACTGCGTGCTTGCAGCATCGAACTCAGGCTTTGATGACACAAAACGTTTCAAGCTTGCCAGGCTTGGATTACTAAAACAGAGTAAGAACTCATCTCTAATTCTTGTGTGACTGTTTATTCAATGCTCAAGTTTAATTTCATTTACAGAATCTCAATGTTCTAATCCAGATATCTATACTGTAGCAGAACCACTTAAAAATGGTCATCAGTAACATTAGTTAAGAAGATTCATCGCCATTATCAGAAGTGAAATAGTAATTCCTCTTTTTCAGAGTGATGTTGAAATGTACCAGAGGATATTCGTCCGGGCAACAAGGATACCGTTTAGAGTCTCTACTGGATACTGCTTTAACCAGCTTCCATTCAAAGTTGTAATCATGGAAATTAGTTAAGTCAACCTAAGAAAGAAAATAAGTAGTAATCACTTTGTAAAAAAGAGCGTAGTTATAATTACAAAATTAAATCATGTCATTCAGAGTTGAAAAATTACCAGTAGTTGGATACTATGAAGTCTTTAAGAAATACAGAGGTTGTTTACACATATTGGGAAGAATTTTGATGTTAAATTAAAAGACAACGAGAAACAACAGGGTAAAAATTTGGCAAAATGTATAACGTGATAACTGAAACATTGGCTTCTATGAAAAAATGTCGTCTGCTACGGAAATGGTACGCGAAAGAAGCGAGTCGCTTGAAAGCTACATATTTGCTCTTTCCAAAGAGAATTATTATGAAAATCTGTATGAAAATCATTTAGCAGGTGATAAGTGGAAAAAAAAATTTATATGTGATGAAGCGTTGGTTTATCTAAATTACTGTAATAAAAAATGAAAGATCTGTTACCGGGAAAGAGGCCTAAGACTTACAACTTTGGTTCAAACACTACAAGGAAATTTTCTCTAAAGGATTAACGATGTTTGCTGGAATCTCTTACAACGGAATATTAAAGATCAGAAAAGTTGAGAAAAATGTCAAAATAACTGTGTTTATTATCAAAACAATGTTCTAATTCCTATTTTTAAAAAAGAATTTATAAAACTTTATCCTTCGGAAGTTAAAACGTTGAGTTCCACCAGGGTAAAGCAAGCAGCCATAAATCCAAAAGTACTGTTGCATTTCTCGAAAATTTTAGAAGAGAAACTGGAATCAAGTGTATCAAATGTGAATCAGTTTAATTATATTCCAACAAAGTCCCCAAATGTTTCACCGATGGATCACTATGCCCTTGGACTATTAAAACAAGCTCTTGCGGAACGTCGACCAACTACGGTGAGTGGATTCTAGAAATGTGTGGTGGAGGAATGGAACAAAATTCCACCTCTAGTTTTATAAAAAGCCCTACTCTGACGGAAATCACGCTCCAATATGATAGTCCATTAGGGCTACGAGATAGAATATATTTATAATTGTTTTAATTTATGACAGTGAAACCTCCTGTGCGACCACCTCCCTGAACGACCATTTTTTCATGGAACGAAATTTATTCCCATAGGCTCAATACTAATTTTACCTCCATTCAGAGACCACCCCAGTTGAACTCCCTGCATGAGCGACCACTTTCTTTGAAAAAAATGAAACAAATTCCGTTTTTTCCTGGTCGCTTGAAGACGGTTTTATTAGAATAATAATTCCGGAGAGCGCATTATTCATCATACTTCTAAACGGGGTTTAAAATTTTTATTTGTTCCGGTAACTTTTGAGTTTTTAAACCTCTTTGTGCCTTTTTTAGGCAATGAATTTAACTAGGATGTCAAAGCAAGGATGACGGTCAATAAACTCCCCTGACTTATTTAGTCGGGAAACTCTCAAAGAAATAGATAAATTAATGAAATCATCATAATTAATTCTCGTCCAAAAAAAAATATTTACTGAACTTCGAAATAAAAGTTATAAAAGATAAAACCGTAAAATCAAAGCAAATGTCAATGTATTCATTTTTTAAGCTCTGCAGTAATTAACTTATGTAACTAACTTTTGTTTTTATGCTTAAATTTTCACATTTTTTTCCTAATGTGAAAAAAAAATTTAGTAACATTGTTACCCTTTTCAACAATTAAAATCTAGATTTAGACATGGCCTCCATTAAGCGACCACCTCTCGGAGCGACCAATTTTTATTTGAACGGAACGTGGTCGCTTTAGGGAGGTTTTACTGTATTTTATTTTTTTTGTCAAAATCGTTCTTAATATGTGTGTGTATATATGTACCCTCTGTATAAATGAAAATTCGAGACTGTAACTTGCATAAATTTAATTGTAAGCAGCAGTAAAATGGTAAATATGAATGATAATTTTTAAGGTAATAAATACATATATATTAAGTTTTAAAGCCAGTGTCATAAATTTTAAACTACATTTTTCAGCTTTTGAAAGGTATGACATTTTAAAACTTAATAATTTTATTCAAATACATGATTAAATCTGCTTTTATTGAAATAGAGATTTATATAAAATTCTCAGGTGTTTAATCTTTCATAACTAGAAGTCTATCGACTTTTTTAGACACTTTTGTAAAGAAATGAGCACCATTCAGAAATATTTGAGATACAATTAACTAATATTATTTCAAGTGTAGGATTAATTAAAAATAAAATAAAATGAATTAGAAAATATGGAGGTTTCTAATATAGACCGATGAAGGAGTAATTTGATTGTAGTTTGCAATTATTTAGAAAATTTTAAAGCTGGCACTCATGTTCGTGTATAATATTTAACAAATGGAAAAATTAATTTTCATTTCAATATCTATAAAATTACCTTATCTGTAGCTAACTGCAAATCTAGCTGTTTCCCGCTGTGAGCCCACGATCCCATACGGATATTACAATCGATATATGGTCTCGTGGATGTCACATAACTTTTATATGGCATCGGACATCCGCTGTTTATCGTAAATGGTAGAATCCACAATAATGTTCCACTATTGTAAAGGATGATTTCAGTCTGAACTATTGGAAACAGTGCTGTATCTGGAGATCTGAAAATGAGATTAGATGCTAAAGTTAATACAATTTCTCACTTAAATATAGATTTCTTGCTGGAAAGTGTTAGAAAAAAAACTGTGGCAGTTAAAAAATTGTTAGCTTTATCCGATTCACATGTACTTATACAAAATGATATTTTCGTTTAACTATAAAAATAATGAGTATATTTTAGCGAAAGCTTTAACGAAATAACTTTATTTTTTGTGGAGCGTCATGACATCAAGGGAAACAGTAGTATTGCAAAGTACAGTCGTGGAAAAAAAAAAAGTAAACACCCCCTACTAACTCTTCAACAAATTATCGTAGATGGAAGTTAATGGTACCGAACGATTTGAAATAAAGTCTACTTTTAAATGACGTATATAAAATTTGCTTAGGGAGTCATCTACATATTAAAACGAACCCAAACCTCATTTTTTTCAATAGCAATACCCAATTTTAACGAGATATTTCAAATCTTCTGTTCAAAATATGCCTAGACACCAAATTTCAAGTCATTTGAATGGTAAGTTTTTGAATTATAAACATTCAAAATTTAGTACTTCTAATGTTAAATTATATTTTTATATTTTTATTTATATCTTCTGAAATTATGCTCCTAATGTGCTAATTTTTTGTTTAGAAATAAAACTAATATACCCAAACATAAATACGCTGAATTTGCAATTTTTATAATTTTATGATATGAATTATGAATTATGAAATTAATATTCGAAAAAATTATGAATTGCAACCTACAATTTTTTTGATGGATTTAGATTTATTAAGTCCTGCTTTATGAAAATACCAAATTTCACATATTTCTTCCAAGTAGTTTTCAAATTATGCTTAAAAAACGGCAAAATGATGGTTTAAGGGGCCGTCTATGATTGAAGTGAGTAGATATTTTGAAATTTCTTCTGCTGCCTTGTTATCTAACAGACTTCATTGACTGCTTAAGGTGCCTTGATCAAGAAGGCGGCTCTCTCGGTTAGCAATAGAGAACCCAACTTCAATTTGGATACAGCCCTTAAAATACGCTCGTTTTAAAATAATTAATTTTTCGGAAACTTATGGTACGAATTGCATAAAAATGTGTTTTTAGGCTATTTGAAGGGTGTAGAGTTCATTTATGCTGTCAGAATTGGGTATTGCCATTGAAAGAAACAAAGTTATGGTTCGTTTTAATATGTAGATGGCCCCCTAAGCAAATTTTATATACATCATTTAAAAGTAGACTTTATTTAAAATCGTTCGGTAACAGTAACTTTTTTTTTACGATAATTTGTTGAGGAGTTAGTGGGGGGTGTTTACTTTTTTTTTTCCCACGACTGTACCAGTCCGCCAGTGACAACTTATTCCCTGCCAGCTATCGTCAAAATTACAAAGCGACTAGTTCTATGCTTTTTCTATCATTTCCTGTTATTTAATTACATTACACAGAAATTTAAATAACTCTGTTAACCCTTTAAAGACGGCATCAATTACACAAATTTTATTCGAGTGGCACCGTTTTTTTAATCAGTTCTCTTTACTGTGAAATACAAAAAATGCTTTTATTAAAACGACAAATATTAAATTTATTCATTAATGGTGCCAAAGGTAAATTCCACGTGCACTTTTTGACGATGCATATATGAATCATTAGTCTCGAAAGGATTAAAGATTAAAGAAAATAAGTTAAAACAGGTGTGAATGAATAAGAACAAAAAAAAAAAAACTTCTTAAAACACCATCAAAAATTATTAAATGCGCTAGGCCTTTCGAAAGATCTGAGTCTTTCTTCGTCAGGCGCAAAGAAGACGTCCTTCTACTATGAAAGTAGCAGGAAGACTGAAATGAGAGATAAGGGAAAGGAAACAAGCTGAAGAAACAGCCAATAGGAAGTTAGAAATGAACAGCCAATAGGAAAGTAGAAGACAACAGCCAATCAGAAAAGAGTATAATCAAAACAAAAGAACACAGAGTAGGAGGGGCAAAAATTGGGAGGGGGAAAATACAAATAATTAAAAATGGGAACACATGAAAATAAATAAATAAAATGTAAAAAAACAGACTAATATTAATTAATACAAAAATAAATTAAATGGTAGTACTGAAAAGTTTTTTCCAAGCTGCAGAGAGCATTGTGGAATCAGATTTATCATTAACAATGACATCACGATTAAGATAAATAGCAAGATTTTCAAGGAAGTCCAATTCAGAGATACTATTGGCATTAGAGATAATTTTAGCATTTTGAAAATTAAAACTATGGCCAGAATCCCGAGAGTGCTTGGCAATAGAAGATTTAGAAAATTCTTGATTGATTACATAACGAGAGTGTTCTTTTAAGCGGATTTCGAGATTTCTTTTAGTTTGACTAATATAAGATAAATCACAACCATTACAAGGAACTTTATAAATTCCCCATCTACGAAGATCAGGAACAGGAGATTTAGTGGAGGGAAATCTGAAAAACCTTTTCAGATTACCCTCCCCTAAAGCCTTGCAGCTTGCAAAAACCTTTTCAGTACTACCATTTAATTTATTTTTGTATTAATTAATATTAGTCTGTTTTTTTATATTTTATTTATTTATTTTCATGTGTTCCCATTTTTAATTATTTGTATTTCCCCTCCCAATTTTTGCCCCTCCTACTCTGTGTTCTTTCGTTTTGATTATACTCTTTTGTGATTGGCTGTTGTCTTCTACTTTCCTATTGGCTGTTCATTTCTAACTTCCTATTGGCTGTTTCTTCAGCTTGTTTCCTTTCCCTTGTCTCTCATTTCAGTCTTCCTGCTGCTTTCATAGTAGAAGGACGTCTTCTTTGCGCCTGACGAAGAAAGACTCAGATCTTTCGAAAACCCTAGCGCATTTAATAATTTTTGATGGTGTTTTAAGAAGTTTTTTTGTTCTTATTCATTGACACCAGTTTTAACTTATTTTCTTTGATTGTGCTTCTTCTGGCATTTCAACATTTTATGCTTTTCCACCCGTTCCCTTTTGTATGTAAGTACTTTTTTGTCATAATTTAGCATTGATTTTGCTCTTTGTTTTTCTTATTGATTAATTTATTTGCTCTATTTATTTTTGTCTTATTTATAGTTTAGTATTCTATATTTGTATTGTGTTTATTTATTTATTTATTCATTTATTTATTTTTTATTGATTAATTTATTTGCTTATTTTTTATGTCTTATTTATAGTTAAGTATTCTACATTTGTACTTTGTTTATTTTTGTATTGCTATTATGTTTACTGCTCAATTTAACAGATTTACTAAACTCAGACGTAAGCGTGTGAAATTTCTTAACCACTTAAATTTTCTTCAAAATTGCAAGAAAAATAATGTTATTCCCAATTTTATTCAACTTAAATGTTCTGTTAGTAGCTCTGTTAGAATTTCAAAAGCTATAGTTCGTTCACATTTTATTATTTTAAGGGCCTGTATTCAAGATGTTCGGCAAACTCTCTCCAAAATTGAAGAAGAGCTTTATGACCTTCATTTGTTCCTTAGTAAAAATCTTGACAATTTCTGTGATATTGGAAATAAAGTTTGGTCTTCTCTACTTACTTTCAAAACTGCTCATCAAAATAAGCTTGATAAAAAGTTTTCTTCGTTGCACAATAAGCAAAATAAGTCTCAATTTTCAAATAAGAATCTATCAAACGAGAACTGCATGGTTAATCTCTCCTCTCATATGTTAACCCCTGAGCAAAAAAGCATTTTAGATCTTGGTTTAAATTTTTCTCAGTCTTGCAAACCTTCTCTCAATAAATTGATTGCTCCTATTGAGTCTTCCTTTAAACATAGTAAAGTCACTCCTTTTCAAAAAGAAACTCTTCGTCACATCCTTGCTGATACTATTTCTTCTAATAATTCAAAATTTAAACCTAATCTTTCACGTTCTCAAGATATCGCTCTGAATGAACTTAAGTCGAATGATAATCTTATTATTACTAAAGCTGATAAAGGTGGTCAAATTGTTCTTATGGATAAAAAAGATTATTCTGATAAAGTCTATGCTCTCTTATCTGAAGGTCCTTATGTTGAAGTTAAAAAAGATCCTACTAATTCGCATCTTTCCACTCTCGAAAAAGCTGTTAAGAATTCTGTTATTTTAAATGACAATACTAAACATAGTGTTATTCCTTCTTCAGCCATTTGTGCTCGATTTTACGCTTTGCCTAAAGTTCATAAAACCAATGTCCCCTTAAAACCTATCGTCTCTAATATTGGTACTGTTACTTATCCTCTTGCCAAATTTTTAACATCCATTTTTTCTCCGTTATGCATTTCTAATTTTCATACGATAAAAAATTCTTATGATTTTGTTAGTAAATTAAAAAATATTAACCCATCTAATTGTTCTATGCTTTCTCTTGATGTCAAATCTTTATTTACGAATGTTCCGATTGAAAGTGCTCTTTCTTGCTTGGAAAAAAGATTACGTGAATTTCATTTCTCTGATATTGAAGTCCAAGATTTTGTTAATTTAACCCTTCGGTGGTCACAGACGCGTATCCGCGGTCAAAATAAAGTGCTTCTAAAGGGTTACGGCCGCTTATACGCGCCCAGAAATATCTGCTTTAAAAGCGTTATGAACGCGTATAGACGGTCGGCATTTGTTATCTCTAAATGGTCACCGTCGCGTATACGCGTTTGTGCTTCCCCCCCATTGTT
Organism: Maratus speciosus; assembly: GCA_963932465.1. NCBI lineage: Eukaryota > Metazoa > Arthropoda > Arachnida > Araneae > Salticidae > Maratus > Maratus speciosus. The sequence continues at coordinate 412,594,112 of OZ010800.1, read as the reverse complement.
GGAGACTGGGAGTTAAAGAAGGCGTTTATCAACCACTCCTTCTTTCCACTACATAATAGGCGTGGACTATTTGTCAAGTAGTTTATTGTAGTCGAATGCTTTTAGAGATTTGGTTGAAAAATGCCTTAGAGAATTACGTTTTCTGTAAATGGATAAGAATAGCATTAAATTTCAAAACAGATACATGGTGAATTCATAGAATATATACAGTACAAGAGTTATAGTTTTTTTATGTGGAATTAGAAAAATTCATAGAATAACAGTGTTTACTTATTTTATTTTATAATTCTTTGCCATAAGATTATATTCCATTATAATAATTATTAGTATTTCAAAAAAATTGCAATGTTGCATTTATTGTTTGAATGAATACATGCGTTCTTTTCTTTTTATTTATTTATTTATTTTTTTTGTTTTCTTTTCTTTTTAAAAAGTATTTTAATGTTTTTTCATTTAACTATAATACTAAATACTTAAAAGCGTTTTTTTTTTAATTTCTTTTTTCTTATTTGCATCACTTTTGCTGTGTAATAATAATTAAAATATCAAAAACCCAAATTAATATTACACTTTAAAAATATTTTCTAATTTATAATTGCTGTTCAAATTTTATTCAAAGTTTAGTGTAACTTTAAAACTATACCGTGTATATATATCGTAAAGTACCGAAAGTGAGCGGCCGAAATACCGAAAGTCCGAAAACGGCCCTCCTCATATATGTGAATTATTCCTTTTTTGAAAAAGTGCCATTTATAAGACCACATCTACAAGTTTTTTTACTGGAAATTCTTTAAGTTTTTTGTTTCCATATCTCCCTAATGAATATATCTTATGAAATATCATTGAATGGCATACTTCGCTATGCACGCTACAATACCTTTGAAAAGAATATTTTTTTCGAAGTGTACTATTAATCTTTTCCTTCATTTTTATGCACTAAGATTTAATAAATAATATTTATATAGAGTTTAAGTTTTATAATTTCTGTTCATATTTCTTTGATATCTAATTTAATTATTTTATACGAGTTTGTTTTATTAATTTATTATTTTTATGAATGGAAACTATTTAGCTCCTACGGGAGGGGATATTAAAACCAAACAATATTAATTTGATCTGATTTTATTTTTAAAATTGTAAAGATCCAGTGAAATTTCATAAATTCCAAATATACCGCACCCCCCCCCCCCTCCTTGGCCTGCCTTTTCCCCCATTCTTTCAATTTTTACAGTTCCAATTATAAGCCCCTCCTATAATCATTAAAATATCTTGTCTGCTAAAGGGGGCTTACTTTTGGTACTTTACGGTACATGTTTTTTTTTTTGAGAAATTCACATGATGATGAAAATGATTAAAATGGTGTTATTACTATAATTCACCTGTGGGAGAAAATTTTAAAATCATGGTATTAACACAGATTGAAACTGCAACGATCAAATAGTCAAATGATACTATATACCAAACAATACTAAAATACCAATCTAGGGTAGCTCTTTTAGTAGGAAAGCGGAAATTCTTTCATAAAATAACCTGCATCTGACTAAAAAACCACCCTCAAAAAACAAAAGTGGGGGTAGTGTTTAAAACATAGTGACACTTTGTTCCATAGAACTGACAGTGCGGGTGTCTTACATGCCTCCCAACCCCCATGTTTTGAAAGGTACTATACCGCAAAGCAATAAACTTCTCAGGAGGTCCCACCCGTGACAAAATAAATAAGGGAGGTAAACAGGGAAGAGATCTTCTAAGAATGCCTTTTTTCAGATTAGCTATTGCACTGTATCGAGAAAAAAAACGAGTCAGTATTACTTTCACAATAGTTCAGTTTTTACACGGTTTATGAATGCACAAAATTGTTTCCAGCTATAACGTTGAAAAAAATCTTTTTTCTCTTAACTAAAGAAAGAAAATAATAATATCGTGATATCGCTATAAAATGCATTCTGATTCAGAAGACGAAAGTTTGATTGACTCTTCAGATGAAGCATTTTTATCCCCTTCATCGGATTATGAGGGTGAGGATGATATAGAGCAGGGTCGGCGAACCTTTTTACATCCCCGTGCCCATTTTCTTTCAAAAAATATTTTACATGACCATGACGTGCCAAGCACAAAAAATTGAATAATAGATCAAAATTTCTAGATATTTATTCATTGGGATTTAAAAATATGGAGCAATATACATCTAATATCTAGACTAATATATATCTTAAAGTAATAAAAGGCTGAATGCGATGTCGGTTATGCCAAATATTAATACGGTGTTTAACCTACTAACTTTTAATAGGATGCTAGCTGAATTCGGGTTATCTAACAAGTGGTTTGGGTTTCTAGTATTTAAGATTTTCGTATCATTTCCTAAAATAATGACCCTCAGGAATAAATAGAGCGAACAATTGTGAAGATTATATATTTTATACCAAGACGCTTTAGTTTCATGACTAGGAATTTTGCTTCTAATGCGTGAAATTTTTATTTTGATATGCTACAAACCTTCTCTAAATTTGATAACTTATTGAGCTGACACTGAAATAATTTATAAATTCAATTAGTTGCTTTCTAATATAATAAAAAAGAAAAGAAAGAAAAGCCCAGATCGTAAAAGTTTGCGTATTTTGTTTAACTTAATTCTATTTCGTTTTAGGATTTCACCGCTGTGCCGAAAATATTCTATCGCGTGCCATAGGTTCGCCATCCCTGATATAGAGGATGTAAGAAACTGATGTAAGATTGGCAAAACAGCTGAAGTAGTACCTCCACCAAAATTTTGTTTTGCCGGAAAAGCTGGGATAAAAGTCTACATTATCAATGCAGACTTGGCGGGGGGGGGGGGGTAACCACAAAACTTCTAACAGTGATTAATCAAAACCCCCTTTTTTTTTTTAAATGTCCAAATGCTGGAAAAATCAATAGTTTAACCACGAAAAATTAACAATTAATTTACACCCCCCCCCCCCCCCCCCCCAACACACAACAGTATGATTAAAACAAATTTAATAATGGAGATATGATTTTTTTTTTTTTTAAGATATGGTTCTTAAGTATACTTTTGAATAAAGTAAAAAAGAAAAAAGTATACCTATTAAAACTGTAACTACTTCTAAGTTTGGGACCTTAAATTATGGTTGTTTGGGCAAATGACCCATTTGCCCAGACAGAAATCGCACTTCTTAATCTTTTCAATCATGTTGGAATCTAAAGTGACTATTTTTTTTTTACATATTCCTGAATTCATGTCTTTTCGTAAACACATGAAATTGCCAGGTGCTCTTATTCAGAAAGAATTAAGTCGAACATTTTTTCTATTTTTCGATAAATAATTTTTAGAAAATGCTGTCAAAATTGGCGATTAGAATCGATTTTTTGTACTCGACAGCCCAACAAAAGTCATAATAGGAAAACGACCACTTATAACTTAAAATGTAATTAATATCTTTAAAAATAGAAAAAACAAAAATCTATTTGATTTTAAATTATTTAAATGGTCATGCCTGCAAGTGCCATGCTTTTATATTTACAAATTACCCTTTAATTTTATCTGGAAATTTTCCATTGCTTTGCTGAACATCCACATTTTCTTACCCCAAACAATTCTAACCAATAAGTTTTAGATTCCAAATTTTATATCAAAGCACCTTTGGAAAAACATTTTTATTTTTACTTCATGCAGGACCGGAAAATTTCACGAAAAGGAACACCATTTCAAAATTATTGTTGGCTAATTTTTAGCCCCGGAATGCTATTTCTTCCTCTCAGTTTATTTTATGTCGTCTCCAAAAAATAATGTTGCGTTGTATAAGCTAGCCGTAAAACAAAGCAGATATATCATTGTACTGTTAAATACACTACTGCATTTTTTTAAATTTCTAAGCATCGCACATTTTCAATTTTTATACCGTCGTATTCGAAAAAACAGTACTTTTTATTGCAATTTGTTTGAAAACTGCATCCCCATTTATTTTTAAAATATTATTTTTTTTTTTGGAAGTTTTTTCCACCATTTGTTTAATTTTGGCAACTCAAGTATTCCATTTCTGTTGAAAATCAAGGAATAATAGTGGAAAAATAGCAATTATATCTTTTTGTCGCCATTTTTTCATAAAAACTGAAAAAAATGTAATTAAAATACGTGCTAATTTGAAAAAAAAAATGAATGATTTCTGATAAAACATGGAGCTATTATAAACTAAATTTAATTTAATTATCTATATTACAAACAAATGAAGTCATGCGAATCATTAGATAGCCGATTTTTTTTTTGGTCGAGTTTCTGTTTTTTTTTTTTTGAGGGGGGGGGGGTATTATTTAGCGTTAGTGACGTCATATGAATACTTTTCTATAGATGTTGTTAACATGGTAAATGAAGAATTCTTCAGAGGATGCGAATGACGTCCTTTTATATAAAATAAAAGCGTGTGTTTTAAGTCTTACAACTGAAATATGTTTTGTACTACAGTAGAGTTCCGCTTAACCGGGTTTTCGCTTTAACCGAGTTATTTTGTTCTGATGGACTGATGGTTTCCGTTATTATATAACAGCTATTATAAATGAAGTGTTAGGTAAAGATGAAAGTGCAGCCGTAAAAAGTTAGAACTCTGATTTTCTGATCAGAATAGGAAAAAAATGTCCATAATTTTTTTTACCATTTTTTCTCCATTCTGGCCAGAAAATCAGAGTTTTTACGACTGTTCTTTCATCTTCACCTAACACTTCATTTATAATAGTTATTTCATAACAATGGAAGCCATCAGTCCATCAGACGAAAATTATCTATTCCAAAGGTATAAGTTCGATTGAAAAAAACTATGAACTAATTAATGAATTAAGTGAAATTTTACATTTCATCTCTTTAGTGGCTGACGATTTGTGTAAATCCGGTTAATCCGAGTTTTTTGCTTATCCGAGGTGAGCTTGGTCCATATTAACTCGGTAAGCGGGACTCTATTGTATCTTTATTTATATAAATATATTATTTTTTTCATCGGGTCCAACACTATATCCTGAAAAAGCAAAATTCCTGTTTTCTAATTTTTTTTTTCTTTTTTTGAAAGCATAGACAATTTCAATTCTAACCATGCAAAGGTAATTTTAAAAATGCATTCAAGATTCTAAATAATAAAGAAAAAAAGTTACAGATAACGCAATAAGCTACATATTGTCTCCGGCAGTGGCGTAGGAAAGGGGCGCGCTCAGGGGGCTCAATCCCCCCCCTCCCCCATTTGAAATAAAGTCAGGAGTTCTGTTCCGAATTTTTCGACAATTTGAGGCTTTCGGTTCCGAAAATTTAAAAAAATCGGCCATTAGTCCGAAAATTTAGACATAAAATTCGACAAGTGGTCGAAAAAAAAAATGAATTTTGTCAATCGTTCGCAGAAAAAAATCCCCAATTTCGTCAAAGAATAACGAAAAAAAATCTCTAATTTCGTTAATGAATTGCGAAAACACGCATACTTCGTCAAAGGATCTCTAAAAAACGCGAATTTCGCCAGATGATTGAAAAAACGCAAATTTCGTCAAAGGATCGCGAAAAACACGAATTTTCACAAAGAATCGAGGAAAAAACAATTGCGGAGAAATACAAGTAGATGCCGAATCTATTTTGAACACAATGTCAGCGAAGCGCACTACTTTGTGTTATGATGCCAAAATTTGCAAGTGCATTTTGTTTCTTTTTTATAGAAATATTTCTTTCGAACTCTACTGTCATATTTCACAAAATTGTAAAATTTAATTTATTCCATAATGTTTACTTTGAAATATTTCGCATACAAATTTCTAATTATGAATGAAATTAAATAATTAATTAATCTATATAGTTACTTATTAATAAGATGCTTTATCATTAATTGGTTTTCTCAGTTTCTTAATTATTTTGAGCATACTGAGTTAAAAACTATTTGAGCACCCCCCCCACCCTCCCCCATATGATTTTTAAATTGCTACGATACTGTCTCCAGTACGGCCTAAATTTTATCTGCTTCCATCTTCGTTAAAGATGACATTTAAAAAGCTTAGATGTGTGGTCTATCACATTTATTTGGTCACTAAAATTTAATACTCATTTGTGTCGTGAGCCGTTCATTTGGTGAGGAACTATCACAATAGCTTCATGGCCGTGGTATGGGTGGTGTTTATCACAGTGATGTTAAGTGTATCGCCGAACATTCTATCCATTTTTTTTTCGGATGAACGTTGGAGCGGAAATATCAATCACGAACCGGAACAATATTTGTCATAATTCCACGAATCAGAATATCATTCCGGTTTGCTCCGGAATATTTCGAGCACTGACTGCGTGTTGCTTAAATTAGGTTTTCTTGTCCCAAATCTTAAAAAAAAAACTGAGGCACATTTTCTGTTAACCGCCTTAACTCTGCTCCCCCCCCCCCTCCCTCAACCCGTACTTCGTAAATAATGCGAACATTTCAAATTTGATTTTTTTTTCAACTTCTTAAAAAGATCTGTATGTAAAATTTTGTTTTTGTTAATTTCATGTATCACATCTTCTCATTTCTCTCAAGCAACTATTGATCAAAGTTTCTATAAATACATGTAAGTTGCTGTCCTTATACATTAGCGATAGATGTAGCGAGTTGGAAGAATCTACAGTTTGTATTTTCTTTTGAAAACTGAAGCCCAACTCACCTCCCCCACTCATAGCCCCACCAGTGGCTGAGTGGTTCTGCTCTCGAAGCTGGTAGACGGGAGGTGCTGGGTTCGAGCCCAATCGCGCTCGTCGGTTTAATCGTTCGGAGTTTTCGTGGTTTTCTTCGAACCTTGGATTTCCAAGCGTTAATGCGGGTTAGGTTCCCTTAGGCCCCCACGAAGAGCACTCCCCCCTGGGCCTATATCCCTCGTGCAGATAATTGGCCGTCATAAATACAACCAACCAACCAAACCCACTCATAACTTTCAGGGACTCCCTAACAAATAGCGGACATGTCCAATGAGCGAATACATCTTCAATACACAATACCTATTTATTTGTATGCTTTAGTATAATGATATGTACATGTTACTTTCAATGTGCTTAGCACATGCTTTACTTAAAACTGTGGAGTAATGTATTTATTAAATAATTAAATAAGTTGGTGTCTAATGATAAGAAAAAAACAATTTATTAAAACACCATAAATATTTTAATAGATGTGCAAAGTTCTTCGAACGAACTAGTCTTTCTTCATCAGGCGCAGAGAACTACTTTGAAAACAGCAGCAAGACTAATGAAATGGTGTTTTAAAGAGTTCTTTCGATCTTAACGTATTTATCTTTTAAATAATTCCGATTGCACTCGTTTATAAATATTACTACTATTTTTTCTGCTGCCTTTTTACCATTGACTTTTTGACCTTCGACATTTTTATCTATATTCGTCAAAATGGCAAATTATAACATTTGATCCATGATTTAACAAATTCATCAATTTTTAACAAACCAAAATTTAATAATATATATGGCGAAAATACTGAATTATAGAAATAGCTTTTAATGGCGACTTCTTTCTAGATTCATAATTTATATTTATACAAACGTGTAAGAATACACTGGTGTCCAAAATTAAGGACCAATTACAAATACGCGAATACCCAAATATGAATAATATAATTCGAATAATTACTATCTCTACAGCACAGCTAGTCCATATACCATTTCATTCATGTCACACATGGTCACAAGTGTCACAGTCACTACGGTGAAGCAGAAAAATATGAAATTCCATACATCTCATTATGAGTCTCAAATAATCACTATATGTCACTCCATTGAGACGTCACTGTGACTGCTGCTTTGTGACGAGTTACGATGTGACTTTACAATGTAGTTACATTGTGATTCTTATGTGACTGTCATCTGCAGACACAATTTCCAAGTAATCGTGAAAGCTACGTTGTGATAAGTATCCAAATAATGTCATATTAAAGTCACATGATGACTTTCAGGTGACAGAGAGACTACTGTGAAGTCACCATTCTGCTCTTTTGTGAAAAGTCCCCATGTGACTATAATGTGATATTATTTGGTGACTTATCATAATGCAGCGTTCATGATGACTTTGAAATTGAGTCTAAAAATGACAATCATATCAGAGTCACAATGTAACTACATTGTAAAGTCACCTGGTGACTCGTCACAAAGCAACAGTCACATTGACGTCTCAGTGGAGTCACATATAGGGATCTTTTGAAACTCATAATGAGACTTGTGGAATTTCGTATTTTTGTTTCACCGTAGTGACTGTGACACTTGTGATCATGTGTGACATGAATGAGATGCTATATGGACTAGCTGTGCTGTAGAGATAGTAATTATTTAAATTATATTATTTCTTTTTGAGTATTCGCTTACTTAAAAATTAGCATTTTGTGACTGGTCCTTAATTTTGGACACCAGTGTATATTGAGTTACAATTTAAAAACTGAAGTATAGCCTACAAATAATCATGCGGCTTTTTTTCCCACAGAAATACCTGTACATCATTGCACAGAAACTGAAATATGTATCCCTCCCGCGGTCGTGCTCCTAGCACTATATGCATAAGCGCAAAATATGTGTGTGTGTGGTGTGTTCTAATCTCCCCACCCCGATCGGTTTGGAATTATATGTATATATTTTCTTGATATGAGGGAGAAAAATGAGATTTTAAAACAGGCATTTTCTAATTGAATTTTATATCAATTATAATTCAATTGAATTTTAATTTTAATTTATTAATTCAATTTTCATAATTTTACTCCAGTAAAATGCAAGAGGAAGTATATTCCATACATCCAGGACCCTCGCTAAGCGGGGGAGGAGTATGCGGGATATTCGCCCCCTACCCCCCCCCCGAAAAAAAACTTTTAAAAATCGTTAAACTTTTAAAAATCGTCTCAGAAAAATATTTCCTTTGCTTATTTCACTGCTAACAGAAACTTACCTCTTTAGCAGAATTCGTTTTTTGAAAAGGGATTAGTTCAGGGGTAGGGGTGGTAATCAATCATGAATGTGGGAAGGACTATCCTTTGGAAGTACACACAAAGGCTTTCAGTAGGTTATTGTTTGCTAGGAAATACTGGAGGGGGGAAGCAGTTTTCGCAGATTCATTGCTAAACGTTTTGAAAACTAAATCTTTAACCATTTATAAACATACAAAGCTTCTCCTTGTGAAACCATCTCCGAACCAAAAAAATGGACACAGCTTAACCGCGAATGGGTTAACTAAAATTTGCATCACTCAAACTACTTTTGAATTTGATAATAAATTTTTCAAACAATCAGATGGCTTAAGTATGGGTAATCCTTTATCTCCAATTCTTTGTGATATTTATATGCATTATTTTGAGGAAAAATTATTAAATATTTTAAATGTTGGATGCGCTATGTCGACGATACTTTTGTTTTAGTTGATAATCCTTTTGATATTTCTGCCATTCTTCATACTGTCAATTCTATCGACCCACATATTCAGTTTACTTTTGAATTAGAAAATTGTAATAAACTTCCTTTCCTTGATGTTTTAGTTACCAAATGTGATTCTTCTTTCAAAACTTGTGTTTATAGAAAACCTTTTTCTGTTTCTAACCCACCTCATGCTCTCTCAAATCATCCTGTAAACCAAAAAATCGGTGTTTTTTACACGTATGTAAATCGTGCTCTCAAAATTTGTTCTGATTCTTTATCCCTTAAGGAAGAACTTAATTACTTAAAAACTGTTGCTGTCAAAAGATGTTTTAATCCTTCTGTTATCAATAATGCTGTGAAGAAATTCAATAGACCATCTAATAAATCTACTCTTTTCAAATCTGTCAAAAGCAAACCTGATAATTTGGTTGTCCTCCCCTTTTATCCTCCTTTATGTTTCAAGTTAGCTAAAGTTTTACGTCGTTTCAATTTTAACATTATCTTTAAACCTTTCAGAATCCCCTCCACTAAATCTCCTGTTCCTGATCTTCGTAAATGGGGAATTTATAAAGTTCCTTGTAATGGTTGTGATTTATCTTATGTTGGTCAAACTAAAAGAAATCTCGAAATCCGCTTAAAAGAACACTCTCGTTATGTAATCAATCAAGAATTTTCTAAATCTTCTATTGCCAAGCACTCTTGGGATTCTGGCCATAGTTTTAATTTTCAAAATGCTAAAATTATCTTTAATGCCAATAGTATCTCTGAATTGGACTTCCTTGAAAATCTTGCTATTTATCTTAATCGTGATGTCATTGTTAATGATAAATCTGATTCCACAATGCTCTCTGCAGCTTGGAAAAACCTTTTCAGTACTACCATTTAATTTATTTTTGTATTAATTAATATTAGTCTGTTTTTTATATTTTATTTATTTATTTTCATGTGTTCCCATTTTTAATTATTTGTATTTTCCCCCTCCCAATTTTTGCCCCTCCTACTCTGTGTTCTTTTGTTTTGATTATACTCTTTTGTGATTGGCTGTTGTCTTCTACTTTCCTATTGGCTGTTCATTTCTAACTTCCTATTGGCTGTTTCTTCTGTTTGTTACCTTTCCCTTATCTCTCATTTCAGTCTTCCTGCTGCTTTCATAGTAGAAGGACGTCTTCTTTGCGCCTGACAAAGAAAGACTCAGATCTTTCGAAAGGCCTAGCGCATTTAATAATTTTTGATGGTGTTTTAAGAAGTTTTTTTGTTCTTATTCATTGACACCAGTTTTAACTTATTTTCTTTGATTGTGCTTCTTCTGGTATTTCAACATTTTATGCTTTTCCACCCGTTCCCTTTTGTATGTAAGTACTGTTTTGTCATAATTTTGCATTGATTTTGCTCTTTGTTTTTCTTATTGATTAATTTATTTGCTTTATTTATTTTTGTCTTTTTTATAGTTTAGTATTCTATATTTGGATTTTGTTTATTCTTTATTTATCTTATCGATTAATTTATTATGTCTTATTTATAGTTTAGTATTCTATATTTGTATTGTGTTTATTTATTTATTTAATCATTTATTTATTTTTTATTGATTAATTTATTTGCTTATTTTTTATGTCTTATTTATAGTTAAGTATTCTACATTTGTACTTTGTTTATTTTTGTATTGCTATTATGTTTACTGCTCAATTTAACAGATTTACTAAACTCAGACGTAAGCGTGTGAAATTTCTTAACCACTTAAATTTTCTTCAAAGTTGCAAGAAAAATAATGTTATTCCCAATTTTATTCAACTTAAATGTTCTGTTAGTAGCTCTGTTAGAATTTCAAAAGCTATAGTTTGTTCACATTTTATTATTTTAAGGGCCTGTATTCAAGATGTTCGGCAAACTCTCTACAAAATTGAAGAAGAGCTTTATGACCTTCATTTGTTCCTTAGTAAAAATCTTGACAATTTCTGTGATATTGGAAATAAAGTTTGGTCTTCTCTACTTACTTTCAAAACTGCTCATCAAAATAAGCTTGATAAAAAGTTTTCTTCGTTGCACAATAAGCAAAATAAGTCTCAATTTTCAAATAAGAATCTATCAAACGAGAACTGCATGGTTAATCTCTCCTCTCATATGTTAACCCCTGAGCAAAAAAGCATTTTAGATCTTGGTTTAAATTTTTCTCAGTCTTGCAAACCTTCTCTCAATAAATTGATTGCTCCTATTGAGTCTTCCTTTAAACATAGTAAAGTCACTCCTTTTCAAAAAGAAACTCTTCGTCACATCCTTGCTGATACTATTTCTTCTAATAATTCAAAATTTAAACCTAATCTTTCACGTTCTCAAGATATCGCTCTGAATGAACTTAAGTCGAATGATAATCTTATTATTACTAAAGCTGATAAAGGTGGTCAAATTGTTCTTATGGATAAAAAAGATTATTCTGATAAAGTCTATGCTCTCTTATCTGAAGGTCCTTATGTTGAAGTTAAAAAAGATCCTACTAATTCGCATCTTTCCACTCTCGAAAAAGCTGTTAAGAATTCTGTTATTTTAAATGACAATACTAAACATAGTGTTATTCCTTCTTCAGCCATTTGTGCTCGATTTTACGCTTTGCCTAAAGTTCATAAAACCAATGTCCCCTTAAAACCTATCGTCTCTAATATTGGTACTGTTACTTATCCTCTTGCCAAATTTTTAACATCCATTTTTTCTCCGTTATGCATTTCTAATTTTCATACGATAAAAAATTCTTATGATTTTGTTAGTAAATTAAAAAATATTAACCCATCTAATTGTTCTATGCTTTCTCTTGATGTCAAATCTTTATTTACGAATGTTCCGATTGAAAGTGCTCTTTCTTGCTTGGAAAAAGATTACGTGAATTTCATTTCTCTGATATTGAAGTCCAAGATTTTGTTAATTTAACTAAAATTTGCATCACTCAAACTACTTTTGAATTTGATAATAAATTTTTCAAACAATCAGATGGCTTAAGTATGGGTAATCCTTTATCTCCAATTCTTTGTGATATTTATATGCATTATTTTGAGGAAAAATTATTAAATATTTTAAATGTTGGATGCGCTATGTCGACGATACTTTTGTTTTAGTTGATAATCCTTTTGATATTTCTGCCATTCTTCATACTGTCAATTCTATCGACCCACATATTCAGTTTACTTTTGAATTAGAAAATTGTAATAAACTTCCTTTCCTTGATGTTTTAGTTACCAAATGTGATTCTTCTTTCAAAACTTGTGTTTATAGAAAACCTTTTTCTGTTTCTAACCCACCTCATGCTCTCTCAAATCATCCTGTAAACCAAAAAATCGGTGTTTTTTACACGTATGTAAATCGTGCTCTCAAAATTTGTTCTGATTCTTTATCGGTTAAGGAAGAACTTAATTACTTAAAAACTGTTGCTGTCAAAAGATGTTTTAATCCTTCTGTTATCAATAATGCTGTGAAGAAATTCAATAGACCATCTAATAAATCTACTCTTTTCAAATCTGTCAAAAGCAAACCTGATAATTTGGTTGTCCTCCCCTTTTATCCTCCTTTATGTTTCAAGTTAGCTAAAGTTTTACGTCGTTTCAATTTTAACATTATCTTTAAACCTTTCAGAATCCCCTCCACTAAATCTCCTGTTCCTGATCTTCGTAAATGGGGAATTTATAAAGTTCCTTGTAATGGTTGTGATTTATCTTATGTTGGTCAAACTAAAAGAAATCTCGAAATCCGCTTAAAAGAACACTCTCGTTATGTAATCAATCAAGAATTTTCTAAATCTTCTATTGCCAAGCACTCTTGGGATTCTGGCCATAGTTTTAATTTTCAAAATGCTAAAATTATCTTTAATGCCAATAGTATCTCTGAATTGGACTTCCTTGAAAATCTTGCTATTTATCTTAATCGTGATGTCATTGTTAATGATAAATCTGATTCCACAACGCTCTCTGCAGCTTGGAAAAACCTTTTCAGTACTACCATTTAATTTATTTTTGTATTAATTAATATTAGTCTGTTTTTTTATATTTTATTTATTTATTTTCATGTGTTCCCATTTTTAATTATTTGTATTTTCCCCCTCCCAATTTTTGCCCCTCCTACTCTGTGTTCTTTTGTTTTGATTATACTCTTTTGTGATTGGATGTTGTCTTCTACTTTCCTATTGGCTGTTCATTTCTAACTTCCTATTGGCTGTTTCTTCTGCTTGTTACCTTTCCCTAATCTCTCATTTCAGTCTTCCTGCTGCTTTCATAGTAGAAGGACGTCTTCTTTGCGCCTGACAAAGAAAGACTCAGATCTTTCGAAAGGCCTAGCGCATTTAATAATTTTTGATGGTGTTTTAAGAAGTTTTTTTGTTCTTATTCATTGACAACAGTTTTAACTTATTTTCTTTGATTGTGCTTCTTCTGGCATTTCAACATTTTATGCTTTTCCACCCGTTCCCTTTTGTATGTAAGTACTGTTTTGTCATAATTTTGCATTGATTTTGCTCTTTGTTTTTCTTATTGATTAATTTATTTGCTTTATTTATTTTTGTCTTTTTTATAGTTTAGTATTCTATATTTGGATTTTGTTTATTCTTTATTTATCTTATCGATTAATTTATTATGTCTTATTTATAGTTTAGTATTCTATATTTGTATTGTGTTTATTTATTTATTTAATCATTTATTTATTTTTTATTGATTAATTTATTTGCTTATTTTTTATGTCTTATTTATAGTTAAGTATTCTACATTTGTACTTTGTTTATTTTTGTATTGCTATTATGTTTACTGCTCAATTTAACAGATTTACTAAACTCAGACGTAAGCGTGTGAAATTTCTTAACCACTTAAATTTTCTTCAAAGTTGCAAGAAAAATAATGTTATTCCCAATTTTATTCAACTTAAATGTTCTGTTAGTAGCTCTGTTAGAATTTCAAAAGCTATAGTTTGTTCACATTTTAGTATTTTAAGGGCCTGTATTCAAGATGTTCGGCAAACTCTCTACAAAATTGAAGAAGAGCTTTATGACCTTCATTTGTTCCTTAGTAAAAATCTTGACAATTTCTGTGATATTGGAAATAAAGTTTGGTCTTCCCTACTTACTTTCAAAACTGCTCATCAAAATAAGCTTGATAAAAAGTTTTCTTCGTTGCACAATAAGCAAAATAAGTCTCAATTTTCAAATAAGAATCTATCAAACGAGAACTGCATGGTTAATCTCTCCTCTCATATGTTAACCCCTGAGCAAAAAAGCATTTTAGATCTTGGTTTAAATTTTTCTCAGTCTTGCAAACCTTCTCTCAATAAATTGATTGCTCCTATTGAGTCTTCCTTTAAACATAGTAAAGTCACTCCTTTTCAAAAAGAAACTCTTCGTCACATCCTTGCTGATACTATTTCTTCTAATAATTCAAAATTTAAACCTAATCTTTCACGTTCTCAAGATATCGCTCTGAATGAACTTAAGTCGAATGATAATCTTATTATTACTAAAGCTGATAAAGGTGGTCAAATTGTTCTTATGGATAAAAAAGATTATTCTGATAAAGTCTATGCTCTCTTATCTGAAGGTCCTTATGTTGAAGTTAAAAAAGATCCTACTAATTCGCATCTTTCCACTCTCAAAAAAGCTGTTAAGAATTCTGTTATTTTAAATGACAATACTAAACATAGTGTTATTCCTTCTTCAGCCATTTGTGCTCGATTTTACGCTTTGCCTAAAGTTCATAAAACCAATGTCCCCTTAAGACCTATCGTCTCTAATATTGGTACTGTTACTTATCCTCTTGCCAAATTTTTAACATCCATTTTTTCCCCGTTATGCATTTCTAATTCTCATACGATAAAAAATTCTTATGATTTTGTTAGTAAATTAAAAAATATTAACCCATCTAATTGTTCTATGCTTTCTCTTGATGTCAAATCTTTATTTACGAATGTTCCGATTGAAAGTGCTCTTTCTTGCTTGGAAAAAAGATTACGTGAATTTCATTTCTCTGATATTGAAGTCCAAGATTTTGTTAATTTAACTAAAATTTTCATCACTCAAACTACTTTTGAATTTGATAATAAATTTTTCAAACAATCAGATGACTTAAGTATGGGTAATCCTTTATCTCCAATTCTTTGTGATATTTATATGCATTATTTTGAGGAAAAATTATTAAATCTGGTTAATTTTAAATGTTGGATGCGTTATGTCGACGATACTTTTGTTTTAGTTGATAATCCTTTTGATATTTCTGCCATTCTTCATACTGTCAATTCTATCGACCCACATATTCAGTTTACTTTTGAATTAGAAAATTGTAATAAACTTCCTTTCCTTGATGTTTTAGTTACCAAATGTGATTCTTCTTTCAAAACTTGTGTTTATAGAAAACCTTTTTCTGTTTCTAACCCACCTCATGCTCCCTCAAATCATCCTGTAAACCAAAAAATCGGTGTTTTTTACACGTATGTAAATCGTGCTCTCAAAATTTGTTCTGATTCTTTATCCCTTAAGGAAGAACTTAATTACTTAAAAACTGTTGCTGTCAAAAGATGTTTTAATCCTTCTGTTATCAATAATGCTGTGAAGAAATTCAATAGACCATCTAATAAATCTACTCTTTTCAAATCTGTCAAAAGCAAACCTGATAATTTGGTTGTCCTCCCCTTTTATCCTCCTTTATGTTTCAAGTTAGCTAAAGTTTTACGTCGTTTCAATTTTAACATTATCTTTAAACCTTTCAGAATCCCCTCCACTAAATCTCCTGGTCCTGATCTTCGTAAATGGGGAATTTATAAAGTTCCTTGTAATGGTTGTGATTTATCTTATATTGGTCAAACTAAAAGAAATCTCGAAATCCGCTTAAAAGAACACTCTCGTTATGTAATCAATCAAGAATTTTCTAAATCTTCTATTGCCAAGCTCTCTTGGGATTCTGGCCATAGTTTTAATTTTCAAAATGCTAAAATTATCTCTAATGCCAATAGTATCTCTGAATTGGACTTCCTTGAAAATCTTGCTATTTATCTTAATCGTGATGTCATTGTTAATGATAAATCTGATTCCACAATGCTCTCTGCAGCTTGGAAAAACCTTTTCAGTACTACCATTTAATTTATTTTTGTATTAATTAATATTTGTCTGTTTTTTATATTTTATTTATTTGTTTTCATGTGTTCCCATTTTTAATTATTTGTATTTTCCCCCTCCCAATTTTTGCCCCTCCTACTCTGTGTTCTTTTGTTTTGATTATACTCTTTTATGATTGGCTGTGTTCTTCTACTATCCTATTGGCTGTTCATTTATAACTTCCTATTGGCTGTTTTTTCAGCTTGTTTCCTTTCCCTTATCTCTCATTTCAGTCTTCCTGCTGCTTTCATAGTAGAAGGACGTTTTCTTTGCGCCTGACGAAGAAAGACTCGGATTAAAGATTCACTACTTTTACAGTTCTGAACAGAAATTTCTCTTCATTTTCCATGTGTGAATGTTTCCATTCATAAAGATTGCAATGTCTAAATTAAAGGGCAAACCAACTTCATAATAACACCATAAAAATTATGAAATATGCTAGACATTTCGAAGAATCTTTGTCTTTCTTCGACAGGAGCAAAGAACACGTTCTATAACTTTCAAAGCAGCTGCAAGACATAAAGGAAATGGAAGGAAAAGAAGACAAGTTGAAGAAAACAGATAATAGAAAATATAAGGCATCAGCCAATCACACAAGAGCATTACACAATCAGGAGGACACAGAGCAGAAAGATAATACTTTTCTGCGTTATTTTGATTGGGTATATGCTCATGCGTAATTGGCTGCTGGCTTAACTTTCCTACTGACAGTTTTCTTCAACTTGTCCCTTTCCCTTCCATTTCTTTTCAGCCTTTCAGCTGCTTTTAAAGTGGTAGTATGTGTTCTTTGCTCTTGAAGAAGAAAGACAACGTTCTTTCGAAAGGCATAGCACATTTCCTAATTCTTATGGGGTTGTTAAGATTAAGAAGTATTTTTACTATTATTATATCACGTCATACTTGTTCGATATTTTAATATATATACTATTAAAAGGTTTTGGAGGGTTTGTATAAAAGCGGGTATATGCTCATGCGTAATTGGCTGCTGGCTTAACTTTCCTACTGACAGTTTTCTTCAACTTGTCCCTTTCCCTTCCATTTCTTTTCAGCCTTTCAGCTGCTTTTAAAGTGGTAGTATGTGTTCTTTGCTCTTGAAGAAGAAAGACAACGTTCTTTCGAAAGGCATAGCACATTTCCTAATTCTTATGGGGTTGTTAAGATTAAGAAGTATTTTTACTATTATTATATCACGTCATACTTGTTCGATATTTTAATATATATACTATTAAAAGGTTTTGGAGGGTTTGTATAAAAGCAAGTATAAAAGCCGACACACGGTAGTGATGAAAATATAACCATTTTCAGATCAGTAATAAATCACAAAAACAGTAAACTGAGACATTAACTATTATGAACAACAACATTAATATGAATTACATCAAGGAAAAACCAACGTGGATAACAGGCTATACATCTGAATGAGGAATTGCTACAGCGGAGATGTACAGGTAAGAAACTTACCTATAATATTTTATTGTTAGATATATTAAGATAGGCAGAATTATTTATTTACATTATTATATCTAAACTAGCCGCCCTTGGCGGCCAGTTTGGTCTCCATTAAATGTAATGCTAAGCATTGTATCACGTTAATTTTATTCATAATTTAATTTACTTGTTCAATCCTTCGCCAAAAAAGAAGATACTGATAGAGAAACCAAGAACTCGATATATTTATGTTAGTCGGACGCAGGTGGTAAATCGCCAAACATTGTTCCTGTCGCATTTTTTCGTATTTCATTAATTTCATTTAAAGTATAATCCCTTCACTCATTTTATTTAAAATACGCAACTTCAATTTAAAACTGAAGCATTTAAAATTCTTAATTTTTACTTATCTCTTTAAAAAAAAAAAAAAAAAAAAAAAAAAAGAAAGAAAGAAAGAAAGAAAGAAAGAAAAGAAAAGAAAAATAATAAATGATATCATAAACCATGGCATTTAATTTAAACATCAAATCATTACGGGAAGAGTTGAAACATTTCAACAGTCAAATAAAACTATTTTACTGTTTTTAAAGTTTTAATCTTACACCTTTTTAGCAATTAGAAATAAAATGATATATCAAAGCATTGTTTTAATTTACCACGCACGAAATAAAAAATGCTAACTGGTAAGTTAAAAAATGCTATTGGCGAGATTCTTACCCGGCTGACATAAAAGTTCCAAAAATTCTTTGCGATCATGACAACTTTTATGTTAGTTTTACTCGAAAAAATAATTTTGATTGAAAATGGCTGCGCATATGAAAAGCGTAATTGTTTGTGATAGTCACATGGCCTGAACTACTATAACATAGATGAAATGATGGCGGTGGGACAATATTTGGCGATTAATCACCTGCGCCAAGTACCAAAATGGCGCCTGGCATATAAAAACGAAGTGGTCAGGACTGACTAAGTGCCCAGAACTGTTGATGACAGTCACGTGACTTAGGCTATTATTACAGAGATATGAGCGCGCATAAACTACTGTGTAAATAGAGGCGGCATTTTTTGCCAACAGGTAGGATGTCCTTTGACTTTGGAGCCCCTTCGCCTTATTTCGAACTGCAGTGATTAAGCAAAAATAGACTAAGTTTTGAATAAAGCATTGTGTTGAGTTTACGAATCTATCTGTTAATAAATCTAAGTCATTTTCTTTCAATTTATAAAAGTATTAAACTGAAAAAAAAAATTTATATTACGAAGTAGTTTATTGAGATTGTGTTTATGTTTTTGCACACCTTTTTACTGAATTAAATTTCGTTTATGAATCTAAAGCAATTGTTTAGAATTTATACTGTTTGTTTCAAGAAAACTTGGTTTAAGATAATAATTTTACATACACTTGTTAAATCCAAGCACAACTCTAATATTTGACTTTGAAATATCTTAATGTATTTTGATTCGGAATTTCTCATGGTGTTTGAATTGAAAAAAGTTTTTAAAATAACGAACTAGGAAAGTATTAATTTTTTAATGCAGCTAAATTTTAAATTAGTTGAAATTTCTTTGAGGGAATACACACGTTACAGCATAAACAACTATTTCAAATTAAAGGAAAATATTTAATGATTTCTAAACGCAAAACCTGAATAAAAAGGATTACACATACGCCGTGTAAACGGATATATCTGGTTTCCAAACTTGTGATGGAGAAACGTGCAGTATTGTGATGTTGTCATAGTCTGCAGGATTCCAGGTTAAGTATTCATCGATCCATTTCTAGAATAATAAAGCAAATACAGAAATGTAAGGAAAAGGAAAGCTGACATTGTGAAATATTTTAAATTAGCAGACCCCCTGTATTGTTTGTCCAAATACTGTAAGCATCCCAGATAAAATAAGTAAGAATAAAATAGTCCCAAAAATACAGAAATTACTACAGCTATCAGCCATATGTACTGAGTGCGCTGAGTACCATGTGCCTTATAAATTATCGAAATCCACGTAAATCACAATTATATTAATTACTCTCCTCAAACGTTCTTCTGTGCAATAGCGTATTCTAAACATAACACTGTCACATGTTCTGATTTGATTTAGCTTTTATGTTTCAACAGAAATTCCCCTTACATAAATGCACCAGTGTTCCGTAGAGTACCTTTATAAGAGATTAGTGATATATACACAGATGGAATGATGAGGTTCGACGTATTTGTCCGTATAATTGTGGCTCCCGTTACAGAACTTAGTGATAGTTAATTAGTTCACTTCTCAATGAATATTATTTTTACAGTTACAAATTTTAAATGCTGTATTGGCGAGGTTGACTCGGGTAGAATCGAAACATGTAAGCAGTAAAATAAACCTATTTTTACTGTTTTTAAAGTTTTAATTTATGCCTTTTAGCAACTAAAATTAGTATCAAATATGTTTTGTACTGTCTGTATTTATATATTTTTTTTCATCGAGAGCGACACTAAATTTTGAAAAAGCAAAATTCCTATTTGTTTTCATTTCTTCTTTCTGTATTATTTTCTTTTATTTCTTGCCTCTTGCTAATTGGATTATATTTGCCGCTTCTCATTATTTTTTTTTCCATTTTTTGATCGTCCGTGGGCTGTTTGGTTTTTATATTTTCACTTCATTGTGTGGATTGGCAGCATAATTTAATTTTTTAATGGGTTGGGTTGGGTTGATTTTTGACGGCCAATTATCTACACGAGGGATATAGGCCCGGGGGAGTGCCCTCCGTGGGGGTCTTTCTAAGGGAACCTAATCCGTATTAACGCATGGAAGATCCACGGCTCGAAGAAAACCACGAAAACTCCGAACGATTAGGCCGACGGGCGCGATTGGGATCGAACCCAGCACCTCCCGTCTACCAGCTTCGAGAGCAGAACCTCTCGGCCACTGGTGGGGCAATTTTTTAATGGGATTCTTGACGACTTTAAGGGAACCTACTTGAAAATTGTTACGTTTGCCAACTATTTGGATTCCAACTTCGTTTATCACCAAATTTAATCCGATGATCACATCTTTTTCCAATACAATATCATATGCAAGCAATTTTAAAAGGTAAGATTTTGTTGATATAGGAAACCCGTCAACATATATATTTCATACATAAAATATCTAATTGGTTTTACAGTTACTCTGCTGACACTAGTTAACGAGATATCATCTGAATACGAATTTGGCGGCCGAATATTGATATACATTCATAACTGATTAAGGAAAGATCACTGCCTGTATCGGACAAAAGATTTGCTTCTTTACTCTTGATATCAATTACTTTTTTCGTCCTATTAGGTTAGACGTATGTTCGTTCACAGTTGTACTAATGCTAACTTCTTTCTGTACATGAGAATTTTAAATGTGATGTTAGTGTTTATAATTTCGATAGTCTTGAGTTGAATGTTAGCTAAAATCATTATTTTTATCATTACTTCTTTTACTTTGGTATTGAGGATGAAAGAAAGATTATGAATTTTCACATTTTCTTATTTCAGGTTTTGGATTTCCAAAATTGCATGGCTTCTTATTTATTGTTCTGATACTGTGCCGTGCAGCTTCATAATCGCCAGGTTTACTTACTAGGATATTAAAATATTTAATCTTTAGGAGATCATCGATCAAATGTTCTTTCATTTCAACAGATAATCTTCCCTTAATTTGACCCACCACTATTAATTCTTTCAAAGCTTCAAAATCATTTTCCTGCATACCGTTAACACATTCTTCCAAATAATTTCTAAATTCAAATGACAGACAGCGCCAGTTGGCGGAATGATATATTTTATGAGAGATAAACTTTTGTTTGAATTCTTCCGGCACGTAAATTTAGTAAATGGCCAATAGCAAATACCCAATTTTCTTTTACGATATTCATCCTAATGATTTGTCTTTAGAAAAGAGTATATTGATGATAATATCGCCCTTTCCGTCAAAATGTGTCATAGATTTAAACAAATAAGGTTGCTTATCTGAACAAGATAATGCAGAACCGTCTGTTACACTTTTCAAATCACTTTGGAGCTCCAACTTTCTTAATTCACACCCCATCTCTACCTTATTTTCCTCTAATCTTCTTTCTGCTTCTTTTGCTAATTCTCTTCTTCTAATCTTTTTTCTGCTACTAATCTTCTTTTCCTCTTTCTAACTACTTTTCCTCTTCCAGTTGCTCTTTTCTATCTTCTTTTTCAGCGCCAATGACTTTGAGTCGAGCTTTAGCAAAATCGTCTTCATAACCTTCCTATTTAGTTAAAAAATTGATCAAGTCAACAATTCTTGGTCTCTGAGGTACGACTAGACCTTGGTCTTTGCATAAGGCTAATAAATCAGCTCATCTAGTTTTTATTATAAACATTATTTAATTTGCTAACGCTTCAACGGGGCCCAAATATCACAAATATTGTTAGATCTGATTACTGAAAATGTCTCCTTGTAAACACACTTCAATAACTAGAACAAAATTTTATTTCTGATTCAATTTAGTTTTCTTATTCAAATCCAGGCATAAAATATTGACATTTTTTAAAATCCTGGCTGAGCGCCTCAAATTAGTTGTGGGATTACGTTGAGTGCAT
The DNA here is from genome assembly GCA_963932465.1 of Maratus speciosus. Lineage (NCBI taxonomy): Eukaryota > Metazoa > Arthropoda > Arachnida > Araneae > Salticidae > Maratus > Maratus speciosus. The sequence goes on along the minus strand of OZ010800.1, from coordinate 412,571,612 downwards.
TACCGCAACAATGAATACGTTCAAATACAAGAATAAATACTAACGTTTAATAATACAATTAAATATACCGAGAGATATTATATTTTATAGGGTGGCTACTAAATACTGTTACAAATATTCAGTCATTTTATTTTACAAATATAAAATATAAAATGATAATTACACTAACATGATGAACATCAGAGATGAAAGTTTACCCGGAAATAATTTTAATAAAATTGAACGCCATCTTTATCTATTGTCAAAGATAATCTCTTATGCCATTGTCTGACTGCGGCATGAATCATTTTAAAAGGTAGTCAGTACCATTCACGCAATATGGAAGCTTTGAGAGAGTCCAAACTTCTGTGTTTGTTGCTATTTACTTTAGCCTCTAAAATCCCTAGACGCAATAATCTAAAGGATTTAGATCCGGTGAAGAATGTGGCCAATCTTCTTGCCTAATAAAGTTCGGACAGGTGTCAGGGAGCCAAGCCTGTGTTGATTTATTTCGGTGCGAAGATGTAAAATCTTGCAGAAATATCCAATTCTTTTTGGGATACAACCTGTCAGCATGTGGTAATAAATGTGTAGCCAATATGTCCTGTTTGTAATATTAGCATTGATTTTTATCCCTTTATCGATGAACTTCAAAGGCAATTTTCCACTGTTTGACACTGCAGCCCAAACCATAACAGAATTCTTGTTCTGAAAGCGTTTAACAATTCGAAAGGTTTCAGGTATATCCTCGAGCGTTGCTAAATATACGATATCATTTTAGCATTATAACACTGTTAAGTGCAAAATAGCTTCCCATCAGAAAATATTATTCTGTCAACACTTTTCCTACCATGCCGCATCATCAATTTCTTCCTTCTTTGTAATTTTTTATACTTTGTGCAGCAATCAATCCTTGAAATTTTCTTTTGCGATAAGGGCAATAACCCAGATCTTCATTCATAATAACTTGCATAGTTCTGCAATTCACGTTCTCTTCTGCAGCCATTTTATTTGCAGAACGTTGTGGATTTCTTCACACCTTTTCATGAATTCTTTTGATGCGCTCTATTGTGAGAACTGAGCGTGGACGACCAGACCTAGATCGATATTTACATAGCTATTAGTACCCAATAATCGATCTATAGTTTTATATATAAATGTTTCATAAAAACCAGGGCATTTTAATTGCTTAAAGGTCTTACCTGAGGAAAACCTGCGATCAAAGAGCTGTTTAATCATCATTCTTTTGGCTTCCGTCTTTAAAATAATTTTAAATATTCGCTTTATAACCAAATTCGTCTGCACTAATAGAAGCTTGCCAAACCCTAAAATAGAGAAATAAATTGTTTTCCCAAACGATTAAAATTAATTCGTATTTTTTGGAGTGTACCAGTATTTAGTAACCACCCTGTAAATACACAAGTATTAAGGAATCATAATCGGCATGTTCCCTATTCGATAAAACACATCACTGCAAGATTCTAAAACCCTGCGTAGAAGAAAACAACCTTCCCTTTCGGATGAAACCTATAGAACTAATCATTTGTCCATCGTGCTGTTTCTTCACGTGTATCGTGATTCATAATCATGCTTATATGCAGCTCATGCATGTTATTACCTTATTCATTGAGTTAGAACAAATCTGGTGGTTGATCTTCAATTACAATATATATATATATATATATATATATATATATTACATTCATTTTTTTATATTTTTTATCTTTTTAGTAATTAAAGTATTTCGTTGTTGCAGTTTCACAACCAGTAGCATATTTAAATGAACGCACATTAACGCTTTATTAAGTCCATTGATTTTGCAACTCCCAAGAAGTTATAATCAAAAAAAAATATTTGGAAATTTATCTTTTGCGGTCGTCTAATAGAAAACAGCTTTATTTTTTATTTTATATGGTTTTATACAAATTTACACTGGTCATCAAAATTAAAGGATAATGAGAAAAAAGTATGCTCACTACGTTAATGTAGCAACCAATGTCCAATGCTACAAATATTTATGTTAATTAAACACTATTAAACTCAAAATTGCACTTCCGCGCATACGTTAGCGTCGGAAATATGCAAATTAGATGATTGACAATGTGGTGCGCAATAGACGTATGTTGGAATTCTGGTCTGTAGTGTTGTTCAAAGTGAATGTGATGTCTAAGTGTGATCAGTATTCATTAGTTATGGCTCAAAGGCATAATTTAATTTAACGTTAAAAGTGGCGAATAATTGGTAGAATCGAGGAAGGTCAAACACAAATGGAGGTCGCTCGAGGTCGCCCAAGAATTGAATATCCTTCAAAGTGTCACATCATGTGCTTCGAGCCGTTTTTTAAGCACTGGATCAGTTGATAGACAGCCTGGTCAATGGAGATCAAGAGCAACAACTGCAAACGAAGACCGTTTTCAGCCATTGTGGCTCAAAGAAATCGCGAAGCGACTATATTGTGATTCTGTTTGAGACATTCAGGCTGACACAGGAACTCGAATTATCCCTTCTACTGCGGTATGAAGGCTTAACGAGGATGGACTGTATGCGAGAAAACCAATAGATCGTTTCCCACTCACCCGAGCTTCCAAAGGGGCCTGTTTAAACTGTTGCCCTCGTCATATATCAACGGAATCAAGAAGACTGGGCTCAAGTATTGTTTACTGACGGTGCCAGATATAATCTGAACATTGATTCTAGACGTGTTTTGATCTGGAAAGAGGAAGGAACACGCAACTTACATTCCCTTGTCTGTGAAATATCTCGTTCGAGCCCAGTCTTCATGGCTCCATTGAACATGACGATGGCAACAGTTTAAACGGGCTCCTTTGGAAGCAAGAGTGAGTGGGACACAAACTATTGGTTTTCTCGCATACGGTCTACCCTAGTTAATCTTTCGTACAGCAGTAGAACGGCTAATTCGAGTTTATGGGGCAGCCTGAAGGTCTGAAACAAAATTTGCAGTTGCTTCGCGGTTTCTTCGAGCCGACAATGACAGAAAACGGTCTTTGGATGCAGTTGTTGCTCCTAGTCGCTCTTCACAAGGCTGTCTATGAACGGATCCAGTGCTTAAAAAGTGGATACAAGCTCTGGATATGACACTTTGAGAGATATTTCTTTAAATGTTGGGCGACATCCATTTGTGTTTGACCCCCCCCCCCCTCAATTCTATCAATTATTCGCCACTTTTGATCTTCACTTAAATGATGCATTTGAGCCATAACTAATGATTACTGATCACTCTCAATCACCGCATTCACTTTAAACAACACTACAGACCAGAATTCCAACATACGTCCATTGCGCACCATATTGTCAATCACCTAATTTGCATATTTCCGATGCTAACGCATGCGTCGAAGTGCAATTTTGTATTATAGTATTTCACTGATATAAATAATTGCAGCATTGGGCATTGGTTGAAACATTAACTTAGTGAGCATAATTTTTCTCACTATCATTTAATTTTGATGACTAGTGTATAATTAAGTTCATAAAATATTAAAATATTGTATTTTCTTCGCAAGCATACCTGCGAAACACAATACTTATAATTATAGCACATCAAGATGTGAGTGAAAAATCGATTATAAAATTCCTTTACACACAAAAATCAAGTTAAAAAAAAAAAAGTGTAATAATTTTCAATTTTGACATTTTTAATAGCGTGATTTTTCTTGTTACAGAATGAACAAAGCCAACTGAACAGCCTAGAGACATGAATAAAGCTGATGAGTATTGACAACACATATTTCTGATTACAAAAATGTTAATTTATTTTTTATTATTATGCATTTAGAACATAATGCATGATATATTATTGTTCTGGTGAAAAAAGGAAGCATTTTCAGAGTTTAAATTTAGAAAAAATTTGTACTTAAAGCTATCTTAATGATTTAATAATATTAAATCTAGCTAACACAGAGAGAATCTGCTTATGAGTAACTTATTTTTTAAGAAAGTGATTGATCTCATTGGTTGAAAGAAATTCAGTTTGTATCACTAACGAAATGTTTACTAGGTCTATTCTTGTTATTACATAGTAAATAGCAACTTTCATTTGTGTGCAAATGTGTGTCTTCTGCACTAATATTAGGGTTTGAAGAATATATTTAAAGTTTGCATACTTATTTATTTATTTATTTTTTGCTAATATTTATTTTTGAACACGATTATGGGTTTTCACATATACGTTCCACTGAACTATTTTTTTTTCTATTCGTATTGATTTTTAAAATATATTCGCTGACATACTCTTACACTAGGATATTATCAAGAGTAATATACCTGAAAGAACAATTTTTGTAAATTGTAGTGGGATTTAATATAAAAATAGTCACTAATCCTGACCTGTAATAAAAGGGTTAAATAACAAATCAAAGAAATGTGAACCTAACTAATTTTGATGATTATCCAGAGTGAAATCTTACTTTGCTCCGTGTTGCCAAAACAAAACTTTTTATGATTTTAAGGCGACAAGGGACCTAAAAACCCATCTTTTAACTTTTTAAAAATTTCACTTTAAATGCTATTCAAGGGCACACTATATGCATTATGGCGTATATCACAATAAATAATAATAAACAAATTTTTGGAAATAATAAGGAAGTTTCTTGAATATTTTAAGTGTTACGATACGAAGAACTTTTCAAAACGCCCCATGCTCTTGTATATCAATTAAAATCCCCAATGTTCTTGAAACAAGCTTGTTTTATATTTACAAACAAGCCTGTGCATCAAATGTTATATATTTGAATATAAAGGTGAGAAAAAAAATATTCTCTACATTTTATGACATTTTCAGCATTTTTGCATATTAATTCTGCAATTAACTACCTTTAAATTTTCCAACTATATTTAGTTTAAAAAAAGATGTACAGTTTTATGATATATATGACAAATAGCTGCAAAATGTATTGGAGATTTTAATTGATATGGAATGCGCATGGTGCATTTTGAACAGTTCTTCATATTTATCAAGACCAGTTTCCTTTTGAAAATTCATCATAGTTTACTAGGTTCCACTGCGAGGATGGAGTGGATATAGTAGCTTTTAGTAGCTAGTTTTTCTTATCAAGAGATTGGAGCTGATCGGAATGCAGTATCATTGTTGTTGAAAAATGGCTATTGTGAATTGTTCATTTAAAACAGAAGACAGAACAACAGCAATGCTATTTGGTGCTTGGTGTAATAAGTAATAAGTAATAATAATAATAATAATAATAATAAATCTAAAGCTAAAATGTTTATTAACATTTTGTCCTCATTTTGTCTTTCAAACAAAGGAAAAACAAAAAAGAAATAACTGATATATGTAATTTTAATTATATATATATTATGTGTATTTTTTTTATTATATATATATGAAGATTATGCACTCATGTTTGTGAAAATTGCAACACCATGAAGGAAAGACGCGATTGAGTTGAAAATTTCAGAGAATGCAAAGTATAGTGCGTTATGCAAATGTTCCGAACTTTAAAGTCACCAATTATGCGGGGTCTGAGCAGCGCCCTCTGGACTGCTGCTGAAACCGTATAGATAGAGGGCTGTAGCGGGATGTTGAGATTTGTCTATGTTTATCTGCTAGTGGTAAACGTTAGGTGAGACGTAACTATGCCTCTTTGACGAAAGAGGGCAACACTTCAACAACTGGCAGAGTTTAAAAGGAGGAGAATCATTGACCTTCATGAAGAAGGATATTACTATCGGGCAATAGCAGCTCCAGTGCAGCGTAATCCAAGCAGCAGAGTAATCCAAGTTTGGAAGCAGTGGACCGAAGGCACGCATCTGGGAACACCAAACGTAAGGTTTATGGAGAGAAACTCCCAGAGAAAAAGTCGCCACTGCCATTCAACGAAAACGCCCCCAACGAAAACAAGCCCAGAACAGCGGGCGATTATTTAAAATTTTAAAAAAATCACAAGAAGGTGTAATCTACATGGTAAAAAAAATATATACAAAGTCAGACATTTGGTACACGCGAGCTGATAAACACACCAATAGTCTTTTAAAATAAAACTTATACTAACTATCACTAATCCAGCCTAGTTAACATAATAAATCTTCTACATAAATTTATAAAACTAAAAATGTAAAAGCCAAGTACAAAGCTTGAAAAATTATTACTAATATGCACAAAATTCTGCAAGTTTATAAATTTTCTTGCGTCTCAAACAGAAAATGTTCACATAATTACGGTCTTTGTACTAATAACTACCCAGGTGAAGTAATTCAAATATAGTTTAGCATGCATAAAGACTCAGAAACACTAATACTGATATCTAATAAAAGAATACAAAAGAGTTCAATTTATTATAATTTACTTTCAGTTTCTCATAATTTGAGGGATGTAAAATTGTTCGGTATAAATTCTGTCTTAATGTTAGGTCTCTATCGAAACGAAAATGGAACTGCAGTAATGAACACTTTCCAAATATACATATAGTGCAATACATGACCTTTGACACCACAGTGACACAGATTTGTAGTTTTCTTCCCTATGTTTTAAAAGAATTGTGGAAAACTTCCATGGCCAGTTAAATAAAATTGTAGTACTTCTTTTGTACATAAAAAGTTCGTATCAACAGTTTTAATAATAGAGTAAGTGTGTCTCCCAACCTCAGAGTTCTGCCATTGTAATTGCCAGTCCTCTAATTGACGAGTCTTGAAGATAGTCTTAATGAGGGAAACAGGAACCACCAAGTCCACACTAGTATCCGAAATATCATCTTGGTTAACACTCTTGGCTAAGGAATCTGCACGTTCATTGCCAAATAGGCCGATATGTGCTTTTATACAGCCAATATACAGGGTTTTACCCGGGTTTCTTAAGGTAGTATTAAAATATCTTTAATAATAATATTCATAGGGTACAAACTCTGCACAAAGCCAATGTTGCAGAATTACAATCTGAATGTAAAACTATGTCTAAAAAGACTGAAGAAACAAACCATTCAATCGCATTTTTAATCGTAAACAGGTGAGCTTCATAAATTGAATTATAATGGTTCAGTTTTATCTTAAAATCTTTGATAAACCTTCCTCTAAAATATACCGCAAATGCTGCAGATGCCCCGATTCCATTCTAGAACCGTCTGAGTAAATAATTGGATATGGGCTTAACCCCTTCGGGACGAGCGTCTTTTACAGGATTTTTAATCTTTTGTCACCGGTTTTTTAAAACAGAAATTTTTGCCTCATTGAATCTGGAAAATGCTCGGATTAAATAAGGCAAAATTTACAATTTGACTGGTGAGAATAATCCCTGTCCCCAAGGGGTTAAAGGAACCACAGTTCGAACATCTATGAAAATAATATCTAATTTATAAAATAGTGGAAATTTATAAGAAAGAGACTTCTTCATGAAATTATTTCCTGTACAGGTTCTATCCTTCCATGTCAATACTTCATTATTATGTAAAATATCATAACGTTTAGCAGCATAATTAAATGAAAGAAAAATAGGGATAATTCCTGTAACTAAACACAATGCATGAATCGACACGTTTCTGTAAGTTTTTAAGTGTGTCAAAAGGCCAGCTCGCTGGAAGTATTTCAATCTTCTAATCCCATGTGATTTTAAATCTGTGTACCATATTTCACACCCATATGCTATCTGGCGTTCCAAAACCAGTTGGCACCAACATATCCTATAATAAGTATTGAAATCTTTATGTCATCTTCCGGTTTTATTAATATCCAAAGTAAAGTTTCTTATATTTTCTCTGACAATTTCAAGGTGGGTCATTTAATCGAAGCCACTATCTATATAAAATCACAAATATTTTAAAATATTCTTTACCGGAATCGACTCATTCCTAAGTTTAAAAATAGTGTGCCTTCCAGTGGCGTACCCAGGATTTTATTTCGGGGGGGGGGGGGGGCTGACTTAAATTTCCATAATGTCCTATATCTTACGAAACACGTTGAATTGCGTTGTAAAGAGAAATCATTTTCGACAATAAGGCCGTAGCCAGAGGAGGGGGGGGGGTAGGGATGATTCTGTTCCGAATTTTTCGTAAATTTCAGGTAAGAGGTTCCACAAAAAAAGTAAAAAAATCGGTCATCAGTCCCAAAATTCGGACTTAAAAAATGTATTGTGATTTTTGACAAATGGTCGGCGAAAAACATCAATTTCATCAATCGTTCGAAGAAAAAAATCTCAAATTTCCTTAAAGGATCGCGGAAAAAACCGAAATTTTGTCAAAGGGCTGCCGATAAAACGCGAATTATGTCAAAGGGCCGCGGATAAAACGCGAATTTTGTCAAAGGGCCGTGAAAAAACGCAAATTTTGTCATAGGATCGCGAAAAAAAGTCAAACGCGGAGGAAACGCGAATTTATTCTATTGACCGCTGAAAAAACACAAATTTCCTCAAAAGGCAGCAGAAAGAAAGCTAACTTCGACAAATGATCGCGAAAAAAAATACGTGCTCCGTCAAAGGGCTGCGGAAAAAATGTGAATTTCATCGAATGAACGCAAAAAATCGTGGATTTTGTCAAAAGACCGCAGAAAAAAATCGTCAAAGGACCACAAAAAACGGAAATTTCATGAAAAAGATGCTGAAAAAGCGCGAATTTCGACAAAGAATTGTGAAAAAGGTGCAAATTTCGTCAAAAAGCCACTGAAAAACGCAAATTTCGACAAAGGATCGCGGAAAAACGACAAGGGATTGCGAAAAGTAAAGGTGAAATTCGTCAATTGGCCGCAGATAAAACACGAATTTCGGCAAAAAAACCGCGAAAAAACCGCGAATTTCGTCAAAAATTAGCAAAAAATGCAAATTTCGACAAAATATCGCGACGAAAACGCGAATTTCGTCAAAGAGCCGCGGAAAAACGCGAATTTCGTGCAAAGGCTGCGGTTAGAAACGCGAATTTGAATCGCGAGAAAAACACGTATCTCACCAAAGGGTCGCAGAAAAAAGCGAATTTCGTCAAAGCATCGCAAATAAAAAATTCCGTCAAAGGGCAGCGGAAAAACGCGAATTTTGTTAAACAAACTCGGAAAAAGTTGGAATTTCGACATAAGACCGCGAATTTCGTCAAAAAGTCGCGAAAAACGCAAATTTCGACAAAGAATCCCGGAAAAAACGCAAATTTCAACAAAGCATTGCAGAAAAAACTCGAAATTTCGTCCAAGGGCCAAGGGAAAAAACGCGAATTTCAAGAAAGGATCGCGAAAAAAGGCACGTATTCCGCCAAAGGGTCGCGAAGAAAAAGCAAATCTCGCCAACGCATCGCAAAAAATGCAAATTTCGTTAAAGAGTTGCGGAAAAACACGAATTTCGTCCAACGGCCGCAGTTAGGATCGCGAAAAAAACACGTATCTCGCCAAAGGGTGGCGGAGAAAAAGCAAATTTCGACATAGGATCTCAAAGAAACGCGAATTTCGTCAAAAAGACGGAGAAAAACGAGAATTTCGACAAATGATCGCGGCAATAAAGCAAATTTCGTCAAGGGATCGCGGAAAAAACGGAAATTTCGACAAAGGATCGTGGAAAAAACGCAAATTTCGACAACGGATCGCCGAAAAACGCGAATCTTGTCAAAGTGTCGCGGAAAAAAATGCAAATTTCGTCAAAAGGAAGCGAAAAAAACTGCGTATTTTGTCAAAAAGCAGCGGAAAAAGCGTTAATTTCGACAAAGAATCTCGGAAAAAACTCAAAATTTCGTCAAAGGACCGCTGAAAAAACGCGAATTTCGTCAAACAGCAGTGGAAAAAGCCCAGACTTCGACAAAGTGTCGCGAAAAAGACGCGTATTTCGCCAAAGGGCCTCGGAAAAACTCGGATTTCTTGATAGAATCGAAAAGAACTACGAATTTCGTCAAAGGTCTGCGGAAAAAAGCGCATTTTGTCAAAAAGACGCGGGAAAAGAGGGAATTTCGACAAAGGATTGAGAAAAAACGCGAATTTTGCCATAAGCCGCGGAAAAACGTAAATTTCGACAAAGAATCGCGGAAAAACGCGAATTTCGTCAAAGAGTCGCGGAATAAACGCAAATTTCGACAAACAGCCGCAGAAAAACGAAGCGAATTTCGTGAAACGATCACGGGAAGATGCGAATTTCGTCAAAGGGTCTTCATAAAAACCTGAATTTCATTAAAGGGTCGTAGGAAAACACGGCGGTCCCTTTAGAAAACGCCACATATACAAACAACTATGTTTATTAATACAGGTATAGTTTTTAAGCGGAAATAATATAATGAACTAACGTTTCAAAAGTCTGGTTAACCCGAACCCAACTTGCAGGAATGTACACTCAGCCTGAAATCATTTTCGACTATTTTGGGAGGGGGCTGCCACCTCATTTGCCCTCTTTCATTTTTTTGTGTATAATGTAGTATCACTGTGTACTTATATAGGACGAAAGAGAAGGGAACGGCTAGTCTGTTGAATAATAGGAAAAAAATGCTAATTTATCTCAAACAAGAAGGAAACAAAAATCAGCACTATTTTTTTCATTTCATTTTCGACTATTTTGGAGGAGGGGGCTGTAACACCATTAGTCTCTTTCACCTGTTTGTGTATAATGTGGTGTCACTGTTCACTAATATGGAACTAAAAAGAAGAGAGCGACTAGTCTGTTGAATGATAGGGGGGAAAATACAAATTTATCTCAACAAAAAGAAAAAAATAAGCATTTTTTTCATTTGATTTTCGACTATTTTGGGAGGGGGCTGCAACCCTATTAGCCCCTTCAACTTTTTTTTAGTATAATGTAGTGTCACTGTGTACTAATATGGAACTAAAAAGAAGGGAGTGGCAAGTCTGTTGAATGATAGGAGGAAAAAAGGCAAATTTATCTCAAACAAGAGTAAGAAAAAAAAATCAGCACGATTTTTTCATTTCATTTTTGACTATTTGCGAGATGAAGGGGCTGTCATTCTATCAGCCCCCTTCCCCATCTTATAGTATGTTGTGATGTCAATGTGGACTAATATGATGTTAACGAGAATGGCTACTTCGCTGTATGACAGAAGAAAAAATTACAGATTTCTCTAAAAAAAGTAAGGAAAAAACATTTTTTTCACTTAATTTTCGAATATATCAGGAAGAGGGGGGGGGGAGCTGTAACCCCATCAGTCCCCTTTCTCTTCTTTGGTGTCAATGTAGACTAATATGGGACTAATGAGAATGGCTAGTCCGCTGTATGACAGAAAAAAAAAAATTCTAAAAAAGAAGGGGAAAAATCAGCATTTTTTTCATATCATTTTCGAAAATTTCGGGGAGAAGGGGGTCTGTAGCCCCATCAGTCCCCTCCCTTGGGTACGCCCATGGTGTCTTCGATCTAGAGTATATTTACCCATCAGTATTGAAACACAGTTTTCCCCATTTAACTGAAGATGAAGGTGAACACATTGTTCTTCAAAGGCACTAATCGCGGACTGAACACATTGACCTCCAATTCTCTTCTCGTTTCTGCACCTTTAAACACGATGAAATCATCCGCATAGGATATAATGTGTCGGCAATCCTGTGGATAGTTTTTAATCATCTGCCAGAATTAACCAGATCATAGGGTCTAAACATGAGCCCTGAGGGTATCCCCTGTGTATAAGAAACCTCATTATTCCAGATGAAAAAGCAAATTCAATACTCTTGTGGGAAATACAATTGAGGACGTGAATTTCAAAACTCGCCTTATCCAAAATTTAAAAAATCGAGTTTTCCCTACCAATCTATTCTATTGGTAAACGTGCACTAAAAAAACACTATAATCTGTATATTTTTATCCTTTGTTTTTAGGTACTTAAAATATTGATTTGGCTTCAAAACTCGCCTTATCTACTAGAGAGTTGGCAACAAAACTAGCTTTATCCCTGTACATGCGTAGACCAACGGACGACTAGCTTATCAGCTGCTATCACAGTAATTTCCTTTCATTTCTCTGAGACCTGTTGCTATTTTCGTTTAAAGTTTTTACCTGTTCTATTCATACAAACTAATTAAATAAGTTTTACAGCATGTCTTATGTACAACGAACAATGAATAAACAATTAATTTTGTGGGGGAAGGGGGAAGAAGAGAAAAAAACCCCGGAAACATGGGCTAGTAAAGAATGCACGCAAAAGAAGATTACAATGTAAGTTGAAAATGGAGAATCACTTTCTATATTTTTCGCTGTCAAAACAGATTAAACGGATTTTTGGTGTTAATTTCATCGCATAATATTCCATGTTTTAGGAGAAATAGCGGCAAAACATAATCAGTCGTTTAATCAGTCGTTTCATAAATTCGTTTCATAAAATCATTTCATAAATTCGTTTCATAGAATCGTTTCATAGAATCGTTTCATAAATTCGTTTCATTAGGATTTTATATATATAGGGTAGATAATGTTCAAATTGTTCTACTAAGAGAAAATGACTCATATCATTGATGGATGGCATTAACCTCTCCCAGCAACAGTATGCGTGAAACAGCAACTACACGAGGTTGTCTTACACGAGGTTTGTTGTCAACTAATACAATTATGTTTCAGAAAGAAAGGGATATTTTAAAGGTTTAAACTTTAAAATTGCATAAAACACGAGGCAATATGTGCGCATAATTCAATTTAAGCACGATACACAGACAAGTAATCCAACAAAATAACAAATTATTAAGGATATTACTAGCTGAAATTAATTTCAATATAAAGTGTTTGCTTTTAATTTAAAGTGCCAAAATCCTCCATTTATTGAAAATAGCTCAATTTTAACTTTCAATAATAATTCAATTATGGTATTAAAAATTAAAACCAAATATTCTCTTCAGTTAAACAATTTTTAGGTAAGGAATTTTAAAGAAATGTATGGCGAATTAAATGATGAACTTCAACATCATTTGTATACAAAGCCTTTGCATTATTTAATTAAACGCAAATCTACACTAAGTCAAATACTCTTTAAAAAAAAATAGAACTTTTATTACTGTCCAAAATGGTTTTGCCTATAAAAAGCAGGTACTGTCTGTGATGATTCATAAACTATGAATTAAATAGATGTATTACAAACCATTCTAATCAAAATCTACATTATTTTAAAACATTTAACAATCTTGAAAAATTCCAAGAATTAAGAGACTCAATGTTAATGCTTTTTGGTAGATTTCATAAGAAATGCCACATATTGCAGTCGTTACCATGGTGCGACTTTTGAAAAATTCCTTCATAACTTTTCATTATATGACCCCAGGAACACAAAAGCACCCCCCACCTAAAAAGTTTATATATATATTATATATATCAGTGGCGTGGCGTCCGGTCATCGCTGGATGCGGCGATGACCAAGCAATATTTTAAAACTCTTAATAAGCTTTTAAAACTCTACGATCCAGTTTTAGCAGAACATTTGGAGTTCATGTATAAATGAAGGTAAGATTTAAAGTTTCTTTTTTGAACATTCAACCATTGAATTTTAGAGTTAATAATTTTTCCACCACAAACTTAAATAATTGCGATGACCACCGAAAATTTTCACGCCACGCCACTGATATATATGTATGTACTAAATTTTGTCCGCACTATAAAAGTCGCAATTCATTGCGGATCGTCTTCAAATTCACCAAAAACTTTGAGATGGCTCGGCGGAGATTGCAAATGGGAAAAAGCGGCCCAAGGGGGTGGAAATGGGGAGGGTTAAAAATTTTATAGCATGATTCTGATAAAAACAGCTCATATAAAAAAAAATAACATGAAAATTTAAACATTTTTTGTTATAGCAGTTGCCAAAAAATAAAAAACCACAATACAATTCTTACCACAACACTTACTTTTCTATTGCAAAATCTCCTCGAGAAAAATGAAAATGAAGTAAATAGTTTGATGAATTAAAAAAAAAAAAAAAAAAAAAGGTGAATACTACGTCATAACTTTTCTATAGCAAGATTTCCACGTGAAAAATAGTTTGTCGAATAATAAAAAAAAAAGTTAATGTTGCGTCATATTGGAAATATAATGGACTTGAGCAGGGGAATATGTAACGTCATGCGAGTTTGAAAAAACGTATTGAAACATTATAAACACCGAATTATGGGAATATTGGCATATTTTAATAGTTTGAGGTTATCTGAATTTGTTTTTGCCTTTTTTAAATGTATTCCATATATACGTGTGTGTATGCGTGTATATTATAAAAATGAAATTAAAAAATCGTCAAAAACGGCCAAATAAAATTGTTAAACTGTGTTTATCTATAATCTTGATATAGTTTTTTTTTTAGTGAAATTAGGACTTAATTTCAAAATCTACCTCTGCTTGTAGGCCGAGCCGGCATGAATTTTTTTTTTTTTTTTTTTTTTTTTTTTTTTTTTTAAGATAATGTTGTATCTGAATTTGTAAACTGAATTGATTGTATTAGCAAACGTTTTCCATGAAATCTAAATGTAGACGTTATTCGTGGTGTATTATTAAATAAAAAAGAAAAGTGCCCAGCTAAACTGATGGCATTGAGCTCACAGGCTATTCACACTAATTGTATATTATACTCTTATTTTAAAGAATAATGTCCCTAAAAAAAAGTGAAGGGGAATTATCCCCCGTTTCCCCCTTTATACTTAACCAGTGAACCTCCAAATCTAATCAGGAAAGCTCCTTAACATAATAAATCAGTATACCAAATTTGGAGCAAATCCAATAATCCTGCAAAAAAACCCATTTATCTAAATTAAGAGGGTGGACTAGCCCCCCCCCCCTTTATCCTTAACCAATGAACCCCCAAAACTAATCAGGGAAGTTCCTTAACATAATAAAACGGTATACCAAATTCGGAGTAAATCGAATAATTCTGCATGAAAAACTCATTTATCTAAATTAAGAGGGGTGGGCTAACCCCCTTTTCCCCCTTTATCCTTAACCAATGAACCTCCAAGACTAATCAGGGAAGTTCCTTAACATAATAAACCGGTATACCAAATTCGGAGCAAATCGAATAACTCTGCATGAAAAACCCATTTATCTGAATTAAGGGGGTGGACTAGCCCCCTTTTCCCCCTATATTTTTAACCAATGAACCCCCAAAACTAATCAGGAAGTTCCTTAACTTAATAAACCGGTATAACAAATTCGGAGCACATCGAATAATTCTGCATGAAAAACCCATTTATCTGAATTAAGGGGGTGGACTAGCCCCCCTTTTCCCCCTTTATTCTTAACCAATGAACCCCCAAAACTAATCAGGGAAGTTACTTAACATAATAAGCCGGTATACCAAATTCGGAGCAAATCAAATAATTCTGCATGAAAAACCCATTTATCTGAATTAAGGGGGGGTGGACTAGCCCCCCTTTTCCCCTTTATCCTTAACCAATGAACCCCCAAAATCAATCAGGGAAGCTCCTTAACATAATAAACCGGTATACCAAATTCGGAGCAAATCGAATAATTCTACATGAAAAACCCATTTATCTGAATTAAGAGGGGTGGATTAACCCCCCTTTTCCCCCTTTATCCTTAACCAATGAACCCCCAAAACTAATCAGGGAAGTTCGTTAACATAATAAACCGGTATGCCAAATTCGGAGCAAATCGAATCATTCTGCATGAAAAACCCATTTATCTGAATAAGGGGGGGTGGACTAACCCCCCTTTTCCCCCTTTAACCTTAACCAATGAACTCCCAAAACTAATCAGGGAAGCGCCTTATCACAATGAACCTAGGAAAAAATTTTGAAGCAAATCGGATGTTTCTACCAAGAGTTATCGCGTTACGTACGTACGTACATACATACGTACGTACACACAGAACCGGCTTGCACATAAGCTCTCAGGCTTTGACAGCCTGTGAGCTAAAAACCAGAAATAATATTTTTTGTTAGTACAAATCTGTTTGCGTTTATTTTTGGAAAATTTTGCATCACTTTTTCTAGTGCAGAGGCATTTAAAATTTTCCAACGATATCATACAGCACGATCGTGCTGTATAGTAGAGCTCAGCCGCATCTTTTACGTTTTGAAACATTATGAAAAGACAACAACTCAATTACAATCCAAACCAGAAAACATTCAGTGATGAATGATGGCTTGTTGGAAAGCTCTTAATTTCGGGATGTGCCTTTCGAAAGTCGGGTAAAAAAATATCCAATATTAAGGGAATGGCACCCGTTTAAATTTTACATAGCGTTCCATAATTTAACAATATAGAAATATCTGCTTCAATCTTTCTTTTCTGTTGCCACATCCTAAAAAGCGGCACAATAATTAAAAAAAAAGTGATAACACGCGTATTTTGTATTAAATAAAAATCAGATTTTTTCGCTATATTTTTGCATTTTTCAAATCAACGTCATTCTAATCAGAAAATGAAAATATGTCCTATATATATGTAAAAACTTTAACTAAACACGTGTTAAAATGACGCAGTATCTTCATTTAGGAAAAAATCAAATCTTTTATTTATTTAATTTAGGAAAAAATCATTCATAAAAAAAAAACAATTTAGGAAAAGATAATAATAAAAAAAAATCGTTTGCTAGGTATGACGTCAATTTCTGTTTAACTGACATAACTTTCTAATGATGTTTATTCTGAAAAGAGACTACTGATATTCTGAAATTAATCGTTGTTATTATCATCCATAAAACGAAAGATTTATTTTTAAGTCATACGAAAGAAATTTTCAGTAAATGCTAGTTCATTTGGTTGTATTTATTGCATTTTCCTGCGTATTGTCAAGGAAATCGTATACTTCTATTGCACGCGCCAAAGAAAACATGCATTTTAATTTTAAAAGCTGAAACACTTTACTCATTACGTCATTATAACGCCAAATGAAATTCAATTTCGCGAGTTTAAATAAAATAATATTGTTGGACCGAAATTAATAATCTAATACAGGAATGGCGAACCTATGGCACGCGTGCCATAAGTGGCACGCTGCAGATTATTTTTGGCGCGGCATAGATTTAAGTTTTACATCAAAATATAGTAGAATTTCACAAAATGCATTAATTAATATAGATGATGTCTGTGTCACTTGAATCCGATTAGTTCGGTTGGTTGTGATTGTCACACAGATTGAAGAAATTGAAATATAAGTTAATTTATCCTAATCTAGCTCAGTGTTGGCTCAGAAAATTTTGAGAATTAGAAGATTATCGCTAAACAAAAATTAAATGTGTAATAAGCAAAAATGCTGATTTTAAAATTACAGCAACTTGGAATTCAACTCCAGACACTAAAAGCTATAGATTCTTGCGCTTGCTATTTTGACAATTTTTTCTACAAGACATTCTTTTCGTGAAAAAAAATTAAAAAATTCAACTAAAAACGTCTTGTCAAGGTGAGTGCAATTAAACTTGCATTCTATCGAAAATAACTAAGTACAAAGCGGATATAAGTTATTTGGCATTTAAGTTAAGACAACAGAAATAATATTTTTTAAATAAATTTCTACAGTATAACATCAAATATCACCTGTATTTTTTTAATGCTAGAAACAAAATTTTAAGTAATTTTGATTCATTATTATTTGATCCATTAAATTTTTTTATTGTTGGCACGTCATGATCACGTAAAGTATATTTTTGGGAAAATTTGGCACGTGGACGTGAAAAGGTTCGCCATCCCTGGTCTAAGAGCTAGCAACGTTTTCGTCACTTGATTTTAGCATGGCTCATTTTTCTATATGCTCTTCCGTTTTATGGTGTAGTATGTATGCGAACGGTCTGGCTGGCGGCAGACGTTACGTTTACCTACGGGAGAAGGGGTTATGCAGATGAAAAAAATTCAAAATTACGTCATTTCAGCAAGGCTCATGTTTCTATATGCTCTTCCGTTTTATGGTGCAGTACGTATGCGCACGATCTGGCTTTCGGGAGACGTTGCGTTTACCTGCGGGGGAAGGGGTTATGCAGGTGAAAAATCTTCAAAATTACGTCATGAAACAATTCTGACATTCCTTGTACCTTTCAAGGCCAAGGTTGAGAAAGGTTGTATGAAGGAATGTCTTTAGTTTGTTGGCTAGAAAAGTAGAAATATGGCTTTTTGGATTAAATATTCCCGCCTGTGTACAAACGTTACATTTCGATATGTTAATTCGTTACGGGATAACACACACTAAAATAATTTTACTGAAAGAGTGAAATAAAAGCTGCCTTCATATGTTGATGAAAGTGTATTAAATGTAATTACTGTAAATTTTATAAAATAATTAATGTTTTAAGAGGTAAAACAAATCGTTGCATATTTTCTAAGGAAAAAAAACCGCCATTTTTACAGAAACTGTTATACAATCGGAAAATAAATATGAAACGCTTGATTTTTCCCTAAAAAGAAATAGTACTGATGTATTTTACAATGTAGAGTAGTAGACTTTTTTTAAAGCGCATTTAGCCAAAAATATAATGGGGGACAAAATGAGGTGAGATTTACCCCACGCGTGTGTTAACGTAACAAAAATAGGTGCATGTGCTTACGGTTCAGTTAATTATGCCCTAAACGACGCCCGGTAACATGCGCCAATTGTCTGTAGGCCCAATTATATAATTTATCCGTACCAAATACACCAGTTGTCAATAGACTCTTTCACGTAATTTATCTCCTTAATTAATGCATACTTTACAGAGGACACCTACTTTCCTATTTTCCTGATTTTTTGATCAATGGTTACAGTTAGATGTAAATATGTTAGTCATTATCGTGATATTTTAGTTTGACCTTCGAAATATTATTAAAAATATCCAATATTAGTAACATTTCTCATATTATTTATAGGTGTATTGTATAATATATTCAATCACTTTTGATAATTTTTCTGCATTCAGTCGTTTTCAGACTTTTCTTAATTTTAAATTCCCTTTAAGTTCCAAAAACAGAAATTCTCCCTTTTTATAGTTTTTTTCGCAGTTTTAATTCATTTCTTACGACTGTTTCTTAACCTAGCTTTTTGAGTGTTTGAGGGGTTGACCTAGGATACTGCATAGTCCCTTAAACCAGAGGAGCGTAGGTACATAGCTGAAAAATTCAAGCGATCACACTATGTATAAAACTTAGTCTAAGGACTAGTCTGGCGTCAGTCCTGAGTAAAGTATAGGTCAATATACCAATATGGGGTTTAGCAATAAGTATGGGGTCATCAGATCTCTTGAAATACACTGGTGAACCAATGTTCCTGTTATTTTTTGATTGGGACATTTGGTTGGGCCAGTTAATTGGGATTATTTTATGGTTAGTTGGGCGGTTGTTTGGTTAGTTGAAGTTGGTTGATTAAGTTCCTGAAAGGATCTGAAAAAGATGTGAAATGATATAAAAAACTGTTGGAACCAGAGAGAAAAGTAAAGCTCGATCTAAAAAATTGTCAAATAGTTTCAGTTTAAAAAAGTAAGTAGTGCGCAGAAAAGTAATGGAATCAGATTATCTGTAAAACTCATTAAATTACCCAAATTTTTGTTGATAGCTGAAAATGTGGACTGAGCTTTACTGGTGCTTTACATTCAAAATCATATCATCCACTCAAAATGAGTACTGGGTATAGTAAACAGAATGTGTAGTTATGTGCAAAAAATTTCTGTCAGGCCCAGAATTGTGGACATGATTGCATCAAGTCAAGCTAAACTCCACAAAGCTGAAAGAATGTAAACCATGAAGTAATATTTTAAGTATAACATTAATATAGTCAAGTTGCTGAGGAATTGTTGTTATTAACATTTCTGACATAAAACATGTAGCGTAATAATTTTTATTTCATGTAATTAGTGTGAAAAGGGAGCCTTATGTCATTGGACTTAAGCCAGACAAGTAGTTAGCATATGGTTGAATCGTATTTGCTTAGGGTTTTGGGCTTATTTTGGACTTTGATCTTCCAGGCTTATCAGTGACCCCTGGAATGGAATTTGGTCCATACTTCGTACTGAACGATCTCTCATGTTTTCGATATCTGTCATGCTCTCGCTCATTTCCAAATCACCCTCTAACCTATTCTTATGAGCCCAAATTTTTAAACTGGTTATGAATAATTGGAATTCAGAATGAATTAAAAATGCATTTGCTTCCCTGATTGATTTTAAAGCACCAGTAAAGCTCAGTCCACATTTTCAGCTATCAACAAAAATTTGGGTAATTTCATGAGCTTTACAGATAATCTGATCCCATTACTTTTCTGCGCACTACTTACTTTTTTAAACTGAAACTATTTGACAATTTTTTACTGTAACTTTTTTAGATCGAGCTTTACTTTTCTCTCTGGTTCCAACAGTTTTTTATATCATAGTTTAAGAGTTTAATAAGTTATGCAATAAGGTTATTTTATGCAGTGCTTGAAATATATCTTTTCACATAGAACTACATTTCAGAGAAGGTAGAATATTTTGCTTGCAGTTAAATGAAAATTATTTGTTGAGATACTTGGAAAAGAACTATTCTTAAACATGTTTAGCATAATAAAAGAGGACTTTTAGAACTTCAAGACATACATTTGTTAAGAATTTTAAACAGACTAATTTTATATCGAAAAAGAAAATAGCAAGTAAAACCAATTACTTTAAAGAAATCATCATATGACTAAGGATAAAAACTTTTAATTTCATTTAGAAATTTTAAAATACTGTTCATTAACCGTTCATTCCGTACTATTCGTTTAATTAATACTTATGTTTTATTAAAGAAAAGAACAACCCTATTTTTACTTAAAAAGAAGATGAAAAAGAATATTAAAGGAATTATTTTAAAAACGTTACAAGTTTGCTTTATTAAGTTTAATCTTACTTATCGAAAATAATGTTTAAATTGATAATAATTATTTGTTAAACAAGTACATGTAAAATGTTTTACATGATTAATAATAAAAATACTCGTTTCAGATGTTTAGTTAAGATAATCTTCATTAACCTGGAAAACATATTCTGAAAGTTGAACATAAGAAATGTCCTAATGTTAACAATACGGATTAACCTCCTTTAAGAACCTTTATTATTTTAAACATAATGTTGACCAGTAAGCAGTCGTGAGAGAAAAAAGAAGAAAAAACATTTCCTTTTAATTATGCATATGTGTGTTTAACAAATTATGAAAGTGGTTTATTATCTATTATAAGCATGTATTTGACAATGAGTAAACTTTTAATTATTTTTAAAATTTCAAACGTAAACTCTTTTGTTTTTGAAAAGCAATCTGTTTTTAAACATATTTTGGAAATTGAACACTATCTCTGTTTCTCAGAAACATTCTTTAACTAGAAAAACATTTCCAAAGAATATGTTTGTATGTTTTACTAGATTTTGATAGTGAAAAATGCTGTTTTCAACATAATATTTCCCTTCTTTAACCAAAGGGGTCGTTCTTAGCTAAAACAGAAATTTGATAAATTGAGTACTTTGTCTCCTAATAGGTGATGTTTTGAAAAAGTTTCGGGGTCATTTACAGCCATAATCAGCGATGCAATTATTTTTATTAAGTGGAATTTTTTCTTTATTTAGTATTGATACATAACCGTGCATTTTAAATCCACCATATATACATATATCTATATCTATATCTATCTATATATATATATAGGTTGATATATACATATATGTACATATGTAGCGGGTGAGCCAAAAGTTCGTTACAACTTTAAAAACTCATAAAAAAGGAAGAAATTATGATAAAGAAGTGCTGTTTGCAAGAAAGGGCTCGCAAGGAAGTCGGGTTTTTGTTAGCAGCAAAAAAAAATTTAGTTAAAAAATCACATGTAGAGGGCGCTGAAGACCCGAAACACGATGATCAGGGCAACAATACGCGCCATTCATTTATTCTTCGAATAAAAAATTTTCAACATGACCTCCAGAACATTCTACCACATTCCTATTGCCCTGTTCATTGTGTTTCGTGTCGTCAGCGCCCTCTACATGTGATTTTTTAACTTTTTTTTTTTTTTTGCTGCTAAAAAAATCCGACTACCTTGTGAGGCCTTTCTTGCAAACCGCACTCCTTTATGATAATTTCTTCCTTTTTATGAGTTTTTAAAGTTTTAATGAACTTTTGGATCACCTGGTACATAAAAGTCTAATTAAGGAATTTTATGAAACGACAGAATAAACGAATATATGTTAAATGCGGGGTTTATAGAACACTGGAGGTAAATTTTAGTATGTTGTTACAGTCACTTACATCATGTTTTTATTTCTTTAAGAGGCCGTAAATAGCATTTATAAAAATATGAAAAATCAGTTTTATTTGAGCTTAGTTACTCTGTTTCCTTCCAGGGTGCGCTATAAACGTAAATGACTATAGCAGCGGATCAAGATTACCTATCTTGAATACATTCACGATACAATGGAACGTAAGAAAAAATCAATTTTACTTTTTTTTTTTTTTTTTTTTTTTTTTACTCTAATTCCTCCCACAGTGTGTTATAATAGTAATAGTAAATTGTGTTGAATCACTACTACTTTTCTTGAATACTGCCATCATACAATGAAATATAAAAAAAATATTTTTCTTTAAATTACTTAATTCTTAAACAATTCTACAAAACATAATTCAGGTATAAGAATTAAAATACACGCTTTTTATAAAATGACGTCATTTGCATCCGCTAAAACAATCCGCTTTTACAATCCCGTCTTAAACTTCGTCTATAAAAAAGTACTCATATGATAATCACTATCACAGAATAACAGAAAATATTCTTGACATAGCCCATATTTTTGTTTCAACTTTTTTTTCAGGTTTTATGAGAAAATGGCAACAAAAAGATACAGTATCTCCTATTTTCGACTATTTTCCGTTTACTTTCAATGACTTTCAGTAGAAATGAGGTACTTTTGTTGCCACAATAAGAAAAATGGTGTTAAAATCTATAAAAAAATTAATATCTCAAAAATAAATTGAGATACAAACAAATTCCATTTAAAAGAGCATTTTTGTCCTTACACGACGGTTTAAAAATTTAAAATGGGCGATGTTTAGAAGTTTAAAAATTTGCAGTAGAGAAAATTGCAAAATCAAAATCTTATTTCAAATTTCAAGATGTTGCCATTCGCAAAATGACGTATGCGTTACGCACAGATATGTTTGTCCTTTATAACATAGATTTTCTGTTGCTGTTATCTATACTAATATTATAAAAAAGTAAATTGTTTGTATGTTAGAGGTAATCTCTGGAGCTACCGAACCGATTTCAAAAGTTAAGCCCAACTTAGAACATAGGCTATATTTTATGTCGGTGCCACCACCCCAAAGGGGGTGCAGGAACAAAAAACGTTCTAAAAATGCAATTTTTGTGTTATGGAAGGACCTAGAATCATAAAATTTGGAATGGTAATTACTTAGAAGATATAAATGATATCTAAGAACATTTTCTAAACAATTCGAAATTTAAAAGAGGTGAAAATGCACAAAAAGCGTTCTAAAAAACGTTCTAAATGGCGGTTTCTACACAATCTCAGGAAATACCAAACCGATTTAAAAAATAATGGTGTCAAAATGATGGTGACAACCCTTGATCCAAAATAGGCTATATTTTATGTCGGTGCACCCGAAAAGGGGTGCAGGAGCAAAAAACGTTCTAAATTACGGTTTTTGCGTTACTGAAGGGCATAGAAATATGAAATTTGAAATATTAGTTACTTATTAGACATAAAGTATCTTTAAGAACAGTTATTAAAAAATTCGAAATTCAAAAGGGTTGAAAATGCACAAAAAGCGTTCTAAAAATCGTTCTAACTGGGTGTTTTCTACACAATCTCAGGAAATACCGAACCTATTTAAGAAATAACGGTGTCAAAATGATGGTGACAACCCTTGCTCCAAGATAGGCTATATTTTAGGTCGGTGCCACTACCCCAAAATGGGTGCAGGAGCAAGAAACGTTCTAAAAATGCAATTTTTGCGTTACGGAAGGGCGTAGAAATATGAAATTTGAAATATTAGTTACTTATTAGCTATAAAGTATTTCTCAGAACAGTTATTAAAAAATTCGAAATTTAAAAAGGTTGAAAATGCACAAAAAAGCGTACTAAAAAACGTTTTAAATGGGTGTTTCTACACAATCTCAGGAAATACCAAACCGATTTTAAAAATAATGGTGTCAAAATGATGGTGACAACCCTTGCTCCAAGATAGGCTATATTTTACGTCGGCGCCACTACCCCAAAGGGGCCGCAGGAGCAAGAAACGTTCTAAAAATGCAATTTTTGCGTTACGGAAGGTCCCAGAAATATGAGATTTGAAATATTAGTTACTTATTAGATATAAATGATTTCTAAGGACAGTTCTTAAAAAATTCGAAATTAAAAAGGGGTAATAATGCGCGAAGAGGGTTCTAAAAAACATTCTAAATAATGATTTCCACTCAATTTTGGGAAGTATCAAATCGATTTCAAAAGTAATGGTTGTAAATTGATGGTGAGAGACCTTGCTCTAACATGGCTCTGTTTTATTTTTGTATCACTACCACCTTGGGGTTGCAGGAGAAAAAAAGTTCTAAATTGCGGTTTTGTGTTATAGAAGGGCCTAGAATCTTGAAATTTTGAATGGTAGTTACTTATAAGATATCAATGATCGCCAAGAACATTTCCTTAAAAAAATCGAAATTTAAAAAGGGTGAAAATGCGCGAAAAGCGTTGTAAAAAACATTCTAAATTGCGATTTCTATGCAATTTCAGGAAGTACTGAACCTATTTTAAATAGAATAGTGTAAAAATGATGGTGACAGCACTTGCTCCAAGATAGGCTATATTTTATGTTTGTTTCCACTACCCCAGAGGAGATGCAGGAACTAAAAACGTTCTAAAAATGCGAATTTTGAATTATGGAAGGACCTAGATTTATGAAATTTTTCATGGAATATATTTATTAGATATAAATGATAATGAAATATATAAATGTTTAACATTTTGAAATATAGTATGGTATTTACTTACAAGATGCAACTGCTTTCTAAAAGCAGTCGAAAGAAAATTCCAAATTTAAATGGATGAAGTGAGCGAAAAGCGTTCAAAAAAGGTTCTAAATTAAAATTTTTATGCAATCTTATCAAATACCAAACCGATTAAAAAAATAATCGTGACAAATTTTTGGTGATAGAACCTGCTCAAACGTAAGCTATTTTTTATGTCTGTGCCACTTCGTCCAGAGGGTTGCAGGAGCAAAAAAACTTTCTAAATTGCGATTTCTGTGATACTGAAAAGGCTAGAAACTTTAAATATGGCATGGTAATTACTTATAAAATATAAATGTCCTCGAAGGAACGTCAAAAATAAATTCGAATTAAAAAGGGGTGAAGCGAAGGGGAGGTGCGAAAAGCATTCTAAAAAAGTTCTAAATTACGATTCTATGCAATTTCAGGGAATATAAACCGATTATAAAAGTAATAATAGCAAATGAATGGTAACAATCTTTGATCCTACACAGGCTATATTTTATGCGGATGATTCTATCACCTGGGGCTCACAGGAACAACAAATGTTCTAAAAAAGGCCTTTAAAAGCCTTCTAAATTACTTTTCTGCGGAATTTTAGGAAAATAACAAATCGATTTCAAAATTAAAGTTGGCAAATTAATGGTGACAGTTCCTATTTCAAAATAGCCCTTTATGTTGAGAGAGGTATTAGGACTTGGAATTTGACATGATGGTTAATTTTAAGATGTAAGAAGATGGTTTCTAAAAAATTCAAAACTTCAAATGAATACTGAAATAAGCGTATTAATTGAGCATAAAAGTTTCAAAATATTTTCTAAATTATCATTTATTTTGTTTTATTTCTTTTTATTAATTTAAGTATAATTTCTGCCTAATGAAGTGTAATAATGAAGTTTAGTCAAACTATGTTTTAAATAACATTTTTTTAATTATTCCTAAAAGTATAATTTCTTTTAATAAAAATTTGACATATAAATATCTCTTGGCATGTTTCAAATATTACGCGAGCAAAGCCGCGGGGTTTGCTAGTTGTTATATAAAACTTGTAATTTTTCTTTTATTTTTATTAATGTGATGTTTGTACACGCCCTCTCGCCTATAGAAGCGCGCTCTGTGGCTAAAAGATGAGAATCAGGGAGAACCTGAGATAGCGTCACCTAGGAAGTTGAGCTAAAAAAACCTGTGAACGGCCGTGGGCACTCCCACGCGTAAAGGACAAACGAAACCTCATATGAGTATTGGAATAATTATAAGTGTTATTTGTGTTACTAGTGTTGTTCATCGTGATGTCCTCCGTGTTGTAATAAACGTTTGTGATGTTTGATAATTGGCCAATCTTTATAGAAAAAGCCCACACGCGACCATCTGGTCGTTCATTACACTGGTGTCATAATAAAGTGGAATTTGGCCAATAAGAAATATTAACGTACGGATTATCTTTTTCCTATCCCTGGATTATCTTTTCCTGGACGTGCGGATTATCTTTTCCCCATATTATCCCTATCGGATTATCTTTTTACGGAGGTAAGATTTTATTAGATTACTTTAAGTATGGCAGACAAGCTCTCAAAATTAAAAAAAGCTCGCGGCGTAACTAAAAGTTCTATAACGTCAAGAATTAAAAAAATTGAAGACAATTATGTGTCCGACACGCCAAACTTAGACGATCTTGAAGAAAATTTGGCGATGTTAGAACAGAAAGCTAGTGATTTGAAACAAGAGGATAACGAAATTTTAACATTAATTGATGATTTATCTGAGGTTGAAAAGTTTGCAAAGCGTCACTGGAGTACCAGGAAAAAATTACGCTCTGGAAGTTCAGAGTGAATAAGAAACTAAAACAAAAGGACGGAAAAGAACAGCCCCCTGTATGTCCCGCAAATAATAGATGCGACTTTCCGAATACGGTAAAACTACCGACACTTAAAATTGAGAAATATTATGGAGATATTAAACTTTCCAGAATTTCTGGAACTCGTTTAAAACAGCGGTACATGACAATGAACACCTGTCGAATATTGAGAAAATGAATTATTTATTTAGTTATTTAGGTGGGTGTGCGTATAATTCTATATCGGGTTTTGCGTTATCTGATAAAAATTACATAGATGCCATCGACGTGCTTAAAAAACAATTTGGTAGAAAAGATTTAATTATTACCAGTCATATTAATACATTGTTGACTTTAAAACCGGTTGCGAAATCGCATGACGTCACGTCATTACGTAAATTGTACGATATCATTCAAACCCAGATTCGTAGACTCAAGTCATTAGAAATGGAATCAGACAGTTTCGATGCACTTTTGACTCCCATAATTTTAAAAGCATTACCGTATAATTTATCGCTTGAGTTCAGTAGAGAAAGTGTCAAAAATTCTGAAGAGAATTACGGCGTGGATAAATTATTATCATTTATCCGAAATGATTTGGAGGCTAGGGAAAAACAGACGCAAATTATAAATTTATCTTCTGATTATTCAAGGCCAAAGCACTTACCAGTATTATTACCCGAATTTAAACAGATTAACAAAACATCTGGCGTCAGTGTAGCTGAAGTAGTGTCTGCTTTAGAGAATGTTTGTTTATTTTGCAAGGCAAATCATTTAACTGAATATTGTGACAGATATTCAATTCAAGAAAGAATTAATAAATTGAAAGCTGAGGGTAGATATTTTGCGTGCTTGAATCGAAAACACATAATTAAACAGTGTACCGAAAAAACTAAATGTAGGCTGTGTTTCAAATTACACCACGTGTCAGTTTGTAATTCTTTAGTGGTGA
The DNA here is from genome assembly GCA_963932465.1 of Maratus speciosus. Taxonomy (NCBI): domain Eukaryota; kingdom Metazoa; phylum Arthropoda; class Arachnida; order Araneae; family Salticidae; genus Maratus; species Maratus speciosus. Next base: position 412,544,030 of record OZ010800.1, on the reverse strand, counting down.
AGGGTAATAAATTAGAAAAAGAGAAGCATGGAAATGCGCTGTCAGCTAGAATAATGTCGAAAAATGTATTTGATTTAGGGCGGGGGTGAGAAAAGAGAAAGTTAATTGAACCACTCCAATTTATAGACTTAGAATTTGAGAATAAAATTTTGCGAGGAGTTATCGATAGCGGTACTCAGATTTCAATTATAAAGAGTGATTGTGTACCGGAGCATTTTAGAGTGCCATACGGTTCAATTATACTTAAATAAGCTTTCGGACACGAGTTAAGAGCACCGTTAATAAACATTCCATTAAGCATTGCGGCAGATAAAGTACATTGCAGGGTGTTCCCAAAAATAGTAATAACGTGCGCGATGGTTGATAATTTAATTAATGATCTACTGTTATCTTTAAATGCTCATAAGGAACTAAGCACGATAAGCGAATATGACGAACCCGACACCACAATAAATGATTGTAGTACTATAAATTTACTTCGTACGAGAGAAAACAACGCGGTAGATTTTGATTTAGCTTGCGCTGCTACGGAGGCCGAGCAGGTTAAAATAGGAAATGCAGACGAGAATATTGATAACGATGGCAATGAAAATATCAGAAATTTCACGAACGATTCGGAAAAATTTAAATGGGAACAAAAGATGGATGCATCACTAAATCAGTGTTGGACAGATGCCAAAAAATGAGCGTAATAATTATTTTGTTCAGGACGAACTGTTATACCATCGTGACAAAATATTAGGGGAAACGGTACATCAATTGCTCGTGCCCGATCCGCGTAGAAATCAGTTGCTAGAGCTCGCTCATTCAAGCCCCTGGGGTGGACATTCAAGAAAACGAAAGACCACTGAAAGATTAAAATATTCTTTTTTTTGGCCTGGGATTAAGACAGATGTGAGTGAGTTTTGCGACAAATGTCTGTCCCGTCAGCTTCGAGCGAAAGCAAATAAGTTTGATAATGTACCGATAACCCCAGTTACTCGTACTGACGAGGCAATGCAGATTGTAAATATAGACATAACAGGCCCAATAGAACCGGCAAGTGGAGGATACAAGTACGTACTAACCGCGGTAGACCAGTGCACGCGTTGGCCGGAAGTGGTTTGTTTACGAAATCTTTTTGCTAAATCTACATGCGATGCCCTTTTACAGATATTTTCACGGACCGGAATTCCCAAATTAATAGCTAGCTTTCAAGGTAAAAACTTCACTTCGGCCCTCACGAAAGAATTTATGAAACGTTTAGGGACGTCCCCGCGGTTTTCCGTTCCGGGGTACGCACAGTCAAACGGATTAGTGGAACGATGGAATGGGTACTTAAAGGGATGATACACCATGTTATAAGAGAAAATGCCAGAAGTTGGCATAAACACATACCCTTTTTGTTGTGGGCATACAGGGAGGTACCAAATGCTACAACGAACGTTAGCCCATTCCAAATGTTATATGGTAGGCGTCCAACTGGTCCTCTTTCCATATTAAAGTCATCATGGACCAACGAAACACCTCTACCATTTGGTCAGTTAGGCTTAGTTACCAATTATTTAAATGACCTGAAAATAAAGTTAGAAAAAGCAGCCGAGCATGCCGGAATTTCTTGCAAGGATCAGCAGCAGGCTTACGCTTATTATCACAACAGGAAAGCTAGACATAAAGAATTTAAACCGAATGATCAAGTTATTGTATTAATCCCGGACAGTAATCACAAAATATACGCTAGGTGGACAGCACCAGCTACGATAGTCGAAAAGAAGTCTCCCTATAGTTATTTAGTACAATTCCCAGATAATAGTATAAAGCATTTACACGCGAATAAAATCAGAGAATTAAAAGCTCAGACAACACACATAGGCGTCATCTATGATGATGATATCGATTTTGGCGAGATCGAAAACATCTCGCAGATTACTAAGGACGATCCAAATAACCTCCACCAAAAATTACACGTGGACCATTTAACAGAAGATGAGAGGGAGCAACTGATCAACATATTACGTAGACACTCCAACCTTCAGTCGGGAATCCCTAAAATTGCAAATGTAGGAGAACATAAAATTAAATTAAAACCTGATAACCAACCAAAACGTCAGAAGCCCTACAGAATCCCAGAGGCACTCAAAAGTGAAGTCGACAGACAAATCGAAGAATTATTAAGTTTAGGACTAATCGAGCACTCGGAGAGTGAATATGCTCACCCGATCGTATGTGTAGCCAAAAAAGACTCCTCAGTCAGATTATGCGTGGATTATCGATACCTTAACTCCCAGACAGAAGTCGACTCATTCCCTATGCCTAACGCTACGGACTTGCTCTACAAGGACGCTCCAGCGAAATTCATCAGCCTGTTGGGCTTACTGAAAGGATACTGGCAGATAAGATTAAGTGAATACTCCAAACATTTAACGTCTTTCGTCACACACCGAGGACAGTATTCCTTCGTAGTCATGCCGTTCGGGCTACGTAACGCGGCAGCCACGCTTCAAAGGTCCATGAATCGCACTTTAGTCCAACATAGAGAATACGCCGAAACGTACATAGATGGCGTGGTAGTCTTTTCCGATAACTGGACTGATCACCTTAAGCATCTGGACGCTGTTCTGACAACCCTCGAAGAAGCAAACCTGACAGTAAATTTTCAGAAATGTGTGTTTGCACGACCCCAGATAAAGTTCCTAGGACATGTGGTAGGATCAGGCAGACATGCTCCTGATCCAGAGAAAGTAGCAGCCATCCAAAATTTAGAAGTGCCGAAATCCAAGAAAGATGTCAGAAGTTTATTAGGCCTTCTGTCCTATTATAGGTCCTATATCCCGACATTCTCTGAAATAACCCGACCATTGATTGAACTTACAAAAAAACGTGCTCCTAATGAAATTACCTGGACTGAGCAGTGTGAAACAGCTTTCCATGATCTGAAGCAGGCAATCAGCCAAACACCAATTTGTTATTCACCGAACTTTACAAAACCTTTCATCATACATGCAGATGCTTCGTCGTACGCGATAGGTGCTTGCCTATCTCAAAAAGATGAAAATGACCAAGAACATCCCATTGCTTTCATCAGCAAAAAACTATCGAAATGCCAAGAACGTTATGCCACTATAGAGAAGGAAGCCTACGCGGTTAGTTTCGCTCTAAAAAATTTGAACATTATATATATGGCTCGCAAGTGACTGTTGTGAGTGACCACAACCCTTTGAAATTCTTGACCGATTGTGCATCCCAAAGTGCGCGCCTTCAAAGGTGGGCTCTGGCATTGCAACGGTTTCAAGCCCACATAGCCTACCGACGTGTAAAACTCCACACTAAGGCAGACTCTTTAAGTAGACTATATGCCTCACACTGGACTTAAACGAAAGCGACTTTGCCTTTCAAAAAAAAAAAAAAAAAAAAACTTACGATAAACTTTTGATTTATTTTGTTTGTGATATATGTACCTCCAAGACTTTTCTGAATATGACTTTTGTGGACATTAATTGATTGAACATTATTATTTGAACTTTAAAATATTTATTCTAGAACTCTAACGTATTAATACTAGTATCATAATCTCATATTTTAGAGGATTACTTTTCAAAGATTGATAAGCAGTGCTGAAATCTCTATGTTATTTTTTCTTCGATGAAGTTTTATGATGGTAATGTTTTCATCTAATAATAATTCTGAACAACTTATATAATCCAGTCAAATTGACAGAAATTGATACAAAAATTCTGCTAGAAGATTTTATGTTTTAAAAATGTTTATGGGGATGCTAATAACAGAAATTGTTTTCCAACAAAATATCTCGAGGCTAAACTTTGTGGAGCCAAAAAAAACACGAAAATTTCGGACTTTTTTGCACTTTTGCCTTTAACTTGAAACTTATAAAAGTATTGTGTACCATACTTAATCAAAAAAAAAAAAAAGAAAGATCATTAAATTCTCTACAAATTTGATAATAAAAACTCTTTTCTAAATCCATTACTAAGCGCGCTACGGCTTTCTGAAAAAGACACTTTTTTCTAACTTTGTGGAAAATCTCAAAAACCAACATTTCACACCATTTTTTATTCATTTTATCTTCTTTAATGTAACTTGTTTATACAGTGCGCAGCAAAAGTTTAGACAATGATCTATTATGCTTCTGTACTGAGAAGTATGTAACGAATTGTTGTAACTGAACTGTCATATATTACTGGGGACTTATCCTTTATTCACAAACAATAAATTTAAAATTATACACTTTACATAATATATAATGACAAAAAAAATTAACATTGTGATTAAAGTATATACAATCCGTCTAGTTACAGAAAAATAACCATAAATTAAAATCGAACTGCACCTGCATTGTGTGCAATTAGTGCAAAAATGTGACTTTCCATCGAAGAAACTAAATCCTGCCTCACTTGGGGATCTATTTCGTAGGAAACACGTTCAACAGCTCGAGTTCATTAACAGAGGAGTATTGTAAAAAAAACCTTATGAGATATGATGCCACAAAGTTTTCGATTGAGTTCAGATCAGGCTTATAGGCCAGACGAGAATAGAGAGAATTTGAGAATTAAACCAATTTTTTGTTTGGTATGCAACGTGAAAGGACTAATTATCTTGCTCAAATACATAATTTGGAACAGCTAAAAGTTCACCAAATGGTTGTAAATTATTTTCCAATGTATGTATGTAGTTTTACGCTGCTTGGCTACCAGTGAGGAACTCCAGAGAGATTTGAGCATTAAAAAAAAGTGAGGTTCAAATTATTAAAGAGTCACCTACTTGTTCTCGACTAAAGAAAGTCCGAGGCTCTTTGCGCAAGTTGTGCCAATAGTATGCTCACATATCTGGGCCATCCAAATTCCGATTTTGTTTCGTCACTGAATATCACAGTACACCACTTGGGTCCATATGGCATTTATTTGCGAGCCCACTGCATTCTCGCCAATTTGTTGTGAGATTTCACGGCTAGTTGTTTTATCATTTTCATGTAAACTAATTTACATCTTTCTTTAATTCATCTACAAATCGTATCCGTTGACATATAAAGCTCTGACTCACTTTTAATGCGGCTAGCAATCATTATTCGTCTAGTTGCCAGTTTATGGTTCCTTCTACCATCTCATTTTCTAGCCACACGAGGTTTTCCAGATCTATGTTTTGCTTTGAAAAATCGCCCTTAGACAATACTTGATAGACAGACTTCTTTGGACGATTCAAAGTAGCTGACATTTCTGCAAAAGTCTTTCCTTTTGATTCCAGCTTCCGTGCTTTAAATACTTCATCTGACTGAAAATTTCTAGCTCGCGCCATTTGTATAACCCAAGTATTAGTATTTTTTATTTAAAGGTTAAATATCACTAGTGTCTAAACTTTTGCTGAGGACTGTATTACCGGTTTTTGCATGATAGCAATAACGGTTAATTACAACGGTAACATTGTAAAAAATTTTGACGACATTGCAATTTCTTTTTGTATTTAGAACTTAAGTGTTGAACATTAATAGTAGGTATTTACATGAATGTAGGTAAGAATTATCGTAAGATTTTTAATGTATTTAGTAATTTCGGGAGTGTTTGCAGGTTGAGGGGTTTGGTCTGTCTACCTGAGCTTGAGAAGAAAACGAGCAGGTTGCTTGTTTTCAACAGCTTTGATCTTCTTTCAGCTTGTTGCGACATCATCAACCTGGTTGTCGAAGTCATCGTCGTTGCTGGTTTGGTCGATGGTCTCCCAGGCATCAGCTTCATCATCCTCTTCTTCTGGGTAAATAATGCCGTCCACATTTTCGCAGTTGACCCCTTATAGTTTTTGCAAATCGCCGAATATTTTAATTCTGATTTTTGGCAAGAACATGCTTTGCTGCACCCCTTTTTCCAGCTACATGAGACAGCATGCAGCAAGGATTCTGGGGTTTTGGCACATTTAAAGCGGCTGAACCATCAGACCATCAGACCAGAGAAAGTAACCCCATTCTTCTGGGGGATGTTGTTTCCTAGCCAAGCTTGTACCTGATGAGAACATCGGAGGAAATGATGCTGCGCAGCCTCTTGCGTTGGTAGTAGCCTTGCAAGATGAAGTTTGCTTTTAGTGGCAGATTCAGCAAATAACGGGAACTTCAAGGTGTTCAATGTCTGTGTGGTGTCTATGCAACCCACTGTATAATGCAATAATGAATTTTTCTCCAACCTTCATGATTTCTTGACGGGTTGAATTCTGGTTTATTGAACACACAGGCTATTTTCTTAAGCTGATCATGTTTTTTCAATGTGTTACAAAACTTTGACTTTCTTTGCCTAAAAAGAGTTGATGTTGTATAGCATCCTCTGATTGCATGACTGAAAAGAACATTGTTGTAATTGTATTTGTATGGCATGGTTGAAAACCACTTGGTTTCGATGTTACCTCTTCCTGGTTTTTGGAAAAACAGATTTTTGTGTTGATATCCCATGCTCGTCATGATCACAAGAAAATCAATGTCTTCTCCGACAATACTACACTTCCAAAGGCTTCGGCTCTTGAAATGGCTGAGGTAACAATCATGACATCAGCGCCTTTTTCTGCCTGGTCAGCTTGAATTCTGTTATTTTGAAACCCTGTTTTAAGCAGTGAAATGAAACGATTCGTGTTTCTGTCTTTGGCTAGAAATTTGTCGTGACGGAAGATTTTGATTGACATTAGTTAGTTTTTGTTTTATCGCGCTGTTGTCCTTTTTCGTACGATGATAAACTATGTTGAATGTGTCAGTAATGTTTTCGTAAACGTATTTGTTGAAAAAGTGGTTATTTTTAATTAATCAAATTAATCATTCTTAATTAAATACATTTGTATTACATAATTCTGTTAACAATTTTTAACTAATTTTGCAGTCATATCCCATTATGAAGGAAAAATTAATTGAATTGTAAGAATAAAGATAAATCAGACCATCCTACAATTCAATGATGATTATGAAAATTTTAGCAAGGGCCACCCTACAAAAATAAATATTTTTATTTAATCCTGTGATCGTCCCCCCCCATATATTCACAAATTGCCCCTAATTGTATCGGGCTTAACGATTAGGGGTTGAGCATAAAGGGTGATAATACATCAAACAAAATATGTAAACTTAAGATACAGTTATACTAAATTAAAAATTTTATAATGTGTATATTTATAATTTATAATAAGGCCAAATTCACATGATCTAATGCTACAGCTAATTTTTGGTTAATATTATACGAATTTTCCAAGATTTTTGTATTACTGATTTGAAACAAGCCGTTTTTACATTTGATCCGCATGTGTATAGCTTATTTTTGGCAAAAGGTGAAATTTTAAAGCAAACTGGAAAAGGTTTATTTTTAAACTATCAAAATTTAGATGTGGTAGAAAAACTGAAGAAGTCGTCGTACGGACACATTTAAACGTACACCTAATACCTAAAAAGCGCTATAGACCTAAAAATCGTTCAACTTACGAGAAAAACGTACAATTTGGCAACCCTACCTTCTACCCACCGTTGTTGAAATTTTCCCTCCTTACTTATCTCGTCGCTTCTTAGTTGTCAATAGGTTCATTTCATTTCCACGGTTAGATAGACGGTTGAATAGAATTTCTTTTGGGATTGGAGGCAAAAAATAGGTCACTTTCCGTGAAGTTGCAAAAAAGTGATGTTTTCAAAAAGCCGCGTAGCGCGCTTAGTATTGGGTATAGAAAAACGTTTGTAGTATGAAATTTGTAGAGAATTTAATGCTCTGTCTTTTTGTAACTAAGTATAGTACACAAAAATTTTACAATTTTTGAGTTGTAGGCAAAAATCTGAAAAACGTCCAAAAATTTCGTGTTTTATTGGATCCACAAAGTTTAGCCTAGAGATATTTTGTTGGAAAACAATTAATTCCTGTTATTAGCATCTCCATTAACACTTTAAAAACATAAAATGTTCTTTCAGAATTTTTGCATGTATTGGCCATATTTTCTGACTATTTGACTGGACTAATATGTTATATGTTAAAGTAATCACTATTAAAAAGACGAGCATGAATCGTTTATTTACAGGATATTTTCCCGCTAAATAGTCTTGTTTATTTAGTCTATTAGTGAAAATAGTTGTTAAAACTTTGTGGATTTGAAATGCTAGTCGAAACTAAGCAAATTCAGTGTTTCAGTTTTGTGAAAAATAGACCGTGTTATATAATAATTCAGAATTTCTCTTTACAAGAGTTGATTTAAGATAAAAACAACTAAATCTTTAATATTAAAGTAATTTAAAAGTATATACTACTCATTAATAAATTTATTCTCTGGGATATTTTTACATGATCTAACCCATCCTGAAAAACAAATGTACGAGTTACCGCATATTACCTAAAACTAACTGATGTTATTAAGTGTTGAAAAATTCATACAGTTGAGTTTAATATACACGTTCAACAAACTTGTTAGATAAGATTTGCTTACTTAAAGTTAAAGGTTATATATTCCTGCATACTATGAATAAAAGAAATCGAGTATTCATTGTCATGCAATTAAAATAAAAGGTTATCTTAAAGCACAGAAGTTGCATTTTCTTGTCCTAAATTTTCAGTTAGAAAATGACTTGTGTGAACACATTTTGCATATTATACATTATTATACATTTATTATACCATATAATACCATTTATTATACATCTTTTACTATACACATATTATACCATATTATACACTTTGCGTGTAATATTACACGCAAAATAGACTAAAAATTGAGTAATATAAGACAACCCGTGGCCATTCACGAACATTTGAGAGGAACTTCGTTTTGGCCCTAGAAATTTAGATTCGAATAGTGCCCAACAAATAAAGTTGCTTTACCATGTTTTTTAGTGGCAAAATGAGGCATTTTAACTCAGGGACGGAAGGATAAACTATTTTTTTTTTCAAATATTTTAAGTGCGAATATCGTTTAATTCTGAATCGAATGACACCATCCGCAAGTCGATACGATCATTTTTTACAAAGTTACGACAGGCTTTATTAATAGAAAGTCGAAAATTACACTTTCGTAAAGGTAAAATATGTTTTTACACCAACAATTGATGGTCATTCACAAAACTTTGGAAGAACTTCGTTTTTGCATTCGAAATGAAGATCGGATAAGTCTCCCCCCCCAAAAAAATAGAGTAGTTTTATCGTGTTTTTTTCTGGAAGGAAAGGGGGGGGGTCACTCTCGGGGATGGGAGAGCTCAAATTTTTAAAAATAGGGCAAGTGATCTATCGTTTACTACGTACTTTTTAAGTCTGAATCAAATGACATCATTTACAAATCGATACGATCATTCGTTACAATGTTACGGCAGGTTTTATTAATATAAAGTCATGAATTGTTTTATGAATACATGGATTTTAGAATCTTTGAGGACATTGAAGAAGACTCCTATGATCCTGATTTTGATTACTGCTATTTTGAGGACATTTATTAAGTTTGAGAATATTTAATAGGAACATGTTTTGAACGTAAAATAAATGTAACAAAGCTGTACTCAATAATAAAGTATAATTTTCAACCTTATATTCATAAAAGCAGCGTAACTTTGTAACAAATTATCTTTGACTTGCGAATGGCGTCATTCGATACCGAATTAAAATATACATAATAAACAATACCACACTTAACCCATTTAAAACATGTTGAGTTTTCCTCCTTTGAGTTACAATCCTCCCTTTTGCCCCCCTAACTACGGTAACACAACTTTATTTATTGGGACTCATCGGATCTTCCTTTCAAGTATCAAAACGAGGCTTTTCTGAAATTTTCGTTATTGGCCATCAGTTATCGATGTAAAAAAGTTTTTTATCTCCATTAAAGCATAATTTTCTGCTTTGTATTCAGAAAACATGCCCAACTTTTCATAAAGGATAGTATCCACTTGAAGATGGTGTCATTTGTTTCCGAATTAAAAAATACATAATAAACTATACTCCACTTGACCTACTTAAAAAGATTTGAGTTTCCCTCCCTTACCTGAATTACTTCCCTTCCGTTTGCTTTCCAAAACATGGTAAAACAACTTTATTTTCTACTAACTCACCGGATATTCATTTCTAGTGCCAAAACGAAGTTCTTCCCAAATTTTGGTGAATGGCCATCAGTTGTTTCCGAAAATTTATTTCACCTGTTTCACCCCTATTTCATCTGTACTATAATATATGCTGAAAAACAGATGCATGAATTATATGCTATTAAAAAGGTTGTTGAAAATTTCTATCAAACGTTTTAAAATTCGTAAAGCTGAACAAAAATGAGTGTTTATACATTGTTATACAACAGTATACGTTAGTATACAAAAGTAGAGTTTTTAGATAAAGACATGCAGTTAATTAGAATTCTATTCTGTTAACGCTCGTAAACGTTTGTGCATGTGTCCGTCTGTAAGCGGAAAGGCTTCTCGAAGGGGAGGAGACAAGGTGCAGGGGCGGGGGGGGGGCGTACCGATCGACCAAGAAAAATCCAGGGCCTCTAGAGTTTCAGTCTTCAGAGAAATCGGTGCGTAATTAGCCGAGATATTAACTAAAAATCTTTTTTAACAAAATAGTGAAAGAATCGCACACCCTGCACTTGATTTCTGAGCAGAAGAAAAAGAAGTTGATAATTTTAACTTATCACCAAAAATCATGAAAACTAATAAAGATATCGACTTGAAATTTTCAGACCACAACATACAAGAAAAATGTTTTACATAAACATATAATTCTTTTAAAAAGTCGAGGATAATTTTTCAGGATACAAGCAATAAAACTAGCATTGGCAGAAATAATTTCATGCAAAATCACAGAAAGAACGTAATATGTTGGTGATAATGCTTAAAAACTGATCAAAGTAGAGATCTGCTTTCACGTATTGGCTGAACACATCTCCATTTCCAAAAGGAAAGGGTGTAAATTGAGAATTTTTGATAATCAGCAAAAAATAAGAAAACTAATTATCAATTCAAAAATTTCAGAGCATAAGGTAGAAAATATATTATAATAGCTGTACAATTTTTTGTAAAAATCGGACGGTAATTTTTCTCATTATTAGCGAAAAACTAATGGCGCCAGAGATATGTACTTACTAAATCAATAAAAGCACAACGAGAACAAAAAGGGCTTCACAAAGAAAATTTAAATTAATGATAATTATTTAACTAATTAACCGATTTGGACCATTCAAATGGCTAGAAATATAAATATCACATATTCATGTTTGCGGCATTAAGAAATTAATAATGCGAGTAGAAATATGTCTTAAACTTAATATTACAGATAAAAACTTAAGCTTTCGAATGTCAGCTATTAATTCGGCATTTCTAAACCTCAAATGTGAGGAGAGATGGAAGATTCAAGCAGCACGTCTGTTATACGCCGTAGGCAGCGGAGACCTGAACGAAAAGTTTGTTCTGAAATAGGGTCTTTTGGAGGAAACAAACTGCTTTTCGCGCAACACGTCCGGTGTGTATTTCTAAAGGCAGCCGAGATGCATCCCAGGGGTTCGTTTTATAAGAGATTTGTTTGATTGAAGGCCTCCGCTGACTAGCAGGTGAAGCAAACCTTGTAAGAGCTTTTCTCTTATACTATTAACGCGTGTAGCATGTAGGTTTTGCTCAGCGGGGGAGTTGAGGGGCGCGGAAGGTATTGATCGATGTCGATATTTCCGGTTGTCGTTGATTTTGAATGCCGGAAAAATCTCTCTTTAATAAGCCGAGATATTAATTTAAAACTTAATTAAAAAGCGTTCTTTCTTTCAAAATGGCAACAGAATCGCACACCTGCACTTGATTTCCGAGTAGAAAGGAAAGTAATTGAGAATTTTCATTAGTCAGCGAAAATTAAGAAAACTAATTGAGATATTGATTTGAATATTTCAGAGCACAGCAAGAAAAATATTTTACATCACCGTATAAATTTCGGTAAAATTTGGAGGGCAATTTTTCTTAAGATTAGCAAAAAAAACTAATTGCGTCAGGGAGATATACTTACGAAATCAATAAAAGCAGACTAAGAATGATTAGGGATACGCAAAAAAACTTAAATTAATGATGATTATTTAAATAGTTAACCAATTTAGACCAATTAAAATGTTAAATATATAAATATTATACATTCATGTATGCGGTGGGTTTCACCCGCCAGTGATAGCAAATAATAATGCGAAAATAAATATGATTTAAACGGAATATTACAAAAACATGTATAAAAATCACTTATAAACATATCAAGTAAACTAATGTAAAATAGAAAAGTGATAAAATATCTTTATTAAGATTGACGATCGTTTTGTCGCACCAACGGCGACATTTTCACAATCATTCACGATAGAAATTAGTTCACAAATACTAGGTTAAAATTAACACAATTATTCTAATTGGTAAACAAATCATATTAGATGTAAATTTCCAACTGGGCGAAAAAATGTCCGGATTAGGATTCGAACCCGGGACCTCCTGGCTGAAGCCACCAGTGCTCTGCCATCTGAGCTATCCCGGACGATTCTGGTCGAACTTTTTCACCCAGCTAACCTTGATGATTACAGCATCTGGTTTGAAACCTGGTTCAGCTCAACAGAATAAATCACAGGCAATGGAACTCCAGAAATCGCTGGATACGAAGTATACTGGATGTATTTTATAACTGGATGTATTTTTCGCCCAGTTGGAAATTTACATCTAATATGATTTGTTTACCAATTAGAAAAATTGAGTTAATTTTAATCTAGTGTAATTTCGTATCCAGCGATTTCTGGAGTTCCATTACCTGTGATTTATTCTGTTGAGCTGAACCAGGTTTCAGACCAGATGCTGTAATCATCAAGGTTAGCTGGGTGAAAAATTTCGACCAGAATCGTCCGGGATAGCTCAGATGGCAGAGCACTGGCGGCTTCAGCCAGGAGGTCCCGGGTTCGAATCCTGGTCCGGACATTTTTTTCGCCCAGTTGGAAATTTACATCTAATATAGTTCACAAATAGATAATTTTATTTTTATTTAATTTAATGTTTGCAATGTCTTTCATTATGCATCATGTCTCGTGACATTGTTTACTATGTTCATTGTTTATAAATTATGTGAAAATATTTTCTATCGTGAATGATTTTTTGAAAATGTCGCCGTTGGTGCGACGAAACGATAGTCAATCTTAATAAAGATATTTTATCTCTTTTTATAGCATTAGTTCACTTGATCGGAATATTACAGGTAACGACTTAAAATATTTGAATGCCAGACATTAAGCAGTAGTTGTGTAATTTAAAAGTGAGGAGTGGAAAAGGGATTCAGGCGTGCGCAGCATGCCTGTTTATTGGTGCCGAAGTCATCTGTGACCCGAGCTAAGGATTCGTTTGGAAAGGGGGACTATTGGAGCAAACAAAACGTTGCTTGCACCCTCGGTGACGCTGCCGGAGGAAGTAAGGGCCCATCCCAGAGCTCATTCTGAAAAAGATTTGTTTAAATCGAATGATATAAGCAAAAAAATATGTATGTATTTTATATTATTAAATTACTGGCGCAGCGGTCAAAGCTAGGATTTTTTTTGAACAAAATATAGCTAGTGCTAACTCTGAATAATCAAGGGAAATAAATTATTGTAGTATGAAAGCAATAGTAACTCAAATCTACTGATGTAAAAAAATTAACAAAAATACGAAATATTTTGCGTAAAGAATATCAAGTTTCAGTAGAAAGTTTGTTTTTTCTTTTAATTTTTTTCTGATATAGTTTTCAATACAATACATTAAAGAATAAAAATATTAGAAATCCAGTATAGTTACGATGAGGACAAAATTTCTGTCCGTTGTATTTATAGAAAAATCACTTTTCAATCTTTGGATGATATAGATATATTTAAAATATGGCGCGAGTATTGTAAAATAAAAGATAGTTTGAATTAAAATTTATATAAAAAAGGAAACTTGGTGTGATAAAACTTGCAACAAGTCTTTCTCTGTTTAGATTTCACGCTAGCATTTACGATTGAAAGTCGATTGACGTCTAGTTAAAAGAAAACTAATAAAAACTTTTATTATTTTTATTATTAAGCATAAAAGTAAGCATGAAGCATTATCTTCTAATGAAATTATTTTCATTATTGTTTTAACCTTTTATTTTCACTTAAAACACAACTTTTTTTTCTTTCATTAAAATTGTCACAGAAAAGAAACATATCCTCTTTATTCTCGAAGTGGTTGCAGGTTTGTAGGCTAAAATGAATTTTTAAAATGAAAACTGATATTTTTGAATATATAGTAAGACACAAAATATCGCATTCATATAGCGCATTTGTATATACACATTATAAAAGTTAGCACTGTCTTAAAAAAAACCTAGTAAATTTTTTTTAATTCATCAGTGTTACAAATTGAATTTCTATCAACCAGTGAGATGGGTAATTTTTTTAAAAATATTTTTTTTTAAATAATTTTTTAAAAACAAGATATTGGTAAACAATTTTTCTCTGGGTCAGATAAAAGTAAATTCAATTAAAATATTGAGTTACTTTTAAATTAAAATTTTTCTGAATTCTTAATTGGAACGTGTTTTCTTTTTTCACCAGAACAATTATAATGTTATGCAATTATTCTCTAAATATATAATAAATAACATAAATTAACATTTGTATTGTCAGAAATATTTATCATCAATACTCACCAGCTTTATCCATGTCTCTACGCTAATCGATTGACTTTTTTCATCCTGTAACCAGAAAAATTGTGTTATAAAAAATGTCGAAATTGAAAATTAATTTTATAATTTTTTTTCAAGTTCACATTTACTGCAAAGTTCTTTTAGTTGTTTTCAATGTGCTAGAATGCAGTTCAAACGAATGTCAAATCATATTAAATAATTAGACTATTAAAACACAACAGAGGTGTAACTGATTAAATCTCATTCATTTACGTATTGAAAGAGAAATGCAGTATATTTAATCGAAATGTTTAGACAAGCTTTACCACTTTTCTTTCTTTTTAATCAAATTGAACAATAGAATGAATAAAGAGTTACATGCTAATATCATATAGATACTATAAAACTAACAAATTATATTTTTTATTCCTAAGATTAACAGAAGTCGATAATTTACCTAAAGTTGAATTACTGAGGCTGAATGTTTATGCAAAACCTCTGCAACACACAATATTTGTTTGTTATAATTTTAAGTTTATGATCCTCCATGATGTTTTTAATAACATTTATTATTTCAAAAAAGATTTCTACAATCTGTTACAGGTAGTATACATATTGTAACAGTCATTTGTTTGGATATGAAACTAGATTAGTAATGAACTTAATGTCTCACCCCGAACCCGTTCATAAACTTGTGAATGGTTTCGTCTTGGTGTGAAACGGTAAGCGATTTACGAATCTTATTAAATAATGAAGATACAACGAGATTTCCAGCAGACCTGTTTTTCTGTCTTTGCCGATGTTAACGAAAAAGACAGGCTACCGCGATGCATCCCAAATGTCTTTTTTTTTACAGACCGCTTGAGTGACGTGATGCTCTTTTCGTATATCTGCATTGGTTCATTCGAGCATCACATGACTCCAGCGGTCTGTAAAAAAATATACATGGAATACATCGCGGTAGCCTGTCTATTTCGTTAGCCCCGGTCTTTGCAATATGATTACCAAACGCGCTTGTATGTGCTAGTTACTATCCGCGTCGAAATAGCGTTGGAGTAGAGGCTCTGCAATTCTGAATGCTCACATTACATACGGTGTGACTAGTGTTGCCAGGTCTAAGGTCACAAAAAGCAGGACAGAAAGACAAGAAAAGCGGGATAACGCTTTCTATATAGGGACACAAAAATACAGTACATCCAATGAAAACTGTACTTGTCTATAACGGAAAATATCTCTGTTCCTTACGGAAGGAATATTATACAAATATAACTGCTAAAGCGGAAACCTATTTAAAGTGGAATCTTTCTCTGGTCAATCGAATTTCCGCCTGAGAACGTTTCACCGTATTAAATAAACACAATCATCTTATACAGTCAAATGTGTAAAAGCGTGATCGCTAAGGACCAAAATAAAAATTGCATTTTGAGCAGTTGTAAATTATGGTTTTGATTACGCAGGGACTACGAAATTTTTACATTTCATGTAGTATTCCGTCATACACAGATAGTGTTGCCAGTGGGATACTTTTTAAAAATTCAGATTGTTTGATTGGCACCAATTTTCTGAAATGGTAAAATTCCCCTTGTTTTCGCCTTAAATAATATGTCACTAAATAAAGCGAATTTTACTATTTAAAAAAAGTGGTGTGAATCGAAAAATCTCTGAATAAAAAAATAGTAGCCCACTGGCAACACTATACATAGGTACCGTTTTCAGAAGTTTGATTAATCGAAATACAAAGATTTTACATTTATAAAAGCAAAATAGCTAGGAACTAAAAAATATTCCTTTTCGGCTACTACCCTAGTAGCACAGTTTCGTTTTTAAAACGATGAAAAAACGACAACGCATATCGTTGAAAAGACGGTATTCGTTGACGTTATAAATTCGAAAATATGTCTCGTTGATTCGATTATTTTCCGACGGTTAATTTAGCAAAATTTTCAACGCGATAACAACCGTCTTGAAAACGTTGTTTAAAGCTCAAATATCATAGTTAGTATTACTATTTTTCAACGTTATTTTAATGAGAATAAAAACGTAAAATAATAATAATAATGGGAGTATATCCGCAATACTACCTCGTTAATTTTCCTTTTTTTCAACGGCACTTTAAAAACGTTTAAAATTAAGAATAAATCCGCAATATTGTCTCGTTAGTTCCACTTTTATCCAAGGGCAATTTAATGTCATGAAAAACATTTAAAAATTAGAGGAATATTAAAGGGGAGGGGGCATATAACACTTCATAAGAAAATAACAAATTTTTAAGCTAAATTTAAGATTAGTAATTTTGTTAACTTTCCTTTTCATATTATGTATATATATCTACTTAAACTACTCGCTTATCTACTTCAAAATTGCAGTTTTTTCGCGATCTTTTCAAAATTTACCTTTTTTTTGCGATTGATGAAATTCGCGTTTTTCCCATCATCTGTTAACAAAATTGATTATTTTTCTGTGAAAAATAGACAACATTGATTTTTTTTTTCGGCAATCATTTGTCGAAATTCCAATATACTGTATGTCCGAATTTTCAGATTTATGACAAATTATTTTTTTTTAATCTTTAGAAAATTCGGACCAGAATCACCCCTGCCCTCAGAGATTTCAATTGATAAAAGAGGCATTTGACAATAAAAATGTTGCAGTTATTAGATTTATCAGTTGATTTTCTCAATATTTCTAATATAAAATTATTTTAGCATATTTGAGCTCAACTATAAGTACAAAACATGTTTTGAAATTTCTGCTTTTAAAATTTTGTATTAATCAGTTCTCATATACCATCGTGTTATCTTAAAATACCAGGGTGTAAAAAAATCATGATTTTTTTTTTAAAAATCAAAAAAATCGGATTTTTTTTTATTTATATCAGATTTTTTATATTTTTTTCCTTGTGTTAAAATATTAAACATCTACCAAGAATTAAGCATTTCAAAAATGAATAACCCTCCAATTACTAACATAATCCATGTTTTTTTTGTTTTAATTAATAAAATTTTAATTATGTAATTATAGAAATAAAAAAAAAACTGTAAATTAAAAATTTCTTTAGTAACATATAACATTGTGTGCACTAATATTTTGTAATAATTATGTAAACCAATATTAAATACTGCTTATATTTTAAAGTGATTGATAAATTGCATTTAATTTTAAATTGATGATACAGATTAAATTTTGTGATTATTAAACAATTAACTGTTTAATTAAGAACACAATCTATATTTTTGAAAAAGTGGTTGAAAAAAAGGTGATAAATAATCGTTTGATAAATTCATAAAGCGGCCAATAATTTTACACAGGTTCTAAAGCATATGTATATCAAATTGATCAAAAATTGTAGCGATGTATACAGCAAACTCGCACATAATTTATAAATAGATTACAAAAATTGTATTTTGAAATTTAAATCAGATTGTTTCCCCACAACATTAAAATATTTGAATAGCTACTAAATATTATAATGTTTTGAAGTTATTTAACATTTAGTTAGATGTTTTTTAAATGTATAATACTTCTTTTTACACAGTTTAACATTGTTATAATTAACAATAACAAATATTACACTTTTTACAAGTGATTTAGTGATAATTTTCATTACTGATTATAATGCTTTTTCCACACTATTTTAAAAGATCAGAAAATATGTGATTTTATCATCTGATTTAAATCAGTTGATTAAAATCATTGACACTCTATTGCTATGTTTATTGTATATAAAAGAATGAATAACTTGATTATTAAAAGGAAATTATGACATTGTAAGTTATATTAGATTTAAATATCATTTTTAAATTAAATGCTTTTTATGTTTGTTAGATAAAAACCATGCTTTTTTACAAACTTACTGTACTTAAAATTTTCACAATACTCAGGAATTACACTTAGAAACAATTATTTAAAGCTTTGTTTTGTGTATTCATAAGTCACAATACCTGTAGAAACTTTTCAAATTATGTTCATCTTAGATTTGAATACTTTTTTATGTCATTTTAAACATTCAGAAAATTTTTGATTTTAATCAATGATTTTTTTTAAAAAAATCACTTGATTACAATCATGACTTAAATCGCTGATTTAAATCGTTGACACCCTGTAAAATACACTGAAAAAGAATGTTATTTCTCAAAATTCTTTTTATAAGTAGAATTCTTGTTTCTGAAATATTTATTCCACTGTTAGACTAGAGAGTATCCATTTATCATACTTTCTCAAAATTTATGATAATGAGTGTAGGCTTTCTTCTAACTTTTTAAATTGCTAATTTAATTTGTTGTAGTTTGGATTAAAAATAGGATTGAATACATAAGTACACGTTGTATCCAAATTTTATGGTGTGCTAGTAGTCCTTTTTTTTTTAATGGCTAATACGGAGGTGAAACCACATGTTTTTTTAGAGCTTGAGAATTCTACTTTGGTTCTACAATTACAAAAAAAATTCTTTTTCTCTACGTGGTAATTTGAAATTCTTATTTTTAATATATATAAACACATATTGTAAATATATATATTTACATAAATTTAATATTTTAAGAAATCGTTTTCCATTATTTAACCCTTCAGAGGGATGAAACTAGAAAAATTTACTAAATTTTTTTTGAAATTTTGGTGGGGAAAAGGTTATAAAACTGCTTTTCCACATTTGAAACCAACACCTTTAAAAATTCCGATAGAATCCAACATTACAGAAACAACTTTTGCCCCTGATAGGGTTAAAAATGACTAAAAAAAAAGTACTTGACCAAGCCTCAAAAAATCCTCTGACCCAAACATAGGCAGGCAACAAAATTTGCTATTTTCTTTTCGCAATAGTCTGTCAGAATTAGCAATGTTTTTTTTCCTGCAAATTTCTTTTTTTTTCTGCTATCATTTGATAAATTTCGCATCATTTTTCATTATTTCTCCAAGAAAATCTGAATACTCTATTACATAAAATTTCAGCTTGAAAAGGGCTATTTTACAATCTAAACTACTTTTGTAGAGATAGAGGCGGTGATAGAATTCAAATAATCTAAGAACTCGTTTGCTGCCCAAATGCTAATATAAATGAGATTTTAGTATTGCATATATAGTTTTAACAACTGGTTCGCCAAACTCAACACAAATTAACCAAACCGGCTGAATCCCACCACTGAATAGAGGGGAAGATCTAGATTCAAATTTACAAAATATCATGAAATACTTGGGTACAAGTAATTTCTTTTAAAGGAGATCATGTTGAGGGTAAAATGATTTTTTTTAATTCCAGATTGATACACTCAAATGTTGATAACTTTACATACATATTTGCAAAAATACCAATAGTACAGAATGCATAATTAAAACTATCTTCCTTAAAAATATTAATAGATATTAAGTTAACTTTGAAGCTATTATCTGCAGTAAAATTCTTTTAAATATTGCATGCAAATTGCATTCAAAATTTTCAAAGCCATTTTTGTTAAGATTTAAATATATCTCTTTTTTTGTGTGAAAGCATAGAAAATTATTTCATTCATTGGTATTATATATTTTTTACACAATAGCTTTCACTACTGCACAGTTGCAAATACTTGGGAAAATTGATAGGAAGGGTTGAGGAAGAAGAAATTAAAAAATTATACAACTGTACACAGCAAACTAATAAAACCACTGTCAGTAAAATGTTAAAATTAGTGTATTTTCTTGTGAATGTTTCTGTACCTGAACACAATTATGTAGTTATAAACTCTGTGAAATCTGCACTTTGAAACTGAGGGTATGATGAATTATACATTTTGACGGATTATAGATCATACCTTTGTCTACATTTTACTTTTTTAAATTACTATAAATTAGGAACAAATACACTAAAATTACAATGCAATACTGGTATAGTGTATTTAATAACTAAGATGAAGGAAAATTTAAATTATAATACATTTTTTACCGATTATTCTTTATTTTAAACATTGACAAAACACAATAATAATTTTTTTTTTAGTGTAAATGTATGAACACAGTACTTCTTGCTCCAAGATAAAATTTTGTTACTCAAGAAAACTTAAAATATTTATATCCATTTTATATTTAAGAATTTATTCACTGAAAAAGTGATAACTGAGAAGAAAAAAAAATTAACTTTATGTGTTCAAATGTTAATGACAATTTTCATCGTTAACATTCCAATATGAATGGCAGATAATAGAGAATTGTGGTTTATACATTGGGAGATTTCACAGAATTGACTGTACTTTCAAATGAAGTAAATTTTGTTACAAAAGATCAATATTGAACACAACTTTTAAAGATGCATCAATAATCCTATGGATTACTAAAAAGTGCTCAAAAATGAAAAACAACTTCTAAATATTAAATAGTAAGAAATCAGTAACTCATACCTTCATACTAACAGGGATAATAAACTTTTCAAGGAGTAGAATCATTTTTTATCATTAATCATCTATAAAAGCTTATTTAATAATTCAATGTTAAGAAATCATGACAATAGAATGCGTTAAAGAAAGAAAGCCAACATACGTTTTGCAACCATTTATTTAAAAAAAAAATATATTATACAGATTTATTCAGCATTTTGTCTGAATATTTCTTTTTTAGAGGTGCATATTTAAGGAAAAGTTTTATGCAGTCTTCGACTTTACTCTCATCAAAAGTCTCTCCTACTTTAGCCCGAACAGCATCTGAAAAGAAAAGAGATTAATGAATTAAAGTAAACTCCCGACTATCTGGCTTAACGTGGCGGAAGGGTAGGCCGGAGTGCTATAAATATTTACTCACTTTTGCCCCCCATACACAGGATTATATTTAAAACAAACGTTACACATTTTAAGATAAGTTTTATGTATAAAGTACATACAGTTTTAAAATAAAGTCAACATGTTGACTGGTTCTTTGCTTTTTTTATATCCTGCAGCTGCGGCTGTTTTCTTTAATGAAAAAAGGTTTTATAGAAAATATTTATAATTTAAACCTCCCTTTCTGTCTATCATTGCTCTGATATTACATTCTGCAATCCCTTCTTGCTCCTTCCTATCGTAGATAGCACTTTCCCACGGACGGGAACCTATCTCTCGGTCGTTTGCAACATTCCTCATTTTTTTAGTAGGCCAGATAGTCGGGAGTTTACTGTACAACATAATGAATAGATAAAGAGGCTAAAGAAATATCGCTTGATGAAATTTGCCTATTCTCCCCTGCAATTGATTGATATTCACAATATTTTTCTGCGACCATTTGTCAAAAATTACGATATTTTTCAGCAACTGTTGGGCAAAATTCACTATGTATATCTGCAAACTTTTGAAGAAATTCACAATATTTTCCCTGAATTGTTACAGGAATCAAAGAATAACATGTATGGCAATTTCCATGACTTTTCCTGATTTAATCTTAAATTCTAAATGGGCATAAACAGAATTTATTTACGAAATCCTTTCACAAAATTAATGACATTTTTAAGCAAGCTCTTTCAAATTCAAGTTTTTCCGAGATTAATTGCAAGTCTTTTTTTTCCCCCTGAAATACTTTTCAATGACTTAATAAAATTTTAAATTATTTTTTTCCATACCTTTTAAAATTTTTATGAATACTTTGAAACTCCGTGACTTTCATATCGCTGGGAATACACACAAATGTCATGTATTTTCACAAGTAGCAATACTTGACATTGTTTTTCAAATTATTTGTAAGATTCAACCAAATATAAGTTTTTTTCAAAATTGAATATTTCCAGGATTCTATGATAATTGCAATTTTTGATACTTTTTGGTGAAATTAGCATTTTTTCTGCATTTCCCTTTAATTATTTGATGAAATTCACATTTTTCACAATCGTCTGACAGTTTTTCTGTGATCTTTTCACAAAATAAGTTTTCTCGTGATTGACGCCCAATAGCAGAAAATTCTCCAAGTATCTGCAACAGATATTTCAGGGAGAAAAAATAATCTGCTGATAAGATATTTTTACAATTGAAGTGTTAATCAAACAATCACTTATCTGCAGTGTTTTTAAACATTTTTTAAAACTTCTGCTTTCATATTTCTTTTAATATTCAGCCTAAATGTGCAGTTGGTCACATGAAAGAGAAGGTCAAATGTGAAAGCAAGAGAAACTGAATTTGGCCCTGTTTATACTCATGTTTGTTTTACTTTGCCCAATACCACTGCCCCTCTTCTCCCTCTTAAAAATGTCAAACTATTTTAATGCAAATTTGCACAAATCCTAAGGATAATACAATTCAATGCAAAAAAAAAAAAAAAAAAAAAAAAAGTAGAATATTTGCCGTACTAAAAACCTTAAAATGAAATTATATAAATAGCTATCAGTATATAAAATTCAAAGATTTCTAAGTACTATAAAAATAAAACAGCAAATTTTGCAAGAAATAATAAAATCATTTAAAATTACTTAATAACTGTTTTAGTTTTTAAACAGAATAAGCTAATACAAAATTCTAGCAAAGAAAGAGCTACATTTTGACACTTATTTTTCTTATAATACAACATGTTAAAATGATGTGCATCAATTTTTAGATGTTTTTAATGCTAAATCATTTAATATGTGAATAAAATGCATCATTTTCAGTTGATTATATTATGTTAGGCTCAGTTTGTGACCTTTTGAAAACAGGGGTTAAAAAAAAAAAAAAAAAAAAAACCATGCGTGAACTAAAAAAAAACCCACTTTTATACATGAAGGACAGAACATTTTTTTTTTAACATATTCATTTTAAAAGGGAAAAATAAATTATGTATATTTAATGCATATTTTGGTATTTTTAAAAATTGTACAAATGTACGGGTCATTCCATGTCAAATCAACCAAAAAATTTCAATTTTCAACCTGACCATTTCAGATTTCAATGAAACTGTCAGGAATCATTCTCTCCGGTGATATAAATGAGAATACAATTTTATAATTTTTTTATCGCGTTAAATTTTCATACAATTATTTAAAATTTTGAAAAATCATCATTTTTTGGGTTGCATAAATTTTTCAATTTTGAATTTCTCAAGTTCTATCAGGCATACAGAATTTTATGACCCCTCATTTTAAAGAGAATTTTATAAGTTTGAATTTGAGACCCAAGTTGACTATGCTCAATGAAAAAAATAAATTTAAAATTTAAAAATTTTAGATAGCGTTTTTTAAAAATTTTGAAAAAAATGTATGTGTTGTAATATTATAAGCTAAAATTTCTGAAATTTTTAGAGTGGGATCTCAATGGGATCAAGAGTTATGAAATAAAAACTGAAAATTACCACTCAAATAATACATAAATAACAAAATAGCTAGGATTAGATTGTTATTTGAATGGTAATTTTCAGTTTTTATTTCATAACTCTTGATCCCATTGAGATCCCACTCTAAAAATTTCAGAAATTTTAGCTTATAATATTACAACAAACATACATTTTTTTCAAAATTTTTAAAAAACACTATCTAAAAAATTTTTAAATTTTCAAAAATTTTAAAATTTATTTTTTTAACTGAGCATAGTCAACTTGGGTATCAAATTAAAACTTATAAAATTCTCTTTAAAATGAGGGGTCATAAAATTCTGTATGCCTGATAGAACTTGAGAAATTCAAAATTGAACAATTTATGCAACCCCGAAAATGACGATTTTTCAAAATTTAAATAATTAATTGTACAAAAATTTAATGCGATAAAAAAATTATAAAAATATATTCTCATTTATATCATTAGGGAGAATGATTCCTGAGAGTTTCATTGAAATCTGAAATGGTCAGGTTGAGTCACTGGTTGATTTGACATGGAATGACCCGAACCTAACTTTTCTGTTTTTGCAAAAATAAAACCCATCCACTTAATTTTTAATACACAAATATAAAATGCATTTCTTCGTACATTTCATGCATTGTTTTAATGTTTACAAGCTTATTTACTTCATTTTAATCATTAATTTTTTTTAAACAAATTTTATTTTAAGCAATTCTCAAGTCTACTGCTCAACAAACCGGAAATTCTCACACATTTACTAATTTTTAAACAAAAAGGCATATTGACAGGACTAAGTGATTTGGAATCAAAATGGATTTAAATTTGATAAATTACTTATTGAGTTATAAGCAATTTTGGGTCACATGTCAACTGATTTTTGCGTCTTTATTTTTTTCTTCTTTCTTTTGGAAATACGGTTCAAAATGATAACTTTGACAATATTTTCTGAAAAATCTTATCTTTACCAAAAAGTGAAAACTTTTTTGATTACAAAGTTTCTGAATAACAAAACTTTTTAATTTCATGCTCTTTTGAACAAAGATGAATTAAAACTTGTGATTGAAAGGATTTGTTTTAAAAATCTAAATCGGACAACTGGTCAAATGTCATTAAGTTGATTCCTACAATTAAAATGTAAGACACTTAAAATTTTGCGAATGGAGATATTTAGTGATAAGTAAACAAAATTTCAAGTCTCTCACTATACAGTTTCTGGGAATAAACTCTGTGACAGACAGGGGAATGAGATTAATAGGATTTAGTCAGATGAAGCCATAAAAACAGCTTACAAGAATTAAAATACTGAATGCAACCTCAATTAGAATCCATTAGCTTTTATTCGATATTCTGTTCAATAGGTTTTAGATTTTTACGAATTTAGAGCTAAGAATACAAATTTAATTTTTATATTTATATGAACCAATAGTAAGAAATTGTACAAGAGTTACTCAACATATATGTCACAACATCAGAAAGTTAAAAAAATAATTAGTAATTAAAGAAATACTTTTGATTTCTAGAAGCGGTTTTACATGCTTTTTTTTTTTTTTTTAAGGTAACTTTTTTTTTTTAGGAAAAAGTGGTTTTTTTTAAAAAATTCTTGTTTAACTGGCTGCCATTTCATAATATATAGATAGAATCAAAAATACTATGCATTAAAATCTTAGGCAGAACAAGCTGTGAAAATGTGGCTATTTCAATTTTTTTTATAATTTATTAAATTTTATATCTAAACAAAATTCAAAAAGGTGGGGTTTTTTTTTTTTAGAGTACAGCATATTATACAATGTATTTTTACAATATCTTAAAAAAAAAAACTGCCAAGCATGCTACCAAAATGACCAAAAATGAATCTATGGACGATATGCAAGGAAAGAATAAGATGCAATAAAAGAAAATTTGCACATGGATCATTTTTTAAAATTATTATATAATACCCGATATACCTAATAATTTAAATATTACTAAAATTTTATTAATCAGTAAAAAATATCACATCAATTTAGTTTTCTATTTGTTTCTAAGTACTAACAGACAAAGATATATATATCTTTGTATATATGTACCGTACATCATACAATTGGAAATAATTATTAAAACTAAGTATTCGTGCAGTTAATAAATATATATAATGCAAATGTATTATATTAATGTAATTACTTACTTTAGCAAGATGAAAAGCACGTGTCCAAGATGTTTCACTTTCACAGAAAAAATAAACAACAACACGTTGACTGCATGCAATCGCAATGGCGGTCGAATTTCCTCGGTGGAAAGAAGGAATGGATGGTTGTGCAGAAAATCCAAATTGCGCATGCGCGGCGTATTCCAAAATGAGTTGAGATAATTCAACGTTATTTTAAGGAATTTTTCAACTCGGAAAAATACCTATTAAATCGTTGTAATATAATATTTTCGCTCTGCAGTAAAGAGAAAATAGATAACGATGAAAATATCTATTTTAAAACGATGGGGAAAATAACGAAAATATCGTAACTATGAAACAACGTCTTTTAAAAGTTTTTCCTATGACGGATTTATTTCCAAATTTTTTAGTCTAAAACATTGCGAAATAAAAAAATAATTTTCAACGGACATAAAACAACGTAACCAATTTCCAACAGTTCTGACTTAATTTTAACGCTATAACAGCGTCATGTGCTACCTGGGTAGATATGTATTCTGTTCCTTTCGGCGTAATCATGAACATGTTCCTTTATAGACAGGTTTTGTTTTCACAGGTTTTACGGTATTTAGTTTCACTCGACTCAGACTAACGAATAGCGCAGTTAAGCGTTAAATCCTATGCCATATTTGGTTGGTATTCCGGTTTGGGTGATCTAGCATGGTACTAAAAGGAATTTAGAAGAATTTATGCAACATGAAAAATCGGGATGTTTGACGTCCGACGCAAGGGTTTCGCGGGACGAGTCTTGGAGCTGGTGAAAATAGGGAAATCCCGTGTCAATCCCGGAACATCTAGCAACACTACGCATGGCTGATCAAAATCATTGCATTTTTCGGCAATTCACATAATATTGTCACATTTAACACAAAACAGAAATTTGTGATTTTTGATTATTTCGAAAAATTCTCTTCATCTTTTAAAGTTATGCGATGAAATATGGATTCGGCAAATTCTAAAATTATGACTGATAAAGTAAATGTTAGGCTTGCTTTCGTAGAAAAAAAAAAGTTTCTTGAAATATACATTATCGCGCTCTTAACCCCTTGCCTGTGGAATATATTTGAGAAAAACGTGCCAAAAATGGGGAAAAAAAATTTCTCTTTAATTTTGTTCTGAGATACAAAATTAACAAAAATCCGACAAATGCCGCGAAACTGTGGAACTTTTTGCGGGAAATTATTGCCATCTATTGGGAAAATGGTAAATTACGTATTATGCATTGGAGGAACTGAGTTCGGGTTCACGGAATTGAAGCACCGAATTTTCTCTTGTCCGAACTCAGGTCGGGCATTCCAAAATTGGCGCATTTGCGTTGTCCGAACTGAGTTCGGGCATCAAAGGCAAGGGGTTAAACAGCACGTGTAACCTTTTGAGATAGCTTGTATATATTTAAAACTTAATTACTTTTCTACTTCGTACTGTTTAGAAACATTATAAATAACTTAAAGCAGGACAAAAAATCAAAATGGGTATAACAGATAGAAAAAAATTCGCGTACGCCACTTTTTTCTGGCGACTTTTTAAAAAAGTTCAAAGTAGATTTTTCACTGTAAAAAATGTAACTCGGACGAAAATACGGAATAATATTTTCCGAGTTACCGGCGATTCCGAAAAGGCATTCTTTACTTTTAGAAATCTCAGAAACTAGAGATTTAATGAAGCCTTTATAAAAACAAAGTTACTTTTGCTACCACTGATTTTCGGAAACGTTTTCGAGTAGATTTAAACTGTATTTATACTGCCTTATCAACTGAAGATCTGATTAGAGGAAGATGTTTTATAACAAAAAATTAGTATTCAAGAAAACTGAAGTGAAAGTTTTTTGTTGTAATTTAGTTATTTATTTAATTCCTTCTTAGAAGCGTATTTTGAATGTTAATAGGTGAAACTACACCCCCTAGAAAAGAATATTAAAACTTACATATTAAATATTAGAAATTATTTTCATCATTTAAATTATTAAATATAAAAATGTTAACTGTTAAAAGATACTGTCTCGTATCTTCAATACTAATAAGTAGAATTTTATAAGTAGAATTTTATAGAATTATAAGTAGAATTTTATTATTTAAGTTTTACCGTATGATATAGTATCTCATAACGCTTTCGTCCATGAAATAAAACAATTGTTGCAAAAATGTAACATGTTCTGCACTAAACTTTTCAGATCAGAATATAGGTTTTTTATGATACTATTCATTCTCATGTAAACTTTTTCATGTTGAACAAATGTGTTTTACAAACAAATACAGTGCGTCAAGAAACTATACGACCACTAATGAATTGGTGCACTTCTGAAGAAGAAAACACAATATGCAAATTTTTAGCATGTATATTTAAAATTGATCGTAGAACGTTTCCTGTTGTAATTGCTGCATTAAAATTTAAGTTACATTTTATTAAAATCTTCTAATTTTTTTAAAACGTAAATAAGGTGACTGTTTAGAAATTATAAGACCACTTGAGGAATTTAGCATATTGTACGTCACATCAGAATCATTATAAAACTTAAGCGTTTATGTCGTAAAAGCATTCTCGAGAAGCAAAGATGCAGGTTTAGATAGTGTTATTTACAATATATTTGAAGATGACGTGGGGTAAAGTGTTGTCTGTGACCGAAGTAAGAAAAATTTGGTTTTATAAGGGTGCTGGTAAATCTGAACGAGAAATAGCTCGGTTAATGAAGCCTTCTAAAATTGTCATTCGCAATGAAATAATTAGAAAAAAGGATTCAAATAAAATTAAATGATCTGGAAGAAAGAGGATTTTGACAACACGGGATGATCGACAAATACTTCGATTAAACTCAAAAAGATCTTTCAACTCGGGAAATTTATAGCCGTTTCAGCAAAAGAACCGCATACGTAACAGTTTAGAAGACTCTGAAATCAAATAGTAATACAAAATGTATGAAACTGTTGAAAAAACTGAGGTTAATGAAACATCATAAAGAAGAAAGACTGAAATGGACTAAAAATGTCATGTCATGGGACAAGAAATGAAAACAAATGATATTTTCAGATGAAAAAAAAATAAATCTTGACGGTTTGGATGGTTATAAACACTATTGGCATGATTTGAGGAAGAAACCGACACTATGCTTCAGTCGACAAATGGGAGGAGGATCAGTAATGGTTTGGGGAGCTTTTAGTCATGATGGATTATGCGATTTAATCCAAATTTCTGGACATATGAACTCTGCGCAATATCAGGCTATATTATATGATCATTTGAACCGTTTGGACCATTTTTAGGTGGTGCTAACTAGATGTTTCAGCAGGACAATGCTTCTTGCCATGTGTCTAAATCCATCCAGCAATGGTTTAAAAAAGCAAAAAAATATGTTTTGTCATGGCCAAATAGAAGTCGAGACTTGAACCCTATGGAAAATTTTTGGGGCGTATTACGTAAAGTTTATGCTAATAACAAGCAATTTTTTATCTGCCGATGTGCTAGAAGTAGCCATTGTAAAAGAATGGCACAATATTTCTGAATCTGTACTTAATTCCCTGGTCACTTCAATGAAAAACAGAGTGTTTGAGGTTATAAGGGAAAATCGAGATCAAATATCGTATTAATTTACATAGTATTTTTTTTTAGACAAGTGGTCTTATAATTTGTTAACAGTGTATTTTTCAATCATTGCTTATATTTTTGTTAACATACTTATTTATTGCATTATTCAAAATTATTGCTAACAAATTTTAATAAATGTGCTACATTTTGATATCTCATCAGGTGTTTAAACTATAATTAGAACCTTTATTTACTTCATAATTTTCAAAATCAAAGTCGTTTTATAGTTTCTTAACGCAATGTATATGCTAAATTAACAGCATTATCATTATCATTAAAATTAATATTATTTTACTCCTGTGCATGTACAAATTTGATTATGTAGCTGAAAATATTTAAATTTGAATACCTAGAATCCTAAAAACCTATATTCCAATTTTAGAAAATGGATTAATACTCTATAAGAACGGCTCGTAGTCTTTTCCAAAAATTTGTGGCTGCAAAAGAAATTTGTTTTCATAAATATTTTTTTTTTTTTAATTTCAAAAAATATGCATTTCTGATGTTTCTAAAGAAAAACCACACTCTTTGGAATCGTTAGTGACTCGGAGGAGGTTATTGTACGGGGTGTTTCTAAATGAATATCGGGGTTTTAACGCTTGGTAGTATTTATTACATAAAACTTAAAATTATAATTAATACATAAAATGAAAGAGCAACTCAAACAGTTTTACTTACAAGCTTACAAGTATTCAATGTGAGCACCTTATGTCACACGGCACACTTCAAGTCGATAGCCCAGTTCTTCCCAAACATTGATTAGTGTTTGTGGGGTCATTGTTGCAACAGTTGCAATGGTCAGCTAGTAGTGGAGGCACATAAACACGATCCTTTATGAACCCCTACAAGTAGAAATCACATGGCTTCAGATCGGGTGAGCGGCTGAACAGAACTTCTTTGCTAATCAACGTTTGGGAAGAACTGGGCTATCGACATGGTGTGTGCTGTGTGACGAAAGGTGCTCACACTGAACATTTGTAAGCTTGTAGGTAAAATTGTTTGAGTTGCTCTTTCATTTTATGTATTAATTATAATTTTAAGTTCCGTTTAAGAGGCGTTTCAAGGTACTGGACAACAGTTGCGTGTTAAACGTGATTTGCATAATGTTGCAAGAACAGAGCTTATTTACACATCTAATTGTCTAAAAGACTTTTAGATCTTGTCAGCGATTGAAAATAGTCTTTTACACATATTTAGATAAAACTTTAACTGTATTAGAGTTTAATTAATTGGGTTTTTATAGGACAGACTGAAATAACTGAAAAAGAAGTTGTGGATTGAAATATCACTAAATTGAAAATTGATACTTTACATCCAAGAATAAAACAACAATAATAATTTTCCTGCCTGCCTGTCTAATTCTTTCATCTTTCCCTAATTCAGTAAAAAAAAAAAAAAAAAAAAAAAAAAAAAACGAACTGACAAACAAAGAATATTAGGATACGGGATGCAGTGCTGCTAATTTAGTGGGATATTTTATTCAAATAGCTGCCCTCTTTCTTATTAATAATATTCGTCTTAATAAATCTTTCATTGAATAAAGCGTAAATTACCATTCAAAAATAGTGGTATATATCTAAATAAAAGCCTATGACTTCGCGTATTAAACCTTTATGTACAGAGTTATGAATTCATGAAAATTTTATCTTCTAAAGCATATTTCGCCAATTTTTGAAACTACATTAGAAGATTTACAAAATCATTTAACCCCTTGAGGGGCACCGGTATATATTATATACCACCTACGATTAATGAAGTTTTACACCAGAAAAAAATTATTAAATTTTACTTTTCTAACTTTGGTGGAAAAAAGCCGTAAAATTGCCTTTACTTATTTTGAAATAGAATTTTTCAAAGATTCCGGTGGGAATTCAGCATTTCACAAACGTAATTGCTTGCTCCTCAAGGGGTTAATAAATTTTAGAAGGATTTTAGAAGGATTGGAGGATTTAGAAGGATTAATTAAATTTGAATTTATAGGGATTTTGTGCAATAGTTATAACACTACTCAAATCTTTTATTTTAAATATTTTTCTTAGTATTTCGTAGAATTAGGAAATGTACAAATATAATGTTCTTACAATAGAAATATAGAAATATTTCCGAATTGAAAAATCCCCCCCCCCTCCCCCCAACGCCAAGAAAGCTGAAAAGATGCAAAGGCAAAAGGAATCATCCTTTTAAAAATACTTTTGTTTTGTGCAACCAATAATGCTTTTGGAACAAGATAAAGTAATGCATCTATAACTCATTCTAAACTGTATCACTACTAATCGATGTATTAAATGAATTTTATAACAAGTTATTTTAATGGTACTTATAAGTACCCTCAGTAGATAAAACGGTTAAACGGGATCAGATGGTAACCGTTCGGGTATTAAACGTGATATTTTTGAATTAGTCTTATAGGCGATGTTCAAGTGACCGGAAAAATCCGGGCATTAAGCGGGATCATGTATTAATTTTGAGCGTCGTAAGCGGGATCGACTGTGTTGTACTTTCTTATATTAACCTTTAACTGATGTCACAGAAATCGTCGCATAACTAGTGTGAAGAGGTCTGTGAGACCGCTCCATCGGAAGATGAATAAAACCCGCTATTAACCCGTAACTGGAGACATGAATTTCCTTACGTGATCAGAGACATACAGTCAAAAAGACTCCAATGTCATTTTTCTTTTTTGTGTTTTGTAAACAGCATTGGAATTTACTTTGGAAACGCAATATATTCTGGAAATCATGTAATGATAAAGAAACTACTTGACAGTACTGAGGAGATGATATTATTGAGTAGAAAAACCACGTGATAATCAGAACCAAACAACAACGCGGAGTCATTTTGACTTCCGTCTCCAGTTACGGGTTAATTCCTAGGATGTTGTTTTTGTACTAAACTTTTTGTACAGGAGTAGTGTTATAATTAAAATTCACCTATTCAAAAGTCTCTGGTGTTAGTACTAAAGTTCCAAACGAAACAAAATTTCAGTAGTATTTGTAGATAAATTGAAATTTGCAAGTTAAACTATGAAAATTGAAAAAAGCATTGGTCTGTGAGACCGGTAACATCAGTTAAAGGTTAAGAAATATTTGTCTATTTTTTTACAATTTAGCATACCAAAAATACAAAAAATAATCCATAAGCTTTTCTTGTAGAAAATATTTATTGGCATGTGTATTTGTTTAGATAAACATTATTCATCTAAACCGCTCATAACTTCAGTCTAAATCATTTTGTAATTTAGTGAAAACCTTATTTCATGTTTATGAAAAGAACATTTAATTTATTTATTGATATAACTATTTGTGTTAAAAATATATTTCATCTCTTTATTGAAAGAACTCATAAATAATTACTTTAATTTAGGAAAGACATATCTCACGTGTGTTTAAATAGCTACTTAAAAACATTATCTTTCATTTATTTGTGAAATAACTCTCTTTAAGAGCCTACACTACTCACTCAAAAAGACCCGGATGATAATGTTAATCCAATGGGGAAGTTATTTTCAAATATCTAGCTTGAATTTTGATATTTTTGAATGATTTTTTTTTTTTTTTTTTTTTTTGCATAGAATAGCTGAGGACGATCTACAACCGGGCTAGTTTTTACTTTTTCGATTTTGGTTATAGTTTTTTTTTATATGAGGATAGTTTCAATTTTAGAACCGGTCCAAACTGGTTCTGAAAGTAAAAGTAATAAAAAAAATACGAAACCTAAATAAAAAAAGTAAAAATTAGCCCGGTTGTAGATCGTCCTCAGCTATCCTATACAAAAAAAAAAAAAAAAAAAAAAAAATGTTTGAAAATATCAAAATTCAAGCGAGATATTTGAAAATAACTTCCCCATAGGATTAAAATTATCATCCGGGTCTTTTTGAGTGACTAGTGTAGGCTCTTAAGTGTATCTGTCATCAGTTTATTAATATCAAGAACATTTTTCAAGGACACTCCCTTATTCAGATTGATCTTTAGTGGATCTTCTCAGATGTAATTCAACCTCTGTTCTGTGAACACCACCGCACCAGCACTAGGATTGCTGAGACATCATACACTAGTTCTACTACCTATTGTAACACTCGCACCCAGGCATCTCAACCGTGGCTACTATTTAAATTCAAATTTAATTACGCATTCCTGTGTACATTCAGGAAATTGTAAACTTGTTAATAGAACTTTATATGCATCTCCTGGTAATTATCTTCAACTTCTACATAAAGCAAATGCACAAACACCTAGAGTATTTATTCAATAACAAATGTCAGTATATTGTTCTTACCAAGTATTTTAGACTGAGTAGAGACAGAGAGATGTTGACAGGCACAGCGGTAGTCCGTTTCTTTACAGGTCGTGCAAACTCGTCGTAGTCGCGGAATATGTCCTTTAGAAGTTCATGTTCCCCTGCAAAGTGAAAAATTCTTGAGAAAATGAAAAAAAAAAAAAAAAAAAAAAGAGAATAATGATAAAATAAAACCCTGCTTTATTCTCAGGTTTTGTTTACTCGTCAAAGTTGTGAAGATAAAAGTATACTTTTGAGATTGAAAAGAATGCAGGGAGCCGCAAGGTTTTTCAAACCTCGTAATTTTATTTATTTAAATTGGTACATTAAAAAGGAACTAAGAACTTTTACTTGGGTAGAAGGGGTCATATGAGAGCCATTGCCCCTCCCTCGAATTTGATTTAATCTAAATTATTTCTAAATTTTATTTTCAATGATTTTGAAAAACACAGTAAAATTTTCTCTTTTCGAGTAACTTAACATAAAAGAGGAATTAAATATTTTTCTGTAAAGTTAGAGGGTTTAGGTGAACCATTATCCGTACCGCAGATTTTAAAATTTAATTAATTAAAATTCTTTTTTGCTTATTTTGAAAAACATAGTAAAATTTATTTTTTTCAAGCGACTTAAAATAAAGGGGGAACTCAGGAAATTTCCGTTAAAGAAAGAGGGGGGGGGGGAGGAGCCCCATTGCCTCTTCCTGGATTTTGAAATTTAAATAATTAAAATTTGTTTTTTTCTTATTTTGAAAAACATAGTAAAATGTATTTATTTCGTTTACCTTAAAATTAAAATGGAATTGAGAATTTTCGTTTTTTTTTTCGGGGGGGGGGGGGGGGTAAATATACTATTTAAAATAAAAGTACTAATTTTTACATCCGTAAAAAATATATAATTTTTGGAAAATTGGAATCTACAGTTTTTTTGCATAAAAAATGCACACTTTTCGCGAACACGGAATATTAATTTATTTTATGCAAAAAATGTGCACAGTTTTTGACAACATAGGATATACACTTTTTTGTATGTATAAAAAATACAGACAGTTTGCACAAAAGGTGCATACTTTTCGAAGTGTTCAAAAATAGTCACTTTTTATGCACAAATTGTGTACAATCTATACTATTTTGCAAAAAAAGTGCAAACATTTTCTAGCTGGGAATGCAGGGAGCCGCAAGGTTTTTCAAACCTCGTAATTTTATTTATTTAAATTGGTTATGTACTTTGAATTATTATTTAACCACTTTCCTTGTGCATTAATTACGAGGCACGCTCATGATGGATTCGCAAGATATATTTATTCACCACGTGCCATACTCGTGATGGATTCGCAAGACAAAGTTTATTTAGAGCTCGCAGCGTTTATAGTTTTTTTTTTCACATTTCCTAACGATTATTTCAAATTAAAAATCTTTCTGGTAGATTCATCTTATATCTGCAACCGAAGCCTACAATAAGATTATTGCTTTAAAATAATGGTAACAAATTTTAAGAACTCTCCGAGTCGTAGTTTACTTTACACGAGCCGGACTCTTGATTAATGTACACGGTGTAAAAACCATGGAAGTAGGAATAGTATCTGGAAGGAAAACAAAGCCTGTTTTCAACTAGAAATGCGGAGAGCCTCGTTGCTACCAGATATATTTGACGATACTTGGTACTCAAAAATCCCTTGAATAATGGCAATTGTTTGACATTTAGTTTGCAATAAAGATTATCATTTAAAAATAATGGTACAAACTGAGAAAATTTTAGGAACGCTGTGAGCACTAGTTTATTTTACACGAGTCACACTCTTCATTAATGCACAAGGGGTAACAACCGTGGACAGGGGCGCGCCAGTAGTATCAGCGCCTGGGTGCAGAAATTTAGTTGGCGCCCTATACCGCCTCCCGTCCCCACCGAAAATATAACTTTATTTTAAAAAAATCTATGAGTATCTATAACTACATAGCTACTATCCTTCTGAGTTTTTTACCAGGTCAAATAAAGTTTTTTTAACCAGAAAATTTATTTAATATAATGTGTCTTGTTTCTATAGAGTTCGTATTTAATTTTATTTATGAAATAAAATTTCAGGTTCCAAACATGTTTAAATTACTTGAAAAATAAGGAAGACATGTAAATAAAATTCGAAACACAGTAAAGCTTTTAAAAATGGAACCTGTCTGTATCAGAATCCTGCATTAATCCTTTGATATCGGCTACGCACTTTACGTATATAGTTAAAAGTACTCAGTGGTTGAACGATCTTTTTGTTTTAGTATGGATGTTTTCAAATAGAAATATTTGATTTATACAATAACACAAAAATTAAGATTGAATAACAGAAAGGTTATTTTTCGAAAACTGTGTTATTGAAAAAATGAACGAATCTTTCTAAACAGTTTTTATCACAATGTTTTTAAGGGGTTAAGCGGGGAAATTCCATTATCCCGGAGAAAATAATACGATACAAAAACAATAAATTGCATCTGTACTAATAAAAGAAAATTGTTTGTCACCTCTAATTTCCATATCTATATTAACCACTTAAGTGATTTTTTTATATACAATAAATTGAAAATATGGGATAAACACCACTTTTTTTAAACTAGAATATTCGTAATATTTAGTCTAAAAATTTCTGCTATTAAATAGTACGAAATTGTAATAAAAAAATAGTGGTATCAAAAAACTTTAGGTGATGGATCAAGCAAACACTTCTTGCCCGTACGGCGTACGGGCAAATCAGTTAAGTGGTTAATAAAAGAAAGACGTTTGTCTGTATGTGTTGACGATGGCTAAAAAAATCTACCGCATATACAGGTCTGAAATTTTGGATTAGAATAGAGGATAGTAGGTCCAAATGCACCCGAGGCATAGATTTTTCATTTTTTGGTAATTAGCTGGAATATTAATTAAAAGCCTTAATGATAATCACAAAATGGTGATCTTTCTTTCTTCAAAGCGTTCATGTCTGTGCATTTCCCCAGAAATTAAACGGTCCTTCACACTAACATTAGATTTCGATTTTTATTGCATTTCGAAATATTGATGGCCTGGTCTCCGTAGAGTTACATAAAATAAAAATAAAAACGAAAGAAAATCGCCTTATTTTTCCGATTCCAACAGTATCTTTCGTTACTATTTCAAAAAATTTTTTCATTTGGCCGCGATTCGCGTTAATTTTCAAGTTTCTCCGTTTCTTTGAAGTTTCAAACTTTGAAAAAGAAAACTATTAATGCATTCTTGGTATTTAACTATATGTCTGGTGTGAAAAAATATTAATATTTACTATTAAAAATAATCTTAAAATCATTTTAATGATTCGCCAGAGATGTTATTTCTCTCGGTGCAATGGTGCAAGTTTTCTCAAGATAGCATTTCTCGTTTAAAAGATATGTGGATTGAATATCATTTCACGTTTTAAAAAAGTAAGGGGATGATGCGCATTTTACATTAGTATATTTTATTCAGAATTTTTATTCGGAGCTGAACATTTTATATATCTAAATGCCAGAAATTAAATACAAATTCGAGGTTAGCTTGAAAAATCAGATCAGAGCGTGGAGACAACAGGTGTACGCTGCTGAATACAGCGGGTTTCAACTCAATTTTCCTTTGGATGGAGTTTCATTTCAAAATGAAAAATCCTACAAATTCAAGGTTGTATCCGAAGGTAGTGCTGCTGACAATAGTTCGTTTGGCAAGATTTCTGCTTAAAAATATATAATCAAAACAAGCCTGACAGTGAGTAGCACGTCCGGTGTATGCTACTGAAAACAATCCCCCCACCCGCTCCCCATCTCTAGGTTCGCTAAGAAAAAATATAAAATTATTCAACATTTGATTTTATTCATTTTTAAGGTTATTATCATTGCCCGAACAATGCCGAGCGGATCGGTTAGTAGAAAAGTAGGGCATAAAGTGCACGGGAATTTAAAACTCCTTTTTCATAAATCTGTATTTTATTTCGTTCACATTACGGCCATAATTGTAGCTCCAAACTTATTTATGTTTAAATTGAACGTTTTTTTGCCATTCTAGTCTCTATCGCGTCGTTCCCAACCTTTTATTGATACGAATCGTCCATAAAGTCACTATGCCCCCTCCCCCTCACTTTGTAAATTAAGTCTCTTTTTATTTAAAAATCGAAGTCTATATTCTACACGGTGAAAGAGTAATACAGCCTTAACAATAACTACTCATTTCAAATTTTTATAGCTTATCAAAGAGGTGAAACAAACGTGTGTTTGATATAATTCTATAAATACTATGAGGCTGTACATCTTCGCCTTTGTGCCAAAAAGTGTTTTGTATTACTTTTCCAACTTACCCCAGAGTTAAAGAAGCTTTATATGGTCTGTATTTTTATATTTACAAAATATTTTGAAGAGAGAGTTACATTTAGCGTTAAAATTGATAACATTAACACATTTTATAATTTATTTTTGTAATTTATTAAGAATTGCTAGAAAAGCTTTGGATACTAAATTTTCTTTCAGTGTGTAACACAATATACTACAAGAAGTGCTGGAATGATATATACATGCTAAAATATATCCATAACTTTAATACATTGCAACACGGGTAATGAGGTTGATTAATAAAAATTTTAAATGAGGAGATTAATTTTTATGATTCTTACTATTCGTACAGTGTTAGCACCAAATGACTCTAGGTAAGCGATATAATTTAACAATTCCCTTCAGGGAAATCCAAAGAAAATTTAATATATTAAATTTTAAAATTATAATTAATCAATGCGCTGTGTTATTTTTTTCGGAGATCGTTTACCTTCTAAGTCTGTAATTTCTTTTATATAATAATTTTTTTAGTAAATCATATAGATAAATAGATTATTTATTTTACGTTCCCACATCTATAAGAGAAAAATATTAATTAAGAATTAAAATAAAGAAAAGATTACTCATATTCAAACTTGATTGCATTTTATTATAGGAGAAAATTTACAATAAAAAAGGTTATTTACATATTGTGGGTTATATATTTTAATAGTAATGCTGATGCACATCATTATATATATATTTACCTATTTCAATTAATCAATCTATTTAATTAATTTTATAACACGTGAAATATCACCATAGTCCGTTACTTTCATAGGTAATGCTTATTACTGGTAAAAACAATGGAATAAAATCATAATGGACTACCTGATCCACTGCCCCCGGCAGCATGTAGAATTCTCGTTGCTCCGAGAATGTCCCACACGTAGGCACAAAAGGTCTCCAAAAAAAAATGTTGACACAAAATATTAATCCTTAATCGGCCATCACATGTATTTTTAAGCCAATGTTGGGGTAACTTATTTTTTTATATATATATTTTATATGTTATTCATGGTACAGCAATCTGCTAAAATCCAATCGCAGCTTCTTATTTTTTTTGCTGCCATCAGCATTGGGATAAAATTTGCAAGTGAAGTCTGTCTCTTACTTACACTGAAAAAAAACAAAAAAAACGGACATTGTCCTGTTTACATTATTTATGCAAACATAAAATTATACCATATAGCTAGAAAATTTGCATACAGAGTTGCCACCCATCATTACAGGCGAATATCATTGGTCGACTCTGAATTTATGTGGCGCAACCTTATAGGTTGAGTTTTTGCTGTACCCAGTTATATTTATTTTTACTTTATTCCGTGTGTGTGGTCCTTCTGGTCAAAGGTCAGCTGTAAATTTCGTTGTTATGCCCTCATGATGTCCTACACAACTATAAATCGTAATTTCGATGACTTTTGTAGATTTATTAGTATCGTAAATTTTATCTGTACGATACTTTACCAAGACATGCACTTAACCTAGTTCAGGTTCCATTATAGACATACGAATGCTTCTTTTTATATGCTGCCTCGTATATAATAACATCATAGTTTATAGATAAAAGTTAAAGTTTGTTGGAAAGACATATTCTTTCCATCAAGAAGCATTTCAAGATTTTCATCTTTATCAATTTTAAGCAGCCATTACTCCCCATCACAACACATTTTCTCTGTTTTCCCTTTCCCAATATTACCACTTGTCTTCCATATTCATCTGATTTTGAAATTTAAAATGTTGTATATGTGATCATGTAAATTTATTTACTATATAGGATGCCTGCACCAGAGCCATAGATATTTACTATCTACCCATTCCTTTTCTAATGCTATTTTAGATTTATAAATTTTGTACAGTTGGTAGCACCATGTTCAGATATTTCATATATTTTTAGGCTACATATGTTTAACACCTTAATTCTCGCTCCCGTCAATATCTCGGGCTGATGTGTCGTTTGTTATTTCTCGCTTCCGTCATATTTCCGGGCTGGATATTTATTGCTGGAAAAAACTTCTGAAACCAGAAAAATTTAACTGGCATTTCGGTGTGAAGTCTTTGAATATTATCGTTCAGGTTTGGTTTTTGGCGCTGATTGTAATGTTGGACGTTGTATTGAGATGTTTCGAAATATATCATACTCAAAAAAATTATTATTAATCAAAATTTAATGTATATTATATTATTTCAAATATTATTGGCAAAAATTTGTTTGATGATAATAAATAAAGATCTAAAATGTGAAAAATAAAGGTCTTATTCGCATTAATTTGTATGGTGTAAAACAAACATTAAAACACAGAATTCTCGCGTGATGGTTTTTCCACAAATGTGAATTTGTTCTATAACATTTTTTTTTCACCTTAAAAAAAAAAAAAAAAAAAAAAACTAATTGCATATTTTATATAGAAACCTTATAATTATTCAATTTCTGAAATAAAAAATTAGGTAATTTTTTGATGGTTTTTCCAAATATTAAGCGACCGTTAAGGGGTTAAGAAAGCCAGATTTATATATACTTTTAAGTAGTTTCTCGTAAAGAGATTCTTCGTGTGGCATATAGCAGAGCGTTAGAAATCTCATTCAATAAATAATCGTAAACTCTATGAAAAATTGTAAAATACAATATTAACCACAAAAATTATAAGGATTTTTTAATACCATAAAAATATACCAAAATAATTTTAAAGATTATTCTTATAATTATTCTGGTAATAATTCTATTTTAATTTTTTGACTGAAAACATTTTAAAATTCAATATAAAAGAAACTTATTTTTTTTAAATTTACTTGTATTTCAGTTATTTTTAGCCTGCAACATTACTTAAAAAAGAAGAAAAACCTGATAACAAATAGGTGAGTAACAAAATTGGAATTGCTCCCGTAAACAGTCAAATTGCCCCCCAGTGGGGCATAACGCGTAACCACTGGTCTGGTCTAAGATTATGTTCTGGTCAATTTCTGGTTTTACATTGTTTCTCTGTTCTGGGCTGTCCAACGCGTCACCCGCGGTCGTCATGGTGGCGCCTTTCAAAGGTTTTCTTGGCGCCCATTCGAATGTTTCCTCTTACTAGCTATTTTTTAAATTAGAAATCTATTTTAAACGATGCTTTCTTTAAAATCAATAATATTTGAATGGGATTTTTTTAATTGTTATCACTGACCGTTATTTAGTGTTAATAATTTAATATTATTAATTTGTTATTTAGGGGTTAA
Organism: Maratus speciosus; assembly: GCA_963932465.1. Taxonomy (NCBI): domain Eukaryota; kingdom Metazoa; phylum Arthropoda; class Arachnida; order Araneae; family Salticidae; genus Maratus; species Maratus speciosus. Next base: position 412,502,627 of record OZ010800.1, on the reverse strand, counting down.
GGTTTCTGGCCCCTTCACCTACAAATCTTTTGACATAGGTTTTCCCTCTGAAAAATCTAATTTTAAATTTATATTATTTCTGCAAAGTTTTTTTTATATAGAGTTTCTGAGTCGCAGGGAACTTATGGCTATCCCCGATGACATGTATCTGCATCATATAAGATTCTTGTGACGCATAAGTCTCACCATATTCATAACCTGATTAACGCAGGGGAATCTTTTACCAGTATTTCCGAATAGTAATTTTCATCTTATTTATGACAGAAATTCTGTAGCAAAGCGACCATTACTATTAAAAAAAAAAAAAAAAAATGTTGGAATTTAGCCCCTATGGTAAAACTGCACTAGGCTTTACCACTACTACAGTGAGATAAATGTTCCGTGTTTTCAGCCATGCGAATTATGGCGTCTTTCATTGTTTGCAACTACATGAGATATGCTTCTGCTTATTGAAAGGTTGGACAGGACTGAGTCTAAATCACTTATTAGACGACTCAGCAGTAGAATAAAACGAAATATATATATATTTTAAGGAACTGAATATTTATAAGTAAGTTTGTCTCAAGTAAATCTACAAAACATAATTCAGATGTCAGGAAAATATAATACATTTTAGTATAATTAAATTAAGGATTTTTTTTAAGTATTTGCTCCTCAACTGAAATATTTGGCGCCTTCACTACTTCGGCGCGCCCCTGACCATGAAAGTAGGAATAGTATCTGAAAGGAAAACAAGGCCTGTTTTCCCCTAGAAGTGCCACTAGAGAGCCTCGTTGCCACTGGATGTCTTCGACGATACTTAGTACCCATAAATCCCTTGAGTAATAGCAATAATATGGTATTTCCTACCATTATTTCAAATCAAAAATCTTCCTGATAGATTCCTTTTATACCTGCAATCAATGTCTAGAATAGAGATTATCATTTTAAAATAATGGTAGCAATCTCAGAAAATTTTTAGAATGCTGTGAGCCCTAGTTTACTTTGCACGAGTCACTCTCGTGATTAATGCGCAAGGGGTAAAAACCATGGAAGTAGGAATAGTATCTGGAAGGGAAAAAAAGGCCCGTTTTCCACTGGAAATACAGAGATCCTCGTTGCCACCGGATTTCTTTGACGATACTTGGTACCCACAAATCCCTTGAGTAATTGTTTCGCCAGCTTATTACTTATTTGGCTCTTCTTACGCTTGATATTTTGTTCTTCATTTTAACATTTGATCACAGAAGAAAAAAGAATTTTATATTTTTGTGCTTGTTTACAGTCGACTATCTGACGGCGCGGATGGGAGAAACATGCGATAACCATCCTTTGCCTTCCAATAAAGTTATGTATCTTGTAATTTTAACTGTAAAGAATTAAGTTTAAAAAAAAAAAATAATACTAATCGGTCGCTTTTGTATTTTACTCGATGTTTTCAATGGGTCTAATTTATTTTAACTAACCATAAATGGCCATAATTTTAAATGGTCATAATGTTTTTTCAAAAGAAATTATGGCCATTCCCCCCCCCACCCCCCCATTCTGACCAGAAAATCAGAGTTTCAACATTTTACGGCTGCTCTTTCATTTTCACCTAACACTTCATTTATAATGCCTGTTTCATAATAATGGAAACCATCAGTCAATCAGAAGAAAATGATCCGTTCCAAAGGTATAAGTTGGATTAACTCGGATAATCCGGGCTCTACTGTATCTATATTTATATACCTATATGTTTTTGCCATCGGGGGCTACACTAAATTCTGAAAAAGCAGAATTGCTGTTTTCTAATCTTATTCTCTTTTTTCCCACACTCTTTTCAAACTAGGGGCTTATGAACCCCCCCCCCCCCCCCCCTTTTTGCACCGAAAGTTTAATCATCCCACCCCCTTCGATTTTCTCGGATTCGGACCGTCCATGCCTGTGAGTGCAAGATGGAAAATTGAGGAGAGAGAACATGTCATCAGTGCCGTAAAAAAAATGTAGAAGTACCTGTACAAATTGACGGACAACGCAGCTCCATCGCCGGTAGGACTTCTGGATGCAAGAAACGCTAAGTATTTTGTTGAATCAAAAGAAGTAATATCCTCTAACACCGAAGTTTCTACTGCTTCGAAAGAAAAACGTGTAGTAAAGCGTGGGCAGTATGCAGTATACGACGAAGTGCTGAGATCCAAAATTGGCCGATACGCTACTATGAACGGAAATTCTGCAGCAGTGAAACATTCACCTCTGAACTGGGCAGGTCGGTGAGTGAATGAACCTTCGAAGCATAAAGAAAAAGTACATTCAAGCATTGAAACAACTAAAGCCGATGTAACAACTTTACCGCATGATAATGGCGGTCTCCCCTTAAAACTTGTTGATTTCTCTGCAACTGTTCAAACATATATACGTAAATTGTGGATGTAGTGGTGGAATAGTGAACCGCACTACTGTTATTGCAGCTGCAAAAGTAATTGTGAAATTACATGATCCATCTCTATTAAACTCTTTCGATTTGAGCCCGAGTTGGGCTAGAAACCTGCTGATAAGAATGAACTTTGTCCGTAGAAAGGGAAACAAAGCTGTTCGAAAACTGCCCCCAGACTTCCCAGCTATTTGCGACGAAATCATTAACCATGTTCGTATAGTGATCAACAAAAATGTTGTTCCCCCTGAGATGTTCGTTAAATTCGATCAGACAAACGCAAAGTTTGTCCCTACACTTGAATACACATTGGAAGAACGTGGCTCAAAACAAGTGTCCATAATCGGCATGGAAAATAAAAGAGAGATGATTCTTTTGTTAGCATGTTCTCTTTCTGGAAACCTACTTCCACCATATTTGTTGTACGCTAGAAAAACAATAAATTGTCATTTAAAGTTTACATTTCCCACGGACTGAGATGTGTGGCACACCAATTCGCACTGGAGAAATACTGACACAATAATTCGATACATCGAGAATATTCTTGTGCCTTATTATGGCAAGCAGACGAGCTAGTTCCATAACAACCTAGTGTAGTATTGTTCGACGTTTTTAAGGCACACCAAGACCCTCTTTTTCTGGCGGAACTAGAGAAGAGGAATATTATTCCAGTTTTTGTGCCTGCTTCCTGCACAGGGAAGATCCAGCCTGTGAACTTATCTGTAAACGGCGAGTTCAAGCGTTTGCTGAAGAACGAGTTTATTGATTGGTATTCTGATGAGCTTAAATTTCTAGAGGAAAAATAATCTGTCGACCAGCGAATATCACGACTAAAGCCGATTCACGCTTCTTGGCTTGTGTGCACATTTAAGGGGCCGCTGCACTGAAACTCCCCGATCGCGAAATCCCATGTTAGCCTATGGGAAAATTTTGAAGCGCGATGACTCATTACCTAATATAATTATTAAAATACCATTTTCACCATCCGAAAGTAGACGTCAGATGCCGATGATGTGCGTTTTTAAAAATTGTCTGCGTAAATTTTAATCATTTTTAAGAATATGATAAAATTTAATGAAATGGAAATTTCAAAGTTTATAGAGATCTTTTATGTACTTAAAATTTACGGAGATAATTTTTAAAAACGGACATCATCGGAATCTGACTTCTACTTTCTGTTGGTGAAAACGGTATTTTAATAATTATGTTAGACAATGAGTCATCGCGCCTCAAAGTTTTCCCATAGGCTAATATGGGATTTCGCGATCGGGGAGTTTTAGTGCAGCGGAGCCTGAACGGTGTTGAAGCCAAATATGAGATAATTTTGAATGGCTTCAAAGAAACTGGTATAAATATTGTAAGTGAATGAACTGCATTCGATTAGTTGTATTATTGTTTTAATTCAAAAAATAGTTGTATAGTATTCAAGAAATAGTGGTAAGTATTGAAGAAATTTTTGTACTTATTTCTTATTTAAGAAACTCTAATCATTAATTTTTGGATATGTGAAAAATTCTGATTTTTTATTATTATTTGAAGCGAAAAAAAATATTTCCCGGGACTTAAATTTTCGCGATTACGACGAGCTCGCGAAAATCACAAAAATTAAAGCCTCGCGAAAATAAGTGCTTTTACAGTAGTTAAGCTATTTCTATTCTAATTTAAAAACTATAAATTTAATTTTCCTCTGAAATTCACAATTGTGAATGAATGCACTTTCTTTGCGAGTTTCTTTGTAATTATTTTATTTAATTCTAAGAATCTTGTGGATAAAGTAATTATAAAAAATTAACTAGTAATGGCAGAGTTAAAAAAAATTGACGAATCAAAGATCTCCAACTGAGTTCTTACACTAGTTCGTGCAGCAAGATAACAAACGGAATGATAGTGTAATTAGGGTTCGATACACTGGTGGACAAAACTTAAAGACCGCTGTTATTTTCAACGATTACAGTTAGAAATCGATCCGAAACAACGTGTGTAAATTTGCGTGAATGCGGGGTATATTCTGTTTTGTTAAACTTGTGCAAATTTTGTATTACTGCATTTGTTGGTCAAGTGACAGTAAAGATAAGAGACTTCAGGCAATCGGCACGTGTTGTGTGTTGCCGTTAAGAGGCTACTTCAGTCAAATGAAAAGACCTGTTCGCTAATGCTAATCCTATGGAAGAAATTTATAACGATATCTCGGTTGCATTTCAATATTTTTAAACGATTTTTTTGCATTGGATAGCTGAGATCGATTTGTATGCAGGTCGTTTTTTACGTGTTCGATTTTGATTACAAATTTTTTTTATGAGGATGCTTTCAGTTTTAAAACCGGTTCCGAAAATGAAAGCGTCCTCATTAAAAATATCTGTGAACAAAATAGAAAATGTAAAAAACGGCCTTTGTACAGATTGATCTCAGCCATCCAATGCAAAAAAAATCATTTGAAAATATTGAAATGCAACCGAGATATCGTTATAAATTTCTTCCATAAGATTAGCATTAGCGAACGGGTCTTCTCACTTCACTGAAGTAGCCTCTTAAATGTAAAAATCGAAGAAGAAGGAGTAAGTTAGAACATTGAAATTTTGAACACGTCTACCAGTCATCATTTAGATGGTTTTACTTGGGGAAAAAAGGTGTCAAATGAGAGATGTTGCCCATAAATTTAACATCGGCACAATGTCATTTCTAGGCTATGAGCAACATTTCAAACGAGTGCAATCTGTATCAGGCGCACGGGAAGAGATCGTCCTAGCAGCGCGACGTCCCAAGAAGATCGGTATATTGTTATTTCGGCAAAAAAAACCCGATGCAGCACAACTGGTCAATAGGCAAATCTACTTTGTGCTGCTACATTAACTCAAACATTCCGGAAAACTGTTGCAAGGCGTTTGAAAAAGGGTTGACTGTACGCCTAAACACGGTTGCGTCCCACTTTCGAGACGTCACCGTACCGCTCGTTTACTGTGGTGCCGTATGCATCGCAATTGGACTGGTGACGACTGGTCTACCATGCTCTTCTTAGATGAGAGCATCTCGCACATCTCGATTTGGTACATCTCGGAAGACCCATACAGTCGATTGCGTTTCCGGCTCATATGCATAGGTCAATGATTCGTGACCTGTGCAGATGTTATACACAGCCTTTGATGAACCTTGAACGTATTTTTTCAACATTTTCTTGCAGCAATCGACACGAGCCTTTTTTTGGGCGTTTTTCAGACTGCAAAAATTAAATTTTTATACGTTTTTTCGGTTCTATAAATAGTATTTACAAAAACATAAGGTTAAATTTTTTTAATAATTAAGGGAAAAAAAAGTTTTTGACGATACTTACTGTGTTTTGATAACTTCAATTTTATGAAGTTTTGGTGTTTTCCCTCATCGAAAAGCATTTATCCGTTTTTATTGCCAAAAAATGCTGAAAATTCATAAATTGCAAAGTATCATAACTCAGAATCCGAAATTATGAATTCTTGAAAATTTCATCTTCTAAAACATTTTGCGTGAATTTTTGAAACTACATTAGAAGATTTACCAATCATTTAATAAATTTTAGAGGGATTTTGCCAATTAAAATTGATTAATTAAATTTGAATTTATGGGTATTTTGTGCACTACTCAAATCTTTTATTTAAAATATTTTTTTAGTATTTCATAGAATTAGTAAATGTACAAATATAATGCTCTTACAATAGAAATATAGAAATATTTCCTAACTGAAACTTCACCCTCCCCTCTCCTCTTTCAACGTGAAGATAACTGAAAAGATGCAAATAAAAAAGAAATCATCCTTTTAAAAATATTTTTGATTTGTGTAACCAATAATGCTTTTGGAACAAGATAAAGTAAAGTATCTATAACTCATTCTAAACTGTATTACTACTAATCGATATGTTAACTTAATTTTATAACAAATTATTTTAGTGGTACTTTAAAGTGTCATCGGGGTGTAAAGTGTTAAGACGATGTCGAGCAGCATTTGAAACACTTTTTTATAAACTTTGCGCTTTACTAACACGGGATTTACAGAATCAAACTAATTTATTTAAAAACTAAGTTTGAAATCATTTAAATATTTAGCAAAGTAACAATACTAACGATGAAAATATGTCTAGTTAATTAAGTTAAAAATAGAGATTTTTACAGATAACGTTTACAAAGGTTTGATAATTACGTATTCAATTTACGAAATGGTGTAAATGAAATCTGGCAGCATTATAAAACGCCCCATTCTTTCATTTGTATAATTTCTGATAGAAAAGCGTAATTTGAAAAAATAAGAAGTAATGCATTCTTGCCTCATAAATATAAAGACACAGATGTTTTTGAAATTACATTTTATTAATTCAGTTAAAAGAAATAAATTTTATACCTCATATTAAAAACACTTAAATGAATCTCTTATAGGGGTTTTAATTTAAATAAAATAATTTCGTCTCGAATAATAAAAAAAATAAAAAAATACGCTGTCTCATAAATATAAAGACAAACTTGAAACTGCTTTATATGCATTTTTTTTTTCGAATGCGCGCGTACAGAATTAATACGCACGCGCAGAAATACACTTTAACTTACCCAAACGAGCAAAGTTGTTTGACTTGTTTCAATTGCAAAGGTGTCGTGGAACATAGAAATTTCTAAAGATGAAATCTGTAAAATACGTGAATTTAAAGCTAATGGCTTAACAGTTTGTCAAATATGTAAAATAACTGGGAGAATCTAGGCTGCATTTTATAAAATTTTATCAAAACTTACAATTTATACTCGAGAAAACGATCTGGCAGACAGAGAAAAACTAGTGAAAGACTCGATCGCAAGATCATGCGACTTGTTTCGTCGCAAAAAATGTCACTCCGATAAGTTTCTCAACAAGCTTATGGTATGGTCCCAAAGGATACAGTATATCGTCGTATAAAAGAAAGAAAAAACATTGTATGCCGACATACGTGCAGATTTTCTTTACTGAAAAAAGAACACAAAGAACGGAGGTCAATCTGGGCTAAAGATCATATGCACTGGGAGGGCAAATGGATGCAAGACATTTTTTCAGATGAAAAGAGATTTAACTTGGATGGCCCAGATGGTTGGAATTCCTACTTGCACGATTTAAGACATTAATCTCGAACCCTCTTCAGCAGGCTGAAAGGGGGAGGTTCTGTTAAGTTGTGGGGTGCCTTCTCTTTTAATGGAACTACGGATATTGCTTTTCTGGAAGGTAAACAGACATCTAAAGAATATATCGAACTGCTTGATAGTCAGGTGTTGCCAATTGCTGAAACTCTTGGTGACCGGAATTATTTGTACCATCAGGATAATGCATCGATTCACACATCAAGACTCACAAAAAAATGGTTTGCCGATAACAATGCTCATGTCACGGTGTGGCCCGTACGTAACCCTGATTTAAATCCAGTTAAAAATCTTTGTGGCGCTCTCGTTCGCAGTGTATATGCATCTGGAAGACAATTTTCAAACGTCCTTGAGTTGAAAAAAGAAATCGAACGAAGTTGGTTTGATATAAAGCCAAAATAGTTATAAAACTTAATAAAAAACATGCCATCTAGAATATTTTCTGTCATTAATAAGAATGGATTATTTATTGGACGGTAATTAAAAAGTATGTAAAATGTCTTTATATTTATGAGACACCAAATTTATTTACATTTATCAATTTTCGATTTGAAATTAATTAATTATAGTTTAATTTACTGTAAAATGTTTTCTTGGCACATACTTTTCGTTATATGCATAAATATAATTTTGAATGCTGAATTATTAAAATATTATTTCGAAAATATCAGTGTCTTTATATTTATGAAACGCACTGTAGTATATTTTTTTTACTGTCTTAGTACAGCAATTTCATCTTCTTCCGCTATTGCTCTGCAAGTCTTTTTATTTAACACTTATGATCTTCTGAACAATTCACATCCTCATCAATTATTAAATTAGATCATCCGTGATAAAACCTAACGGTCCGTTTTAACAATTACGCTAAAACACCATTATTTTCCGAACTTTTAATGTGTTTCCAAATGCAGCTATTAGTGCGTGGGTAGTATGAAATTGTCTAATGGCCAAAACACTTCTGCTTTCCCATTGAATCAGGATACATTATTTATTTGATTTAATCATCAAAACAGACGCAAATCTTTATACTAAGCCGTAAATTTTGAAGGTTGATTTGGCCTTGCTGAATATGTCTGTCGAAATGAAAAAGTTTAACCCAGAAAAGGGAGTGCGAAAGTCGTGGAGTTCATCACACTGTCATTTAACAGGCCCTTAACATTTAATGCTAATATTTTTACAGTCGGAAATGCAAATTTATGTATAAAATATATTTCATTAAGAAATGTGACACTTGGTGAAAATGTACTGTTCACTCCCCGCACCCTATGTAGGGTGCTATAATTAATTTAGCATATCATAATTATTTCTGTTATTTAATTATTTAGTGCATAATTGTTCTATTAATTTGTTTTATTTAAGAAAATAATCTATACTAATGCATTTATATTTGCAGAATTTATGTCACAATAAAATTTAAAGTGCACAGATTATTTTCAAATAGATTTCAAGACACCGTAAACAAGAAAGAAAAATCATGCGTTAAGCATAGATTATGAAATACTTTCCAGCACTTCCTGAATGCTTTAATAATATTTCGTTATTTAGGAAAATCAGGTAAATAAGGTAACAAAGTAAACATTTTAGAAAATGCATAAAAACATTTAAGAAGTAGATTTCAGCAGTTACCATCTATAGCCAAATATGTATTCCAATTGTTTTGAACAGTCCTGTATTGGATCTGCAGGTTGATCAATATACTATATAATGGGAAAATTTAGTTTAGCAAGAAAACGCATAACAGACTGAAATTTCTTTTTCAGCAATTTATACTAATAGATTGAAACATGCTTGAATACTTTTTTACAGCACTGTAGTTTACCTTGTACCTTTATTACACGTCTCTATTTAGCAAAAATTTAATTCAAACTAAAACACTCTTAAAATACTGAAACCACATTTCCAGAAATTATTATCCATTAATGGTTATGTATGCAATTCTTTGCGTAACTCTGTATATCATTTTATCTATATTCTACAAACATTTCTTAGTAAACTAAATGCAGTTCAGCGTAAAAATGCATAACTCATTTAAAAACCACCTTTAAGCAATTTACGCTCATACTCAATAACTCTCACGAATTCTTTTGCGTAGACATGTATCTGAACTATAGCATTTATAAACACCATATTGTATGCATAAATATAGTGAAACATAAAAGCGCATATGATAATTAAAAATGTATTTCCAGCAATCGTCGCTTATGTACAGTACTTCGGCCACAATAATATAATTATTTAATATAATATATATAATATATAATAAATAGTTTTATTATATATCGTAGATAGATGCAATAGTAAAAACTATTCATCGTTGACTCGTCATCCAAGGCTGTCTGGTTGATGGCTGGTGACTTTCCCAACATGGTTTATTAGCGAAAAATTGCAGACCAAGGTATCGGCCAGAGTGGCTCAGTGATTAGAGCAACAGCCTAGTATGCTGTGGTCCCAGGTTCGATTCCTATCTCTGAGTAATTTTTCACTCCAGTTGAGTTTATTGTATTTATCGTATGTGTCTTTGTATAATATTTATGTATGCCAACACAGTTGAAAAGTGTTTATGAATTCGGTTTGTCTTTCCGTGTGTCCGCCTGTCTGTCCGAGTCTAACTCGCGTAAATTTAGCCATATAACCATGTAATTGATACATGTTATTGAGCTTTACAGTGGCATCTTCTGTATTGAAAATGAAATGTGTAGCATTCATAGTTCGCTTACGCATAGACCGGGATGCTAGAGCACAGACAATCACCTCATCGAGTTCACGGCTGAAATTCCACAATTAGTTAAAACTGGATTCACGCATTAAAGTGCAATCGTTCTGCCAAGTCATATCTTGGTGGAAAACACCTGTCAACTCGATTTCAGTGTTTGGCTGCTAGGCTACCATTGTGTTTTCCTGCTCCCAGTCCCATGTTTTCTTACCTTCGGGTGCAGTAAAACACAATGAAAAACTTACCGATCAACCGCTAAAACCGGGTCTTCAGGTGTTTCCCACCAAGATATGACTTGGCAGACCGATTGAGTTTTAATATGCGAATCGAGTTTTAACTAATTCTGGAATTTCAGCCGTGAATTTGGTGAATTGATTGTCTGTGCTGCCTTTTTCCGGTCTAACACACAATGAAAATAATTCCGTTAAATTATCGTCGATGGAGAAAAATCATTTGTAAGGTATTTTAATAATGTTACATTGTTTGAAACACTTTGAAATTGATATATGAGTATATAACTGAGGCGCACAACAAGATGCTTACTATTGAATAGGGTGTGAATAGCGATCATTCATATACAGGGACACAAAAGTGTTCCGTTACAATACTGTCTATGAGCACTTATTTCTGGAAGTGCCTTTTCAGTTGTTGTATGCGTTTTCAAATTTAACAATCATTTTGCATATTACTTGGTGTTAATAAATTACATAGAACCTATACAGTGCTGTACAAAAGTATACATTTCCATTTATTGAAGTAAATTGATAAAAAGGAATTTTGAACTGTGTTAAGCGTTTCCTTAACTTAGCTGAATTTTTACCTAAAATTACGCTGTAAAAAAATCTGTAATTTAACACTGTAAAAAAATGTAAGATTAACACTGTGAAAAAAATCTGTAAAAAAAATCTGCGTTTTTGACAGAACAAAACTGTTTTAGAGAAAAACACCTTTTTCTGTAAAAAAAAAGCTGAACTTTGTAATTTTTACAGAAAAAATCTATATTTTTTGCAGAAAAAATTGTTTTAATGAAAAATTACTGATGTTCTCTGTAAATTAAATGGTTTACGACTGGCGCCAAAATTGGCAGTTTTTTTCTTTCAATTTGAGAGATTTTTTTTAATAATGTAGTATGCATACAAATCGCTAGATCATATATAGGGATTCACCAAAGAATTTAATTTCGTTACCAACTATAGAGAGTAATTGCAGAAACTGAGTTGTCAAATTATGCGTTTTATTAGTTTTTCAAATTCTTTCCTTAGCTATCATCTTTCGCCTTACGAAGTTTTGTCACCTTACTGAATGGTGAAGTCGTCTGAATGTGTTGGAAAGTGATTTATAATCTATGCCTGACGCATGATTTTTCTTTCTTCTTATTATTTATTACATTTGAAATTAATGCCTTAATGTGAAAAAACATTTAATGCTTCCCCCTCCCCTCCGCTTGATTAAATATATCTCCCATCTCCCTTTAAAACATTTTTTCATGTGAACTGCAAAAAGCTGTGCACTGCATGTTTACGACTGGAAGCTTTAATGGAGCAACGAACAGAAAGAGCCTGCAATCATGTTGATTGGTGTCTACTGTTATTATAATTAAACTGATATTATACCATTTGCGAATACTGGCGACTTTATGACTAGTTTTATATTGAAAAACCAGAGTCGGCGAACCTATGGCACGCGTGCCACTTTCGGCACGCCAAAGAATAATTTTGGCACGGCGTGGCGTTGATTATGTCTCTAAATGAGGATACGAGGTTTTACACAAAATACACGAACTTACATTATCTGATTAGATCCTAAATTCGATTAATTGCAAATTGAAGAATTTTAATCTTATTCAATATGGTTTCGAACATTTATCAAACAATGATAATATTTGAAAACTATCAAAAAGGAAAGATTATTAGCGATAGTAAATTATGGCAACTTGGAAATTAATTTCAGAACTATTTAAATAAACTGGCTTTTTTTCAATTTTAATAATTGTTTCTACTATTTATATCTGTCATTTTCGCAAATTTAGAATATAAAAAATCAAATAGAGAGTGATTGCCATATAAATTCATTTTGTCTACTATTCTGTTGAAATTAACTGTACATGGACATGATATTAATTCTTTTTCATCCAAGATACAACAATTAATCACATTATGTTTTTAATTAATTTTAAAATATAATTATTTCTATAATTATTGCAGTGTAATACTTACATATACTCATTTTAGAAAATATCGTAATGAGTAATTTTCAAGTAGTTTTGATTCATTATATTTCAATCCACTAAATTTGTTTTTTAGTTGGTACGTCAAGGTCAAGTAAAATATTTTTTGAAAAAAATTTGGTGCGCGACTATAAAAAGGTTCGCCAACCCTGACCTAGACAGTAAATATCGATATGTGAGGAAACTGTACGTGATACAATATTATGAGCATTTTTTTTCAAAATGCAACATATAAAAAAAGAGAATAAGTGCGAAATCGACTCGCACACAGAGGCTTCCGTACCGTTATGTGATATTAAAGAAAAGCTTAGTAAATACCTAATTTCTTTACAAATATACAAAAATAAGAATTGCCTACTTCTACATAGATGCTTTTTCTAATAGTTGTTTCATAAAGCTGTAATTTATTTAATTATCTATTAAATCTTAATCAATTTTGTTTGTGATGACTTCTCTCTTCGAGGTTCCCAGGACTCCCTCTTTTTTTTCCCCTTAACTGCTGTTAGTGGTCTCACAGACCTCTGCGTTTTTCAATTTTCGCAGCTTAACTTGTAATTTTCAGTTTAACTATAGATACTGGTTAAATTTTATGTCGTTTGGATCCCTATGTCTATCACTAGAGACTTTTGAAAAGCTGAATATTAATTATAATAGTCCTGTACACAAAGTTTAGTAGAGAAATAGTATTTTCAGAGTTAATGTAGCATCTCATTTATCTTTAGATTAAACGGTCTAACAGACTGCTCACAGTAGTTAGTCGACAATTTTTGTCACAGTAGTTAAGGGTTAAGGTACATAACATATTTCTTTAAAGCTTTAAGATCTTCCTTCGTGCCAAATTTCAAGATTCTAGATCAACAGGAAGTAGTCCATATGTTTTGAGAGTGAGTTTGTATGAAAAACGTTGTGTTAAGACCGTATATTTTTATTGCATTGAGGTCGAATCACAACATTTTTGCAAATCAATAGGGCCACAAACTTTATTATTTGATATTAATTTCAACTTGATACCTTTAGCAGGGTTCTGTTTTTAACAATTTCCAACATAGTTGAAAAGCCTTTATGAGCTCGGTTCTCTGTCTGTCGTCTGTCTTCCGTGTTCTAACACACGAAAATATACTCGAATTTTCCTGTAATTATTGTATGTTATGGCCATAACATGTTAGGTATTGAAAAGGAAGTGTGTAGCATTCATAGTTTATTTACGGGGGCACTCAAAAGTATTCCAATACATTATGGTCTATGGGAAAATATCATTTGTGGTGTATTTGAATAGTGTTAAACAATTTTAAACATAAAAACAATTTTATGTATTATTGAGGTACACTAGAACATGGTTACTATAGAATATGTTATATATAACACTTACAGTACGCGCACAGGGAAATTCAGAACTTTTCCGTTATATTATCGTTTATGAAGAAAGATCATTTGCGGCGTATTTTAATGATGTTAATCTGTTACAAGCATAATGAAATTGGTATGAAATTCTGAGGTGCACTAAAACATGCTTTCTGTAGAATATGAGGTGCAAAGCAATATACCATTCCTTTATAGGGTGACACATAACAATTCGCTTACATAATGGTCTACGGAAAAACTGTTCGCAGCATATTTTAATGATGTTGCAGCATTTCAAACATGATTAAACTGAAATACATTACTGAGGTTTACTACAAGATTCCTGCAGTCGAATATGATTTGCATCGTATTTATCGTTCATTTACAGGGACACATGAAAGATTTCTGATACAATGTACTCTATCCGAAGTATTGTCTTTTGGGGATGATCGCTTAAAGTGCGTTTTCGGTTGTGATATGCGTTTTAAGGTTAACTAAATTTTTGCATACTACTTGGTGTGTGTAAATTATTTAGACAATATACAGGGCTACACAAAAGAATTAGTAAGCATTACTGAGAATGAATGTGCTTTTCACCTTCTTTCATACATTTTCAAGCCCAGCTATACATTTATTATACTAAGAGATGGTTATAGAATTTAAATAAAAACATATACAGGGGTAGGGAAAAAACTGGATACATGGTCGCCTGCGCATAGTAATTACTGGCAGTGTGATTGCAGTAGTTTTAAATGAGTTTTTACCTGAATTTAATTTAAGCTTACTATGTGGCGCGTATAAAACTCTATCGGTAATATGCAGTGCTATACAAAAGTATTTAAGTATGTTATCGCCTATTGGAAAAAATTGCTAAAAGTGATCTGTGTTCTGCTTTTTCTAAATAAACTAAATTATCGCGCGCTATGCAGAACATACATAAGCATATAGAACATATACAGAGCTGCACAAAAGAGTTGGAGTAGTTTTCCGGATATGTACAGTAATTGTTCAAATCTGGTTTTAAAACGTGATATGAGTTTTCTAAAATGTTTACTTAGGTACTGTTTTACCCTACTAAACGGTAAAGTTTTGTTTAGGAATTCTGTAAGTGTTGGAAAGTGTTTCATAATCTATACTTGGCACATGATTTTTCCTTCCTGTTTTCTTTTGACGTAGGGAACTATAAAAATGCGTATGAGCGTGTTAACTTTGAAAAAAAACATTTCACCGTTTGTCTGTGCTATTTGTCTTGATGTATATTGTCGCCCATAAACACCATCCACACTAATAATTTTGAAAATTTCCGTATTTTCCTAATATTCTTATTTTCGGATAATTTATAATAATATAACAATCAGAGCAATTCACTTACCTGGTGTATATTGTTGCACCGAAGAACATAAAACTGTGACAGCCAAACACAGAAATAAATAAAGGGAAATCATAGTTACACACTGAAGTTCAAATGCAAAATTAAGGTTAGGAATGGATGCAACAATGTTTTATATGCTAAGTTAATCTTCCAACAGGAAATTTCAATGAAGCACTCTAAAACCTTTTCGAAGAAAAATCGCATTATCATTTGACGCGCAAAAAAGTACAGTGTGGATATTTATTAGAATGAGGATTTTTCTCTTCTAAGGAACTCTGAATTGTTTTATGATCCCCCAAAAATTCTATAATCAGTTGAAACCGATTATGAAAGATTAGCCTTTTGAAAACATTTTTTTTCACAAAAAAATTATATAATTATTATTTCTTTAATGAAAAAAGATAAATAAAGGATAAAATCAGCAAAAAGTGCAGCGTGGAAATTTATTAGAATGAGGGTTTTTCCCTTCTAATGGACCCTGAATTATTTTATGATCTCTCAAAAATTCTATAATGAGTTGAAACCGATTATGAAAGATTAGCCTTTGGAAAACCTTTTTTTCACAAAAATATTATATAATTATTATTTCTTTAATGAAAAAAGATAAATAAATGATAAAATCAGCAAAAAGTGCAGCGTGGAAATTTATTAGAATGAGGGTTTTTCTCTTCTAATGGACGCTGAATTGTTTTATGATCTCTCAAAAATTCTATAATGTGTTGAAACCGATTATGAAAGATTAGCCTTTTGAAAACATTTTTTTTTCACAAAAATATTATATAATTATTATTTCTTTAAAGATAAAATTAGCAAAAAGTGCGATGTGGATATTTTTTCGAATGGGTTCTTTTTTCTTCTAATAGATCCTGAAATCATTTATGAAAGATTTTCCTGATTTATCGGCGGATTTTCTTTATTTTCCTGACTATCTCAATCCTACCTGATTTATGTAAAGCATAAGAAGCACACATTCTCCCAGTTAAAATATTAAAGGATCCCCAAATTACTAAAAAATGGGAATACTAATTCCATTATTATTATTATTATTATTATTGTTATTATTGTTGTTGTTGTTATTATTATTTTGAGAAAGTTTAACTTATACAGTTGTAATCCCTCAATACTTCATAAAATTCTATTACCTGACCGAGAAAGTTGAAAGTGATCAATAGTCTAATATTGAACCACGTGGTATCCGTATACCCTTTTGCTAAAGATCACTCGGATAACTAAATACACTACGTGCTACAAGCATATTGTGTAGTGTTGTCATACAAGGAATGTAAATAAAATGAGCTGTTTAATGAAATGTGTGCTCTGTGTCTTTCAATAGGCAAGTATTATTTGTAGTGTTAAAGGACGGTTCTACTTCTTTTTTTCAAAATTTGCGATCTTTTTAACACTTTTCAACAAAGTTGAAAAGAGTTTATGCTTTCGGTTTGTCCGTTCGTCTGTCCACACTGCATCAACCTTAAATATACTCCGATAAACATTACTTAGGGCCACCGAGGCATGTTTGCACTGTTAAAAATTTCTGTAAAATCACAGAAAAAAATCGAGACTCTCTGTAAATTTACTCTAGTTCTTGGTTAAATGCATTCGATCGAGTTTCTCGGTCAAGACTCTCTGTAAATTTACACCAGTTCTCGGTTAAATACATTCGATCGAGTTTCTCGGTCAAGACTCTCTGTAAATTTACACCAGTTCTCGGTTAAATGCATTCGATTGAGTTTCTCGTTCAATACTCTCTGTAAATTTACACCAGTTCTCGGTTAAATGCATTCGATTGAGTTTCTCGGTCAAGACTCTCTGTAAATTTACACTAGTTCTCGGTTAAATGCGTTCGATTGAGTTTCTCGGTCATCGATTTACAGACATTTCCCTTATCTTGTATCTAATTCCCTGTAGGAATTTCCATGTTTTTATTTAAAAATATTTTCAGCTTTGTTAAAACTTGTAATTCAAATACTCACGTTTAAAATTCTTTCGCAATTTTATTAGAATTATTAAAGAAAAAAAAATAGTTTCAAGTTTTTTATTTATTTTTTCATTCATTTAGTTAGTTAGAATCATAATACATTTAAATACATTGCTTTTATAAGAATTGTGATATAACCTTAAAAGTAATTTTGGTTAATTAATCTGATTATTTTTGTAAATATTTTACAAAAAATGGTATAATTACCAATATATTTAACCAGTTTTAATGAAAAAATACACCTAAATTTCACATTATTATTATTTAAAAATTCCAGTACATTTTCAGATATCAAATAAGATCAGGGCCGACCCAAGACAATTTTGGCGCCCGTGCGAGCATTCTCTTGGGTCCCCTCCCCCCAACCACTATACCTGTTAAAAATATTTGGCCTTTTTTTCACACAATTTTAAAAATATTTGTAAATTATTCGTTTATAAACTTTGACACATGCTATTCTTAATTATTTAAGATATTATTTAAAAAGACTATAAAATAAATAAACGTATCCATATTTAATCCTATCTTTGAGATTTGAATTTTATGATAAATATCAATCTGAATATCTAACATTGTAGTCCAAAAATTAAACGCCATTCATTATGCCATGGTATAGGACAAAAATAACAATAATTAATTTATTGAAAGAAGAAATTTTATTAGAATAAGTTATGTTTATTATTTGGAATATACTCAACAGAGTAGTACTAATAAGTAGCAATTATGTAAGATGAAATCTGTAACCCTGTCTTGTTATTTACTTTCAAGGAAGCATATATTAATTTTATATTTGGTGAGTCGTGAGTTTTAAAATCTTTAAAAAAAATGATTTATTGTCTTTTATACTCTTTAAAAAATTACATGATTCTGGATCAAGCAAAACAAAAACCGCATAAGAATATTCCAATTACAAACGGATCAATTTGAAATTAAAAATGTGTACTTTAACACAGACTCCGATTGATAACTCCTGGTATGCTTTCCACAAAACTGTGTTTTTGCTACTTATATACATTGAAAATAATAATAATAGTTTTCTTTGCAGATAGATAATTTCTTTTGAATATAGGTGTTTATAAAATGACTATACCTACATACTCTAACAATGTTTGTGTCAGTTAAATGACGCGTTGTTTTTTTGTTTTTTGTTTTTTTTTGGGGGGGGGGGGGGGATAGAATGTGCTTTTTAAAGGTGTATCACATACAGAAAACACGTTATAATTGCAACAAATAAATTTTACGCCTTTTAAGTAGTCAAAAAAGTAGGTACAAAATTTACTTTAATCCTTTTATACATATATGTTGAAAATAAATTACTTATCTTTCAAAACGTTTTTTTTAAAATGTGAACTGAAGTAAAAATCCACGCAAAGATGAAAATCGATTTGAATCTGTGTTAAAGTATGCGTTATCAATTTATTTCAAATTGACTTGGTTCTAATTTGAATATTTTCACGCGATCTCTTTTTATAGGTTCAAAAATTTAAAAATATATCAAAAACAAGAAAATCGATTATTTTAATGTTTAAAACTGATCGTGATCACTGCACTAAAATGTTGAATTCTGAAAAGGATTCCCTTATCATAATAAGAATTTTTGATAAATTAGAAAAGTCATTAATCTCCCGAAAAATTCATTTGAAAAAAAAAAAGAAAAAGAAAAAAAAGTCTTGTCTTTAAAATAAATAAGATATGAACACGGATTCTGAAGCACAGTACATAAGCATACATTCCGGTCAAGTAGTGATTACACACACACACACAAAAAGGGAAAAAAAGGTCTATACAATTGTTGTTTATCTTCAAAATATGCGAGATAATTTCGATTTAAAGCTTCCCTAAACATGTCGTAATCATGTAAAGAACAAAATGGGTTTAGAGAAACTTTTCATTTCTTCATTTTTTGATATAATAAAATATTTTACTAACGAATGCATTCACACACCACACACAAGGGGAAAAAATGTCTACAATTCTTGTTTATCTTCAAAATATGTGAGATAATTCCGATTTAAAGCCTCCCTAAATATGGCGCCCCCTCCTCTCCATTTAATCATTTGGATACTTTCAGGTACGTAATCACGTAAAGAAGAAAATGGGTTTAGAGAAACTTTTTCTTTCTTCATTTTTCGGATATAATAAAATATTTTACTAAAGAATGCATTCACATACCACACAAGTTCAAGTTCTGACCTGACACGGAGGCCTACCAAATGGCTTGAGCACAACAAGCCCTGCCTGGCTAACTATGTTTACTAAGACTCCCGTTTATTGAAAGATATCGCAATATTAATTTCCGATTGCAACCCAGTTGCCTTAGCGTGCTACTATACGATACGAGGTATGAATTATATAAGAACTAAGAAAAAAAATAAAAAATAAAACGCTAGTTATTAGAAAATTGCACATTCCACACATCCATATATGAATTTTTACAACACTACCACGAACAGAAAATATTTACATAATAACTATTGGTTATGAATATTTTAAAGCACATAATACCATTAACAATATCACATACCACACACAAGGGGGGAAAAAAGGTCTTCAATTCTTGTTTATTGTTAAAATATGTGAAATAATTTTGATTTGAAGCCTACCTAAATATGGCGTGTCCTCTCCTCCATTTAATCATTTTGAGGGTCCTGTCAGGTACGTAATCATGTAAGGTAGAAAATGGGTTTGAGCTATCTCTAGAAACATTTAGAGAAATTTTTCTTTCTTCATTTTTCGGACGTAATAAAATATTTTACTAAAGAATGCATTCAGACATACACAAGTTGGGGGGGGGGGATCTGCAATTTTTGTTTATCGTCAAAATATTTGAGATAATTTCGGTTTAAAGCTTTCCAAAATTTCGCGCCCCTCAGCTACGGCGCAATTAATTAGTGAAAAGAATTTAGCACTCCATAAGGAAGCGGAAGAGTTGAATAGGTGGTGGTACTTTTCCAGTTTCAAGGAAGGTAATCTGAGCCTTTAGCTTAAAAGGATTTCTTTAAAGAACGCATCCTAACATCCTACGTTCCTCTGATATGTTCATCACAAGTTCTTTGTATTTTACTCAATTAAAGAATACAGACGTCGCTGCATGTGAAAGTTTAGCGCCTTAAAGCACAAAGAAGGTCCCCTGCTCAGCAGATCTACCTAGACCGAACAAATAATTCACACCTATAGTTATAGAAAATGTTAAAAAATAAGTAGAATCAAAAATTATTTATCGCCGCTCTTTACTCCTACCGCCGGTTGGCGCCCCGTGCGGTGACACACTTCGCACACCCCTTGGGCCGGCCCTGAAGAAGATAATTATTGAGAAGAAGCAATTTCTTGATAAATAATTCCGTAAATAAAGGATTAGAAAATTAAGTCTGATTAAAAAAAATAATAGGTATTATGTTTCGGTCCAAACTAAATTAAAATAAACCGTTTAAGAAATTTTCTAACGAACATATTTGAAGCGAAATCTTTGAAAAGCACAAGTACAATAAGATTTCCCCCCACTTTATTATAAAGGACATCCTTTATACACCGCAGTAACAGCTCCTATGGCGCAGTTAGTAAGATGGCTTTCTCCTGCCCAGAGGTCTCGGGTTCAAACCCTAGGCCGGCCAGAAGCAAGTTGTGTAAAAAATTAAATGGCACAGCAGTTCAAATTTGCTTGAATAACTCTGATACTTCGAAGTTCTAAAATTCGCTGATTTCAAAAACTAGGTTAAATTATTTTAATTAAAAAATAAATCGATTTACAGAGTCTTGCGTATTTTTAACTATGTTAATTTACAGTCTTGTGTGTTTTTAACGATGTTAATTTACAGAGTCTTATGTAAATTTACCAAATAACTTCTCTGTTATTTAACAGAATCTCTGTTTTTCTAATCTCTGTAATTTTACATAAGACTTAAGATAATGGATTACCCGTAGATTCTCTGTAATTTCACAGGAAAATTTTTAACAGTGTATATTATGCATATTCATGATGGCTAAGTATCACGGCGGACCCCAACGACGTTTCATTGCATGTTGCATTGGCAACATTGTTGCAACATTGGCAACGTTTTCATTTAATTTCTTTCGCTTTCGCCCACGTCAGACATATTCTTTAATTGTTCATAAAATTTAACCGTTGAGGAAACATATCAAAGGTAACCTTGATTTGATGTGAATACGATCTTTGAAATCATCTCATGTACGTCAGCTTGAGTTATGACTAATTTAGGAACAGACGCCCTGTTCTTTGTTGTGTGCAATAATAAGTAGCAATCATTTAGATTTAACGTCAACATATCCAGTCTTTCTGTCGCCTTCTAAATGAATATGAAAACGGTTTTTTTGGCAACCCTGGCGTCATGCGTCTAGTAATGATACCAGATAAATTCTTGCAATTCATCGCGCCAAATGCTTTGCTCGGCTTTGTGCAGTATGCAAAAAAAGTTTGGCGATATTGTATACCGCCAAAATATCTGGACTTCTAGCGAAACTGTGCATTTCTCTCTTGGCCACCATATCTAAAAGATGTAACTAAAATAGCGCCTCGGGCGCATTGTCTGATACGGTCTCTCTTTACCATTTTACTGTATGAATCACCTCAACTAAAATGTTTTAAATAAAATTCTATTTTCCAGTAAAATTCTAGTTGGAGTTTTTTTTCTGTGTATTCAAAGAACCCGGAACTGAAACGATAGTACATACGCAGATTTATATTTATAAATCCGAGAGGTATTTTTTTTTATTTTATCTGGTTTCATTGTAATTTTAAAAACCTAATCTAAAAATTTCAGTAGTGATATGAGTTTTCAAGCTTTGGTAACTTTTAACACTAGAAAAACGTTGAATTTTACTCAAATTTTGTGAAAATATTTGACACCAGAATTTTTATTTTAAATTGTTAACTTATTTATTTAACTAGGTTTTTTTCTTTGTATCTTTTTAACTACTTTTGTAAAGAAATTTCTGGTTTATACCGAAATATATTCATTTGGTAGCGGTCAAAATGACCGCTCGGCATCTTTCTAGTGTTAACCCTTACTGGCGCGGAGTAATTCTGTTTAGAAACTGATGAAATAATGGACTGACACCGCAATTTATAAACGAATTTATTAGAAAATACGAACTTGCTTCTTTTCATGTTCATTATAATAGGAAAATTTTAGTTAAATACTCTTGGTGCCGTTTGTCAGTTTTGAAATAAAAATTAGGTGTCCTTTTTTAAGGACACCACGCCAGAAAAGGTTAATAGAGAAGAGTAGATTTTGAGAAATAAAGGCAGCGTGGTGGTGGTGGTGGGGGGGGGTTCACATTACTGACACTTTTAACTGCGTGCTTATTTTTGTCAATTGCCATCTCCTCAAAGTGAAGAGAAAAAGAAAAAGAAAAAATCATTTTATTTATGTCGAAAGCACTCGATCATGGAAATAAACCATTGTTATAGAAATGTGTATTACAATTATGGAAGTTTCATTAGGCACTTTTATTTAAATTTGTTGAAAAATAAACATTCTCTCTATACTGTATTGGAAAAAGTTATACATTAGAATTATGTAAATAAGGAGAGTATGTATAAAATTTGGAGATAATGCAGTTTATATACAGGGTGTCCAACGAATAAGACCCTGATTTCAAAATTAAATATCTCAAAAACAAAGATCAATAGAATTATGCCGTAAACGGTTTGTTCATTAGCTAAGCTGTAAAAATGTTATACAGAAGTTTCAAAATTTAGTTACAAAAAAACGTTAACAAATGACGCTATAATCGCAATGCCTATAAATTGTGCTTCGAAGTCCAGAGCAGTGGCGTCTCATTCCTAGATGGTTACCTAATCGAAGGACGAAAAGTGGGAAGTCCGCTTCTTACAAGGAAGGTCTCCATACTGAGCATACTCAGAATATTTTGAAAAAAAATACTAATTAAACTATTTATGTATGTAATAAAGGATCAGTTAAATTTAGCGGCGGAATTACAGTAGAAAGTCTGTAAAAAAATAAAATACTTTCGAGTATTTGGCGCGAAAAGGCGAAAGCATCACGCTATTTGGCGAGCAATACTTTTCCTCGCCAAAAACAAACGATTTTAGTGCACCTGAAAATTGATTGTTAATTGGTTTTTAGAATGCGTGTAAATAATATTTCATTTAAAACTTAAACAATGAGAGAGTTTTATAAATACATTTTATCGTATTACATATTTATGTTGCTTGTTATTTAATTTTATTACTTTAAAAACTATTTCATGTATAAATAATACTTTCATATATTTAAGCGTATTCCAAAATAAAGGCAAGATTCATTTACCAGTTATTCATTTCAAAGAATTCGTCGTTTCCATAGCAACAGAATTGAATCTACAGTGCTCAATTGGACTTAATTTTGAGACATTGAAACAATTTTAATTTTTTTTTAATTTTGTTTTAATTCTAAAATTTGATATTTAACTTTCATTATAAATATATATATGACAAAACTATAGCTAAATCAATCTAAAACTGACAAAACTAAAGTCATATACATTAAATTTATTTAAACAAATTGAATATGAAACATTTTTATCTTAAAGAGTATTCGACATAAAAGCGTATTTTTCGAAATTTCATTTCATCGCAAACCGATGATAAATCGCCAAATAAACGAAATGTTCATTATTTTTTAACGAACGTTCTATTGAGGTTCCGCCAAAATTTTTTTTTATAAACATATATATCGACATGAGAAGAACACTCTGTAATTTTTTCAGATTTTTCTGAATATGCCCGTATGGAGACCTTCCTTGTTAGTTGGGGTGATCTGCAGAAGCGGAATGTGTTGCCAGAATTGAGATTTGTTTCAAATTTTGCTATAAACTATATCGATCTGGATACCAGTATCTTTGTGGAATGTATTTTCTCTTCTAATTGATAGATCGTGGAATAGAATCCAAGCTGAGGAGGATTTGAAAAAAATTGGAAATCTTTATTTTTTAATATTTATTCAAATTGTGAAAAAAAGTTTTAATAAAAAACACCCCAAAGTTTCTAGTTTTAAAATTTAATTAAGCTAAAAGAAACCAAATTTTTTTTCAAATCATTGAGCATTTATAATAATGATTCATAAATCATTTTTTAAATTGTAGAAAATAGTTTGAATGAAAAAATATAAAGTTTCTATTTTTAAAAACTTAATTAAGTTAAAAAAATAATTTTAATTTTAAAAGCTAATTTTCATTTTTTTTTCATTGAGCACAAAAGTATAGTGCAGCTTCTAGCGATATGATCCGAAGTTTTAGAAAGGAGTGCAGCCTCTAAAATACTTTTGCTTCGATTATGACTATCATCAATTCCTTTTAAATATGAAATAAATTAATGCATAATTTCTGTCCCTAACACTTTGTTTACAAAGAAAAAAAATATATGTGTTGTGCTAAAACCAAAATATTATGCCGTGTTTTAAAAATACAAATGAAAAGTGCAAAATTATTTTTTTTATTTATAATAATTCAGCTATAAACAATAATACCAAAATATTATGCCGTGATTTAAAAATATAAAAAAAAAAATAAAAAGTACAAAATTACTTTTCTAAATATATGCATTTTGATTTAAATAATTATATGGCATTAAAAATTGAATTTAATAAAATATTTTAATAAGTTCTTATATAATGATTTCTAAACATTTTGTGAAATTTCTATTAATTGAAATTTCTAAAATTAAAGCTGGTGCAATAATTCTGTGACCAGATATCTCCACTTCTGCACATCACTCCAACGAAAAAATGGACTTTCCCACTTTTCGTCCTTCCATAGGGAACCATCTAGGAATGAGACGCTAGTGCTCTGGACTTCGAAGCACAAGTTATAGGCATTGCTATTAAAGCGCCATCTGTTAACGGTTTTTGTAGATAAATTTTGGAACTTCTGTATAACATTTTTACAGCTTAGCTAATAAACAAACCGTTTACCGTATAATTCCATTGATCTTTGTTTTTGAGATATTTAATTTTGAAATAAGGTTCTTATTCGCTGGACACCCTGTAAATGATTTAACAGTTTAAAAATTCCGTGCCGTTTTGGCCTACAGGCGGAGGTAGATTTCGAAGTACTAATTTCACCAACAAAACCTAAATCACGATATACATTATATCTGGTCTCTTTTGACGAATTTTTATTTTCATTTTTCTGTAACAGCTCGTTTTATCAGAATCATATTAAGGTGGTATTCAAAAAACTATTTTTCCACGCTCAACAACTCGAAATTTTCTGACACATTTTCAGACTCATTTTTAAAAGAAAAAATATTAAACTTTATGACGTGATTTTTGAAGAGATTTATAAGCGACCTGTGTTTTTATTTTTCATTCAGTTAATCAGAACTTGATTTACAATTATTTTCTCAGTACGACCATTTTTTTCGTTTCCAGCACTATCGCTTCCGTTCAATATGTCCACTTTGACAGCATTTTTTGAAATATATTCTGTCTTTATCAAAAAATCGACCAATACAGCACAGTATATAGTTTCTGAATAAAAGAACCTGCCAATTGGATGCGTTTGAGAGCAAAAATGAATTTAAAAATGAGTCAGAAAATAAGACGTTTGGATTTGAGTACAGCCTTAATAGGATAATTTTTTCGTCAACCCCTATTTTTGTTTCAATTTTTTTTTCTCTAAGAGTTGATCCTATCAAAAACTTGTCAGTATAAAAATTGTAGATAATATTAAGAAGATGTATAATAAATTTAAACGGATTGGATATCTTGTGAATCGACGAAGTTATGATTTTTATCTTCTTCAACTACCCCCCCCCCATTTTTTTCGTTTTTAATTTTTTTGGCAATATGAGTTGGTCCTATCAAAAACTTATCTATATAAAAGTTATAGATAATATTAAGACGATTTATAATAAGTTTAAATGAATTTGATATTTTAAGAATTGACGAAGTTATGATTTTTTTCACCCAAAACCCTATTTTTTGCGCCCCTTGAACCCATTTTTAATTTTATCAAAAACCTGTGATACATAAATTTTTGGCCCTTTTCCTAGGCGTAATAATAAGTTTAAACTCATTTGATCATCAACCTCCAACACTATAAGATGTTAAAAAAAATAAACAAATGATATTGGTTATTCATTTAATCTATATAACATTAATTTATAGTGGAAATAACAAAATTTGTCTTAGCTTACGAAAAATGGAGTGTTGCGTTCACGCAACATTAGCGGGATAAGAGTACTGATGTTAAGTGAGTTCAACTGAGCATCAGCAGGGTTTTCTTGCATATTTGGGCATTGGAACTTTTTTTTTTTAGCCTTATTACAATTTAGATAGTAAGCAATCACTTTAAATGTAACTAATTTATTATTAAAATCTATTTATTTTTTCTTTATAATTTACTGATCATATCCAGAAAACAGTTTCAATTATCAAAATATTCGCTACACTTATGATGCAAAGCAACATCACAAATTTACTGCAGCGGTAAACATTCTGGCTATGGTATTGTTTACAATGCAGTCTTCAGTTGCTGTCGGACTTGACGATTAATCCTTTCAGTGGTGGTAGTATGTTTATGAAACCAATTAATTTTAATTCCCAAATGCCATAATGGCACCAGAATTTTAGTAATGTAATTTTCCAATTGAAGTCTATCGAAAGGGTTAATTGTACGCGTTCTGTCTGTAATGGTTTTTGCATGGAAAACTTACTAGGCCTTCATGTGGCTGATTTGTTTCTGTCTAACTCTTTACTTTCAAAGAGTGTTTACAAAAGGAAAAATGCAACTTCACGACTGAAATCTAAGTGAGTATTTTAATTTTCGAACATAATTTTGATATCTTCCCGCATTTGTCAAGGTTTTATTTTTTCTTTATTTTTTATATGAGCTATATTCAATGTTTCCATCTTTATCCATTTCAAGTCCCAAATTTTTTGTTTTTTAAATTTTTTATCTATGACTTGTACTACTTTTAGAGGGTAAAAACTTCTTTTTGTACGCACACTTTGATTTTGCCAACAGTATCGCATGGTAAAATACCATTATCATTTTTTGATATAGTATCATTTCCTTCTTCTTCAGCAATAATTTCTGCTATTTCTAAAGAAATAATGACAGTATCAATTTCGTTCTCGTCATCATTATATGAATCTCATTTAAAATTGTTTGAAGACCTTCCTTTAACATAAGATGTCTAGTTGTAAGCATTTCTATGAGCAAAGAATGAAAAAAAAATTCCACCAGAGTCGAACGACATTACCTGCTGACGGTGCGCAAACGCAACACCTATTTTCTCTTCTCCCCCCACTAAAACAAATGCAACTGATTCGTTGAATGTTCTGATGCACCTTGACCTTGTCTACAAATAGATTTCCTGTAAAACTTACGTTTGCCTAACTATATTTCTTTTGCGAAAACGACAACGTGAAAGATTCGCTTTAAAAATGCTTCAAATTTCGGAGCTGTTATTAAATATAAAAAAAACTGTTGATAAAAATACTTTTTTATTGAATTATTAACCATAACATTCCCTATTAAAATTACTGTTAATATAACATTAATTTGATAACTAATTTTTTATACGTATTTATTTTGACTCTTGCGTCAACGCAACACCAGCGGTTAATGGGTTAAATGGCGCATTTAGGGCATAAGTGTTGACTAATATCTTCACCGCTATTTATATCCATTTTAAAGGACATTGTATCGATTCTGGCAATGGTGGAAAGTAGACCCGATAACGAAAAATTAATGTAAAAAAATGGTAAGAGAATGTTTTTTGATTTGCTCATGTATCTTCACCCCATATTTATATTTGATAGACTAATTACTAACTTTCACGAAATGAACAAACATCCAAAAAACTATATAAAACAAATGAGTAAAACGCATTTAAATGTTTTGGAAGTGATAATGACGCGTTGGCAGACGACGGACGTAAACAAGTGTCTATAGAAATGCGTTTTTTCCATCTTTTAATGAGCTCTGAGCATTTTTACGCACACAAAATAATAAATCAATTATGCAGTTTTAGAAAAAACTCTTTATTGAAAATAAAATAATAATAAATACAAAAAAATATTTAGATAAAATTATTGTGCCATGTGTGTTGTTCTTTTCCAAGTCCCTGCAAAGAAAATGGATAAATGTTTATGAAATTAAAAAGAAAAAAAATCAGCTTCTAAAAAAAAAAAAAAAAAAAAAAAACCTAAAAATGCTGTAAAATATTTTTTGTTACACTTTGAAATTCTTAAATGTATGCATTTGCACATCTACTAAGAAAAATTTTCAGTAAACATATTTAATACACATCTGGAATCTATATGGTAAACATTTTACTTTAATTTGATATTTTCCTCAATGAGCAAATTTCAGTTCAAAAACTGTCTTTCGAAATCTCAGAAACCAATACTGTTCGTAATTTTCGGAAACATTTACGAGTTGGTTTTTACAGTGTTTTAATTACTTTCGTTAATGTGAAATATGGATTGTATGGGTGTTATTAATTCTCAAGTTAACATTTTCATGTTCAACAAATATGTTTAACAGGCAAAATTAACACAATTAATATTAACAGTAACATTTTTAATTACTCTTGGATGTACACTGTTACGCAACTTAAACTGTTTATTTCAGAAACCGATATTTCGAAAAATCTATTGAGAAAACTGATACGAACACTATAAAAACTCTCGAAAAATTTTTCTAAAATTACGGGCATTGTTTCAAAAATGCTTCTTTAAATCATGATAATATATGGGTTTCGGGAGGTAAAGGGCTTTTCGAAATCGTGGGTAATTCGGGAGAGGTTATATTATGTTTCTATAAACTACATTGCATTTCGTAATATTTTCTGAAACATTAATCTTTTTTAACAGTGTACAATCCATTTTATAAAGCGCCTTTTTATTTCAGAACACTCTTTATACTTAGTGACCGAGCTTAAATTCATTGCAGAACTGAAAAATAATCCATCAACTCTCGTATCTATACTTACAGAGAATTGAAGAATTTCTTCAAAATGACTTGCAGTAGCATTAATTACGAAGATTTATTCGCCATTTATAGGAGTCAAATAGTAATTTCTCTTTTTCAAGGTGATGTTGAAATTAACCACAGGATATTCGTCCGGACAACAAGGATAGAGTTTAGACTCTCTGTTGGAAGTTGCTTTAACCAGCTTCCATTCATAGTTGAAATCCTGGAAATTCCTTAATTCAACCTAAAAAAGAAAATGATTTGTAAGTAAAAATATATTAAAATAAAAATATATACACTACTAGGAGGCTCTGCCCCCTGCCAGCTACGCTCGCCAACCCCCGTTCAGACACCGCAGAATCTAAAAACACGCTAATCTGATCGGTTTAAAAAATATTATAGAAGATTGAATTATACTGAAAAAAGCTGTGCAGATCTCCCTGTAAATGGGTTTCCATTCAATTTCCTTTTATTTCAAAAATTTAAGGCCGAATCAGTTGCTGTTAAGACATCCAATGGTTGTTTTCGTGTTTGATTAAAGAAGATCAGTTAAACGTTTGAAAATAAAATGAATTAAGTGTAATGAGTCTTTGTCTTCCGGTATTTTAAAACAATTTCTATAACAATAGCCTAAGTCATGTGACTATCATCAACAGTTCCGGTCGAACCACTTCGCTTTTTATACTCCTGGTGCCATTTTGGCACTTTAATGTTAGCCAGGTACAGGTGATAAGTCGCCAAATATTATTCTATCGCCATCATTTCATCTATATTATAATAGTTCAAGTCATGTAACTGCCATAAATAAATACGCTCTGATCCTTTCGCTTTTCATATGAAAGTTTGACCCAGATATCATATACGGCCCCATATTGGCGAGATATTTTTCCGACGCTAATTTGGGGAAAACATCAACAGCATAAATAACAACATCCGGCTTATCAAATGAAGCAAAATAACGATACTATGACGCCAATTAAGTACCCGTTGCGTATATGACATTGGCGTAAAAAAATCGCGCCAATATGGGTCCGTATATGACATCAGTGCCGAAAGATTTTCCTTTTGATTAAAAAATCAAATTTCTTTTTCGAATAAAACTACATAAAAGTTTCCATGGTAACAAAGAATTCTTGGTACTGTTACGCTAGCCGGGTGCAAATCTCGCCAATAGCTATTTTTCAACTCGCCAGTTAGCATTTTTTTTTTTTCGAGTGGTAAATTAAAACATTGCTTTGAAGTTGAAATTAAATGTCATCGTTTGTTACATCATTTAATATTTTGCCAGATGCCATATACGCACCGGGTTTGGCGTGATTTTTTTCGGAAATTTGGCGAAAACCTCGTTTTCGAATACCAGTTACATATGTATTTTTGGTACTACTTAGTTATCCCGTCGACCAAAAATATATCACCAAACTATAAGATTAAATGCCAATAATTGTTGATCGTAAATGTCACATTCACTTGACTTTAAGCAAGTTACACGTCTTTCGTCATCAAGTCATTTTTATTTAGACGTTTTATTTGTATATTTATTAATGTTATACTATTTTCTTTGTTCTTTCGTTATTTAAAATAAAAATTATGTCAATTTGTATAATTTGGCGAGTGGTTTGGCGATTTATATAATTTGGCGAGTGGTTCGGCGATTTATATAATTTGACGAAATGGGTCGATGGAATAACTAAGTAGTACCGTATTTTTTAATTATTTTGTATTATTTTTTATTTTTAAAGGAAAATAACCAAAAAAATAATTAACTATAGAACAAAACAATTTATCTAATTTAAAAAAAGAAAATAAAGTAAATAAACATTTATTATTAAATAAACAACAATAGCCGGGTTACCATGTCAACCAAAATAATGCCATTTTGGCGCCAATTAGGTACCCTGGTGCGTATATGACATCTGTGCCTAATATTTTTCTTTTCATTTCGTTTAAAAAAATAAAGAAGTGAAAGCCATTTATTTTAAATGTTTCAGTTTGATGTATCAGTTTTTCAATAAAATAATAATGAAATACAAATTGAATTATGAATAAAAGTAACATGATACATTTCTTAGCATACATTTAAGGGAGGCCAAACTTCTCGCTTCAAAATTAGTTTAAAATAGTAACCTTTTCTAAAATCTGAAAAAAAAAAAATATCTGTTTGATTAGAATTTGAGTTGCCATCATTAGAGAAAAGTATATAAAATTAGAAAAAAATTAATATTTCGAAAACTAATTCGAATTTAAAAATTCTAACACCAGTTTTGAGATCTGCAGATCAATACGGATTTTTGGTGTTAATTTCATCGCAAAGTATTCCGTATTTTAGGAGAAATCACCGTGAAACATAATCAGTTGTTTAATCAGTCGTTTCATAGAATCGTTACATAAATTCGTTTCATAATATCCGTTTCATTAGGATTTTATATATATAGGGTATGCTAGAGAGCTCTGCCCCCTGCAAGCTACGCTTGCCAACCCCCGTTCAGACACCACAGAATCTAAAATCACGCTAATTTGGTCGGTTTTTAAAAGATTAGAGAAGATTGAATTAAAATGAAAAAACCTATAGCGATCTCCCAGTAAACAGATTTCCATTCAATTCCCTTTGATTGTGAAAATTTAAGGCCATATCAGTTGCTGTTAAGACATTCAATGGTTGTTTTCGTGTTTGATTAAAGAAGATCAGTTAAACATTTGAAAAGAAGCTAAAATAAAATGAATTAAGTAAACAGAGTCTTTGCTAACCGGTACTTTTTAACAGCGTTATAAAACGATTGGCATAATACAATTTATTATAATAACTACAATTTACTGCTTTAACAAAATGTCTGTTTGTCCGTGCGTCCGTGTGTCCGTGTGTCCGCGCGTCGCCATCAAAAATTGTATGAAGTTATGCATAGAATTGAACCAAAGTTTTCGGCTATGGCAAGCAGGTCCTCCCTAAATTGTGAAAAAATTCGCCGGTAGGGGACGCTGTAATAGCGATTTTTGTGCCATTTTGAATATTGTACCATCGAAAAGTGTATGAAGTTATACATAGAATTGAGCCAAATTTTTTGTGTATATTTTTGGCCATGACAAGAAGGTCCTCCCTGAATTTGGAAAAATTCCACCGTTAGGGAGCGCTGTAATAGCGATTTATGTTCATTTTGAATAATGTATCATCGAAAAGTGTATGAAGTTATGCATTGAACTGAACCAAATTTTTTGTGTATGTTTTTGGCCATAGCAAGAAAGTCCTCCCTGAATTTTGAAAAATTCCGCCCGAAGGGGGCATCATAATAGCGATTGTTGTGCAATTTTCAATGTTGTACCTTCGAAAAGTGTATGAAGTTATGCATAATTCTAATAAAAATACTAATAAAACTAATTAAAATGAAAAATTGACACGAGATATAAGAAAGTTTTGGGATTGGCACATCCAACTAATTTGTTTATATCATGTAGGGTATTCTACTAAATTTAATGCCAGTTTCAGAAAATTTGACAACGCGTAGTAGAAATAATGTAATGCATTTTTAATGTAAATATATTAAACATTTGATGAAATATGAGCATTAGTATGAAATAATTTTTATCTGCGCATGCGCACACGATAAAAAATATTTTTTTTCATGATGTGATAGTTAACTTTATGGAGCAACTCGTAAAAAAAAGTCAGTCAAATATCGAGAAAATCGAAAAAGATATCGGCGACAGAGTGAGCTGATTTATAGTTGCCCTCTAAAAGTTGCTGAATGATAACTGATTTTCCACAAATTGTCATTTTTTATTAACTAGCTTTTAGCAAAGGAGTTTCTAGTTAATCAATGTCAACGAGTAGATTTAGAAGAAATACTTAGATTTTCATACTTCTTTCTTTCTTGGAATAGACTCGTTGTGGTGGTCTTTCCAAGAAGAACAAAAGCGATAAAAAATGAAAATAGAAAAAATAAAAAATAAAAATGACAATTTATTGAAAACTCCTTATCCTTTATCTTTTTTTTAGGGTACAACTAACCATCAACTCACTCTATCACCGTTATTTTTCTAAATTTTCATGATATTTTACTGGCTCTTTGTTATGAGTTGCTCCATAGAGTTGACTATTAAATCATGAAGAAAAATAATTTTGTCGTTTGCACATGCGTAGATAAAAAATATTTCATACCATTGGTAATATTTCATCAAATGTTTAATATATTTACATTGCAATTACACTATATTATTCTTACTACATTTTGAAAAAATTCTGAAACTGGAGTTAAATTTGGTAAAAATCCCTGCATAATATAAACAAAAAACATGCAAGTATTTTTTTGAACTTTTAAAAAATGTCTATATATCTGGATGTATATACGTGCTCTTCTTCCACAAATGAATGTATATATTGTACAATATCCAAAATGCGTAAAACCTCCCTAAAGCGACCACGTTCCGTTCCAATAAAAATTGGTCGCTCCGAGAGGTGGTCTCCTAATGGAGGTCAGGTATAAATCTAGATTTTAATTGTTAAAAAAAAGTAACAATTAATGGTACTAAAATTTATTTTCCACATTAGGGAAAAATATGAAAGTTTAAGTATCAAAACAAAAATTAATTACATAAGTTAATTATTGCAGAGTTAAAAAAATTAATACAGTGACGTTTGCTTTGATTTTACGGCTTTATCTTTTATAACTTTTATTTCCATGTCCTTTCGAAGTTCAGTAAATAAATGCAATTTTTTTTTTTTTTTTGGGGGGGGGGGGACAACAAATAATGACTATTTCATTAATTTATCTACTTCTTTGAGAGTTTCCTGACAGAATATGGCAGGGGAGTTTATTGACCGTCATTCTTAATTTGTCACCAGAATTAAATTCGTTGCCTAAAAAAGCACAAAGGTGTTTAAACAATGAAAAGTTACCGGAATAATAAAAAAAAAAATCTATAATTACTTTAGAATTTTGCCGAATAATACGCCCTCCGGAATTATTTTTTTAATAATTTTCCTTCTTCGAGCGAGCAGAAAAAAACGGAATTTATTTCATTTTCTTCAAAGAAAGTGATCGCTCATACAGGGAGTTCAACTGGGATGGTCTTTGGATGGCGGTAAAATTAGTATTGAACCCATGGGAATAAATTTCGTCCCATGAAAAAATGATCGTTCAGGGAGGTGGTCGCACAGGAAGGTTTCACTGTATTCGTAAGCTGTAGCGACAGATCATTTCGTGCATTTTATTTTACATAGTGATCCCGAATATTATTTTCCTTTGATTTTTTTTTTTTTTTTTTTGGTTGTTGGCTCCCTAATTGTCCTTCTGATCAAATGGCCATTGATAAATATGAAGTCAAACATATTCTTCCAGAAAAATCCGACAAGTATATCTTTAAATATTCGACAAAATGTCTAAATTTGAAAGTGTCCGGTGATTAATGGCTATATAGTGTATGCAAAACGTGATTACAGTAAACGTAGAATTTTATCTTAAAAAATCTTGTAATATACACTAGGGGGCTCTGCCCCCCTTCTCGCTATGCTCACCAACACCCCGCGTAATCGCTTCGCGATTCCATTCGGTATCGCAAAACAATCCCTATTTTCTAGCCAACTCCAGACGTAATTGTTCGCGTTTCCATTCTGGGTCGCTTCGCGATCCGATATTTTCTATGCATTCTATTTTTAGATTCCACTTGGTAAAAACGCGCTCCTCTCCAGCTCCTGGCAATTTTATTTCCTTATCTCCAAGCACATAAGCTTGCAGAGTTTCATAATTATAAGAATTATTAACTATAAAATTATATATATAGTGTTAAGAATATTGTAAATAGTTAGTGTTTGTGTTTAAAAATAGTATAAATAGTTCAATTAAGCTCTATTCATAAGCTAATATTAGTTTTTGTTTCATTGAAATATCCCAATTTTTTGATTTTCTGCAAGCAAGTAAATCGTATTGGATTTCAATGGGAGTCAATGGAAATTTGGCGAAATACTGGAAAAAGCGCCAAGTGGGATTCACTTTTGGCGACTAATTTTGGTCACCAAATTTAGAGATATACCGCCCAATCAGATGCATTTCGCGGTATCTACGCAAATTTTCATTGGTCCATTTCAACATCGTTACTTTTTTTTAATGTACTAGGGGGCTCTGCCCCCCACGAGCTACGCTCGCCAACACCCGTTCAGGCACACCAAAATCCAAAAAGCACGCTAATTTGATCGGCTTTAAAAATATTGAATAAAAACAAACAAACAAACAAACAAACAAAAAAAAACCAACAACAAAAAAAAAACAGTAGCGATCTTTTTGTAAACGGGTCTCCATTCGTTTTCCTTGGATTGGGGATTTTTAAGACCAAATCTGTTGCTGTTAAGAGATACAATGGCTGTTTTCGTATTTAATTAAAAAAATTAGTTATTTGAAAATAAGCTAATGTAAAATGAATTAAGTAAACAGTGTCATTGTCTCCCAGTATTTTTTAGCAGCGCTATAAGATAGTTCTTTTAAATAATTCATTTCAAATGTATCGTTTCAAATCTGACGTAATTTACACCAAACTTTTATTTCTCTTATTAATATTCACGTGAAAATTTTGTTGTTAGAAGGAAATATTATTTGCGCTGTCTTCGAATTCACGATAATAGTTGAAAAGATTATCTCAAAATATCTCGCGCAAATATATTTTTTAATTTAAATTGTTTTGCCATATTTTTTGCCCATTTTAAATATGACGTAAAATTCAAGTGTAAATATGGTTCTTATGACGTAATTTTCCTGCTTTTAACATGTAATCATTTAATTCTAATTTTAAAGTATTTTTTTTCTGTTTGTAATAGTCACATGTAAATAATTTTTTATTTGAAGTAAACATTATTGTTTGCGCTGTTTATACAATTGGCAACAGTTTAAATTAATGACATAAAAAAAATTGTAAAAAATATCTCTCGAAATGCTGAAAATTTGAATTTAAAATAGAAATAAAACCTAAAAAAATGCGTCAAATAAGAAAAATAAATGCAATCTGCGCACTGGGAACTTATAACGTATAAAACGATCTAAAAATGATTAAATTCTCATGTATAGTTTTTGCTCAAATAAAACTTTTTTAATGGAACGACTTTGTCCAACTTTAGCATTAAATATCTCTTAAAATAATTCTTCGATTTGAAAACTGTCTGCATCAGCGCGTTTATCAAACATTTTTCTATAATACCACCGATTTTCATATTTTTTATGCAACAGTTTTCTTAATATTAACGATGAAAGGCCATGCTTAAGCATTCAAATTGGATGCCGATCTACCCGGAATATCTACGCAGATTTTCATTGATCCATTTCCAAATCAAAACTTTTTTTTATATATAGAAGGACAGAAAGATATCTAATCTCTTTCGTAACACATAAACGGTGACATTCCGAAGATCGTTAATGATAAATAAATTATTTTCGGAAACAAATTTGAATCATATGACAAGAAACACATGATAACAAAACCACGAGACATCAAGTATCATGGAAGAAGTTAGTTTAATAAAGTTGTCATTTGTAAACGTGGTATATTTTACCTTATTTTTAAATTTGTGAAGCATCTCGTGCCAAAATCTAGATAACTCAAAGGAGGCCGATTCTTTGCATATGCTTTCGCTTTGCATATAAATTTCTGTTGATTCGCAGATAATGGATGGAGAATGAAATATTGATAGATAAATTATTTTACGGAAAATAATTGTTTGAAAATAATTACTGAAAATAACTTTGCAAAAATAATATATTTATCACTAGTCATTTTGAGAATGTCACGGTTTGTTATACGAAAGTAGTAGGCCTGTTTATTAAAGTTTTTTTAAGCCTTTATGTTTACTCTGAATCATTTTTATCACACTATTAATTTTCATTTTAATGATAATAAGCAATTTATAATTTATAATTCTGCAGTAAAATTCTACATTTAAAGTTAAAAAAACTATGTCAAGGCTTAAAAAGTGATAAAGAGTTTCATAAGATTAGTATAATCGAAAATTACAGGCAAAATCACGAATCTAGATAATTTATATAGAGCATTTAAATGGTGGAATTCAATTTTATAAATGTTATATTAAGAAAAAAAAATAATTTTTATCATAAAACTTTTGAACTGTAATTTCCTGCTTGTGTACACATTTAATAAAACATGTATTTATCTAAAATTGTCCGGTGTTTAACACGTTAGTGTCTAGCGTCCTATAAATAAGACAAGTTCATTCTGTCTTCGTATTTTCTGCACATGCGTGTATTTCACCATGCATTCTCCAACTTCCAAACTTCATTTCTCCATTTAACAGAAAACCGGAATAGCCTAGTTTTTCCGTCCACTTTCGTATGCTTCTGTTTTAGTGATTGCTTGCCTTTTTTCGTTTGATAGAGAATGACTAATTCGTTCGAAACGCGTTAGCTTCTATTTATGGTGGATTACCTGACCCGCCCGGTGTTGCGTGTCCTCGGGTTATAATCTTAAAATACAAGGTGGCCATAATTAAACTAACAGTACTCAGGGTGTTCTGTAGCCCGATCTAATTTAGAGAATGACGTCAAATTTTGTAAGAAGATTAAACAAGACGGTGGACGAAGGAAAAATAGTTCCAAAAGTCACCGCTAGGAGAACATGTGGCGCTGCGTAACGGAAAAGAGAGTATTATTGCCGTATTGAACTTTAATTAAATCGTTAAATGTGCCAAATAAGAGGCAATGTTATTTCAGTATTGATTTTGCATTTTTTTAAACTCTCTTTTCTGTTACACAGCGCCACATATTCCCCTAGCGGTGACTTTTGTAACTATTTTTTTTCGCGAAATCCTTCTTCCCACGTCTTGTTTAATCTTCTTACAAAATTTGGCGTCATTCTCTCAATTAGATCACGCTACTGTCAGTTTAATTGTGGCCACCTTGTACCCTAAAAAAAAAAAAACATAAATTTAGACATTTGTCTCCTGAAAGGAGTTGATGTTGGGGCCGCCAGTGCGCAACCGACTTTGGGAATGCTACGTATGCCTCGGTTCTATCTTTACAAACAAACATCGAATTCCTACGATTTTATATTTTTAAACGAAAATCTCTCCAAACGAACCTAATCTTGGAGGTCTCACTGTCTTTGGCAACATATACCCTCGTGTCCGTATGACATTACAGTTTTAAACGGAACTCTATCTAAATGTACCTGGAGTAGGGTTCCCACTGACTTCGGCACTCTAGACTCTTTTTGTACACTCTAGACTTTTTTTGTAAACGAACCTCGAGTTTTTATGATTTTATATTTATTAAAGGAAAATCTTTCTAAACAAATTAAGAGGTCCTCATTAAAACGATAATTTAATATGTTGGGCTAGGAGATTGAAACTTGATTTCTTTTACTAAGATGAAAGAATCGCAGCGAAAAGCAAAAAATAAAATAAATATGTACGTAAATATATGTATATATGTTTATATAAAAAGCTAACCTTTTAAAATTCGTAGAAGACAAAATTTACTGCATTATGATAATAAAAAATTAGATTTCTTTCACAAATATCGAAAAATTGCCGCAAAACCTGAAAATACTGTATAATCCGCTTAAAAATTTGCGAAAAAATTCAAACATTGCTGTACGAATTTCAAATAAATTTTGCTCAAAAGAGGACAGCACTTATTATATTGTTCTAAAAGAATGAAACCAAATTTTTTTTAGTATTGGGAAAAATCGCCATTGTTAGCAAAAAATCGCATAAAAATCACATACAAGATCTCTAAAAATTGAAAAATTACAAAGGGCAAAATTTACTAAAGGTGCTAATACACTGTAACTGGAATTCTTTCACGAATGTAAAAAAAAAAAAAAGAAATCGCCACGGAATGCAAAAATTGCATTAAAAAGTCGCTATACATTTTTAAATCGCGAAAGAAAAATTTTACTACATTAGGCTAAACATTTGAAACCAAATTCTATTTACGGATATAAAAAACTCATAGCAGAACGCAAAAAAAACTTTAAAAATCGCATAAAAAATTCGCAAATATTAAAAAATTGGTGCAATAAATCCCAAAAAACTTTTTTGAAAAGATGCCAAATTTTATTATACAGGGCTAAAAGACTGAAATCGAATTCTTTTTAGTAATGTCCAAAAATCAGCGAAGAACTTTAAAAAACTTCAAAAATCGGATAAAAAATCGCTGTACTAATTCCGAACAAACTTTATTAAAGAGATGACAACGTTTACTATATTGGGTTAAAACATTGAAACAATATTCGTTTTATGAATGTATAAAAACTGATACAAAGCGTGACAAAACGCTAAATATCTTATAAAAAATTAATGAAAAATCTAAAAACAGATTTCGTAATGCATAACTTGACATACTGCAAAGTTTTGTAGCGCAGTGCTCCCTTCCGTGCACAGCAGACAAACATCTGTCTTTATTATTATCGATTATCCCTCTCGCTGCGCAACCCGAGATTTCCTCGGGCAACGTAAAATTAGCAAAATTTGTG
The DNA here is from genome assembly GCA_963932465.1 of Maratus speciosus. Classification (NCBI taxonomy): domain Eukaryota; kingdom Metazoa; phylum Arthropoda; class Arachnida; order Araneae; family Salticidae; genus Maratus; species Maratus speciosus. The sequence continues at coordinate 412,463,073 of OZ010800.1, read as the reverse complement.
CAACCCGAGATTTCCACACTTCGGGATTCATTTTTTCCACTGGCGACTATTTTTTAATTCAACTTGGACCACTTTTTAAATACAAAAAACTCCATGAAGACTTTAACAACATCTCCAAGAGAAGTATACTGCAAAATTGATTTTCTTAAAATAGTGGTGCGAAAATATAAAAATAGTCTCCAGTGACAGCCCTGATTTAAATGTTTAATTACTGATTCAGGTTTGGGTTAAAAAAACTCTTTTACAAAAAATGTTTACATATTTAAACTCTAATATATATATAGATTTGAAATATGTAATAAAAAATATGCGCAATTTTTAAACCTATTTTGATAACAAAAATTATGCAGTGAGAGGGTTAAAGTGTGTCTTTTCTTGGTATTATGAGAAAATTTTGTTTACATTGTAAATATATTCTAAAACAAACCTTTCTTGCAATAAGAAAATAAAAATAAATAAATATGTAAAATAATGGGCTTCAACCTTGTTAGTTTAGGCAGCTGGAAGTCATACGATATTTTAAAGAACTTTTCTCTATATTTCATTTAAGAAACAATTTTTAGATTCAGTTACCTAATTTTGAAGAGTAAAATATATTTTCAAGTTATAAAATTGTGAAAGTTACTAATTAGACAGGCTATATAGACGTCTCTTTTCTTTGTATTATAAAAAAGAAAATTACTTTATAAATATATTAAAAAAGAATAAATCTTACTTGCATTCAAATAAAATACATAAATGAATAAAAAAACATAATAATACGCATTAACCTTTTAAGCTTTAGCAACTAGAAGTCAAACGATATTTTAAGAACTTTTCTGTATAAATATATCTAATCAAAAACAACTCGTTGTAAATGATCCCGCCAAGCCACAAACCTAAAACGTCAGTCATAAAAAGAAGTGATATCACATAAACAGAAGCGATATAGAAGTGCATACTACGAGTGCCGTGTAAAAATCTATCACTACTCATAATGTTTCCAAAGGACTCGGAGTGAGGTACAGTATGTGAAAACTGCTTGGCGACCTGCAGGCTTTTATAATGCTTGTTCTTCCTGCACTTACATATGACTATTTGTTTAACAATTTTCTTCTTGAATTACTGATCCCATTAAACTGTGAAAAGTTGAAGCTTTTGGTGTTTACATGCCCATTCTTATTTAATATCATGGGATCGATTTGTTGATTTTATTTACCATCATTTGAAAAGAAAGACCACTTTTACGCGGAGGATTTTCTAAGTAAACATGTAATAAACATTTTGAGTTTGTGAAATAATAATAAAAAAATAATGATCATATGAATATTACTAACAATGCACCTAATAGACGTTAGCTGAACTGAGATATATTGCAGTAAAGCTTGCGTTAACGGAATTGCACATGACAGGGGAAAAATCTGTTCTAGTAAGGCTTTGTTACAATAGTATTATATAATATTCCTTATGTCGGAAACATGACATTTTACGTTTAAAAATTAATTCTGTCACAAACAGGATTCATTTTACCAGTTTTCCCTTTAATTTTGAAACAGTGTATTATTAAACGTATTTATGTAATTAAACATTATTTTTAAAATATTGAAAAGAATAATTGTAAAAATCGATGATTACCACAATTACATACTATTTTCTGCTTGCCTTACAAATCTTTCTGATTTATTACAGATCTTCCTCCTATAAATATTTATAAGACTTATATAATGAGAATTTAAAATTAATTTTTTCGACTTTCACAATTTTTCGAAATTGATGTAGGTACCTACTGCATATATTAAATATACGACTGCAGGTCGCCAAGCAGTTTTCACATACTGTACCTCACTCCGAGTCCTTTTTAAACATTATGAGTAGTGATAGATTTTTACACGGCACTCGTAGTATGCACTTCTATATGGCTTCTTTTTATGTGATATCACTTCTTTTTATGACTGACGTTTTAGGTTTGTGGCTTGGCGGGATCATTTACAACGAGTTGTTTTTGATTAGATATCACTTCTTTTTGTAAGGTATTTCATTTGCATTATTCATATTCCATTTAATTCAGAAAAGAAAAGATAAATGAAAGATGATAGAAGTAAAAAAAAAAAAAAAAAAAAAAAAAAAAATAGTGATGCTATAAACTTTTCAAATGTTTAATATATCTAGTAAGACATAATGTTGGACTTTTTAAAAAATAATTCAAAACCATTTTATCGATCTTTACAAATCTCAGAAGAAATCATTTATTTTTTAGAAATGATAAAATCTGTCGAACTAACCAGGATTATTTATTGCTGTTGTTCAATAAGCTATGATTTTATCCTAATAACTTTTCAAAAACTGCCTTTACATTCTCAAAATTCACATCATTTTACACAAAATATGTAAAGACTTAAAAACAGACTGAATAATGATCATTTGTTTTATGACCGGGCGTGTTTGAAGTAATTTTTAAATAAAATTAGTTTTTTTTTTACTTCAGGAAATCCAACGTCTCTCCTAAAAGCAAGACAGAAACTCAGATTATCTGATTAAGCTTTTATTTTTTTATTTTTAAATATTTTCATAAGCTCTAACATATGTTGAATTTTCTGAATTTTCAATGCATGTACTTTCTAAATTCCTAATTGTTTTTTACGTGACTAACAAGACATACTAAGTCGTCTGCTTTCCATGTATTTTCTCATATATTTCGGATAATTCATCCGATAAATTACATTCATTTCAATAAAAGCTCAGAATTCGATATTTCATCGTTATGAAATGACTTTCCCTAATTTCTGTCATATTTGTGAATTTTTAAGTAGCTCTATAATCTGATTAAAAATTAACTAAAAGCTATTGGCATATTGATAGTATTCTTTAATTACCAAGTCCAATATAAGAGTCGATTAGTTTAATAAATCCCCTTATTTAATCCTTTTAAATGAAAAGTAAAACGAAAAATTTCAATAAAAATGCCAAAAATTTATTTGATATAAAAGGATTTTAAAAAAATGAAAAAAAATTGCGTAATAAAAAACAAGACTGATTGTATTACCTTTGTAAAATGGTTTAAATTGAATAAATTGCAAAGTTTGGAATGTTGAAAAAAATATTTGAGTATATGTGCGTTTTAATATAAAAGCAATACAGAAGAGAACATTTATCCGCTTATTTCAATATGATAAACACTAGACAGTATTCCTAAAGTTTTGTCGATTTTTTTTTTTTTTTTTTTTTTTTTTTTTTTTTTTTTTTTTTTAACCAATTGGAAATGGTTGTTGTTTTCGGTCGAGGATGGGGCCAAATGATGCTCGCATTTTATTTTTTTAACGAAATTCAACGATGTTCTTTACTTTTAGAAGAATTTCTATTTGAATAGGTAATCGAAAGACATAAAATCGTTATAAATTGTTTGAATATTTAATCGAAAGGCATAAAAACGTTAAAAATTGAAAAAGTTAGAAAATGGGTAGGCGCAAATTATCAGATATGGAAAAATCCAAATCCAAAGAGCGATGCCGAAATGAAAATCGTCTTGCAAAGCAAAAATTGAGGTCTGCAACTGATTATGTAGCCCATGGAAATCGAGATCTTCAACTGATTATGTAGCCCATGAAAATCGAGGTCTTCAACTGATTATGTAGCGTATGAAAATCGATTACAGAATAAAATACGAACGCGATAAAGGACACAATCTAATGTTTAATCTATTGATAGTAAAAGGCCATGTCTCAAGGGGCTCCAATCCACTAGCCACGGCGTTTTACAATCGGTCGATTCTAACCGGGAAAAATTGAGCTCAACGTAGGTAATTTGTCGCAATCTGTGGATGATTCGGTGGAACTGCTTTCGATTTGTAAACTGTTCTTCTTCTCGAAAGGGGACTTGGAGAGTTTATCGATGAAAGTTTTAGTCTTCTGAAGTTTACCTTTGCGATCTGTTGTTGAAGAGGATGCGACGGAATTTGGTGGACGAAATTTAGATTTTTCGTTTAAATTTTGTTACGAAGGTGATTTGTCGCGATCTGTGGATGATTCGGTGGAACTGCTTTCGATTTTTAACCTCTTATCTTTCTCGGCTTCTCTTGTCGAAATGCCCCAAAATTAAAACTAAGTAAATGTTAAGTCAAAAAAAAAAAAAAAAAAAAAAAAAAAAAAAAATTCCAAATGGTCTTTGTAATCTATTAAATTACAATTTTATTTTATTTTATTATATATATATATATATATATATATATATATGTATTTTTGGACGGGAACAAATAATGACGATTTCATTAATTTATCTATTTCTTTGAGAGTTTCCTGGCAGAATAGGGCAGGGGAGTTTATTGACCGTCATTCTTAATTTCTCATCAGAGTTAAATTCATTGCCTGAAAAGGCACAAAGGTGTTTAAACACTTAAAAGTTATTGGAATAAAAAAAAATCTAAACTTAGTTTAGAAGTTTGATGAATAATGCGCTCTCCGGAATTATTTTTCTAATAAAATCTTCTTCAATCGACCAGGAAAAAATGGAATTAGTTTTATTTTCTTCAAAGAAATGGGTCGCACATGGAGGGAGTTCTACTGTCATGGTCTCTAAATGGAGGTAAAATTAGTATTGGGCCTATGGGAATAAATTTCGTTCCATGAAAAAATGGTCGTTCAGGGAGGTGGTCGCACAGAGAGGTTTCACTGTATACCCTAAAAGCGACAAAACTATGGGGAATCGCGTCTCATTTAGGCACAATGACCTTACATATTACGTACGCCATGCTGAGCTCACATGGAAATATAAGTAGAGATATTATTACGTACGCCACGCTGAAATATAGGAGTAAATTACTTTAAACTAGTATAAATCAAAAACTAATTAATATTTTTACATGAAACTTTCAAAGGTTTGAACTACTCATAAAAACAGTTCAAATGCCGTAAAGCGTGTAAAAATCCGATAATTACACATTGCTATAGCCCTGTCAACAGATTTGGTCGGAACAAGAATTTAAAAAGTGCAAAAAACAGCACTTTTAAAATCGCATTTACTAAAAACTTATTCGCCGGATTCCACTTTACTTTCGTTTTCTGAGTCATGTGGCACGCCCCATTCCATAGGAACAAGAATTTTGTTTCTATCATAAATAGTTCTCGAGCTATAGATGCGTCAAAATCCCGTTTTGGTCAGTCCGGAAAATATCATAAATAGTTCTCGAGCTATAGATGCGTCAAAATCCCGTTTTGGTCAGTCCGGAAAATATAAACTAGACAGAGTACTAAAAAAATTTTACAAAATCGTTTGGCATCAATTGGCGGAAATTCCTTTCATTTACGGTTCATTGCACTGTTGTTTTTCTTGCTTGGCGAGAAACTCTGTCGAGTTTCTATGATTTTATTTCAGAAACAAGCTTTCAGATTCAGTTATCTAATTTTGAAGGAAAAGATTTATATTAAAATTATAAAATTGTGAAAGTTACTAATTAGATAGACTGTAGACGTGTTTTTTTTTTTTTTTTTTTTTTTTTTTGGTATTACGATAACAATTCTGTTTACTTTGTAAATATATTAAAAAGAAATAAATCTTGCTTGCATTGAAATAAAATAAATAAATCCACCCTATATATATAAAATCCTAATGAAACGAATTTATGAAACGGAAGTATGAATCGACTGATTAAACAACTGATTATGTTTCACGGCGATTTCTCCTAAAATATGGAATACTTTGCGATGAAATTAACACAAAAAATCAATATTGATCCGCAGATTTCAAAACTGGTATTTTAAAATTCGAATTAGTTTTCGAAATATTAATTTTTTTCTAATTTTATATAAATTTTTCTAATGATGGCAACTCAAATTTTAATCAAATAGATATTTTTTTTATATTTCAGAAAAGGTTGACATGGTATCCCGGCTATTGTTGTTTATTTGATAATAAATGTTTATTTACTTTTATTTCTTTTTACAAATTACATAAATTATTTTGTTCTATGATTATTAATTATTTTTTTGATATTTCCTTCAGAAAATAATAGAAAATAATTAAGAAATACAGTACTATTTAGTTATTCCGTCGACCAATTTCGCCAAATTATATAAATCGTCAAAACACTCGCCAAATTATACAAATTGACGTAATTTTTATTTTAAATAACGAAAGAACAAATAAATTAGTATAACATTAAAAAATGTACGAATAAAACGTCGAAATAAAAATCACTTGATGACGTAAACACGTGTAACTTGCTTAAAGTCAAGTGAATGTGACATTTACGATCAACCATTATTGGCATTTAATCTTATACTTTGGCGATAGATTTTTGGTCGTCGGAATATCTAAGGAATACCAAAAATGCATATGTAACTTGTATTTGAAAACGAGGTTTTCGGAAAATTTTCGCAAAAAAATAAAAATCATGCCAAACCTGCGGTGCGTATCTGGCCAAATATAACCACTCGAAAAAAAAAATGCTAACTGGCGAGTTAAAAAAAAGCTATTGGCGAGATTTGCATCCTGCTAGCGTAACAGTACCTTGAATTCTTTGTGACCATGGCAACTTTTATGTAGTTTTATTCGAAAAAAAAAATTTTTTATTTTTTAATCAAAATGGAAAACTGACGGTCCCATATTGGAGCGATTTTTTTCTGACGCCAATGTCATATACGGAACGGGCACATAACTGGCGCCAAAGTATCATTATTTTACTTGATATGGTAAGCCCGATGTTGCTGTTTATGCTGTTGATACATTCCCCAAATTGGCGTCGTTAAAAAATCACGCCAATATGGGACGTATATGACATCTTTGCCAAACTTTCATAGAAACCGCGAAGGGATTAGACCGTATTTGTTTATGGCAGTTGACGACTTGAACTATTATAATATAGATGAAATAATGGCGATAGAATAATATTTGACGACTTATCACCTGTGCCTGGCTAACATTAAAGTACCAAAATGGCACCTAGAGTATAAAAAGCGAAGTGGTCCGCCTGGAACTGTAGATGATAGTCACATGACTTAGGCTATTGTTATAGAAATTGTTTTAAAATACCGGGAGACAAAGACTCTTATACTTAATTTATTTTATTTTAGCTTCTTTTCAAATGTTTAACTGATCCTCTTTAATCAAAAACGAAAACAACCATTGGATGTCTTAACAGCAACTGACTCGGCCTTAAATTTTTACAATCAAAGGGAATTGAACGGAAACCCGTTTACGGAGATCTGCACAGCTTTTTTCAGTATAATTCAATCTTCTCTAATATTTTTAAAACCCATCAGATTAGCGTATTTTTAGATTCTGCGGCGTCTGAACGGGGGTTGGCGAGCGTAGCTTGCAGGAGGCAGAGCCCCCTAGTAATAATATAAAATAATGAGCTTTAGCATTTTTAGTTTAAGCAACTAGAAGTCATGGGATACTTTCTAGAACTTTTCTGTATAAATATATATCATTTAAGAAACAAACATTGCGATTCAGTCGCCTAATTTTGAAGTGTAAGATTTATTTTAACGTTATAAAATTGTGAAAGTTATTAATTAAACAAAATATGGACATGTGTTTTCTTGGTATTATGAGACAAATTTTGTTACTTTGTAAATATACAAAAAAAAAAAAAAAAAAAAAAAAAAAAATTCTTGTTTGCATTGAAATAAAATAATGGGCCATAACGTTTTAAGTTTTAACATCTAGAAGTCATACGATAGTTTGAACTTTGCTTTATAAATATATTTTATTTAAAAGACAAACTTTGAGATTCAGTTACCTAATTTTGAAGAGTATGATTTATTTTAAAGTTATAAAGCTACGAAAGTTACTAATTAGACATACGAGTGAGTAATTTGATGATATCACTGAATTCAATTGTGATTTGGAATTGTTTCAGTATTAGTTCGTGCGCAGTATTTAGCAAATGTGAAAACTAATTTTCATTACAACATATGGGGCATTCTCACAATCTTTTGACTTTCATGTCCCTGAAAAATAATTTTTATTTTAATACACTTTTTTGTGTTTTTTTTTAAATTTCATATACTGGGGAACATCCCATTGCATGATTGCACAACAATATTAACGAGATAAATAAGTTTTGGACGATGTTGGGGGTCCAAATACATTGAAAACTCCTATACCGTCCCGTGTCCCTGATGCTGGTTTTTTAAGTTTGGAGCTGTCTGGATAAAATTGTTTCAATAAAAATAATTCGATGTAATTTTTTTCTGAAGCTGGAACTATTGTTTTATATAAATATCTAGCTAAAAATTAACCTGCACAAATTTTTAAGGTTGTTATTATTTTTTAAACTCTGTCCCTGGGTTTTAGATTCCTTACAATCCCTCTTCTAAAATTATACAGAAAATCACTTCAGATGCAGCCACAGAATTTTTTTCAAGTTTTGTCTCATGCAGAAGTATGCTAGAGAAAGAATGTCTAAAATTCTTTGGCAGGAAATTTACTGTAGAATTTAAAGCAGCATTTAAATATCAATTTGAAGAATTGTGGCTTTATTGGTAGTCTCACCGTCGAACAAGGTTTATTCCTGCACTTTTCGAGGTAAATAAATAAATAAAAATAATAATAATTTTATCCAATGTTAACAACTGTTTCTAAAAATCAGTGAACATTGTGGCTATCACTCAGTCTTAACATGATTTTCCTAAAAATAGGTGGTAATTTTCCTTACCGTTCCATCCTTACCGTCCCTTTTTTTGCCTTTTCGTCCTTTTTTTCCAATACCATCCCCCTTTTTTTTACCATACCCTCCCTTCTTTAACACCCCTTTAAGACAATGTTATACAAAAATTATGTATTAAAAGTAGTATATTGTTATTATTTCTTATTTGAATGTCCTGTGGGTACTATGCAAATTCATTATAAGTAAAAATTTAGAAGAGAATAAAAAGTTATAGGGGTAAAATGGTAAGGAAAATTAAACTCGCAAGTTTAACTTAAACCTCAGTTAAATAAAAAAATTTTCGCTGCTGACCTTTTTTCTTTATTTTGAATCATTAAGGCATTCGTCTATCAGATTAAAATGTTACTTTAGCAAGTTTAATTTTGTCAATTTTTTTTTCGCAAAAGTCAAAATATTGTGAGAATGCCCCATATCTAAAATTACCTCGTTAGTATCTAACTGCAGATCTAACATTTTTCCACTGTGTGTCCATGATCCCATACGGATATAGCAATCAATAAATGGCCTTGCGGATGTGACATAACCTTTGTGCGGTCTGGGACATCGGCTGTTTATGGTAAATGGCGGAACCCACTGTAATGTTCCACTGTTGTAAAGGAGGATATCTGTTTGAGCTTTAGGAAACAATGACGTATCTGGAGATCTGAAAACGAGATAAGAAAAAGTTAGCATGCAATAGCAAATTATTTGGTATGCCGTAAAACTGTGGACATTAAAAAAAAAAAAAGTGCTAGCTTTTTCCTTATTCTTGTAGATTCATAGAAATGAGATTTTTGCTCACATCTGTAGCATTAATGAAGATCTTTTAGAGAAAGCTAAATAAAAAAGAAAAGTGCCCAGCTAAACTGATGGCATTGAGCTCACAGGCTATTCACACTAATTGTATATTATACTCTTATTTTAAAGAATAATGCCCCTCAAAAAAATAAGTAAAGTTGAATTAGCCCCCGTTTACCCCCTTTATACTTCACCAGTGAACCTCCAAATCTAATCAGGGAAGCTCCTTAACATAATAAACCGGTATACCAAATTCGGAGCAAATCGAATAATTCTGCATGAAAAACCCATTTATCTGAATTAAGAGGGGTGGACTAACCCCCCCCCCCCTTTTCCCCCTTTATCCTTAACTAATGAACCCCCAAAACTAATCAGGGAAGTTCTTTAACATAATAAACCGGTATACCAAATTCGGAGCAAATCGAATCATTCTGCATGAAAAACCCTTTTATCTGAATTAAGGGTGGTGGACTAATCCCCTTTTTCCCCTTTATCCTTAAGCAATGAACTCCCAAAACTAATCAGGGAAGCGCCTTATCACAACGAACCTAGAAAATTTTTTTGAAGCAAATCGGATGTTTCTATCAAGAGTTATCCCGTTACGTACATACGTACATACATACATATATACATACATACAGAACGGGCGGACACATTAGCTTTCAGGCCTGTGAGCTAAAAAACAAACAAACTTTCTTTTCGGCACAATAATAATAAAAAAAGACAAGTGGTTACATTATATTTCGCGGGTTGTTTTAAGAATTTTTGTAATGCTACACAGTAAAAGTAGTCGTTGGGGGCCACCGTAAGACTTACCCATCATGGATATGCATAATATAAAATATGAAAATAAAACATGTGTGTAAAGTATTAATAAAATGCATTGCAATTCCAAAATAAAATTTAAACCTATATTTAAATATTTTTAATACATAGTAATGCTCTATTACCTAATTGCAGGTACTACTTGATTATCCCGTCGACCTATTTCGACAAATTATATAAATCGCCAAACTACTCGCAAAATTATACAAATTGGCATTTTTATTTTAAATAACGAAAGAACAAATAAATTAGTAAAAGATTAATCCTTCTATATATAAAAAAAAGTTTTGATTTGGAAATGGACCATTGAACATCTGCGTAGATATTCCGGGTAGATCCACATCATATTTGAATGCTTAAGCATGGCGTTTCATCGTTAATATTAAAAAAACTGTTGCATACAAAAATATGAAGATCGGTGGTATTATAGAGAAATGTTTGATAAACACGCTGATGCAGACAGTTTTCAAATCGAAGAATTATTTTGAGAGATATTTAATGCTAAAGTTGGACAAAATCGTTCCATTAAAAAAGTTTTATTGGAGCAATGACTATACATGAGAATTTAGTCATTTTTAGATCATTTTATACGTTTTAAGTTCCCGATGTGCAGATTGCATTTATTTTTGTTATTTGACTCGTTTTTCGAGGTTTTATTTCAATTTTAAATTCAAATTTTCAGCATTTCGTGAGATATTTTTTACAAATTTTAGAAAATGTTATTAATTTAAACTGTTGCCAAGTTGTATAAACAGCGCAAACAATAATGTTTACTTCAAATTAAAAATTTATTTTACACGTGACTATTATAAACAGAAAATATAAAAAGCAGAAACTCATTGAAAATTACGTCATAAAAACTATAATTACACGTGAATTTTAAAAGAGACAGAATATTGTAAAATAATAAATTCATCATGCGTTAGAAGTCTTAAATAGGAGAATTTACGTCACATTTACGTCACATTACATTTATTATAAAAATAAACAAAAAATAATATTGCAAAACAGTTTAAATTTAAAAATTGCTCGAAACATTTATTTGATATTGTAAGATGATCATAATATTTAATTTCTAACAAAAGTATTTTACGTGTTTATTAAAAAGAAAAAGAAAAGTTTGGTGAAAATTACGTCAGATTATAATTCTCAGATTCAAATTATAATTCAGTCTTCCGAAATCTTTTTAAGGCCGATCAAATTATCGTGGTGTTAGAGTCTGCGGTGTCTGAACGGGGGTTGACGAGCGTAGCTCGTAGGGGGCAGAGCCCCCTAGTAAAAATACAAATAAAACGTCGAATTAAAAATCACTTGATGACGCAAGAAACACTTGTAACGTTTTTAATGTCAAGTAAATGTGACATTTACGATAAGCCATTATTGGCATTTAATCTTATAGTTTGGCGATAGTTTTTTCGTCGACGGGATAATCGAGTATTACCAAATTGCGGAAAAGAAACATTCTTATAACTCTTTAAAATAATAATCATATTAACTAACAATTTGGTGCGTGGGATTAAGTGTATCATTTCCATTAAAAAATACCTTTGAATTGAAATTTGAATGAAATACAGGTCATGAAAAGTCGAAGATTGTGAAACATAGGATTACAAATATCTTGGCAATTAATTATCCAATTGACTTCATTTCCTATGCAAAATTTATATTTTTTTATTATCTTCTCTCAATACGCCTGGAGTGCCTTTAAAAGTTAATTAAAAACCTATCTGGAAAAACGCGGCACGGACCAAGGCGGCGTTGCAACTTTGCGACTTCCTTTCGAAGCGCACTTAGCACAATGCCAAATTTAAACTTTGAACAAAGGTTTTGTCTTAGCTGCACTGTAGAAAGAAAGATTATTACTACGCTGAATTTAGTTTTATGAAATGCCAAATGAAGTTCAAATATGCACTGCTTTTATTGTCAGTACTAAAGTAAGTTCATCATAAACAGATTAGAATAATATTAAGAAATGACTTATACGGAATAGCTATATTTGATGTTATTTAGGTTCCATACTTCTTTTAACTTTCATGGTATATCCATTTACACTTTTCTAGTATATACTCTTATACTTAACCCTACGTTGTATAGTTTTTTTTACAAAATCTTAGTACTCTTTTCCAACGGTTTTTTTAATAATACAATTACTAATTCATATATTTATTCTACGGGACCCTCTGTGCGCGAGTAATATTCACGCTTGACCGTTTTATTTTTATAATATTCTCAGTTATACTCGAAGAATTAAATAGTTAAAATGTTATTAATAAATAATCCATAAAGTAGGAAGAAAAGAAAACATGCTATTTTTAAAGAAAAATGCTATGCAACAAATGGTATAAGTGCAAACAGATATCAAACATTGGTTTCTTTTTCTAAAATATTTCCATTTTGCATAGATATATATAGACACTGTAAAAAAAATAGGACCAGATTTCATTAAGGAATCGGAAAAATAGTTGCCCTTATCATACAGGAAAAACTTCCGACATAGCTCGGAATAAAATCAGTAAAATCGAAATAACATCCGTAAAATTGGAATAAAATCGTAAAGTACCGTTTTAATGAATGTTTCTTTTTTTTTACGGATTTTATTCCGAGCTGGAGCGGAAAATTTTCCGGTACGATAAGGGCAACTATTTTTCCGATTCCTACAGGAATACTGTTCGGATTTTTTTTACAGTGCATATTTTAATGATGCTGTGTGTACATATATAGGTATAAAACATCGATTCGCTGCTTTCTGCATCTGTTGGTACTTAAATTGCTGCTACTGTACCATTTTTGTTTTAAAAATAGCAATATTTATATTCTTACACAGTTTAAGGTAGTTATCGCGATATATCCCCAATATCGATATTAACTCGTTGATATATTGCGATATTAAATTTATGATATCTTTCAGCCCTACTGCCGAGGTAGTCCTAAACATGTTCTGTCGGATTCAGGTCTGAAGATTGAGCTGACCGTTTCATTTGCTCCAAATCGTGACTATCAAGATAATCTTCAACAAGCAGAGCTCGGTGAGGTCTCACATTATCATCTATTAGAATGAAATCGTTACCAATAGCAGCGGCAAATGGGAGAACATATTAATCAAGGATCTCGTCCCGATAAAACATGCAGGTCAGTGTGGTCAAAGTTCGCAGATTAAAAAACTTTTCTAACAGTCTACAGTGTTGCTCAAAGTTATGGACGTTTTATTTTTTGTACGTTTTGCAAATTCGCAAATTTATAGAAAATGACACATTTCACCTAACGTAAATATGTATAAAGGATGTATCTGAACAGATGGTCAGAACTACAAGGGATGATAATAAATTATGTTAATTTTAATTAATTATTCTAATTAGTAAATAAATCATACTAGTTATTTTCCAATAGAATCAAAAAGGGCCCATGCTAGGATTCGAATCGTTAGTATAGGCTGCCAATGCTTTACCAATTGAGCTATCGTGGGAAAAACTGGCGGGCCTTTGGGTGGGCCAAGGGTCTCACTCAGTTCGCCGTTGATTAGAATACCTTCTTAAATCACCATATATTTTTTATGGTGTTTTAAGGAGTTCTTTTTGACCTTATGACACTTGGTCTGATATCTGATCAGCTCAGCAGAATAAATCGAATGTAAAGAAATCCAAGAAGCGTTGTGTACTTAATTACACTATATTAATTTTAATTAATTATTCTAATTGCTAAATAAATGATACTAGTAATTTTCCAATTGAGTGAAAAAGTGCCCATGCCAGGTTTCGAAACAGCAATTTTTGGCATAAGCTGCCAATACTCTACCAATTGAGCTATCCTGGAAATATCTGGTGGACTTATGTGTGGGCCAAGGGTCTCCCTTAGAGAATCCTGTTGATTGGGATACCGTCTTAAAACATCATATATATTTTATGGTGTTTTAAGGAGATCTTGTTGACCTTATGACACGTGGCCTGATATCTGAATCAGATCAACAGAATAAATCGACCGTAATACACCGCGAGGTGGCAGCACATACAATCACCTCATCGAGTTCACGGCTGAAATTCCAGAATTAGTTAAAAATCTATTCGCATATTACAACGCAATCGGTCTGAAAATTCAGATCTTGGCGGAAAACACCTGAAAACCCTATGTTAGCGGGTGACTCGTAGGCTTACCATTGTGTTTTCCTGCACCGAGTCCTCCCTGTTACATACCTTTCGGTGCAGGAAAACACAATTTTAAACCTTTGAGTTAACCGCTAAAATCGGGTTTTCAGGTTGCAGCAGGAACTATCAGTATTGTCTGGCGTACTTTCAGACCATTCTCCATCATATCCCGTAGGTGCTCAATAGGATTTAACTTTGGACTTGTAGGTGGCCATGTTAAGACACAGAAGTCAGAGAAATGCTCGTCCAACCAGATAGTAGCCAAACAGGATTTATGAAAGGAGCAATTTTCTTGTTGGAATACTCCATTTCCCTATGGATGATAGGAAGACATGAATGATGAAGTGATCACCCAGCAACTCTATATAGCGAATTGCATTGAGGAAGGTTGGTACAAGTATGAAAGATCCCAAAAACGTCCAAGAGTAAGAGCCCCAGACCATGAATGAGTTGTCATGACCTTGTACAGTTGCAACCTAGCATGCAGGATTAATGGCCTCATGGGCATGACGCTATATTACCAGCTTCCCATCGGCTTCAGGTAGTCGGAAGCGAGACTCATCACTCCATGCTACTCGTTTCGAGTCCTCTAGAATCCATTCTCTGTGTTCTCTTGACCAGGCAAAATACGCACCTCGATGGAGTGCATTGCACAATGGTACTCTCGTGTGTCTGCGGCTTCCGAAGCCCATACGGTAAAGCAATCATCGCACAGTCTGTTTACTGCCTATACGATTGGCTTTCTGATTTAGCTGGGTGGTAATTTGAGCTAATGTTTGGTTTCGCTGGCTACGCACAATACGTCTGAGCCGTTTCCTACGACATTCGTTCGAGGCTAATTCTCTTTGCTGCTTGCTCAACTACCATTTTTTTTTTACCATCCATGTAATTTCGGCATACTCTTGACACTGTCAAGCGGGAAAATCCCAGTTCTCTGACGATTTCGGAAATTGAATGGCGCAAGGTTATAGCGTCTATTTATTGTCCGTGATCGAAGGCCTCTGAATCCCGAGCTTTAGACATATTGGCAGCTGAAACGACTGATTCACAACAACCACAGTACTAGCTATTTATGCAATTAACACAGCACCCTCACATGTGCAGAAATGAGGTGCGGCTCTGCAACTTTGCATAATATTCTCTATTCTTAACACATTAAGGACGAGTCTCTTTTACATTTCTTCGACACCGGTTTTTTCCACATTGTAATTTTGATTTATTTAATCTATCAAAATCCGAGACTAGATAATGTGAAAATTTCCAAACTAAAGTACTGGTATTAGATGTAAATTTTCAACTGGGCGAAAAATGTCCGGACCAGGATTCGAACCAGTGATCTCCTGGCAGCCGCCAGTGCTCTGCCATCTGAGCTATCCCAGACGAATCTGGTGGAACTTTCTCACCCAGCTAACCTTAATGATAGCGTAAAGTACTGGTATTAAAATTTTAAAGTTTTCTTAGCCTGACATGGCAAGTTTTCTTACCAACCGGCTTCAATGAGTTAATTCAGTGGCACTTCAGTGTAATACGTCAAATGCGCTCAAAATGTTAATGCAATGAAATTTTGCATAAACTGGTATGATTTGTTTAACGAACACAGACGCCAGTGCATAAATAACCATTTCAACTTAAGATAAAACAATTATTGAATTTTAAAGATGAAAAGTGAATGGGAAAAGAGATACTTACGCTGTGTAAACCGCTATATCTGGCCTCCAAACTTGTAACGGAGAAACGTGCAGTAATGTGATGTTGCCATATTCTGCAGGATTCCAGGTTAAATATTCATCCATCCATCTCTAGCAAAATTAAGAGAATGAATAATTTTAATGCACTGACAATGGTGGAGGAAATTTAGGAAATATTTCAAACCAGTAGGCTCGTTCAAAGGTGCAAACCTTTAATAGAGAAAAATCTTTTGGTCGCCAAGATAAATTACAAATCGAAAAAGAAAAATCATGTGCCTAATATAGATTATGAAACACTTTCTAACACATCTGGAATCTCTCTATTAAAAAAATAAAAAGAATAGTGCCCAGTTAAACTGATGGCATTGAGCTAATAGGCTATTCACGCTACTTGTTTATTATACTCTTATTTCAATGAATAATGCCCACAAAAAATAAATGAAGGGGGAATAGCCCCCATTCCCAGATATTAAACTTAACCAACGAACCTCCATATCTAATCAAGGAAGCACATTATCATAATAAACCGGTATACCAAATTTGAAGCAAATCAGATAATTCTGCATGAAAAAACCATTTTTCTAAATTAAGGGGGGGGGTCTAACCACCCTTTCCCCCTTTATACTTAACTAATGAACCTCCAAATCTAATTAAGAAAGCTCCTTATCAGAATGAGCATAGAAAAAAAATTAAAGTAAATTGAATAATTCTGCATGAAAATCCATTTATCTAAATTAAGGGAGAGGTCTTGTACCCCTTTTTCCTTTTTATATTTAACAAATGAACCTCCAAATCTAATAAAGAAAGTACCATACCGGAATAAACCGGCATATCAAATTTGAAGCAAATCGATTAATTCTGCATGAAAACCCATTTATCTAAATTAAGAAGGGGTCTATCCCCAGCCCCCCCCCCCCTTTAAACTTAACCAATAAACCTCCAAAATTAATCAAGACAGATCCTTAACATAATATACCGCAGAGTTGGGCAGTATCGAAAATACATGTATTTGAAATACATTTTCAAAATACATTTGTATCTTGTATTTTGTATTTTAAATCGATAAGATCAAAGTATTTTTGTAATGTATTTTCTGATGGTTTTACAATGTATTTTGTATTTTGAAAATACTCAAAATACATTTTCTCCAAATTTCAAACTGCCATGTTTAAACCGCACAGAGAAAAGCTGCGATTCATTAAAAGGAAATACACTATATGTTTTGATTAGTTTTTCAAATTCTGTTCTGGAAGTTGGCCCCACCAGTGGCCGAGAGGTTCTGCTCTCGAAGCTGGTAGACAGGAGGTGCTGGGTTCGATCCCAATCACGGCCGTCGGCCTAATCGTTCGGAGTTTTCGTGGTTTTCTTCGAGTCGTGGATCTTCCATGCGTTAATACGGATTAGGTTCCCTTAGAAAGACCCCCATGGGCCTATATCCCTCGTGTAGATAATTGGCCGTCAAAAATCAACCCAACCCAACCCTGTTCTGGAAGTTAATATAAACACACTTTTCAACTATTGCTGAGACAAGGATGTTGATGAATATGATATTTTGATACAGCAAACGTATTATTTCTGGTTAGTTACAAAAATAACTTTTACATATTAATGTTGCTGTGGGAATTACAAGAAAATAAACATGTAATTGTGATAGACCGGAAGGATCTTTCAAAGTTGCGCAGGTGCAGCGCTCTATTACCGACAGTTGCCCATTGACCACACATATAAGAAGCTCAATTTTTTTTTTCTGGTCAAGTAGTTTTATTTAAAAATATCAAAAAAGTATTTCTTAAAAATTCGCATGTTTCATTCATTAATATAAATTTTGTTAGACAATAACCGAAAGAAAATTGCTACAATGAACTTTCAAAGGAATGATTTGACTATGAAAAAATGAAATTTATGACTTTGCAAATTTTGCATTCGAATTATTCCTACTTTTTATAAATATTTTATAAGTGCTTTCTATTTATGAATGTAAAAGCTTTCATATTTTTTCTGCTCTACATTAAAAGTTTCAAGACTTTCATAGTAAGTGCAAATGATTTCTTATTTCTTTGCGCTTATATATGGGTTGATATTTTATCTGAGTGTTAATTTTAAAACTACTTTATACGAAGAATTCGTACTTTTGTTAATAATAATATTTCAACTTGTGTTAAAAATTATCTAATTTTCTCATTTATATTTTTGGCCCCACTAGTGGCCGAGAGGTTCTGCTCTCGAAGCTGGTAGATGGGAGGTGCTGGGTTCGAACCCAATCGCGCCCGTCGGCCTAATCGTTCGGAGTTTTCGTGGTTTTCTTCAAACCTTGGATTTAAAAGCGCTAATACGGGTTAGGTTCCCTTTGAAAGACCCCCACGAAGGGCACTCCCCCCTTTGGGCCTATATCCCTCGTGTTGATATTTGGCCGTCATAAACACAACCAACCATTTATATTTTTGCATTCAGTAATACATATTTTAAATTTCGTATGCATTATTTCTAAAATACACCATAATAGAAAAGTTGTGCCCCAAATATTTTATTAGTGGAAGATCTAAAAAATCTTGCATAGTTGGGAGCTCTTATTAAATACAAGCGCTTTATATGAAAAGAAAAAAATACATTTAAATAATTTTATTCGGTGGCATTGTACATATAAGATTATTATAAAATATGCTCTTTTGTAGATATATACTAAGAAAGACTGATTGAAAAAACTGATACAAGATTAATTTGTTTTTACATTCTTCTAATAAATAATAAAAAAGTATTGGAATCGAGGAAATTTTTGACTTTCGTTTTTTGCTTGATTTACACGTTTCGGGATGTCTTGAACGCGATTTAACAATTTTTGGGAAATGTGTGTATGCTGCTAGTCTGTGGTAGACACAATTTTTGTGGCTTTTCTATCTCAAGAACTAAAGCATGGAGTTTAATAATAATCAAACTTCAGATTAAGATAGACCTAGATATAACTTAGCTGTGGGTTTATATCGCCCAACAGGTTATGCTATGCTTAATTATTTTATTTCATGATAGATATATTGTAAGAATCAGTATACAGAATTTCATTTAACTGCATATAGGCCTGAACAGAAATACTTGCCGATTAACTTTAATGTATATTGCTCAACAGGTGGTTCCGTTATGCTGGGTTTTTCATGATTTCCGCGATAACTATATCGAAAAACTAATGGACAAAATTTAATCCAATTTCATATTATTTTAGATCTTCAAATAAATTAATGCTGACAAAATTTTGGGGTGCACCACTCAAGAGGTGGCGTTATGCTGTGTTTTGATGATTACTGTAACACATACGTAAAATTATCGTTTATTTTATTTGTTTGTTTTTTTTCTTCCATGGCAAAATGATCATATTTGTAAATCAAATTTAAATGAAATAAGTACCACGTAGATTAAAGGTACCTTTTTTAAATAAATTTTCTGGTTCGTAGAGCTGATTTTTAAAAAATCTGAAGTTGGCATTGGCAGGTGTGCCGTGAGAGTTATATCTCAAGAACTAGAACACGGAATTTGATCAAACTTCATCAAATTCAGTTAGTATGGATGACATTTTGGTGTATATCGTCCTACAGATGATTTTTTTTCTGTGCTGTGTTTTTTAGGATTTTCGAGATTTTTATATATCTGCACCTAAGAACTGCACGAAACTTTTTATGTTTTTTCTGAAAATGAATACTGTCTCAATTGTGGCTTAGAACACTCAGTAGCGGGTGGTGCTATCCTATGCCTCGTGAAAGAGGTTCCTTATCGTATCCACAATCTCAGGTCTGCACGGGTCGGAATTTCTAGGACTGGGTCCGGCCCGACCCACACAAAACAGCCTTGACCCGGCCCGATGAAAAAATTAAAAGTTCGGCCCGAGCCCGGCCCGTTTATATTTTCACAGTTCACGGCACGGCCC
Organism: Maratus speciosus; assembly: GCA_963932465.1. Lineage (NCBI taxonomy): Eukaryota > Metazoa > Arthropoda > Arachnida > Araneae > Salticidae > Maratus > Maratus speciosus. The sequence continues at coordinate 412,443,087 of OZ010800.1, read as the reverse complement.
GTACAAAAATCAATGAAAACAGGCTTGGCCCGTGGAAAAATAAATTAAATGAGGCCTGACTCAATTGTTACAAAAAAATCAGATTTTCCTAAACATACAATTAAGGTTTTTTTTAAAGAATACTGCATACATATTTATGGGATAATTTTACAGTATATTTTAAAATTACTATGTGTTCGCAAGACAGAAAATACATAATAGCAACATTAATGATCAGAGTTTTAGACGTTTCAACATTCAATTAAAGATTAATTAAAAAATTAATGTAGTTTAGAATAACAGAAAAAAAGGAGGGTTAAAAACAGGATAATATTTGAAGCTGTATAATAAAAAGCAGATTTGTGAAACTATTTTTCTACTATTTAATAAGGCTTTTCTCAAATCCAAAAGAGCTTTCTGATACATTTCTGAATTTCTTTCTTTTCGGAAACGCATAAGATTGGCAGCTGTTTTTATTCAGAAACAATGTAATCAAATAACGTTATCATTTTTTGATAAAGGCAATATATCTTTGAGAAAATATTGTCAAAGTTAAAATTTTGAATCGGATTTCCGGAAGCAATAGCACGGGAAAGGAGAAAAACCTGCAGTCACGTGACAAGAATCTCTTATATCTTGATAAGTAATTTATTTATTTAAAAAAAAGGGAAAACGCTATTCGATTCCAAATCACTTCAATAGTCAGGCCTGTCAATTTTAAGCCTTTACAGTAAAAAATTAGTTAGAAAATGTGTCAGGAAATTTCTCATTGTTGAGCAGTGAATTTTAGAACCATCTTGAGGACCTTTCCAAAGATTCCGTTGAGAGAAGTTCATTATCGCTACTAATATTTTTACAAAACATATTGCCTTCCCTCGAAAACACATCCTGAGAACAATAAAGTCCAGTTTCGGCCCTGCTCGACTATGTAGAAAAAAATCAAAAGCCTGACCTCAGCCCGGCCCGAGTCTGCTGAAAAAATTAAATCATGTAACTGTCCGATGGTGATCTCCATGCTGGACATGTTACATTTCTGTATTGATGTTCTCAAACTAGCATCTGCTCGTGACGGACATTCATATTTATTACTTATTCTCTCGAAAGTCACATTCAATCAAAATGGCTCATATTTTATCGGCTTCGATTAAAATTTTATATCGGGCCTGTAGCCCCGCTTAATTTCTTTTATCGGCCCGGCCCGTTGAAAAATTTGTTTTAATTCTGCCGGCCCGGTCCGGCCCGTTTGAAAATTTGTCTTACTTTTGCCGACCCGCGGTGTGGGCCGGATATGGACCTCAGGCCAAGCCCGGGCCCGTGCAGACCTGTACCACAATCAATTCTTGCAGTTATTTCTGCTGAGTAACTACCTTTAAAGTGTAGTTTATTCATTATTAGTTATTCTTGCAACTTTCATACACTTTTAAACACATTGTTGCTCCAATCTTTCAGTTTTCTTCTTGAGTTCTTCGTTGAGTTTTAATTAATTTTGCTTCTTTATTTAAAAATTTATAATTTTAAAAATTTAATCTGTTTTACAAACCAGCTTTGCATTTGACTAATACAATTTAATACACAATCTTTTTTTTCTTTTTTTTAAAATGTATTTTGTATTTTAAATGTATTTTCAAAATACATGTATTTTGTATTTTGATTTTTTGAAATTTGGAAAGTATTTTGTATTTTGTATTTTAAGTTGGAAAAACAATGTATTTTGTATTTTGTATCGAAAATGGTTTTTCGATGTATTTTGCCCAACTCTGATATACCGGTATGCCAAATTTGTAGCAAATCGTATAACTCTGCATGAAAAACCCATTTATCTAAATTAAGGGGGATCTAGCCCCCCTTCCCCCTTTATACTTAAGTAATGAACCTCCAAATCTAATCAAGGCAGTTTCTTAACATAATAAACCGATATACAAGATTTGGAGAAAATCAAATAATTCTGCATGAAAAACCCATTTATCTAAATTAAGGGCGGATCTAGCCTCCCTTCTCCCCCCCCCCCCCCTTTATACTTAGCTGATGAACCTTCAAATCTAATAAAGGCAGCTTCTTATCATAATAAAACGGTATACCAAATTTGGAGCAAATCGAATAACTCTGCATGGAAAACTCATTTATCTAAATAAAGGGGGGGGGGGACTAGGCCCGAATCGCCCCCCCCCTTTTTACTTAACCAATGAACTCTCAAAACTAATCAGGGAAGCGCATTATCAGAATGAACCTAGAACAAAAATTTGAAGCAAATCGGATGTTTCTATCAACAGTTATCGCGTTACGTACATACATACATACATACATACATAAAGAACGGGCGGGCACATTAGCTCTCATGCTTTGATAGCCTGTGAGCTAAAAAGTAACATAGCTGTCAGCGCCGCTGTTTAGGAATTGTTTGTCACTGGGGGGGGGGGGGGGTCTTTCTTTGTTGATATTAAGAAAACTACTTTATACAAAAATATGAAAATAGGTGGTATTATAGGGAAATGTTTGATAAACACGCTGATGCAGACAGTTTCCAAATCGAAGAATTATTTTAAGAGATATTTAATGTTAAAGTTGGTCAAAATCGTACCATCAAAAAATTTTTATAGGAGCAAAAACTATACATAGGACTTTACTCATTTTATACATAGATTATTTTTAGATCATTTTATACATTATAAGTTCCCGGTGTGCAGACTGCATTGATTTTTTTTATTTGGCTCATTTTTTGAGGTTTTATTTCTATTTTAAATTCTAATTTTCAGCATTTCGAGAGATATTTTTTACAACTTTTAGAAAAGGGTAATATTTTAAATTGTTGCCAAATTTAAAAACAGCGCAAAGAACAATATTTCCTTCAAATCAAAAATTTATTTGCACATGAAAATTATAAACAGAAAAAAAAACTTTCAATAAGAATTAAATGATTAGGCATTAAAAAAAGTAAAATATTGATAATTGCGCCACAACAACTTTATTTACACGTGAATTTTAAAAGAGAAAGACAATTGTAAAATAATAAAGTCATTAATATCCGTTAAATTTGTAAATAGAGGATATTATGTCGTAATTAATATTGCCAAGCCAGAATATTACCAAACAGTTTAAATTTAACCCATTAAAGACGGAATTATTTTTTTTCCTCTTTAAAATGCAAAACTTTAATTTCGTACCACTTTTTCAGAAAAGCAATATTTATCAGATTTTACCGCAGAGTTTCTGTCATTAGAGAAGGTGAAATTTTTTAATTTAAATTACTGGTATTCAAAGAGGAAAAGGAATGACATTTATGCTGTGACCATATGGTAACACTAGTCCTTAATGGGTTAAAAATATATTTGCGCGAGACATTTATTTCATATTTTGAGATAATCTTTTTAAACCAATGTTGAGAATTCTAAGACAGCACAAATAATATTTCCTTTCTCACAACAAAAGTATTTTCACGTGAAGATTAAAAAGAGAAAGAAAATTTTGGTGAAAATTACGTCAGATTTAAAACGATACATTTAAAATATCTTATATAAGAAAATTTTCTTTTAGCGTTGTTAAAAAATACCAGGAGACAAATTCTCTGCTTACTTAATTCATTTTATATTAGCTTATTTTCACATGTTTCACTGATCTGATTTAATCAAAGACTAAAACAACCCGTTAACAGGGATATAGCCATTGTTTTTTTTTAATGTAATTCATTCTTCCGAAATTTTTTTAAAGCCGATCAAATTAGCGTGCTTTTAGAGTCTGCGGTGTCTGAACGGGGGTTGGAGAGCGTAGCTCTTAGGGGGCAGAGCCCCCTAGTTTTGTAAAAAAGAAACAATTGTTTGTTTGTAGGAAATAGGCTGTGAGACTATTAAACCAATTCTAAAAATTCTTTCAGTGCGTGATAGATGATAAACAGAGTCACCAAGTAGGCTGCATTGCATCGGTTTTTTAGAAGGGAGTTGCTGCAAATAAAGTAGAATGAAGATTTTCTTATTAATTCAAGTATCATGTTCACTTAATGCGGTACAAGAATTCCCCAAACTGTGATTTCCCCAAACTGTGACTTAAGTTATCTGCCTGCGTTCGGAACGTTAAAAAAAAAATGAATAAATACATATATGTTTAGTTAAACTGTAATACAGAATGATAAAGAAAAAAAAAACCCCCATAAAATCCTTTCAATATCTTCATAACCTTTTATAATTTTTTTTTTCATTTTTTGCCACTTTTTTAGCAACATTTCATGCTTACTCCAGCAGCGTATACACTTAATTCAACTAACTATATTTCGGTTTCGTTTGTACAACGTACTACTATTACACGAACTCTATTTTTCTAATTCTCACACGGCTGTAATCACATTGTTGCCGCTATTACTATGCGTCAAAGTTACATATTTCTGCTTTATAAAATTGATATCCTCGAAGTACACAGCATATTACATGCATATTTGTGCAACTGTAAATATTTAATAATTAATAACTAGCAGGTTTTAACCGCTAAGGTGGTCGATTTCTACAAAAGAACTTTCAATGAAGAGAAATAATATATCAGTGAATCTGATCTTGTGTTTTAAAGCAGTATGAACCTTTACCTGCAATTTCCTACCGCATTACTGAAAACGACGCGAAAGCCATTGCCATATTATATTTTCTAACGTGCCAGACAAAATTTTGACTGTTAAGAACAAACTCTTTTAATAGATAATTTACACTAGGATATAGAATAATGAATAATATGAATGATATAATAATGAATGAACATATATAATGATACATAATTATGTAATGATATGCATACATAATGATACATAATTATGTAATGATATGCATACATAATGATACATAATTATGTAATGATATGCATACATAATGATACATAATTATGTAATGATATGCATACATAATGATATATATAATGATATAATATGATATAACAATGAATAATAGAAATGGTATGCATTAAACTAAAACCATTCCTCAAAAATTATCGGCATAGATGCCATATCTTCCCTCAGCCGTTGTTGTTTTGAATTGTTTGGCGATTTTTTGTTGGCCTGTTGGCGGTGTTTACGGATATGACAAACTCGATATGGAAACCCCGTGTGACGTATGTGTTGTGACGTGTCGTATTCTGGCAACCCCTGAGAAGCTTAGAATTTTGTGGATGTGTTTTGATTTTGATATCGTGTTCTATGGTTGTCTTTTTATTTTTATGTTAAATTTATTGGATGTATTTCATTGACTATAGTTTCTGTAGTCCGTTTAAACGTTCTTGCTGAAGTAATTAAGAAATATGAGGACATATTGACAAGAAAGGGAGGTTTGTTTATAGCGTGTCAATGCGTATTAAGCCTATTTTGGAAAATGACGGCCTAGCGCCTGCGGTGTTATGAGATATTTTGTGCTGTAGGTTTCAAGAAAGCAGTTGTCTTTTAAGGTATGTTGATAATTTTATGTATATTTTGTTGCTTTAAGAGTTTTTTACATTTTGAGATTGCTACAAAACGAGAACTGCTGAATTTTGAGAATGCTATATCGCGAGAAATGCTGAATTCGGCGATGTTTTTTTTTCGGTAAATGTGCGCGAAGCGCTCATACAAGGATTACTGATTGCCACTTTAGCGAATTTTGTTTATTATTTACATTTTATTTTTGTTAAGCCAAACATGCATATAAACCGGTGCTTGGCGACATTTAGTACTTGGCGCAAAAGGGGTTTTCACTGTAACAAGAATTCCAAGATCGCGGCCGGGGGGAACTTATGACATCTGTTCCAAATTATCTAACAAACAATGCAAGTCTCATGAAAATCCACCTAACTTGAATACATAATTGATATATTTCATATAAAAATGAATTTTAGTGTAGTTGGTAGGCAATCTAAAAAATATAATCAATACTAGCAATACTCGCGTTTTTTCATTCGCAGTTGTTGAAATATGCAAAGTAGTAAAATGTGTGTCTATTTACGTTAAGGGAAATTATGCTGCTATGGATATTTTAACCCTTAAATGCCTGATTATTCAAAAATCATTGTAATAATGCTTTTCTGCTTTCATTTTTAAAATAAATCATGGGAAAAATACTTTACAAAAATCATATTATGTTTTAAGTATGATTTACGGCTAAAAAACAGTTTGTTACTAATCGACAATACTGGTCTTTAATTGAAAAAAAAAATTTCCTTGATAAAATTCTATAATATTAAACACAGAAGAATTTTAGGAACTATAATAAAAAATAATTTTTTCTTGCTCACTGCAGAACAAAATAGGGTATTTCGCAAGCTTCCAAACAAAACAAAAAGAACAAGTAGCAACAATTGAAAAAATAAATCTATCTTTATTCTTAAACAGCACAAGTGCTGCCATCTACATGTTGAAAATCGATTTAATAATATTTCCAGAATGTATTTTATTGGCAACATTAGGCATTATAGCTTCGATATTATTCTAATAGTATTTTAGACCGTCAATTGGGTATGTTGCCGAAAAGCAATACCCGGCATTTAAGGGTTAAATATAATCGTGGACCTTTATCTGAGCGGAAATCAACCCCAAAATCGAAAATTATTTTGTATTATTCTAAACATTGTTATGAGCCATTTGTGAAAAACTGCATGCATGCAGATGCCATTATTTTTCGCAAAGTTACAAGCGTTTGAATTTTGTACACAAAAATTTTTCGATCTTTTAATATACTTTAAATCTATTTTTCTCAAAATTGATTTTTCACCGTTTTTAGATTTTTAAAATGCTCCATGCGTCCTAATATTTGATCAAAATTCATGAAATTAATAAGAATAAACCCTGATAATGCTTACAAAAAAAAAAAAAAAAAAAAAAAAAAAAATGTGCATGCATTTTGAAATTTAACTTCTTTAAGATAATTAAATTTGATTTTTAGCTCGTTAAAAGGCTAAATTTTGAGGAAAATCGATATCGAATTCAGAAAAAAAATCTCTAAAAAATTAAGTGTTCAAGGGATTGAAAAATCGATGCGCAGTTTTGTTTCTAATAGAGTTTTAAGTGATTAAAATACCAAATTGAGGAAATATCTCAAAAATTATGACCTTTTTAAAATTTCGTTTTAAAATCTGATTTTTTTTAAAAAATCATACAATTAAACTAAGATTGGAAATTTCTTTTAAGGTAGTTTATATACTTATGGTGAAATGTAGATTTTCACAAAAAATCATATCTGTATGATGAAAAAAAAAAAAGTCCAACGTCCCCTTAATTAAGGTAAAATGTCCGTTTTTTTTTAAAAATTTAGAAAGTTGTTTATTGTTTTATTTGAAGAAACAATCTTTTACGATCCCAAATTTGTTTTAATTTTATTTTTAAAAAGGCTAATCTTTCATAATCGGCTTCACCGCATTGTGTAACTTCCCTATATAATTCTATAACTAATAAACACACAGTTAAATGTTACATACTAAAACATTTCCTGAAAAATTATCTAACTAACATTGCAACTCCCATAGAAATTCTTTCGGCAGAATCATTCAAAAAGACTAATCTTTCACAACCGGGTTCACCTACTTATGGGAGTTTCTCTCGTAATTCTATAATTAAGCAACATATAGTGATATGCTATAAACCTATTTTCTGAAAAAATTTATCTGACTGACAGTGCAAATTCTATCAAAATCCATTCAGCGAAATTAAAAAAAAAAAAAAAATAAAATAAAAATTATAATCGGCCTCAACTGATTATAGAATTTTCCCTCATAACTCTATACCTAAGCAACTTAAAATGATATGTTATATACTAAAACCTTTTCTGAAAACTTATCAAACTAATAGTGCAAACCCATTTAAAAACATATAAGTTATAAGTAGTCGAAACGAAATTTCTATATGCATTTTACTTATATAATAGAAGTAGATAGATACTCACAAACTTCATCCATGTCTCTAGGCTAATTAATTGGGTCTTTTCACTCTGTAAAAAATAAAGAATATATTATGAAAAATTTCTAAATTTATTTTAAAACATTTTATCTGAAGTTCACATTTATATCAAAGCTCTTTTAGATTTTATCGTCCGCATTCTAAAACTTAACAAGTTGGAAATTGCTCGTCAAACGTGGCAAATGAGGTGCGTTCGTACTATAACTAGTTTTATAATTATTTTTTGCAAGTTATATTGTACTGAATGTATATGTTTTTGCACTTCATAAGTGCATAGTCTGTAACATCATTAAAATGCACTTGAAATAATTTTTTCCTATTCTCCGTAATGTAACGGAAAACTTTTGACTATCCCTGTAATTAAACTATACATCCGATTTTCATAAAATCTGAAATGGCTCGATAAAATTTTACAAAAATTATATATTAAAAATTCCAGACCATTTGGAAGGCTGTAACATCATTAAAATGCACTTGCAATAATTTTTCCCATTGACCGTAATGTAAAGAAAAACTTTTGACTGTCCCTGTAATTAAACTATACATCCGATTTTCATAAAATTTGAAATGGCTCGACAAAATTTTGCAAAAATCATATATTTAAAATTTCAGACCATTCGGTTGGGTAGTTTTTGCTCTGTTACATGCGGACGGACAGACGGACTGAACGACGACTATAGGTGCTACGTATTTATATAATTACAAACACACCTAAAAAGAACACCGGTCATAGCTAATAATTGTACTGCTAAATCACAAGAGAAGTATAAACAAACATCTCTGTTTCTCTTTCTTTCTCTATTTTAACAATTAATATTTAAACATTTACAATATTTATTTTGTTATTTTTTTTTATTATTATAAGAATAAAGTCATGTTCACATTGAAAAAAAACTGAAAATTACGACAATTGCATTTTGCAAATTACGTGATGTTGATGAAATTATTGTACAATCTCTTTATCAAAAAATGACGAAATACTGTCATCTAAATTCCATTGATTGAGATGATTATGGTTAAAAATTTTAAAAGCTAGCGATTATGAACAAATTAATGTTTTTTCAATTGTCTAACGTGTATCAGCGACTCAAAACTCCATGTTTTATCACAGTCCATTTATTTAGACTTTAAACAAATTAGGAAATATTTCATACGGATGAGTATTATTAAAATCTTTTAGCTTTTTGATAATAATTTTAGTAAAAGTGGTAGTAAGTCATAGGACTATTTTTAACGTTACATTTTTTAAAAAGAGAAAATAAGCAAAAAATAATTAAATCAAGTTATGCAAACAAACAAACAAAAAAAAGATATTGCATCACCATTTGGCATAACAGACGATATCCCATTATTATTATGATGTAAACTAAGGGGTAGAGAACAATTAAAAATTTTACATGAAGAGAAGAATAATTAGAATTTTTTTAAAACCGTAATCTGTTTCTTTATACATATTTCAAAAAGTGCTGAGTTTTAAAGAGCACATTTAGATTAAGAGAAGACTGTGTTTATAAAAACTGGCTAAAAAGAGGAACTGGGAATGTGCGTTTATGTGATTTTGAACAGTGGAAGGTTGACATATGTCCTTTACTCTGTTGGGGCGGGTAATTTGTATTTCAAGTCTTGAGGAGTTTTGTGACATAACTTTTGCCCTTTTAAGCTATGAAATGGAGCTATAGAGATTAATTAATTTTTAATCCTCCCTATATCTAGTTTCAGACAATAAACTTGCCAGGAAGTGAGTGTCCATGTTATTCTCAGCTGGTAATGAAAATGTCAAGGGGTTAGCGTTACTTAAAAATTAAAACTATGTTGTCGCGTCAGTGGGCGTAGAGGGAATTTCAAACAATAGGCCTTTAAGTGTGCTCTGCTTGGAGAAAGAGTAATTTAGCAGATAGAGCTGCCCCTCCCGAATTTTTGGAGGATAAAAATAAAGAAAGTTTAAGATTTTTTATTTTTATCTTCAGATTGTCAATCAATCAACATTGTCACAGAAAAGAAATGCAGAGGAATGGGATTTAATATGAATGGAACGTCAATTCATTATAGATATTTAGTTGTAGACATTAATAGAGAAGGAAGAGACTCACAGGAAACTAAATACAGAATTTGTCAGGGGAAAAAGGCTGTAACAATATTAAATTCTATTTGGTGGAGTAAGGAGATCTCTAGGAAAAGAAAGTATAATATATACAACTCTATTGTAAAGAGCATATTGTTATATGGAGCAGAAGGATGGAGAATTATGGAGACAGAAAGAAAGAAATTAGCGGCAGTAGAAATGGACGCCCTAAGGAGATCATGCAGGATATCAAGAATAGAAAGATTAAGAAATGACAGAATCAAGGAAATGAAGAAAATAAAATGAACCATACTAGATGATATTAAAAAAAAGCAATTAATCTGGTATGGTCATGCCAAAAGAATGAATAATGAAAGACTACCCAAAATGACATTCAACTATGAGACAAACAAAAAAAGGAAACGGGGAAGACCACGAAAGACCTGGATGAATGATATCTCAAAGGCAATGAGGGATAGAGGTCTGGAAGAGGAATGGACCCTTGACCGGAAGAAATGGAAAATGACTCTTGGGGATTCTTCGGATGGCGGCATCTGACGCCATAAACCGAGTTTATATATATATCTTCAGATTGTCTCTTGACTCAGATCTGAACGGGCTGACTTCATCGGTTCTGTCTTCTTTTGCTTGGGGTTTCGTGTCTCCATTGAAGGCTTTTGCTGCTGTAGCGGTCAATCGACTCAGTAACTACGGAGCTCATCTCCGATGTTCTCGTCAGGCTGCGTAGTGAGACATCCTGGAAGGACACTTGCCCGCTTTTCATATGTAGTACTGATTCTGATTCAGAGGAGCGCGTAGACATGGAGGTTCAACGTTTCTAAGGACAGATTGTTACTTCATTACATTGAAGTCATTACATCTAGATTACGTTTTCACTAGCAATGCAGTTCAACTAAGCTGACAGATACTGTAAATTGCTGACCTATCACTTCAAAAGTGGTAATGGATCAGTTCCATTCTCCATATGTTAAGATGGGCTGGATAGTAACGACAATGCCACCCGCGAGAGGTAGAAGAGAGATGTGGACATGAGAGTAAAATGAAGCACTATTTTGCGTGCCATGGCTTATGATATTCGGATTTTTATTATTTTATTAATCCCCCCTATAACTGACAATTTCTTCATTTAGCCTCTAATTAAAAAAAAAGAATAGTTCTGTAATATAGTCCCTACATGTCCCTCGCTCTCAAAAGGTACCGAAATGGTGAGCCGCAGTAAGTATGTCTCATAAAGATCACTGGAAGGGAAATAACTTCCATTCACTGATACTGCACCTGACTTTACAGGAGTGATAAATTGCCATAAAATTCTCAAGTGTGACACTACACTATATGGCTAATGATGACCGGTCACTTGCAATTATAGACGTTTTGTTAAATATCCAGAAACATACATGAGGAATTATCCTGAAACTCCAGGTGTGTAAACAGAATAGTATAGGTCATATATTTCCGTGAAGATTTCCCCCCGAAACCCAATAGGGGACCGTCAACAAATTGAAAAAGAATGAAAATCTTTCGGATAACCCTGTAAAAACTAATGTAGCAAAAGCGTTCAAACTGTAGAACATGATTAAGAGGCTTATTGTAATAAACTATGTTCATTTTTATGAGGATAGCATGTATACTAGTAGATAAATTAAGGTTTTTATAAGAACAGTCCCGAATTTTGCAAAGTTTTTTCTTTTAATTTGCAAAGTTCTTAATATAAAAAAATGCTCTTTTCAGAATCTATGACAAACAACATTGTACACAACACTCTGTAATCAGAATTGAAGAATAATAAAAATTGGATGAAAAATGAGCAGGTTTACTGAATAATGTTTCACTGTGCATGCGTCAATGCAATCAAAATATAATGTACATAATGTATTAGCTTAAGTGTACAGTGCAACTTTTGTGAAAGACTCAAAAACATAGCTTGAAAATTCTGTAAATTATCGCCGATAGAATAAGCTCGAAATCCGTTGTTCCCAAAAGGCAGCAAAAAGATGAGGGGTTGTATCCAAATACAGTAGTACGTGCAATATTGTGTATGCTATATTAGTACTAATCAGTGGATATATGGATACAACCCCTCATCTTTTTGCTTCATTTTGGGAACAACGGATTTTGAGCTTCTTCTATAAACGATTATTATCAGACTTTTTAAACTATGTTTTTGAGACTTTCACAAAAGTTCCTCTATACATTTAGCTAACAAATTATGCACATTATATTTTGATTGCATCCGCACATGCGCAGTGAAGTATTATTGAATAAACCTACTCATTTCCCATCCAATTATTATTTTAGGTAGCCTTTCTTTACAAAAAGCTACCTATTGCAGCCGTTCGGAGGAAAGCGATTTCAAAAAATTTTGGTATATTTTCATCGATCATGACCCCCAGACCCCGAAACCACCCTCCGTTCAAAATTGATATATATATATATATATATATATATATATATATATATATATATATATATATATCTGACCTATGTCACTCTGTAACTCTCTTATTTATGAACCGATTTGGATGTAATTCTGTGTGTACATAGTACATACCAATGTCCCGACCGAGTTCGTTGGCCAGCTTCATCCGCCATTTTGTTTCAAAATGGCGGCCATTTATATATTTTTAAAAAATTTAAAATTTGAAATGTGGTACCAAAAAATTGAAAATGGAAAAATATTTTTTTCTTATGTATTTGACCTTTATACAAAGACTCCGTAGCAGTTTTTGTTTCGTCTATATCTTAAAAAATGGCTGAGTTATAGCATTTTGAATTTCTAGCGAAGCTGACATTTTGAAACGTCCTGAATTTTGTCACGCGATAAAAGGCGTATTTATGAACCGATTTGGATGTAACTTCGTTTATACATAGTACAGACCAGTGTCTTGAACGAGTTCGTTGGCCAGCTTCATCCGCTATCTTGTTTAAAAATGGCGGCCATTTAAAATTTTAAGAAAAAGTTTAATTTGAAATGTGGTAGCAAAAAATTGAAAATTGAAAAAATATTTTTTTCTTATGTGTTTGACCTTGATAAAAAGATTCGGGAGCAGTTTTTGTTTCGTCTATATCTTAAAAAATGGCTGAGTTATAGCATTTTGAATTTCTAGCGTGGCTGACATTTTGAAACGTCCTGATTTTTGCCACGTGATAACAGACGTATTTATGAACCGATTTGGATGTACCTTGGTATGTACATAGTACATACAAATAACTCAACCGAGTTCGTTGACCAGCTTCATTCGCCATCTTGTTTGAAAATGGTGGCCATTAAAAAAAATAAGTAAATAAATAAATTTAAAATGAGATACCAAAAAATTGGAAAATGAAAAAGATTTTTTTGTATGTGTTTGACCTTAATACAAAGATTCCGGAACAGCTTTTGTTTCGTCTACATCTAAAAAAATGGCTGAGTTATAACATTTTGAATTTCTATTGTGGCTGACATTTTAAAACGACCTGATTTTTGTCACGCGATAACAGGCGTATTTATGAACCGATTTGAATGTAACTTGGTCTGTACTTAGTACATACCAATGTCTCGACCGAGTTCGTTGGCCAGGTTCATTCGCCATCTTGTTTCAAAAGGGTTGCCATTTTTTAAAAAAAATTTAATTTAAAATGAGGTATTAAAAAATTGGAAAATGAAAAAGATTTTTTTTATGTATTTGGCCTTGATACAAAGATTCTGGAGCAGTTTTTGTTTCTGAAAATTTGTTCTTTTGTTTATATCTTAAAAAGTGGTTGAATTATAGCACTTTGAATTTCTATCATGGCTAACACTTTGAAACGATCTTGTATTTGTCACGCGATACCACACGTATTCGCCTATTTCGATGGAAGAAGGCATGTGGATAGTAAACATCAATATCTCGACCAAGTTCGCTGGCCAGCTTCATCAGCCATCTTGTTTCAAAATGGCGGCCATTAAATTAAAAAAAATTATAGTTAAAGTGAGGTGCAAAAAAATTAGAAATTGAAAAAGGTTTCTTTCTTAAGTATTTGACCTTGATATAAGGATTCAGGAGCATTTTTAGTTTGTCTTTATCTTAAAAAATGGCTCAGATATAGCAGTTTCAATTTCTAAAGTGGGTGACATTTTGAAAAATCTGATTTTTTTGCCTGCGACAGCACTCGTATATATCAACCGATTCCGATATGAGTGAGCACGTGCACAGCAATTACTAAGCTTCTCGACCAAGTTCACTGGTTAGCCTCATCTACCATGTTGTCTTAAAATGGCAGGCACTTTAAGAAATCGCCGAATTTGGCAGCCAAATATAAGTGACTTTAAATAAAAGCAGATTGGATAAGGCTGACTAATTTCGCGAAATTCTCATTCATAATGATTTAGTATTGATAAAAATTAGTATTGAATCTCCTACATTCGGTTTCCACTTAATTGAGCTTCGTGTGTTTGAATAATATAAGTTGGTTTTTTAAAAAATAAGGAATATGAAAGCTACCTCTTCCTCCCGGCACTGGCCGGAAGGACTTTTTTGAAATTCTGATTGCAGGGTGTTGTGTACAATTTTGTTTGTCATATTTTCTGAAAAGAACTTTTTTTTATATATCAAGAACTCTGTGAATTATAAGCGAAAAACGTTCAAAATTTGGGACTATTTTTATAAAAACTTTAATTTCTCTACGAATATACATTCTATTGTCATAACGATGAACACAGTTTATTGGAATAAGGCACTTAATCATAATCTACTGTGTTGAACGCTTTTGCTACGTTAGTTTTTACAGGGTTATCCGAAGGATATTCGTTCTTTTCAATTTGTTGACGGTCCCCTATGGGGTTTCGGGAAAAAAATCTTCGCGGAAATATATGACCTATACTATTCTGTTTACAAACCTGGAGTTTCAGGATATTTCCTCATGTATTTTTCTAGATATTTAATAAAACGTCTAAAATCGCAAGTGAACGGTCATCATTGGCCATATAGTGTATTAACACAGTTATGATGATACTAACAATAGATGATAACACTAACACAGTTGATTTATTATGATGACATTATGATGATAACACAGTTATGATGATGATTCTAGCACTCAAAAACACTCATAGACTTGAGAATCTCCTTAGAATCCTCCAAAACAAATAAATAGCAGGAAAAGGGGTCATAAACAGGACTTCTTAAGCTACAGAGGTATTCTGACCTCTCATGACTGCTATAACGCAGCGTTGGCCGTCGGTCAACTGCATGGCCGATTAACTTTGCTATTCTCCCATAGACCGCTGAGATATTGTGGACCCTGTTTCCAACGAATGAGTGACTGAAACCCACCGTAGATGAGCCATTTTGTTTGTGTAACTTCGCCATTCCATCTTAAAACTTCGTAACACCCTTATTAATCATTCTAAATAATTAAAAAAATATTTAATTTTCCTATTTGACTATTTTAAAGTTCCCTCCGTAGACCTGCCTACATTTACTACCTGCTTCATTCTTACATATTTATATATTATAAATGGCTTAAAACAAAAATATGAAATATCAAAATGAAAGAAAAGTTGTTATATTTAATATTTATCATTAAAATCATGCCTATCTTTCCTGACTGCAATTTACTTGCATTTCAACTTACAAAACAACAGGTACATAACAATACCTGATTTTGGGCTTGGGCCCCGATTATAGAAAAATCGCTACTTCTATATATGTTCGGTAGAAAACGCTAACTAGGAAATTTGTAAAAGAAAAAAAAAAGAAAAAGAAAAAATCTTTTTCATATTACTAAAAATGTTACATTATCGTAACAAACAAATATCAATTTTTGAGTCAACTGCCAATAAAATTAAAAGAATTAATTGCGGAATACTTTTTTAAGATTATGGCAACAGGAAAGAAAAATGGATCATTAAACTTTCTATTCATGATTTTTAAATTGATTTTTCAACTTACAATCATTAACTTAATAAAAAGTTAATCAATTTATTCATAATTAGGTTCTGAAAGTATGAAAATATCGTAAACACATTTTCTAGAACTCTAGTAAATGAGGAGGTGAATGAAATATAACTTAAAAATTTCTATCATTACATACGCGAACCAAGTTTTTATCCATTATCCGTGCCAGGAATATAAAACGTCATCAACGGTTGGTTATCGCCAATCATGTTTATCGTTGTCAGTGTTCAATTGCTTTGAAAACAGTAATTTAGCATACATTTATTAAATACATAACATTCTTTAAAATAATCTAAATAGAAAATAATCTAAAACCAAACTAAAATAATACAAAACAATAATTTACAGTAAATTTATTAAATACATATCACCAGACTGATTACTTTTGGCTATAAAAGATATTACGATGGTACTTTTATTTTGAGCTGTATGTCATAACCGCCGGATTGAATATTATATATGTATATCCTAATCACATGCATGCTAGTATATCTATTAATATAATATAGATATCTATATTATATTATATTATATAATACAGTAATATACAAATTCGTCTGCAGTTGCTTTTAACATATCTAATATAAAATAATATTAACTATAGAGATACAATGTAGGTTTTAAAAAAAAAGGTTAATTGGAATTAGTATTACAGGTGTAAATGTGCTGGCACCGGCAATACATAAATACCGACATTTGCAAGCCAAATATGATTTTTGTCTCACAAAAATATTTGAAACCACCAAGAAATGGAAAATCATTTTTTGGACTGCGTAAATAATCATCCAAAAATGTCAGAGCAATACTCTTACCAAGTATTTTACACCCAGTAGAGACAGAGAAATATTGACGGGCACAGCGGTAGTTTGTTTCTTGACTGGGCGTGCATGCTTATCGTAGTCTCGAAAAATGTCTCTTCGGAGTTCCCGTTCCCCTGAAAAATGAAAAATATTTTGTAACAGTATATCATGAGTCACTGGCACAGAACAATCGAGCTAGCTTCTTGTCCTACGCTACGGCGCTCGTCTTCCTTAGAGTAGATCCCAGGTTAAAACCCAGCCAGCGCCAATTCCCCGAACTTACATTTTGATCAGGAAAAAATAACATGCAATCTTCACAACAGATGGCAGCATCATAATGAATTCATCCCTCCCCCAATAGGCAAAGCCTCACAGCAACAAGCTAAACGAGAGCAAGCCATTGTCTATATATGTCGCTTTCACTAGCGGTGGAATCTGTAGCAACGTCATCTCTCGCAACAAAACTTCAACTAATATTATATGATGAGTCACTAGCACAGAACAATCGAGCTAGCCTTTTACTCTGTGCTACAATGCTCTTCTTCCGTAAAACAGGAACCTGTTTTAAACCCAGCCAATGCAAATACCCCGAAACCTACAACTGTGTTGCTATATTTTATGCTGACGTGTTTAAAAACTCGTCTTGCATGGAGCGCTCTGAGAAAATAAATTCTTAATTAGGCTTATTTCATGTTTATTTTTTTTCGTTTTCAAAACACTATCAATTACATTGTAAAAAAATAATCCTGTGAAATAACGGAAAATGTACTGGCGTCAAAGTTGCCGTCTATTCTCTGTTTTTTTTTTTTTCATAAAATTTCTTTTTGATATACCCCCTTTTCAAGATGGAAACTTACTGCTATTCAAAAGAGAAATTTTTTGTTTTTACAAATAAATATATGCAATAGTGCAATATATTAAAATGATATATAATAATTGTATATACAAATTCACATTTATACGGAACAAATTACTGTATTGAATATTATGACACCCTTTTTAGGTGTGTTCGTAATTATATAAAAACGTAGCACCTATAGTCGTCGTTTGGTCTGTCTGTCTGTTCGTCCGTCCGCATATAACAGCTTAAAAACTATCCAACCGAATGGTTTGAAATTTAAAATATGTAATAGTTGCATAATTTTGTCTTGTCTTTTTAAATTAAATCAGATGTATAGTTCAATGACAGGGACAGTCAAAAGTATTCCGTTACATAACGGTCAATGGGAAAAAATAGTTTCAAGAGCATTTTAATGATGCTACACCCTTTCGAAAATAATGAAATTGATATGCATTTATGAAGTGTACTAAAATATACATTCGTAGAATATACGGCACAAAGAATATTTATTATTCATTTACACGGTCGCAAGAAAGTATTCCGTTACATAATGGTGTTGAGGGAAGCATTTGTTTGGGGCGTATTTTAATTATGTTAAACTATTTCACATACAATGAAATTGATATACGTTGCTGAGATTTACTACAAGTTACTTCCTGCATAATAGAAAGTGCATAGTATTTACAGGGACACACAAAAGATTTAGGATGCTATAATGTATCCGAAATACTGTATATTAGCGATGATTTCTGGTAGTGCATTTTTAGTTGTGTTATGAGTTTTTAAGTTTAACTAAATTTTTGCATGATATGTTGTGTGTATAATTGCTGTACATCATATACAGGGCTACACAAGCGAAATCGCAAGGGTTCGTAAGATCTAAAACTTTATTATAGTACGCACGCACCTCATTTGCGACATTTGACGTAGAATTTCCAACTTGTTTATATTACCTCGCCTTTCTCGTGATTCGAAACTCGGTACTCTAAATTAAATGATGAATGCTATGTCCACTACAACAGCCACATCCAACAACTTGGTTATAGGGCAAAACATTCCATTACGAAAAATTAGGTAGATATTTTCCATTTTCTCTCAACTGAACATTTTCGTTTGTCTGTTTTCTAAAGATCTTTTGAGCTATTCCACCGTAGAGGTCTGCACGGGCCGGAATTTCCAGGCCCGGGACCGGTCCGTTCAAAAATCAGTGAAAACAGGCCCAGCCCGGCCCTACTCAATTTCTACAAAAAATTCCGTTTTTTCTCGGCATACAATTATGATTCTTTTAATGAATACTACATACATATTTATGGAAACATTTTACTGTATATAGATTACTATGCGTTCGCAAAACCGAAAACACACAATAGTAAATACATTAACGAATACGTACACTGTTTTAGTCATCGTCTCTACAGACGCTTCAAATTTCGAATAAGGATTCATTAAAAAATTAATGTAGTTTAGAATAAAGGGTGAAAAGCATGATAACTTTTTAAGCTTTGAAGCACAAACTAGATTTGTGAAAATATTTCTCTCATTTTTAAGGTTTTTTCTCAAATCCAAAAGAGGTACATTTCGACACATTTATGAATTCATTTCTTTTCGAAAACGCGTAAGATTGGCAAGTATTCTTATTCAGAAACTATGTAAATGCCGTTTTTTGTCTTAGATAAAAGCACTATATCTTTCAGAAAATGCTTTCAAAAGCGATAGCACAGGAAAGGAGAAAAACGTACAGTCACGTGACAAGAATCTCTTATCTCTGTAAGTAATTTATTGAAAATGGAAAAAGCCATTCGATTCCAGATGCCTTCAATAGTCAGGCCTATCAATTTTATGCCTTTATAGTTAAAAATGAGTCAGAAAATGTGCGTGAAAGTTTCGCATTGTTGAGTAGTGAATATGAGAACCACCTTAAGGTATATTTCAAAGATACTGTTAACAGAAGTTCATTATCGCTATTAATACTTTCACAAAACATAATGCCTGCCATGCACATACTGCGAACAATTAGGACCAGCTTCGTCCCGGCACGAGTCTGCGGAAAAAATTAAACCCAGGATCAGACATCATGTAACTGTACTACAAAGCGCTATAAGTAAGCGTCCTATCTTAAATGGGAGAGGTAACCGCAAGATTAAAGGCGAGGTCACGTCAATCAAGGTCATACGCCACCCAGCGGACGGAGTGAACTACAAGAGGATTATTAACTTCTTTCCCCATTGTGGATGATCTATAAGTTCGATATCTATGAAATAACTATGCGCACGCGCAGCCGTGATTTTATTCGTTTGTCGTCTGCAGTACTTAATTGTTGAAAGTATAGATATAATTCGATTTATTTATTCGCCATTGTTTAATTTATTAATTGAAGTTAGTTATTTACACAAAATCAGTTTTTTTAAGAACTTATATTATTTGGGAAAATGCCACGTTGGCGTTCTAATTATTGCAGTTTTCAAAACTGCAAAAATAACTCTCTATCTGAGAGAACTCATTTTTTTTCGCTTCCCAAAAGAGAAAAACAGGTTAGTTTTGTGTTTTATTATAATTTATAAAAAAGTTAAAATATTATTTAATATATATTATTAAATGTCAGTGATTTTAATACGTTCTATTTGAATTATGTTTTTGTAATGCAATGAACAAGGACAGATAAAAATTAGTTAATGTATGTTAAGATAGAATTTTACAGCAGCGTTTTTAATTCAATTCCTGATAAGATAAAGTTATAAAAATTACATAAACATGTGTATTTCCAATGAGAATTTAACGTTTTATTATGCTTAGAGTTTAAGTATAAATTATTTAATTAATTTTAAGGCATATTTTTTATTTACCGGGCGCAGGCGATAAATTGCCAAATATTTTCTTGATCGAATTGTATTATAATATTTAAAATAGAAGCATTTCATTCATTCCATTTAAAACTCATTTAATTTTACATTAGGATCCACTTTAATTTAAAATGCAAGGAGTAATTCTTGTACATTAAACCAGCAATAATTGATTATTTATAGTTTTAAATATTTTGAGAATTTTAGACAACAGCTTTAAAAAAATTCCTAAAATCGACAAATTGCTTTTTTTTTTTTTTTTTTTTTTTTTTTTTAAATCTACAAATATGTCGGTCATTGTGTCATATCCGGGAAAAATAGTTTTCTTGGGATACCTTCACTTCGCACAGGTGAATAACATTGCAGAAAGTATACAAAGTATAGAAGAAACTTCAAAAATTGTAATAAAATATAAAATATTTACAAATAGTACGTGGTATGCTCAATTAAACATTTATTATCTTACACCGGTTCTTCGCAGGGGTAAAATGAATAACTTTTCGTAATCGGGCCGATAATGATTGGCGTCAAATGAAAAAACAGTATACAATTGTAACTGTATAAAAGTTAAATAATGGTTAGAAAATGAAAGTAACATTTATCGAAATAACCCAATTGCGGAACATTCTCCAAATTTGAAAAAGGCATATGAAACACACAACAATTGCCAATAACTGAAAACTATAGACTAATAATAAGCTCGACGTAGCAGTTGTTGGTCGGTAGCCAATAATTTCAAATTTCCCTTTTAATTTTGTCCGGATTCAATTTTGAATTTTTTTTTTTTAATTCAATCTAGCTCTCGCAAAAGAGTCGGAATAAGTAGTAGAAAAAAGGGCTGCGGACGGAGATGGGCCAATTGAACGTATTAAAATCACC
Organism: Maratus speciosus; assembly: GCA_963932465.1. Classification (NCBI taxonomy): domain Eukaryota; kingdom Metazoa; phylum Arthropoda; class Arachnida; order Araneae; family Salticidae; genus Maratus; species Maratus speciosus. The sequence goes on along the minus strand of OZ010800.1, from coordinate 412,421,859 downwards.
GACATTTAATAATATATATTAAATAATATTTTAACATTTTTTATAAAAAAAATTATAGGGCTGAAAATCACGTTTAAGATGCTTAAAGGTTTTAAATATTTCTCTTTTGCAATTTCCCAACCAGCTGGAATATTTTAGAAATCGTAGTTTGTTACATAACTTACTCAATTGTTATACTTATATATACAGTTCTAACAACCATAAAGAATGTTTAAGGATTTATCAGCTACGTTTAGATAACGTAAAATTAATTTGCTAATTTATAATCAAGTTGTAAAAATACTAAAATGTTGTATTGTTACTAGAAACACATCCATGTACATAATTTTTATTTTTCTAGCATATCTGGGAGGGAAAAATCTATTAAAATTTTTTATCTTTTCATATATATGAACAGGGTTAGATTAAATAAACAGTGTAAAGAAGTACTTTTATGTTAGCCGGCCGCAGTTCATAAACCGTCAACTATTTTCCCCATCACCAGCGTTTATGTTGCATTCATTTCATTCAAAATATAAAATCATCATTTTAAAAATATACTCGTCATTTGAAAACATAACTTTATTTAAAATACATACATACTGGTATATTACATCAATTTAAATACATGCTTTTCGCTCATTATATTTAAAATATATTTTTTTCTAATAAATAATAACATAAACCCAAGGTGGGCAAGTTTCTTCCAATGTGGAAAAAAACCTGGAAAAAACCATGTAATTAAAAGTTACGCCTATAACTTTTATTAGAAAAATGGTTTTCTTTTAGCCTGAATAGCTTGCATAAAATTCAGGTCTATTTCAAGATATTTACAATTTAAGAGTTATAGGCGGAAAAGCAGACAAAGCCATTTTAGAGAATACCTGTTAAAATTTTAATCGTGAATTTCAAATATTTACTCACTCATGGAAGATTAACCTTGTTTACCAGATTTATTGCAAAATATTTTTGTTACACATATTTTTATCAAAACAAACTGTATTTAAAAAATAGTTGCAATGTCAGTTTAGTTTCGGGGCAAAAGGCAATACTGTTTACGTAGCATTAGTGCTTTTTCTCCCGAAATTAAACTGACATTGCGATTTTTTTTTTTTTTAAATACACATGTTTTCATCAAAACAAACTGTAACAAAAATATTTTGCAATAAATCTGGTAAACAAGGTTCATCTTCCATGAGTGAGTAAATATTTGAAATTCATGATTAAAATTTTAACAGGTATTCTCTAAAATACCTTTGTCTGCTTTTCCGCCTATAACTCTTAAACTGTAAATATCTTCAAATAGACCTGCGCACGAGATGCGCAGATGGTAGATATTCTGTCATATATGACGTCATACAAAAAACCCGCGTATTTGCGTTATTCACTCCATCCACAAGATGGCGCAGCTGTGTCAATTTACGGCAGATTCCAGCATTAACTTTGTACGCTTACTTATAGCGCTTTGCTGTACTATGCCGATCTCTACGATGGACATATTACATTTCTGTATTGTGAGTTGTTAAACTCTCATCGGTTCGTGACGCACATTTATACTTCTCGAGAAAGTCATATTCATTAAAAATGGCTCGTATTTTATTAGTTTTGCTTAAATTCTTATATCGGGCCGATAGGCCCGATTAATTTTTTTTATCGGCCCGTCCCTGCAGGAACGGCCCGTTGAAAAAATTGCCCTAATTCTGCCGGCCTGGTTCAGTTTGAAAATTTTCTCTCATTTCGTCGGGCCGGTCCGGGGACGGGCCTCGGTCCCGTGCAGACCTCTATCCACCGTGACGTGTGGGGCAATTAGAATAAACTGGTAGGGGTGAGAGCCCTGCTCGCTAACGCTCGTGAAGCCCCCTGAATTGCAACGCAATTCACATTGTGATTGCTACACAATCCCAGCTCCCTTCGCTCGCTCGCCACTATTTGTATGTTTACAAATATTTTTAATATATAAAAAATCAGCAGAAAACGTCGTTGCAAATGCAAATAAAAATGCATTTTTTCGCCTGTAGTATTGCACAGCACGGCTTAAATCAATTTAAAACTTTTTGCAAAACACTACGGACACGTTAATGAAATGTAAACAAAACGTCTTCTGCTTGTCTAAAAGACAATCTTGAACAGAAAGCTGATTCGATGAATGCAAGCGTCATCGTAAAATGAGCCAATTGCATAGCTATAAATATACATCGATCAAACGATCTGTCTTTTAAATGAGATTCTCTCTGAATCATGATTTGCTGAATAGGTCGAGTCATATGACCATAAATTAACCACTGAGAATCATCGCTGTGGTTGTTGCCAAAAGGCAAGCTATAAATTCAGCCTCAATTTCGCGCCACGAAAGAGGAATATACTTATAGATTTTCATGAAAACTTTTGCAATTATCAAACTTATGTATGGTTAATTTTTTTTATGTTGCTGAAGCAATATAAGTACACTACATATGTGATAGTCTAAACAAAAACAAAAACAAAAATATTTTTGTTTTCCAATTAAAAAATAAAATAAAATATAGGTGTCACGTGTAGGACACACTATTGGACAGTATTTTTCAAATGTTCTGCTTCTAACAATAAATAATCCTTCGAATCTTCTTTGCTAATACAAATGTATATATTTTTTAATTTATACCACAACTCCTTACTAACGCTCTATTATATTGTTTGCTTGAAAAAGTAAAATTTTGTAGAAGTAATAGGTTTTCTTATGGATCTCATGCACAGGACATTCGTGTCACGTGTGGGACAAAGTGTGAATTTCTACTTTTATGAAAAAAGAAACCAATTTCTTTTTAACTCTCTCGCTGCGCAACCCGAGAGTTTCTCGGGCAACATAAAAGTAGCAAAATTTGCGCAACCAGAGATTTCATCGGGGATGCATTTTCTCCGTCTAACTAACCCGCTTTGATCATTCCCACCAGTTACTTTTTATTGTGAATTTTGCCTTATCTAATCGGAGCATTTTTCCGATTAAATCAGACGAAAATTTTTGTTTTGAAAAACCGGTGGCAAAAGAATAGAAATTCTTAAAAGACGCTCGTCGCGAAGGAATTAAGTACGCAATTTTTGAAGCTATTTTGATAAAACAATTACGCAGCGAGAGGGTTAATTGAATTTTTTAAAATCTCTACCTTAATATGAAGAAAATGCTATAAAATACTAAAAAAGTAGTCTTTCAAACCAAATTTTCATTAATAGAAATTGTATGGAAAAAAAAAATTCAGCAAATTATTAATGACAAAAGAAGTTTAATTGTGTTGTTTTAGAAGTTTGAATGCACAGTTCTATACAAATTTATAAGGACTTTTCTTTTTAGGAACAGTTGCCGCAGAAATAACTTCTGCTATTTCTTCGTGCTTGTACAAAATCTCATCTCGATGTTTGGGCCATTTGCAATAATCTCACATTTTTTATTTCTCTTCCATTACATTTACGAAAAAATTATTATGATTCATCATTATAGTCACTAGGAGATTGAACTCAGGCTTCCAGGTTCACTGTAAAAAAACCACTGTAAATTTGCCAGAACAAACTCGATCGCAGTAAATGTGCTGTATCTTTCTTTGGTTTCGTGACTATATAAACATGGAAAATACAGTAGTTGCGTAAAATTAACAGCACAATTTGCTGGCAATTTGGACGCCAGCACAAACTGCTGGCTGGTGCGCGAGTTTGTGCGCGAGATGAACAGTACTTAGTACTGTAAAAATGTCGTTTTTTTACAGTGTTTACAGAGTCTAGGTGAAAACCATTTTTTTAATTGAAAACTCTAATATATTTTTTACATGGTAGTATATTTGTTAGATTGCCCACTAACACCAAAAAAGCAATTTTATATGAAAAGTATCAATTATACAATCAAATAAAATCTTGAAATTTATCAAAAGAGATATTTTCGTATTAGCCATGTGCTAAGAGTTATTAGCCCAAGATTTTGCTACTGACGGCAGCCTTTTTTGATTCTGATCATTTCAGTTCTTCAAACGCCTAGTTCAATTATATGCATGTTAAATGTCTGTTTTATTTATAATATTTTATTTATTTATTTAACTTCTTGAGACCCAAGCTCTCATTTTTGGCACAAAATTTACCATTTTTAGAATTAAGGGTCTGAGGCTGGAAAAGTTGGGCTGGAAATATGAGGCTGGAAAAGTTTATATATATTCATTTATTTTTAAAACTAAAAAATATATAGAGTTTTGGCGTGTCCAATATAATGGACATTGGGCCTTCGTCCTGTAAAAAACATATTATTGAGTTACATGATTCTGAATGAAAAATTCTTAATTGCAAAGTTTTATTTCATTATAAATGCGTTTTTATCGTTCATACATCACGTTTAAATATTTCGCAATTTAAATATTTTCATTATCAAAGAGTAAAAGTATTTTTGGATGAAATTTATTTAAAAAGTATAAATCAGTTTAGTGACTTTTTAAATAGTTTTTTAAAAAGGAATTTAAAAAATCTGTCACATAAATAAAAATTTTTTCCTAAAAGAAATTATAAGTAGTTAGTGGCACGGTTATAACAATTGACATTTGGACGCCAAAAGTAAATTAAAAAGAAATAAAACACAGTTTATTTATAATCTGAAATTATTATCCTTCGTTATGTGTTTTTTACATTTTTATTTCTGTTTAAAATTTTTCCTTTATTATAAATGTGATTTTATCGTTCGTACATCATCTTTAAATATTGCACAATTTTAATTTTTCCATTATCAAAAAGAAAAAGTATTTTGGGATGAAATTTATTTGAAAAGCATAAATCAATTTAGTGATATTTTAAATAGTTTTTTAAAAGGTAATTAAAAAAACTATCACATCAATAAAAGTTTTTTTCTAAAACAATTCTAAATAGTTAGTGGCACGGTTATCACAATTGACATTTGGATGCCAAAAGGAAATTAAAAAGAAATAAAGTGCAGTTTATTTATAATATTAAATAAACTCAGTTATATGATAAACTCAGCTATCTTCAGTTATATTTTCTTTAATTTTTTATTTCTGTTTAAATTCGATTAAATTAACTAATTTATTTATAAACAACATACGAACAGTAAAATAATATAAAAAGCCTGCACTAATTTTCTATAGTTAAACGAATATATAAATACAAGTTGCTTTTCATGCACACAACCTTATTTTATTTTATACTTATCAAGCAAGATAAGATCACTACATACGCTTCAAAACCAGATATTTAGCATCAAGTTCGTATTTCTTTCACTACAAAGTTTGTTGACATCAGAAGTGTGTTTTTATCGTTTATACGTCACTTTCAAATATCATATAAATTCATTTTTTTGCATCGTCAAATAGAAAAATCTTATTTTAACTAAGAAACATGTTGACCAATTTAGTAATTTTTCAAAAAAAAAAAGTTTTGTTTTTTAACTCTTTTCAACACCAGTCATTTGTTTGTTAGAATAATGATAATAATTAGTGGCACAGCTACCACAATTGGCAAGTAAATGCCAAGAAGAAATTTAAAAGAAATCAAAATGAGTTTATTTATAATCTCATACTGTTATATTTAATTATATTTTCTTAAAATTTTTGTTGCTAATTAAATATGATTAAATTTATTAATTCAATTATAAATACCACACTAACAGAAAAATAATATTAAGAATAGTTACAATGAATAAGAATAAAACATAATAAAAGCTTAATTATAAATATCTATATTTACCAAATGCTGCAATATATATATATATATATTTCATTGAAATCAAACATTTCACAATGTACTGGTTTAGAACAAGCATTTTATAAGTAAAACTCTATATTTTTAGGATAATATTTATTCTATTTTTTTACACATTTAAGAAAATATATTATCCACTTCTTTATCTATTATTTGTTTCAATATTGTGTTGATTTTTAAGTAAAAACTAATGCCTCTCTTCAGTATACAAAAAGAATCTAATATGAATAAAAACAACTGATGAAGACCCAACGTCCAATAGAATGGACATAAAAATAATTTTTGTTTATTCTCTAAAATATGTATTAGATTACTTAAACTGCGATGTAATTTCATTGTCAAAACATTCTAAATTAGATCTATGTAGCATTAATATAAAAATATTTTTAAAAAATATATAAAATTAGCGTTAAAACTGTCGGCTTACCTTCAACCGTCTTTCTCTTGTTCTTTGCCACTTTCAAATAATTAAAATACATATTTAGCTGCAATATTTTTATTATTTCGGCGTACAGATAACAGCATTGGACTATCTAGTATAATGGACAGCTAGTATTTACAAGTTCCAACTGAAATTAAGTATTTTATATAAAAAATAAAAATGTCCAATAGAAAATATATTATCCACTTCTTTATCTATTATTTGTTTCAATATTGTGTTGATTTTTAAGTAAAAACTAATGCCTCTCTTCAGTATACAAAAAGAGTCTAATATGAATAAAAACAACTGATGAAGACCCAACGTCCAATAGAATGGACATCAAAATAAATTTGTTTATTCTCTAAGATATGTATTAGATCACTTAAACTGCGATGTAATTTCATTGATACAACATTCTAAATTAGATCTATGTAGCATTAATATAAAAATATTTTTAAAAAATATATAAAATTAGCGTTAAAACTGTCGGCTTACCTTCAACCGCCTTTCTCTTGTTCTTTGCCACTTTCAAATAATTAAAATACATATTTAGCTGCAATATTTTTATTATTACGGCGTACAGATAACAGCATTGGACTATCTAGTATAATGGACAGCTAGTATTTACAAGTTCCAACTGAAATTAAGTATTTTATATAAAAAATAAAAATGTCCAATAGAATGGACGCGGGGTCTCAGGAGGTTATAGAAGAAGTTTTAATTTTTTTATGAAATATTAGCCGTAAAAAAATACTGCACTCTTTACATCGTTTTAAGGGCAAACGGATTAATCTTTCGTAATCGAGCTCTAAGCTATAGAAATAAATTTAAAAATGTTTCATGCTTGAAATTTTTTTTTTAAACCACAGACAATCAGTATACTGAGATCCAGTTTGCAAACAATTTTCATTTGAAAGATTTTTTTTCCTATTTAGCGGCGTAAAAATTTAAATTGATCGATTATATATATGTTAAAGTTGTGTGTGTTTTTTTTTATATTAATCTTTTATTTATTTATAAAAGAAGTTTTAATTTTGTTATAGAAAATTAGTCAGAAATAAATGCAAAACAATTTTTATCGCTTTATGTGCAAAATGTTTATTATTATTATGTAATGAAGTCGGCACGTGATAGAAATAAATTACAAAAGGTCATGCTTGAAAATTATTTTAAAAAACATAATAAATCAATCAATGAAGATACAGTTTTGAAATAAATTGCATTTGAACGCAGATTTTTTTTTTCTATACTACGGTGTAGAAATTGAAAATGTACGATGGTTAGAAGATTATAAAATTGCAGTAGCGAAAAATTGCAAAAACGAAATTTTATCGTGAAGTGTTGCCATTCTCAAAAAGATGTCAGCTTTACGCACAGATACGTTTCTCCTTTATTATATAGCTATTTGCAAATGATGTTTCATATTCATCTCTAATTTGAGATCGTATGATATGCAGTTGAGTTTTCTCATGTTACCAAACTAAGTTTTCCTGAATCACCATGAATTCTAAAGAGCTTTGTTGCAGAACATTTATCATACAAAAAGTACGGGTATTTACTAACAACAACAAAAAAAAATATTAAAAAAATATATATACTAATAACATTTATATTCACTATTTAGAACTATTTTAATTTGAAATGTCCCACACGTGACGTCACGTGTGAAACAGCATGAAATATGGGTTTATTAATTTCTAAATTGATATTATTTAAAAATACATTTGTGAAATGTTTATAATTAATAACCACAGCCTTTTAAAAATATAATTCTTTGTTCAGTGCCAATTTCAAAAATTACTGTTTATTCTGATACGTGTGGGACATAAATTTACAACAACTGTAATTTCTAATTACATAACTTATATTGCAGTAAATTTACCAAATAATGCATGAAATGGAAAAGATACTTGCATATAATAAACGGTAACAGCAAAAAACTGTAAGTCTAAAAGTAAACAAAATTAGTTTAGATGCATGGTATTCAGCTGATGGCTGCTATCGTTCAAGCTCTGTTGCCAGTCGCTAAAAGCGAAATGTTTAAAAATATTCCTGGATGTGTATTATTTGGACTTTGAAAAATAACTTGAGCAGTCATATAATTATTTTTACAAAAGAAAAAAAATTTGCTGAAAAATATCTTTTTTTTCATGCAATGGCCCATTTTTGTTTTTAACATTCAACGCGTAAGAATAGAAATGAAATTTTCCGTTTATTCCGAAAAGGTGTACGATTTCCACTCAAAACGTGGTTTCCGTTAAAAGACAGAAGTTTAATGCAAAATCGCCAATATCAATGGGAATTTTTTACAGTGTAGTTAACATCACATGTAATAAACAAACTGTATCTTCCTTGATTTCGTTCTGCCGGCGCCTATGTTTATACCTTAGAATTGCTAAGATAAATAAATAAATATATATATATATATATATACATGTATGCATTAACTACTTTCATTTTCAATACACCCTCTCTATACTTGGATGCATCCTTCTTGAAAAAAAAAACCAATCGACGTTGTTTACTAACACGGATTTATTTATTTACATACATCTTATATATACATATTTACATGCAACCAATTTCAATATCTACAATAGATATAACAGCCCCTTTTTTCAACAAATGGAAGCAATGAAGACTAATGATGGATCTTCCATAGTCCGTAATGAACGGAAATTCTGCGAAATTTTTTTTACTGATGAATAAGTTGGGCGTATTTGATTTATTTTTGTTAAGAAGATTGTTATACAATAATGAATCACTAATACATAGTGCTCCACAATACGGCAGTTATACAATAATTCTTTTCTTATTTTTTTTACTATGATCACCACACTACTTTAGTCATAGATGACGCTGCCTTTTTTGGGCAATTGAAAGCAATAAGAAATTCTGTTATTATTACTTTTACTTCTAACACAGCAAAATAAAAAAAAAAAATATTTTACAGAAAAATATGTTATCCAGGAAGCTAGTAAAAAACTTGTGTTTGTTTTACTAAGTAAACAGTATTTAATGAGAAAGTTCTGTTATTTAACAGATTTCACCCGTAATTTCTTAATATTTCCGTCAATTAAACAGTTTTTTACAGGTGCTCTGAATGACTGATTTTTCTGTAAAATAAATATATACAGTGTGATTCATAAAGATCGAAAAAATAGCCTATTTCCTTAAATATTTCCCCAAGACACATATTTCTAATTACAAAGTTTCATAAAAAAGGTGCAAAATTTGATGGCATATGTTGCACTTCCATGGGTGGTCTATTTGGGAAAATACAAAAACAAAATTTTTATATGGCCCCCGTAGGGTAAAATTTCCAATAAGGAAAATTTTAGTCAGACATTAAATGTATGTATATTGAAAATTAAACATGTTTGGCAGAAAAGAATGCATTGCATTGAGCATTTGGGTACAAAAGAAAAAAAACACAATTTGTGCATATCAGAAAAACATAGACATCATAACAAAGGTGTTTGATTCAAAGAAAATCGTTTTTAGTAGGGGTAACGCCCGAACCTGGATTCCGCAAAAGAGTCGGAATAAGAGAAGAAAAGCGTAAATGACCGCGGACGGAAAGAGGCCTCCCACCACGGCGGTTGACCAACTCACCTGCCCCCAACCGCAAACCGAAACAAATAATAAGCTCGACGCAGCAGCGGTCGTCCAGTAGCTTCCCCGGAAGGCCAGAAACGCTGAACAACTTTGAGGCATATGAGTCTATTAATGAGAAGCTGGGGTATTCTGTTCCACTCCTCCTGAAGAGCATTTCCGGTTCTTGGAGAGATTGTTGGAGTGGGGGGCGGCCAGAAATTCGTCTGCCTATAATGTCCCAAACATGCTCTATCGGGTTTATGTTCGGAGAATACGCTGGCCATTCCATTCGTATGATTTCTTCCTCGAAAAGGAAATCCTTCACCAAGGGAGCACGAGGCGGCCTGTAATTTTTATCCATTAACATGAAGTTATCTCCAATTGCTCCTACATAATGGTCTACAATAAGTTTGAAGATCTCATACCTATATCACTGACCGGTCAGAGCTACATTTTGAATAATGTGGAGGTCAGTGCGCCCATCAATGGAGATGCCAGCATAGGCCATCACTCTCCATCGCCAAATCTGACACTTCCTTGCACGAACACAGGATTGTATTTAGTACCACGTTCCTTCCAGATGAAATTTTGCCTATTATCAAGATGAAAAGATAAACGAGACATCAGAGAAAATAATATTGCGCTATTCATTTCTCCTCCACTTCACACGCTCTGTTGCCTCACTCCCTGCGGGAGTTACGGTGCCTTACTGTTAGCGTAACACATACCATTGGTCTGCGAGCATACAGACCTACAGCGTGGAGCCGGTTTTGGACAGTTTGAGGCTAAACTGTGGTGCCAGTAGTCGAGTGAATGTGTTGTTGAAGAAGAGTGGTATTCACATTTTGGTGTCTTAGAGCCGTTAGCTTTAAATATCGATCTTCATTGGGCGGTTTTGCACGTCTACCACCTTGCCCTGGTCTTTGGCCTGCATTTCCAGTCTCCAAAAAACGTTTCCAGATTCTGGAAGTCATACTTTGTGAAAATCTTTGACTTCTGCTATTTTGGATTTTGTTTGCCCCCCTCCCCTCCCCTATAACCAAACAATAACACTCCAAGATTCCTTTAAATGACTTAGTTAAAGCATTGTACTCATCCAAACAATGCACTTACTGAATGTCGATCACTGTTTTCCGCTTTGTATTTCCGTAAGTTGAAAGTCAAATTTCATTCGCTGCCGCTAAAGCATCGTTTTTGACGTCAAACTCAAAATTTGCGTACTCCGATGTTTGAAAATGAGAAAAATTTGAATTTGTGACTCTCGTCTTGCATTTTTGAAAAACAATTTCGCTTCTACCGTTATTTTATATTAGGCTTACAATATCCTTTAATTGTTTTGAGCAGGGTAATGGTTTCTATAAAAAGGTACATCGAAATTCAAAACACAAACATTTTGAGAAAATTGGGTTTAAATTTTGTGTATGTAATGTTTATGTATGATGTAAACAAATTGAAGTACTTGAAATTTTTCCTTTGTCGTAGAAAATAAGCTAATATACCATACGAAAACGAAAAATAAAGTATTTAAAATATTAAACAAGATCGAAAAATCATGCGCACGTCATGCATTATGAAACATTTTCAACACATTCAGAATAATATAACAAAACATCTCAGTTTACGAAGGTGAAAAATGATGTCTAAATGAAGAATATGGAAAATGCATAGTGCATTTGAAAACACGATTTCTGCTATTACGAGGGCTGCCTTTTAAGTTTCTACAAAAATTAGAAGAAAAAGTATTTTTTGGGAAAAAATTGTTTTATTGCTTTTCAAAATATTCGCCTTTAAGATTTATACACTTTTCCATCCATTCAAATCAATTCTTGAAACGTTTTTTTCCACTCTGAAGTTGATATCTCAGAAACATAGTTTTGGAAGGCATCAACAGCTTCTTGAGGTGATGAAAATCGCTGCCCAGGCACTTTTTGTTTGACATAAGAGAACAAGAAAAAGTCATCAGGCGACAAATCAGGAAAATATGGGCAATGAGATATTAATTCGATATTTTTATCCTTCAAATAATCAATTGTTTCACGTGCTGTGTGGGAGCTGGCGTTGTCGTGAAGAAGAATGATGCGGCGTATTTTGTTGTTTTTCCTGATTTATTGATGAGTTTTGGCAAATAAATTTCTGTTTACCATTTAGCGTTAACAGTTTTCCGATCATCTAAGGCAGTGGTTCTCAACGTGGGGCGTAGGAGCAATTTGACCTTTAAGGGGGCAATTTGACTTTTTGGTGGGCAATTCCAAATTTGTGACTAAGTCATTAGCTATCGGTTTCTCTTTTTTCCTTAAAAAAAAAGAATATTTCAAACTAAAAATAAATGCAATATAAGAAAAATTCAAAAGATCAGTTATTTATTGAATTTAAAAAATGCTTTAAATTAAATGTTTAAAATTTAAAATAGAACCAACACCGGAATAATTGTATGAGTAATTGTTTTTGATATTTTGACACCTCTTTCTACTATTAAAATCTCTATAAATATTCTGGTTGCTATTGTATTATGATTCTTTGTAACATTTTCAATTGTTTATTGACTGAGCTTTCTTCTCTATTCGCTCTGCTGTGTGTCACTCAAAAAATCTTTTTCACATTAAACAATTAAAAGTAAAAACTTGTAGTAAATTCTTGAACATACTTAACCTAAAAACTATATATGAAATATCTAAACGAGGTACTACCAACTTTATAAAGTTCTAAACACCATAAAAAATGAAATTAGTAGGTAATAAATATCTATGACTCTAGTACAGGTATCTACACCGTAAATAAATTTACATGATAAGGAAGTTCATGATATTTGAAAAGGAAAACAGAAAAAAAAATTGCAGTGATGTGGAAAAATGGCTACTTAAATCTGATAAAGATGAGAACCTTGAAATGCTTCTTGTGTATTGTGTTATCTATAGAAAGAAACTTTGGTGTCCAAAGCTTTTCCGCCAACTCTTTATAAGTTACAAAAATGAATTATAAAATGTTTGAATGTTAACAATTTTAATGCCAAATGTAAGTCTGTCTTCAAGATATTTTGTGAAGATAATATGCAGACTGCGTAACACTTTGTAAGGAACCAGTAACTTTGTTACAAAGGCTCTCTAGTGGTTTGAAGATGGACATGGTGTAAGATGTAACTCTAATATAGAAGCACTCTAATTGTCCGTGGTGCATTTTTAATTAGGAATTCGTTGTTCCGCGAGTTAGCGGTAACCGTATGCAAATTTATTTGCTCACTCTGTCAGAGTATAAAGAGAGGAGCGAAAATATGTTAAACAGTTAGTTGGTCAGTAGCCAGTTAGTTGGTTAGTCAGTGCAGTTAGACGTTGGAGAGAGTGTGAGTTGGCATAAATAGTTTTGGTGTGGAGAAACGGCCATGTACTGCTGGAGCTTAGCCTGGGAACAAGAACCGATTTAGAATGAGATGAAATCTAGACGTGGATTTGAAATGAACTCCGAAGAAATGAAGTTACGTGAGCTAACTTTTAAGCTTTATATTTAATTAAGATTGTTTTATTGCTATCTCGGAGTGAGGGCGAAATTTATTAGATCTTGTCTGCCAACCCTTTGCCCGTTGTTGAATAAAATATCTATATTTAAAGCTTATAAGACTCCTCATGTACTCCCACCACTATAAGTACGCCAAAACTTTTCTTTAACATTGAAGTAAGTTAGAATAGTACAAAAAAACTCTTTTTGCCACAAAGGCGAATATATGCAGGCTCATCGCATTTATAGAATTATTTTGAAAACACATTTATGAAAAAAGATTATTGTCTTTCTTAAGTTAAAAAATGTGGTATGAATAGTTATTGTTAAGGCACTATTGCGCTTCCATTGTGTGAATACAATTCACTTTCTAAATACATAATAAGAGACAATGTCTACAGAGTTAAGGGGGAGGGAGGATAGGGATTTTACAAATGATTTGATGGGGAATGGTCAATAAAAGTTTGGGAACCACTGCTCTAAAAGAATAGTTGCGATATGTCTTGTAAGGCCGAAGAAACAAGCAATCATTTTCTTGAAAGTACTTCGTGAACGAACAACTTTCGTAGGATTCGGTTCATCTGGAAACACCAAACAGTGAATTGTTGTTTAGTTTCTGGCTCATACAAATATACGAATCTATCCAAGTTTAGTCACCTGCAACGATGTTGTACACGGATTTTGCAGTTCCAAATTTGAATTCTTTTTAGCATTTCCTTACACCAATTCGTACGAGCCTCTTTTTGGGCTTCTGTCAAATTGTGTGGAATACATCTGGAATAAATCTTTTTAATAGCTAAATGTTCGTGCAAAATCGAATGTCAGTAATATGCCAAGGGATGCTTCTATCTCTCGATACGTGACATGCCTATCTTCATTAATCATCTTGCGCACAACATCGATGTTGTGTGGAATCATTACCGATTTTAAACGCCTTTCACATGATTCATCACTGACGGATGCACGACCACGACGAAATTCTGCAAACCAATTGTAAATAGTTTTTCTGTAGGTGCTTCCTTACCGCAAGTTTCACGAAGCGATACTAAGCATTCTTGTCGAGTGAGGCCTTTCTTAAAATCATAAAAAATCATCCAACGGAAACCTCCACGAGTTATTTTCATTTTTTTCACTCACTTGTTCACCTGTCCCCCTGTACATGAAAAATAAGTTCTATGCACACCCTATTCTGTAGTAAGAACCTTGTAGTACACCTCAGTAAGGTATATCAATTTCAATATGTTTAAAATACTGTAATATCATTAAAATACACGACAAACGATTTTTTCCCTTAGAACGTAACAGGATTATTTTGAGTGGTCCTGCAAATAAACCGATAAAGCAACACACTTCATTTTCAATACAGAACATGCCATAGTGGTACCCAATAACATATAACGATTTCATGGCAAGCAGACTATATTTACTCGAATTAGAGTACGGACAGACAGACAGACAAACGAAATCATAAACACTTTTCAACTATGTTGTAAAGTGTTAAAAATATCAATTTTATTACGAATTTGTCTTCCAATTGCCGTTTAATTAAAATTTATGAGTTTCTTTGGTAAAACGTACCAAATTTATAGTACTAATATTAGAAGGACGAAACGTTTGTGCGTTTTTTGAAGAAGTAATCTCAGTCACTACCAAGCCTATTTAAAGAATAATGGTGGCTAAATGCGGATGACCATCTTTGCACCAACATAGGCTATATTTTATGCCAGTACAACAAGCTACAAAGGGGTAAATGTTTTAAAATTGCGATTTTTTGTAATATTGTTGGGGCTAGAAAATTAAAATTTGGTGTGGTGGTTACTTTTAAGATGTAAATACTCGCTATGAACGGTTTAAAAAAAATTGAAATATAAAAGAGTGAAATGAACGCAAAATGTTCTAAATTACGATTTATTTGGAACTGTTACTCTGCTAGAAATCTTCAGTAAACAGTCCAGTTTACTAAACCGTCTTTAAATATAACGGTTACATAACCATATTATTAAACGTATCTGACTCTGACCATATAGTAATCGACCATATCAGGGGCTTGGAAGAGAAAGGGCGAACTCGAAAAATCGATTTTTTATTTTTTGTTTTTTCCACGTCGGATAGATGTAGGCAACAAGTAGGAAAATCGTTTTGCCCTGGTTCGCCCTTAGTATTCTCACAGTGTCAAGCTAAAGTGAGTAGTACCCTATTCTATAATACTACACTGGTGTCCAAAATGGACCAATCACAAAATGCTAATTTTCAAGTACGCTATACTCAGTACTCAGAAGTACTCAGAAGGAAGTAATATAATTCGAATAATTACTATCTCAACAACACAGCTAGTCCATATAACATCTCATTCATGTCACACATGGTCAGGTTACAAGTGTCACAGTCACTGCGGTGAAGCAAAAAAATGGGAAATTCCATACATCTCGTTATGAGTCTCAAATGATCCCTATATGTGACTCTACTGAGACGTCACTGAGACTGCTGCTTTGTGACGAGTCACCGTGTGACTTTAAAATGTAGTTACATTGTGACTCTCACGTGACTGTCATCTGAAGACTCAATTTCAAAGTCATCGTGGACGTTGCATTGTGATAAGTTACCAAATAATGTCACATTAAAGTCACATGATGACTTTCAGGTGACAGAGAGACTACTGTGAAGTCATCCTTATGCTCTTTTGGGAAAAGCCACCATGTGACTATAATGTGATATTATTTGGTGACTTATCATAATGCAACATTCATGATGACTTTGAAATTGAGTCTAAAAATGACAGTAACACGAGAGTCACAATGTAACTACATTGTAAAGTCCTCTTGTGACTCGTCACAAAGCAGCAGACACAGTGACGTCTCAGTGGAGTCACATGAAGTGATCATTTGAGATTAATAATGAGACGTGTGGAATTACCTATTTTTTGTTTCACCATGGTGACTGTGACACTTGTGACCAAGTGTGACATGAATGAGATGCTATATGGACTAGCTGTGCAGTAGGGATAGTAATTATTTGAATTATATTACTTCCTTTTGAATATTCGCTTACTTAAAAATTAGCATTTTGTGACTGGTCCTTAATTTTGGACACCAGTGTACTTGCAAAACTTTCAGCTTGATTTCCCAACACGCCACTTTCGGGATTCGTCCTTTCTCTTCCAAGGTGCTAATATTAGGGTCAGAATAAAGTTAAATTACGGTTATGTAACAGTTTTCTATAGAAAAGGTACGATGACTGGACAGTTTGTTACACATTTTAACAGTGTACTGTTATAAACTTTAAAATTGAAATGGCTATTACTTTTAACCCTCTAAGTGTTTGGGGCGTATTATTCCGTTCACTAAGCTCCAGGTTTCACAGCAATACAAGCAATATTTAAGATAACATAATTCTATAGATTTATGGAATTTTAAATACATTGAAGAATTATTAATACTCTTAAGGATTACATTCATATTTTTAATTGTGTTTTTTTTATAATGTTGAAAGAATCATATTTTATTAGCATTTAAAACAAAATGCAAAGAAAACAACATCACAATTTTACCCTTTTGCAAGACGCTCGGAGGGTTAAGACGCGAATGCTTGCAGAGAACAGTTTGTAAAAATTTCGAAATAAAAAAGAATGCAGGTAAAAATAAAAAAAAATAAATGCAATTTAACAAATTACAACGACCATTTGGAAAAGGATTTTTTCAAAGACAAAAATTTACGACATAAAAAATCGCACGGAGTTGATCATACATTACGTACGCCATGGATTACACATTAACATTCCTGGACCCATCATGAACAAATTTTAAAAGAAATTTCAGTTTTGCTGTAAATTTTTAAAGTTCTACGGAGCTGGTCATACATTACGTACGCCATAGATTAAACGTTAACATTCCTGGACCCATTTTAAATGAAATTTCATTCTTAAACTTCTAAACATCCCACAATATTACTTTTTACACCGTCGTATAGAAAAAAAAAATGTACTTTTAAATGCAATTTGTTTGCAATTTGTATCTCAATTTGTTTCTGAGTTATTAATTTTTTTTGTAGTTTTTATTACTTTTTTGTCATAGTGGCAATAGAAGTATCTATCTCTGTTGAAAGTAAAGGGAAAATACAGATTACTGTATAGACCAATCAGGAAACTAATAAAATGCGGGATTCAACTAATAAAACGCTTCAGATATGTTTTTGATTTCCTACCCTGACCGAGGACAATAACCATTTTTCCAAATGGTTAAAAAAAAAAAAAAGCGTTCTAAAATTGCGATTTTCGTTGCACTGTTGGGAATAAAAACACAAATTTGGTTTGTTACTTTTAAGATGTAAATGATACCAAAGAACAGTTTCTAAAAAATTCAAAATTTAACAGTGTGAAATGAACGGAAAATGTTTTAAAAGCATTCTACATTACGACCTATTAGGAAATTTAGGGATAGAAACTTGAAATGTGTAATAAAACAAGATTTATTTTCCCCAAAACAATAGAAAGACCTCTGCGATTTAAACACAACATAACGGGTCGTTACGTAGCTACTACTACATGTATATTATATCATTTGATGAGGGTTTCATCTGGATAAAATGTGTCTCTCTTATCGCTGACCAGTAGCAATTTCATAAATCGGTAATTTCAAAGTCATACTTCCAATTGCAAAAAAAATTCAAATATTGTTCTCTATCCCATTAATTCCAAATAGTTGGTTTTGAAAAAGTTAGGAAATTTAATTTTTATGTAATCCCGGAATTGGATCAGTTATGTTCAGCAAAAGATTCTCTGTGCTCTAACAAATAAAATAAATATAAAATAAAAAAAGGAAACACTTTTTAAAAAGCATTCTATGCTTTTCTTCAAATTTATCACTCCTAATTTCATGACTGTAATTCGTGTTTTTCCCCAAAAATTTCCCTTGCCATACATTAATTTGGTGTTGCTAATGATTTCGATTATGGAAAATTCACTGATTGTTTACGGTTGGTAGATGGCGCGGACTAGTCATTTTATTATTATTTTCTTAAGTCTCTTTCTTTTTTAGATATGGCAAAATAAAAACAATCAAACTTTATTAACATTTGAGGATTTCTAAATTGATTTCTCAACCTATAATCAGAATTTAACATAATTTAATTAATATGAAAATATAACTATTATAGCATTTGACGATATAACATAGATATTATAGTATATATTATAGCTAAACTATAGCATTTGACGTCAAATAATTTCAAGCAATTTAATTCGCATTTTTGTTTACATTATGTTGAGGAGTCACAAAACAAGCCAAACATGCACATTATCTGTTAAGAGATTAAAGCGTACTTTAAAAATTACACCCTTTTTCATTTATATTTTCTACTATTTAGTTTTTAAAATATTTCGTTGTTGCAGTTTCACAGACAGTTAGTCTTTTTCGCCTGGCAAAATGAATTGTTGTTGTAACTCGTACACAATTATAATCATAAAAAAATATTTTGTTACTTATCACCTGACGCCGACTAACGGAAAAGTACCTTAAAATTAGTTATATATTTATCATTAAGTTCTAAAAATATTTAAATGTCGTATTGTCATCGGAAACAAACCTGTAAACACAGTTTTTATACTTCTAGACAATGAGGAAGAAAAAGAAAAATCGATTTCAAAGTTGCATCTTTTCATACAAAAACCAAGTTGAGCTGAATAACAGCGTGAAGAAATATCCAATGAAAACTTGCGAAGTGTGATTATTTGAATTTTACAGTCCTGCATTGTTTCCCGGAGCTAAAATTACCTGTTTTCCGTTTTAGTTCTAGAAAATCTAACTATTTAAAACTAGAAAACAGGAATTCTGCTTTTTCACAATTTAGTGTCGATCCCAATGAAAAAAAAATGTTTATAAATATAGATAGTACAAAACATATTTCAGTTTTAAGACTTAAAACACACGCTTTTAATGAATATAAAATGACGCCATTCGCATCAGCAGGAAGAATTCCTAATTTACGACCTAGTCTTAAACAATATCTAGAGTAAACTATGCGCATGACGTCAATATCACTGAATAATACACAAATAATAATAATAATAATAATAAGAAAAAGATGTCGTCATTTAAGAAACTTGACAGAAAAAAAAGGCTATCTAATTATTCATATGCTTTCATTTGTTTGTAATATTTATATAGATACTTAAAAATAAATATAGTTTATAATAGCTCCATGTTTTATCAGAAATCACTCATTTATATATTTTTTCAAAATAGCACGTATATTGATAACACTTTTTTTAAGTTGTTATAGGAAAATGTCAATAAAAAGATATAATCACTATTTTCTAACTATTATCCCCTTATTTTCTACAGAAATGGAGTACTTGAGTTGCCAACATTAAACAAATGGCGCTAAAAATTACAAAAAAATTAATATCTCAAAAAGAATTTACGATGCAGTTTTCAAACAAATTGCATTTAAAAGTACATTTTTTCCCAATACGAACACTGCAAATAAAGGCGTCTTAAATTAAGATACATATGTGACTGAAAAAGAATTTCAGACACTTAAGTGTCTGAATCTGAAAATTCAGTCACAATAGATGTCTTAATTTAAAACACCTAAGTGTCTTACTATGATCATAGTGTACACGAACTGATAAAAGTGTCTAAAAAATCTGCAAGTGTCTAATTTTAAGACACTTTGTAACTCCGCTCCGCATTCACCAGGGGGCACTCTTAGTTGCGCATGCGTCTTCCTTTCGAACTCGATGTTCGTTTGTAATTCAAACTGAATGTTTGTTTTTATGTACGCGTACATTTTAACTAATAATTTATTTTGACTTGATTGTTTTTTGCGGAATGTGAAGTTTAGGGATTTAATTTCTATCGACATAGTGGTACTCCGTATTAATATTTATCTATAAAACTAATACAGTGTTCTTCATCTCGTCAAATTTGTAAAGAGAACTGTTGTCTGGCGGGCTATGTTTTCAGGATGGAAATTTTCCATTCTTTTAACAAAGCTAGTCGGATGTGCAAGGGGATTTTATTTTTTAAATATCCAAGTCTGCCTAACTAACGGATACTAACGTAGCCTCCAATCCGGACGTCCTCTGGGCGAATGTGCTTTTGGAATAATAAGACCTTTTCCCAGGTAAGTGGGGTCTTAACTATGTATTTAAAACTCTCTGTGATTGTTTTCTCTTTAAATGAAGACCTCACACGAGTCTATAGCTTTATTAGTTCCTGAGTTATGCCAAAATATGTTCAAAGCATTTTGCCTATGGTATTTCCATGTTAAAATTTTATTTTGCTAATATTTAAATTTCTACTCTTCAAATCATCTACAATCATATTTCTGTATTATTTTCTATCCAATGTTATCTTTAAAATAAATTTTGGTGTCTCTGCATGGTGTATATTAGCGGTTACTGAATTTATTAATTTTACACCTTCCTAAGCCTTTTCTTATGTAGCCATTACTTTAAAAATCGCAGTGACATCGCCTGTTGATTGGCTCATACTTCTTAATTACCATCAAGACTACCTGAATAGTATTTTTTGGTGTAATTATTACTCTGAAGTACCCTTTTTAATTATTTATTTACGTATACAATATTTTTATAAGCATTTAATGCGGCAGCATTTGTAATGTTTACATCGATTTTTACATTTCTGATAGATTTATTATGTGTTACGTACTGGAATTCAAAAGCATTTATAGTAAACATTCCTGTTAATAGCTGCTTTTATTTATTATTTATGCTTTTCTTGTCTAATGAAGTTTTCTTCTGCCTCATAGTGTGTACATCATAAATTTAAAAAAGAATATAGTTCGAACATCCTTCCATTTATTGATTCCCCCATATATTTAATACAGCGAATTACTTGTGTTCATTTATTTATTTTAAAATGTTTTGACTGATAAAACTCATTAAATCCGGTCATTCTAATTAAAAGATTTCCCTTTGCTATAATTTTAGTGTTTCCGAGTATTTTAGAAATATCCCATTTGCCATACTGAAAATAGTCAACATATAATCTTTTTATGATTCAAAAGTCAAAACCACAGCTTCACGATTTGATTGTTTGAACGGAAATTGACGTCACTAATGTAGACGTTGAAGAAGAAAAAAATTTGTTGATGTCAACAAAGATTTAGAAAAAAGGATCTCGCGTTATCTCTAGTCACTATGTTAAATTTTAATGATTATTTTTAGATTCTTAAATTCATATAATCATGTACCGTTAACGTAATTGTAAGAATGCGGTAAAAATATACAGATATATTTCAGTTGAAATAATTATATAATATTGATTTTTTGATTACTTTTAGTTAAAAAGTAATTTGAAATTAAAAATGAATACAAAGTAAAGAGGTAGATTTTTATAAAATATTTATTTGCATATAGCTAGATTTTGCACTTAAAACTGACACGTACATTTATCGAATCATAATACAGGGTTGGACTTTTTCCAGAAGGAGGGCCTGATTAAAGCATGGGCAGCCCCCCCCCCCCTATGATTTTACGTGCTCCAAATTCGATATGGATTTTTTTTTAAAGCTTATATTTTAAATGTGTTTCAACATTGTATTGATTATAATCAGCATTTTGAACTTTAAAAGTAGAATTAGATTAAAAACGAAATAAAAAAATAAATACAGTAAAAACTCTCAATCGCGGCCACCTCGCGAATTGAACGCGTTTTGGAACGTTGAATTCAGTGTTCGCTGAAGAAAATTGTCCTATGAAAGTTTTGTTGTAAAATCTCCATAACGGACACTCCTACATAGAGGACACAACTATTTAAGAAGCACATTTTTTATTAACAACATGCACATATTTTATATTTTTTTTTACCTCAGAAAAACAGACACTTCCGAATGGCGAACAAATTCCACGGTTCTAAGGTGCCTACTATTGAGAGGTTTTACTGTATTGTGACAAATATTTTAATTTTTAATCTTATTCTACTCTATAAATTCAAAATATTGATTATAATGAGTACAAAGTCGAAAAAGATTTCAATTATCAGCTTTATGAAAAATGCATACCATATTTTGGAGCCCCTAAAATCAGGCTGTGTGTGTGTGGGGGGGGGGGAGAGTAGGGCAGAATAATGGCCATATACTTTTCCAGGATCAACATGGTCAAACATGGCTACGTATAATGCTTTAAAAAAATGGCTGCGATTCAGACGTTTGAAGTGTCTAAAATTCAGACGCAAAAAGTGTCTGAAAAAATTCAGACATTTTAAAATGTCTGAAAATTGAACACTCCGTTTCAGACACTTAAGTGTCTGAATTTAAGACATTTCGATTTAGAGTGAAGATATAAAAACCGAAAATGTGCGATGCTTAGAAGTTTATAAAATTTCAGTAGAGTATTTAACCGTACAATGATACACCTGCTTCGCTTTATGGCTGGCTTATATACAACGGAACGGTATTTTTTCGAAACTTTAATTGCCAGCCGAAAGAAATAGCATATCGTGAGCTAATTAATAAATCATGACTCTGTAAGTTTTGTTCAGAAATCTTTGTTTATGTCACTTGTTGAATCCGGAATAATGTTTTCCTAATAATAATATAATAGTCATATTAATCGACTCACCTGATGATCCGATAGACATCCAGATATATATCCAGAGATAGTTTAAAAATTTAAAAGGCTTTTTATATCATGTATATGACTTTTAATTTGATGGAGAACGGCAGAAATTTTTTTATTTGGATATAAACACGCAAACGTGGTTCAGGAGTTAATTATATATATATATATATATATAATTTCCTATGTTCATCTTTTGAATTGTCTTACCAATTCCTTTTTATATTTGTGATTACATTTTAATTATATTGACTATATGGCCAAAGGTGACCGGTCACTTGCGATTTTAGACGTTTTCTTAAATACCTAGAGAAATACATGAGGAATTATCTTGAAACTCCAGGTATGTAAACAGAATAGTACAGGTCATATGTTTCCTTGAAGATCTTTTTTCCAGAAACCTCATAAGGGACCGTAAAAAATTGAAAATGAACGAATATCTTTTGGATAACCCTGTAAAAACTAACGTAGCAAAAGCTTTCAATACAGTAGATTATAATTACGTTATTTATTGCAATAAACTGTGTTTATTTTTTATGAGAATAGCATGTATATTCGTAGAGAAATTAAAGTTTTTATAAAAATAGTCTCAAATTTTGCCAAGTTTTTTGCTTATAATTTGTAGAGTTCTTAATATAAAAAAAAGCTCTTTTCAGAAAATATGACAAACAACATTGTACATAATACCCAGCAATCAGAATGAAAAAAAAATAATAATTGATGAAAAATGAGAAGGTTTACTAAGCAATGTTTCACTGCGCATGCGCGAATACAATCAAAATATAATGTGCATAATTTATTAGCTAAGTGTATAGAGCAACTTTTGTGACAGTCTCAAGAGCATAGCTTGAAAATTCTGAAAATTATCGTTGATAGAATACGCTCTAAATCCGCTGTTCCCAAAAGGCAGCAAAAAGATGAGGGATGTATCCAAATACAGTAGTACGTGCAATATTGTGTATGCTATATTAGTACTAATCAGTGGATATATGGATACAACCCCTCATCTTTTTGCTTCATTTTGGGAACAACGGATTTTGAGCTTATTCTATAAACGATTAGTATCAGACTTTTTAAACTATGTTTTTGAGACTTTCACAAAAGTTGCTCTATACATTTAGCTAACAAATTATGCACATTATATTTTGATTGCATTCGCGTATGCGCAGTGAAACATTTTTTAATAAACCTGCTCATTTTTTATCCAATTATTATTATTATTATTTTAATTCTGAATGCAGGGTATTGTGTACAACGTTGTCTGTCATATTTTCTGAAAAGAACTTTTTTTTTATATTAAGAAGTCTACAAATTATAAGCAAAAAACTTGGTAAAATTTGGAACTCGTTTTATAAAAACTTTAATTTGTCTACGAATATACATGCTATTCTCATAACGATGAGCACAGTTTATTGCAATAAGGCACTTAATCATAATCTACTGTGTTAAGCGCTTTTGCTACGTTAGTTTTTACAGGGTTATCCAAAATATATTCGTTTTTTTCAAATTTTTTTCGGTCCCCTATGGGGCTTCTGGAAAAAATCTTCACGGAAATATATGACCTGTACTATTTTGTTTATACACCTGAAGTTTCAAGATAATTCCTCATGTATTTCTCTAGATATTTAAGAAAACGTCTAAAATCGCTAGTGATCGGTCACCTTTGGCCATATAATGTATATATATGTATAACAGGAAATACTTTAAATGAAGTCTATTAGTGATTTTATATAATACTACATGCGCTCATCTGGCTTCATAAAGCTGTTTTGCTGGCATGGGTATTAAAGAAACATAATAATTAATTAAAACGATAAATGAAAAGTTTTGTATATACATTTTGTAAAAAAAAAAAAAACAATAATAATGTAAAGTTTTACGAGAAATTAAGTGATAAATAGAGATCCTTCATAAATATAGTTTTTATTATTACTATTCAATTTATGAAATTGTAAATATAAAACCTAATATCATTTTAAACTAATCATTCTTTAGTTTTAATAATTTGCATACTTAAAAGGCAGAAATTCCTTTAAAAGAGAGAAGTAATACATTCTGGCAGTTACACAGCAAGCCTGAATGCGGAAATTTCATATTTCTTAATCCCTCCGCTATGAGGTTTCATAGCTAACAAATTGGAACAATCTACATCCTAATCAATTATTAATTTAATCATCGGTGGCAATTCCAGACGGCGCATTTGAACACTTATGCTACTATATTAACATTTTTCAGAGCTTTTAACTTGTTTCAAAATGCAGTTGTTACTGCGTGGGCAGTACGAATTACTCTAATTACAAAACACTTGTTTTCATCAATTGAATCAGGAAAAATATTTATTTCATTTGATGAGCAAAGCGTTCGCAAATCTTTAATCTAAGCCGAAAATTTCGAAGGATTATCTTAAATAGCAATGTGTTCTAATTTATAGTTAATTTTACAATAATATAATAGTCATACCAATCGACTCACCTGGTGTATGCTGTTTTGCCAAAGAACATAAAAAAGCAGTGACAGCCAAACACAACAATGAATAAAGTGAAATCATAGCCGCAGACTGAAGTTAAAATGCAAAATTGAGGTAGGCATGGATGGAACAGCATTTTATATGCTAAGTTATTCTTCAAACAGGAAGTTTCAATAAAGCGCTATTACATTATCACTTGACGTTCAATTCTGTTTTCATTTCTCCCTCATTAGTATGTAAGGTCGCAATACTTTGAAAAAGAAATTTGAGAACACTAGCAAACAGACAGTGCATTTCCGCCTCCCACCAAAATTGCATACGTAAAACTCTTTTTCCCAGCTTTCATTGAATTGTCTGTTTCCAAACTCGTCTTTACTTTTTTCGTTAGAGCACTTAAATTGATACACTTTAGTTTTGAAACACATACTTTGCTTTGAATCGTAACTAATTCAACCCTCTTTACAGTCATGTTCAGAAATTAAACCGAACTGTGTAATTTTACTCTCTTTTACGACTAATGTACTTGCCGTGCATGGTATTAAGAAACCCACAGCCACATAGAAATGGAAATGGAAGTAAAAAACTGGCCAAAATTAATTTTTATGTGTGTTTTGCAGTTAAAATCATTGCTGCTGACTAACTATTAATAAATACATTTAATTAATGTTATATATACATAAAAGCATGCATTCACTTAAAAAAATAAATATCGAATACGAAGTTTACTTTTTACTGTTTACAAGAAAAAAGTTATTGTTCACAGAGTTGTTTTACTTAAAAGTAATCGTTAATTAAATGTGATTAATTTTACTAGATGTAAACTTTTAATTATTTGTGTAATGTATTCATATATATATTATTTGAATTTAGTATTTAACAAAGTTGAGTTTCTAAACTTGAGTTGCAGTATAGAGATGCTGGTTTTTGAGTATTATTAAGAGATTACCAAAATAATTTATATTTAAAAATGACAACTGTAAGAGGAAATTAAACAAAACAATTGGTCTACAAAACTATAAACAATACGATTATGCTACAAAAATGGCCCTGTAAGCCCCGTCATATCCTTAAAAAGCTATATATCGGAATCAGTGTATCTAAATTAGAGCTAAAATGGATTAAAAAGAGTAGGGTAGCCTGGGGTAATTTTCAGACAAAAACAAAATTTTTGCAATTACTCAAAAATAAATGACTATTTCTTTTAACTCTTTCTTGGTAAAATCATCACATGCCTGGTGATTATTTTGAAACCTTTTTTAAATAATTAGCATTAATAATAAAAAATAAAATTAATAAAATCCTGTCTGAATATTACCCCGTGGTTTGGGGTAATTTCCAGACACCTAAGGAGTAATTTTCAGACAGTTATTTATTTGGCTATTTAAGGGTCAGATTTGAACACCAACTACGGTAATTAAGAGATACCACTGTAAAATGTTATGACGCAAAATGGGGTATTTATTTGACTCTTCTGAATACTGAAAAAAGTCATGAAACGCAATTGTAACTGTACGCCGGAACTCCATTTATATTTTCGCTAATAAAAATAATTTATATGGTACTTTTTTACACATAGCTACTGTAGCTTTATCTGTTTTGTATAAATTTATGTAAATCAATAAAGAATTTCAGACCTTTTAAGTAGTTTTGATGGTTGAATAAAAATCAACATTAAATAAGGACATAAAACCGACACCAATTTCGTTTAATAAATAAATAAATAAATAAATAAATATTTTAGTAGCCTAACCTGTTTTTTCACACTAAATAAAATTTTTAGACAGCACTAATTTCCACAAACCTAACCATTTTAGTTTTATTTGACAGTAAAGATATCGCTGTTATTTTTTTACATTATTTTACAATTCTTTCACATCTTCAATAGTTTAAACATGGAAAGGATCAACAGGCTTAGACTTAATAGGTTAAAAAAAAAGGAGTTGGCAACTATTTCAACTTGATCTTTTTTTGTCCACCAATATCGAACACACACAAATCAGTTTAAAAATTTCATTTCAACTTCCAACAGATTTTTCTCATAGTCATCTTTGTGGAACAACTTTTGTACTTTTCCCAGATAGAATGTTTGGTCATAATATGCAGTATATATTATCAATTTAAAAAACCCTTAACGGGTTAAAAGTTTGTGACGCAGCACTTTATCTTATTGCTATAAGAATTTTAAATATGGAACTTAAAAATAATGATATCAAATTTTATGTGACGCTATATTATTTATTTCATCATTTTATTTTTGTTTTATTTATAATTGCATGCGTAAGAATTATGTTAAATTTAAAAGGATGTATAAAAATTTATTCATTGATGCGTTATCATTCACATTTTTCATAAATTCAAACTATGAGTTTTAAAAGATATGATATCAAAATTTAAGTGACGCCTTGATGTAGCCTTAAACAATTTGTTTTAAAATTCAATTTTAATTGTTTTCGATTTGGCTAAATATATTTACACATCTAACCAAAACTTTTAATTTTCCAATGCACTGTTAAAAATACCACTTTCACTGAACCTGTACAATGCACTGTAATCTATACTTCCTATTATAAAGAGGAAAAAATTGTTTATTTGTCGGAGGTAAGCTCTGGAACTACCGAACCGATTCCAAAAGTAATGGTATCAAAATGATAGTGTTAGTCCAACTTAGAACATAGGCTATATCTTATGTCGGTGCCACTACCCCGAAGAGGGTGTAGGAGCAAAAAACGTTCTAAAAATGCGATTTTAGCGTTACAGAAGGGCCTAGAAATATGAAATTTTGAATATTAGTTACTTATAAGATATAAATGATGTCTAAGAACAGTTCTTAAACAATTTGAAATTTAAAAGGGGTGAAAATGCACAGAAGCGTTCTAAAAAACGTTCTAAATGGTAGTTTCTACACAATCTCAGAAAATACCAAACCGATTTAAAAAATATTGGTATCAAAATGATGGTGACAACGCTTGCTCCAAGATAGGCTATGTTTTATGTCGGTGTCACTACCCCAAAGGGGGGCAGGAGCAAAAAACGTTCTAAAAATGCGATTTTAGTGGTACTGAAGGGCCTAGAAATATGAAATTTTGAATATTAGTTACTTATAAGATATAAATGATATCTAAGAACAGTTCTTAAACAATTCGAAATTTAAAAGGGGTGAAAATGCACAAAAAGCGTTCTAAAAACGTTCTAAATGGTAGTTTCTACACAATCTCAGGAAATACCAAACCGATTTAAAAAATAATGATATCAAAATAATCGTGACAACCCTTGCTCTAACATAGGCTATGTTTTATGTCGGTGCCGCAGGGTGTGCAGGAGCAAAAAAAGGTTCTAAATTGCGATTTATGCGTTACTGAAGGGTCTAGAAATATGAAATTTGAAATATTAGTTACTTATTAGATATAAAAGATTTCAAAGAACAGTTCTTAAAAAATTCGAAATTTAGAAGGGGTGAAAATGCGCGAAAATCGTTCTAAAAAACGTTCTAAATGGTGGTTTCTACACAATCTCAGGAAATAACAAACAGATTTAAAAAATAATGGTGTCAAAATAAGTGTGTAAAAATGACGGTGACAACGCTTGCTCCAAGATAGGCTGTGTTTTACGTCGGTGCCACTACCCGAAAGAGGGTGCAGGAGCAAAAAACGTTCTAAAAATGCGATTTTTGCGTTACCGAAGGGCCTAGAAATATGAAATTTGACATATTAGCTACTTACTAGATATAAAAGATTCCTAAGAACAGTTCTTAAACAATTTGAAACTTAAAAGGGGTGAAAATGCGCGAAAAGCGTTCTAAAAAACGTTCTAATGGTTGTTTCTACACAATCTCAGGAAATACCAAACCGATCTAAAAAATAATGACATCAAAATGATGGTGACAACTCTTGCTCCAACATAGGCGATGTTTTATGTCGGTGCCACTACCCCAAAGGGGGTGCAGGAGAAAAACGTTCAAAATTGCGGCTTTTGCGTTACGGAAGGGCCTAGAATCGTGAAATTTGGAATGGTAGTTAGTTATAAGATATCAATGATCTCTAAGGACATTTCCTAAAAAAATCGAAATTTAACAGGGGGTCAAAATGCGCAAAAAGCGTCGTAAAAAACTTTCTAAATTGCGATTTCTATGCAATCTCAGGAAGTACTGAACCGATTTCAAATATAATGGTGTAAAAATGATGGTGACAGATCTTGCTCCAAGATAGGCTATATTTTATATCTGTTTCCACTACACCAGAGGAGATGCAGGAGCAAAATGCGCGAAAAGCGTTCTAAAGCGTTCTAAATGCCGATTTGTCGGCAATATCACAGGAAGAATGAATCTGATTTCAAACGTAATGGTAGGAAATTGATGCTGACAGCCCCTGCTCTAATATAGACGCTATTTTATGTCGGTATCACTATCACCAAGACGTTGCAGGAGCAAAAAAGCGTTTTAAATTTCGATTTTTGTGATCGGTAGGGGCTAGCAACTTAAAATTAGGCAAGGTACATATTTATTAGATATAAATGATCTTTAAGAACAGTTTCGAAAAAATTGAAAATTTAAAAAGGGGTGAAAATGTGCGAAAAGCGTCCTAACAACGTTCTAAATTGCGATTTCTACTCAATCTAAGGAAATACCAAAGCTATTTCAAAAGTAATAGTTGCAAATCAATGGTGACAGTCCGTGCTATAACATAGGTTATATTTTATGTTGCTGTCACTACCATCTGAGGGTTGCAAAAGCAAAACATGTTCTAATTTGCGTTTTTTGCACAACTGAGGGGTCTAACACTTTGAAGTATGGCATGGTATTTACTTACAAGATGCAACTGCTTCTAAGAACAGTCGAAAGAAAATTCCAAATTTAAAAAAATGAAGTGAGTGAAAAGCGTTATAAATTACAATTTTTAAGCAAACTTATAAATTACCAAACCGATTAAAAAAATAATGATGACAAATTTTGGTGATAGAACCTGCTCGAACATAAGCTATATTTTATGTCTGTTCCACTACCACCAGAGGGTTTCAGGAGCTAAAAACTTTCTACATTGCGATTTCTGTGATACTGAAAGGCCTAGAAACTTTAAATATGACATGGTAGTTACTTATAAAATGTAAATGCCCTCGAAGGAACGTCGAAAATAAATTCGAATTAAAAAGGGGAGAAGCGAAGGGGAGGTGCGATAAGCATTCTAAAAAAGTTCTAAATTACGATTCTATGCAATTTCAGGGAATATAAACCGGTTATAAAAGTAATCAATGCGAATCAATGGTAACACTCTCTGATCCTACACAGGCTATATTTTATGCCGGGTATTCTACCACCTGGAGCTCACAGGAACAACAAACGTTCTAAAAGAGGGCTTTAAAATCTTTTTAAATTACGTTTCTGTGGAATATTAGGAAATAACAAACCGATTTCAAAATGAATATTGGCAAATTAATGGTGACAGTTCCTGTTTCAACATAGCCCTTTATGTTGAGAGAGGTGGTAGAACTTGGAATTTGACATGATTCTTAATTTTAAGATGTAAGAAGATGGTTTCTAAAAAATTCAAAACATCAAATGAATACTGAAATGAGCGTATTAATTGAGCATAAAAGTTTCAAAATATTTTCTAAATTGTCATTTATTTATTTTTATTTCATTTTATTAATTTAAGTCTCATTTCTGCCTAATGCAGTGTAATAATTATGTTTAATCAAACTGTGTTTTAAAAAGTAATTTTTGAACTATTCCTAAAAGTAATAAGTACCTTTTAATAAAATAAAATATTACCTTTTAATAAAATAAAAATTTAGTTAGTACCCTTTAATAAAAATTAGACATATAAATATCACTTGGCATATTTCAAATATTACGCGAGCAAAGCCGCGGAGTTTGCTAGTGTATTTATATAAATAAATTGATATATCTTTTGTGCCACGCTATCCAAAATCAAAAGTAAAATTTATGTAAGTGATTTCGTTGCGTCATAATATCCATTTGCATATATTTCGCTTAGTTTGGATGCAATGACGCAAAGAAATTTTTATTGTCTGAAAAATTGTCACGAAATAGTGATATGTGAAACTCTTAAAGAAAAAAATCAAAATAAATAAATATATTTTTATAGAAACATGAAATCAAATTTACTTTGATAAAAAAAAAATGCTTACTGCTTCAAAGAGGACAGACCTCGCAACCTATGTACTGTGAGGCACGCACTTAACCAACTGAGCTACGGAAGGTTCGTAAACTTTCCACTAAGCGTTGATCAAAAGAAATTAAGCGCATGAATACAGTAGGCACATTTTCGGTGAAATTCCCATAAATGGTGGAAAAATATAGTGCGATTTTTCATGCCTATTATAAAACGAATAAGAGTCTTCCTGGAAACAAACATGGTCTCATTCGATTCATCTAAAATAGATTCATATTATATATTAATTATAATAAGATCATTTTCGGAGGGAAAAAAGTGAATTAAAAAGAAAATTAGAGTTTTCCCGGAAACAAATGTTATCTTATTCCCTTCACATAAAACAGATTCCTATTATATATCAATTTAAAAAATCGCCCGGCAGTTTTCCAGAAATGGAAATCAGGAACTTCTTCCATCGTAAGTAACTTTAAAAATGGGTTTCGAGATCTCAAAATATACTGCACGTAGAAATGTAAAAATTTCAGAATAGCATTAGACTGCAGAAATAAGACTGTTCTAAAAAAATCAGAATAATAAGAGCTATATTCGCCGAGTTATTGAAAGGCGGCTTTTCGCGTTTTCTTTGAAGTCGAGTTAGTTGTATATATGAGTTCCGCCATCTACGAATTCTACGATACGATACGATACGATTTTAGGCTTAAGGCTGCGTCACTGGAATACTATCGTCTTCCATGATATATTTGATTTTGAAATGGCATCTCTCACTTTCTTCATAAATCTCTATATCTCATCACAAATCTCCCATTTTAGCTTAAACTCCATCCAGTATTTTCATTTTAACTTACAGATGCCTTTTGAAATTATATTTTAATATACAACCCATTTTAAATCACTCGCAAACAATTAATTTACCATGTAGGATAAATCAAAACACGTAACACATATTAGTGTCTGGTAACTACCTCGAAGGCTGTCTGATAATTACCCCGGTGTTTCTTTAAAGCTACACTTTTTTAAAATTCAATTTTGTTCCAGATGGGCGTCCAAATAACGTTATTTCGTTGTTTCCAAAAAGATAACATACCCTAGTTGTTCTATTCAAATCGATTTAATCTAAATATTCATTTCAAAATCAGATCTAATATCTAATTGGTTCAGTGGTATCTAATTCGACAAATAATCAACAGTTTTTATGTCACAAAGCATACATTTAATATAGCAAAACGGAACATAAAAATCTATTAAGCTCCATTCAGCATATTACATCTAAAGAATTCTAACATCAACAATAGATTAATTCGTTTCAGTTCAGAAGTGAACAGTTCAAACAGAGCATGCGCTGACTAACTAGCTGTTTAAAGAATTAGCCGGAACATCCCGCCCAGTGTTTTCAGATTGCGGACTTTTTTGTCCCCAGATTGTTGATTGTCACCATTTTCTTTTTAAATAGAAATATTCGGCCTATTTAAAAATATATTAAAAATTCTGAAAAATAAGGCGAATTATAATATTTTAAAAAATGGTGACAGTCAAATAATATAAAATAAAAAAGTCCCCAATCTGGCAACACTGATCCCGCCCGCCATTGGACGGCTATCCAACATGACCATGAAATGACAAAGGTACTACTCTGGTAATATTTTACGTAATATACCTGTAGAGATCTTAAGATCGATTACACGGACATGTCCATCATCATCTTTAGAAGTTTTTACAACTGTAGCAAGTTTCCAGTCTATAAACTTGTCATTCCCTTCCTTCAATAACACAAGCTAACCAACTTTAAGGTTTTGCGAGGAATTTTTCCATTTACTGCAGATTTGCAGTTCATTTAAATAGTCTCGGCTCCAGCGTTGCCAAAACTGCATTTTCAATCCTTGAACTAATGTCCATCTAGAACAAAAAGGTAAAGAGCCTAGAAAGTATTATTTTCAGGAACATTCAAAAGAGGATCTCCAATAAGGAAGTGACCAGCTGTCAGTGGTTGTAGATCATTAACATCTGCAGACACGGGGGTCGACGGACGTGAATTCATAACTGCCTCAATTTGCGTCACAAGGGTTGTTAGCTCTTCAAAATTTAAGCTAGAGGATTTAGTTATCTTCAAGAGGATTCGCTCCATGGCTTTTACATTTGATTCCCATAATCCTCCAAAATGCGGAGATGGAGGGAGTATGAAATTCCATTGTATTCGTTCTTCAGCACTAAATCGCTGAATTTCTTCCGAAGCACAAATTTGATAGAAGAATTGCAAAAGCGCACAAGTACCGTTAAAATTTGTGGCATTATCACTCCATATGACACAGGGTTTAGATAGTCGAGCAACAAATCTTTTTAAACAGGCTAAAAATACTTCTGTGGTCAAGTCCGAAACAACTTCCAGATGAACGGCTTTGGTAGAAAAACAAATAAGTATATCAATGTATGATTTTAGTGTTATCTTTGATCGTTTTAAGTTAGGTTTTGTTATAATAGGATCTGCTAGATCTACGCCTGTTTTCTCAAACGGTCTAGATGATACAATTCTATCACGATGTAAGTCACCCATCAATTGTTGAAGAGTTAGATGTTTTGCTCGAAGACAAGTCACACGCCTATTTATAATTTCCCTTACTTGACTTTGACCAGATGGTATCCAATAAATTTGTCTTAATAAAGATAGAGTTGTCTGAATACCTGAATTAAGGAATTTTTATGGTAATATTCAATAAAGAATTCAGTGAAATAGTGAGACTTTGGTAAAAGTATTTGGTGTTTCCGCGATTCTGATAAATTAGAAAATTTCAGTCTTCCACCGACCCTTAACAGTTCATCTGCATCTATAAATACATTTAAGCTTAAGATCTTACTGTTGTTTGGGAGAGAACTTTTTTCCTTTAAACATCGAATTTCAGTTTGAAATGCAGAGTTTTGAACAATATTTATCAGCTTCTTGGTCGCATTCTGTAACTCAGAAGTATCTAAATAATCATATTTTCTAGTTCCCGAGTTTACAATTTACACAATACAGTAATTCTTATTAATTTCATAAAATAAGAATATCGATTAATCAAAGCAATGCTTAGCTTAATTTCATTTACAATAGTTAATTTCATAACAGTGTTTTTCTTTAGTTCTAACTGATTTTTAACTTCAGAAATATCTAATTTATCGAAGTTATTATCTAATTTTGGCCAAAGAGATCTGTCTTGTTTTAACCACTGGGGACCTTCACACGAAAAATGGCTATTTTTCAATTCTGAAACTTTCAAACCTCTACCTCTAGTAACCTCTATCAGCGGGATTCTCTTTTCCAGGACAGTGAAACTACTTTTAATGGGTCACTAAAATTTCTGATTTCCTTTATCCGCAATCTGACAAACATTTTAAATCTTTCCAACTGTCAGTCCAAAAATAGCAAGTTGCAGGAAAAGAATAATTCTTTAGCAATTCTATTGCAATGTCTAGCAGACAAAAGTGCTCCTAAAAGTTCAAGCGGAGGTATAGAGACAGTTTTTAAAGGAGCGATTTGAATTTTTGGTGCCACTAAACTGGTAACAACGTTCTTATTCTTTACACTGCTCTAAAGTACACTACCGTATCATATGCCTTCTTTGAAGCATCTGAAAACTATGTAACTTAAAATAATCAACTTCATCAGGGGCAATATCAGCCAAGATGACCACGTACAGGACCATATTCATGACATAAATCTTGGGTGCATTCTAACCACACAGGTTTTTGACAGGAAATTCATAAATATGGTGTTTTTTCCATAGTAATACTGAGAGTAACTATTTTTTGAATCACCAGTCTCTTTGCTGTGGGATTCAGAAATTTCGCTCTCAGAGGAATGCCTCTTTTTATGAAACATCATCATTTAAAGGTCCAGACGGTTTGTTTACATTTTTCACTCAGCTGTCGTCGGCTGTAGTTAATAAGATTCAAGGATTTCTACTCCGATTTTTCTTTACTGTGCGGACTTTATTTTTCATTTCCGCTTAAGAAAGCAAGCAGAAATTAGTAACTTCTACTTCAACCTCAGTTTTCTAGCTATTTATCTTTTGAGGTTCTGCCTTTTTTCCTCGTGGAGGAAGGTTGAATCTGTGGTTGTCCCAAGGAAATAACGCCATTTTTTGTGATCATTTGAGGTCATGCCGGCAAAAGCCGTAGCGAATACCTCATATATTAAATAACTTAAACCTATCTTTTGAATAGATCCAAACACGTTGTTTTACTCTTCCGATTTCTGATTTTTGATAGTGATATATTTTTCCATCTAAGTTATTTTGTAGCTTGTAATTGAATTATTTTTTTCGTTTATCATCTTCAAGTATAATGAGTGAAGGTGAAAGGGAAACAACGCCTAAACGAGCGTCTGGAACACGGCCGAAAAAAAGGAAATTTACGGGCAATGTGCATACCGGAAAACAGAGTAAAAGTGAAAATAATTCATTGTATAACAGTGAAAATGGTTCATTGATAACAGTGCTTCACAGAGAAAACTTTCTGGGAATAAAGATTTTGAATACAATTCTGACTTTCAAGGATATAGAATATTGGATGTCAGTCACATGTTTTCTATTCTGGAAAAGTTTTTATTCTGTAGAGCTTGTGGAGGTGAAATAACACTAAAAAAATGAATGTGGCTTATAGTCGAAAATTAGTTTTTTGTGAAAATTGTGCCGAAGTGATTGGATTTAAAAATTTTAAGAAGATCGGAACAAATAAAAAGATATCTGAAATAAACTACACATATATTTATGCCATTAGATCAATTGAATTGGGGTATGCAGCTATGAAACTATTTTGGGGGATTATGGATCTGCCTCAACCAGTTTCCAAGAAGGCTTATAATGCAGCAATAAAGTAGCTACGGAAATGTTCCGCAGCAGTCGCAGAAAAGTCGATGAATTCTGCAGCATGTGAAGAAGTTGCCCTGACTGGTTCTTCGTGTATCAATATAAGTGGTGACGGCACATGGAAAACGATGGGTCACACATCACTTATAGGTGTGTGCACGGTTATTGGTGAGAAAACTGGAAATGTGGTTGACACCGAAGTTCTTTCCTCTTATTACAAATCATGTGATGTATGGAAATTGAAACAAGGGACACATGAATATAACTCATGAAAAGAAAATATGAAACATAATGCCTCAGCAATCACCATGGATCTGCCGGAAAAAGTGGAACTAACCGGCATGGTTCGAATAATTGAACACTCGCAATCCGCCAGAAGTGCAAAATACACTGGATATATAAGCGATGGTGATGCGAAAACTTTTTAAGCCATAAGAGAGGCCAATCCATATGGCTCAGATGTAAAAGTGACAAAAATTGAATGTGTTGACCTCTATAAATACATTTAACATGACAATATATTACATTAATACATGACCTCTATAAATACATTCAAAAGAGAATGGGAACACGTTTACGAAAACTTAAACAAAACAAGGTAAAATGCAGCGAGAGTAAACCGATTGAAGGAAAAGGTAGACTTACCGACAAAATCATTGGTAATCTAACAGATTATTATGGAAATGCCATTCGACAGCATAAAAACAACCTACTTGAAATGCGCAAAGCTGTGTAGGCTGTGTATTTTCATACCCGCTCAACAAAAAACGAGCCTCTACATTCTTGTTGCCCTACCGAAAGCGAGTCTTGGTGTAAATATAACAAAGCAATTGCTTGTGGTGCTGAGAAAAATTTATACACAAGAACACAGTATCCATAAGTGTTATGGATGCTGTGAAACCAATTTTTAAGGATTTATCACAACCAAAACTTCCCTCTAGATGCCTGGGAGGTAAGACCCAAAACAACAATGAGTCAATAAACTCTTTAATATGGAAATTATGTCCAAAAACACAAGGAGCTGGTAGGAGGATTGTGGAGATTGCAACAAATGAAGCAGTGGTTTTGTTTAACAACGGAAATCAAGGAAAAATTAATGTAATGCAAGAATTCGGCTTAACAGTTGGTGAACATGCACGAGGTTAATTGGACGAGTTGGACCACCAAAGAATTTCTACTTGTAACTTACGCTTTCTCCGAAATACAAAAGAAGCAAGAAAAAGTAAAAGAATGAAGCAAAATATTCAAAATGAAAAATTTCTCTTGGAGGAAGGCGAAATTTACAGTGCAGGTGCATTTTAAATGTGTACGGTTTTTAAAATCATCTAAATATTATGCAATATTTTTAGCTATCTGTTACCTTATAAGATGATAGCTTTTTCGAAGTATGATAATTTTTGTTTTAGCAGTCTTCTGATTTATCGACTATATGATGGAAAAAGGTGAGACAAATGCCCATACAATTTAAAAAATTATCTGTTAATTTTTTTATTAATTATTATGTGTAAATCCATTTCCACAATCTGCAATTAGTTTTTTATCAACTTGATTATCAAAGTAAACAGAAGCTGCAGTACTATCTGTTGTAACGGTAAATTTTATTTTTATTTCTACATATATTTTTCATCTTTTAGTGCACAATATTTATTATTTTTTATAATATTCATTAAATTCATGTGTATAAATAATTAGATAAGTAAATAATTATATAAATGCTTGCAATATTTAAAAATATTTTCCACAATAAGTTTTAAAAGTTAATTTTATCTTTCAATTGAAATTTCACAAAAAGAATTTTTTTCTAATTGTGCATGCGATTTCTCCAAAACTGTTAGTTAAAAATTTTATAAAAAATTAATATGTCTTACATCACATGTAAATCTTGAAATTGACGAAGTATTATCACTTTTATGTAAGGATTTTCTAAGTTAAGAGTAATTATTTATAAAAATTGATATGCGTTTCTACGTTTACGATTCTATTGAGTGCATGATTTCTCCGAAATGGATGGCTAAAACTTTATAAAAAATTAACATGTCTTACATAACATGGAAATGTTGAAATTGACGAAGTATTATCACTTTTATGTAAGGATTTTTTAAGTCCTGACAGGTGTCATGACTAACAAAAATTGATATGACAAAAATGTATTTTCGTTTCTATGTTTACGATTTTATTACGCATTATTAACATTAACATAACATATAACATTAACATAACATATTATTAACATCTAATATTTACAAAAATTGATATGACAAAAATGTATTTTCGTTTCTATGTTTACGATTCTATTACGCGCATGATTTCTCCGAAATGGTTGGTTAAAATTTTATAAAAAGTTAACAGTTCTTACATAACATGGAAATGTTGAAATTGGCGAACTATTATAACTTTTGGTAAAAGTTTTTTTTAACTATGAATAATTATATACAAAAATGTTGTATCAATAAATTTTATTTGTATAGTTACGTTCATTTTACATGTTTTAGAGCAGACTATTTACTATTTTTTATGATATAACTTATTAAATTTATGTTTTTATATAGGTAAATAAATATGTAAATGCTTAAATAATTACAGACATTTTGTATAGTAAGTTTTAAAAAGAAATTTTATCTTTAAATTGAATTTTCGCAAAATGCTATTTTTCAACTTGCGCACATGATTGCTCCAAAACGGCTGGCTAGAATTTGATAAAAATTTGGCATCAGCTACATAACATACAAATGCTTAAAATGATGAACTATTATTGCTTTTGAGTAAGAATTTTTCAAATTATGAATAGCTATATACAAAAAAGTGCTAAATTTTGTTATTATTCATATATTTATGTATTTTTTAAACAAAGACAAAATTTAAAGGAACTGGGGTTCGTCATTTTAATTATAAGCTATTTTCCTGTGTATATAAAGCGATTTGATGTTATTATGATATTTCACATGCATGTTTTGCTGCGCGCAAGACTCTGTATGATTTTTCTCCGAGAAAAAAAGACCTTTTGTAATTCCTTAATTTTATTTTATGATGAAGACATAAAATTATTCTATGACCTGTAAGAGTTAAATGAAGGTTATTTAAATATGTGTTAAAAATTTGAAGTTCCTAAAACGAATATAGTTTAAGATATTGTGATAAATGCCATACACACATTTTGCTTGTATTTCATCGATCAAAGGTACCTGACCCCTTAAGATAATGTAAAATGTTTCTCCAAACTGTTGCTTACCGACATAAATAACAGTGTAAAAATAAATCTGAGATATACTATAACCATTAGCACAATCAATAGAAAATTACAGATTTAAATTTAATGAAACTACTGGGGGTTCAGGAGGAGCAGAGCTCCCCTGAATAAATCTTCTTTATTATATAAAAAATTACCAGAATAAGCAACTCATGAGAATTTCAGAATACCATTACATAACAACATATAACTCTTAAAATGTCTGAAAACGTCGAAGTACTTTTTATTCTTATAAATATTTACGTAATTTGAAAACTTTCAATTGCTTGTTGTGAGAAGTTGAATATTACGCAAAGTGTGTTAAAAACACAATGATTTACAGAGCTGACGTCGAGGCTCCTAATCTGCAGATTTATTAGTATATATAAACAATCACGTTTGTGAAAATTGGAACACTATGAAGGATTCATCATAACTTAAAAAAAAATAATACAAAAACGACTGGTATTGGTACAAAGAAATGATTTTCAAAGCAAAAAAACAAACAAACAATATTAAGCGTCCGAAAACAGTATTTGATGTAGCAGCCACGCGCTGCAATAAGTGCTGCTATACGACGCGGCATGAAGTCAAACAGATTTTGAATGTCTGCCTGGGGAAAAGCATCCCATATTCTTTGTATGCGTACCCAAAGTTTATCTGTAGAAGCTGTAGCGCGAGGACCACTCGCGAGACGCCGTTGAACAAAATCCCACGCATGTTCAATAGGCGACATATCCAGGCCACGGAATAAGCTGCATGTGCTCTGCTGACAAAAAGTCTTGAACATTCCTTGCAACATGTGGGCGGGCATTATCCTGTTGAAAGATAGTTCCAGGAATTTCTTTAAGGAAAGGGACGACTTCGCGCTCCAGAAATTCACTGATGTTATCAATGCTGCTGTTCAGATTACCCACACTATACCACCAGCAGCTGCGATCGTCCATGATGCGCAATCGCACTCCAAACCATAACTTAGGGTGTTCGTCCACTATGACGTTCGATAATGCACTCGTGGAAGGTGCACTGGCTATTATTTTTAAATACTTGAACTGCTTTCTTATTCTGTGTTTACGGTATCATAGTCAATAATAGTCAATAATTTAGCATTTAGAATTTTGAATAATACAGTGAATTTTTAAAATTCTACTTGTTACTGTACATCAGCACATATAATGAATGGTTTTAATATTCGAATGAATATTTCGGGACATAGCTGCCATCAGCTTTCGTATTATTTTAAATAAATTTAAACCAGAAACTTTGTAAAATAAATAAATAAATAAAGAACCACATGAAAATAAGGCATTTTTTTTTACAAAATTTCTAGTTTTAATTGATTAAAATGAATACGAAGGTTCGCAGCAATGCTTTTGCACTTGCCCAAATGATTCATTAGAATATCAAAGCCATTCATTCTGCCATTAACAATTGAAATGTGATCTTTTTGTGATGGATTCGCTAGATAAAAAGCAAATTAAAAATTTATTTTTGAAGTTTTAACCAATCTCGCAAAAAAAGATTATAAAAATAGAAGCTTTGTGAGCATTTTTATTATAAAAAAACCATGAACACTGCTGAATACATAAAAGAATACTGAAAAATAAGCGTTTAAAATTATTTTTTAAACTTTACATTACAAAGCAAAAGAAAAATTTGAATGTGAGCACATTGAAAAAAGAATATTCTATTCATATTTAAACTTCAATATTTAGGCAACTCGTTATTATTTTTACATTTTTATTTCTTTTTATATGAATAGATCCATTAATAAAAGAAAGCGATGGATTTAAAATAAAAGCTTGAAACACACTTAATGCCGGAGGGTCTAAATGCTGAATGCTTTACATCAACAAAGTTCCCAGAAAAGGATAAAAAAAATCTTTACAAAATATGTCTAAAATTTTCAACAAAAGTAGTTTTTATTTCCTTTATTAAAATTCTGGAAAATTTCCGGCTATTGTATGCCTATTTACAGTGAGCCGGTTTCTCTTAATCCAGATAAAATCAATCTAAAACTGGCACAATATATTTTTATTAACATTATGCAATAGTTACAGGCCGTACAATAGATCTTGTATTTCGAGTTACAGCAGATATTATTACGAGACTACAATCGTGTAGCGATAACTCTAATGCCATAGTAATTAAAAAAATCTGGTGTGATTCCGGCTTCCTGAATGTGCGTATCCAAAAAAATAAATAAAATAAAATAAATAATAAATATCTATATGTGTAGATAGATAGATAGATTTCTGACAGAATGGAATCGAACACTGGATTTCCCGTTTTGAAATAGGAGACGTTATCTCTGCGCTATTATTTGCTTTCGTCTTTCCAATATTTATCACTTATACACAGTTACATTTCTTTAGTTATTTTCTCTATAGAATCGGCCGGAAAATGCTTTAAAAACTGAATATAACACTTAACCGTCGGCCGAGTTGTGCTAAAATCTATACAGTTCATGCGACAGTGGTCCATAACATATTCATCAAATGGAGGCTCATTTGGAAATACCGTTTGAACGCTATCTTGTTCACTAACAAATACAAATCATGTTACAATATACAGTGAAGCACCGTTTATACGTTTTACAAGGGACCAAGACAAAAAAACGTATAAACGAAATTCACATAAGTACGAACATTTCCGTAAATACCAACAATAGAAAAATCAGTGATAAATTAAAATGCATGGAATACAAGAAATATGTAATACTAAACTTCCTATTCCAGATATAATTTACAACTTACTTCTATACATATTCATTCACCATGTACAAAATATTTTGTTATACGGAATTTTTGGAATGCACATAAAAAAGTTCATTGTTTACAGTTAAAAGTGCCTATCTTAACGTTATCATTCAAATCACTGCTAATGAGGTATTCTTGCTTGGTGTTAAAACTCGCCAAACTTGTTGGAAACTTGGCAGTGCCTTTTCAGTGCAGTTATCCTCTTCTTCACTGCTAGTTTCCTCATTTGCAATCATTTCATTGATTGTTAGAAGAGAACATGTTGCAAGCTCCGAATCACATTGCTCAAATCTTCAAATTTAGTAACATCACTTAAATTTGACCAGTTTTCTGGTGGATCAAAATGATCAGGGTCGGCGTTTTCAATAGGATTGTCATCCACTAGAGTTAAAAGTTCGCTAAGGCCGAAGCAGTTTTTTATCGTTTTGGGTAAAACATTTTGCCAAGTCATCATTATGAAATTCATAGTTTGTAAGATGTTAATGCTCACATTTTCGAAGTCACCGTGGTCTAAACTGGCGATAGCTGGTTTCACCAAAAGTTTTCGATAATGTTGTTTTAGGGATTTTATGATTCCTAAATCCAGTGGATGCGATTTGCTGGTACAATTTGCAGGGAAGAATTTGACAGTTATGTTTTTTAGAAAGTCCGTATCAGGTGGATGAGCTGGATACTCATCAATGAATAAAATGATTCGCTGTTTCTGGTTTCGCATATTATCATCTAATTCTTTTAACCAATCGGTAAAGAAGGACATCCATGGTTTTTTATTGCCCAAATACATTGTTGGTAATGCTTTCACATTTTTGAAGCAGCAGGGCTTTTTTGATTTGCCAATAATCAAAGGAGACAATTTTTCTGATTCATAGGCATTGGCACACAATAACACTGTTAATTGCATTTGGCTCTTTTTTCCACCATGACACGTATCCAATTTGATTTCAGGAGTTTTAGATGACCGAAGATTATAAAACAAACCGGTTTCATCTGCATTGAAAATGTCTTTTTGTTCATATCCTTTTATCAGATCTGGCAATTGGTTTAGAATCTAATCAGCCACTGTTTCGCAATCAACATCTCCAGACTCTTACAGTTTTGCCTATTATTCCATGTCTTAATTTAAACTTGTGAAGTCATCCTGAAGAAAATGATGTATTGAATTCCACATTCAGCTTCTCCGAAATTTCTCGTGCTTTCTCCATAAGCAAAGGACCGCTGATGGGAATTTTTACACTACGACAGATTAAACCACTGTAAAATCAATTTTTCAACATCAGCGAATTTTCCGCTTTGGACTCAAAGTTTTTTTGAAGCACTACAACCACTTTGATGATGGCTTTCCTCGATGATCTTTAAGTTTATAAATTAGCGTATTTAAAGTTGAAACTGGTAAACATAATTTTTGGCAAGATCCACTCTTTTAAATGTTGGTTTTTATCCACTTTTTTAAAAATGCACATTTTTTCCTTCAATGACAGAGATTTTCTATTACGCGAAGTCATCGTGAACCGCTAGTGAACGATACAAATACACACAGTGAAGCTGCCGAGAAAAAAACTTGCCCTAATGGGACTGGAGAGAGCACAACAACAACCCTTATCTATAGAAAGTAAGATGTTTATATTTCTTAGGGTAAGGCTTTTGTTCAACAGGGCAGGTGTTGGTTAAGGTCACGTGCCTTTTATAAGACTAGACAATTGGGAATTGAGAATCTGAGGTTTAAATGCGCATTTTCTGTATTCTTGAATTGTTGAATAAAAACCCGTATAAATGAAATCTGCGATTTAAGGAAAACTGTATAAATAAAAATATTTAACGTTAATATCCATTGGATTTTGTCGGGACCATTAAAAAAACGTATAAATGATAAAAACGTATAAACGAGAAACGTATAAGCTGTGCTCTACTGTATTCCTCCCACTACGCATTCGAATAGAAAAAAAATAATAAGTACTGTAAACTCTAACAAGGGTGAAAAATCGTATTTATTGTCCGCAAAATATCGTGTTTTTTGATTTTACAGCAGCATAACTTTCCGAAAATGCAATTTTGAGACCACGTATCGGAGTATTAACGGATAAGTTTTTTTTTTTTTTGAAAAAGTACTTTAAAATATAATTTAGCTAATAATAATAAGAATAAAATATTGAAAAAAAAATTCTTAAAGAACCTACTAGTTTCATAAAAGGACGGAGGATTGTGCTTTGTGCCAATATACTATTAAGAAAGAGTGAACAACGTTATATAGCACAAATGTATGTATACAAAAAGCGGGCACAGCTGCTTCAAAGATTCTGAATATCCACTATCAGTGCGAAAATTAAAAATTAAAATTAAAACATAGCGATCCAGAGAGATGCACCTCACAGCTCCCCGTCAATGGTGAACTAGCGATGAGCGTAGAAAAACAACTGCGGAGTAAATCATTCCCGCGCAATACGAGGAGACCAATCAGAATTGCTCAGCCATTCCGAGAGAGTTTACGCAGGTAAGAGAAAAAAGAGGGGGAAGGGAAGAGAGCGAATTAAAGAAATGAAATCCATAATTTTGAAAAATTG
Organism: Maratus speciosus; assembly: GCA_963932465.1. Taxonomy (NCBI): domain Eukaryota; kingdom Metazoa; phylum Arthropoda; class Arachnida; order Araneae; family Salticidae; genus Maratus; species Maratus speciosus. Next base: position 412,377,090 of record OZ010800.1, on the reverse strand, counting down.
GGCGTACTGGACAAATCGTTAACTAAACTGTTAGAATTCTTCCATATATGATAAGCTCCACAGTGATCTAGATCGTAAATTGATGAGCATTTCTGTATTATTGAAACTTAGGAAAATTTAAAATTGTGATTGTTGGACCAGCAGTGATTAGCAATGGCAGAGCGTATAGTCACAATTTTTAACACTAGTATCCTGCTCTCCCAAGCGGATTTTGAAAGATCGCTTCGTTTCTCATTTCATAAATTCGCTTTCTTTCCTTGTCCTTCCCTTTTCTCTCCTCTGCTTAAACTCTCCCGAAATGGCTGAGCAATTCTGTTTGGTTTCCTCGTATTGCGAGAGAAGGATTGACTCCGCAGTTGTTTTCCGACGCTATCCGCTATTTCACTGTTGAAGGCGAGTTGTAGGGTGCATCTCTCTGTCTCGCTATGTTTTAATCTTTAATTTTTAATTTTCACACTCATGATGGAGCTTCAGAAGATTTGAAAAAGCTGTATGCACTTTTTCTATACATACATTTGTGCTATTCAATGCTGTTTATTCTTTCTTAACCTACATTCATTTTGAAAAAACAATAACAATGTAATAACATTTTTGGCGCCACGAAAATGGCTTTATTCGTTACCGCAGAATTTTTCTCAGCAACCCTGGTCGAATGTCATAGTTGTCTGCTATGTGTGAGTGAGTAGGGATTTGTAGCACCCTACTTGGCGACTTACTCGCTTTTGGCATGAACTAAAAATTCATTAATTTAAAATTAAATCTATACAAAAAATATATATAATACGATTTTTGCAAGCAAATTTTATCTGTTTCCTAACTTTGGCTATTCGGGCTATACAATACACCAGATCTCAATGCTAGGTGCGACCTTCACCAAAAGCTTTTACCTTGTAAGTTCGGGACACGAAAATTTTACATTGTAGGCGGTATTCCGCCTTAGACAAACTTTTTTGAGAAGTCGTTGGATTCGCCGAGTCTTAATAAATCTTCAGAGTTCAACAGAATTTTGTCTTTCAACGGATTCATCTGAGAAATTGTAACTGTATTTTTTCAACTTCAGGATTTGATCTACGAATTTGAACATAACAATTTGATTTTTTTTAAAATCCTTTCTGTCTAGAATTTCTTATACTTTTATCGGAACATTTAATAAAGGATTAGACTGCATCATAAGGAAAATATTTCCAGACATCAATGTTAATTTAAAATATGTTTTAAAGCAATAAAGCATACAATAGTGAGAATAAGCAGCTTATAAAAAATAATATATATATATATATATATATATATATTTAATTACATTTTTGTATTTAAAATTTTGAAATGTAACTACATGTTTTATTAAATATAATTCTATTATTTAAACAACTAATAAAAGGCAATCCTTAAATTAATTACTGTGTCTGTCTCAACTTCAGGGGTAAAGGGAATTGGGATTGAAGAAATAAGCAGTAATCAAAACTATTAATACTTCAGAACTATTATTTTCAGTAGACACAAAATAAAAAATGAATAAATAAAGTATTAGTAATTTTATCTGAATCTTTCATTATCAAATTTCTACACTAAATACTGTTAGCCTAAATTGTTGCAGATACATGGTGCGACCATTGGTGCATATACTGGAAATTGCATCAGTTTGATTAGTATAAAATAAAGTGTTAAGAAACTGAGAAATTCTTCTTAAAAAGAATCTTTTTTTCTGCACATTTCCTCTTCTTGCAGCTGTTATTTCCATAGCCCAGAAAAGTTTCTTCATCGTTTTTGTATGCATACGACATCTGTTGGCGAATTTTGAAATTAATTTTTCCAGTGGAAAACATTTCGCTATGCTAATAATACTTGCAAAGCAAAATATCTTTCCATCTCGATAATTTCTTGGGCTTTAGTAGTTTTTAAAGACGTTTACCTACCTGATATTGTCATTTATTGTTATAAAAACAAAACAAATCTCCACTCCATATAATTTTAATTACACGCATTTCATTTGAAAATTAAAAAATGAATAAAATATTGGAACTGAAATAAAAAACTGAGATCAAACTAGTTATATAATGAATATTTTGTAAAAATGCTAATAAAATAAAACTTGCGTTTATTAGCTGCAGAAAACTATCCCTTTTTCTCGTTGACCAATAACTAATTCCTAAACTGTTAGTTTTAAAGTTATATTTTCGATTGTAAACTATTTAAAACGCTTTTCTTCATCCAAGGAAAATCTAATACGTCAAAATGGCTATATTTTATTAGTTTTTTTCTTAAAAAAAACTCTATTTTTGTCGCTCCTTGAAACATTTTTAATGATATCAAAAATCTGTCATACATAATTTTTGGTCTTTTTCCTAGGAGAAATAATAACTTTAAACTGATTTGATATGTATTATAATTAAGAAATTATGGTTTTTGTTTCTGTTTTCGCAAAACCCTGCCTATTTCCACCCCCTTGGTCCTATTTTGCCCATTAACGAACTTGGTCGAGATTTTCTGCACCTTGATTTTATGTAGTTTGGAAGAGATTTGTGCAGAATTATGGAAGTTATTGTGTCCATGAAAAACATATGAATAGATAGGTAGATAGACAGATAGATAAAGTTTTGAACTGTGGTATGGTTTTGGGTTCTAGGGATCATGATTGGCCTAGATCTGCAAAAATTTTTCAGAAATTCCAACATAGAATGTAATAGGTAGTATTTCTTATGAAATCTACTTAAAAAAAGCCTCCTTAATAACAACATAAAATATGCAGATGCCCAAGATCTTTCAAAAGAACTTTCTCTTTCTTCATTAGGCGTAATGTAGACGTGCTACCACGTTGAAAGCAGGATCAAGATTCTTGCTGCAATCTTGCTCCTGCTTTCAATGCGGCCGCACACCTTTGGTGGCCTCGTGCTTTCCATATGATTTATCACTTTTAAACCTAATTCTGGAGGAAAGATTAGTTCCAGGGTTATTAAGTGATTTTACATGTTATGATTCTCTAAGATACATATAAATATTCAAACACGAATGATTTTAACTAATATTCTGATAAAATATGCCTTTTTTAAACTATATAATATTTGAATGTAATTAATATGTGTTTTCAGTTTCAGGACATTCGCTATGTTTTGCTATGAAAATAGATTATTGTTTGTTATTTATTATTGTTTGTTTTTTCATAATAATCATTAAATTTGCAGAAAATATTATAGCTGAATTTCTAATTCGAACATCAAACTCCATATGGATTTGTTATTTTCTAATTTAAAACAAATACACTTTATTAAAAGAAAAGTTTCAATAAATTTTGTGCACAAAATACTAAGCAAATAATGTAGTCATACAAAAATGCTCTTTATTGAAAAAGTAAGTAAAAATACAAAAAAGCATTTATATAAAATTAGAATGCAATGTATACTTTTCTTTTCAGGTTGGATCCTGCAAAGAAAATGACAAAATGTTTATGAAACTAAAAAGAAATTACAAAACATTTCAACTAATGCAAATAAAAGCACAAAAAAGAAATTAAAAGTACCAGAAAATCTTCTAGTACAGCTTGAAAATTATGCCACTTGAGTGTTTATTTAGAAACATGCATGGTAACCATTAATTTTTAAATAGATACCTGCATCTACATAATATATAATTCTTTTTAATGTGATATTTCGTCAATGAAGATTGTTCTTTGTGCGTCAAATTCCGTTAATATGTTATATTCCCTGAGTGTGTGTGCATAGAACCGAATTTGAAATTTTTTCTTTGCTATGCACGGAATAAAACGTTCTAAAAATCAAGCCATTTTCACATAATTATATTAAGTACTACATAAAACTCAGTCATTTTAATGATTGCGATAAAGAATGTATTAATTTAGGAAACCCGGAATCTCCCCGTGATGAAATGATGCTACCCAAACCCCAAAAATTTCACATTTTCCTTCATAAAAGTGAAATATTTTCCTATATTTCGAAAATATGATATCATGTACACTAGCATTAATTTCTACACGTAAAGAGACTAAAACCTCGGATATTTTTGAAAATCTTTGGTACGTGTATTTGGTAAGACAATCAGGAAATGGAGAAATTAATAATACAGTGTACAAAGAATCTTTTTAACACTTTCCAACAAAGTTGAAAAGGGTTTATGACTTCGGTTTGTCTGTCCGCGCTCTAACTCTCATAAATATACTCGGACCGTTCTGAAATTTTCGGATGTTAGTGATCTCTACCATAGCACGATCCCTATTTTAAATACAATTTATAGCATGTTTAGTTCATTTACAGGGAGAGTCAAAAGTTTCCCATTACATTACGGCCTATGGGAAAAAATCCTTTAAAATGCTTTTTAATGATGTTACATGCTTTCAAACATAATAAAATTGATATGCATTTATCAGGTGCACTAAAATATGCATTCTGTAGAATATACGGAGCAAAGAATAGTTATTATTCATTTACAGGGCCACGCAAAAAAATTTCGTTAAAGAACGATATAGGAGTGGAAGGAATTGTTTGCGGCGTATTTTAATTATGTTAAATTTTTTAATGTATAATGAAATTGATATACGTCGTTGAAGTTTACTATAACTAATTTCATGTACAATACGAAGTGCATAGCATTTACAGGGACATACAAAAGATTTCAGATACTATATTGTATCCGAAGTGCTGTATAGTAGCGATGATGGCTGGAAATTCATTTTTAATTATGTTATGTGCTTTTATGTTTCGCTATATTTATGCATAGCATATGGTGTGTATAAATGTTGTAATTCATATACAGGGCTACACAAAATAATTCGTAATGGTTACTGCGTATGATGGCAAATTGCTTAACCCCTTCGGGACGAGCGTCTTTTACAGAATTTTGAATATTTTGTCACTGGTTTTTTAAAACAGAAGTTTTTGCCTCATTGAATCGGGAAAATGCTCGGCTTAAATAAGGTAAAATTTACAATAAAAATTTACTGGTGAGAATAATCACTGATTCTGAGCACCTTACGCTGCACGAATACCGATCGCTCGTCCCCAAGAGGCTAAAGGTTGTTTTTGAATGATGCATTTTACGCGGAACTGCATTTGTTTTACTAAGAAATGTTTGTTAGAACATAGATAAAAGGATATACAGGGTCACGCAAAGAATTGGATACATGGCCGTCTATAAATGATAATTTCTGGAAATGTGATTTCAGTAGTTTTAAGAATGTTTTACTTTGAATTAAACTTTAGCTAAATAGTGGCGTGTAATAAAGGTACTAGGTTAACTACAGGGCTATAGAAATGTATACAAGTATGTTTCGATCTATTAGTATAAATTGCTGAAAGAGAAATTTCAACCTGTTATGCGTTTTCTTGCTAAACTAAATTTTCCCATTATATAGTACATATATAAACTTACAGATCAAATACAGGGCTGTTCAAAAGAATTGGAATACATATTTGGCTATAAACAGTAACTTCAGAAATCAGTTTTTCAAATGTTTCATGCGTTTTCTAAAATATTTGCATAGTTCTCTTTTATACCTTATTTCTCTAAATAATGAAGTTTTGTTAAAGCCTTCTGGAAGTGTTGGAAAGTGTTTCATAATCTATGATTAACGCATAATTACTTGTTTGATTACTGAAACCAATATAATAAAATTTTCATTAATGTGTGCCATTTATTGAGATTTTACAATCGGTGATTAAAGTATATGTTTCTGGATGCTGAATAGTGTGATAAAGTGGATTTTTGTTGCAGACATTGACAAGGGTGATAATAATGTAAAACTTTACGTTTTAAAATGGAATATTAAACAAAATAGAGGTTTGCTGTCCAACGAACACTTTATTCATGATATAAAAAACTGGTGGAACCAGAAAGGAAAAGTAAAGCTCTATCTAAAAAAGTTACAGTAAAAAATTCTCAAATAGTTTCAGTTTAAAATAGTAAGTAGTGCGTAGAAATGTAATGAAATCAGATTATCTGTAAAGCTCATGAAATTACCCAAATTTTTGTTGATAGCTGAAAATGTGGACTGAGGTTTACTGGTGCCTTGAAATTAATCAGGGAAGCAAAGGCATTTTTAACTCATTCTGAATTCAAATCATTCATAACCGGTTTAAAAATTTGGGTTCATAAGAATAGGTTAGAGGTTGACTTGGAAATGAGCGAGAACATGAGAGGTCTCGGGAACATGAGAGATCGTTCAGTACGAAGTATGGACGAAGTTCCCTTCCAGGGGTCACTGATAAGCCTGGAAGATCAAAGTTCAAAGTAAGCCCTAAACCCTAAGCATGTACGATTCAACCATACGCTAACTATTTGTCTGGCTCAAGTCCATTGACATAAGGCTCTCTTTTCACAGTAATTGCATGAAATAAAAATTATTACGCTACATGTGTTATGTCAGAAATGTTAATAACAACAATTCCTCAACAACTTGACTATATTAATGTTATACTTAAAATATTACTTCATGGTTTACATTCTTTTAGCTTTGTGGAGTTTAGCTTGGCTTAATGCGATCATGTCTACAATTCTGGGCCTGAGAGAAATTGTTTTCCACATAACTACACATACTGTTTACTATATCCACTACTCATTTTGAGTGGATAATATGATTTTGAATATAAGGCACCAGTAAAGCTCAGTCCACATTTTCAGCTATCAACAAAAATTTGGGTAATTTCATGAGCTTTACAGATAATCTGATTCCATTACTTTTCTACGCACTACTTACTTTTTTAAACTGAAACTATTTGACAATTTTTTACTGTAACTTTTTTAGATAGAGCTTTACTTTTCCTTTCTGGTTGCACCAGTTTTTTATATCATTTCACATATTTTTCAGATCCTTTCAGGAACTTAATCAACCAACTTCAACTAACCAAAAAACCGCCCCAACTAACCAACCAATGATCCCAATTAACCAGCTCAACCAATTGTCCCAATCAAAAACTAACAGAAACATTGGTTCACCAGTGTATTTCAAGAGCTCTGATGACCCCATACTTATTGCTAAACCCCATATTGAGATATTGACCTATACTTTACTCAGGACTGATCGCCAGACTAGTCCTTAGACTAAGTTTTATACATAGTATGATCTCTTGAATTTTTATGCTGTGTACCTACGCTCCTCTGGTTTAAGGGACTATGCAGTATGCTAGGCCGACCCCTCAAACATACAAAAAGCTAGGGTAAGAAACAGTCATAAGAAACGATTTAAAACTGCGAAAAAACTATAAAAAGGGAAAATTTCTGTTTAGGGGACTTAATGGTAACTTAAAATTAAAAAAAGTCTGAAAACGACTGAATGCAGAAAAATGATCAAAAGTGATTGAAAATATTTTACAATACACCTGTAAATAATATCAGAAATATTACTAATATTGGATACCGTCGATCATTAATACTACAAGGGCTACTTTGGTCCTTGCGGGGTTACTTTGTTCCAGCCCATAAAAAAAGGTTTTATTCTTTGTATTGAACAAACAATACAAGATAATTTGAAGTTTTTGCGCTTGAAAAATATTTTAGACCTTACTATAGGGTAATTGAATAGTTTGGGGGTAATTAAATTTTTTTAGCGGCAACACGAGATGTGTTTGTAAACAGCTGTTTTCGTGTGTAGATTTTAACTCCCCAAACTTTCTATAGTGAGACCATCTGGATAAGAGATATAAATAATGTAAGTGTCAAAATATTACCTTTAGTAACCTGTAACACATGTGTGATCATAGTTTTTCTTTTAACTTTTTATTTTGACAGAAAATGTTTACGTTTTCATAAAGCTAACATGAAAACTAGTTTTTCGGGGCTACTGTGTGCCAGGCCTTTTTCGGCCCGGAAATAGCCCCAGTTACTCAGAAATGCCTTTTATACTATCAAATCTCTTAAAAAATGTATTAAGCAACATTTTTTACAAATGTTGCTTTAGCAAAATCTTACAGTAATTATTTTTGTTCCAGTTGCTGAGGATAACAGGATGAAAACTGTTTCTCGTGTGTTTAATATTAGCATTTGGTTTATTGTGTTTAAATGTTAAAAAAGTACATTTGTTTATCAAGTTTGCGGTGTTAATACATTAACAGATCCTATTGCAATCAATTGCTAATTGGTTTCAATATTCCAACATATGAATTGTATTCATTTTATATGAAAATAAGTGAATGGACCAAAGAAGAACCAGCAGGGGCTACTTTGTTCCAAAACATTAAAAATAATTAAAAAAAAATAGAAAATTCCCTCTTTAAAACCGCACAGTTTGCTTCATTGTTTCCAGTTAATTGATTACAATTCAATTTCAACGTTGAAAAATCATATACAGTATTTTTTAATAATGGAAAGTGAGTGGTACCAGGAAAAAGTGGACCAAAGTAGCACCCGTTCGACGGTATTTATAATAATATTTTGGAGGTCAAACTAAAATATCGCGATAGTGACTAACATATTTACATCTAACTGTAACCATTGATCAAAAGATCAGGAAAATTGGAAAGTTTGTGTCCTTGGTAAAGTATACTTTAATTAAGGAGATAAATTACGTAAACGAGTCTATTGACAATTGACGTATTTGGTACGGATAAGTTATATAACTGAGTCTACAGACAATTGACGCATGTTACCGGGCGTCGTTTAGAGCATAATTAACTTAACCGTAAGCGCACGCACCTGTTTTGTAACGTTAACACACGCGTGGGGTAAATCATCTCATTTTGTCTCCCATTACACTGTAAAAAAAATCCGACCAGTTTTCCTATAGGAATCGTAAAAATAGTTGCCCTTATCGTACCGGAAAATTTTCCGACCCAGCTCGGAATAAAATCCGTAAAAAAAAGGAAATAGTCAACAAAACGGTATTTTACGGATTTTATTCCGATTTTACGGATTTTATTACGAGCTGGGTCGGAAAATTTTCCGTTACGATAAGGGCAACTATTTTTCCGATTCCTACAGGAAAACTGGTCGGATTTTTTTACAGTGTATATTTTTGGCTAAATGCGTTTTAAAAACAAGTCTACCATTCTATATTGTAAAATGCATCAGTACTACTTCTTTCTAGGGAAAAATCAAGTGTTTCATATTTATTTTCCGATTTTACAACAGTTTATTCATTAGAAATTATGCAACGATTTGTTTTACCTCTTAAAACATAAATTATTTTATAAAATTTACAGTAATTACATTTAATACACTTTCATCAACATATGCAGGTAGCTTTTATTTCACTCTTTCAGTAAAATTATATTAGTGCGTGTTATCCCGTAACGAATGAGCACATCGAAATGTAACGTTTGTACACGCGCGGGATTATTTAATCCCAAAAGCCACATTTCTACTTTTCTAGCCAACAAAGTAAAGACATTCCTTCATACAACCTTTCTCTACCTTGGCATTGAAAGGTACAAGGAAGGTCAGAAGTGTTTCATGACGTAATTTTGAAGTTTTTTCGCTTGCATAAACCCATTTCCCGCAGGTAAACACAACGTTTCCCGAAAGCCAGACCGTCCGCATACATGCTACACCATAAAAAGTAAGAGCATATAGAAAAATGAGCTATGCAAAAATGACGAATTTTTTAAGTTTTTTCACTTGCATAACCCCTTCTCCCGCAGGTAAATGCAACGTCTCCCGAAAGCCAGACCGTCCGCATACGTACTACATCATAAAACGGAAGAGCATATAGAAACATGAACCTTGCTAAAATGACGTAATTTTGAATTTTTTTCACCTGCATAACCCCTTCTCCCGCAAGTAAACGCAACGTCTCTCGCCAGCCAGACCGACCGCATACGTACTACACCATAAAACGGAAGAGCATATATAAAAATGAGCCTTGCTAAAATCAAGTGACGAAAACGTTTCTAGCTCTTAGACCAGGGATGGCGGACCTTTTCATGTCCACGTGCCAAATTTCCACAAAAATATACTTTATACGTGATCATGGCGTGCCAACAATAAAATAATTTAATGGATCAAATAATAATGAATCAAAACTACTTAAAATTTTGTTTTTAGTATTAAAAAAATACAGGTAATATTTGATGTTATACTGTAGAAATTTATTTTAAAAATATTATTTCTGTTGTCTCGTCTTAAATGCCAAATAATTTATATCCGCTTCGTACTTAGTTATTTTCGATAGAATGCAAGTTTAATTGCACTCACTTGACAAGACGTTTTTAGTTGAATTTTTCTTTTTCTTTTTTCTTTTTTTTTTTTTATTTTACGAAGAGAATGTCTTGCAGAAAAAAAATTGCAAAATAGCAAGCACCAGAAACTACAACTTTTAGTGTCTGGAATTGAATTCCAAGTTGTTATAATTTTACAATCAGCATTTTTGCTTATTTCACTTTTAATTTTTGTTTAGCGATAATCTTCTAATTCTTAAAATTTTCTGAGCCAATATTGAGCTAGATTCGGATAAATGAAGTTAAATTTCAATTTCTTCAATCTGTGTGGCCATCACAAACAACCGAACTAATCGGATTCAAGTACCACAGACAACATCTATATTAATTAATGCATTTTGTGAAATTCTACTTTATTTTGATGTAAAACTTAAATCTATGCCGTGCCAAAAATAAGCTGCAGCGTGCCACTTATGGCACGCGTGCCATAGGTTCGCCGTCCCTGCCTTAGAAAATTACTTTCGGTCCAACAAAATTATTTTTTTTAAACTCGCGAAATTGAATTTCATTTGGCGTTATAATGACGTAATTATAGTAAAATGTTTCAGCTTTTAAAATTAAAATGCATGTTTTCTTTGGCGCGTGCAATAGGAGTATACGATTTCCTTGACAATGCATTAAATCTAACCAAGGCTTTAATAGTCTGTGAGCTAAAAAGACAAATGTTTCTTAATCTTTGAAAATAACCACATACGAAAATATACAATGTTTTTTTCCGAGTTACCCATGATTCTGAAAAGTGTTCTTTACCTTTAGAAACCTCAGAAACGAATTTAATTTCGATTTGGAAATGAGCATTTATAGAAATAAACTTATTTTTTTTTCTACCACAAGTTGCTTTTTAAGCGTCCTGAGAACCTTCTTCCGGAAACGTTTACGTGTAGTTTTGATAGTCTATCAATCAGTTTTCTCAATCAGAAATGCTGAAAGTTTTAAGTAAACACTTTGCTGTTCAAGAAACATGTTATAGAGATTCGTGGCGAACATTAACATTAACAATTATATTATTTTGTTACCCTCATATGTATAAATTCAATCACGCACTTGAATATATTTAGTTAGGAATTGATGGCATTCTAAAAATCTGTATTCCGATTTGACAAAATTCATTAATACATTATAAAAATGACAAATCTGACAATTTCCGAAAATCAGTTGCAGCAAAAGAAACGTTGTTTTTATAATGTCTTCTTTAAATCTGAAGCTTATATCGGTTTTTCAGATTTATAAAGTGAATATCTAAATCATGGTTACTCGGAAGAGGTTATTCTATATTTTCGTAAGTGGTTATGGTTATATTATAATAATCGCAGGAACATTTTTCTTTCTTTACGGTGCATGTTTAAACATTAATTTCAAGTATCTATACTTACCGAACCGTGGTAGAATCATTTAAAAAGTCCAGAAGTAATATTAGTCAGAAAAATTAGTCGTCGTTTCCAGGTCTCAAATAGTAATTCCTCTTTTTCAAGGTGATGTTGAAATCAACAAAAGGATATGCATCCTCGCAACAAGGATAGACTGTAGATTCTCTGTCGGAAACCACTTTAACCAACTTCCATTCATAGTTGTAATCCTGGAAATTAGTTAAGTCAACCTAAGAAAGAAAACATACATTGAACAATTTGTATGTAAAAATATAGTTTTGAAACAAAATCATACGCTTACGTAGTATCCGTGCCAGTAAGATAAATCGCCAAAACTGGTTGTCAATTGCCAGTCGCCTTCAAAAGAATAATGTAATATACAATTACTAAATGCATAATATCGTTAAGACGTGGCCTACGTAACAAAGAACGACTGGCTCATTTCACCGAAAAGCGGAGGAATTACGTAGCAAAAACTATGCCCAAAATTCTCAAAGGATCCGCTGAGCCAAAGAACTTTATATGTATTAAAAACTTCATCCAAAGAACTTCCATATGCAATATCCATTTATACTCTGCCCAGATAGCAGATTGGTCAGAGACAGGCTTCAAGTTTGGTGCAGGGTTCAGCTAGTGGCCAGATATGATTAGTCAGATTGGGACAAGGTAGCAACGCCCTCTAGAGATTCACTTCACACATTAGAGGCAAATTAGAGGCTTTTTATTACATATGCCACGATATATATATATATACATATACTTATATATGGACGATTCTCCAATAAGTGGGTAATTTCATTGTATGATTTGGTAAAAGATAAAAGTTAAATTTTAAACAATTTTTTTTTAAGAAATAGATTAGAGAGTAATGTACAATATTCCGGCATAAACATTAAACAGATTTTTCTTTAACCTGCTTATCTCAAGTCCATCCATTTGTATAATTTAGTGCATTCGATTCGAACCAAATCAAGGTTGAGTATAGTTTCAATGCGTAGTGAGCTGATGCAGTTTTATTGAAAGAAGACTAAGGTTGCAAAGAATGTAGTGACAAAATTAAGAAAATTACTTCTGTGCTCATAGTAAGTTCCCCAATAGCAAGAGATATCGGTTAAATTTCGGCCTAAGGCTCTGTACAAACACTTGTTTTGCCCTCCTTCTACATTTTTCTTAGAAATAATTTTTTCTGGCCCCTTCTGCAGTTTATTCACAAAAGGATGAGGGGAATCAACAACGGGTCAGGAGATAAGGAGCTCAACTGTACTTGATCACTCTACCAGGGAGCCAACCAAATAATGGCAAAGGCCCTGAATCCCTGGCAGAAAAACGCCCTCCACCATCAACTCAGCCCCAGTCGCCGAAACAGACCCGGAATACGCGACAATTAATGAAACTAAGAAGTCACAAAAGAATGCACACTCTGCCTAGCAAATAAAATATAAAAATTAAAGTCATGTACAAGTTTTTAACATATGACTGTAACCATAGTTACTATAAAATAAAAAAATAAAGCTAAAACTAAAACTAAGACTGAATGAAACTGAAAAGAGCTCAACTGTACTGGACGGAAAGGTTTTTGCAGGACACCAGTCCCTTTCATTTTAAAGTCATTACAAATCAAAAACACCGCGTGACCACAAGAAAAAGCGCCGATACTGATAACGGTTCGAAGGACGGTCTATTCGCACTTTAATATCAGAATCGTCGGTAAATGAACATTAGTCGAATGGAGAGCTTCACACAATATCGTCTGAACAAAATCTACCAATTTACCTAGCTAATGTCAAAGGAAAACATTGGCAGGAAATTGTATTATTATTATAAGTCAATTAATCGGCAAAGTATTCGTATGTATGTAATCGACCCGTAATGGGAAAGTAATCAGAATTGGGTCCTTTTACTTGGGTGTTATTGCTTGTTTCCGCAGTAAAGATCCCCCCCCCCCCTGCAGTGATGATAAGGGGTGTGTGTCAGGTGAATAAGACTGCCCAATTCCCTGCAATATCTTATCTCACTGCCGTTCGAAATGTTTTTTCACGTATTAAAAACATCATTTGTAAATGCACAGTCGAAGGAATGAAGGAAGAAAAAACACTTTCCAAGAAATATTGATTGGTGAGAATAAACTATTATTCGCAAATCAGTAAACTTAAATCTTTAAATAAATTACAGATAACAGGACAATTAGTGTAAATGTAAACTAATAATTTAAAAGCGTTTGTTTGTTTGTTTCTTTTTTAATAATTACGTACAGACAATCATATGAAATTTAGATTATATCATGATAATATCGGAAATTTAGACTATTACAGCAACAAACAATTTGTTCTAAATGTATTTTCTTAATTATGAATTAGAAATTTCTGATTTAAAAATTTATTTATTTGGAAATTATTCAGATAATGATATTGTATAAATTATATTATAAAAAAATAGATCATCTTTTTTCCCCAGATCGTGATAAATTTAAATTTATACCTTTTAAAAGTAAAGAAAAATGACTGAACAATTTATTTTATTAAAATAATTATTTAGAAATTGAAAAAAAGAAAAAACGATAGTTTGTTTCCTACATAACTAAAATATAATGACACGCTTTAAATGATAGAATTTCCACAGCTAGGACGCAATGTTAAATGAAAATATTTTACATTGTAAGATCCAAATATTGTATAACTGAAATGTATGAAAGTTTGTTTTAATTCAAATAGTAAATATTGTTAAATGGAAATATTTTCCGCTATAAAATACAAATATGTTTTCATATCGAGGATGTAATTAGTAATTAAAAGGTAAGAAATTATGTTTAATTTAAATTATAAATATTGCTGTTAAATGATCTTGCAATGAGAATTACAATTAATTATTCTTTGTAAAATGCAAAAATATTTGTAGATTAATAGTAGGCAAGAATATAATTTTTAAATTAAATATAATTTTATTTGCATCTTACAATAGAAAATTAATTGTAATTCAAATTGTAATTTTCATCGTAAAATTAATTAACTGCATTATTTTGACTTTAAACAAAACAATATATCTTAAATTTCAATTAGTTACACCCCGATATAAAAATAATTGTGCATATTATAGTGAAGATTATTCCCATTTAGCAATATTTATTTTTTGAATTAAAATGAACCTTTTTTTTAATTTAAAAAACTATTTTTACATCATGTAAATTCTTCTATTCGATTTCATTAACAAATCGGCAAAATATCATATGATGTTGAAATGCACTCGGTAAAAGATTACCAAGTGACCAAATTATCGAAAATTAATACGCAAAGGCTTCAAAATTAATTCCATTGTAATTGGGATTGAAGTTCGAAAGGATATTCGCCGGGCGGACAAGGTGTCATACCTGCCGACCCCAGAGAATGAGATTGGCAGGACAAAAAGTAGTCGAGTAAGGACTTTCGGCGGAAGTTCGGCCAAGGATTATTTGTCGTTTGGTTTAATTTTAGTAAGACTACAACATGATATTTTGGACTAAACAAAAATATATTACATCATGACAATATCATAAATAAATAAAAAATAATAATAAGGAAAATATAAGTACGGGACTGTAGTGACAGGTAATAAACATGTTCTTATCTTTCTATCTAATTCGCAGCTTGTAACCGCAATTGAAGTCTTGATAATTAAACCATGTGACTTTCTCAGAAATGAAGATTGCTGCTTCTACTAAATGTAACAGTCCTCCAAATTTTTTTTCTCACCTCTTGATGGTGACATAAGAATAAATATAAAACTATTTAAAATTTACAATAAATTTTTTTTCTTTAATACTTTAGAATGTAAGTTTTTATTTTGTACAATAAAATTTCTGAAAATAGTTTGTCTTTATACTGAAATGTGTTCCAGAAGATCAGCGCATGAAGTGGGACAAGGAACAAAAACTAAATTTGAATATTTAAAATATTATTAGAGTAAAATTTACATTTATTTTATTGAAAATTCTTTTCGAAATTGTAGAAAGGCATTATAGAATACATTTTATGATAAAGAAAATTATATAAATGATAAAATGTACCATTATAACAAAGGGCTTGAAAAAGCCTGTTTTTTTTTTTTTTTTTTTTTTTTTTTTAATCCCAGCCCGCTGGGCTACTAGTCAAAAATCAGGGTATTTTCGGGTTTTATTCAGTTTTTTTTTTTTTAATAGAACTCTTTAAACTTCTAATTTTCATATCCATAATACCTAAATGCTCCATTTATCAGTGAAATCTGGGTATAGTCTAGCATTAAGTAAGTGTGAATTAACAAAAAAATATATAAAAATAGAAAAAAATCAAGTTAACTTAAAAGGTACATTTATAAATGTAAATAAGTGCGAGTATTAAGTCAAAATTACGTCCATTTCTAATCATATCATAATATTAAAATGTTTTAACTTTTAATGTGTTTTTATAACGTCTTTTAAGCAAATAAATATTTTAATATTATGATAGGTACATTTATATATCATGGGACTAGTCTGCTGCACTAAGGATATATTAAGCCTTAGTGCAACAACTGGATTTCAACTGGATTTCTTCATATAATTCTTACATTAAGCTAAACATGCTAATTTTACATAGTTTCTTTCATTTATTTCAAACCAAAAATCAGTTGAAAGGCAACAACAATATTTATTCCATTTTTTCAATATTTAGTACTGTATTTTCAATTCCATGTTGCTCTTGTTATAAGGATCTGTTTAATAGAATTTTATAATGGTTTATACATCGTTTTTAATTTGAATAAATTCCTTTATTTATACATTCACATTAGTTGTTGATAATTTGTATTGGTTTATAACAGTTTTATATATACAGTAGACTCCCTCAAATCCGCACAGCTTGGGACCAGAGGTTGTGCGGATTTCTGGTCATTGCTTTGTTTACATTTTTTAAACAATAATTTGAATGTAATAATGCAATCAAAATTATAACGAATGCTTGCAATATAATAAAATATTAAAATAAGTAAAGTAATAAAGTAAAATGATAAAAAGCAAGATAATTAAAAAAATTATCAAATTATTAAAAACAAAAGTCAAATAAATAATTAATATAAATAATTAAATATACATAATAAAGATGAGATACATTTGCCTTTAATTATTCAATGAATCTTTCCTCATAAAGGTACACTATTTATTAATTCACATAAAAATCATAAAGTAAGGAAGTTTTATTTTAGGTTTAGCCAGCCTTAATAACCAAGAAAGCTTGATTAATATTTTGTAAAAAGATTGTGATTACCAGATATATCAGCAATATCTTGATATTTTTCAGAAATAAATTTATGCTTTCTTTATGAAAAAACACAAGTTCAGTCATATTATCGAGAATTACACATTAAAATACACATGGAAGGATATAAAACTAAAAAATTGTGTAATTTTGCCCCTAAATCTGAACTAAAAGTTTCATTGTTTACATCTGCAATGATGCGCGGATTTTAGGCGTATGCAGATTTTGGGGGAGTCTACTGTATATATACATATTTACTTATTTTACTATTATTATTATTTTTTTATGTTATTCATAATAATATTTTTGAAATTTTTATCAAAATTTGCTACTTGTATATTGCAATAGTATTTAATGTTAAATTAGATTATCCTAGAAGTCAATGTCAGTTATATAATATCTGTAAATTTATATTGCAAATGGCTATACACTTTTACTAGCTTTGCTGCTTTATCAACTCCTAAATAATTACGTAATTTGCTCTAAATCAGACCAAATGTAGAAAAGAAGTATCACTGAAGCACAGGTAGCTGGTGATGAATGTAAAATGTAAACAAAAGAAAAACTGACAAAATCCACGAAGAAACTTATCTTTTTCACGCTTTCTTGCAATAATCTGCCACCATTTTTGTGTTGAAAACTCCTGTGTAATTTTTTCCTTGAACATTGAAGTAGGATAATAAATGGGATTATTAACCTTAAAAAGCTATAACACCTGGAAAGTAATCAGGATTGTGTTCAAGTGCCATCTTTATGCATGCATTAAGATTTAAGTTTTTATGCATTTAAATTGGCATTTTTATTTATTTATTTATTTATTGAAAATTTGTTAAACATAAGCTTCAGATGAAAGTAATTGTTAAAATGTTTAATTTCATATTTTGGTTTTCCCCTTAACTCTTTTTTTTTTTTCATTTTCATACGTTAGATTAAATAATGTTACAGATGTGAAAACACGCGAAAATTTGAGAAAATCCACAATGGGTTTTTCCTCGGTTTTTCCAAGTAGGCCGGCCCCGAACATAAGCTTCAGGTGAAAGTAATTGTTAAAATGTTTAATTTCATATTTTTGTTTTCCCCTTAATTTTTTATTTTCTATTTTTTTGCATTCTCATACCTTAGATTAAGTAATGATACAGATTATGAAAACACGAGAAAATTTGAGAAAAAACCACAATGGGTTTTTTCCTGGTATTTTTCAAGTGGACCAGCCCGAAAAATGCCATGCGGGTTTTTTCGGGCAGGCCCACTTGGGTAAACCTTGTTATAACCCCAAGGGATACAAATTACACATTTAGTTGAGAATCGCCGATATATATATGATAAATTATATAATTACTAGAAAGGTAGCCCGTCAAAAACGACGGAAAATTAGATATAAAGATATATACAACTCATGTGCAAGAATATGAGTTTTTCTCGCTTGTTCCGCAGTGATAGATGAAAAAAGTCCTTCCGGCCAGTGCCGGGAGGAAGAGGTAGCTTTCATAATCCTTATTTAAAAAAAGCCAACTTATATCATGCAAACACACGAAGCTCAATTTAGTGGAAACCGAATATAGGAGATTCAATACTAATTTTTATCAATATAATGAATGAGAATTTCGCGAAATTAGTCAGCTTTATCCAAGCTGCTTTTCTTTAAAGTAACTTATATTTGGCTGCCAAATTCGGCAATTTCTTAAAGTGCCTGTCATTTTAAGACAAAATGGTGGATGAGGCTAAGCAGTGAACTTGGTCGAGACCTTAGTAATTGCTGCGCACATGCTCACTCACATCGGAATCGGTTAATATATAGGAGTGCTGTCGCATGCAAAAAATCAGATTTTTCAAAATGTCATCCACAATAGAAATTGAAACTGCTATATCTGAGCTATTTTTTAAGGTAAAGACAAACAAAAAATGCTCCTGAATCCTTATATCAAGATCAAATACTTAAGAAAGAAACCTTTTTCATTTTCTAATTTTTTGCACCTCACTTTAAATATATATATATTTTTTAATTTAATGGCCGCCATTTTGAAACAAGATGGCTGATGAATCTGGCCAGCGAACTTGTTCGAGGTGTTGATGTATACTATCCACATGCCTTCTTGCATCGAAATAGGCGAATACGTGTGTTATCGCGTGACAAGTACAAGATCGTTTCAAAATGTTAGCCATGCTAGAAATTCAAAGTGCTATAAATCAACCATTTTTTAAGATATCAACAAAAGAACAAATTTTCAGAAACAAAAACTGCTCCGGAATCTTTGTATCAAGGCCAAACACATAAAAAAAATCTTTTTCATTTTCCAATTTTTTAATACCTCATTTTGAATTTTAAATTTAATTTTTTTTTAAATGGCAACCCTTTTGAAACAAGATGGCGAATGAAGCTGGCTAACGAACTCGGTCGAGACATTGGTGTGTACTATGTACAGACCAAGTTACATCCAAATAGGTTCATAAATACGCCTGTTATCGCGTGACAAAAATCAGGTCGCTTTAAAATGTCAGCCACAAGAGAAATTCAAAATGCTATTACTCAGCCATTTTTTTTTAGATATAGACGAAAGAAAAACTGTTCCGGAATCTTTGTATTAAGTTCAAACACATGCAAAAAAAAATCTTTTTCATTTTCCAATTTTTTGGTATCTCATTTAAATTTTTTTATTTTTTAATTTTTTAAATGGCACCCATTTTGAAACAAGATGGCGGATGAAGCTGGCCAACGAACTCGGTCGAGATATTTGCATGTACTATGTACACACCAAGGTACATCCAAGTCGGTTCATAAATACGCCTGTTATTACGTGAGAAAAATCAGGACGTTTCAAAATGTCAGCCACGATAGAAATTCAAAATGCTATAACTCAGCCATTTCTTAAGATATAGACGAAACAAAAACTGCTCCCGAATCTTTTTATCAAGGTCAAACACATAAGAAGAAAATACTTTTTCAATTTTCAATTTTTGGTACCACATTTCAAATTTAAATTTTTCTTAAAAATTTAAATGGCCACCATTTTTAAACAAGATGGCGGGTGAAGCTGGCCAACGAACCCGGTCGAGACATTGGTATGTACTATGTATAAACGAAGTTACATTCAAATCGGTTCATAAATACGCCTTTTATCGCGTGACAAAATTCAGGACGTTTCAAAATGTCAGCCACGCTAGAAATTCAAAATGCTATAACTCAGCCATTTTTTAAGATATAGACGAAACAAAAACTGCTCCGAAATCTTTGTATAAAGGTCAAATACATAAGAAAAAAATATTTTTCCATTTTCAATTTTTTGGTACCACATTTCAAATTTTAAAGTTTTAAAAAAATTTAAAATGGTCGCCATTTTGAAACAAAATGGCGGATGAAGCTGGCCAACGAACTCGGTCGAGAGATTGGTATGTACTATGTACACACCGAATTACATCCAAATCGGTTCATAAATACGCCTTTTATAGCGTGACAAAATTCAGGACGTTTCAAAATGTCAGCCACGCTAGAAATTCAAAATGCTATAACTCAGCCATTTTTTAAGATATAGACGAAACAAAAACTGCTCCGGAATCTTTGTATAAAGGTCAAATACATAAGAGAAAAATATGTTTCCATTTTTAATTTTTTGGTACCACATTTCAAGTTTTAAATTTTTTAAAAAATTTTAAATGGCCGCCATTTTGAAACAAAACGGCGGATGAAGCTGGCCAACGAACTCGGTCGAGACATTGGTATGTACTATGTACACACCGAATTACATCGAAATCGGTTCATAATTACGGGAGTTACAGTGTGACATAGGTCAGATATATATATATATATATATATATATATATATATATATATATATATATATATATATATATATATATATATATATATATGTATATATATATATATCAATTTTGAACGGAGGGTGGTTTCAGGGTCTGGGGGTCATGATCGATGAAAATATACCAAAATTTTTTGAAATCGCTTTCCTCCGAACGGCTGCAATAGGTAGCTTTTTTGTAAAGAAAGCTACCTAATAACACATTTTAAAAACGAAACACATTTATGAAAAACTATGTACAGTAGAAGACCAGTAATCTGCACAGTTTGGTTCCAAGTGTTGTGCGGATTTGAGGCTTTTTGTGGTCATGTCTATTCAATCTTTGTTTACACTTTTTTAAAATTCATATATTAGACAATTTAGATGGTTAATTCTTAAAAATAAATAAATTACACACTAGAAGTAAGGTAAAAACTATTTAACTATCGTATACGATTTAATGAAATGATATTATACGGTACTATACGCGTGTGTATCACGATCTTGGTTACGACGTTGGCGAACACTGTAAAAAAAAAGACATTTTTACAGTACAAAGTACTGTTCATCTCGCGCACAAACTCGATTACAGTGCATGTGCTGTATCTTTCTTTGGTTTCCTGACTATATTAACATGGAAAATACAGTAGTTGCGTAAAATTAACCGCACAATGTGCTGTTAATTTTACACAACTACTGTATTGTCCATGTTAATATAGTCAGGAAACCAAAGAAAGATACAGCACATTCACCGTGATCGAGTTTGTTCTGGCAAATCTACAGTGAACTTGGCTGCAACTTTTCATAATCATAATTGTATGGGCCGCTATAACAAAGAAGTAACCAGTTTTTAATAAAATGTCTGATATAAAGTATTTTTCAAAAACTTGTGTAAAATAGCTGATGTTATGTCAGTCTTAGGAATAATATTTGTAAAACTGAAGAGTTTCCATGTATATATGGAATTTAGAAAAGCTTCTTCAAAAGAAAAGCCCTGAAATGACATTGCAATTCCACTAACTTCAAAATTTAATCGGGCCCTGATGTTGTTTACAGAAATCTAATAAATACAGCAATTTTGGATATTGCAACGGAATTAAATAGTTAAACTTATATAACTTAAATCCGCTGTTACTTCAATGTTATTTTTTAGTATTAAGAAAGAAAATTATTTAAGTTTTTCAAATCATGTAAATATATAAACAGCTATGAAAATAAACCTCATGAATTTTTATTTTTGTTTATACATGTATTTATTATTATGCAATTATTTATTTAAGTACTTTTCTACTATAGGGCACTTTGCACTTTTAAAGACAGCTTGGCGCAATTCGGGCATCAGAAAGTGAGATATGTTCCCAAAATATATAAACAGCTATGAAAACAAATCTAATGAACTTTTATTTTTGTTTATATCTGTATTTATATGCATAAAAATCATTTTTAAATATATATAATATTTTTTTTTATATACAAATTACGGCACAGATGTCATATATGCACCGAGATACCTAACTGATACCAAATTGGTGTTATTTTGCCTGATATGGTAACCCGGCTATTGTTTTTTATTTATTAATAAATTGTTCATTTACTTTTATTTTCTTTTTTGAATTATATAAACCGTTTTATTCTACATTTATTAATTAAACTTTTATTTATTTATTGTTATTTCCTTTTCAAAATAATAGCAAATAATTCAAAAATTACATGTAATTGGCATTTGAAAGAGAGATTTTTGCCAAATTGGCGTAATAAAAAGTCACGCCAAACCCGATGCGTATATGACATCTGTGCAAAAATTACTTCTTTTTCTTTATAAAAGTGGATAAATAGCTTTTTTTATATTAAATAAATTGTATATACATGGAAAAAATTGCATGTGAGCATAAAACAGTAAATATGTTGTCAGAAAATACGTTGCCAATTTTCTTTCTCGCCAAGAAACTTTTCTCCGAAGTACTGTATTTAAGCGATAATTGCTGGAAATGCATTTTTAATTATGATATGCGCTTTTATGTTTCACTATATTTATGCATACTATACTGTGTGTATAAATGCTATAGCTCATATACAGGGCTACACAAAAGAATTCGTAAGGGTTACTGAGTATGAGAGTAAATTGCTTAAAGGTGGTTTTTAAAGGAGTTATGTATTTTTACTCTGAACTGAATTTAGTTTACTAAGAAATATTGGTAGAATATAGATAAAATGATTTACAGGGTCACGCAGAGAATTGGATACATAACTGTCTATGGATGATAATATGTGGAAATGTGATTTCATTAGTTTTAAGAGTGTTTTAGTTTAAATTAAATTTTAGCTAAATAGTGGCGTGTAATAACGGTACTATTGGCTATGGATGGTAACTGCTGAAATCAAATTTTTAAAAATTTTATGCGTTTTCTAAAATGTTTACTTGGTTATCTTATTTACCTTATTTCCCTAAATAACGAAGTTTTGCTAAAGCATTCAGGAAGTGTTGGAAAGTGTTTTATAATCTATACTTAACGGATTATTTTTCTATCTTGTTTTTCTCTTATTTTGCATTTATTTTATTCTTAATTTTTTAGTCTTATACTGATTTATAGAAACTTTAATATTTAATGTTTAAACTTTTCGTCCCCCGCCCTCACCTTGCATATAGTACAAACTATAGCGCAGATAGCGCGAAATAATAGACAATTTGGTACTTTTCCACTATAAAGGCTTTGGCGTTTTTTTAAAAAGCTTGGTGTAATTCGGGCATCAGAAATGTAAGATTTGTTGTCAAATCATATAAATAGCTATGAAAACCAACATGATGAGCTTTTTTGTCTGTTTATAAATGCATTTTATATGTACATTATTGATATTTTTTATGTACAAATTACTTCTGTTTCTGTATAAAATTAGGTAAATTGTCTTTTTTGTGTTAAGTAAATCGTACAAATATCGAAAAAAGAAATGCGTGTGAAAATGAAACATTGGATAGGTTTCCGGAAAGTATGTTGCCAAATTTCCTTCTTCGCCAAGGCACCTATACTGGAAAAGTACCTAAAGCACATTAAAAAAGCACGCTGCTTAGACAGTACAGCGGACAGTACTCCTATTGGCGGTTATTTTATTAGTAGCATTGGGATGAAGACGTAAAGGCATATATTTTCGTATATCACGCTTAAAATTCTCACCCATAGATTAAAAAAAAAATCTTAAAAGTGAGGAGTTTAAACTAAATTGCGGTGACTTCCTTTATGAAAGATTAATGGTTTTAAATGGGAATTTCACCAAATTAGCCTGCTATCGCCAAGTTGGATTCCTATATGACAACTTATTTTTGTCGTCAAAATTTGGCGATATTTCGCAAAGTTGGCCAACATTTGGCGCTACTGTGGTAACCCTGCAACCCCTTTCAATGAGACGGTCGTACCGGAATTGTGACGGACACACAGAGACTTGGATTTTATATAAATAGACTAGGGGGGTCTGGCCCCTGCAAGCTACGCTCGCCAACCCCCGTTCAGACACCGCAGAATCTAAAAACACGCTAATCTGATGGGTTTTAAAAATATTAGAGAAGATTGAATTATACTGAAAAACGCTGTGCAGATCTCCCTGTAAACGGGTTTCCATTCAATTCCCTTTGATTGCAAAAATTAAGGGCGAATCAGTTGCTGTTAAGACATCCAATGGTTGTTTTCATTTTTGATTAAAGAGGATCAGTTAAACATTTGAAAAGAAGCTAAAATAAAATAAATTAAATATACAGAGTCTTTGTCTACCGGTTTTTTAAAACAATCTCTATAACAATAGCCTAAGTCATGCGACTATCATCAACAGTTTCAGGCGGACCACTTCGCTTTTTATACTCTAGGTGCCATTTTGGTTCTTTAATGTTAGCCAGGCACAGGTGATAAGTCGCCAAATATTATTCTATCGCCATCATTTCATCTATATTATAATAGTTCAAGTCATCAACTGCCATAAACAAATACGGTCTGATCCCTTCGCCGTTCCTATGAAAGTTTGGCACAGATGTCATATACGTTCCATATTGGCGCGATTTTTTAACGACGCTAATTTGGGGAACGCATCAACAGCATAAACAACAACATCCCGCTTACCATATCAAGCAAAATAACGATACTCTGGCGACAGTTAAGTGCCCGTTCCGTATATGACATTGGCGTCAGAAAAAATCGCGCCAATATGGGACAGTAAGTTTTCCATTTTGATTAAAAAATCAATTTTTTTTTCAAATAAAACTACATAAAATTTGCCATGGTTGCAAAGAATTCTTGGTACTGTTATGCTAGCCGGATGCAAATCTCGCCAATAGTTTTTTTTTTCAACTCGTCAGTTAGCATTTTTTTTTCGAGTTGTAATATTTGGCGAGATGCCATATACGCACAGCAGGTTTGGCGTGATTTTTTTTTTTTTTTTTTTACGAAAATTTGGCGAAAACCTCATTTTCAAATACCAGTTACATATGCATTTTTGGTATTACGTAGTTATCCCGTCGACCAAAAATCTATCGCCAAACTATAAGATTACATGCCAATAATGGTTGATCGTAAATGTCACATTCACTTGACTTTAAGCAAGTTACACGTGTTTACGTCATCAAGTGATTTTTATTTCGTATTTTTATTTGTATATTTATTAATGTTATACTAATTTATTTGTTCTTTCGTTATTTAAAATAAAAATTATGTCAATTTGTATAATTTGGCGAGTGTTTTGGCGATTTATATAATTTGGCGAAATTGGTCGACGGAATAACTAAGTAGCACCGTATTTTTTAATTATTTTCTATTATTTTCTAAAGGAAATATAAAAAAATGATTAATAATTATAGAACAAAATAATTTATATAATTTATAAAAAGAAATAAAAGTAAATAAACATTTATTATCAAATAAACGACAATAGCCTGGTTACCATGTCAACCTCTTCTGAAATATGAAAAAAATATATCAGTTTGATTAAAATTTGAGTTGCCATCATTAGAAAAATGTTTATAAAATTAGAAAAAAATTAATATTTCGAAAACTAATTCGAATTAAAAAAATTTAATACCAGTTTTGAGATCTGCGGATCAAAGCTGATTTTTGGTGTTAATTTCATCGCAAAGTATTCCATATTTTAGGAGAAATCGCTTGAAACATAATCAGTTGTTTAATCAGTCGATTCATATATCCGTTTTATAAATTCGTTTCATATATCCGTTTCATAAATTCGTTTCAATAGGATTATATATATATATAGGGCAGATATATAAATGCATGCTGAAATTGTCTTTAATATTGCAACTATATAACATTAACTATGCAGGTACAATATAGGAAGAAATAAAATGGCCACTGTGCAGGACTATAACACTCAGTCAAATCGTCTTATAATTACGAGGGCGGCACGAAAAATATCAGATCTATCTATTTATCTGTCTATGTATCTATATAAATCAATACTTGAACGGAGGGTGGTTTAGGGGTCTGGATGTTGGGGATCATGATCGCTGAAAATATACCCAATTGTTTTGGTATTGCGTTATTCTGGACAGCTTCAAAAGGTATCTTCTTTCTTTTTGTAATGAAAGCTACCTAAGAGAACTTAATTTTCGCTTTTGCTCTGTAAAAATGTCACTTGAAACTTGAAACTGGGTTGAAACTAGAAAAAATAGTTATTAATTTAAGTAAAATGGTCTTTCTCCCACTCTTTGCACTATTCTATTAATGTCACCTCCCCTCTATGTTTGAAAAATGAAATTTCAGCATCATGATGCTTTGAACGAAATTTTCTATTTATGTAAACTATGACACTTTAAAATTTATTTATTTTATTTAGATGAAAGATAAAATAAATTAATCATCCTTTTATTTACATTCATCTTTTAAATAAAATAACGATTTACATAAAATCTTCAAGTTCTTCAATTTGAATAACAAGAAGACTATCGACATTTTTACCAACTTTTCTGCATGAATATATATCATTCCGGAAACTAACTTTAAGGCACAATTAGTTAATTTTTGTAGAACTAAATGCAAAAATACTTTTAATATCACCGCTAAAATTGAAAGGTGCCCATGGCCTTTAGAAACAGCTTTGTCGTTCCTCTTCAGGCTCAAAGAAGTCGTGCTATCACCTGATGAACAAGACTGAGAACTGCTTTCAGTCTCACTCCTGCTTTCTGAATGGTAGCACGTCTCATTTGCGTTTATCGAAGAAAGACAAATTTCTTTCGAAAGGTTTTGCGCATCACAGAAATTTATGATGTTATAAAGAAGTTTTTTTTGCCGTTCATTGTATGTCACACCAGTTTGTTCCAAATTTGTGTAATTTTTTAATGCAAGGGAAAATTATAATGCTATAAAATTTATTAAAAAAATTATGCAAGTTCCCAATATCGATCGACGAATGCTTAATTTTATGAATTTGCTGAATACAATTGCAGTTTGCTGTTTTTTGTTGTTGAAAATTTCAAAGTTGGCATCTATTCTCATGCGTAAATTTAGCAAATGTGAAGATTAATTTTCAATGCAACATCTCTAAAATTACCTTGTCAGTGTCAAGCTGTAGATCTAACATTTTTTCACTTGACGTCCATGACCCCATACGGACATTACACTCAATAAATGGTTTTTCGGATGTAATATAATTTCGGTAAGGCATCGGGCATCGGCTGCTGATTGTAAATGGCGGAACCCACATTACTGTTCCACTGTTGTACAGCAGGATTTCAGTTTGAGCTATTGGAAACAACGTGTCCATTGGCGATCTAAAAATGAAATAAGTTGTTAATGTTAGCATGATTTCATTCTTAAATGGCATAATTAATATACAGTGTTGTCTAAAACTACAAGAATTAAAAAAAATATCTTAGGATTTTTTCCAATTCATATAGAAAGTGGCATGTTTCTTATGGCGCAAATATGCATCAAAGACCTTCTGAATAAATAGATGGCCACATTGTAAAAAAAAAAAAAAAAAGAATGTTTCTTAATCTACGAAAATATAATATAACCATGAATGAGAATATACAAACCTCGGCCGAGTTACACACGACACCGAAAAGAATGCCTTATCTTTAGACATCTCATAAACCAATATATTTTTGAGATTTAAAGAATCATGTATAAAATTAAGAGTTTCTTTTGTTGCCATTAAGTTTCGGAAATGATTCTGAGTAGTTTTTATAGTATAACCATCAATTTTCTCAAACCGGAATACCATTTTTAACCCTCCGTCGGTCGCAATAGGCCTGACAGGGACAACATAATTGTTTCCGTTCTCCTCTCCGACACTAGAGCACACAGTATTTCGTCCTTCCAGATACTATAGTCTTTTTTAGCAGTATTTATAACCCACCTAACCAATTTCACCGCCATTCGCTCGGAGTAGAGATCTAACCCTAGTGGTCTCTCAGCCAATTGCGACCAAACTCGTCCGTTTTTTGAAGGTTCTTATTTTGTATTATTTATCATCACAATTGTTTATTTTGATCATTTCATGAATGAAAATTATAAAAGTTGTGGATATTTTGCGGAAATATGTAGGTTTGAATTAATTTTCGTGTTCAATAATGGGATTGTTTTGGTTTCCTACATCCCCCGTGAAAAGATAAACGTCATTCTTTATTTTTTCTTCATGACAACGCAACCTAAGTGATTACTTTCTATAACACAAACAAAAGTGGGCTTGATTCTGCATATAAAATGTGCACTACATACAACGTAAGCCGAAACATCAAGCGTTGGCCGATGGTCATTTTCTTTACAATGCTCAATGTGGGTGGCATCAACACTCAAATCACCTTGACAATATACTCGAACCACTGCGCAGAAGAGTATACCTGGAACGGTTGAACTGATAATTGGAAAACTACCTCGAAGAAGTTTGGAGATAACAGGAATTCCAAGCAGCCTGCAAGTCCACTTAAAAGTATATCGTCCCCATCGATGACCGGGAGAAATCATCTCCCTTCCCCCCTATCCAAATGATGTAGATGCATCACCCGTACTGCAGAAACATTCCACAGACGGATGTTGGACTAGACATGCTATAAATATCATCATATGATCTGCCTGTCCCAAATCAAGATCTGCCAAAGCCAACGGGGTCAACGCACCTCCACTGTTCAACATTTTGACAGTGAATCCGACTTAAAAATATACTGTACTCTGTATATTTACTGTAAAGTCTGACTGTATTCTACCTGTATTTTCAATTTTGTTCATAATTGTAATTTTTTTGTTTGTTTTTGTGAAGAAAACAGAAAACAGTTTGGTGCTGGGTTTGAAATTTCAGTCTTTTGCGTATTACTTACTTTTAGTGTAAAAACAGGATTTTTTTCATTCAAATTTGAAATATTCTCTCTTTGCACATCCTAATGAATGTCACTGACCACTTTAACCCTTTATCTACTGACGGTACTTATAAGTACGATTAAAATAACTTGCTATAAAATTCATTTAATACATCGATTAGTTGTAATACAGTTTAGAATGATATATAGATTCATTATTTATCTTGTTCCAAAAGCATTATCGGTTACACGAAACAAAAATACTTTTAAAAGGATGATTTCTTTTGCCTTTGCATCTTTTCAGCTTTCTTGGCGTTGTGGAGGGGGGAATTTTTCAATTCGGAAGTATTTCTATATTCCTATTATAAGAACATTATATTTGTACATTTCCTAATTCTACAAAATATTAAGAAAAAGACTTAAAATAAAAGATTTGACTGGTGTTATAAATATTGCACAATATCCCTAGAAATTCAAATTTAATTAAATCTTCTAAATCCTTCGATACTTCTAAAATTCTTCTAAAATTTATTAAATGATTATGTAAATCTTCTATTTAGTTTAAACAATTCACGAAAAATGCTTTAGAATATAAAATTTTCACTAATTCATAATTCAGTACATAAAGGGTTAAAAGCGTTAAAATTGCGTCAATTAATTGCTAACAAAGATTTTCTAACAGGTGTCTGTGAGGCACATTGCGCCCGAATTCGGGAGTCCCAGAGTTGCAATCAACGGAAGGTTAAGGATTCTATCAACTTCAATCTAACATTTTCAGCTGCTTTACTGAATAGATACATGCAAGAGTAGCAAAATGATTTAATTTAATTGTTAATGTTAATGCTGTTAAGTTATTATGTTTATATGTAAAACATGTTTGTTGAATATTTACTTGAGAATAGATAGAATCCGAAAAACATATTTTTTGGTTTGCGAAAACTGATTAATAAATAGACTTTCAGAAAAGTTTCAGAAAACCAGTGGTAGCAAAAGAAACTTTGTTTTAGTAGCATGATTCTTTAAATTTTAAAAATATATTGGTCTTTGAGGTTTATAATAATAGAGGTCGGTAATCGGTGTAACTTAGTCGAGATCATTGTACATTTTAGTTTGTGTTTATTTTACAATTTCCTAAATTAAGTAACATTTATCATTTTTTTAACAATGTAGCAGCAGTATGATAATATATCTCAATGCAAAAAAATTTTAAATACTAAATCACGGTCGCAATTCTTTTATTATGTTAAAACTACGTGGTGCTATACAACAGGCCAAATACTAACTAAATGCAGGATTTCATCAATCTCAATGGAAGAGTATTCTTCCATTGAGATTGTATTCTTCCATTGAGATTGATGAAATAGTATTTGTGTCAGGCAAACTACTTTTCAGTTTAATAATTCTTTCTATTCTCAAACTGAGGGTTTGGCCATGGGTAATCGACTGTCTTCTCTTTTATGTGATATTTATATGCATTATGTTGAAGAAAAACTTTTCAGTTTATATAAATTTCATTTCTGGTTTACGTATGTTGATGACACTTTCATTTTAATCCCCTCTGACCTGGATCTTTCTAATCTTCTTTCTCTTGTTAATTCTGTTGATCCTTCTATTCAATTTACTCTCGAGGTCGAAGAGAACAATTATCTTCCTTTCCTTGACGTCTTGGTTTCAAAACACCCAGATCGGTTCTCTACCTCCGTTTATAGAAAACCTTTCGCTGTCTCTCTTCCTCCTCATGCTCTTTCAAATCATCCTCCTCAACAAAAAGGGGCGTCCTTTTATACTTTTGTTTTTAGGGCGTTATGCATTTGTTCTGAATCTTCTGCTCTGAATAGTGAAATTAATTATCTTAAATCTCTTGCCCTTGCTCGTGGTTATAATCCCTCTTTGATTGATAAAGCTTTGTATAAATTTAATAAGCTTAAACGTCCTTTTTCTGATTCAAATAATCCTCCTAATTTAAATTCTATAATAGTTCTGCCCTTTTATTCTCTTCTCTGTTTCAAAATTGCTAAAATCCTTTCTCGTTTTAATTTTAAAGTTATCTTCAAACCTATGAATAAAATAAAATTCTCTTCTCTAAAAGATCCTGTTCCTACTGAGAACCGGTGGGATGTTTATCATATTCCTTGCTCTTGCAATTTAAGTTATATTGGTCAAACAAAGAGAGCTTTAAAATTCAGATTAGGCGAGCATCAGAGGAATATTGTAAATCAAGAAATCTCTAAATCTTCGATTGCTTCTCACTGTTGGTCTTCCAGTCATTATTTCAATTTCTCCATGGCCAAAATTATTTCTTCCCCTGCCTCTCCCTCTCACTTGGATTTTCATGAAGCATATTTTATTTCTAAAAATTCTGCTAATCTTGTCAATGATCTCCCATCATCTCCTTTCCTATCTCCAGCGTGGAAATTACTTTTGTAATTCTTTTCCCTTTTCTCTTGTTTCTTTTCTTTTTATTTTGTAAAGAAAAAAAAATGGATCTTTTGGTTTTTTTTCTTCTTTTTACTTTTATATTTCTTTATTTATTTTTATTATTTATATTTTTTAATTTACTTCTTTTATTTTATTTTAATTCTTTTATTTCCATTTTTTCCCTATCAATTTCTCTTCTATCTTTTTGGCAACACCTTTCTCTTCTACATGTGCCTCTTTCAGGTAGCGCCATCTGTCGGATTCTTTGCAACGATCTTTACCTTCAGTTCATTTTTGACCTTGTTCGCTTGCGGACACGTGGTTGTTGTAGCTGATGACGAGCTGTTATATTTTTAGCTCGAAACGCGTCCTGTGTATTGTTTTATTTTATGGTGATTTTTTACAAAGTTTTATTATTTTAATAAAAATGATATTTTAGCGAAAGCTTCAGCTGAATAATTTTGCTTTCTATAAAACACCTTGTTATCATTGATTTCCCATAATGCATCTTGAATTTCTATACAAAAGATATTTTCTTTGGCATGCATTGTAATCTCTTAAAGATATCATCATCAATTTAAGCCAAACTATATATCAATTAAGTATGTTGAATTAAAAGTAAGAAAAATCAGAATTCAAATAAAAATATGAATTCAAATACAGTTATGTTGTATCTGTACAAAATCCCAATATCATGATCTTAGACATTTAGTATTCTAGTTTTTAAAAGAGTTTAAATGGATCCTTTCATGAAATTGACAGTTAACCAATAGTTCAGGCAATAGAGACTGTATAGGGGCTCTACCTAGCAAATTCGTGGTAGTTCTGGAAAAAGGCTTACTATATGTTTTTTGGGTCGCTGAATCCAAAATTTTAACTTTCCGCCAAAATTTCCTCCGGCAACCCCCCAAAAAGGTTTCTATTAAAATAATCAATTTTTTTATTATTTTAGGGGAAAAGTATCTAGAAATTCAGAAAGTAGACAAAATTTGCAACAAATTAGATATATGACATTATGATTTCGGATGAAGGGGAAGGGGGATCTGCCTGGGAACATGCGCCGCAGTGCTGCATGGACTAAATTGTGCAATTCCACTTAACCACTCACACGATTACATTCGCTCTCCCATCTCCCCTCCGAACTTTCTCTATGAGGTTTGCTTTAAGTTTTTTGGGTAGCTGAACTGGAATTTTTAACTTACACCCAAAATTTACCCCCGAAACCCACCCAAAATAGTTGTTTTTAAATTAAATTTTTTATTGTTTTAGGAGAAAACTATGTAGAAATTCAGTAAGTAGACAAAATTTGCAACAAATAGGATATATGGCATTACAACATCGGATGAACGGGGTGGGAGAGGGCTGCCTCGGAACATACACTGCGGCGCTATGTGCACTAAGTTATGCAAGTCCAGGTAATAGGAGATTTTACCTGGCAAAATTAATGCTAGTTCTGAATTTCGGCTCACTTTATGTTTTTTGTGTCGCTGAATCCAAATTTGTAACTTCCCACCAAAATTTCCCCCGGCAAATCTCCAAAAAATTGATTTTTTGAAAAAATTTGGTTTTTGAGAGCA
Organism: Maratus speciosus; assembly: GCA_963932465.1. NCBI lineage: Eukaryota > Metazoa > Arthropoda > Arachnida > Araneae > Salticidae > Maratus > Maratus speciosus. The sequence continues at coordinate 412,344,247 of OZ010800.1, read as the reverse complement.
ACGCGCGGGGAATGTTCCGAAGCAGCCCCCTCTCTCCCCGTTTATCCTACGTCATAATGTCATATATCCTATTTGTTGCAAATTTTGTCTACTTTCTGAATTTCTACATAGTTTCCCCCCTAAAACAATAAAAAATTTAATTTTAAAATAGCTATTTTGGGGGGTTTCGGGGGGAAATTTTGGAGGTAAGTTAAAAATTCGGATTCAGCGACCCAAAATACTTAAAGTAAACCTTATAGAGAAAGTTCGGAGGGGAGATGGGAGGACGAATGTAAACGTGTGAGTGGTTAAGTGGAATTGCGCAACTTAGTCCACACAGCACCGCGCGCATGTTTCGAGGCAGATCCCCCCCCCCCCCCCCTCCCCTTCATCTTAAGTCATAATATCGTATATCTAATTTGTTGCAAATTTTGTGTACTTTCTGAATTTATAGATACTTTTCCACTAAAAAAGAAATAAAAAAAAATTGACTTTTTTAATAAAAACTTTTTGGGGGGTATTTTACCAAAATTTGGGGGGTTGCCGGGGGAAATTTTGTTGGGAAGTTAAAAATTCGGATTCAGCGACCCAAAAAACATAAAGTAAGCCAATTTCCAGAACTACCATTAATTTTACCAGGTAAAATCCCCTATTGCCTGGACTACAAAGCTTTTATTTTTTTTATACTATGCTTGAAATACTAATATGATTGCTGTTAATTGTATTTTTGTTTGTTTGTTTGTTGGACATCTTTAAACTTTCTTTTCTTTCATCATTCAGATTTTTTTAGACTTTTTATATGGATCTATAATTCAATTTTTCGGCAAAAAATTCTGGGGGCTATTTCTGACTAGGTCAATAACAGAATTCTTTTTTTTTTTTTTATTAATCCTTGTTCACATATTTTTTCGTGTAACAGAAAATGTTTTCTTGAGAATTATTGCATCTGAAAAGTTGATATTTCGTATTGATACCAGGTTTAGAAGACTGATTGCTGCATTATCCTTTAAATACATTGTGTAACTCAAGATTTACATGATCTTTTTTTGACATTTGGCACTTTCTATTGATCTTTTGATGAACTATTATGCGTCACTTACGTGTGATAACATGCATTTAAGGTCGTGAAGTCCGTTTTTGTTTTATTTCTTATAACAGGCAGATTATAACACCTTTTCTTGATACTGCTTGTAATGTGATGGACTGGCGTTTTTTCTTTATCTTTACATGGTAGTCATTATTAGTTCTGCAAACCATTAAAAGCATTTTAAAAATTAGTATATCGTTGAATCGTTGTTACTATGCCGTGTAAACACCTTAAAGTAATTATATAATTTAAAATTATCATTTTTTGAGCCCCTTTTGTTGTGTAACTCAGGAGTGAGATGATGACATTATGTCCAACAGAAACATAAATAATTTTTTTCACTATTTTTCAAGTGTATAATGAACAGAAATTGACTCAAATATAATATGTTTCTCAACAAAATATAACAAATCATGCATTAAAGGTCTCTAAAAGCTACATTTCCAAAAATTATGAAAAGCAAAAATTTTTCAGAAATTGCTTATTAGTTCTCGGAAATTTATTTGTTTTTAAAGTTTCTGATTTAAAGTATTGATTTCTAAGGATAGTTTTTCAGACGCTTGGTTAACTCAGAACAGATTATATTATACTAGCCGCTATTGGCGACCAGTTTGTTCTCCCTTAAAATGTATCTTTGGGAAAGCATATTGCATCATGTTACTTTTATTCATAATTTAATTTACTTAGACTATCTTAAATATAATTAATATAATCCCTTAAGCTAATAGTTGTTTTTATTACATTAAAATATCCCAGTTTGTTGATTTTCTGTAAGAAAGTAAACCCTATTAGTTTACAATGGAATTCTGTGGGAATTTGGCGAAATATTAGAGATATCGCCAAGTTGGCGAAAAACTTGGCGGCATTTGGCGACAGAACAACCCCCCCCATGGTAACTGCCTTATAGGTATGCCGATGCATTAAATGCTGTTCCATAACAACTGAGATGCGTTTCATTCGGGTATTGCCATTAAACAATTAACAAAAAAAAAAAAAAAATGTAATTTAATAGATTACAACGCCCATTTGGATTTTTTTTTAAACTTAATATTTACTTAGTTTTAATTTTGGGCATTTTGACAAGAGAAGCTGAGAAAGATAAGAGGTTAAAAATCGAAAGCAGTTCCACCGAATCTTCCACAGATCGCGACAAATCCCCTTCGTAACAAAATGTAACCGAAAAATTTAAATTTCGTCCACCAAATCACGTCGCATCCTCTTCAACACCAGATCGCAAAGATTAAACTTCAGACGACCAAAATCTTCATCGATAAACTCTCCAAGTCCCGTTTCGAGAAGAAAAACAGTTTACAAATCGAAAGCAGTTCCACCGAATCATCCACAGATTGCGACAAATTACCTACGTTGAGCTCAATATTTCCCGGTTAGAATAGACCGATTGTAAAACGCCGTGGCTAGTTGATTGGAGCCCCTCGAGACATGGCCTTTTACTATCAATCGATTAAACATTAGATTGTTTCCTTTTTCGCGTTCGTCTTGTACTCTGTAATCGATTTTCATGGGCTACATAATCAGTTGAAGACCTCGATTTTCATGAGCTGCATAATCAGTTGAAGACATCGATTTTCATGGGCTGCATAATCAGTTGAAGACCTCGATTTTTGCTTTGGAAGACGATTTTCATTTCGGCGTCGCTCTTCGGCGTTGGATTTTTTCATATCTGATAATTTGAGCCTACCCATTTTGTAACTTTTCCAATTTTTAACGATTTTATGCCTTTCGATTACATATCCAAACACTTTTTAACGATTTTATGCCTTTCAATCACCTATTTAAATAAAAATTCTTCTAAAAGTAAAGAACATCGTTGAATTTCGTTAAAAAAAAAATAAAATGCGAGCATCATTTGGCCCCGTTCTCGACCGAAAACAACAACCATTTCCAAATGGTTAATAATAGCTATTTATGTGCCACGTACGATAGCGTAATATATATTAAATAAAAGCATAATTTGAAGAACAAATTAAAAAAACAAAATTTATTTCCTACATTTTTTAAGCCCGAGAAGGGACAGATATTGAGTTATTTCATTCAATTAGTTCTACATTTAGTGTTAAATTTTTGTAAATAATTAGTTAGCCAATTGAAGATTAAAAAATAAAATTCATGCAATATGATACTTAAAACACCCTAAAAAATTAGATTCCGTTCAAATGAAATCGAAATAAATCTTAGACTTCTCCCATTTTTAAATGAAAATATTTGTATTGCAGATTTTGTATTATGTTTATGACAATTGTGCATAAAATGATAAGATGCATGCAAAATACAAAACTTAAAAAAAAGGTCTAAGATTTATTTCAATTTCATTTGAACGGAATCTAATTCTTTAGGGTGTTTTAAGTATCATATTGTATGAATTTTATTTTTATTTTTTAATCTTCAATTGGCTTAACTAATTTGTTACAAAAATTTAACATTAAATGTAGAACTAATTTAATGAAATATCTTAATATCTGTCCCTTATCGGGCTTAAACAATGTAGGAAATAAATTTTGTTTTTTAGGTTTTTGTTTAATATGTCAAGTTTTTTAATAACTACTGCACTCAGACGAACACATTTCAAAATTAATAGAGAGTATCATCCTCAGGCTTTTGTGTATGCGGTATTGCATCACAATGTGTGATGCAGTTTACCAATGTGTAATTCAAAATGTTTCACCACTGTAGTAATGCAGGTTGCGGTAGTTTGGACAAAAACTTCAAATCTGAACGTAAAAAATCTATAATCAAAACATAAAAAATTAATTTCACTTAAATTTAGATACTTTATTTCCCACTCAGGAACGCTATGAATGTAAATGTAAATTGTGTTGAATCCGTAATGCTAATATTTTACAATATTATAGCTGTGATACAGTAGAAAATAAAAAAAATAAAAGTTATACTTAAATTTTTAAACCTTATTCTCTCCCAAGGGGTGATGCAAACACATCAGAAAATTATTACCTAAGTTTAACTTGGGGTATAAATAGTTCTCATCTCGGAAAAAAATACATTTTAAAATTTAAGTTATGTAATTCCCCACTAAGTTCTCTACCTGCGTAAAAGTAGCTATCCATTAGAAACTTTTTACTAAAATATAAACTTGACCAAAGCAAAAACTTTTCTGAAAATATCCTTGAAAATATCCTTTTTATTTCCACTAAGACGCCATATTCACCTTTTTAATTTTTGAAAAAAAAAAAAAAAAAAAAAAAAAAAAAAAAACTAGCTCAATTTAAACACATTAGAAAATTATTACCTAAGTTTAACTTGGGGTATAAATAGTTCTCATCTCGGAAAAAAAATACATTTTAAAATTTAAGTTATGTAATTCCCCACTAAGTTCTCTACCTGCGTAAAAGTAGCTATCCATTAGAAACTTTTTACTAAAATATAAACTTGACCAAAGCAAAAACTTTTCTGAAAATATCCTTTTTATTTCCACTATGACGCCATATTCACCTTTTTAATTTTTGAAAAAAAAAAAAAAAAAAAAAAAAAACTAGCTCAATTTAATATTTCACATGAAAATCTTTCACCTAAAAATAAATAAATTATTATTACGGCTTTTGAAATTTTTGCAACAATGAAGTAAAAATGTTACATTTTCTATGAAAAATGTCCGTTAATTTTCAATGAAAAAAAGCGAAAAGTGGAATTATTAAGAAAAATATTTGAATAATGTAAAAAAAAATTGGCCCATGTTTCTCTCTGTGTTTTAATTCACCCATATGCAAAAGCATTTTACCATTCGTTTTGATCCTGACATCAGGCAAACGTTTTTACACTTTAAATTTATAATATCATTAGAATTAGTAAAGAATAAAAATTGAGTGGCATCCGGGACAAAAAGGTGGGAAGAAAAAATGAAAAAGTTATGATCTCCATAGGCTTTTCCATGTTAAATTAACATTGAGAAGTGACACTGGAAATAAATAAGTATTGCGCTTCCGCGCAATACTTAAATATACATTTTTGCAAGCTTCTTGCTAGATGAGAAACATTTCACCTTTCTTGAAAAGTAAAACTATCGGATACTGCCTGTGACCTCTACAGGTAAAAACTTCTAATGCAAAAATAGCATGTCTAATAATTTAAGAACAAAATAAAAGAGCTGATACAGACCCCATCCGAGGCTAACGAAAAAGACAGGCTACCTCGGTGCTTTACGCGTATCTTTTTTTACAGACCACTAGAGTCACGTGATGCTCGAATGCACCAATGCAGTTGTACGAAAAGAGCATCATGTCACTCTAGCAGTCTGTAAAAAAAGACTCGTGCAATGCACCGCGGTAAACTGTCTTTTTCATTAGCCTCAGACCCCATCAGTATGACGTCACAGACAACTCAACTCCGCATAACAACCACAAATTGGATCCAAACAAACCCAGATAGTTCAGAGTGCACTGTACCATCAAAAAGTCTTACAATATGAAGTCAGATATCGCTCAAACCAAATGCCCAAATAAGACAAGTACGTAGAACCAGGGCTGAATTCATTGAACTGGAAGAGGCTTTTAAAGCGAGCCGAAAGAGTTTGGGCGGAATTGGGACCTGTTTTAATCGGTTTCAGGGTTGAAGGAGCTTCACGTCAAAACCGATGAGCTCCGTACAGCTGAGGGAATTATGATGTGGAATTTCGCATGAAAGGGGGGGGGGGGCGGCGGCTAGACAACAACAAAATTTTTAATCCGATAGAATTAATTTAAATGTTTTCAAACGCCACACACGCTAATTCATAAACAGCCATTTCAAATTTAAAAGCAATAATTAATAACCTTTAAAGATGAAAACGGAATGGAAAACGGACCACTTACGCTGTGTAAACGGATATATCTGGTCTCCAAACTTGTGATGGAGAAATGAGGAGCATTGTGATGTTGTCATATTCTGCTGGATTCCATGTTAAATATTCATCCACCCATTTCTAGAAAATAAAACAGTGGCAGTTAAAAATAAATGGTGGGTCACTAATGAAAATAAACTTAAATGCATTAAAAATGGTGTCTGCCTTTAACAAACATTTCAGACTAGCAGACTTGACCGGCGTTTTCATTACAGATCTTGTGTCCTCCTAGCGTCCAGATAAAATAAATTAAAAACAAAAGGCTGAAAAATACCGAGATCACTATAAATAGGCGTATAGAGGTATAGAATATGAGGTATAGAACTTACATACAACGAGTAACAAGCATTAGTTAAATTTAAAAGCGCATACCGAATTTTAATACGCACTTCCAAGAATTATTACTAAAAGACAGTAGTGTAACCGATTCATTTTGTGTGTCCCTGTAAATAAATGACAAATGCTATAAATGCCTTATTCTTTTGTAATCACCTTGTAGTGAAATTCAGTGATTTATATCAGTTTCAATACATTTGAAATAGCATAATCTCATTAAAACACTCTGCAAACGATTTTTTCCTATATGCCATAATGTAATGGAATTTTTTTGAGTGCCCTTGTAAATGAACTATTAATCACACATACTTCATATACCAAACATGCCTTGGTGAACCTAAATAACGTTCATCACTTGCATGAAAATCCGAGTCTATTTACGGAAGTTAGAGCGTGGACAGACGGACAGACAAACCGAATGTATAAACCCTTTTCAACTTGGTTGGTAAGTGTTAAAAATAACATTTATACTGTCCTAAAAAATTAACGAATTAAATTTTTAAACTTAATTTGTGATAGAAACTGAACTCATATTAATCGGATTTCACATAACGTGATCGGTCACTTTCAAAATATTTTTAAAAAGAAGATATTGATTAAAATTTGTCAGGTGTTAGATATAATTAACTACATAAAATCATTAAGATAACTTTAATTCAAATGTATTCTGAACTTGAAATTTGAACTTGTTTCGTTGTTTTGACTAAAATATTACATATTATACAAATATATTCTAAATCAGGACTGTCCACTCTGTAAAAAAAAAAAAAAAAAAAAAAAAAAAAAAAAAAAAAAAAAAACAGACTAAAAAACGGTGGTTCTACCGGTAATCGAAATGCCAGTACTATTTCCGTATATTAACGGAAAATGTCCCCCATAAATTCCGAAAAAACGGAAAAATTTCTGTAAAAATACGGATTTCTGGAATTTATGGGGGGCGGGGGGAATTTCCGTTAAAATACGGAAATAGTACTGGCATCTCGATTGCCAGTAGAATCTCCGATATTTAGTCCGTTTTTTTTTTTTTTACAGTGCAACGGGGCGTCTGCGGGCGCCATGACGCCCTTTGAAGATTTTCTTGGCGTCCTTTTGAAGTTTTCCTGTTATTAAACTTTTTTGAAGAAAAATTCCATTATACAGAATGCCCTATCTTTGGCTTTTCCGTTTGGAATATATATTATTGTGGTATTGAATGCCCTATTATTAAACGTTTTAGAAGAAAAATTCCATTATAAATAATGCCTTCTTTAAAATTATTAATATTTGCCTCAAATATTTTCAAAACCCATGAAAACGTATTAAAAACCAGAAACATACTTTGAAAATTTAATCATACACATTTTCAGGATTTCTACTTACTGTTTATAAAGTGTAACTATGATGGTTACATTTGGTAACAATTGAAAATAGCTCGTTTTAGTACTTAAGAAGTAACAGAAAGATAAACGGTTTCCGCCTTCGCCCACCCCTTTAAAAATACATGTTCATGAAAGTTCGGGTTCTTAGCTCACAGGCTATCAATGCCTGAGAGCTAATGTGCCCGCCCGTTCTGTATGTATGTACGTAACGCGATAATTCCTGATAGAAACATCCGATTTGCTTCAAATATTTTTTTCTAGGTTCATTCTGATAAGGCGCTTCCCTGATTAGTTTTGGGGGCTCATTGGTTAAGTATAAAGGGGGGAAAGGAGCGTTAGTCCCCCCTTTAATTTAGATAAATGGGTTTTTCATACAGAATTGTTCGATTTGCTCCAAATTTGGTATGCCGGTTTATTATGTTAAGAAACTGCCTTGATTAGTTTTGGAGGTTCATAAGTTAAGTATGAAGGGGAGAAAGGGGGGCTAGCCTCACCACCTTAATTTATATAATTGGGTTTTTCATGCTAAATTATTCGATTTGCTCCAAATTTGGTAAATCGGTTTATTATGTTAAGAAGCTGTCTTTATTAGATTTGGAGGTTCATTAGTTAAGTATAATGGGGAGAATGGGGGCTATACCCTCCTTAATTTAGATAAATGTGTTTTTCATGCAGAGTTATTCGATTTGCTCCAAATTTGGTATACCGGTTTATTATGTTAAGGAGCTGCCTTGGTTAAATTTGGAGGATTATTCGTTAAGTATAAAGGCGTGGGGGGCGGGGGCTAGTCCCCCTTAATTTAGATAAATGTGTTTTTCATGCAGAATTATCCAATTTGCTTCAAAATTTGATATACCGGTTTTTTCCTATATGGCGCTTCCTTCATTAGATTTGGAGGTTCATTGGTTAAGTATAAAAAGGGGAAAGGGGGGTATGTTCCCTCCCTTTAATTTAGATAAATGGTTTTTCATGCAGAATTATCCAATTTACTTTAATTTTTTTTTCTATGTTCTTTCTGATAAGGAGCTTTCCTGATTAGATTTGAATGTTCATTAGTTAAGTATAAAAGGGGGGGGGTTAGACCCCCTTAATTTAGCGATAAGGTTTTTTCATGCAAAATTATCTGATTTGCTTCAAATTTGGTATACCAGTTTATTATGTTAAAGAGCTTCATTAATTATATTTGGAGGTTCATTGGTTAAGTATAACGGGGGGGGGGAGGGAAACGGGGGCTAATCTCCCTTCATTTATTTTTTGAGGTTCATTATTCCTTGAAATAAGAGTATAATATACAGTTAGTGTGAATAGCCTTTGAGCTCAATGCTATCATTTTAACTGGGCACTTTTTTTTAAATTCCTTTACGCTGTTGTCACGCTAGCCCATTGGCGGTTTTATATGAGGGATTAAATTTTTCCTTTTGTGACTTTTGAAATTTTAGGAATTTTTTTTTCAATTTACTTAAAATTTACTTAAATTTTTTCAAATTAATAAAACAGCGTAGAATGATTTCCATCGATTAAAACACTTCCAGACCCATCCCTCTGAAACCGCCTATATGGATTGGTCACTATCATGCCTTTCTTTGTTTCTATACTTTTTATAAAACTCAATTCACGTCTCCGAAATAAGTCAAAGTGTATTTTTACATCCTAAAAGAAACCTAGAAATATCTCTAATTTTCATTTTTCAATTGTTGTTTTAATTTCTGGGGCGTAACCCTACAAACATTTTTGAGACAGACCTCTCATAGAAAAATGTATAATTTCAAATTTAATACATATAACTGCAGAACCATAGGGTCATTTGTCTACCACTGTAAGATTCATTTGCGTTTTGTTAAGACGCGTGTGTAGACTGGGCGATAATATTACCGCATGTTTTCAATGATGTGAATAATGGCGCCCTTTGAATACTAAGAGTCGAGGTGCGCCCCTGCTTACTGAAAGGTTGGGCAGGCCTGCTCTAAGTACATAATAGAGAACATAAATGAACATCTGTGAAGCGATAAATATTTGTTATCAGTACTCACCAACTTCATCCATGTGTCTAGGATAATCAATTGGCTTTTCACTTGCTGTAACAAAAAAACAATCAGTATAAAAAATGTCAAACTTGAAAAATATTTTATAAGCTTTTTTCTTAAAATTACATTTTCAACAAAGCTTATTTGAGTTGGATTCATGCTAGAACTTAATTCAAAGAGAAAGAAAAATCTTAGCTAATAATGGGCTATATTCCAAATCTTGGTTGGAGGCTGAAAAATGTCACGTGGTACCGGTAATTTACCCAAAGAATTTCTAACTGATAACAAGGGAGGCTATTACTGCTTTCCTCATAAACTGTTTCACTGGCTGGTGGGGGGCCTTCCCTTCTTTACGCTAAAAGTTTTTACCTTGATAACGTGATCATAACGTAGATGGAATATCCTCCATTGGACAGCTGAATCATAAGCGTGGTTTAAATAGTGTACTTCTATATGAGAGTAGCTACATACGCACTGAGCGCAAGCTCAGACTGTGCTTAAGACAGACGTTTTAGCTCAGACTATAACAAACCTACGTTCTAGACCTGGCGTTACTCGCCTGTAGACTCCTATAACACAGGCTGAATCGTCAAGCATTTTGTTTCCCACTTAGACCAATGAGCGATTGTTGCCCACGCGGCGTGGCCAATCGTTCTTCTCCTTCCGGTAATTAAATGGCGGCGTGAGTCAGCCCGGATCATAGACTTCTCATGTAATCATTCTTCTTATTTTTACTCTGAGGCCCGGATTATAGGAGCCTTATTAGCCTGGATGAGTTCGATTATACATATGAGGCAAGTTCAGAAACATTAGCTGACGATAATGGCAGGTTTGCCAAAATGTTTGGCGATTTGCTTTCACCTTAAATCGTTTCAACTAATAAAATTTTATATTCCGTATGTCGCTACTCTCATATCGAAACATCCTAGTGTAATTAGTTAAAGTAATAGTGCTGAGTAGTGTAATAGTGCTGAAAGCAAAATACGGTATATTTAATCGACAAATTACTCAAATCGTTACTTTTTAGATATAAAACTATGATGTTATGCAATTCAGCTGTTAATTTTTGAACTGGGAAATATGTAGACAAACTTTACTTCTTTTCTTATTCTTTAAAGAAATCAAATGATTTAACAAAAAAAGAATTTCAAGTAAATAAAACTATTTTATCTCAAATCAACACTCTTAACTTACTTTTTCTGAACAATAAAAGTAAAAATGAATATTTTTAATTGGATTTCAGCTGTTGATTTCAAATTATGCGTGCAAAAAGTCTGCAGCGCGTACTACTTTTTTTTTATCATGATTTTGTTAAAATTTTATTTTTATATTATTGCATGATAAAGTTATGAACTATAAGTATTTGTTATTTTTAAAAAGTCGTGTACAGATAGAGCATACTGTAACAAACATTTTTTGTATAGGGAATCTTACTCACAATTCACTTATTCAGGAAACAATGCGGGGTGTATCCTCCAAGTCGAGCTCCTTCATCATAAATTTAATAATAATGAAGATAACGATATTTTAAGCAGACTTATTTTGTTTTCTCCGAAATATGCTACTTTACGAAAAGTCTCAACGTTGCTACTATATGTGACTAAGCAGCAAAGTGTATGATTGGACGCGCCATAATTTAGAATGTAACTGACATTACATACAGTGTTACTGATCTTACTACATTGCACTTCCAACAGTTCCAAGTAGGGTTGTTTCGCAAAAAAAAGTTATTATTTCGTACAACCCTAAGTTCAACTTAATAACTGGATTCTGATCTTAGTTTACTATTGAAAAAATATTCTTTGCGATGTTTTCTATGGCATCTTAAAGATTGGTTGGAAAGGACATTTTAGGATAGCCTGCATACATTTACAAACTAGTCACTTTTTTACTTCATTCTGTATGCATAGGTAATAAGTGGATTAACAGGGGTATTTACGTATTATCCTGACCAGGTCAAATTCACTGCGCCAACAATGGCTTCGAACCTTTTTTTTTTTCTTCGATTTAACTGTATAGCTATTTAAGTATTGCGCGGCAGCGCAATACTTATTTATTTCCAGTGTCACTTCTCAATGTTAATTTAACATAGAAAAGCCTATGGAGATCATAACTTTTTCATTTTTTCGTCCCACCTTTTTGTCCCTGATGCCACTCATTTTTTATTCTTTACGAATTCCAATGATATTATAAATTTAAAGCGTAAAAACGTTTTCCTGAAGTCAGGGTCAAAACGAATGGTGAAATGCCTTTACATATGGGTAAATTATAAAATTATAACTCAGAGAGAAACATGGGCCATTTTATTTATTTATTTATTTTTTTTTACATTATTCAAATATTTTTCTTAATAATTCCAAATTTCGCTTTCGTCATTGAGAATCAACGGGCATTTTTCATAGAAAATGTAACATTTTTTCTTCATTGTTGCAAAAATTTCAAAATCCGTAATAATAATTTATTTCTTTTTAGCTGAAAGATTTCCACATGCAATATTAAATTGAACTAGATTTTTTTTTTTTTCTAGAATTAAAAAGGTGAATATGGCGTCATAGTGGAAATAAAAAGGATATTTTCAGAATAAGTTTTTGCTTTGGTGAAGTTTATGTTTTGGTAATACAGTAGAACCTCTTTTATCCGAAACTCTTTTAACCGAAACTCTCGATTAACCGAAATCCATTTTTGAAGCTTTTTTTTTTTAACTGTCATATTCCTTGTGTGCAAAATCCATTTTAGAAGCTTTTTTTTTTTTTTAACTACCATATTCCTTGTGTGCAAGTGGTCCTTTCCGAACTACGAGTACATACAAATATTGTCGATCCCTTTCCTTAGAGTTTCTTTGAATTTAATTTGAGCTCCCGTAAGCTGCGAAGTGGAACGAAGAAAACGAACAAATTAGCAATTCTGAAGCTTTTGAATGTTTTACAAAAGGTTTGACATGGCTGGCGCAGCAGAAAGACTGTGATACTAATGAACTAATAATATTTAAAAACTCTGTGATATATTTCAAAGCAAAATCAATCGAAACTGCGACAAACAAAGCATTTGTTCAAATCCTTGTGATATATGTTAAAGGTGCTTAACTTCAAAATTAAAATTCAGGTAATTTATTCTTGTTTCTATTTTGCTACTGCTTTATTTTTATTAAGCACTTGTTGCCATAATAAGAAATATTGCATATAATTCACCTTAATCTTAAAAGAAAGCATTCTCTATTATCCAAAAATTTCGATTTTCCGAAAGAGGGTCGGTCCCAATTACTTCGGATAATCGAGGTTCTACTGTAAGTTTAAAATGGATAGCTATTTTTACGCAGGTAGCGAACTTAGTGAGGAATTACATAACTAAAATTTTAAAATCTGTTTTTTTCCGAGATGAGAACTATTTATGCTCCAAGTTAAATTTAGGTAATAATTTTCTAATGTGTCTACATCACCCCTTGGGAGAGAATAAGGTAACAAAATTTAAGTAAAACTTTTATTTTTTAATTTTTACTGTATCACAGCTATAATATTGTTAAATATTAGCAGTTAGCATTCAACACAATTTATTTTTGAGTCCATAGCGTTCCTGAGTGGGAAATAGGATATCTAAATTTAAGTTGTTAATTTTTTATGGTTTGATTATAGATTTTTTACATTCAGAATGGAAGTTTTTGTCCAAACTACAACAACCTGCATTACTACAGTGGTTAAATATTTTGAACTATACTTTGGTAAACTGTATCACGCATTGTGATGCAATACCACATATATCAAATCCTGATGATGATCCCCTCTATTAATTTTGAAATGAGTTCGTCTGAATGCAATAGTTATTAAAAATCTTGACATATTAAACAAAAACCTAAAAAACAAAATTTATTTCCTACATTGTTTAAGCCCGAGAAGGGACAGATATTAAGATATTTCATTAAATTAGTTCTACATTTAATGTTAAATTTTTGTAACAAATTAGTTAAGCCAATTGAAGATTAAAAAATAAAAATAAAATTCATACAATATGATACTTAAAACACTCTAAAGAATTAGATTCCGTTCAAATGAAATTGAAATAAATGTTAGCCTTTTTTTAAAGTTTTGTATTTTGCATGCATCTTACCATTTTATGTACAGTTGTCATAAACATAATACAAAATCTGCAATACAAATATTTTCAATTAAAAATGGAAGAAGTTTAAGATTTATTTCGATTTCATTTGAACGGAATCTGATTTTTTAGGGTGTTTTAAGTATCATATTGTATGAATTTTATTTTTATTTTTTAATCTTCAACTGGCTTAACTAATTTGTTACAAACATTTAACATTAAATGTAGAACTAATTGAATGAAATATCTTAATATCTGTCCCTTCTCGGGCTTAAACAATGTAGGAAATAAATGTTGTTTTTTTAATTTGTTCTTCAAATTTTGTTTTTATTTAATTGTTATATTGTTGATATATTGAAGGCAGTGGCGGAAGTATTTATATACGTATAACAATGTATTACGATATAGCATATATATATATATATATAGATAGACTATGCATTATATTAATTAATACGGCATATTATATTATATACAATCTAGTAGTAAAACAAACCACTGAAAATGAAACTACCATCGTTACTATCGTTTATCATACAGCACGATAATGCTGTATAGTGAGCTCAGCCGCATCTTTAGCATTTTGAAATATGATGAAAAGACAGCAACTCAATTACAATCCAAACCAGGAAACATTCAGTGATGAGTAATAGCTTGTATGAAAGCTTTTAATTTAGCAATGTGCCTTTCGAAGGTCGGGTCAAATAATATCCACTATTAACGGAATGACACCCATTTAAACTTTACATAGCGCTATACCTTCCATAATTTAACAATGTAGAAATCCCTCCTTTTTAATTTTCTAATTAAATAATTTCTGTTGTGTTACCACACCCTAAAAAATAGCAGAATAATTAAAAAAAAATTATAATACGCGTACTTTGTTGTTTTTACGAGCCAATAAAAATTCAGATTTTCTCGCTATATTTTTGAAATCGACGTCATTCTAATCAGAAATTGAAAAAAATTTCCTATATATATACAGTTGACGAAAACAGTATTAGAACAGTGTGAAATTTGTAGTTTTTGAAGAAATAAAACAATTTAATTGGTATAAAAGATTTGTATTATGCTAAGTTTTTACAAAAATACCCCATTTTCTAACAAATACATATTAAAAATGAATAGAACTTAAAAAAAAAATAAAAATTATAAAATTTGCATTGCAAAATAAGTATTAGAACATCAGATTTGAATGTTGAATCATATAAAAAATAAGATAAATTGAAGACTGAAATATGAAATTAATACTTGGTATGCAGTCCTTTTGATGCAATTACCGCATCTAAACGTCTCGGCATAGATTCTACTAAATAATTGTTGATTTTGGGGGACATGGGGTTCCATGCATTTTGCAATGCTTGTTTCAAATTTGAGTTGCTTGTTATTAAGCTTTTTCTTATTTTCTCATCAAGTAGATGCCATAGATGTTCAATAGGGTTCAAGTCTGGTGATTGTGGTGGAGCTACTAATCTTCGGGGAGCATTATATAAAAGTCACTCTTTGGTTTTATTGGCTGTATGTTTGGGGTCTTGATCTTGTTGAAAGAAGAATGTTTTCTCCAATCCCAATTTTCTTGCACTATCCTTCAAATTATGCTGTAACACATTAATGTATGACAAAGCTGTCATTTCCCCATCAATAAATTGGATATTTCCAACTCCATTGTAAGCCATGCACCCCCAAACCATGACATTTCCCCCTCCATGCTTTACTGTCTTCAGTAAATTTTGATATTCTAAAGCAGCACATTTTTTTCTCAAAACAGTGAGTACGTGTTTTGGTTTAAAAATTTCGAACTTGCTTTCGTCGGAGAAAATTACACTTTCCAGAAATCTAATGTTTTGCTTTTATATTTTTTGGCAAATTCTAAACGTTTTTTTCTGTTGATTTCTGAAATAAATGGTTTCTTTCTTGGCCGTCTTCCTTTTATACCAGCACTATGCAAAACATTTCTTACAGTCTGTGGTGATACAGTCTTTCCTGATGTTGATTCGATATTTGCGGCCAACATCCTTGCACTTCCAGTTGGAGTTTTTAGAGCATCTTTAACCACTTGTCGTTTTTCTCTCACAGTCAGCTTGCTTGGTCTCCCTGATCTTTCTTTGTTATCCACAACACCAGTCTCTTTTTTCTTTTTAAGAATATTATGAATTGCGCACAATGACACACGTAACATACTTGGAA
Source organism: Maratus speciosus (assembly GCA_963932465.1). NCBI lineage: Eukaryota > Metazoa > Arthropoda > Arachnida > Araneae > Salticidae > Maratus > Maratus speciosus. The sequence goes on along the minus strand of OZ010800.1, from coordinate 412,328,335 downwards.
TTTCCCAGAATGTTTTCCACTATGATGCAGATAAACAATTTGCTCTCTTTTTGCAAGTGGAATCTCTTTTGTTTTTGGTGCCATGACAAAAAACTTGCACGTAAACTAATTTGAACTAATTGTCAGCAAATGAAGTAAGCCTCCTTGACGTGACCTTGACACGTGTGAGAATAACTTTGAAAATTTAACAACGTTACATTATAATTTCATGTTGGTTTTTATTTTGTTCTAATACTTTTTTTGCGGTGCGAATCTCGTTTTTTTTTTTATTTATAAAGATAATATATTTAGTTTAAATAATTTTTGATTTCTTATTGAATACTCTGTAAAAAAATACTATTATATATAAATTGATTTTGCCATTTATTTCATTTTATTACCGTGAAAACTACGAATTTCACATTGTTCTAATACGTTTTTTGTCAACTGTATATGTAAAAACTTTAACTAAACACGTGTTAAAATGACGTAGTATCTTCGTTTGAATGATTTAAAGTTAAAAATTCTACTTTAACACAGGAATTTTAATTTCAAGAAAATAATTTTGGAAAATATAATAATAAAAAAAAAATCGTTTGCTAGGTATGACGTCAATTTCTGTTTAACTTACATAACTTTGTAATGATGTTTCATTCTGAAGAGAGACTCCCGATATTCTTAAATTAATCCTTATTATTATCATCCATAGAGTGAAAGATTTATTTTTAAGTCATACGAAAGAAAATTTCGGTAAACGCTAGTTTATTTGGTTGTATATATTGCATTTTCCTGCGTATTGTCAAGGAAATCGTATACTTCTATTACACGCACCAAAGAAAACATGCATTTTAATTTTAAAAGATGAAATACTTTGGTATAATTACGTCATTATAACACCGAATGAAATTCAATTTCGCGAATTTAAAAAAATAATATTGTCGGTGTGATAGCAATCATTTAAAGAATGTAAATTTTCAAAATCACGGAGTTTCGAGAACTATTTTATGAAATCCATACATATATACTAAAAATAAAGGCGCAAATAAATATTATACAAAAAATGTTTTTTCAAAATCTTATTTTAAACTACATACATGAAATTGTAAGATTCTCTTAGCACTGCACTAAATTTAGCACTGCATCATTTTTGAATCAGCGAAAAATGAAGTTAAAACTTAATTTTTCTTAATAATAAAAAATATTTTCATTTAAAAAAACAGAAAATTAAAATTTTTTGCATGGTTACGATTTAATAATAAGAAAAACCAAAAAGAGATTCGCGTTATATAAATAGCAAGTCACAATGTTTGGCGAGGTTTGTAAAAAAAGAAAAATTTGGTATTTTTCAACTATAGGAGCCTTGCATTTTTTTTTAAAAGCTTGGTGAAATTCGGGCATTAAAACTTTCGATTGTTGCCAAATTATATAAACAGTTATGGAAACAAACCTGATGGACTTTTTTGTTTAGTTATATATGTATTGTAAATATATATCTATTATTAATGTTTTTATATACAAATTACTTCTGTTTCTATATAAAATTAGATAAATGGCGTCTTTATGTTGAATAAATTGTATAAATCTTGAAAAAAAAAATGATTGTGTATATGAAATGAAACAGTCAATAGGTTGCCAGAAAATATGTTGCAAAATTTCCTTCTCCGCCGAGGTCATTTTCTCTATCTATCTATATTATAAAGGACAAACATATCTGTGTGTAACGCATACGTCATTCTGTGAATGGCAACACTTTGAAATTTGAAATAAAATTTTGGTTTTGCAATTTTCTCTACTGTAAATTTTTAAACTTCTAAACATCGCACGTTTTAAATTTTTACACCGTCGTACAAGGAAAAAAATGCTCTTTTAAATGCAATTTGCTTGAAAGCTGTATCTCAATTTAATTTTGAGATATTATTTTTTTTATAGTTTTTAATACATTTTTTTAACTGTGGCAACTGAAGAACTCCATTCCTGTTGAAAGTCGTGGGGGGTTGAAATTAAAGGGAAAATAATCACGGAGGAAAGAAAATATTATATTTCTGTACCTTTTTGTTGCAATTTTCTCATAAAAAGTGAAAAAAAAATGAAATTAAAATACGTGCTATGTCAGCGATTATTTAAATTTCTAAATATCGCACATTTTCAATTTTTAAACCGTCAAATAGAGAAAAAAATCTACTTTCAAATGCAATTTCTTTGAAAATTGTATCTTAATTGACTGAGTTATTATGGTTTTTAAAATAACAAGCCGCCCGTGACGACCAGTTTGGTCTCCCTTAAATGTATGCTATGCATTGTATCATGTTACTTTTATTCATAATTTAATTTACTTTCTCAATCCTTCACCAAATTGGAAGATTCTGATAGAGAAATCGAGAACTCTCTACTTTTATGTTAGTCGGGCACAGATGATAAATCGCCAAACATTGTACCCATCGCATTTCTTTTTTTCCATATTTCGTTAATTCAGATTAAAATATAATCCTTTCACTTATTTTATTTAGAACGGATAACTTTAATTTAAAAATGAAACATTTAAAATTTATGACTTTCACTTAAAAAAAAAAATTCTTTAAAAAAGAAAAAGAAAAGAAAAAGAATAAATAAATACAGGGCTCCCAAATGGTCCGCCAACTGAATACCAATATTATTTTAGAAAAATTTTCTTTTTAGATTTTTCTTACAAACCGCTCCGAAATCACATTTGAAAGTTAATTCTAGCGCAAACTTACCATAAAAGTTTCTGTTAAATTTTATTGGTATTCGGAGCCCAGCGGTGTAGTGGTCAGCACGCCTGTCTGCCGCACCGCAGGTCGAGAGTTCGACTCCCGACTGGGCAAGGTTCACTCATCCCTTCATCCCTTTGGGGTCGATAAAATGAGTACCAAGCTTGCTTGGGAACTAAACACCGAGGGTCTCGCGTTAGGCTGACCACCTGGCCGGGACGCATGCTGCATAGCACCTCGGGGCCCAGGGTCAAGAAAACAGAGATGGGCACTGTCGGCCCAGATCCTTCTTGGATTGTATAGCCACAGAGTTTAGTAGTTTTTTTTTTTTTATTGGTATTCAGTTGGCGGACCATTTGGGAGCCCTGAAATACCATAAACCAATTAGTTTCAACATCAAAGCAATTGTTTTAATTTACTCCTCGAAAAATAATAAATGCTGCTGGCGTGTTAAAAAAAGCAATTGGCGAGAATTGCGCCCAGTTAACTTAAAAGTACGAACTCTTTGCTATCATGGCAACTTTTATGTAGTTTTATTTGAAAAAAAATATTTTGATTAAATCGGTTGCCAGAAAAAAAATTTCTTTTCTCGCCATGGACCTTTTCTCTATTTCGCCAAGTACCTATACTGGAAAAGTACCTTCATTTATTTATTTATTTATTGTATTTTAAATTAGATGAATAAAAGACGGCACAGGTGTCATATACGCACTACGTTGGCGCTACTTTTTCCTGACGCCAATGACATATACGCACCGGGGTACTTAACTGGCGCCAAAGTGTCGTTATTTTGCTTGATATGGTAACCCGGATGTTGTTGTTTATTTATGAATAAATTGTTTATTTGCTTTTATTTTATTTTTTAAAATTATATAAATTGTTTTGTTCTATAGTTATTAATTAAACTTTTTATTTATTTATTGTTATTCCCTTTTTAAAAATATTACACAATAACCAGATGCGTTTCATTTGGGCGTTGCCATTAAACAATTAACAAATAATCGCGATTTCTGTGCCACGTATGATAGAGTAATTAGAGGTCTGGAATTTCCATTCTGGTCTGGAATCCGGAATTTCCAGGCCCGGTCCCGGCCCGGTGTAAAAAGTGGAAGTTCGGCCCGAGCTCGGCCCGGCCCGTTTGCATTTTTACTGTTCTCGAACCGGCCCGTAAAAAATCAGTGAAAACAGGCCCGGCCCGGCCCGACATAATTTCTACAAAAAAAAAAAAATAAAAATCCGTTTTTTCTCAACATACATTTATGATTCTTTTAATGAATACTGCATACATATTTATGGGAACATTTTGCAGTATATTTTACATTACTATGATGTTCGCAAAACAGAAAACACACGGTAAACATTAATGATTACTTACAGTGTTTTAGTCATCGTGTCTACAGGCATTTCAAAATGGAAATAAGGATTCATTAAAAGATTAATGTAGTTCATCAGAATAAAGGATTAAAAACATGATAACTTTTGAAGCTGTATAATAAAAAGTAGATCTGTGAAAATATTTCTCTCCTTTTTAAGGCTTTTCTCAAATCCAAAGGAGTTACATTTCGACACATTTATGTATTCTTTTCTTTTCGGAAACGCAAAGATTGGCAGGTATTCTTATTCAGAAGCTATGTAAATGTCGTTTTTTTTTTTTTTTTTTTTTTTATAGATAAACGCAATATGTCTTTCTGAAAATACTGTCAAAGTTCGAGTTTTGAATCGAATTTCCGGAAACGATGGCACAGGAAAGGAGAAAAACGTACAATCACGTGACAGGAATCTCTGTTATCTCTGTAAGTAATTTATCAAATATGGAAAAAGCTATTCGTTTCCAAATTCCTTCAATAGGCAGGCCTGTCAATTTTATGCCTTTATAGTTAAAAATTTTGTCAGAAAATGTGTCTGAAAGCTTCGCATTGTTGAGTAGTGAATATGAGAACCACCTTTATATTTCCAAAGATACTGTTAAGAGAAGTTCATTACCACTATTAATACTACAAAACACAATGACTGTTCAGCACATCCTGAGATCAATTAAGACCATTTCTGTCCTGGCACGAGTCTGTTGAAAAAAAATTAAACTCGGAATCAGACATCTTGCAACTGTACGATGCCGATCTCTACGATGGACATGTTACATTGCTGTATTGATGTTGTTAAACTCGCATCGGCTTGTGACGCACATTTATACTTCTCGAGAAAATCATATTCATTGAAAATGGCTCGTATTTTATCTGCTTCGCTTAAATTTTATATCGGGCCGATAGGCCCGATTAATTTTTTTGCCGGCCCGGCCCGTTTATTTTGTCTGTCGTCCCGGCCCGTTGAAAAAATTGTCCTAATTCTGCCGGGCCGGGTACGGGCCTCGGGCCAAGCACGGGCCCGTGCAGACCTCTAAGAGTAATATACATATATAGATTTTCAAGCATAAATTACTTTAAATTTATCTCTATCACGTGTAGCTCGATTACGAAAGGTTATACCGCTTGCCCTTAAAACAATGTAAAAAGTTCAGCATTTGTTTTTGTCTAATGTTCCATAACAAAATTAAAACTTCTTCTATAGAAAAATAAATAAAATAATGTAAATAAGTAACAGATTTAACAGACATGTGATTTAACCACGCGCTTAAAGAACCGAAATGATCGGAAAGACTGACGTAAGTCGAAAAATCTTGGGTTAATAACTCCTGGCATGCGGTGACATGTGAAAGTATCGCTTTTAATAAATTTCAAAACTTTATTTGATTGCATAATTGATAATTTTCATATAAAAATTCTTTTTGATGTTAGTGGGCAATCTAAAATATATATTACATGTAAAAAAATAATTAGAGTTTAAAAAAATGTTTTTCACCTATATTCTGTAACCCGAGGAGCTCGGGTTCAATCCCCTAGTTTCAATAAGGTCCCTATTCTAGAAAAGTACCAAAAAGTTCAGGATTCACGTTCAGGATAGCATACATCTTAGTATAGAGTTGGTATAACGTAAAAGTAGCGAAAGGTGTCCAAAAATCTTTGTCCCAAATTACATATTCTCTGTAAATTAGAATGTGGAATAGGTTCGCTTTAAAAACACGGAATTAATTTATCCCTTTTTTAACTCGTTAGCACACGCGCTGGGTTAAATCTCACACCGCTCACATTTTTTCTTCGAAAAAGAAATGATAAATTTCTCGAGGACATTTCTGACATTCCATGTACCTTTCAAGGTCAAGGTTGAGTAAGGTTGTATGAAGGAATGTCTTTTCTTTGTTGGCTAGAAGGGGAGATATATGCATTTGGGAAAAAATAATCCCGCGCGTGTACAAACGTTACATTTCTGTATGTTCATTCGTTACGGGATAACACAAACTAAAATAATTTTACTGAAAGAGTGACATAAAAGCTACCTGTATATGTTGATGAAAGTCTATTAAATTTAATTAATGTTATTTTTATAAAATAATTTAAGTGGTAAAACACATCGTTGCATATTTCCTTAGAAAAAAAACAACAACAAAAAACGCCATTTTTTACAGAAACTGTTACAAAATCGGAAAATAAATATGAAACGCTTGACTTTTCCCTAAAAGAGAAATAGTACTGATGCATTTTACAGTAGTAGATTTGCTTTTAAAACGCATTTAGCCAAAAATATAATGGGAGACGAAATGAGATGAGATTTAATCCACGCGTGTGGTATCGTTACAAAATAGGTGCATGTGCTTATGGTTCAGTTAATTATGCCCTAAACGACGCCCGGTAACATGCGCCAATTGTCTGTAGGCTCAATTATATAATTTATTCGTACCAAATACGCCAATTTTCAATAGATTCGTTTATACGTAATTTATTTCCTTAATTATTGCATACTTTACAAAGGACACCTACTTTCCAATTTTCCTAATTTTTTGATTAATGATTACAGTTAGATGTAAATATGTTAGTCATTATCGCGATATTTTAGTTTGACCTACGAAATATTATTATAAATATCCAATATTAGCAATATTTCTGATATTATTTGCAGGTGTATTGTATAATATTTCCAATCACTTTTGATCCTTTTTCTGCATTCAGTCGTTTTCAGACTTTTTTAAATTTTAAATTCCCATTAAGTCCCGAAAACAGAAATTTTCCCTTTCTATAGTTTTTTCGCAGTTTTAAATCATTTCTTATGACTGTTTCTTACACTAGCTTTCTGTGTGTATGAGGGGTTGACCTAGGATACTGCATAGTCCCTTAAACCAGAGGTGCGTAGGTATGTCGCAGAAAAATTCAAGAGATCATACTATGTATAAAATTTAGTCTAAGGACTAGTCTGGTGGCCAGTCTTGAGTAAAATGTATGTCAATATTCCAATATGGAAGTTAGCAATAAGTATGGGGTCATCCGAGCTCTTGAAATACACTGGGGAACAAAATGTTTCTGTTTATTTTTGATTGGGGCAATTGGTTGGGCAGGTTGATTGAGGTCTTTGGTTGGTTAGTTGGGGCAGTTGTTTGGTTAGTTGAAAGTTGGTTGATTAAGTTCCTGAAAGGATCTGAAAAAGGTGTGAAATGATATAAAAAACTGGTGGAACCAGAGAGAAAAGTAAAGCTCGATCTAAAAAAGTACATTACATTAACATTACGTTAAAAATTAAATACAATTAAATACATTACATTAAAAAGTACATCACAAGATACAGTAAAAAATTGGCAAATAGTTTCAATTTAAAAAAATAAGTAGTGCGTAGAAATGTAATGGAACCAGGCTATATGTAAAGCTCATGAAATTATCCAAATTTTTGTTGGTTGGTTGGTTGTATTGAGTTTTATGGCGCAAAATCCCTTTAGGGACATGCTGCGCCAAACAAAAAGCGAGTCAAGAAGAACTAATGAAATGAGATACAATGGAAATAAAAAAGCCATCTGGATGAGGTACCCATCCAGATGTAGTCGTCAAACAAGGGTAAAAAATAATGTAAAATAGAAATCCAGTAAAGCAAAGTATATGAATGTTAAGCAAAGATGAGGCAAAGATATCTGGATGAGGTTTCCATCCAGATGTCAAAAAGAGAGTCAAACTTATGAAGCATATAAAAGCTAAATCTCAAAATAAAAACCAGCGTGTTTTAAAAAAGTAAAGAGTGCCCCATGAGGTGTTTCCCCAATGAGGTTTGTCAAGATTGGTGAGGATGTGTTAAAATACCTTCTATATAAGTGACGGAGACCCGGACAGTCAGTTAAAACATGATGAATGGTGAAATGATCAAAATGACAATGTGGACACATGGGTGCATCCTCCCGAAGTAAAAGGTGTTTATGAGGGATTCTAGAATGTCCAATTTTCAGACGAGTCAGAAGAACATCGGTTTTCCTTGGATAACACGGAGGCCAGGTCATGATGGTAGGTTTGATGTGGTGCAGTTTATTATTGCATTCTAAATTCCAACTTTCTTACCATTTATTATGAATAAAGTGTTTGATAAGTAGTTTAACGTCTGAGAATGGGACTTTATGGCACAACGGATTAAGAGCACGCTTTGCTGCCTCATCCGCTTTCTCATTACCAGGAATACCCATGTGTCCAGGTACCCAGCAAAAGAAAATATTATAGCCACGTCTTGTCAATTTATTATAAAAATCAAGGATTGATGAGACATAGGAATGCTTTTTAAAAGATTTGATTGCGTCAATAGAGCTATTTGAGTCGGTATAAATGATGAAGGACGTGTTATGATGATGCGAAATGTGCAACAGGGCTCTCTCTATCGCGATCAGTTCAGCTGTAAACACAGAAGTAGACGAATGCAGCCGGTAGCTGAGAGAAGTATTTTCACAAAAAACACCGCAACCAACAATATCTCCAATTTTGGAACCGTCTGTATAAATGTCAGTGTAAGTATTGAAATTTGATCTATGTGCAGCAAATAATTGTTGGAAAATAATTGGAGCCAAGTTATTTTTATCATATCCTTTAAAAGGGTGGAGCAATGTAACATTAGAACGTTTCCAAGGAGGGTGTACATGATTTGGACATGGACTCACCTCGATACTACACAGAGGGCTATTATCAATAATGTTCCTAATTCTGACACCAAAAGATGGGATGCAAAATGGTCGATGCTGATAAAGCATATCATTGTCTGTATTTAGAATGTATGAATGAAGAGGATGGCCAGGATGTGAAAGGATGCGGTAATAAAGTTCTAAAGAAAGCTTTTCACGAATGTGTTGTAATGCTGGTTCATTACAGTCAACATAAAGACTTAAAACTGGAGAGGTACGAAATGCACCAGAGCAAACACGGAGTGCGCTATGATGCACAGTGTCAAGTTTTTTAAGAACAGAGTTACGTGCGGAACCATAGACCTGGCAGGCATAGTCAATTTTGGAACGGATGGTGGCTCGATAGATTTTAAGGAGAGACGTACGGTCTGCTCCCCAGGAAGTATTTGAAAGCACCTTTAGTAAGTTAAGCGATTTTTCACATTTTGTCCGTAATTGTAAAATATGTGGTAAAAAGGTTAGCTTACTATCAAATTGGAGGCCGAGAAACCGGACACTGTCTACAACAGGAATTTGAGTTGGTCCAATAAAAATTTCAGGATCTGGATGCAGATCCCTACGTCTACAGAAGTGAACACAAGAAGTTTTGTCATGAGAAATTATAAATCCATTTTTATTAGTCCAAGTAAGAATATGGGTGATTGCAATTTGTAACTATGTTTCAATAAAACGGATATCCTGTCCCAGACACATGATGCGGAAATAGTCAACATATAAATCACCTTTCACAGAAGGGGGTAGTTGACTAAGAATGTCATTTATTTTTATAGCAAAGAGGGTGACACTCAGAACACTGCCCTGGGGTACACCTTCTTCTTGTACATAAAAACTAGAGAGTGCCCCACCGATTCGGACTTGAAAAAGTCGAATGGCGAGGAAGTTCTTAATAAAACTAGGGAGATTCCCACGAAAGCCTAGGTTAAAAAAATCACGAAGGATCCCGTATCGCCACGTTCTGTCATAGGCTTTCGCCATGTCAAAAAATACTGACACCAGATGGTTGCGTTTTAGAAAGGCTGTCCGTATGTGATTTTCAAGATTGATCAGGTTATCGATAGTTGACCTACCTCGTCGAAAACCACTTTGAAATGCAGCAAGGCAATTGTTATTTTCTAAAATATGCACAAGACGACCATTGATCATTTTTTCAAGTAATTTGCAAAGACTGCTAGAGAGTGCGACTGGCCTGTAATTATTGGGATTACTAGCATCTTTCTCTGGTTTAGGGAAAGGAATGATAATAGAATTACTCCAGGCATGAGGAAAGACCTGTTCCATCCAAATTCTGTTATAGAATGCAAGTAAATTATTGACAGAGGTTGTGCAGAGATGTTTAAGCATGGTATAGGTGATGCCATGGTGACCTGGAGCTGATAGAGGACTATTTTGCAAACATTTTAAGAGCTCTGAGAGAGTAAAAGGGAGATTATAGTCATAAGAGTAACGGGAGTTAAAATTGAGGTGGCTAGTTTCTGCTTGTCTTTTGTATGATAAAAAAGGTTCCGGGTATGAGTCAAAGGCAGAGTTAGATGCAAGCGTATTTGCTATGGTTTCAGCAATGTTCTTAGGAGAAGCTATTGTTTGTCCATTGTGATTTAAAATTGAGATGTGATTTTCAGAATAAAGGCCCATACAATTTTTTACTTTTTTCCAAAGGACTTTACTAGAGGTATTTGAGTTAATGTTAGATACATATTGAATCCAGGATTCAAGTTGGCTTTTACGACACACTCTTCTAGCATCAGCCGTTGCTTTTTTGTAGGCAATATAGTTAGTATTAATGGGATAACGTCGAAATATGCCCCAAGCTTTCTGTTGATTTTTTTTTTTTTTGCAGCTTGACAGTTACTGTTCCACCATGGCTTCCTGTGTCTCATTGTAGATGATGAGTTTGGTATGCTAACATCTGCAGCATTGATAATACGCTGGGTGATACAGTAGACGCTCGTTTTTACGAACCTCTTTTTCACGAACACTTGCGATTTTACGAACTATAGATTGGTCCCGAATACACTCCCATAGAATCAATGTAATTTTTCGCTCCCATTTACGAACTATAGATTATGAAAATCTCTTTTTTGCGAACTCAGTTTTCATACTTCTGCATTTTTTGAAAATATCTGAACGCAGTGTTACGTCAATTAAACTCTCAACAGGTGCAATGAGACATCAGGTGCATTCCAAGAATGTGTTGTTTTTCCCAAGCTCTTTCGGAGGGAGGGGGCATAGCAACAATTTCAAGTAGTGGTTGTCAGGACTAAGGCACTTTTTTGAAGGGAACAATAACTGTGAAAGGATTTCAAGCATAGTAAAAATGGAAACATATATTTTCCAAAATGTGATTAAAAAAGATAAGTGATTATTTCCATTCCTAATTTTTTATCTATGTTTTCATCTACGTATTTTCACCTACTATGAACTAATCCAGTCTGTGTTTTCATATGTAATATTTTCAAAGCATGTTTCAGTGTACTAAAATTATCTTTTGTGTATAAATTTGCATTTATTTCTTGTATACGTATAACTTTATTAAATAATAAATAATCTTGAAATACTGCTTCATCTATGAAGAGGGGGCAGTTTGATAAAATTAGATAAGAATAACGTACGTATTCATATCATTTTTGATGTTTTTCTATTTTACGAACTATTTTAGTGTTCCCTACGGGTTCGTAAAAACGAGCGTCGACCGTATTATCAACTGCATCGTCTATGTCATCTTCTACCATATGATTTGTGATTTTAGCATGATTTGTGAAAGTTGGCCAAATGGCTCTGTCATAGTTATAGCGTTTAAAAGAATTAGTAGAATCTCTGATAGGAGTGCTCTGTGAAATGAAAGTGGGAAAATGGTCACTTCCGTGCAGGTCATTTGAAATCCAGAAATTCCAATACGGATAGATAGATGGAGAGCAGATAGTGAGATCTATGGCATAAAAGGTGCGCGTCGGTTCATGAAAATATGTATGATCACCATTATTGAGTAGGCATAAGCCATTGTCAGAGATTAATTTTTCTATGATATCACCACGTTGATTAGTGTCTGAATTCCCCCACAATTGGCTATGAGCATTAAAATCCCCAACGATGATGAAAGGAGTGGGGAGTTGAAGAAGGAGATCATCAAGGAGTGCTGACTGAATAATTTGGTGGGGTGGTAAATAAATGGTACAGACTGTAATGAGACGTTTTATATGTACACTGACTGCAACGGCTTGTAAGTTTGTGTTTAGGTTAATATGAGTATGGGGTAAATTGCGAGAGATGAAAAGAGCCACTCCACCAGTGACCCTATCACTACCAGTAAAATCTTTTCTGTATGTAGCATAGGTGCGCAGTTTTGCTTTGTCATTGGGTTTAAGATGGGTTTCTTGTAAAGCTAAACATAGTGGTTGATGGTCATGAAGAATACTTCGGATTTCGTCATATTTATTATGATAGCCTCGACAGTTCCATGAAATAATATTAGTCATAATTGAGTTTTTTTTAGGATAAATTTATCTGCGTCCTTTTATTCGGAGGTAGTAGACATACTATCTCCATCGTTAAATTCTTCATCCGGTTCTGGGTGAAGAGCAACGGCATCATCCTCCTCCATTTTTTCTTTCATTTTTGGATGTTTTATTCTTTATCTTTTTGGCTGGATTTTCAGATGACACAGTGGCTTTAATTGTTGGTAGATTAAATTTTTCTGAATCAGATCTATGGTTTGTTTTTTGAAGTCCTCTTTTGGTGGTATTTTGAGAGCCTCTCTTAGGAATATGAGATTGTGAAGATTTTGAAGAGGGATTTTGTGATGGTTTAGGAGGAACAGAGTTTGGTGACTTAAGAGGAATAGATTTCGGTGGCTTAGGAAGGTCACATTGCGTTGAACTATTTGCTTTACCAGAATAAGTAGACAAGTTGATTTCTTTTTGTTTTGGTTGGCAATTATTATTAGTGGGGAATTCGGTTTGGGTGGCAATGCTTTGATAAGTTTTATGGGCCGTTTTGGATAAAGCAGCAGCATATAAAACACCAACTCTAGGTGTCCTGGACTCAACTATTTTTCTGGCTTCTGGGTACGAAATGTTATCTTTTGTGCGTATGGTCTGTATCTCCTTTTCTCTTTTCCACTGTTCACACGATTTGGCGTAAGATGGATGATCTTTTTTACAGTTGACACAACAAGGTGGAGCGTTGCATTGCACACTTTCGTGGCCAACTGCACTGCACCGACCACATATTTCCTTACCGCGGCAATTTGTTTTTGAATGCCCAAAGCGTTGACAATTAAAGCAACGCAGTGGGTTTGGAATGTACGGTCTGACAGAACATGACAGATATCCAGCTTTTACATATTTGGGTAAGTTTGGTGAGTTAAAGGCGAGTATGATGTGCTTGGCAGGGATTTGTATTTGATTGGCTGGTATTTGTTCGTCTTTACGGTAGATTTTGATTCTTCTAGCTTCAATTGCATTTTGTTCTTTTAGATTATCAACTATTTCAAATTCTGTAACATGCAGCAGGTTAGATTCAGAGATCACCCCACGAGATGTGTTGAGGGTTCTATGTGGACTTACGGAGATCGGGATATTTGCAAAATCTTTACATTTCTTTAAACTAATGGCTTGTTTGCTATTGGTTACTTCAATAAGAAGTTCACCAGATCGAATTTTTTTAATGGTTTTTGGTTCACCTATCAATCCTTGGATAGACTTGTTAATCAAGAAGGGAGAGGTCTTGTCGAAGCTGCCTTCTACCCTTTTAACAAGAAAGAATCTTTCAGCACATGTATCATCAGTTATATCACCCCAAAATTTGGTTTGGCTCTGATTTATATCTGCTTGAAGGCCTGAGGCCGATGCAGTCAGTTTCTCTTTAGATATATTCTGAGGCGTAGCAGTCTCCGGTTGAGCATTGGATGAAATATGGAGTTGTGGGGCCTCCACATCGCATGTCTTATTTTCTATTGTTGTAACCATATTTGTTAGAGATATTATGAAACGCCAGACATCGGGCTGGTCACCGACCCTTCTTCTTACCGTTACTTTAGGCGCAGGTCTCAAAAGGGTGAAAACTATTCACAACAAACTTCCACGTTTTTCGAACGTTGGATTAAACTCGATAGCATCTCCAAACTATAGTTCTTTCACAGTGGAACTCGGTCGTCGTAGGTAAGCCTTTACAGCTCTGTCCAACCTACAACTTCCTTACGCCGAAAGGTACCAGTCGCCCAGTGAATTCCTAATCGCCGCCATACAAGTATGGCGTCCACCGATCACGGAACCGGAATTCGGAGATGCCCTGCACTCTGGTACTCGAGATCAGCCTAAAAAGGTAGAAACGAGGCGATGAGATTAAAAAACCTCAACACCCAGAGTGTCTCACGTGAAAATAAAAAAATCCACTATTGCAAAAAAAAAAAAAAGAAAAAGTAATGTGAGAGAGAACTTAGAAAAAGGGTGTATTTTTTTGTCTTTTTTAAACTTTTTTTTTTTTAACTAACAGAACGAGAACAATGTTAGTAGAACAAAGAACAACTTGAACAAAGAAGTGAGTAAAAAACTAGAACATGAACTGGAACAAAGAGGGATAACAAAACTAAAAAGAGAAGATTAAAAAGTGTGAAACAGAGAAAAAAGGATAGACAACCAAAAAGAGAAGAAGACAGGAAAGGAGAAAGATCACTCGGGAATCCGGGGTCGCGAAACCCGTAAATACCTAAAGAAGGTATTCCCCTGGGGAACCAAATTTTTGTTGGGTTGGGTTGATTTTTGACGGCCAATTATCTACACGAGGGATATAGTCCCGGGGGGAGTGCCCTCCGTGGGGGTCTTTCAAAGGGAACCTAATCCGTATTAACGCATGGAAGATCCACGGCTCGAAGAAAACCACGAAAACTCCGAACGATTAGGCCGACGGGCGCGATTGGGATCGAACCCAGCACCTCCCGTCTACCAGCTTCGAGAGCAGAACCTCTCGGCCACTGGTGGGGCCCAAATTTTTGTTGATAGCTGAAAATGTGGACTGAGCTTTACTGGTGCCTCATATGCAGAATCATATTATCCACTCAAAATGAGTACTGGGTATAGTAAACAGAATATGCAGTTATGTGCTAAAAAATTTCTGTCAGGCTCAGAATTGTGGATATGATTGCATCAAGCTAAACTCTACAAAGCTAAAAGAATGTAAACCATGAAGTAATATTTTAAGTATAACATTAATATAGTCAGGTTGTTGAGGAATTATTGTTATTAACATTTCTGACATAACACAACTAATGTAATAATTTTTATTTCATGTAATTACTGTGAAAAAGGAACCTTATGTCAGTGGACTTAAGCCATACAAGTAGTTAGCATATGGTTGAATCGTACATGCTTAGGGTTTTGAGCTTACTTTGAGCTTTGATCTTCCAGGCTTATCAGTGACCCTTGGAATGGACCCTTGGAATGGCATACTTCGTACTGAACGATGTCTCATGTTCTCTATACCTCTCGTGTTCTCGCTCATTACCAAATCAATCTCTAACCTATTCTTATGAACCCAAATTTTTAAACTGGTTACTTTAAAGATAATCTGATTCCATTACTTTTCTACGCACTACTTACTTTTTTAAACTGAAACAATTTGCCAATTTTTTACTGTTACTTTTTTAGATCGAGCTTACTCTCTGGTTCCACCAGATTTTTATATCATTGCTAAAAGCCGCCAATTTGATGTTATGTATTTAATAAATATATATTAAATTACCGTTTTGTATAATATTAGCATACTTTTATATTATTTATTATTTTTAACAATGTTATCTATTTATTAAATATACATTAAATTACCGTTTTGAAGAAGCTTGCCAATTAACAACGATAAACACAATTGACGATCGACAACCATTTTTGGCGATCTATCTACCTTTTTCGGATAATACGTAAGTACCAAAACAGGAATATGGAAATTCATAGTGACAACACCAAACAAATAATCGAATTTCTGAAAAGTTAAATGTGGTTTTAGCATTCCAAAAATATTTAAAGCAATTCATAGTTATTTCTATTAAAAAATCATTGTTGTCAGGTGTAATTATTCAATCAGAAATTTCAGTACAAAGTCTTTACCAAGCTTTTCAGACTCAGTAGAGCCAGAGAGATGTTGACTGGTACAGTACTAGTGTAGTCCTTGACAGGACGTGAATACTTGTCGTAGTCGCGAAAAAGGTCCTTTCGCAGTTCCCTTTCCCCTGCAAAATGAAAAATATTTTGAGAACATAAAAATACAAACAAGGAAAAAATTAAAATGTTTATTGGAAAAACTAATATATGCACTAGAGTTAAATAAAAATGTATTCGTTAAAAACATACAACCTTGCTAATTGGTACACAGAAACAAGAACTTTAATATGAACTTGTACAATTAAAAATAAGATAAAATAAAAATCTACGTTTCGAGCTGCTTCTGCATCCGTCCTCAGGATAAATTATGATGGTGAAATGACTAAAAGTTCAGAGATGAAGGCTTCCTGTGCGAGAGAAAATTTGTCGAACCTTGACCAATGATATGAATGAAAAAATGCAGTGGCGCCATGCAGCGATGACCCTAGAATATTTTTAATAAAATGAGTTCGAAATGAATCAAAAATTTCGATTGAAGAACAACGAGTGTCTTCATAATGACAGCATCAAAAATGTAAGCGAATTTCTGAAAAGTTAAATGTGATTTTAGCATTACAAAAATATTCTAGACAATTCATAGTTATTTCTATTAGAAAACATTGTTGTCATGTGTAATTATTCAATCAGAAATTTAATAAAAAATAGTCCAAGAAATGGTAGCCATCTTCGTATGAGGGAAAGAACCATATTCAAACTAGTACTTGGCAAAAAAAAAAAAAAAAAAAAAAAATGGAAAACATGATTCAAGTTTAAACTAAAATATTGCAATCAGATATAGAATTAAGATTTTATAATATTATGCCAGATTTTTGGTATATTATAGGATAAATTATCGTTACAAGGTTTATTCTCACTTTCAATGATTTCAACTGATTCCCTAATTTTACTTTCAAAAGGAATCCTGAGGACGGCTGCAGGAGCAGCTCGAAACGTAGATTTTTATTTTATTTTATTTTTAATTGTACAAGTTCATATTAAAGATCTTGTTTTTGTGTTCCAATTATTGTGTGATTTTAAGGAATACATTCTTATTTATGATATTTTATGGTGCGATAGTCCCATATGTTCGTCAAACAGTCTCTCGCACAGGAAGACTTCATCTCTGAACTTTTAGTCATTTCACCATCATATTTTATTCTGAGGACGGTTACAGAAGCAGCTCGAAACGTAGATTTTTATTTTATCTTATTTTTAATAGCATAAGTTCATATTAAAGTTTTTGATTTTGTGCAACAATTAGCAAGACTGTGTGATTTTAACGAATGCATTCTTATTTATTATATTTTATGGTGCAATTGTCCAATATATGTTAATGCACTAGAGTTTTTAGGCATATATATATTTAAAAGATTGCTAAAAATATTTAGCTACCGTGGTTATCTCTCTATTCTAAAAAAAAGTAACTACCGCTGTCACCGCCGCCGCCGCCGGTTTTGAATTTTTTGTACCCGGAGGTCTTTCTTCGTTAATATTGAGAAAAATAATGCATACAAAAATATGAAAATCAGTGGGTTTTATACAGAAATGTTTGATAAACACGCTGATGCAGACAGTTTTCAAATCGAAGAATTATTTTAAGAGATATTTAATGCTAAAGTTGGACAAAATCGTTCCACTAAAAAAGTGTTATAGCAGCAAAAACTATACATGGCAGTGTAATCATTTTTAGATCATTTTATGCGTTAGAATTTGCCGGAGTGCAGATTGCATTAATTTTTTTATTTTGACTCATTTTTTCAGGTTTTATTTCTATTTTAAATTCAAATTTTCAGCATTTCTAGAGATATTTTTTACAGATTTCAGAAAATTGTACTAATTTAAACTGTTGCCAACTGTATAAAAAGCGCAAGCAATAATGTTTGCTTCAAATTAAAAATTTATTTACACGTGACTATTATAAACAGGAAAAAAACTTTCAAATTAGAATTAAATAATTATGTATAAAAAGCAGGAACTTTCTAAAAATTACGTCATAAAAAGTATACACATGAATTTTAAAAGAGAAAGGATATTGTAAAATAATAAATTCATTAACATGCGTTAGAAGTCTTAGGAGAAATTACGTCATATTTACGTCACATTATAGTTATTACATAAAATGAACACAAAATAATATTGCAAAAAAGTTTAAATTTAGAAATTGCGCTAGACATTTATTTAATATTTTGAGAGGATATTTTCAACTATTTTTTTTAGGAAAGCGCAAATAATATTTCATTGCTAGCAAAAGTACTTTCACGCGATTCTCTCTATTCTAAAAAAAAGTAACTACCGCTGTCCCCGCCGCCGCCGCCGCCGGTTTTGATTTTTTTGTGACCGGAGGCCTTTCTTCGTTAATATTAACAAAAATAATGCATACAAAAATATGAAAATCGGTGGTTTTATACAGAAATGTTTGATAAACACGCTGATGTAGACAGTTTTCAAATAGAAGAATTATTTAAAGAGTTATTTAATACTAAAGTTGGACAAAATCGTTCCACTAAAAAAGTTTTATAGCAGCAAAGCTATACATGGCAGTGTAATCATTTTTAGATCATTTTATGCATTAGAATTTGCCGGAGTGCAGATTGCATTAATTTTTTTATTTTCACTCATTTTTTCAGGTTTTATTTCTATTTTAAATTCAAATTTTCAGCATTTCTAGAGATATTTTTTACAGATTTCAGAAAATTGTACTAATTTAAACGGTTGCCAACTGTATCAAAAGCGCAAGCAATAATGTTTGCTTCAAATTAAAAATTTATTTACACGTGACTATTATAAACAGGAAAAAAACTTTCAAATTAGAATTAAATAATTACGTATAAAAAGCAGGAACTTATTAAAAATTACGTCATAAAAAGTATACACGTGAATTTTAAAAGAGAAAGGATATTGTAAAATAATAAATTCATTAACATGCGTTAGAAGTCTTAGGAGAAATGACCTCATATTTACGTCACATTATAGTTATTACATAAAATGAACACAAAATAATATTGCAAAAAAGTTTAAATTTAGAAACTGCGCTAGACATTTATTTGATATTGTGAGAATTAATTTAAAATATCTCATTTAAAAGAACTTTCTTTTCGCTTTGTTAAAAAATACCAGGAGACAAAGACTCTCTTTACTTAATTCCTTTTATATTAGCTTATTTTGAAATGTTGTTACACGCGTATACGTCATCAAGTTATTTTTATTTCGACGTTTTATTTGTGTTTTTATTAATGTTGTACGAATTTATTTGTTCTTTCGTTATTTAAAATAAAAATTATATCAATTTGTATAATTTGGCGAGTGGTTTGGCGATTTATATAATTTGGCGAAATTGGTCGACAGGATAATCAAGTAGTACCGCAGCGGATTTGGCGTTAAAATTCCCCAATCAAAGAAAAATGAATAGAAATTCGTTTATAGGGAGATCGCCACTGTTTTTTAAATTATAATTCAATCTTTCGAAATCTTTTTAAAGCCGATCAAATTAGCGTGCATTTAGAGTCTGCGATGTCTGGACGGGGGTTGGCGAGCGTAGCTCGTAGGGGGCCGAGCCCCCTAGTATTTAAAAGAGAAAGAATAGCTTGGTAAAAATTACGTCAGATTAAAAACGATTAATTTAAAATGTCTCATTTAAAAGAACTTTCTTTTCGCTTTGTTAAAAAATACCAGGAGACAAAGACTCTGTTTACTTAATTCCTTTTATATTAGCTTATTTTGAAATGTTGTTACACGTGTCTACGTCATCAAGTTATTTTTATTTCGACGTTTTATTTGTATTTTTATTAATGCTGTACGAATTTATTTGTTCTTTCGTTATTTAAAATAAAAATTATGTCAATTTGTATAATTTGGCGAGGGGTTTGGCGATTTATATAATTTGGCGAAATAATTCGACGGGATAATCAAGTGGTACCGCAGCGGATTTGGCGTTAAAATTCCCCAATCAAAGAGAAATGAATAGAAATTCGTTTATAGGGAGATCGCCACTGTTTTTTAAATTATAATTCAATCTTTCGAAATCTTTTTAAAGCCGATCAAATTAGCGTGCATTTAGAGCCTGCGGTGTCTGGACGGGGGTTGGCGAGCGTAGCTCGTAGGGGGCCGAGCCCCCTAGTATATTTAAAAAATGTATAAGATACCATTATTAATAAGGAAATAGTTCAAAATGAAAAGATACCATAATATAAAAACACCAGAAATGAGTTACATTCATAATTACATGCGCAAATGCAGCATAATAATTTGAATGCTAATATATAACCATTAAATAAACATTACCAACCACCAAAAAAAAAAAAAAAAAAAAAAAAAAACTGAGAGAGCATGAATAAAATGACATTAAAAAATTGAAAAAAATACAGATAGGGGTTCGCTGGATATATATAATGGGAGTGTGATTGGCTATGCTGTATATTGTTGCTATTTGGTCCTCCATCATATAAAAAAACTTTTTTTGCAACATGTGCTGGTGATCTCCAATGATTGTATTATGTTATGCCTCATGCCAAGACAGTAGGGATTCAATTTGGTAATTTGTTTCTTATTTTTTCTCTATCTTTTTTAATCTTGTTTTATTTTGAACTTAATTGGTGTTCAAAGGTTTATTTCTCTGTTTTATGTGTGTCGTAGTCCAAAATTCATATTCTTTAGCTAATTTATGGCTAATATGAAGATGAAACCACACATTTTATTTGTGGAACTTTAAGCATTTGGGACCTGAAGATTCTGTCTATGTTCTACAAATATCGGGAAGAGTCCCATAACCTGTGCCGGAAGATTTGGCGATTTTTTTGGCGGGCTTTGTTTAGCAATAATTGTTTAGATCTGGTTTAAGTTTGTTCATCGGATTTCGGATCGTTCGAACGGCTTTAGGGTTGCTTTTTTTCGGAAATGCCTTTTCAAAACCGGACAACTGGATGACGTGAGATCTTGAAGCTTATTGGTTTACTAGTATCACGGGAACTGTTAGTCAGCAAATTTTGAATTCGGTTAGATAAGAATTTGCTACCGCGGCCACGCCGACGCGACACTCACATTTGGATTACTCTCTGCGCCGGTCGATATAAGTAGTCTCGTTAATTTTTCCAAGATTGCGGAAAAACATCATTTTTAAATCTTTATATTATTTTTAAATCAATGATTTTACACCATTTTTAAAAGAGAAAATAATGTAAAAACATGGATTTATAAATTACATAAAGATTTAAAAACGAAGTTTTTGCGCCACTGGACTTTACCCATGTGACGTCAGCCGTGGGTAAACAGAAGAAAAACACCAATAGGCGTGAAGAACATTTTAACACTGCTTCCCCTTCGTCCAATAAACAGTCTTTTTCCAAGGGTATATTCCCGCAGAGGCGTGGCTGTTGCCATTCGTGGGTAAAGTCCATTGCACAAATTTTAGCAGCATTCTAAATAAATCTAAACATGTGCTTTTTCAGATGAATAGTTGCTACCCTGTTTCAGGCCCTAACTGGGATCATTTTATAAACATTAAATTCTTGCTGATTGTTTTTTTTTGTTGTTGTTGTTGTGTAAACATTTTTAAATTATTTTTGTACATTTTTTCTATGATTTAATACTTTTTTTTCTTTTTGCCAGTTGTGAGCGGTATTTTACTTGCATTAAAAATAATAGTTTTTGAAATATTGTTGAAATTTATAAAAAGTTTCTGGCCAGTTTTTTTTCTCTTTTTTATTGTCGAAAATGTTTTAAGAACGGGGGGTTCAGGGGGGCTCTGCCCCCCTGACAATAACAAGTATTCATCTCAAAAAGGACATTTATTTAGAATGCTGCTAAAATTTGTGTAATTGTATCGGAAGAAAATTTCCAAGATGGCGCAAAAACTTCGTTTTTAAATCTTTGTGTAATTTATAAATCCATGTTTTTATATCATTTTCTATCTTTAAAAATGGTGCAAAATCATTGATTTATAAATAATATAAAGATTTTAAAATGATGTTTTTCTGCAATCTTAGAAAAATTTTCATGTCGCCAAAACGGCATTTTGGCGAGATTTTTTTTCGCCAAAAATCTTCCGGCACAGGATATGGAACTCATCCCCAAATATTCATTATTCCATTTTTGGTATTCATTTTCTGCTGTTTTTAGATGCATTCGTAATTATATAAATACGTAGCACCTATAGTCGTCGTTCAGTCCGTCCGTCCGTCTGTCTGTCTGTCCGCATATAACAGAGCAAAAACTACCCAACCGAATGGTCTGAAATTTTTAATGTATGATTGTTGCAAAATTTTGTCGAGCCATTTCAAATTTTATGAAAATCGGATGCATAGTTTAATTACAGGGACAGTCAAAAGTTTTTCTTTACATTACGGCCAATGGGAAAAATTATTGCAAATGCATTTTAATGATGTTACAGCCTTCCGAATGGTCTGAAATTTTAAATATATAATTGTTTCAAAATTTTGTCGAGCCATTTGAAATTTTAGGAAAATCGGATGTATAGTTTAATGACAGGGGCAGTCAAAAGTTTTCCGTTACATTACGGCCAATGGGAAAAAAATATTGCAAGTGCGTTTTAATGATGTTACAGCCTTCCGAATGGTCTGAAAATTTAATTATATAATTGTTGCAAAATTTTGTCGAGCCATTTCAAATTTTATGAAAATCGGATGTATAGTTTAATTACAGGGACAGTCAAAAGTTTTCCGTTACATTACGGGGAATGGGGAAAAAATTATTGCAAGTGCATTTTAATGATGTTATAGACTATGCACTTATGAAATTAAAAAATATATATATTGAGTGCAATATGGGGTACAAAAAATAATTATAAAACTAGTTATAGTACGAACGCACCTCATTTGCCACGTTTGACGAGCAATTTCCGACTTGTTTACTATGTTTTTGGATTCTATGTTAAGTGGATTGGGGGAACTGTATTTTTTTCAATTTGGTAATGTCATTTTATTCTTGCTCTTACAGTTTTTGTTGGTGGTTGATAATGTTCCTTTAATGGTTTTATATATATTTATATATATAAATTCCTCTTATACTTAATAAGCCGAGTTAGAAATCTCAGTCAAAAATTATTCATGGACCATACAAGCACTATAATAAAATACAAATGTTACTTTATTTAGGTAAATATCATATAACTACAAAAGGGTACTACACAATAAACTCTTTCGAGTTATACAAGATTTCGAAAAGCATCCGGTATTTTTAAGAAACTGGTAAATTAATATATTTTTGGAATTTAAAGACGAATTTATAAAAACAAAGTTTCTTTTCTTGCCACTGATTTTCGGAAACGTTTCCAGCCCGTTTTCATTGTGAATTAATAACTTTTCTCAACCCGGAATATGGGTTTTGAGGATGTTATCCATTCTCAAGTAAACCTTGTGTTCAACCAACATGTTTCAAAGGTAATATGAACTAGTTGGATGTGCCAGTCCTAAAATTTTCTTCTATTTCGTACATCTTAATGCTTCAAAAAATAGTTACACATGCTAATAGTTCAATACCATGCCAACTTTGATTTTCATCTTAAATTTTTTGCTTCAGCCAGTTAATTAGTGTAAAAACGAGATAATCTAGATCATGATATTTATTAAAATTAATAGGTTTTCCTTATTCTGATGTCATCAGCTGTTTCCAAATAGCCGGCTTAGCAGGACGCGAATTCCCATCGCTGCACGAGCCGCCGATGGACAATAAAACTACGAAAAATCGGGAAAATTATACAAAAATCGGTATCACAGCGCCCCTTTCCCACGGAATATTTCCAAATTCAAGGAGGACCTGCCCGCCATAGACAAAATCATGTACAGAAAATTTGATTCAATTCTATACATAACTTTATACACTTTTCGATGGTGCAATAAAGAAAATGGCACAAAAATCGCTATTACAGCACCCTTTCCTGCGGAATGATTTCAAATTCAAGGAGAAACTGCTAGCCATAGCCAAAAATATACACAATAAGTTTGGTTCAATTCTATGCGTAACTTTATATAGTTTTCAATAGTACAAAAATAAAAATAACACGAAAATCTCTATTACAGCGCCGACATTTGGCATATTTTATTCGAATTCAGGGAGAACCTGCTTGCCATAGCCAAAAATATGCACAAAAATTTTGGTTAAATTCTATGCATAAATTGATACACTTTTCAATGGCACAATAATGGAAATGCACAGATATCGCAATTATAGCGCCCCCTTCCGGCGGAAATTTTTCAAATTCAGGATTGGGTTTATTTTTGACGGCTGGTTATCTACTCCCGGGATATAGGCTCTAGGGGAAGTGCCCTCCGTGGGGGGTCTTTCTAAGGGGATCCAACCCGTATTTACGCAAGGTTTCCAAGGTTCGAAAAAAACTCACGAAAACTCCGAACGGTTAGGCCGACGGGCGCGATTGGATTCACACCCAGCACCTCCAGTCTACCAGCTTCGAGAGCAGAACCTCTCAGCTATTCAAATTCAGGGAGGACCTGCTGGCCATAGCCAAAAACATATACAAAAATTTGGTTAAATTCTATGCATAACTTTATACACTTTTTGACAGTACAATATTAAAAATAGCACAAAAATCGCTATTAAGGTGCCCCCTTCCAGCGGAATATTCCTAAATTGAAGGAGAACCTGTTTGCCACAGCCAAAAACATACACAAAAAAATTTGGTTCAATTCTATGCATATCTTCATACACTTTTCGATGGTGCAATGGCGACACGAGCGCATGGACAGACAGACATTTTGTATAAACACGTTATTTTGGGATCTCTGACCCCGAAAACTTGTAAATCTGTGGAATACCGGAAGTCGAAAAAAAATTCGATTGCAATACTTTCTGTTACTGAATACAGAATAAAGTAAAAGTATGGTTCAATTCTATGAATAACTTTATACAATTTTCGATGGTGCAATAATGAAAATGGCACAGACATTGCTATTACACTGCCTCCTTCCGGACGAAATTTTTCAAATTTGGAGAGGACCTGCTGGCCATAACCAAAAACATACCCCCAAAATTTGGTTCAATTCTTTGCATAATTTCATACACTTTTCGATGGTACAATAATGAAAATGACACAGACATCGCTATTACAGCAACCCCTTCCGGCAGAATATTTCCAAATTGAAAGAGGACCTACTGGCCATAGCGAAAAACATGTACAAAAAATTTAGTTTAATTCTATATATAAATTTATGCACTTTTCGATGGTACAAAAATGAAAATAACACAAAAATTGCTATTACAGCGCCTCCTCCCGTCATTTTATTTTCAAATTCAAGGAGGACCTGCTTGCTATAGCCAAAAACATACACAAGAAATTTGGTTTAATTCTATGGCATAACTTCATACACATACGTTTGATGGTATAATGGCGGCACACGGACACACGGTCAGACAGATAGACATTTTGTATAAACATGTTTTTTAGGATCTCTGACCCCTAAAACATGTAAATCTGTTGAAAACCGGAAGTAAAAAAAAAATTCGATTACGATACTTTCTTCTATTGAAGATAGTGGAAAATAAAATCAAGTGGGTAAGTGTGATCACAGATCGCACAGAGGGTTTCGTTTAATATTCCTTTAAAACACTTTATCCTTTTGCGAAATCTGTTAGTTCCACATTTCGAAACCAGGGGGCGCACTCTATTCTACACAAACCTCTATCCGAAGGAAACTCCGTTTTACAACCTATCCGTAAGTATATTAGTCGAGGGGATCGGGTCTATAGCACCCGTGGATGTGTTACTCGAGTTGGTGGCGGTCTTAAGCGAGAAATTAAGAAATTTGCTGAAAGTACTATTCGGAAATAGTGGTAACTAAAATTTTGACATTTTTATCTTTCATAAGTAGCACATGTCTGAGTATATCATAGACCTCAAAAAACGACATCTAAAAAGGTCATAAACGTTCATTTTTTAAAAAGAAATCCAGCGCCCCTCCCCCGCCCTACTTTCACAGGAAATTGCATGCACCATTATTTTATAAGCGTTTTATTATGTGTCATGAAGTATCTTAAAGTTGCAAACAGATCGCCTTGTTATATTTCCTAATTTTAACAAAATCGCGTTAAGTTAGTTCCGCATTCCACCACCAGGGAGCGCACTCTATTCTTAACAAAAGCATACTTGAACGAAACTCCTTTGCGCAACCTCTCAGTAGATACATCGTCGGAAGGGTGGCGGTGCGGTCTTAACCAAAAATTTAAAACATTTTCTGCGTTAACAAACGCTAAGATTTAATAAATAAATCTAGTCCCCCCCCCCCCTCCACTCCTCGAAATATCACACTCCATTCTTTTTTACACTTTTTCTTATGTGTTATAAAGTATCTTAAAGTTTCAAACACATCTCGAGTGGCGGTCTTAACCAATAATTTAAGATATTTCCTGAAATTGCTATTCGAAATAGTGGTAAACACTTATAAACCTTTTCATATTGAATAATTAATACTTATCTCATAGCCCGCCGTCGAAAAACCTACGCAAATTGTTAGATTTCCTAATTTAAATGAAATCTCCGTTAAAAAAGCACGTGCCTCCATCTTAATCTCGCATTTGATGGAA
Source organism: Maratus speciosus (assembly GCA_963932465.1). Lineage (NCBI taxonomy): Eukaryota > Metazoa > Arthropoda > Arachnida > Araneae > Salticidae > Maratus > Maratus speciosus. Next base: position 412,301,912 of record OZ010800.1, on the reverse strand, counting down.
ATAAAAGGAATTAATTAAATAATAATTAATATCTCAGCTTGTAATTAAGCTATCTCTTTGAACCGGGTATGTATGAAATCTGCGAGAGATTTCCCGGCCGGATGTCGAAAAATTTTATGAAAAAATTTAATATTTAAAAAGTTTAAATTTCGTATTAGAATGTTCTCTGCTTAAATTTATCCCGCGCCAATATGTCTGAAACATGACGGCAGCTGCGTACCTCTGAAAGGAAATCTCATTTCATTGTCTTTTCAAATACAGAAATTAAATTTTTATCGATCGATTTTTAGTGGATTTTTTGCGTTCTACCCTACGCAGAAAATTGAAATTCGTACCGAAATAAAGTAGCATTTTTTTCCGCGTATTTCTACACTTGTTACGAATTTGTACGACCAATACTTCCGCAGATGAGATTCTGCTTTTTAAATGCCCACTTCATTTATTGCTTAAATTACTCCGTGGTAACCCTGCATCGGCTAATTTTATGGAGCATTCGCCGAATTTACTGGCAACCCTTAGGAGAAACTCCGGATGATTTGGAAAACGTGCGTTCGAAGCTGCGTTCAAAAGGTTGATTGGTTAATTTTAGAATTTAATTAGCCCGTAATTAGGTTAATTACCAACTTTTTCAAAAAATTTTATGATTTGTTGTTTGATGTGAGGTATTCAGCTATAAGTATCTAAAATTTCAAGTCTCTAACATGTATAGTTTCTGAGAACGGGTTCTGTGACGGACAGACAGACGGACGGACAGACAGACAGAGGAGCGAGACGAATAAGGTTTCGTCAGATGAACGAAACCCTAAATGAACCGCATTAACATTAATATTAATTTGTTACTTTTGCACATATAAATTCAATTACGCTGCTGAAAATGTTTAATTTAGAATAAATAATATCCTAAAAACCTACATTCCAATTTTAGAAAACTATTTAATATACTATAAAAATTATTCGGAAACGTTTCCGAAAATCAGTGACAGCTGAATAAACTATTTTCATAAATGATTCTTTAAATCTCAAAAATATATTTGTTTTCTGAGACTTCTTTCTCTAATGATAAAGTATCCCTTTTCAAAATCATGGGTAATTCGGAAGAGGTTATTGGATATTTTCGTTTATGGTTATATTATATTTTCATAAATTAAGACACATTGTTTTTTTTTTTTTTTTTTTTTTTTTTTTTTTTTACAGCGCAAGCATCCTTATATCAAAGAACGATGCCACCTTTGGTGTATTCAGCAGACTGTATGGCTGATCGTGAATCTGAAATCTATGGCAATATAAAAACTAGTCGTTGGGGGCCACCGTAATACTTACCCATCATGGATATAGATAATATAAAATATGAAAATAAAACATGTGATATTTGCTAAGCATTGTACCATGTTACTTTTATTCATAATTTAATTTATTTGGACTTTTTTAAGTATAATTAATATAACCCCTTAAGCTAATATTACTTTTTGTTGCATTAAAATATCTCAATTTGTTGATTTTCTGTAAGCAAGTAAACGCTATTGGTTTACAATGGAAGTCTATGGGAATTTGGCGAAATATTAGAGATACCGCCAATTTGGCGTCATTTTTGGTGACTCATTTTGGCCGCCAAATTTGGCGATATATAGCCAAGTTGGCGACAAACTTGGCGGTGTTTGGCGACAGAGCAGGGTCCCTCCTATGGTAACACCCCTTATAGGTATGAAGATGCATTAAATACTTGACATTTACGATAAGCCATTATTGGCATTTAATCTTATAGTTTGGCGATAGTTTTTGGGTCGGCGGGATAATCGAGTAGTACCGAATTGCGTAAAAGAAAATCATTATAACTCGAAAAATTATAATCCTATTAACTTACAGTTTACTGCATCGGATTAAGCGTCTCATTTCCAATTAAAATATATCTTTGAATTGAAATTTGAATGAAATACAGGGTCATGAAAAATCGAAGAGTGTGAAAAATATAATTACAAATATGTCGGCAACTAATTATCCGATCGAGTTCATTCATGATGCAAAATTTATGTTTTTTTATTGTCTTGTATACTCACTCCTTCAAATAAACAATTTCGAAAACTTTTGTATACCTTTTATCAGAACGAATATTTTAAGAGTCCGAAAAAAATAGTTCCGGTTAATCGAGGTTACTGATATTCAATAGGCTTCTTCCCATTATTACTCCCTAAGTACACACCGAATTTCAAGTCTCTATCTCAATTTGTTCGAGAGATAGAGCGATTACAGACACACAGACATACAGACGGACGGACAATTTTTTTTTTTCTAAAAATATGTTTTTTGGAATCTTCAGTGTCTGAAAAGTGTAAATCCGTCAATTTTTTTTTCGATTTTCAAAACGATTACAAGACTTACCCTATACTACGTACCGGGTGTCCCAAAAAGGACTGACTGATTTTAAAATTCAATAACTTGCAAACGGTGACAGATATTAAAAAAATTCTTGCAGGAGGGTTATGCATAAGGTCAAAAGTTTTATTACAGTGATTTTCAATTTTAGTTCGATTTACAAACAATAGATGGCGCTGTAAGCAATAGTCGCTAAATTCAGGGTCGATTTTTGGTACTTCGTGGCCCGGATAATACATTTCCATCTCCTTTTTTTGCATGGAACAAGAGAAAGGACCAGAAATCGAGCCTGAATTTAGCGACTATTGCTTACAGCGCCATCTATTGTTTGTAAATCGAACTAAAATTGAAAATCACTGTAATAAAACTTTTGACCTTATGCATAACCCTCCTGCAAGATTTTTTTTAATATCTGTCACCGTTTGCAAGTTATTGAATTTTAAAATCAGTCAGTCCTTTTTGGGACACCCGGTATGATGGGTAAGTAATATCCTTTTCTTCGATTGTATAGATCTATTGCCACTCTAGATTGAGAGATTCTCTCATCAAGCTCACTGTTCAATTATTCGATAAACGGTCACATCCTCTTCATAATAATGTTACAAATATGATGTTCAATTTGTGCTGCCCGCACATTCTCTGTATTTAAAAACCGTATGACCAATCTCTCTTCACAAGCAGAGGGCATTTAAATTTTAATGTAGATTACAACAATTAAAATAATAAAACTTTGTAAAAAATCACCATAAAATTAAAACAAAACACAGGACGCGTTTCGAGCTAAAAAGGACGCGTTTTTAGCTCGAAACGCGTCCTGTGTTTTGTTTTAATTTTATGGTGATTTTTTACAAAGTTTTATTATTTTAATTGCTTCATATCGCCAGTTTTCGGTGCTGTTTCGCTGTAGATTACAACACTTCAATGTCAAACGTTTACCTTGCTATATTCTGTATAACACCGGCATCTTTGATTTGCGGATGGATAAAACTCTAGGCGTTTTAATAGGAGGAGTCAATATATCAATCTTTCCACGTGGAAAAATTTGAAGCCGAGAAATGAGCTGTATCCTCATCAGTTGCTTACACCACATTTAACTTTAAATAATAAAAGCCTCCATTGCCAGACACGGCGAGAGCGTGCGTAGTGCACGTAATATGGCGGAAGAATGTGGACAGGGCGAGGAAGAAACGGCTTCAAGTGACATCATAAATTTTGACTACTCCTTTTCTATTCTTCTAGGTCCAACTGTTACATCATACTCGATTTTAGAGAACCATGGAGATAAATTGCAAGCGGTACTTATTTTCTGGATGCCCATTGTATTTTACATACATCTTACTATTTATCTAGAAGAAAATGTAGAAAAACCTATGAAGTACAGAGAGTTCGTTAATAAAGAGATAAAAATAGAGTTAGAGCCCAGAGGGGTAAATAATAAAAGACTTTTTGAAAATTTTATGATTTGTCGTGTGGTCTGAGGCATGCAGCTATACGTATGCAAAATTTCATGTCACCAACTTAATTAGGGGCTCTCTTAGAAAGAATTGTTCAAATACATATGTGGTAGATCAAAGGGTTAAACGTAAGATTTTATGATTTGTCGCCAGGCCTCAGGTGTTCTGCAATAAGTATGCAAAATTTCAAATCTCCAATTTAATTAGGGCTCAGTTAGAAAGAATGGCTTAAAATACACAAGCTGGAGTTGAAAGGGTTAAACATAAAACTTTTTCAAAATTTATTATTTGACGTGAGATCTGAGGTGTTCAGCTATAATTTCAAAATTTTATGATTTGTCATTTGATGTGAGGTGTTCAGCTGTAAGTATGCAAAATTTCACGTCTCCAAACTAATTAGGAGCTCACTTAGAAATAAATGTTTAAAATACACATGCGGGAGCCCAAAGTGTTAAATGTACGACTTTTTCAAAATTTTATCATTTGTCGTATGATGTGAGGTGTTCAGCTATAAATATCAAAAATTTCATGTCTCCAACATAATTAGGGGCTCACTTAGAAAGAATAGTTTAAAATGCACATGTGGGACACCAAAGGGTTAAATGCACGACTTTTTCAAAATTTTATGATTTGTCGTTCGATGTGGGGTGTTCAGCTATAAGTATGCAAAATTTCACGCCTCCAAACTAATTAGGAGCTCACTTAGAAAGAATTGTTTAAAATACACATGCGGATGCCCAAAGAGTTAAATGTACAACTTTTTCAAAATTTTATTAGTCGTTTGATGTGAGGTGTTCAGCTATAAGTATGCAAAATTTCACGCCTCCAAACTAATTAGGAGCTCACTTAGAAAGAATTGTTTAAAATACACATGCGGATGCCCAAAGAGTTAAATGTACAACTTTTTCAAAATTTTATTAGTCGTTTGATGTGAGGTGTTCAGCTATAAGTATGCAAAATTTCATGTCTCCAAACTAATTAGGAAGTCACTTAGAAATAATTGTTTAAAATACACATGCGGGAGAAGAAAGGGTTAAATGTACGACCCTTTCAAAATTTTATCATTTGTCGTATGATGTGAGGTGTTCAGCTATAAGTACCCAAAATTTCATGTCTCCAACATAATTAGGGGCTCACTTAGAAAGAATTGTTTAAAATGCACATGTGGGACCCCAAAGGGTTAAACTTACGACATTTTCGAAATTTTATGATTTGTCATTTGATATGAGGTGTTCAGCTATAAGTATGCAAAATTTCATGCCTCCAAATTAATTAGGAGCTCACTTAAAAGAATTGTTTAAAATACACATGCGGAAGCCCAAAGGGTTAAATGTACAACTTTTTCAAAATTTTATGATTAGTCGTTTGATGTGAGGTGTTCAGCTATAAGTATGCAAAATTTCATGTCTCCAAACTAATTAGGAAGTCACTTAGAAATAATTGTTTAAATTACACATGCGGGAGCCCAAAGGGTTAAATGTACGACCCTTTCAAAATTTTATCGTTTGTCGTATGATGTGAGGTGTTCAGCTATAAGTACCCAAAATTTCATGTCTCCAACATAATTAGGGGCTCACTTAGAAAGAATTGTTTAAAATGCACATGTGGGACCCCAAAGGGTTAAACTTACGACATTTTCGAAATTTTATGATTTGTTATTTGATATGAGGTGTTCAGCTATAAGTATGCAAAATTTCACGCCTCCAAATTAATTAGGAGCTCACTTAGAAATAATTGTTTAAAATACACATGCGGGAGCCCAAAGGGTTAAATGTACGACTTTTTCAAAATTTTATGATTTTTCGTATGATGTGAGGTGTTCAGCTATAAGTACCCAAAATTTCATGTCTCTAACATGTATAGTTTCTGAGAACGGGCTCTGTGACGGACAGACAGACAGACGAGCGAGACGAATAGGGTTTCGTCAGATGAACGAAACCCTAAAAAAGGTACTTTATGTTAATTCCATTAAACTAGTAAATCTGCAGATCAGGAGCCTCAACGTCAGCTCTACAATTCATTGTGTATTTAGCACCCTTTGAGTAATATTAATCTTTCTACAAAAAACGAAATTTAAAGTTTTGAAATTACATAAACATTTATAAAACGAAAAAATATTTCGAAGGTTTCTGACATTAGAAGCGTTAAATTAAACCCCTTGTTATGTAATGGTATTCTGAAAATCTCATGAGCTACTTATTCTGGTAATTTTTAGATAATAAAGTAGATTTCTTCAGGGGGGCAGAGCCCCCCTGAACCCCTTCGTAGTGTAATTTAATTTACATTTGTAATTATCAATTAATTGTGTTAATGTCCTTTAGTAAATTCTACCAATAGACGGAAACGTACATGAATTCTTTTCTACAGCCCTGTATATTACGTGAAGATTTTTACGCGTCGTCTATAACATTTAAATTTAATGCAGACAAAAAACCCTCTTAAAACTGCTCATATCACATTTGGGATTATTATGCATAGTGTGCACCATATATCCAGTTTCTGCGGAGTCCTGTATATGGTTCTATTTAAATTCTGCAAACATTTGTTAGTATACTAAATGTAATTGGGCTGGGAAATACATAATTCAAAAAAAAAAACAAAAAAAAAAAACACACTGAAGCAATTCGCGCTCATTTTCATTTATACTTACGAATTCATTCGTGTATCCCTGTACATGGTCTATACAATATTTAAGCACTACTTATTAAGCACAAATTTACTTAACGTTAAAACGCACACCATAATCGAAAATGGTCTTCAGCAATCATCCCTAATAGACCAGAACTGTATCCGAAATTTTTTATGTGACCCTACAAATGAACGATAAATACGATACAAATCATATTCAAGCTTCTTGTAGTCAACCACAGTAATGTAATTTAATTTCATAATGTTTGAATTAGTGCAACACAATTAACACACTGACGACAGGCAATTTAATTAAATCTGGGTTTAAAAACAGTAGAAGCTCCTCCCTCTTCTGAAAGTGTCTCGGAAATTGGTTTCTGAGATATGTTTTTCATGTTTATGCAGCAGTAAATATCTTTCAATGTACGGATGTAATATATAATGTCTTACAATCTATAAAAAATATGGACAACACAATATAAATGTCTTTTCTGTAAGGTAGAAGTCACTCCCTTAGCCAATGATGTATTCTGAATAAAAACGAGAATTCTCGTTTCCCGTCGCTAATGTGTTAAAATAAGCTGTGAGGAGTTAGTTTTTTTCCCCCGTAGACCACATTTTAATCGACCACTTTTGTGTGACCCTGAAAAAAACATATGCTTTGCACCCCATATACTACAAAAATGTTTCAAAAATTCATATCAATTTTATTATTTTGTAACAGAGTAACATCATTAAAAAACGCCACAAAAGGATTTTCTTCAAAGATTGTAATATTATGAATACTTTTGAGTTCCCTGTACGCATGCTGTAAGTGCTACATAAATTTCATTACGTTTAAAATTGTGTAACATTATTAAAATACACCGCAGACGATTTTTCCCAAAGACTATAATGTAACGGAATAGTTTTGAGTGCCCCTGTAATTAAGCTATGAATGCTACACTTTTCATTTTTAATACCAAACATACTTTGGCAAACCTCAATAACGTATATCAATTACATGTAATCCCGACTATATTTACGCGAGTTAGAGCACGTAGAGAAACACGGCAATCGACAGATAGAAAAACTGAAGTCATAAATACTTTTCATCCATGTTGGAAAGTGTTAAAAAGGATTTACATGCCTTTAACTGTACTTTTTTTTCACTTATAGCATGGTTAAACATTAGTTTAAACATCCTAATCCATGCGATAGCAATAACATATTAAAAGCCCCCCCCCCCCCCCAAAAAAAAAAAAAAAATATGCATATCTGGAGATCTATAAATCTACTGGAAAATAATTCATTATCGTGCCCACTGTTAATTGCATAAATTGCATCGATTTGGCGCGATAAAATATTTTTTGTGATAGCCTTTTAATAGTACCTGCAACAAAATTAACGTAATTTACTAACTTCATTCATATTTGACGCAATGATAGGCTACGAATAACAGTCGCTAGGCAACGAAGAAAAGGAAAAAAAAGAAATATGTATCATATAAAACAAGAAAATTAATTTAAAAATTCTTTATATTATTGGAATCTATTTATATAAAATCCAAGTCTCTGTGTGTCCCTCACGATTCCGGTAGGACCACCTCATTGAAATGAGTAATTGTTGAAAAATACTAATGCAGGGTTACCACAGTAGCGCCAAATGTTGGCCAACTTGGCAATAGCTGGCTGATTTGGTGAAATTCCCATTTATAACTATTAATCTTTCATAAAGGAGGTCACCAAAATTTAATTTAAACTCCGCTCTTTTAAGATATTTTTTCAAAATCTATGAGTGAGAATTTAAAGTACATCTTTACATCTTCCTCCCGATGCTACTAATAAAATAACCGCCAATAGACGACGCTGTACTGTATGAGCTCCTAACTGCGCGATTTTAATGTGCTTTAGGTACTTTTCCAGTATAAATGCCTTGACGAAAAAAGAAATTTGGCAACATTTTCCCGGAACCTATCCACTGTTTCATTTTATATACACATGCATTTTTTTTTCGATATTTATACGATTTATTTATACGATTAGAAAAGCCGTTTCTCTAATTTTATACAGAAACAGGTGTAATTTGTACATAAAAACATGAATAATATACATATAAAATAAACATATAAAAAAAACACTCATCAAGTTTGTTTTCATAGCTGTTTATATGATTTGACAACAATTCTCAATATTTGTCCGTTATACGGACACCATGCCAAAATGTATGCGGTACTTTTCCATTATACGGACAGCATTGTCGCCAAGCGCAATAGTTGGCGCAAAATGAAAATAAGGTGAATTGAAACATTTGAAAAATAACAGAAAAAACATTCTCGATAGTAAACTGGGCATTTAAAAAATATAACATTTGAAAATTACAAACTTTTACGAACTATTTTATTAAATCACAAATATAACTGTTATACTATAAAGTAATAAAATAAAAAATCATATTAAACTGCTGCCATAAAATTATAAATACCTTTCAGCATTGCAGTAAACATTTCATTTTTTGAATGAAGGCGTAGCCACATAAAATCTATGAGATACGACTCTAAATGATGACGAACAGCTTCCCGATGTCTTTTGTTGCGCCATTTTGCGATGCCCCATAATCTTTCAACATTTGGAGTATGACATCCAGTATTAGGGTCGACAAAATGTATTTGTGATTTACTGTGAAATGATCATAACCAGCACTTAGCAGTTCCTCTGTTTTATATCCTTTCCAACAATCTGTATAAATAATACATGACTTTCATCTACTTCTATAATTTTATTAGGTCCACCGATTTTTCTATTTGGTCGAGAACATAGAGCATTTGCACAAACTTCTCTCGAATAACTATTCCATTCCATTGTTGTGTTGTGGTTCATATCAAGTTGCAGCTCACAAAACTCAATCGATGTCAACTCTTTGCAAGATAAATATATAAACCTCAAAGCATTAAGAAAAGTCACCCGCGATCCTTTAAACCAAGTTTTTTTGTCGTATTTCTACGCTTTGTTCGCATGATCGTAAGCTACAACTCAATTTCGGATTTCCAGAACTCATCCATAATTTCATTTCATTATTTTTTAAACACAATCTTTTATTATGCAGAATTCCAAATTCCTGAAACAGTTTTATCACAACTTTCTCATCATCTGCTAATTGCCAAATGATAAAATCCATCTCAGCATCAGCAGTAAAAGTAAACTACAACTTTATAAAAAAAAAAATAAAAAAAAAACATTTTTAATTCGATTAATAGCAGATTAAAAAGCTTTCCAAGGTTAAGGTTAAACAATAATCATTCACGTGATTCACGTTTCATAAATAACAAATCACAATGTTTCGCATGGTTTACAATAAAAATCTACGATCAAGGTTGAAATAATTGGCGCATTAGCATACATTTTAGCATGCTGTCCGTATAACGGAAAAGTACCATGTATGCTATTGCGCCAATTATTTCAAAATGCTAAAAGATATTTGTAATTTTATGCTAGCAGTTTAATATGAGTTTTATTTTATTGCTTTATTTTATAACAGTTATTTGTTCAATTATTTTAAGTATATATTTGTGATTTAATGAAATAGTTCGTAAAAGTCTGGAATTTTCAAATGTTATATTTTTTAAATGCTCACTTTAGTACGACAATATTTTTTCTTTTATTTTTCAAATGCCTTAATTCACGTGACTTTCATTTTGCGCCAACTATTACGCTTGGCGACAATGGTATCCGGATAACGGAAAAGTACCCAAATCTCACTTTCTGATGCCCAAATTACACCAAACTTTTTTTTTAAAATGCCAAAGCCCCTACAGTGGAAAAGTATCAAACTGTCTATTATTTTGCGCTATCTGTGTTATAGTTTATACTATATGCAAGGTGAGTGGAGCGAAGAGTTTAAACATTAAATATTAAAGTTTCGGCACAGATGTCATATACACAACGGGTACTTAACTGTCAACAAAGTGTCGTTATTTTGCTTGATATGGTAACCCGGATGTTGTTGTTTATGCTGTTGATGTTTTCGCAAATTGGCGTCGGAAAAAATCGCTCCAATATGGGGTATATATGACAACTGTGCCAAAGTTTCTATAAAGCAGCATGAGACTAAAATTTAAGAATAAAATAAATGCAAAATAAGACTAAAGAAGAAAGAAAAATCATGCGTTAAGCATATAATATGAAACACTTTCCAACACATCCTGATTGCTTTAACAAAACTTCGTTATTTAGGGAAATAAGGTAAATAAGATAACTAAGGAAACATTTTAGAAAACGCATAATTTTTTTAAAAAATTGATTTCAGCAGTTACCGTCTATAGCAATAGTACCGTTATTACATGCCACTATTTAGCTAAAATTTAATTTAAGCTACTCTTAAAGCTACTGAAATCATATTTCCAGATATTATCATCCATAGACGGTTATATATCCAATTCTTTGCGTGACCCTGTATATCATTTTATCTATATTCTACAAACATTTCTTAGCAATCTAAATGCAGTTCAGCGTAAAACTGCATAACTCCTTTAAAAACCACCTTTAAGCAATTTATTCTCATACACATGAACCCTTACGAATTCTTTTGTGTAGCCCTGCATATGAACTGTATCATTTATACACACGGTATAGTATGCATAAATGTAGTGAAACATAAAAGCGCATATCATAATTAAAAATGCATTTCTAGCAATCATTACTTATGTACGTACAATACTTCGGAGAAAAGTTTCTTGGCGAGAAAGAAGTTTGCCAACGTATTTTCTGACAACCTATTTACTGCTTCATACTCACAAGCAATTTTTTGCATATGTATACAATTTATTTAATGTAAAAAAAACTATTTATCCATTTTTATAAAGAAACAGAAGTATTTTTTGCACAAATGTCATATACGCCTCGGGGTTGGCGTGATTTTTCTCTGACGCCAATTAGGCAGAAATCTCGCTTTCGAATACCAGTTACTTATATATTTTTAAAGTATTTGCTATCATTTTGAAAAGGAAATAACTATAAATAAATAAAAGTTTGAATAATAACTATAGAACAAAACAGTTTATATAATTAAAAAACAGAAAATAAAAGTAAATAAACAATGGCACAGATGTCATATTCGCCCCATATTGGCGCGATTTTTTCCTGACGCCAATATCATATACGCAATGTATACTTAACCGGCGCCAAAGTGTCGTTATTTTGCTTGATATGATAACCCGGATGTTGTTGCTTATGCTGTTGATGTTTTCGCCAAATCGGCGTCGGAAAAAAATCGCGCCAAAATGGGGCGAATATGACATCTGTGCCTAAACAATTTATTAATAAATAAAAAACAATAGCCGGCAAAATAACACCATTTTAGCGACATAGGTATCTCGGTTCATATCTGAAATCTGTGCCGTAATTTGTATATATAAAAATATTATATATATTTAGAAACGATTTTTTTATGTATATAAGTGCATATATAAACAAAAATAAAAGTTCATTAGATTTGTTTTCATAGCTGTATATTTTGGCAACATATCTCACTTTCTGATGCCCGAATTACGCCAAGATTTTTTTTTTAAATGCGCTATAATGGAAAAGTACCTAAATAAATAATTAACAGAAATAACCAATTATACAAACTAAAACATTTTATTTCGAGATTAAAGCATTGTTTTTAATTTCGATTAAAAATACATATATCTTTGGATAACTTTAATCGAAATTGGGTTCACGGCTTAATATCTCATTCCATAAACCTAAACAAACACAAGTGATTCATTCATCGTGAACCGTAAAAAATATTAAATCATTGAGGTAATTATTCACAAAGTAAGTTCTCCAACAATCAATGGACAATATTCTAATGACGTCATAGTATGTAAAATGGTGGCGGTATCATTTGTTTATGGTTAGAAATCACAAAGATTTAATTTTGCAATGTCTCTTAGTTACATTATTTTATTGTCGTATTTATGAGATCAGAACAAAAGCATTTTTTTTCATTATATAGTTATTAAAGACGGAAAAAAATTATAAATGTGCATGATTTGAAAAATTTAAATAATTTTCTTTCTTAATACTAAAAAATAACATCGGGAAGTAACAGCGAGTTTAAGTTAAATAAGTTTAGCTGTTTAATTCTGTTGTAATATTCAAAATAACTGTATTTATTAGATTTCAGTAAACAACATCAGGGCCCGATTAAACTTTGAAGTTAGAGGAATTACAATGTCATTTCAGGACCTTTCTTTTGGAGAAGCTTTTCTAAATTCCACATATACATGGAAACTCTTCAGTGTTAGAAATATTATTCCCAGGACTGGCATAACATGAGAACGGCCTGCAATTTTAAACAAGTTTTTGAAAACTACTTTATATCAGAAATTTTACTAAAAACTGGTTACTTTTTTGTTATAGAGGACCACACTATTAGAATTATGACAAGTTGCAGCCAATTTCGCCAAAGTCGTAACCAAGATCGTGAAGCACACACATATAATACCATATAATACCATTTTATGAAATCGTATACGATAATTTAATAGTTTTTACCTTACTTCAAGTGTGTAATTTATTTATTTTTTTGGCTTAATAATCTAAATTGTCCAATATATGAATTAAAAAAAATGTAAACAAAGACTGAATAGACATGACCGCAAAAATCTGCAGAAAACTTGGAATTGTGCAGATTACTGGTCTTCTACTGTACACAGTTTTTCATAAATGTGTTTCGTTCTTAAAATGTGTTATTTTCATCTATCACTGCGGAACAAATGAGAAAACTCATATTCTTGCACATGAGTTGTATATATCTTTATATCTAAATTTCCGTCATTTTTGACGGGCTACCTTTCTAGTACATGTACAAATGTCCTCAAAATATTATACACGTAAATAAAAAAATCTGATAGATATATTGATAAAACTTCAATATAATAGGAATAATTTAAAACCCTTATTTGGAATTTTAGTATCCATAATTTGACATTTAAATCCATTAATCAAACGTGCCATTTTCTTTCAACAAATGGAAATTTGAAAATCGTCTGACTTGCCGTAGAAAAGCATTATAAAGAAAAATAAAATCTTCCATATTTTCCGAACGAATGAACCAAATTTAACCAAAAACTATACAGCTACGTCCGGGTATCTCACGAATATGCCCAATTAATTTCAAGTTGATCGGGTGCTTTTTGCGGCAGTTATCGCGGGACAGACAGACAGACAGACAAACGGAAATCAAAACTTTTCGTGTCTCCACAGTAAGCCTTCACTGACGTTTCGGCAATAAAGCTCAATAAAAGGGGAGCTTAAGGTCAATTTCTATACGTAGTCCAAAAGGCCTTAGCTAAATAGAAATATGCATATTTTTTAGATCGTTCTTTCGGCACGAGTGGAAAAGTGTAGAAGGATTTATACGACTTCCGAGTCTGGTTTAAGAGGGCCGGGAAAGCCCTATTTCCGCCATGTTAAATTCACCAACTTTATGTACCTTTTTCTCAGAAATGGTGAAAAATAAAGGTCTAGATTTTTTTGAGTAGTTAGAATATTTTGCGTATTTTAACAGACGATTTTCTTTCGAAGTGAAACTGAAAATTAATTATTAATTATTTATTGAAAGACATTTTTAAATTAGCGTTTTTGGTAAAATTTCACTGCCTAAAATAAATAATTCTGAACAACCCATTAAATCCCTCTGTGTATACAATATAACATAAGTATTTAAAAAAATCTGAGTTCTTAAGTTTAATACATATTGAAGAAAGGAACAAAAACATGAAAAATTCAAGTTTTGAGAAAAAGTCAATTAAAGATAAGCCATTAAGCTGTTAAGTACTCTTAAAAAGAATGAATAATTCAAACACTCCTTTTTTTATATATAAACAAGGGTGACACATCGTTGAAAAGATAAAACTTTAAACTATTTAATGATATAAAAAAGTAAAAATCGATTTTTTCCCCAAATTTCGCTTACCTGGTTCCCTTAAGGTCAAGAAGTTTTTTTTTGTCCGGTTCGGATTAAGCTATAATAGAATTTTCGGGCTCGAATCGGTTGTAACCCGACTTGTTCACAGGACTCATAAAAATTGTTCAATGTGATAACAGTAAAATGTTTCCACAAAAACAGAAAAGTAAGACAATACCCCAAAGTCAATTTTATTTATTTTCTTAACAAATTCTCCTGAAGATAGTATGTCTTGAATGAACTTGATAATTATCATTTACAAGCTGAAGATCATGTGAAGTTCCATGTTTCAGTTTTTAATTTAACTAGGGTATTCAACATTCCCGGGTTACAGTTTATAAGTAAAAGCATTTTAATGGATTTTTTAAATTTAATATATTTTTTAGATTGCCCACTAATAACATCCAAAAAGCAGTTTTATATGAAAGATATCCATTATGTATTCAAATAAAGTTTAGAAATTTATTAAAAACAATACTTCGTTTAAATCACATTCCGAAGAAATCAGCGATTTCACTAGTTATTGCATCGTCTTTGATTTTGATCATTTCAGTGGTTTAAGCTCGTAGTTCGATATGTCTGTTAAATTTGTGTTGTATTTACAGAGTGTTTTTTTATTTTAACTAACGCTATTAGCAGCCATCTGCAGCTTGTTCTAACAACCGGAATTGCACTAAACTAGATAAGAATACTAATGAAGCCATGGGAGAAAACAAAATTACTTGAAAAAGAAAATTAGTTCAAAATACCGCCGATTGAGGAAAATATGGCACTGAATAGCCTACAATAGCGGCGTATTTGTCCTATTAGCGGTGTTTTGAAAATTTTTTTCCCGAAATCCTTTTTCCCGTGGCGTCATTAATCCCTTTACAAAGTTAAGTGGCATTCCACTTATTAGAAAGAACTACAGATAGCTCTGAATAGCGTCAGTTGAAGAAAAAAAACACCCTGTATATTATCTTATTTATTTATTACCGATGTTGTAATTTTGTTATGGAATATTAGCTAAACAGAAGCTGAATTTTCTTTGATGTTTTAAGTTCAAACATCTTTTTTAATCGTGCTGCATGGGATAGATTTTTTTAAAAAATCATGATTAAAAGTTAATTTAAAAATAATAAAAAATCAGTCAATTGAGATATACTTTTAGAACGAACTGCATTTTAAATAACATTTTATTTCCTATTTGAAAAAATTTAAATGGTGAGATGTCTAGAAGTTAAAACAAAATTACAATTAAAGCGAAATTTATGGGTCTGGTATGTTCCATCGTCTATAGGACGCCAGTGTTACTCGTGTTTTAGGTAGATTTCGTATGAAATACTACCTATTGGGATCATTCCTATGTTGAAATTTCTGAAACATTTTTGCAGATCTACACCGATCATGAACCCTAGAACCCCAAACCACCCCCAGTAAAAAACTTTATCTATCCATCTATATATATATATATATATATATATATATTACCATTAATTAAACATAACCTACCACCGTCAATTATTATGAATTAAAGCTGTAAGTATTAAAAAAAAAAAAAAAAAAAAAAATTATAAGAATTATTATGGAAGAAAAAAGAAAAAAGTGGACACCGACAAAAATTGAAAAGCTTATACATTGAATTACGTTATCAAGGGCACAGAATTCAATGATATAAGCAAAATGGTTGTTTTCTGTGGGATAAATAAGCTAAAGCTAAATATATATATATATATATATATATCACTTTCTTCTGGACACGATAACTTCCACAATTCTGCACCAATCTCTTCCAAACTGATACATAAAATAAAAGGGCATAAAATCTCGGTCAAGTTCGTTAATGGGCAAAATCGGACCAAGGGGATGGAAATAGGGAGGGGTTTTATGAAAACCGAAAAAACCCCATAACTTCTTAATTTTTGTACATATCAAATCAGTTTCAAGTTTTTTTTTACTTCTAAAAATAGGGCCCAAAATTTATGTACCACAGATTTTTGATCAACTTAGAAATGGGCTCCAGGGGCGCAAAAATAGGGTTTTTGGAAGAAAAAAACTCCTAACTTTGTCAATTCTCCAGATATCAAATTCAATTAATTTTATTATACATCTCCTTAATATTATCTACAACTTTTATATTCAGAAGTTTTTGATAGGGCCAATTCGTACCGCAAAAAAAAAAAAAAAGAAAATTAAAAACAAAAACAAAAAAAGGGCGGGGGGTTGAAGAAGAAAAATTTTCATAACTCCGTCAATTCACACGATATAAAATCCACATGTATTTATCATATATCTTCCTAATATTGTCTTCAATATTTATATGGACAAGTTTTTGATAGGACCAATTCTTATAGCAAAAACAAATTAAAAATACATAGTGGTTGAAGAAAAAAATCATCTTATTAAGTGTGTATTCAAGTCCAAACTGCTTACTTTCTGACTTATTTTTAAATTCATTTTTGCTTTCAAACACATCCAATTGGTAGATTCTCTTATTCATAAACTATATAATGTACCGTAATGATCGATTTTTTGATAGAGGCAGAATATATTTCAAAAAATGATGTCAAAGTGGGCATTTTGAACAGAATTTCCCTAAGCGATTGTGTTAAAAACGAAAAATATTGCCCTACTGAGAAAATAATTGTTTATTAATCAAGTTTTAATTAATTGAAAGAAAAATAAAAACACATGTAGCTTATAAATCTCTTCAAAAATGACGTTTGACGCGTGGGCGAGAAATTACGGATTCAGCAAGTTTAATATTTTTTCTATTAAAAATGAATCTGAAAATGTGCCAGAAAATTTCGAGTTGTTGAGCATAGAAAAATATCTTTTTTTAATACCGCCTTAACATGATTCTGATAAAACCAGCTATTACATAAAAATGAAATAAAAACTTGTCAAAAGTGACCAGAGAAAACTGTTAATGTGGATTTATATCTAATGATGATTTAGTTTTTATTGGTGAAATTAGTATACTTAACTTCGAAATCTACCTCCGCCTGTAGACCGTGCCGGCAGAGATTTTTTGCTTTATAATATGGATTTTAAAAATTTTGCAGTTCATTAAATCATACATAATTACAACGTGATTTTGCAGTTTAAAAAAGTCGCAAATTGTACGTCAAACGTGGCAAATAAGGTGCGTACTATAACTAGTTTTATAAATATTCATATCTTGGTGCAATAGCTGTTGCTCTCTTATGCAAAAATGCATGAATACAAATTATTTTACCATTCTATTTATTAAATTCAATAGAACTGAAATAATAGGATTCCCTCTTAAATAGGGCGTCATCACCGTGGTAACCTAGAGTCATTACCTATCATGGAATATCATTGAATTAATTACGTATGATCGAATATAATAGAATGAAGAAAACTTTTATTAATATCTATTTAAGTTTTGATTCGATATTCATAAAATTTGGAATGACTCGACACAATTCTGCAGAGATTATGTATACCAGGGAGTATCAATAAGTTTTTGCCCTCACATAGAAATAATTGTGTGAAATTTATGAAATTGCTACATTTTATGAGTCATTTTCTATATAGTCAGTGTGCACAGTACACATTTGTGCAACCGGTATTTCAAGGAGAGGAGGGATGATGTATTCCAGGATGCGTGATAGTAGAGCAAAAGGGAGGCATTCTTCTAAATTTTACGGACCCCCATATGTGACATATTGTTGGAAAGGCCTGTGACCACTTACTGATGCTATGCACTTCCCGAACCCCTCCCTCAAATTTGCCCTCCGGTGGTCACTTTTCTAAATTTTGAGGGGGCATGATTGATACCTCCCCTCGGGCCAAAATGTAACTTTGGCATGAAAAATTAACACTTTGAAGTCTAAGCCCGAGTGTCACTCGGGTTACCGTATTCGGTGAAGCGAACTAATCTCGAGAGTTTCTCGGGGTCAACTTTTAACTCTCTTAGTTATAAAAGTACCAACGATATACGTTCGCGGTCTTTAAATATATTGTCAATGAACCTTTTATTTTGAAAAAAATGTATATAGAAAGCAGCACTAAATAGAAGTAAGTATATGAAAATTTCTAAAATCAGAGCTTAAATCGAACTTATTCTGAACCTTGTAGTGTTGCTCTTTGTGCAAGTACGTGCTTTGAAATGTACCACACAAATGTAAATTTTACTAAATAATGTTTATATACAAACAAAACCTATTTTCAGATATTTGTACAACATTTGGATTTTAAGGATTTTTTTCAAGTCAATGTAAAATTTTTTGATAAAAAATTATGCTTTCTTATGTGGAACTTTTTTTAAACTATAAAACATGCTTTTTTCAATAATTTCTCATTAAATATCAATTTTTAGTACATTTAAATAGTTCCTTCATTATGAATAACAAGTAATATACAAATTTTGTTTTTAAAGTCAATTCCTACTTAGGTCATCAAAGAAAAATTTAATATAATCCCTTAAGCTAATATTAGTTTTTGTTGCATTAACTTATCTCAATTTGTTGATTTTCTATAAGCAAGTAGGTTTACAATGGAACTCTATGGGAATTTGGCGAAATATTAGAGATATCACCAAGTTGGCGCCACTTTTGGCGACTCCTTTTGGCCGCTAAATTTGGCGATGTATCGCCAAGTTGGCGGCAATCTTGGCGGTATTTTGCGACAGAACGGGGTCCCCCCTATGGTAACCCCGTATTGAAAATACTTTCATTGATCTTCAATAACCAATGGCCGCCATTTTGTTTCCCATGCAAAACTAAAATTAATTAATTAAAATTTAATTATTTAATTAATATTTGAAAAAACTGTATTAACATCAATTGTCATCCAGTACAAGTTTAAAAAAATTTATTTCAACTTGATAGGATGAATAATGAGTATTTTATTAACGATTGAAAATTTGAACAAGATATATAAATATATCTACCCTATATAAAAAATCCTAATGAAACGAATTTATGAAACGAATTTTCGTAACGAGTATATGAATCGACTGATTAAACAACTGATTATGTTTCACGGTGATTTCTCCTAAAATATGGAATACTTTGCGATGAAATTAACACCAAAAATCAATATTGATCCGCAGATTTCAAAACTGATATTAGAATTTTTAAATTCGAATTAGTTTTCGAAATATTAATTTTTTTTTTAAATTTGATATACATTTTTCTAATGATGGCAAGGCAAATTCTAATCAAACAGATATATTTTTTTTTCATATTTCATAAAGGTTGCCTTAAATGTATGCTAAGAAATGTATCTTGCTACTTTTATTCATAATTCAATTTACTTGAACAATCTTTCGCCAAATCGAAAGATTCTGATAGAGAAATCAATTCTGACGGTATTTTTATGTTAGCGAGACGCAGGTGATAATTCGCCAAACATTTTCCCCGTCGCATTTCTTCATACTTCATTCATTTCCTTTAAAATATAATCCATTCATCCATTTTATTTAAAATACACAACTTTCATTTAAAATAGATGGCTTTCACTCTTTTCTTTTTTTAAAAAACAAAACGAAAAGAAAATAAATTAGGTACAGATGTTATCTACACACCTTGGTACCTAATTGACGCCAAAATGGCATTATTGTGATTGACATGGTAACACGGCTATTGTTGTTTATTTGATAATAAATGTTTATTTACTTTTATTTCTTTCTTTAAATTATATAAATTATTTTGTTGTATGAATATTAATTATTTGTTTGATATTTCCTTTAGAAAATAATAGAAAATAATTAAAAAATACAATACTACTTAGATATTCCGTCCACCAATTTTGCCAAATTATATAAATCGCCAAATCACTCGCCAAATTATACAAATTGACATAATTTTTATTTTAAATAACGAAAGAACAAATAAATTAGTATAACATTAATATATATACAAATAAAACGTCGAAATAAAAATCACTTGATGACGTAAACACGTATAACTTGCTTAAAGTCAAGTGAATGTGACATTTACGATCAAACATTATTGGCATTTAATCTTATAGTTGGGCGATAGATTTTTGGTCGACGGGATAACTACGTAATACCAAAAATGCATATGTAACTGGTATTTAAAAACGAAGTTTTCGCCAAATTTTCGTTAAAAAAAAAAAAAAAAAAAAAAAAAATCACGCCAAACCTGCTGTGCGTATATGGCATCTCGCCAAATATTACAACTTGAAAAAAAAATGCTAACTGACGAGTTGAAAAAAAACTATTGGCGAGATTTGCATCCGGCTAGCGTAACAGTACCTAGAATTCTTTGCGACCATGGCAGTTTTTATGTAGTTTTATTCGAAAAAAAAAATTTTATTTTTTAATCAAAAGGGAAAACTTACGGTCCCATATTGGCGTGATTTTTTTCTGACGCAAATGTCATATACGGAACGGGTACTTAACTGGCGCCAAAGTATCGTTATTTTGCTTGATATGATAAGCCGGATGTTGCTGTTTATGCTGTTGATGTGTTCCCCAAATTGGCGTCGTTAAAATATCTCGCCAATATAGGACGTATATGACATCTGTGCCAAACTTTCATATGAACGGCTAAGGGATCAGACCGTATTTGTTTATGACAGTTGTTGACTGAAACTATTATAATATAGATGAAATGATGGCGATAGAATAATATTTGGCGACTTATCACCTGTGCCTGGCTAACATTAAAGTACCAAAATGACACCTACAGTATAAAAAACGAAGTGGTCCGCCTGGAACTGTTGATGATAGTCACATGACTTAGACTATTGTTTTAGAGATTGTTTTAAAATTCCGGGAGACAAAGACTCTGTATGCATAATTTATTTTATTTTAGCATCTTTTCAAATGTTTAACTGATCCTCTTTAATCAAAAACGAAAATAACCATTGGATGTCTTAACAGCAACTTATTCGCCCTTAAATTTTTGCAATCAAAGGGAATTGAATGGAAACCCTTTTACAGGGAGATCTGGACAGCTTTTTTCAGTATAATTCAATCTTATCAAATATTTTTAAAACCAATCAGATTAGCGTGTTTTTAGATTCTGCGGTGGCTGAAAGGGGGTTGGCGAGCGTAGCTTGCAGGGGGCAGAGCCCCCTAGTAAATATATATATAAATAAATATAGGGAGAGTGTGAACTAATAGTAGGAATTGAAAAGACAGTTTGAAGTTTATAAAAAAAATATATTAAATTAGATATCAACCAATTATTTTTAAAAAAATCATGATAAGTACCAAATACTCTAGTCCAGAGGTAAATATGCTGTTGAAATATCTCAGACCTGAAAGTTTAACTCGGTATCGCCGCCTGTTGAGAATTCTTATTTATGTTTACTTTTGTGTTGGGAGATAACAGCAATAAATAAAATCATCTTTTGAAGCCAACTGCATAAGTAACATTGAATTTCGTTTATGCTGCAGATATGCAACGCGGTTATAGAAAGAATTAAGCAGTAAATATAAATTGTACGATTCAAAGACTGTATAAAAATATAAATTTTGTAACTTTTACTAAAATAATTTAATGTAAATATTTTTAAGATGATGGAAAATAACATCAGGAAGTATTTTTGCAAATGGAAGTATACCTCTAAAACCAGGCCCGTAGCTAGACCATACTTCCAGGTAGGGCAAAGATTTTTCCAGGGGTGGCAGGTTATTTCTTCATTTTTTTCTATCTCTTATTCGTAGTTCTTCAAAAATATGCATGGCAATTTTAGGGATTTTTTTTTTTTCATTTAAAATATAAGATATTTCTAAAGTCAGTACGAAATTTTTAAAGTTTCTTCAGAGATATAATAAAAATGTATTAAAGTTAAATAAGATATTTGGCATAACCAGGGCCGTAGGAATCGTCTCCCATACCCCCCCCCCCCCATTTGGGGGAGAGTTGAGAAAAGTCAGGGGCCCAGTAGTAAGTTATTGTACCTTTGAGTCAAATAATGTTTTTTAACTTTTATAATTATTTTTAATGTATTTTTAATAACATTTTAATTTGTTTTATCCAAATTCATTTTTTGTCAAAGATCTTGGTCAGATTTAGAAAACAGATATGCGCTTTCCTTCTATATCCACTATTCTTTATAAAGGTGCCCAGATTGAAGAGCTTTGAAAGCTTAAATTCTATTGAAGAAATATAATGGTATTTTAATTTTTTTTGGGGGGTGGGGGGGGGGTCCTATAAATGGGAGAAAAAGATGAAACCAAAAGTTCAAAACTTCATTAATACGATTACTTCCTTCAACCTAAACAGATATGCACTTTCTTTCTACAGCCACCGTTCTTTTTTAAAGGTGCCCAGATGGAAGAAGTTTTGTAGGCTCTAAATCCTTTTTGAATTGTCTTTTTTAGGGCCTTCTATAAAAGTGAGGAAAAGTTGGAACCCAAGATTCAAAACTTTTAGGCCCATATTTTTTATTCAAATGTTTAAAAAATATGCTTTTTAATCTCAATGGAGTCCCAATGAGCTTCAAAACTTCCTTAATACAATTACTTCCTTCAACCAAAACAGATAATGTGCTTCCTTTCTAGCCACCATTTTTTTTGAAGGTGCCCAGATGAGAGAAATTTTGCATGCTCTAAATTTTTTTTAATCGTCTTTTTTTTTGGGGGGGGGGGGGAGGGGGGAAGGATGGGCTATGAAAGGGAGGAAAAGTTGGAATCCAGGATTCAAAACTTGTAGCTGTCACTTTTTTATTCAAATGTTTAAAAAATTTGCTTTTTAATCTCGTTGGGGGTCCCAATCGTGTTCAAAACTATTACTTTCTATTAAACTATTACTTTCTACTTCTATTACTTTCTTCAACCAAAACAGGCATGGGCTTCTTTCTACAGCCATCATTCTTTTTAAAGGTGTCCAGATGAAAGAAATTGTGCAAGTTCTAAATACTTTTAAAAATGTATTTTTTAGGGTCCCTATTAAATAGATGAAAAGTTAGAACCCAAGATTCAAAACTTTTAAACCTCATTATTGTTATTCAAATGTTTTAAAAAAATGTGCTTTTTAATCTCGTTGGAGTCCCAATAAGCAGGCATTTGTGTGTCATGCCTTTGCCACCTATCCCCTTACGTTATCTGTTTCTTTTTTAACGTTTCACCTCTCTTCTCTCGATAAATTACTAATGTTAATTATACATAAATTATATTCTGTAATTATTTAAATCTGCTAGCTGAGATTCGCTTGCTTTGCCGGTTGGTTTTTCAAAAAAAGAACCTTTTTTTTTGGGGGGGGGGGTGGCCTTGGGAGCCCCACTGCCTTCAACAGTCTAAACCTGTTCGGAATATACCAATCTGATTCTTGAATTGTTGTAATTTTTCTTTCCATAAAAATGAGTCTCCAGGTAAAAGTTAAATTTTCCAGCATCGTCGTTCATCTTGCTACAGGAGCCAATTTGTTATTTTCCCACCTTCATCTTAATCATGAAAGCAACAAAACCTACTGGATAATTCTTCGGTTCAGAAAAACTTGCCAGAAGGTCTTCGCAAAACGCGAAAAAAAAGGGTATAAATCGCATAAAAAATTGGACAAAAATTCAAAAATTGCAGAGAGCAAAATTTGACTATATCGAGCCAAAAGATTTAATGCGGAATTTTAAAAAATACTCTAAAAATAACATAAAAGGTTTGTAAAAAAATCAGAAATTGCAAACGATAAGCTTTCTATATTGAACTAAAGGACTTAACCCTTAAATGCCTGAGTTTTTAAAAATCATTTAAAAAATGTTTCTCGGCTTTCTTTTAAATAAATCATGGGAAAAATACTTTTAAAAAGTCTTTTTTTAAGTATGGTTTACGGCTAAAAAGCTATTTGTTACAAATCGGCAATACTGGTGTTTAATTGAAAAAATAATTTTCCTTGATAAAATTCTATAATATTAAACACACAAGAATTTTAAGAACTGTGATAAGAAATAAATTTTACTTGCTCACTGCAGAACAAAACAGGGTATTTCGCAAGCTTCCAAACAAAACAAAAAGAACATGTATCAACAATTGAAAAAATAAATCTATCTTTATTCTTAAACAGCACAAGTGTTGTCATCTAAATGTTGAAAATTGATTTAATAATATTTTCAGATTGTATTTTATTGGCAACATTAGGCATTATAGCTTCACTATTATTCTAATAGTACTTATAAGCCTAAATTGGGTATGTTGCCGAAAGGCAACACCCGGTATTTAAGGGTTAAACTTGATTCCTTTTAGGAATGTACAAAAGAAAAAAACACCGCGGAAAGCGAATAAAACGCCGCACAGAGCAAAATTTACTATATTGGGATAAAAGCTTGAAACCGGATTTCTTTTACATTCTGAAAACAATAAATAAATAAATAAATAAACCAGTGGACTAAAGGTTTTTTTCCCGTTCAAACACACAAAGAAATGCTTTGATTTGCCCATTTTTCGCAAAAAATATAGAAAGTCACCAATCTAACGTAAAAATTACCCAACATCCTTCAATATAAAGATGCAGTTTCATCAAACCAAATCCCAATAGGGTTCCGTCAACTGTGTTGCATTTGCATTGTACTTTTCATAATTAGAACCTGAACTTGAGCATTAATATTTTTTCCTTCATAACACGAAAAAGTCGCGAATCAAAGATCAAAATTTCTAGAAATTTTCAAAAGACGAAAATTTCGTCAAATATGAGAAAAATCTCTTCTAATCACAGGAGCTTAAAAACGGGAAGCGTTTAAAATCGCATAAAAAGTTTGCAAAAAATTCACAAATTGCAGAGGACAAAATTTTGTACTTGTGTCAAAAGATCGAAACCTGACTCCTTTTACTAATGTCAAAAAATCCCGTCGGAACACGAAAGAAAGTTAAAAATTACATAAAAGATTTCGTGAAATATTCAAAAATCGCAGAAGACTACTTTACTATATTCGGCTAAAATGGAAAGGTAGATTGATAATGGATTCTTTTTATGAATGTGGGGAAAAAAGCACAAAACTCGAAAAAACTCTAAAAATAGCATAAAAAATTAAATTTAAAAATTTAATTAAAAAAAAAACTTATTTCGATGTGCATAATTTAAGGCATACAGGTATCCTTCCTGTCAAATCTTGTCGTGAACAGAAAAACATCTGGCCAGGCCAAAAAAGAAAAAAAATGGACAGAGAGACTCTGTATGTCTTTTAATTATCTAGTAAGAAACCCATCTTCGTTGCCCGCAGAAAGGTACTGTCTATCCGAAGCCTTTCTTTTTCAATTTCTATCCAGAACACTTGGATGACAATTTTAAATTGGAGAAAATTGAAAAATATGAAAGCGACATCCCAAAGGTAATTTTTTTCGAATTAGTAAATCTCTAAATATATATATATATTTAATAAAAGGCACCGTTCAAAGCAGAAAAAAAGTTATTATAAGTGAGTATTTTCTGCTTAAAAAAATCTGTCTGGGCCATGCGGATGGCATTGTCAAACTCAAAAAACCCCAGAGAATACGAAAAGACTTCCTTATTTTTCTATTTATGTGCAATACTTGGGGGTTTTTTGTGGCGGTTCATTTGCTAAGGGAATTCCGTTTGAAACTTTTTTTTTTTTTTTGCTAAATTCTGTTCTCTGCTATTTTTGAATTTTTCGAGAATTTTTAGCTGTGTTTCTAGTAATTTTTTTAACATTCGTAAATAAAAAATCCGGTTTCAATCTTTTAGCACAATATAGTAAATTTTGCTCGCTATGAACTTCGAAATATCTTTATCAATTTTTGGCATCCTTTCGCATTTTGCGGGGATTTTTTAAATTTTTATTTTCTAAATGGCGAATTCTCAATTAAATTTTGCTAGTGCTTTGACTAAATTCATGTTGTAAGAATATCAAATATGTTCCTGTAACACCATGAAAAAAATGTTAAAAATTTTAATTTAATCTGGGTCGAAATAAAAATTTACAATAATTCAAGGTTTGTTTGATTCGAGATCTGACAAGGGAACCACTTTAGGAGTTGCTCGCACCTAGCATCGAGACCTGGTGCATTTTGTAGCCCTATGCATAAAAGTAAGAGAACCGATAAAAATTATTTGTTAAAATAATATTTTATATATTTTTTTATATTTATAATTTTTTATTATTGGATTTTTATTTGTTAATTTTACACCAAAAGAGAGTTAAGTCGCCAGATATGGCACTTCAAAATGTTCACTAGCTTTATACCTGTAATAGGTTTATGTCCAAACCATTACAACACGGTACGTAGCGAAAATACTGAGCTAGAGTTGCCGGAAAACTGTACGGGACGAAAAAGACGCCAATCTTTCCCCGCCAAATATGTAAATATAATATTGTATTTTTTGTAAATCAAATTCGTAGGTTCTTGAAGGAATTTTAAAACTTTTTTCAACATTTTATAGTTATTATTGACTAATTTATATTTGTAACTATTTTTTTTTTTTTTAAACTTATGTTAAAAGCTCGAAAAGTGGTCTAGAAAATTGCATTTTCAGAAAGTTAATCTGCTGTAAAATCAAAAAATATTATTTTAACAAAAAAATTTTATCGATTCCCAAACTTCCTAATATAGAGCTTTAAAACGCACCAGGTTTCATTACTAGGTGCGAGCAACACCTAAAGTGGTTCCCTTGTGAGCCGGCATAGCCCTAATGGGTGTACGCACATTGCCGAAAGCAGTTCAACCAAACTCTAAATTCGTTTAATTTGAGTTTCGTTTTGAAAAAACTAACTAGTGAAGCTCCGCTGGTGTTGTTATAAGATAGAACTCGGATTGCAAAATTAAATATAGATATTTCCCCAAAATCTTAGAGAGGGAGAGATCTGAAAAAAAAGTTTGTGGGTGGCCTCAAAAGACCTTCCTACGGCCCTGAGGGCATAACGTAAATAAAATGTATTTCTTTTAATTAGGAATCGGAATCGAATACCGTTTTTCACTTTTCAATAAATGCATTACACTTTAAGTTGTAATTGATTTCTATCTTATGATGGTCTGTATCAGGCTGTCGCCTTGCAAAAATTGGCTTATATTGGCAACTTTGACGACCATTTTGGAAACTGATTTGCTTTTAAGAAAAAGTGCAGAACAGTTTCATTAAACAATGCATTCAGTTTCTTCATTTCTTAATAAAAGCATCTGTAACATTTTTTAATTTAAGAATAAAAATGGCTTTATGAATGTGTCAGTAAGTAATAAATTTGGATTTGTAAAATCGTAAGTAACCTGACATATTGTATTGTTTAAATTTGAAATAATGATTGGTTTATTTTAGAAGCGGCATTTAAAAAAAAATTCAGTGGAATGGGAGACAGCCGAAGAGATGAAGGGACAGACCTTCCATTATCTATTTTGTATTTTCACATAGGGAAGGTGTGGGGGAGTATCCTTTGGAGTTTGTTGTAATCGGACCAAGTTTCCACGAAAGAAGCATTTAACTGTCATGTACAGCAAATTAAAGTTAAGGAAACAGTATTGTGGGCTGCTTCAAGATTAGTTTCAGAAGCCTTTGGTTTCAACCCCGCCTCCTAACGATAAATTACTTATGGTGACAATTGTATAAAGAAAGCAAGCTTTAGGGATCTAAGGTAAACTCGATCTGTTGTGGAAGCGGTATAAGATGATTTCTACAAAGCGAAAAAGCGAGGCACGCACAATGGAGCAATTTTCGACAGGTCTGTTAAAGAGGGAGAGAAAAAAAAGCTTTATAGCTGAAATTTTGCTATTTTTGTTCCCAGTCTAGAAAGGAAATTTAGGGGTAGAGGGTAAGGTCTGGCATGGAAAAATGAAAATTTGATGTATTACATAAAATTTTTTAAAGGGAAATACTGAGTGAAAAAATGATCAGAATGTCGAGCTTCATTCTAGGTTGGACAAGAAGTGGGGGAAAACTGGAAATTTAATGTTTTTATCGGAATGCGCTAGGTCGGGCAAAGCATTTTCCAGGTCGGGCTTTGCCCGACCTGGCCCCCACCTGGCTACGGGCCTGTCTAAAACTAACAGTTTAGGAATTAGTTCTTCATTAGCCCTTAAAGGAAATCTCCTACGTAAATAATATAGTGTAGCCAGAATTAAAACTTATCTACTTCGACCTCTCAATATATTGAACTACTCAGTGTATGACCTTCAAATTTTGTGCACATGCTATTCAAAGACACTAAGACACAGGGAAACGAATTACGCAAAAAATAGTTCCAGAAATTAGCTATAGATAGCACTGTACAAGTGGATATACGCTGAAAAGATGCATCTCTACAAACTTTATTTGAATGTACCAAATGTTCACGTATCAAGGGCCTTATCGACCCTCGGGATAATGCTCAATAGGGTTTCCTTCATGAAGATGTAAAAACTGCTGTTTGTGGAGAGCTTGGTCAACTGCAGATCTTAACTAGTTGACTGGGTTGCTTTTCACAAATACAGGGATCCTTCTTTCAGGAATGAAAAGTATAATAGAAGTCCTCGATAAACAAGATTTTATAAATGTACGCACAGCTAAAAATCACATGGATTAAGATCAGAAGAACAAAATGGCCAGGTTGTCAGAAACACATGATTGGTTACTTTGTCTTTATTGAAATGCTGTAGAAGGAATAACTTTCTCCTCAGTTTTTATCCTCTTTTATACCCAGAACATGGCTGCAAACTGGCTTACGGAAAGTTTTGTGAAAACACTCCATCATGCTTGCAGCTTGGAGCTACGGTTCGGATCCCCCCCCCCCCCGCCCCTTACAAAGGTGGAATAGCAGTTACAATGGCAGTTTAAGACTATTTACTTTTTTCCTTTAGGACAATTGAAATTAAAACGGAAAAAGTTTATTCCTCATGTGTATTGTTTATTATTATTTATTTTTCTTTTTTTGCCTATTTTCTATTGTACATTGCCATCTACCGGTTTTCTTGGAATTATTATTATTTTTTCTTTTGCTTAATCCGTTTCCCCATGTCTTGAATAGTATGTACACAAAATTCGAAGACTTTACACTGAGAAATTCGATATATAAGGAGGCGAGAGTGCTTCAATTGTGGCCAACCTGTATATCTAAAAGCCTCTTTTTAGAACTACTCATCTCCCAATTTTGATGGGCCCCACCAGTGGCCGAGAGGTTCTGCTCTCGAAGCTGGTAGACGGGAGGTGCTGGGTTCGATCCCAATCGCGCCCGTCGGCCTAATCGTTCGGAGTTTTCGTGGTTTTCTTCGAGCCGTGGATCTTCCATGCGTTAATACGGATTAGGTTCCCTTAGAAAGACCCCCACGGAGGGCACTCCCCCCGGGCCTATATCCCTCGTGTAGATAATTGGCCGTCAAAAATCAACCCAACCCAACCCAATTTTGATGACGTCCATTCATGATTTCATACAATTTTACATGTGCTCATTACATAAAGGTGGTTTGGTGACATGGGTATTAATGATTTAAATCAATTTGATCAAAAACTGAATGGAAAATTATTTAAACACCAAGAAAGGCTCAAAGAACAACAATTAAAATTTTATTATAAAATTAAGTTCAAAAAGGATATTTCTTATAAAAAAAAAAAAAAAAAAAAAAAAAAAAAAACTAAACCTGTAAGTAAGTAAGTAAGCACCCACCCTGGGAACCCGCTTTTGGCTTATGGTTAGGTTTGAACCCCGAGCCCAGGGCAGGGAAAAGTACTATTACCTGCAAAACCCTCTAGTATTTAATAGAATACAATACAATTGAAAGAAAAAATGAAAAAATTAAATTAAATTATTTTTTTTTTTTTTTTTTTTTTTGCAGTCAGCTGCTGGCCCCTCTAGAAATATGAGATAAAAATTACTAAAAATGTTTAAAGATAAAATAATCTAAATTTAAAGATAAAATTACAATAATATATAACTTAAAGGCCAAAACAATAGCTGTAGTAATGAATTTATATGTCCAGCACTCCTGCTCACTGCCCATAACTCGGAGGAGGACCGTTGAACTGATATATTGATCTATGAGATCCCCGTTCATATTAAACCTCCTGAACGATATAAATATAGTTTTAAGCTAGATTTGAGATTAATTACTGTGAGCTATATATAAGTACAATAACATATAGGGAGGGTTTATCGGTTACCCACAACGTACTAGAGCAAGATTAAAGTTTTTAAGAGCTGAATTTAAAGTTTTAAAGAGTTTATCTGAAGTTGCTATATATCACGAAAAGTTCAACCGGTTATCACAGCGACATACAAGTTTACAAAAGCAGGACACCATTTTTGAAGATATTAGCCTTTGATACTCATATTAAAATCTTTCGCTGATGAGTTAATGGAAGTATTTTGTAAGAGATATTACTGTAGATATTTTCAAGTTGAATGAATATTTTTTTTTTTTTTTTTTAATGTAGATACTTTATCTGAACCTCCTGTCCACCAATTGAGACTGAAATATAGGACACAAACTAGAGTCTGCTGTATGCTTCCTATAGTTTTCTTGATAATAGCAATTAGTACAGCGATGCTGTGATGGATCGGTGATATAAGGACAGTTGAGAGTTTGATGATCCATGGCACATTTGGCACATATGGAATTCCTTCTACAGTTAGTCTTTGTATGCCCGTAAAGTTGACAGCTCTCACATCTAAGTATGGGTCGATATATTCTTATACTGCAATTATTGAGGCCAATTGAGATACTTTTCTGAGCCAGAAGTTTTTTAGCTGCATTTACTTCTAAATTCAGTACCATATGATAACTTGTGGATTTTTCTCTTTGTATTATTTTTAATATTGTTAAATTCTTGTCTGTTGAACGATCTTTTAAGTAGTTAATTATGTCATCAGTAGGTATCATCGATGGTATTCCTGTAATTATTATCCTTGAGTGTTTTTGCAGGTTGTAAGTTAGTTCTACTATTTCTGAAATGTTTGGGATTTTTTCAATTCTTTTCAATAACTTCTCTGTGTTGTTATCTGTATCTGATTGAATTGATTTGTTTTGTTTGTTTACAGAATATTGGTAGATCATTTTCTTTAATCAATTCGGTATTTAACAGTTCTTTCAATTTATTTGTTGATATTTTCTTTGAGATATTTTTTATAATTATTGCCGAGTTTGAATACTTTCCTTGAGAATTAAATTGTTTTTGTTCTTCGTTATCTTGAGATCTTTCATATTTCTTTGTATTTTTGTCTATAAGATTTTCTATTATTAGTTTTTCAATTTTGTGAATCCTTCTTGATAATTGTGGTATGTCTGTATCTATATTATTTTCTATATCTCTAAGCTTGTTCATGCACTCTTCTATTATTTTGTCTTGTGCTTTTAATTGTTCTTCTCTTGTAGCTATTTCCTGCTCCAATTTGGCTATTATTTCTTTGGTTGATTCTGTTGTTTGTTGTTGTTGCTTATCCATTTTTGTACCAGTCAAGATTGTCTGATTATACTTTTGTTGTGTTTTTATTTGTATTTGTGTTGCCTTTTCTTTTGTTTCCGATTCTGAATGCTGTTGTTTGATTAAGTTCTTTATTTTTTTTATTTCTTCTCTCATTTCCTCTTCTTTGTGTTTGAAAATGGTATTTTCTTTTTCTTTTTCTATCAGTTTTCCTTCTAGTCTTTGTTCCATCTTGGAGCTTTCTTCCAACTGAGCTGCAATTTTATCAATTTCCTCTTCCAATTCGCTTATTTTTCTTCTGTCTCTTTGTATCGTTGTTGTATTTTTATATCTTATTATTCTAGATTCATCATTTTTTGCTCTTGTAAATATTGCATTAAGATATTTCTGTTCTTCAAGATGTTTCTGTGCTTCCTCTGTAGTTCCTTTCACCCTTTTCCTTTCTATCCTTTCATATTCCGAAATCAATTGGCTTATTGGTAGGCTTTGCAGTGGGTCCTGTTTTTCAATAGGTCTTTCTGGAAGTCTTTGATATTGTTCCGTATATGATTTTTGTATGTTTATGCTTTCCGGAGAGTCCACTGTTGAGTTCAACAAGGAATTCATTGTTGAGTTCGGTGTTGTATTGTAGATTAATTGTTTTGGTGTCTGGTCTAATCTGACCAAACTAACTTTTGGGTTGTTTTTTAGAATTTCTTTCTGTAATCTTTGGTTAGGATTTATATTATTTTTCTGTGAATGTTTATTGGAATTCATTATTTGCAGTGTTTGTTTCAGAGGCAATGGTGTAAATTGAGTTGCTTCGGTCACTATCCCTTTCTTCCTTGTCTCTATTGTTCTTTTCTCCTCCTCCTTAGCTGTGCTTAGTTCTTTTTCCAAGATATTTTTCATCATATCATTTGAATCGTCGAGACCAATCAGTTGTTCGCATGCTATCATGGTAATTGCTCTGGATGGTGATAAATATTGAAATGAGTGTATGCATGATGTGTCCGAAATTGCTGAAGATCTCGTACTCGTTTCCAATGAATCTGATTTATTTCCTGACTCATTTATTGGACTTCCAGATGATTCCATGTTCCAATCTAGGTCGTGCTTAGTCGGATTTACCCTTGGGTTTTGTTGATTATAGATTATTCTACTTTTATATGGTGTCGCCATTTAGAAGATGATTTAATAATTCAACTACTAGTGGTAAGGCCATTATAGATATTACTTTTCAATTAATCAGAGAGATACTTTTATATGGATTACTCAGAGCTACTGGTAACTATATTCAAAGAGATACTTTTAAATGATAAAGTATACGTTCCAATGCCGGAAGCTAAAAATATTAAGATATATTAAAATATAATGAGATAATAATTAGAGATAAAGAACAGGGGTCCACTAGGCTCCGACCATACATCATTGAAGGAAAGGGGAATATAGAAAGTAGAAAGCAAAAACCGGTAGTCGTAACTACCGAAAATGACTAAGAAAAAATTGCCAAAGATGGGGAGAATTTTTGAGAAATAAAATCAAAATAAAACAAAACAATGATAGTGATAGAAATTAACCAAAAGGGAGAAGAAGAGGGGGAAAAGGTACATGAATATGCTTCCCGTGTCCATAAGCTCATACACTAAAATTAATAAAAACCTGGTGCCATCGTAACAAAGATCAATTGCCCTTAACGACTTGCTCAATAAAACCCCCTTTACAAATACTCTGTCTCACACCACTGTATTGACATATTCAGATATGCAAACAGAGCATGAGAAAAGCAAAATAAGAGATAGTGAATGTGCTTATTAAATGACATATACGAGATATAAAACAAATGTATTAACAATAGATACCGGGTGTCCCAAAAAGGACTGACTGATTTTAAAATTCAATAACTTGTAAACGGTGACAGATATTTAAAAAATTCTTGCAGAAGGGTTATGTATAAGGTCAAAAGTTTTTTTACAGTGATTTTCAATTTTAGTTCGAATTACAAACATTAGATGGCGCTGCGATCAATAGACACTAAATTCAGGCTCGATTTTTGGTACTTCGTGGCCCGGATAATACATTTCCATCTCCTTTTTCCGCATGGAACAAGATAAAGGACCAAAAATCGAGCCTGTATTTAGCGACTATTGATCGCAGCGCCATCTATTGTTTGTAATTCGAACTAAAATCGAAAATCACTGTAAAAAAACTTTTGACCTTATGCATAACCCTCCTGCAAGAATTTTTTAAATATCTGTCACCGTTTACAAGTTATTGAATTTTAAAATCAGTCAGTCCTTTTTGGGACACCCGGTATATAGAACTGGGTATTGAAGCAATAAAACAGATTTGTTTACAATAGATATATAGAACTGAGTAATGAAACAATAAATAGATAAACACTTAATATATACTGTGAATAATATGTAGCAATATATGTGAGATAAGCTAGTAAATATTTACAGCACAACGCGATACCAAATACTTGAAGCTGTGTTATACCTTGTAACATTGAATCCGATGTACTTGTAAAATATGTTAAATAATTTCTATAACTCTGCACAAAAATGTGTTCCATCAGAAACTCCCATAGAGAGGGAAAATAACTTTTACTAAAGATTTACTGGGATGACAGCGATTGGGTGGACGTAGGATGACTAGTAAAGGAGAAAAAAGTTTAAGTAACAGCAAAACACTTACTTTACTCAAAGGTCCCGCTGCACTTGCCTGTAAAGCATGTTAGTTAGAGCATCTAGATTATTACGGAGTGTTGCCAATCATTATTATGATGTTAAGTAAACACTGTAGAATACCCGAAATCAGTGCAGGGACTGCCGGAAATAAATTAGAGTGGTTTGGATAATTAATTTAACGGAAACCAATAAGTAGCATTAAAAGACTGTAAAGATAACATTTTAAGCAAAAAGATGCCATTGATAGGGAAAAAATATAAAATATTAAAAAAAATTAAGTGGGATAAGATCTCCACTCGAAAACCCCTGTGACGTCACAAATTGGAAGGCCGTAACCACAAAAGCAAAAAAGTTCCTATTGTTAAGCAAGTTGAGATGTAGCTGGAAGTGAAATTTTTAGTGGGACAAATCATTGTAGTGAAGGCAGTTAGCTGTGAGAAAAAACTAGAGAGATAGCTAAATAAATAAAAAAGTAACAAAAGTTAAGGATTAGGCCTAACCAATACCAAACACATAGATAATGAGTGGGACAACTTTAGAAAGTGAAATTAATATAATCAGAAGCGGAATCAAGTCTCTAGCTCAAAAAAAAAAAGTTAGTAATGTTAAAGATAAGTAAAAAAGGGGAAAACAGTAGTGTCAAAGTTGTTAAAGTTGAGAAACAATGTAAGGTAATAGAAAAGTGGGCAAAAAATGAATTAATACTAAAGTTATAAGCTAAAAACAAAGAGAGCTGCATTCAGCCCCCTCTGACGGGGCCCCTAAATGAGCTAGAGATAAACGAAATGTCGGAAAAGAAAGGGGGGGGGGAGTTTCCTTAGGCGGTTTGTAGCTGATTCCGGCGCGACAGAATTTCGCTAAAGTTGATAGTTTACGAGATAATTGGACTTTTGTCCAAAAATCTCAACGAAAAAACCTATGAAAAAAGAGAAAATGGCGAATTCTGTGACCCCATGGTGGCTCAACGGGTAAGTAACACCCCTAAAAGTTATAGACAGTCCCCAAAACATATTTACTTCGAAAAAACAATAATAGTAAAATTTATAGTTAACATTATTTAGTAAAATGAGATATTGAAAATAAAACTGAAAGAAACAAAATGGAGGACTACACCTTAACAAAAGTGACTTTTACAAGATATTACACATTCACACCCCTGAAGACCACCTAAGTCCTAGGTGACCATTAATTTTTTTATTTTAAAAGAATCCGGTAGGCTAAATGTTACTTTAAACCTAATAGATTGCTTTTCGCATAGGGAAAACTACTGTGGGCAAAAATGGCGTCAGCGGCCTTAAAGGGCCAAGTTAGTAAACTTAAAAATACTGCAAGACCCCATAAGACCTATGTTTAGTTATTACAAATATTAAAAATTAAGTGACGTCAAATGAAGCTCTCAATTTTAAAGATAATCTAACTAAGAGTTATAATTCCGATAACGAAATGCCCTTACAGAACACAGTAATTAAATGAGCAACCAATATCGACCCAACCGCAGAAGAACAGATTTTACCAATTTTCAAACGATAATTAAAAGTACTTAGAGTTAGCACTTTTTAATAAAAATAGTACCGCTAGATAGAACAGAATTTAAGCTTTAAGAGGATATAAATAGTTAGTGGGAGAGTAATGGTTAAGTGGGTGAAATATTGTACACAAAAAAAGTAAACAACTAATGTAACTCTATGGGGATTCTGAACAAAATTTTACACTTTTTCAAAAAATCATTTCATACATAAAGTATCATCCTAGAAAAGAATGGGTGGAGGCGGAAGGAAGCTAAAGGAACAAAGTAACTGAAACTTAAGATAGTTTTTCAAAATAATCAAGAAAAGTAAGAAATTAAGCTATGTTAAAATTGGTATAAAAAGCCTCCAATATACCATGCTTTTCTATGGAGATGAGGGTTAAACAGAAAAGAACAAAAAGAACACTTTTTCTTTTGCATATTTTACACATAAATCCTGCAAGTTTCTCGACAAACTTGGTATTAAATTAAAGCTTATGAGCTAAACTAAGAAAATGACACCATAACTTTTAACTGAAAGCACTTTTTCATTAATTAATTTACGTAAGAATTTGGTTGTTTACCCCATAGGAATAACATGGGGAAAACAGAAGTACTTTCACAAAAACGATACTTTTTAAATTGCTCATATTTCATATAATTATTGTTGAAAACATAAAAAACTGTATACTAAAATGATCTACATATTCTAGAGTATGTGAATAGAGCCAACGTTTTTAGTTTTTGATAAGATATAGTTAATTTACAAGCTTGTGAAAATTGATGAAATTTGAAAATGGCTCTATCTTACCAAAAAGTGTATGAGCTTAAATGCGTTAACAATTAGTGAAACAATGGTTGTACATATACGAGTTTGGTATTAAAATGTGCAGAAATATTCGTAGTGCATGAAATAAACAAGTTCTGAATTTTAAATGTAAGTTAAATGGACAGAAGAAGCACATTAGTAGGTGGCTAATGCCAGGTTCATCAAAGATATGAAACCAAAAGAAATAGAAAGTTTAAATAATCATATCTTTTGAACCCCTACACATAGTATCAAGTACCTTATATCAAAATGTTCAGCATAAAAAATAGAAGAGAATGATGTATAGCACAAGGCTCCAGCTTACCCCATTCTTGAAAAATCTAAGTATTCATCAGGAGCTTGAATTGCACGATGCTACTGTGTTCACGGCAATGAAGGAACTCTCACCGCACAAGAACATAATCACAAAATACTAAACCTGTGGCAGTATGGTCCATGAAGGATCAGGGCCTACAGTGCCCAACTATGTTTACTTGACCCTGGGCCCCGAGGTGCTATGCAGCATGCGCCCGGCCAGGTGGTCACCCCAACGCGAGTCCCCCCGGTGTTTAGTTTCCAAGACATCTTGGTACTCATTTTATCGACTGCGAAGGGATGAAAGGTTGAGTGAACCTTGCCCAGCCGGTAGCAGAACTCATGACCTGTGGCGTGGAAGACAGGCGTGCTGACCACTACGCTACTGGGCTTTATTTCTTATAAATAAGGTTCTACAATTATTATTTAGTTTGTGAAAATTTCAGAACAAAATCACATATTATTATAAAAAGGTTGTTCTTTTATTTTAATACATACTCAACTTGAAAGGCAGCATTTTGTAAAAAAAAAAAAATGAAGCTGTAAATTTAGGCAGCGCCGGAATACATGTTTAAATATTTTAGAGCAGCAATTTCATATTCCTTCACTCCTGTTCTAGAAGGTTTTGTACCTAACACTTCTGAATATCCTAATTAGCTATTAAATTGGATCAACCGTGAAAACGCCAGGCGGTGTGTATGAACAATTAGGGTAAAACACTAACATTTCTAGAGCTTTTAGCACGTTTCAAAACGCAGTAATTATAGGCAGATGTGTATAAATTTGCCTAACTACCAAAGCATTCGTATTCATGAACTGAATCAGGATATATTATTTATTTCATTTAATTAGCAAAGCAGCCGCAAATCCTTAAACGAAACCGAAAAATTCAAATGATGGCATTGTTGTGTATACCTGATAAATTAAAACAGCGCACAATTGTGTGCTTAAAAAGACGTTTTGAGGGTTATCTCACTGATCCCTATATAAAAACATTTAATAAAGCATATTTTCAACATCGAAATGCACACTAATATTTAAAAATCCCTGTCGACTCGGCCTACAAGCGCACGTAGATTTCAAAGTCAAGTATTAATTTCACCAACGAAAAGTAAATCAAGATTAGGGATTAACCCAGTTTAACAATTTTATCTGGCCACTTTTGACGAGTTTTTAATTTCATTGCTCCGTAAGAACTGGTTTTATCAGAATCGTGTTAATACGATAATTTTTCACCTTTTCCGCTTTTTATCGCTAATTAGATTATTTTTTATTTTTTTTTATTTGACCGGTGGTATTGGGTTCCTGGGGTTATATAATGAAAAGTTATGAACGAATTTTTCAATAGTCGCCCCATGGTAAGGACTACAATAGGTACTATTTCTTATGAAATCTACCTAAAAAACATCTTATTAACAAGTGGGTAAGTGTGATCACAGATCGCACAGAGGGTTTCGTTTAATATTCCTTTCAAAACACTTTATCCTTTTGCAAAATCTGTTAGTTCCACATTTCGCAACAAGGGGGTCAGTGGCGTAGCCAGGATTTCGTTTCGGGGAAGCGGGGGTCCAGAATTTTTTCTTTAGATTATATATATCGTAAAACCTGTCAAGATGAAATCGTAAATATTGCTGAAATTTTCCGTTTTAGACAGGTTTTTGTGTTATCAGGTGTATTTGTATAGTATTCTTTTCCGTAGCACTATGGAACATTTCTGTTAAAGACGTAATTCCGTTATAGGCAGGTT
Organism: Maratus speciosus; assembly: GCA_963932465.1. Classification (NCBI taxonomy): domain Eukaryota; kingdom Metazoa; phylum Arthropoda; class Arachnida; order Araneae; family Salticidae; genus Maratus; species Maratus speciosus. The sequence continues at coordinate 412,263,227 of OZ010800.1, read as the reverse complement.
CCATTTTTACAAGTTTTGTGTACTTATATAAATATACTTATTTATGAAATATGAATAGAATAAAACTTGTCAAAATAGTAATTGTCTATAACAGAATCCTGTCTTTAACGGCAGCGTTACATGGTCTTAATATGAATTGCGATACAATTAAATTTGCTGAAAACCTGTCTGAAAGGGATTTTTATCGTTCTTTAGTGAAACATAGTGAAGCCTGTGAAAGCGGAATCTTTCTATAACGGAATCCTGTCTCAAACGGAAGAGTTTCAGAATCTCTGCGAAACGAACAATAGATCTTATTGAGGTAGTGTATCTTAGAAGCATAATTAATTACACTTCTTTCTATGGAAGCCTGTCTAAAATGGAGCTTTTTATCAGTCCCTTGCAATCTTGTCTTGAATGTGTATGTATAATAAAAGTATTTCGAGTAACTTTAAGAATTTAGGTGTATCCTTATTTAATTTCTTAATTTAAAAAAAAAACAAAAACATGTATCAAAAATGTAAGGTCAATCTCTATAACTGCAACTAATAATGCATTGAAGTTACATTTAATATTTACCAATGAAAAAGATTCACTATGATGCAAAAAGCTGAGCGCATACTGAAGAGTTAAATTTAATTAACCCATTCGCTGTCATCCACGAGTATGCTCGTGGCTTTAATTTATTAATTACTTTGTCACCACTATTTTAGAATTAAAAAAATTGCCTCATTTATTGGCAGAAATTTCGCTGTATTAGTAAAGCGAAATTTACCTTTCTGAATTTGTGGTAGCAAACGACTTTTAACAAAAAATTTGAAAATTCTTACTGTATAGTTTTGGCAGCGAATGGGTTAAATCAAGTTTCATATTACATAACATTTGCCTACAATAAAGTTAGGATCAAGTGGTTAAGTTTAAAACAGCAATTTTCATGTTTCATGTCTTGCCATTGAATTAAGAAATTGTGCTGTAATAGATATTGAATAATGATTTCACCTAAGTGTCAATTGCATGAGCGTTCATGCAATCCGCCGCACTCCCCATGGGAGTTTTTGAGATAACCCAGATAGCATGAGCATTAGCAGCAAGTTTGATTTTTTTTATATTATCTTGCCGTGACAAATTTGAATTGACAAATTCGCGGCAAATCTCCCGCAAGGTATACCATCACCCACATGCATGAGTAGTTTGTTGTGAAACTGATGCAAAACTGTCTTTAATTCACGAAAGTGACGAAAGCAAAAAATCTATCTGTTGAAATAATAGACAATCAGCACATACGCAGAAATTGCAGAAATTTTTTTCGGTAGGCACCGCTTTTTCTAAACGCTATACTTATTAAATACTAAAAAATGCTCGAAATGAAAAGTTCTGCACCTTCCGACGACGCTTTCGAATAAATAGACTTGATCAGGTCTATGGACCCCTTCGAAGGGGTTAAACTTATAGTGTGACATGGAAAGATTACTACTTTGAAGTAAGTTTGCAGTATTTTTGATTACTTGTTTGTCGTTAGTTTGCAATACATTTCATACAGTATGAATTTAACTTGCACGACAAGTTAGCTGCAAGTTCAAAGTGTGGTGACTTCGGCGTTTGTGTTATCTTGCTTTCAAAGCAAGACTGTTGTACATTTTCTGCAAACTAAAAATGCTTTGTGGGAAGGTTTTAACTTTAAGAAAAAGATCTTGCATTTTCAGCTACCTAAACAAGTAATGTAAGAAGCAAACACATCAAATATAGTTCATGCGAGAAAAAGCAATTTTGTTACAATTGCCTTATTCAGTCATAATTCTTTTGGGTTTCCATGTTTCATGTCTCGCCACTTTTGATACCATATTCAATCTAATAGTTGCTTCCGATATCTGGTTGTCTTTAAGGAAGTTAAATTTTTGCAATAAGTTTATTTGTGATGGATTAGCACTTTTTTGGAAGTAGTAGAATGTGTAAAAAATGGTTCATGGTAGTTTCTGTTTTTGTACTTCCCAGACAATTTATTTTAGATGGTTCGAAACAGTTTTAGAACATTCTCCAAGTTCAGCAGTAAGCTACGGACGGGTCAGATTTATGCAGCTCTGGAAAAGGAACGTAGGAGTTCAGTGGAAGGGGGTAGCGCCTTGCCCTTCTAATTAATAATCATAAAATTCCGAATTTTCCGATTGCACCCTTAAACAACTTGACAGGAGGATCAAGAACATCATCTCTGTATATTTCAGCATTCACAGTTGCACTGGTAAAAATGTGTCGGTTACTGTGGCCATTCAAAATGATGTCTGTCCATACCATGATTCCACGACCTTTGTATCGATGCCTTTCACGGATGTTTCCAGCCTTATTGCGTGTGATTTTCTCCCTCCATATGGTAACACGTCTGCAATAACTCTCTCAACAAAATCGGGATTCATCGGTAAAGAGAACTCGGCTCCAGTCCGTGGTACTCCAATGACCATGATCTCTGCACCACTTTAACCGTGCGCATTTCGCTACCGGAGTTAGTGGAACACAAATCATGTATTTCCTTGCATGCAGCCTGTCACTCACAGTAAACTAGGATAGTTGAGTTCATGTTGCTGCAGCAAACTTCCTGCAATCTGAACTGAAGTCAATTGCCTATTTCTTTTAGCAATCGTTGGCAAATTATAGTCCAGAGAGCCTATTGTGGTGCGTTTTCTACCTTGACCTGGTTGTCTGTGAACATTATACCTGTGTCTTTAAATCGTTTCCAGATTCTTGACATGACGCTTTTGGCTATTTTTAAGTCTTTACAGACCCCTAAGAGTGTCTGTCCTGCTTCCATTCTCCCTATCGCTTGCAATTTCTCAAAATCGGTCTGATGTCTTCTGGACAACATATTCCACCTACTAGAAGAGAAAGTTTTACCTAATTACACGTACAATCCTTAAAGTTAGACTTCAAATTATCGACGTGCGCTCCTTTTCACACGTGAACCAAAAGAACGGGCTGGGGCTGAAAAATTTGTATATATCTCTGTAGCGAATGTTAATCCCATTGGATTACGTGATAACGTTAACATTGAGTTACCTTTCTGGAAGTTCCCTTAATAGAATTAACATAAAGCACCTTTCTATGGTTGTTCCATTAATTTTTCTCGCCAGTGTATTTTGAAAGTGGTAACAAATAACCAGTCCAAAAATAAAGTTACTTTTATTAATTGCAGGCAGCAGATTTGAAGTAATTGTTAATATTGTCCGTCATAAAGTGAACAAAGGTAAGGATCACGAAACTCAACCAATGTACCATTATTGCGTTCGTATAAACTCGTTCTTTCCCATAAGTGTCGACAACAGAAACCCATCCAAATCCAAGATAAAGAAGTTTTACGTTTAATCTAGTTACAGTAAATTTCTGTAAACGGAATAGCAGGTATACTTGCATAGTTATCCTTCCGTCTCGGGACATTAAAATGTTTTTGTTTATGAGAGGATTCCGTGTTTTCAGAAAACCTGCCAAGAAGGATTCATAATTTGAACAAGTTTCATTTCAGATAGGTTTCAAACTTTAGCAAGCACAAATATATAGTGTTGTTTTCGTCGAACTTTGAACTGTTTTCCTTTGATATAGGCCATCTTCACAGATTTTCGTATAATAGATTTATACTCTTCAGAGGTGGTGTTATAGCAGCGGTTTCCAACCTGGGGTAGATACACCTGGAGGTATGTGGCGGGTCTGCTGGGGGTATGTGAAAATAATACCGGTAATGGCGGAAGTCAGAAAAATGTTAGGAATATCAATGTAATTTGTATCGATTTATTATATGGTTGTGATAAGAAGATTACTAATGAAAAAAAACATGTTTACGTTATCTTCTTGAGTGGAGGGGGGAAGGGGGGCGTGTTTATGAGAAATGAGGGTACTCCGAAATTAAAAACCTAAGAAAGGGGTACGTTAAAGAAAAAAGTTTGGGAAGTGAGTACGTTTTAGCAGTTTTAAGGGATACTGTGAAAACGGAAAGTATTTATAACGGCCTTTGAATTATACTATCTAAGTCAAACAGATCAGTTATAGATCCTTTGTGATTCTGTCTTAGCAGTTTTTACTGTTGTATTTGCATCCATGATTCAGTATACCAGGTCTACTTTCGGGGGGGGGGGGGTCCGGACCCCCTGGACCCCCCTTTGGCTACGCCACTGCAGGGGGTACTCTATTCTAAACAAATGTCTATCCAAACGAAACTCCGTTTTACAAACTATGCGTAGGTATATTAGTCGAGGGGATTGGACCCATAGCACCTGAGATGGGTAGGCGCCCCCTGGCGGTAAAAATTGGAACTAAAATATGTACGGCTATGGTGCATAATATGAAACAGTGGTTAAAAGAGTGTAGGCAAAAGTTAGAAAAGTGCACCTCGGGTGTGGAGGTTAGAAAAATTGCTAAAAATACAGAAGTTAGAGCACGGAAGGGTAAATAATATAAGGATTTTTCAAAATTTTATGATATGTTTTTAATGTGAGGTGTTCAGCTATAAGTATCCAAAATTTCAAGTCTTCAACTTAATTAGGGGCTCAGTTAAAAAAAAAAAAAACTTAAAATACACAAACTAGAGCCCAGAGGGGATAAATATAAGACTTTTTCTAAGTTTTACGATTTGTCGTTTGATGTGAGGTGTTCAGCTATAACAATACGAAATTTCAAGTCTTCAACTTAATTAGGGGCTTAGTTAGAGAAAAAAAGTTTAAAATACACAAGTTAGAGACCAGGGGAGTAAGTATAAGATTTTTTCAAAATTTTATGATTTGTTGTTTGATGTGAGGTGTTCAGCTATAGGAATCCGAAATTTCAAGTCTTCAACTTAATTAGGGGCTTAGTTAAAAAGAAAAGATTAAAACACACAAGTTAGAGTCCAGGGTGGGGGGTAAGTATAAGATTTTTTCAAATTTTTATGATTTGTCGTTTGATGTGAGGTGTTCAACTATAAGAATCCAAAATTTCAAGTCTCCTCCATCTATAGTTTCTGAGAACGGGCTATGTGACAGACAGACAGACGGACAGACAGATAGACAGACAAACAGACAGACAGAGGAGTGAAACGAATAGGATTTCGTCAGATGAACGAAACCCTAAAAAATGTGACTTTGCCAGAAAATTTTACATTCTCTTCTAACAATAAAGGAAAGGTTTCAAAATTATCTCAACAATGTTTTTTCTTCCTAACATTTCAATCAATGTGTTTACAAACTGTTAGAAAAACTATCGGCTAGGACGGCAATAAAGAATATTTTATTTTCCAAAAATAATGTGTATTTAGTCAGAATTTTCTGTTATTTTTACATATTTTGCATCTAAATCGCAGTAAATACAAATTATATAGGTAAAATAAGAGTTTTCTCTCTAAAATAAACAGATTTTTTATTTTCTTCTATCTTTACAAATTATCTTTGTAAAACATTTGAAAACCACATTTCACCAATAATTGTACAAAACCAAAAAGGTACTCCAGTTCTTTTGTACACCTATATATATGGTCTAGGGATTAGTATGTATTCTACATATTATGCTAAAATTTAGTTCAGTTAGAAAACACATAACACAATTTAAAATTCTTATTTAGCAATTTCCACTAATATATGGAAGCATACTTGAATTTGTTTGTATAGACCTTTATATTACCTACAAATTTCTATATACACAACATATTAAGCCCAAATTTTATTTAGGCAAAAGCACGCTTAAAACTACTGAAATAATACTTCCAGGAATTACTATCTATAGGCGGCTATGTATCCAGTTTTTTGCATAATCCTGTGTATGATTTATTTATATGTTGCAAATATCTCTTAGTATATTAAATGTAATTGAACTTGAAAAGGCATAACTTAAATTTAAAAACACCTTTATGTAATTCACGCTCATTCTCAGTAATGCTTACACATTCGTTTGTGTAGCCCTGTATACGGTCTACAAAATTTATACACGCCACGTAGTGTGCAAAAATTCAGTTAAGCTTAAAACGCATATCAGAACTGAAAAAGCACGTTCAGAAATAATCCCTAATAAACAATACTTCGCATACAGTATTGTGTCAGATATCTCTTATGTGTCCTTGTAAATGAACGATAAATGCGAAGCACGTCATAGTCTACAGTAAACATCTGGTAGTAAATCTTTGTAATGTATATCAATTTCATCATGTTTGAAATAGTTTAACATTATTAAAATACGCTGTGAAAAGTTTTTCCCAGTAGACCCATTATATAACCCATCGCTTTTGTGTGACCCTATAAATGATTGCTTAATGCTCATATTCTATAGAAAGTATGTTTTAAAGCACCCCAGAAATTCATATCAATTTTATTATCTTTGTGTTAAAGTAACATTACTAAAATACGTTACAAGCGATTTTTGTTCATAGACTATAATTCAACAGAATACATTTGAGTTCGCCTATACGCGTACTATAAGCGTTAAACATAACATATTCTATAGTAACCATCTTCTAATGCACCTGAATTTGATACGTAAATTGCCTTGTGTTTATGATTGTGTAACTCTATTAAAATACACCTCAAATGGTTTTTCCCCATAGACCCTAATGTAGCGGAATTTGTTTAAGTGCCCTTGTATATGAACTATGAATGCTACACATTTCATTTTCAATACCGAACATGTCATGGTAAGCCGGAATAAGGTATATCAATTACATGTCAATCCGAGTATATTTACGGGTGTTAGAATACGGACAGACGGCAGATAGACAAACCGAAGTCATAAGCACTTTTTAACTATGATGGAAAGTGTTAAAAATTCAGAAACATATACACCGAAGAGCCAAAACATTATGACCACCCCCACATTTTGCAATGAACTCGCTTTGTTGACGTGGAGGGCACGTAATCAGGTAGGAATGGTATTTAACTACTTCTAGGGAGTATGAAGAATCATTTTTGAGCTTAATTCCGCCTGTGATGGGAAAGGTTGCTGATATAAGCGACTTTGATAGAGGGCAGAATTCAATGGCACAATGGCTCAGAACGCGCATCTCCGAAACTGTTCGACTCGTGGGTTGTTTGCGACATACCGTCGTTAGTACTTATGCAAAGTTCATGAATGACGATGAAACCATCAGCAGACGCGATGGCGTTGGACGTCGACGCGTTGTCAAAGAAAAAGTACGTCGGAGTCTCCCCCACTTGGTAAAAAAAAATCGGTAACAGACATTGGCTCAGCAGACAGCCCAATACAATACATGTCCAAGTACAGTTATTTCAGAGCACACAGTTCAGCTGACACTGTTGGATATAAGGCTATGTAGGAAACATCCCATACATGTGCCTCTGTCCACTAAGCATCATCGGCAACTACTCCCATACTAGTCCCAATAACATCGTGACAGAACCATGGATCGCTGGGAGAGAATTGCCTTGTCAGATGAATTAAGTTTCATCCTTCAACTCATAGACGGTCATTTCAAATTACGCCTTCTTCCATGAGAACTGTTGCTGCTCCCTATACAGCAGGCTATACAAAGGCCGGTTGTAGCGATATTAAGTTTTGGAAAACGTTCTAATGGGCCTCTCTGGGACTTGTGGTTATGGTAGAACAGATCACGAAGGTCACAGACTATCCGAACATCATTCGGGACCTCTTGCGCCATTACAAAGTTATCTCTCCTCCCAATTGGAAATGAAGTCTTCTAGCAAGACATCTGTGCCGAAAGTTTTCCATTTTGATTAAAAAATCAAATATTTTTTTTTCGAATAAAACTTCATAAAAGTTACCATGGTCGCAAAGAATCTTGGTACTGTTACGCTAGCCGGGTGAAAATCTCGCCAATAGCTTTTTTTCAACTCGCCAGTTAGCATTTTTTTTTCGAGTGGTAAATTAAAACATTGATTTGAAGTTGAAATTAAATGTCAGTGTTTGTTGCATTATTTAATATTTGGCGAGATGCCATATACGCACCATCGCAAGTTTGGCATGATTTTTTTTTTTTTTTCGAAAATTTGGCGAAAACCTCGTTTTCGAATAGCAGTTACATATGTGTTTTTGGTACTACTTAGTTATCCCGTCGACCAAAAATCTATCGCCAAATTATAAGATTAAATGCCAATAATGGTTGATCGTAAATGTCACTTCACTTGACTTTAAGCATGTTACACGTGCTTACGTCATCAAGTGATTTTTATTTCGACGTTTTACTTGTACATTTGTTAATGTTATACTAATTTATTAACCATTTGGGAAATGGTTGTTGTTTTCGGTGGAGGATGGGGCCAAATGATGGTCGTATTTTATTTTTTTAACGAAATTCAACGATGTTCTTTACTTTTAGAAGAATTTTTATTTGAATAGGTAATAGAAAGGCATAAAATCGTTAAAAATTGTTTGAATAGGTAATCGAAAGGCATAAAATCGTTAAAAATTGAAAAAGTTACAAAATGGGTAGGCGCAAATTATCAGATATGGAAAAATCCAAAGCCAAAGAACGACGCCAAAATAAAAATCGTCTTGCAAAGCAAAAATTGAGGTCTTCAACTCATTATGTAGGCCATGAAAATCGAGGTATTCAACTGATTATGTAGCCGATGAAAATCGAGGTCTTCAAATGATTATTTAGCCCATGAAAATCGAGGTCTTCAACTGATTATGTAGCCCATGAAAATCGATTACAGAATAAAAGACGAACGCTAAAAAGGAAACAATCTAATATTTAATCGAATTATAGTAAAAGGCCATGTCTCGAGGGGCTCCAATCCACTAGCCACGGCGTTTTACAATCGGTTGATTCTAACCGGAAAAATTGAGCTCAACGTAAGTAATTTCTCGCAATCTGTGGATGATTCGGTGGAACTGCTTTCGATTTGTAAACTGTTTTTCTTCTCGAAACGGGACTTGGAGAGTTTATCGATGAAGGTTTTGGTCGTCTGAAATTTGACCTTTGCGAAAAAAAAAATTCCAAATGATCGTTGTAATCTATTAAATTACAATTATTTTTATTAATGTTTTGAATCTATTGCATACTACAATGGTTTTTTAAACGAGATGCACTCTTCAGTGTTGTTTTCAGCCTAAAATAGGAATAAAGTCTCAACTCAGAAAGACGATTTTTAAAAATTTCACAGATAAAACAAGTAGAGAAACTATTAAATTGGCAAAATGGAAAAAAAAATCATTATTGACACTAAATCATTTGCTCAAAGAAAACGTGCATTGTCAGGATAAATATGAGTCATTTTTCCTGAACTCTCAGAATTCTTACAATAAGATCAAAATTAAAAGGGTTTTTTTTTTGCGCGAAACTACTTTTGCTTATATTGGAGTACTTCAGTGTGCCCAATGTAATATCGCCGGCCTTATTCGAAACACACCGTGAGAGTGTACGTAGACAGACAGACACATTCTCCCGGGATTTCTGTGACTTCGGGGGGGGGGGGGTTGGTTATTATAGAGTTCTGGGTGGGATTGCATTTTTTGACCATTGAAAACGCAAAATCACAAATATTCCGGGGGAACATCTCATTGCTCCGGGGGTGGGGAAATGTCACCCCGGTCACCCACTGGATTCGACACTGGACAGACAGAATCACAATATCTTTGTTTTATTAATGTAGATAGAAGTTATATAGGTATAGATAGAATTTAATAGTAGAATTATTCCCAGTCAATTGGTATCTGTATCTAAACTAAACCTGCGTTTCTACACTATATTAATGATCATGGTTGCGTTGTTTTCTTGACCATAGCCTCATTGGTGCTGTAGAGTATATGTCCTGGTCGGGTGGTTGGCCAAACGCGGAAACCCCGGTGTTTAGTACCCAGGCAAGCTACTCATTTTATCGACCCCACTGAGTGAACCCTGCCAATGTCCGGAGTTGAAATCTGTTCTTGTAACGTGGCAGCACGATGCGCTGACCTCAAAGTTACCCAGATTCCCTGTATTCATTATATACAATTATTTTCAGCAGAATTAAGGCAGAATTACGCTTGAAATTATTGAATATTAAAGACGTGAATTATCACTTTGCTAACTAAGCGTAAACCAACAGAGTGAAAAATGTCCAAGCCGGGAATGAAACCCGGACCCCTGGAATAGTGATCCAGTGCTCTACCATTAACCCCTTGAGGGCGCTGGTATAAAATATATCCCACCTAATTTAAACAAGATTCTTACCAGAAAATTTTAACTAAATTTTATATTTTTTACTTTGGAGGAAAATCGTTGAAAAATTGCTTTTCCTTATTTAAAAATAAAATTTTTCGATTATTCCGGTGAGAATTCAATATTTAGGGACATTTTTGCTTGCCTCTCAAGGGGTTAAGCCACGAGGACGATGCCCAGCTTGGCATCTCTCACTCACATAAGTCGTTAAGACTGCTACCGCATCTACAAGATGGAGAAGTCTGCATGAGCACACAATCTTGCGACGTAACATGAGACGCAAATGAACCTAACATCGGTGAACATACAATTTTAATTAATTTTTCAACTACTTTTCAGCAGTGAAATTATTGAACATTAAAGATGTGAATTATCACTTTGCTAACTAAGCGTAAACCAACAGAGTGAAAAATGGCCAAGCCGAGAATCGAACCCGGACCTCTGGAATAGTGCTCCAGTGCTCTACCATTAAGCCACGAGGACGATGCCCAGCTTAGCATCTCTCACTCACATAAATCGTTAAGACTGCTACCGCATCTACAAGATGGAGAAGTCTTCATGAACACACAATCTTGCGGCGTAACATGAGACGCAAATAAACCCAGCATCGGTCAACATACAAGTTTAATTAATTTTCAACTACTTTTCAATAGTGAAATTACGCTTGAAATGATTGAATATTAAAGACGTCACTTCGCAAGATTGTTGTTACGCAGCAAGATTGTGTGCTCAGGAAGACTTCTCCATCTTGTAGATGCGGTAGCAGTCTTACCGACTTATGTCAGTGAGAGATGCCAAGCTAGGCATTGTCCTCGTGGCTTAATGGTAGAGCACTGGAGCACTATTCCAGGGGTCCGGGTTCGATTCCCGGCTTGGACATTTTTCACTCTATTGGTTTACGCTTAGTTAGCAAAGTGATAATTCACGTCTTTAATATTTCTCTATAATACCAACAATTTTCATATTTGTGTATGCAATCCAGTATTGTTTTTTAATATTAAAGAAGAAGAACCACAGCTCGCAAAAAAAATCATTGACAGCGGCTGTGACAGCATTAGTTAATTTTTTTTTTTTTTTTTTAGATCAGAGAGATGAAAAAAAGTATCCTCAGCCCATTGATGAAATCAAAACCCATTTTAATCACGCAAACAATTTAGTAGAATTCAGCGATTTTACTGAAAATACACTTAAACCTTTGAGGGACAGCAGAATTCACCATATGTTATTACTGTATGTTATATGATTCCAATATCTACCCTATATCTACCTATATATATAAAATCTTAATGAAACGAATTTATGAAACGATTTTTTGAAACGACTGATTAAACAACTGATTATGTTTGACGGCGATTTCTCCTAAATATGGAATATTATGCGATGAAATTAACACCAATAATCCATATTGATCCACAGATCTCAAAACTGGTATTAGAATTTTTAAATTCGATTTAGTTTCCGAGATATTAATTTTTTCTAATTTTAAATACGTTTCTCTAATGATGGCAACTCAAATTTTAGTCATATCAGGTATTTTTTTTCATATTTTAGAAAAGGTGTTATTTTAAACTAATTTGACGACCAGTTTGGCCTCCCTTAAATGTATGCTAAGAAATGTATCATGTTACTTTTATTCATAATTCAATTTACTTGAACAATGTTTCGCCAAATCGGAAGATTCTGATAGAGAAATCAAAAACTCGGTATTTTTTATCTTAACGGGACGTAGGGGATAAATCGCCAAACCTTTCTCTCGTCGCATTATTTATTTATTTATTTTTGTATTTCATTATCATTTTATTTAATACAAAACTTTCATTTAAAACTGAAATATTTAAAATTAATGACTTTCACTTCTTTCTCTTTTTTAAAAACTAAACAAAAAGAAAAATATTAGGCACAGGTGTCATATACGCACAGGGGTATTAATAAATGTTTATTTACATTTATTTTCTTTTAATTAAAAAAAATGTTATACATTGTTTTGTTCTATAGTTATTAATTAAACTTTTTTTATTGTTATTTCATTTTAAAAATAATAGAAAATAATTTAAAAATACATATGTTACTGGTATTCGAAAAAGAGGTTTTCGCCAAATTGTCGTAAAAAAAAAAAAAAAAAATCACGCCAAACCCGAAGCGTATATGACATCTGTGCCACATATTAAATAATGCAATAAATCATGATATTTAATTTCAGTTTCAAAGCAATGTTATGGTACTACTTAGTTATCCCGTCGACCAATTTCGCCAAAGCATATAAATCGCCAAATTATACAAATTGACATAATATTTATTTTAAATAACGAAAGAACGAATAAATTAGCATTGTCATGTTTGAGCTTCAATTTATTAAGTATAGATGGCAGCATCAAAGTTTTCTTTCCTCCCACAATTCATTTTCAGTTCCAGTGGTTAAGCCTAATGGGAAAATTCGTTTATGTGGTAATTTTAAAGTAACATTAAATAAATTTCTGAAAGTTGAAAAGTATCCTTTACCTAAAATAAAAGATATGTTAGCTACATTAGGTGGTGGTGTACATTTTACAAAAACTGATTTAATCAAGCTTATCTTCAGTTACCTGTAGATAAAAAATCACAAGAAATTGACTATTAATATACCAAAAGGATTATTCCAATTCCCTAAGTTACCCATGTGTCTTGCTAGTTACCTTGCTATATGGCAAAGAAAAATTCAGCACATTTTAAGGGGAATCAAGGAAGTTACAATTTTTATAGTCCAAGAGCTGTTAAACATTTTAGGGAAGGTATTTGAGGCACCCTGAAAATTTGTGCAACACTTCTTTTGTAATGGCTGAATACAAAATCGAATGTCTGGGTGAAGGATCGTCGCCCAAAAACTGCGCCAGACACGTGTCAAGTGCCATTTTTTGACTACCCCCAAAAAAGGTATTTGAGGCACGCTGAGATTGAGACAGAATAATATTTATACTTAGAAAAAAATATTTTGAAAACGACAGACACTTTAGTCAGCCCAAAAACTGTGCCAGACACGTGTCAAGTGCCATTTTTTGACTACCCCAAAAAGGTATTTGAGGCACGCTGAGATTGAGGCAGAATAATATTTATGCTTAGAAAAAAATATTTTGAAAATGACAGACACTTTAGTCGGCACAAAAACTGTACCAGACACGTGTCAAGTGCCAAATGGCACTTGACACGTGTCTGGCGCAGTTTTTGGGCCACGATCCTTCAGCCAGACATTCGATTTTGTATTCAGGCATTACAAAAGAAGTGTTGCACAAATTTTTAGGGTGCCTCAAATACCTACTCAAAAATGTTCAACAGCTCTCCTACTATATAGATGATATTGGGGTTACAGGTGAAACAGATGAAATTCATTTACAAAGATTAAAGCAAGTATTGGAAAAATTAAGGGATTATAACATTAAGATAAATAAAGAAAAATCATTCTTTATGGCAGATGAGATTACTTACTGTGGTTATAAAGTTGATAAACACGGTATTCATAAAACATAAGATAAAATTGAGGCAATTTTAAATGCTCCAAGACCAGTAAATGTATCTCAGGTTAAAGCTTTTCTAGACTTAGTTACATATTATGCTAAATTTGTACCAAAATTATCTACTGTTGCAAATCCTTTAAATAATTTGCTTAAGAAGAATGTTACGTTTAATTGGTCTTATAAGTGTGAACAAGCATTTAAAAGTATAAAAAAAGAAATTACTTCTGACAGGGTTCTTACTCACTTTAATCCTAAATTCCCTTTAGTTTTAGCTACTGATGCTTCTCGTTATGGTATCTCTGCAGTTCTTTCGCATATGATGCCTTAACACACTAAAAAGCCTATTGGGTTTGTGTCCAGAACTTTGAATAATGCAGAAAAACGGTATAGTCAAGTTGATAAAGAAACATTAGCGATTATATTTGGTGTGCAGAATTTTTTCCAATATTTATATGGCAACAGGTTTACCTTATTTACTAAAAGTAAACCTTTAGTGTCTATTTTTTCTCCTTCTAAAAGTATCCCTGTTTTATCGGCTGCTAGAATGCAACGATACGCAATTTATTTACAAACTTTTCAATATGATATCCGTTATAAAAAAACTACTGATCCAGGAAATGTTAATACTCTTTCACGACTTCCTTTACGTATTGAAGATTTACCTCAACAATTCAATTCGAATGATTCAATTGATGAATGTGAAATTCTTCAAATTAATCAACTCTCTATCTTACCATTAAATTCTAAATCTATTGCTTCAACTACAAAATCTGATCCCCTTTTAGGTCAATTTTTTCTTTATCTCATTTCTGGTTCTGAAATTCCTAAAATTTACTTTTTGGGTCTAAACAAGATGAATTCAATCTTCAACATAGTTGTATTTTAAAAGGATGTAGGGTAGTTATCCCTGAAATTCATAGAAACCAAATCTTAAAAGAATTACACTTTGGTCATTTTGGTATAGTTAAAATGAAGATTTTCGCCCGTAGTTTTGTATGGTGACCAGATATAGACCAAGATATTGAAGATCTTGCACGAAATTGCACTACTTGTGTAAATTTGAAAAATAATCCTCCCAAAGTTGATACACATAATTGGGAATGGCCTACAGCTCCATGGCAAAGAATTCATATTGATTATTTTGGTCCTGTTATGGGAAAAATGCTTCTTTTAGTGGTTGATACCTATAGCAAATGGCCAGAAGTTTTTATTGTTCCTAGTACAACTTCAGAAAATACAATAACTTGTCTTTCTTCACTTTTTGTACGATGCTGTTTCCCAATTCCGTTAGAATCAGATACTGCTAAAGAGTTTACTTCTGCAGAATGTGAGATATTTTTGAAAAATCATGGTGTAAAACATAAGATCAGTGCTCCATACCATCCAACTACAAATGGACAGGCGGCGAGATATGTGAGAATTCTTAAACGTGGATTAAAAGCCTTAGCTTCCGAACCTGGTACTTTATAAATGAAATTAAACAGCTTCCTTTTGCAATATAGGAAGATGCTTCATGTTACAACGGGGGAGAGTCCTGCATCTTTATTTCTAAAACGTCATATAAGAACAAAAATAGATTTGATAGTACCAAATATTACAAATTTCGTTCATGATAAACAAGATACGAAAAAGTCCAAAGTTAAAATAAAAGAATTTGAAATCAACCAAAAAGTAACTGTAAGAAATTATACACCTGAAGCAAAGTGGAAAATTGGTTGAATAATAGCACGAGAAGGAAAATTACATTATTGAGTTCAAGTTGGTTCGAATATTTGGAAAAGGTATGTTGATCGAATAACTAATGTAGGTTCAAAGATTTCTTTAGTTAATGATACAAATTCTGAAGAAAGTGAAACAGAAAATTTCAGAAGTGAAAATGCAATTGTGAAACTAGGTGATTTTCCACAAATACAGCCTAGTATCGCAGATCCACACCAGTTGATTCTCATGAGCGAGGTACTCCAGGTCCTACACAAACTGACTTTCATCCTGATTCTCCAAAACCTTCTGTTCCCACTAGTTCAATAGTTGATGCTGCTGAACTTGTAAAATCTAATTCTTCTTCTTCTTTTCCAGAAGTACCGAGAAGATCCGGTACATACAGAAGACCTCTTGACCGATTCACTACCGTTACCGATTCACTACCGGTAGTACCGTTTTAATTTACTACTCGAAAAATAAAAAAAGGCCAACTGGTCAGTTAAAAAAAGCTATTGGCGAGATTTGCACCCGGATAACATAAAAGTACCAAGATTTCTTTGCGATTATGGCGACTTTTATTTAGTTTTATTGGAAAAAAATAATTTTGATTCTTTAATCAAAATGGAAACCGTTCTTATGAAAAGCGAAGGGATCAGCCTGTAATTGTTTATGGCAGTTACATGACTTGGACTATTATAATATAGATGAAATGATGGCGATAGAATGATATTTGGCGACTTATCACCTGTGGCTGGCTAACATTTAAGTAGCAAAATAGCAGCCTGAAATATAAAAAGCGAGGGGATTCGCCCGGAACTGTTGACGATTGTTACGTGACTTAGGCTATTATTATAAAGATTGATTTCAATTCTAAGAACAGCGCAAAGTATAATATTTTCGAACGATTAAAAATTTATTTACACGTGACCATTAAAAACAGAGAAACACTTTAAAATTACTATTAAATGAGTACGTGTTAAAAGCAGGAAAATATTGAAAATTATATCTTGAAAATTGGATTTACACTTGAACATTAAAAGAGAAAGGAAACTTTAAAATAATAAATACATTAATATGCGCTTAACCCTTTCAGGGGCAAGGTACTTCTATTGGTAAAATGTTGCAATCAGTGAATGGCACCAGAATTTACAAACAAATTTCGAAATACGAAATGCTTTTGTTCACTTAATAAAAGGGAAATTTTCATTCCAATATTCTGGTGCCAATGTGGCATTTAAGAATTAAAATTAAGTGGTCCAAAAATGAACCACCGCCCTTGTAGGTGTTAAAGCAGTAAATTGTAGTAATTGTATTAATTTGTATTATGTCAATCGTTTTATAACGCTGTTAAAAAATACATGAAAGCAAAGAATCTGTTTACTCAATTCCTTTTATTATAGTTTATTTTCAAATGTTTAACTGAACTTCTTTAATCAAACACGAAAACAATCATTGGACGTTTTAAAAGCAACTAATTCGGCCTTAAATTTTCGCAATCAAAGGGAATCAAAGGGAACTGAAACAAGGAGATCGTTACAGGTTTTTTCATTATAATTCAATCTTTTCCAATCTTTTTAAAACCGATCAGATTAGCGTTCTTTTAGGTTCTGCGGTGTCTGAACGGGGGTTGGCGAGCGTAGCTTGCAGGGGTCAGAGCCCCCTAATATATATATAAAATTCAAATTAATGAATTTATGAAACGATTTTATGAAATGACTGATTCAGTTTCACGATTATTAATCCTAAAATATGGAATATTATACGGTGCAATTAACACCAAAATTCCGTACTTATCAGCATATTTAAAAAATGGTATGAGAATTTTAAAATTTGAATTAGTTTTCGAAATATTAATTTTTTTCTAATTTTAATTGCATTTCTATATTGAAAATCTGTAATTGCAACAAAATTACTGCATTTTTCTTTTAAGGGGAGAACAGGGAAAAACTATAGGGAAAACTATAGATTATTACATTTCTTCTTTTTCGCCAATTTCAGATTGATAATTGAAATTACATCTTTTGTTTCAATTGATTGTGAAACAATATTAAGATTAAGAGAAAATAACATCAAAAATCTTAAAAACGAAAAGAAAATTTTAAAATAACAATTTAATAATGGCATGTTAAAAGAAGAAAATAAAGAAAGTTACGTCAAAAGTCGTAGTTAATCTTTAAAAATGTACGAAAACTTTAAAATAATAAAATTATCTCACGCGAAACGCCTTTAACGGTGATAATTACGTCATTTGTAACAGGCCCAAACACTATCTATCGTAAGATTAATGTGCCTAAAATATTTAAATTGTTACATGTGAAAAACTTTTAATAGTGAATATTAGGTCATATTAAAAAAGCTTAAACAATATTTCCAGATGTTTTTAAGTTAAATAATATGTCTACCCATGAATCTTAAAACGAAAAATAATTTAAAATAAAAAGCTTAAATCACTTGATGTAGCATAAATACAGGTAAATGTATGCGCAAAATACTTTGGATTTATTTTGAATGAATATGTATTCAATAAATACATATTAGAAAATTCGGATATCCTTATTAATTAATCATAGCTGCCATGTCTTACGCTTTTTTGTACCACAAAAATTTAATAGAAATTTTTGCCTTATTATCGGCCGATTAGGGTGATATAAAAAGATAAATTTAATTAGGGTGATATAAAAAAAAAGAAAAACTATAAAATTTTTGTGCTACAAAAAAGCGTACGATGGTGGCAACTATGAATTAATACAAACGGTACTACTTGATTATCCCGTGAACCAATTTCGCTAAAATTTACAAACTTACATAATTTTTTTTAAATAAGTATAAATACGAAAAAAGATTTTTTTAAACATGCTTTCCATAAAATTCACAAAAATTAGAATTCCTTTTTCTTTTAAATGCACTAAAAAATAGAATTTAGAATTTTGCCAAATTAGCTAGCTATCGCCAAGTTGGCTTCATATATGGCAATTTATTTTTGTCGCCAAATTTTGGCGAAATACCGCCAAATTTGATGATGTTGCTCCAAGTGGGTCAAAATTTGACGCTATTGTGGAAACCCTGCCATTAGAAAATTTTAACAATTACTCATTGTTGAAGCTGATACTGATTTCTTCATAGGAAATTAACCGCCTCCCCCCCCCCCCACAATAGGGATCAAATGAAATTAAACAATGTCAAATTCGTGTATTGCTATCAGGAATACATATATAATCCAAATTTCAAAGGTCTATGTCAACAAAAAGTGCGTGGAAAATGAATCGCAAGATTTGACTGTCACACACAAACATAATTGTAAGTTAAAAGAAAGCATGTAAATAATAACGAAATAAGAAATAAATTAGCAAAACATTAGTAAAAATACAAATAAAAAGTCGAATTAAAAATCACTTGATGGCGTAACAAACACGTTTAACGTCAAGTGAATGCCACATTTACGATCATCCATTATTGGCATATAATCTTATCGTTTGATGACAGTTTTTTGGTCGACAGGATAATCAAGTAGTACCATACAAACAATATAAATTCTTAAATTAATACAAAACAAATAAGGTGTTGCTATCCGACGTACTACTTATTCACAAATTAAAAGATGTAAAAAAAACATATGGATAACATAAATCTCTAAGTTTCGGTTTAATCTTTAAAACCTTCGTCAGAAGAAACATTTTCTAAAATATAAATCGACAAAAACTCTTTACATGCTACATTTTAAAATTAATTCAGAATACAAATCAGTCTAGGCCCCACCAGTGGCCGAGAGGTTATTCTCTCGAAGCTGGTAGACGGAAGGTGCTGGGTTCGAACACAATCGTGCCCGTCGGCCTAATCGTTCGGAGTTTTCCTGGTTTTCTTCGAACCATGGATTTCCATGTGTAAATACTGGTTAGGTTCCCTTAGAAAGACCTTCACGAAGGGCATTCTTCCCTGGGCCTACATCCATCGAGTAGATAATTGGCCGTCAAAATTCAACCCAACCCAGATTAATCTAACTGAAACTTCTTAATCCCAAATAAACAGCTCAGTGGCGCCATCTTTTAACCAAAGAAAACAACGTTGAAAGAAGAGCTGTAAAAAAAAAAAAAAATGGAAATTTTCAACGACTTTTCAAAATAGAAAGCCAGATTTAATGAATGTGAAAGAAAACATTATCATTACAAACTTTCTGGTTCCTTAAACGAACAGGAAGTATGTAATGGTAATGTTTCCTTTCAGATTCCTGAAATCTGGTTTTCTAATTTGAAAAGTCTTTGAAAATTTCCATTTTTTTACAGCTCTTGGTTCATCGTTGTTTTCTTTGGTTAAAAGATGGCGCCACTGAATTGTTTATTTGGGATTAAGAAGTTTCCGCTATACTGAATTGTATTTTGAATTGATTTTAAAATGTAGCATGTAAAGAGTTTTTGTCGATTTATATTTTAGAAAAATTTTCTCCTGACGAAGCTTTTAAAGATTAAACCGAAATGTAGAGATTTATGTTATTCACATGTTTTTTTTACATCTTTTAGTTTGTGAATAAATACTATGTTATATATCAACACCTTTTTTTTTTTTTTTTTGGTATCGATATTACAACGTAAAGTCCTTAATTATTATTCTTAAATTAACTTGAAAATATTCATGGTGGCGCATTAAAATAGAGAAAAGAATTCATGAATAAGCTATACCTCTTTTTGAAATGTCTAAAACTCAATCAAGACATAAAACACAAGCGTAAAATTTCAAAACACAATACTTTTCAATACGTGGATCTGAAAACTATTCCCAAGCAGACGGAGTTTTTAAACCTCAAACCTAAATGAAGAATATTGTCCATAGCGTCGTTATAAAACTCAGAAAGAAAGCGTCACTTTTAATCTAATCATTTTTTGCAAGCCATTTTTCAAATGTTTAATTGATCTTACTTGTTACTTATCTATCCGAAAACAGATTTCAGTTATTAAGACAGCGATGAATGAGGCCATGGTAACCGAAAAATGCCCATCCAAACGGAAAAGCTAGGCAACTCGATTGCAGAAGAGAGTCGCTGTTATACTGATAATATCATTTAATCTTTCGTAACCTGGTAATATATATATATATTTTAAACAGGGAACGTTAGTATATTTTCAGAGGCTGCAAAGCCTGAACGGGGGTTGGCGGGCGTAGCTCGCAGGGGGCTGAGCTCCCTAGTATGTTACTATAATGTTGAAAACTCACATGAATTTTCTAAAGTTTTCATTTGAAAATACATAAGTGATACCTTAATATTTTTTACACCTAAGTTATATAAAGGAGTTATATTAATTTGTTACCATTCTTATACCTGAGCTAATGAGAAACAAGAAAAGAAAATCATGCTTCAAGCATAGATTATAAAACTCTTTCCAACACTTCCAGAATGCTTTAACAATACTTCGCTCTTTGATAAGGTAGATAATATACCTAAGTAAATGTTTTGGAAAGCCCATAACGTACTTGAAATACAGGATTCTGGAATTACCGCTAACAACAGAAAAAGTACTTCAATTTTTTTGTGGCAAAATACTTGGATTCTTTTGTACAGCCCTGTATATTATCTAAAGAGTTTTATATACTTCTTGTGTTAAGCTAAAATTTAATTCATGAATAAACATGATTAAAGTTAATGAAATCACACTTTCAGAAATTATCATCCATAAGCGGTCATTTATCCAGTTCTTTACGTGACACTGTATATGATTTCATTTATATTCTACAAACATGTCTTAGTATAGCCTAAATATAGCCTAAATATAGTTCAGTTTGAAAATGAAGAACTCAATTAAAAACAATCTTTAAG
Organism: Maratus speciosus; assembly: GCA_963932465.1. Taxonomy (NCBI): domain Eukaryota; kingdom Metazoa; phylum Arthropoda; class Arachnida; order Araneae; family Salticidae; genus Maratus; species Maratus speciosus. Next base: position 412,242,133 of record OZ010800.1, on the reverse strand, counting down.
CAGTTCACGCTCTTATTCAGTAAAGCTTACGAATTCTTTTATGTAGCCTGTAAATCATATATAGCTTTTATACATACCCTATAATAATCAAAATTTAGTTAAAAACACATAAGTGAAAATGCATTCCCAGCAATTATCACTAACAGGCAGTATTTCGAATACAGTACAGTATCCGAAATCTTTTGTGTGTCCTGCTAAATGAACGATAAATGATATGCACATCATATTCTACATGACGCATCTTGCTGTAGCAAAGCTCAGTAATATATATCAATTTCAGTATATTTTAAATAGTGTAACATAACAAAAATACACTGCATATAGTCTAACTCCGTAGACCATTACGTAATGGAATTTTCTTGTGTGGCCCCGTAAGTAAATAATGAATTCTTTGCTCCCTATATTTCACAGAAAGCATGTATTAGGGCACTTCATAAACCCATATCAATTTCATTATGTTGGAAATGATGCAACATCATTAAATTGCACTTGAAACGAATTTTTCCCATTGACTGTAATGTAATGGAATATTTTTGGCTGTCACTGTAAATGAATTATAAATACTACAGTCTCCATTTTCAGTAGGGATCATGCTGTAGTAAATGTCGATAACATATTAAAATTACAGAGCAATTCGAGTAGTTTTAAGATGGTTAGAGCACGGACGGACGACCAGACAAATTGAATCCGTAAACACTTTTCAACCATGTTGGAAAGTTTTAAAAGAATGTCAACGCCTTTTCTTTCCCTAGAAGAAAAGCCCCACCCCCGCAATTTTAAGAACTGTTTTCTTGCCTTTCACATGCGATTGATTCCTAATGCAGCAGTGTTAAATCATGCTGATTGGTGTCTGATGTTACAATTGAGTTATAACTTACCAATTGGAAACATTGATGGTAGCAACAACTGATCAATGATTCATTTTTACTTTAATATTTTTTTTCTAGATATCTCAATATTTTCATTTTTACAAATAGGAATTTGATAATTTTTACAAATTATCAAATAGGAAGAAAATGTTTTTTTAATGCAATTTGTTAGAAAACTATATCTGAATTCATTGATTTGTTACGGTTTTTAAGGTAATTGTGAAGCATGATTTTTTTAAAACCTATCGCTAGCGCGTGTTTAGTCCAGGGGAAATGTACCAAAGAAAGGGGTTTACCTTGCAAAAAGTCGAGTTTAATTTTTTTTTCTGAATTGTTTATAATGATGCCAACATGGAAAAAATATGTTTTCTAACCAAATTTCTTAAGGCTAAATTTTCTGTGGCCAAAAAACAACAAAATTTTGGGACCTTTTTTGATTTTTTTTGAAATATCTAAAGACCCGCTGCCGTAGCATATTATTTATCAATTACAATATTAAAGAAACTAAAATTCTCTATAACTTTTTTATACACTCAATAGTAAGCGCAGTACGCCATTTCAAGAATAGGACAATTTTTTCAATTTTCTTAAAAATCGTGAAAAACGTAGTTCTGGCTCGATTATTCAAATGTTTCCTACGAATTTAATCGAGTATGGCAACTTCTATATATTGATAGCAGTAAATTATGTGTTTCAGGGCCAAGACTAGCCTTTTTTGCACCCGTGGCAAAGATGGATTTTGGCGCCTTTCCCCCTTAAAAAAATTTTACCACGAGAATTTTAATAAATCTGTAATAGCCGGATTTTGAAAATTTTAAGTGTGTAATCATTAAATACGTAATGCTGAACTACGTAATCAGCTTTGTCAAATATTGATTCGTTAAAACCTTGAAAACCGAACCGAAAGGAACCAAAATATATTCCGCTTTAATCAGATTTCCATCTTAGCAAATATAAATGTTCATAGAAAATACATAATTTTTTCTTTAAAGACTGAATTCCGTATATACATATTTCATTTTCAAAGATTTTACGGTAGTTGTAGAATTTAGGCGTTTAAAATCACATTTATATGAATCATGAGACTAAATTAGTCACACGAAGACATTCGCAAGGTAATATTAAACTTATAGGAGTGTTCTTGACAAATATCTCGCTTGCATTTTATTACCTGTTAATAATTTTTTTTCATGGGAAATGTTGTGCTAGTGTTATGCTTTTGTACTTTTTTGGGTTTGGATGCATTTTTTTATATTCGGATACGTTAATTTTCGGAATACTGTTTGGAACCCGTACTGAAATTTATAGTATCCTCATTAAAAATAATGCAACCAGATTCGAAAAATTCAAAACGCACAACGTTAGATATCGACCTCAGGTATCAGATGAAAAAAAAAATTGAAATTCAAGCAAGAATTCTGAAAAGAATGCTCGCATAGGTTTAGCATTAGCGTACAAATGTTTTTGCGTGAGACTATACTAGTCACCCGAAGAAACTAGAACGCTAATGTTAAACCTATGGGAGCGTTTTTTTTTTTTTTTTACAATTTCTCGCTTGCCATTTAATAGTTTCGAATGTTTTTTTTTTTTTTTTTTTTTTTTTTTGGCTTAGAATTGCTGACGTTGAATTCTGACCGGATTAGTATTTACTTTTTCTATTTTGGTTATTTTGGTTACAGTTTTTATTTATTTTTTTACTTTTTGTTAGTTCTCAAGGTGCAAGACATTTTTACCAAATTTCATATATATATATATATGTAATGTTTGCGTACTTATACTATTATATCAGCACACTGTATTAGCTGAACACATAACTTTAATAAATACGAGAACACTTACAAAACAAGACATATAATATAACATTGAAGACGAACAACTCGAATGTAAACACAAGTGGAAGTTGTAGTAGTTTTATGTAGTAGAAATTATCGTTAATACATAACACTTCTCTCTCCCTGAGGAAATTACAAATCCAATCTCTTCGGCATCTTCCTAATGCGTGAAGAACGGCGAAGTGTTAAATCAAGGGATGTTAACACACGCTTGCTTGCAGAATCTGGGGGCTTGGGAGATTGCTCATTAGCAGCAATGTCTGGACCGGGTGTAACTGGTGACTTGGGGCTTTGAACTGTAGAAGATTTCTTTGGAGTCTGAACCGAAGAGGGTGACATCGGAATTACTGGGTAAGGAACAGGGTTTGGTTGTTTTGGAGAGAACAGCTGACTATCACTATCTGGATGTTGAGAATGTAGTTGTAGATGTTCCCTTCTCTATCTAAGTTGATCTCTATGCCTGTGTACTGAAGTACCATCAGGAAATAACATTCGAAACATGCAATTTCCAATAGGTGAAATAATTACTCCTGGAATCCACTTATCACCTTTGCCGAAATTCCTAACATGTACTAAATATCCAACCTTAAAAGATGGCTTTGAAATAAGTTCAGTAGGATGACGAGAATGCAGTAAATCCAATCTACTACGTATTTGTCTGCCAAAAAGCAATTCAGCTGGTGACAAACCTGACAGAGCTAATGGTGTTCATCTGTAATTCATAAGAATTCTTGCCAGTCTGATTGAAATTGTATTATCCTGCACTTTCTTTAGCTGCTTTTTGATATATTGTACGGTCCTTTCCGCCTGTCCATTAGATGAAGGATGATATGGTGCTGTGGGCAAGGATCGTATGCCATTACGCTTAAGCAGGGTCGTACTGGCATAACTGAGAGGGCGGTGGCAAAATGGATAAAAAGGGCGTCGATTGCCTTACAAAAGGGCGCAAATACTTATATATACATATACATACACATACACACGCACATACTATATAAATTATGTATAAAAAATCACTTTAAAAATATATACGAGTATATTGCTATAGCGAAAACTTTATTCCTAAAATAATTATGACACCCAAATTAGTATTTTACACTATAGAAATGTAATATGCACAAAAATAGTTCCCCGCAAGACATTGCACTTTAAAAATTCTGATGTTAGACCAGTGTTCCCAATTTAGAGGTATGTTTTTCCACCACACTTTTCTAAGAAAGCTATCTCTATTTTCGAATTTCGCTCACCTTATCTAATGAGTTAATTCAAACTTTACCCCGAATATCCGAATAACAATCTCCATACAATTATCTCCAAATGGAAAATAAAATATTAAAATAAAACAAGCAAAAACAATTTCGTTGGGTCAAAACTCAAAAGTGCAAAACATTATTTAATACAATTCAATAATATTTTATATAATACAATCTCTAGAATACAAATACTAATTATGCTGTATTAAATTTCAGGAAAGTTATTTTTGTTCAGGGCAAGAATGACGTCTATTTTACGTGAATTATTTTAAAAATATGTTTTATTTCTTTATTTTTTCAACATTTCAAAAGATATCATAGAGAAGACCCCCTCCCCCCTTTCTGCAAAGTATATTTACAAAGACAATTTTAAATGAGTTATTTTCTTCTGATGGACTGGTAGCTTCCATTATAATGAAACAGCCGTTATAAATGAAGTGTTAGGTGAAGATGAAAGAGCAGTCGTAAAAAGTTAGAACTCTGATTTTCTGATCAGAATGAGAAGAAAAAAAAAAAAAAGGGCATTTTTTTTTTTTTATTATGGCCATTTTTTTCCATTCTGATTAGAAACAAAATTATGGCCATTTTTTTTTTTCATCCTGACCAGAAAAAAAAAAAAAAAAAACTTATGGTCATTTTTTTTCCTTTTCTGACCAGAAAATCAGAGTTCTAACTTTTTACGACAGCTCTTTCATCTTCACCTAACACTTCATTTATAACGGTTGTTTCATAATAATGCATGACACCAGTCCATCAGAAGAAAATGATCCATTCCAAAGGTATAAGTTCGATTGAAAAAAAACTATTTAATACTTTGTGCTGAAAGAAGAGGCTACACTTGCAATTTTTATGACACTAATAGAATCTCATAGCTGCCAATGTGTACGGTTTAGTTACCTCTAAAATTTAACACAAATTTTTGCCATATTTAATCGTTGACAATTGTTAGACTTTTTAAAATGAAATTCCGGAAGTGACAGCCAATTGTTCTCTTGCGACGACATTGCTGTGGCTTCAACCAACTCGTAAAACTTGGCTAAAAGTGCTATCTTTGACAACATTTTCTGAATGAATCTTTGCCTTTATAAGAAAATGGGAAACTCTTTAATTTCCCGGTATCTGAACAAAATCGGCAAATTTTATATTTTTACAAATATTAATGCAAATTTTTTGTATTTACGAAAGAAAATGACTTCGCGAAAGTATCAGAAAAGTAGTTAGTTTGGATTTGGGAATAGCTTTCAATATAAAAAATTCTCATAACGAGGATGTGATCGCCTCCCACCCCCAAAAAGGAAATTCATGTCCCCCTTAAATGATGAGCTGAATCCGCCCTTGGCTTTGTCGAATATTGATTGATTAAAATCTTGGAAACGGAATCGAAAAAAATTCCGCTTTATACAGGATCCTTATGCCGTATCATCTTTAGATTCTTCTATGTTTTATCATACGCCAGACAGGATGATTTTAACAATACCGTGCAAAACGTAGATGCGAGAAAAATCGACAAACAAAATCTTCATTTGGCGCCCGGGGCACATGCCCCCTCTGCCCCCCTTAATTTCGGCCCTGCTCTCAAATGAGCAAACTTACAAAGGCTGTGCCCAATAATGGAGTTGTTTCTGTTTTTCAAAGATCTTATTCTTTTTTACCGCGATTCATGTGTGTACGCAGGGTAGGGGGGGGGGGGGGGGGGGGGGGGCAGAAAATCTCTGGAAAAGTAATGCATTATTTAAAAGTATTACGTTGAATGTATTATTTTGAAAAGTAGTATTACTTGAATTTTATTGCATGATAGTTTTGTTTTAAAGGTTTTCATTAAATTTCATTATAACTGCTGACTGAACATACCAACTATTTTTTATTGCCCACCAGAAACTTTTTAATCGAACTATCTTTTATATTTTTTGAGAAAAGCAAAAGATCTTTCAGAAAAGGCTGTCAAATGTGGCGTTTTGAACCGAATTTCCGGACGCGACAGTGGAGGAAGAGAAAGAAAACTGTTGTCACGAGACAACAATCAATTTTAACTCAAGATGTAATTAATTTAAAGAAAATAATCTATTGTATTACAAATCACTTCAATAACCAAGCCTGCAAGTCTCATTCTTTTATGTAGAGTTTGGCCGAATATTCGGTTTTATTTTCGTTTTCAGCCCAAAATCCTAGTTTCGGTGAAAATACTGTCGTATATTCGGTATTACTATAACTGCCCCTCCCAAGCCTCCCCCAAACGGCACTCCCATCCAAAGAGCCGTACATACTATACATTCACATACAAGGGGATAAATCTAGAAGGTATTACTAATATTGATTAAATTCGTTATTTTTAAATTAAATTATTTTTTAATATATTTTTTTATGTTTATAGCACCTTATATTTAATTAATTTTATTTCAATCAAATTATTTTTTAATTAATAATTATGTACTGCCGTTTCTACGCAAAACATTATTCAGATAACATGCGTATATGTATGTTTATGTTACTTACTTTGAATTTATTTTAAAAACAGTTTCGCTTTCGTTTTCAGTCGATACTAGGAAGGTAACCGAAATTCGGTTTCTTTCGAACACTATTTTTATGTTTGTAAATGAGTAGAAATTTTCGCATTATTGAACGTTAAAAAATATTTTTTTGAGAACCGCTTTAAGGATTTACACGTAATCATACCTTATAAATTTCGGAAAATCGAGTTTTTATTTTAGCGGTTTTATCAACGGAATTGAGACTTCTTTATGTGGCCAGAATCTGGAATAGACAATTCTATGTAAGTAAAAAAAATAAAAAAAAATACTATAAGCATTCTATTATAATTATAACATAAAATTGAAACTAGTTTTTTTTTCTCAAAATTGCATTTTTTAATAGATGACCACGGCACGATTACTTTAATAATACTGAATTGTTTCACTTCTAATTATGTCAGCTTTTTTTCTTGTATAATTATGCAGTGCATTAAGGATTTTTTTTTTCAATCATCAAAAATCAGCATTTTTCTACGATAAAAGTTGAATACCCTCTTCAAATAATCAGCATTAAAAAAAAAAAAAAAAAAAAAAAAGAGAGAGAGAGAGAGCTTTTCATAATTTTCACCCTTTGTCTCGTCTAGTCACTAAATTAAGTCATATTTAATTAAAAATTACTGTTTATTTTAATTTCAGATAAGCCAAATTTAAACTACAATGGTCGTCGCAACTCACACGCACAAAAAAAAAAAAAAAAAAAAAAAAAAACACCAACAGCGCGTCGTGTCGCGCATGTGTTAATTAGTATTTCATGAGAAAATACCTCCACATCCGATTTCTATTTTCTCCAGAAAGATAGAGAGCTCCGGAATACGGTATAGTAATAAAAAAATGTGTCACATCTGGTAGAAACCACTGGGTATCTATAGAACCGATTTCAAACCCCGCCGAAATGGTAATTTGTCTTCTTAGGAACTCCCACAGCATTGAAAACTGAACACAAACACATCTGCACTTCTCTTTACTTATATTTATCCATTCTTTTGTAAAAGGACTTTTACAATTTTAGTGGTTTATCTATTTATTTTAATTACATATGTATTTTTCAATTTATAAATCGGTGTGGTGTTTGAAGTTTAAAGAGGTTAAGCAGATCCGGTTAAAAGAAAGAAAAAGAAAACGTTTTTAGATATTGGCTTTTTCGGATGCTAAAAATATTATCGAATTTTTAAATAGATATGAAAAATTAACATTTTCTTCTTTCAAAAGCAAAATTTACTTAAGTTTCCATTGCAAAATCATGTAAAGAATTAGTCTTGGCGCCCTTGGCGGTCTAACACTTATATTATCATTAAGAAATTATGGAATGCTCCACTGTAGTAGAACTAAGGGCATCAATTTATGTGTGTATTTGTGGGGAGTGTGCGCGCGCGCGTGTGTGTGTGGGGTGGGGGGCTTGCTATTACAAAAACACGATACTAGTCTTTTTTTTTTCAAGTTGTTTTTGCAGAGGCGCTAAAAAAAATCTGACCAAGTGATCAAAGGCGCCATGATTACAAAAACACAGTATTACTTTTTTTAAACTTATTTTTACAGAGCCGCTAAAAAAATCTGTCCAAGGGCGCCATGATTACAAAAGCATGATATTAGTTTTCTGAAAGTTATTTTTAAAGGGCGCTGAAAAAATCTCACCAAGAGCGCATTGATTACGAAAACACGACATTAGTTTTTTGAAAGTTATTTTTACAGAGGCGCTGAAAATAAATCTGACCAAGGGCGCCATGATTACAAAATTACGATATTAGTTTTTTGAAAGTTATTTTTACAGAGAGTCGCTGAAAATAAAATCTGTCCAAGGGCGCCATGATTACAAAAACACGATATAGTTTTTAAAATTTATTTTTACAGAGGCGCTGAAAAAATCCCTCTAACGGCGCCGTGATCACAAAAACACGATATTAGTTTTTTGAAATTTATTTTTACAGAGGCGCTGAAAAAATCTGACCAAGGGCGCCATTATTAAGAAAACGCGATACTGGTATTTTTAAACTTAATTTTACAGAGGCGCTAAAAAAATCTGTCCAAGGGCGCCATGATTAGAGAATCACGATGATAGTTTTTTGAAAGGGATTTTACAGAGGCGCTGAAAAAAAATCTGACTAAGGGCGCCGTGATTAAAAAATACGATATTAAGTTTTTGAAATTTATTTTTACAGAGGCGCTGAAAAAATTATCTCCAAGGGCGCCATGATTAGAAGAACACGATAATAGTTTTTTGAAAAGCATTTTTACAGAGGAACTGAAAAAAATCTGACCAAGGGCGCCATGATTACAAAAACACGATATTAGTTTTTTGAAATTTATTTTTACAGAGGCGTTGAAAAAATCTGACCAAGGGCGCCATTATTACGAAAACACAATATTAGTTTTTTTTTAACTTATTTTTACAGAGGAGCTAAAAAAATTGTCCAAAGGCGCCATGATTAGAGAAACACGATGATAGTTTTTTGAAAGGGATTTTTACAGAGGCGCTGAAAAAAATCTGACTAAGGGTGCCGTGATTAAAAAACACGATATTAAGTTTTTGAAATTTTTTTTTTACAGAGGCGCTGAAAAAATCTGACCAAGAGCTCCATGATTACAAAAGCACAATATTAGTTTTTGAAAGTTATTTTTACAGAGACGCTGAAACAAATCTGACCAAGGACGCCTTGATTACAAAAACACGATATTAATTTTTTGAAAGTTATTTTTATAGAAACGCTTTAAAAAAATCTGACCAAGGGCGCCATGATTACCAAAGCCGCCTCTGACAAACGGACCAAATGAAATTAAAATGAAAATCTCCTGTCTTAAATTGGCATTTTTTTTTGTACTTCACAAAAAAACAGAAATACCAAACTACCAAGCAGCCACACAGGGCGCTGAATATTTGACAGAAAATATACTAAATACATCATTAATACCAATATTAATTTATGTAGAAGTTACTATTCTTCGGGGTACTGAATAAAATCTGGACCAGGGCGCCATGACTATCAAAGTCTCTGTGAATGAATCCATTTAAAATGAGAATATGTTTCTTATACAGTGTTTCGTCGTTTATACTTGCACATAAGGCAGAAATACAAAAATACCTCACAATACCAGGGGCGCTAAATACTTAGACGCCAAAAATATGCAAACGTATTAGACGCAGACTTATTAGACACTTTTTAGAAGCGTTCTTAGAACAAAAGTTATTTAGGCGTATATCTAAATAAGTGAGTACTTAATATTATTTTTCTTAGAATGTATTATTAGTACAGGCTTTGAAACAAAGTCTGGCCCTGGATACCATGTGTAACAATGGCATATCTGATTGTCGTTAACTTATGTTATCTCGAAATTGGTTTACCTAATTGTCTTTGATCACACATAGTTTGCTTATGATATACTTTAAAAAATAAAAAGCATTACTTTTTAATTTTCCAAATGAAAATCTTTGAAAATTTTATGCCTTTCAAAATGCGTGCTTAAAAAAAAAAAAAAAAAAAAAAAAAAAAGTGACGATGGGCGCACCGGGCATTTGCCTCGTTGCCCGGTGGGCCAGTACGACCCTGCGCTTAAGAAATGACTGGAACTCATCTGAAGTAAAAACTTTTGCGTTGTCGCTGACAATGCAACTGGGTAATCCAAATCTTGCAAAAAGTTCGTAAAGCTTCTCAATAGTTGCTAAAGATGTACTTTTTTTCATTGGAAATGCTTCGATCCATTTTGAATACGAATCTTGAACTATTAAAATCATATGATTATCAATAGGTCCTGCATAGTCCATGTGGATTCGAGACCAAGGTATATTAGTCGTTGGCCAAGTTTCTAAAACTTTTGGAGGCATATCCATATTCTGTACACAAATGGTGCAATAACGGACAGTGTCCCCAATTTCTGAATCTAAATTGGGTCACCAGAATAATGAACGGGCAATACTTTTCATTCCTACCATTCCTTGATGAGTAGAATGTAATTCTTGTAGAACGCTATGTCAAAGTGAGGTGGGAACCACAACTCTGCTTCCCCAGAGAAGAATGTCCTGTTCAACAGTTAATTCCATGCGTTTTTTTTAAAGTATGTCAAGATTTCTGTTATCTTTGAATCAGGTACAGTTTCTGGCTTGAGAACTTCTGGCCAACCTTCAAGAGTGAACTGAATTACTTGAGATAATACTGAATCCTCTTTAGTAGCCTGTTGAATGTCATTAATTGTAATGGGACCTACATCTAACCTTTCCATCTGTAGAACTAGTTCTTCTGGTAACGGAAGGTTAACTTGAGATGTATGTATAGGTAGACGGCTGCATGCATCTGCATTGGCATCGTCTTTTCCCTTACGGTAGCGAATGGTGTAATTAAAAGCTAAAAGAGTCAATGCCCACCGCTGAATTCTTGAATTTGCCATAGTTGGAACGTGCCGTTTTTCTGAAAAGATAGTAACAAGCGGCCTATGGTCAGTTAAAAGTGTAAAATTCCTGCCAAGTAAGTACTCTCGAAATCGTGTCACTCCAAATATCAATGCCAGTGCTTCTTTCTGTATATGTGAATAATTCTTCTCTGCAGATGTCAACGTTCGCGAAGCAAAAGCGATAGGAAACTCTTCGGAATTTACGACGTGAGATAGCACTTCTCCCACACCATATGGACTGGCATCACAAGCTAAAAGAAGTTCTTTCTTTGGATCAAAATGAACTAATAAAGAAGAGCTGCATAACGCTGATTTGGCGTTTTGAAAAGCTGAATCAGCTTCTGAAGACCATTGCCAGGGAGTATTTTTCTGCAATAATTTATAAAGTGGAGCCAACATGGTACTCATTCGAGGCAAAAATTTAGCATAATAGGTGATCAAACCTAAAAATGAACGCAATTCTGTAAGGTTTTTGGGAACCGGAGCGGCTTTGATTGCTGTAATATTTTCTTCTGTAGGGTGTATTCCATCAGCATCAATTACATGACCAAGAAAAATCAAACTATTGCAAAAGAATTGACATTTTTGTTGTCTAAGCCGCAAACCTGCATCATGAAATCTTTTTAATACTTCTCGTAGTCGTGACATATGCTCATCGTGACTGGTGCCAGTGATGATGCAATCATCCAGTGAAACAGCCACACCAGGAATGCCTTGCATTAATATTTCCTTTTCCCGCTGAAAAATAGCTGGTGCTGAGGAAATTCCAAAAGGTAAGCGAATGTACTAAAAAAGTCCCTTATGTGTATTTATAACTGTAAGGTCTCTGGAATCTTTATCAAGCTCAAGTTGATTATAAGCATCTCTGAGATCCAGCTTAATAAATTTCTGACCTCCCGCCAACGTAGCAAAAATATCTTCAGCTTTAGGTAAAGGATATTGGTCTGTATCAATCGCAGTATTCGCTGTTAACTTAAAATCACCACAAATTCTAACTGATGATCTGTCCGCTTTGAGTACGGGAACAATGGGTGTAGCCCATTTTGAAAAACGAATTGGTTGTAAAACACCAATCTTCTGTAATCGACTCAGTTCCTCGCTGACTTTTTCTCACATTGAAAAAGGTAAAGTACGAGCTTTATAAAATTTTGGTTGCACTTCTGGCTTTTTAATTAAACAGACTTTAACTCCTTTTAAGTGCCCAAGTGTATTCTCAAAAATATGCTTGTATTCATTCATTAACTTACTCAACTCTATATCACCACTTTTAACAAAATTTGTGTGAAATTCTAAAATTTTCAAGGACATAATCCAATTTTTACCACATAAGTTTGGACCTTTGTTATCTACTACCAGTAAAGGTAACTGTTTGCATTTTCCATTAAATTTTACTTCAACCGTAATCATTCCTAAAACACGAATGTGTTGACCTGTAAATGTAGCTAAACCATTTTTAGCTGGCTGCAAGGGTGGCAACTTCAGTGAACTGTATGCATCTTTAGTGATTAAAGATAAAGCAGCACCTGTGTCTAATTCCATATTAATAATTTGATTGTTTACTTCAATATTTACTGTAACAGGTCTAGGAGCACTCTTCTCAGTAATAGAAACCGTATTAAAAATATTGTATTCTGGTTCGCGTACAATAGCTATTTTAGACATCTCTTCCCCAATAATTTCATCAGAACCGGGTGTAGTAAGCATTTGATGAATTTTTTAGACTTTTCTTTAACAATTTTACGATTCGAAACTTCAGTTTTCTTCTACTTTAGGCATTTTTTTGCCAAATGACCCTTAACACCACAAGAATGGCACGTAGTCTTCAAAAAAGGACAACTCTTAGGTAAGTGATCAGAAATTCCACAACGTATACACTCACGAAAATTTTCTGAAAATTTCGAATTGCGGAGTTTCGGTCTTGAAGTGTTTAATCTGTTCACCGGCTGTAAAACAGAACAAGAATCTTGTAAATTTATGGAATCGCGAGCAGCAGTTTCCATAGACACAGCCAATTCAATTGCTTTAGAAAGCTTCAGATTCTGTTCGAATAATAACCGACGCTGTATTTGCGTATCATGAATTCCACAAACTAGTCGATCACGAATCATCGTATCTAAACTAGAACCGTAATGGCAAAATTCAGAAAGTCTGCGTAATTCCGAAACAAAAACTGAAATGGTTTCATCAGATTTACGAACTCGGGAGTTAAATTTAAACCTCTCTACAATTTCCGAAGGTGCCGGACTGTAATGGTCTGATAAACATTTAATTAAATCATCGTACTTAGTATCTGTCGTTGTTCTCGGCGATAGTAAACTACGTAATAATTTATAAACTGTTGGGCCAATCACAGTTAAAAAGATAGATTTTTTTTTATTATCATCAGATATATCATTTGCATTAATAAAATGATTAAATCTTTCTACGTACTGCGACCAGGTTTCCACTGCAGGGTCAAAATCTTCTATTCTACCAAACGTAGCCATAGATGACTGTAATCACCACAAAAGGAATAATGTAAATCCAATATGTACGTGGATCCGTAATAATCGTCGCCAAAGTGTAATGTTTGCGTACTTATACTATTATATCAGCACACTGTATTAGCTGAACACATAACTTTAATAAATACGGGCACACTTACAAAACAAGACATATAATATAACATTGAAATCGAACAACTCGAATGTAAACACAAGTGGAAGTTGTAGTAGTTTTATGTAGTAGAAATTATCGTTAATACATAACAATACAAGAAATATATATATATATATATATATATATTAATCGAAAGATAAAATCATCATTTGGCGCCCCTTTCACCTTTCGTTCTGGCGCCCCTTTCGCCTTTCGTTCTGGCGCCCGGGGCATATGCTCCCCCCAACTTCATCCCCCTATTTTCGGCCTTTGTGTTATTTGAACACTCTTTTCTTCAAGTGATCAATGCGAAAACAAAATTTTTTATATCGTCTACAACAGTGGTTCCCAACGTGGGGCGTACGCCCCACAGGGGGTCAATATGGCTTTTCAGGGGGGCAATTTTAGATTTTTTATTAACATATTTTTTCTCTAATGAAAGTAATGTCGTAGTCTAAAAATAGAAATAATAGATTAAAAAATTTCAAAATAACTTAATACAAATTAATGTTCCCATTTAAAAGTTCAAAATACACTGACACCGGATAATTATATTAATTTATTTTACATATTTTGACGCCTTTTGTGTATTAAAAAATAATTTAAATTTTTCTGGTTGAAATATTATTTTAGAAAAACACACATTTTTATTTCACTATCTGTATTATAAAGGACAAACATATCTGTGCGTAACGCATACGTCATTCTGCGAATGGCAACACTTTGAAATTTGAAATGAAATTTCGGCTTTACAATTTTCGCTACTGCAAATTTTTAAACTTCTAAACATCGCACTGTTTCAATTTTTACACCGTCGTATAGGGGAAAAAATGTACTTTGAAATGCAATTTGTTTGAAAGCTCTATCTCAATTTATTTTTGAGATATTAATTTTTTTATAGTTTTTAGTACCAATTTAGTAATTGTGGCAACTGAAGTATTCCATTTCTATTAAAAGTAAAGGGAAAATAGTGATGGTTTATTTATTTTTAATGATTTTTTATCCTTATTGATGCCATTTTTCACATTACAAATAAAAGTAACTTTTTTTTAATTTTTGAACAGAAAATGACGTCAGCCATTAGCAAAAACATGCATTCTTCTTTATAAATCTAAAGATTGAAGAAGATATTTCGATATTTTTACATTACGCTGATACTGAGTTTCAGACGCTAGGCAAAATGATTCAGTGAGTAAAAATGAAGTCATATTTAAAACAAAACGATCATTTTCTTTTATAAAACTAAATATTTGACTAATATTAAATCGCCAATACTATGGCAACTAAAGGCAAATTTCTGAATGGTAAATTTTCGCGGGTACTGAGATTGGAACTTAAAGTTTATGCGAATATTCACTTGAAAAGTTGTATCGGACAAACGCGACTTTAAGTTTAGAAATACACTCATTAATAATGTATTGCGGGTTAAAATACTTTTAAATTGCTAATTTAAATGGTACGTATGTAAATTTTGAGAATGTGAAAATTACGTGCAGTAAAGATTTTATAGGGGGGAATTTTATGGTGTGACAAAGCGAAATCCTTTTTACTGATTTTTCATCCCGTAAATACAAACATAAGAGCTTCAATCGATAACTTCAACATAATTACTCATCTTGATTACGCATTTTAATACATTTTAATTTTTCAATAATTTAACCACTTGAAGTTTGTGAAAATAATATTTTGGTAATTTTAGGTTAAAAACATTATTTGTTTTAAGAGTTAGACAACCAATGCAAGATGAATTTTTATTGTAATTAATTTTGTAGGTTTATTATAAATCTGATCTAACAGTTCCATTCTAAGCATTTTATTTCGTCGAATTTCGACGGGTTCCAACTCGTTTATTTAAAAAAAAAAAAAAGAAAAACTTGTACATGGAATTGTGTAGGGTATATCTAAAATTGACTATTTGGAATGTTTAATCTAAAAAAAAAATGCTTTGAATTATATAAATGAGGTACTACTTTTATAAAATTAATAAATCCCAGAGCGCATCACGGAAAGAAAGGGGTAGAAAGTAAACTTCTTATGGCTCCTTTGCAGACCACATACACTACTTATAAATATAGGTACTTCATGACATATGCATTTTAAAATTTTAAATGGAAGAAAATATGGCGGCCAAGTAATAATAACAGGGAAAAGAAAACCGCTATCAAAGAAGTAAGTTATGAGGAGAAAGAATAATAGTTACTTAAAATGGATAAAAGCGCAAATCCGGGATCATTACTTGTGAATTATGTTATCCACACAGTCTCGGTAATACACAAGTATCACTTGTTCCTAATGAAGCACTTGAATCCATTATAAAATGTATCAATTTTAACAGATGTAATAGAAAATGTGAGAGAGATTTCAAGAAATTTTATGAAGATAAAAATGTAGACTATTTACCACTTTTAAATTTGAGGTAAGTTGCCAAAAAACAATAAAACTTTTGTAGATATAAATGCGAAGATCCATGGCCTTATTACATTCATAGAGTTATATGTTAAAAGCATATTTGTAATAAAGAAAATATGATTTTGATAAATTAAAGAATATAAAATAATTTGTCAGAGTTAATGCTATTTTTGGATCCTTCTGGAAAAATAGAAATTTATTTTTTATGAAATAAGATTTATATAAAGGGAGGGGGGACATCACGATTTTACAGATGCTTAGGTGAGGCGATTCCAAAAAAAAGGTTGGGAACCACTGGTCTACAATCATTAAACAGGTACAGTTTCAAAACAGCACATATTACAGAAGATTAGAATATTCCACAAAGTATATTTTTCAACAACCAAAGTAAGTTTTGCTGTTTGTGCTTTAAAGCAATTAATAGAAAATCTTAAAAGTTTTATATGTTTTTGCATGCTAAAATGATTTATTTTATTTATGTTTTTTTTTTCTAATTTTTTTTTAGTTTTATTTTTTGTTAGTTTTCCGGCTGCGTGACATTTTTATCAAAATTAATATATATATATATATATCTTAATCAACAAATAAAATCTTCTTTAGGCGTCCCCATGACTTTTCGTTCTGGCGCCCGGGGCACATGCCCCCCCCCCCCCCTGCACCCCCTAATTTCGGCCCTTTGTGTTATTTGAACACTCACTTCTTTAAGTGATCAATGCGAAAACAAAAATGTTTATATGTCTACAATCGCAAATAAATTGGCATTTCATCTGATAAATGGTATCACTGAGATCATTAAACAGATATAGTTTCAAAACAGTACATATTAGAGAAGATTAAAAAATTCGACAAAGCATATTTTTCAACAACCAAAGTAAGTTTTTCTGTTTGCGCTTTAAAGCAATTAATAGATAATCTTAAAATTTTACATATTTTTGCATGCAAAAATGAAATAATCTCTTATTATATTTATTTACATAAGTGGAAAAAAATTGAGATTATTTTTTAAAACAAATATTTTAAATATTTTTATGAAATTAATGATCTCAAATATTTTATAGGCAGAAATTTTAAATTTTACAAGATATAAATGCATAATATTAGCTAGTGAAATAGTCTGTTGTCATTTTTATTGTAGCTATTTTATACGGTAAAAGTATTTTTCACATAAAATATATTTATTTTTTGAATCCCCTTTTATACGGAAATACAATCCAATGTTTGCTATCATTGAAACAGTAAAACATTAAAATATATGTTATCAATAATTGGTAAATAAAATGTACCACTGTAGTGTGGAATAAAATATGTTTTTCCCAAATTTTTATACCTATCCCATTGATATCTAGAAAAATATGTATGCATTATAAGAATTATAAAAATTATAAAATTATAAAAATTATAAAAATTAAACAATAATTCTTTCTTAATTGAAATTATCCTGCCAATAGGTTACTAAATATTGAAGCATTCTTTTAAGCAATACTTTGAAGTTAACATTGTATACACTTAAAGTTACTGCCTAAATATGAAAATTCTCTCATTCATCTACACTCTGTCCTATTTTTAAAATTATATAAATTTAAGGAATATAAAATGTTTGTTGAGACGAAAATAAAAACGTAAGTGTGCAAATAATAGATAATTTACTGCTACCAATTTGTAGAAGTCGACATACACGATTAAATCCGCAGGGAACATTTGAGTAATCGGGGCAAAATTACGTTTTTCATGGTTTTTAAGAAAATTGAAAAAATTGTGTTATTTTTATAATGACGTACTGCGCTTGCTATAGAGTGTATAAAAAAGTTGTAAATATAAAAGATGTAGAGTATTTTATCCTCTTTAATATTGTAATTGACAAATAATATACTACGGTAGTGGGTATCGAGATATTTAAAAAAAAAATGTAAAAAAAGTCCCAAAATTTGTTGCTTTTTGGCCACAGAAAATTTAACCTTAAGACATTTTGTTAGAAAACTTGGTTTTTGCATGTTGGCATCATTATAAACAAATCGGGAAAAAAAATCTTCTATCCGACCTTTTGCGAGGTAAAATGCACATTTCCCCTGGACTAGTCCCGATTACGAAAGATGAACCAGATTGCACTTAGAACAATAGAAATATTTCAGCAATTTTTCCAGGCTAATATTAAATAACGAAGTTAAAAATTCACCAATAATTAAATAAAAAAATAGAATAATATTAACAAAACAGAAATTTAACAGAAATTTAATTGAACGACGCGCTTAAAACACTGAAATGGTCAGAATAAAAAATATTTCTTGTAACAATCGCAATCTTTCGCGATTTCTTCGACTATTAACGCCTGTCGCGCGGCTAATACGAAAGGATTGCCATTAGAAAATTTCAGAACTCGATTTGAATGATTCATTAATATTTTGCATGTAAAAATGCTTATTGGTGATTTTAGTGGGCAACATAAAAAACTATATTAAATGTAAAAAAAATCCGTTAGTTCAATAAAATAAAAAAGGTTTTCCAACTATATTCTGTAAACCAGGATGCTGGGGTTGGATACCGTAGTCTAGTCTATTTTATAAAGGACAAATGCATCCGTGCTTAACGCTGACGTCATTTCGAGGGTGGCAACAACAAACGATTAAATTTAACTTTCACTGCAAATTTTTAAAACTTCTAAACATCGCTCATTTTTAATTTTTTACACTGTCAAATTAGGGGAGGGGGGAAGAAAATGCACTTTCAAATAAAATTTGTTTGAAAACTGTATCGCAATTCTCTTGAAAAATGTATCACTATGTACTCAATTTTTATAGTTTTTAAAATAAATTTCAGGCATGATTTTTTATAGATCTATCTCTATCCTGTGCATACGAATGCGTAAGATAAGTTCATTTGTACTTAAATTTATATAAATCGTTCAGCATTTGTTTACAGCTTATATGACATAACGAAAATGAAATATCAATCAATAAATAAAAAAATAAAATATAAATACAAATTTAACACATGTGATCAAACTATGTATTTAAGGGGACATACGACCCTTTAAACAGATAAAGAATTTGATTTCGGAGACAAATATTTAAAAGGGCCCCATGCACTCATTTTTGCACTGATCACCTCAGTTTTTTTTTTTGTTTGTTTGTTTTTGTTGATACTATAGTATGTTCTCCATGTAATATAATATATAATTTGCATTAAACACTGAATAATTAATTGATAATAATTATTCCTTAATGTATACTTTTTTAAAAATTAATGATAATGTATATAGTTTGCGTGCATGATTTAAAAATATATATAACCTCCAGAACTTTGAAACTTTTAATATAAGTTTAAGAATATTACAAAAATAAAATGGATTAAAATCTAATGAATATACAAAAAAGTTTCAAAAGTTTTTTGATTTTCAAAATAAAAATATAAAAATTTTGGTCACTCGAACACCCATGCATTCAATAATTTTTGTTAAATTTCTTATAATTTAGTTCAATTTGAAGAAAATGATTTATTAAAGATAAATATAAAGTTTGGAATTATTACCCTTAATACATTAGAAGTTATAGTGCGAACAATAAAAAACTATCGATTTTGAGAAAAATCAATTTAAACATAAATGTTTCGCTTGAAACAGACAAAGGCTAATTTAAATTTTTTACTAGAACGAGCGCAATTTTACGAATATTTTGATGCGTTTGTGGCAAGTTGTTCAGAAAAACATTAGCTTTCAAATTAATTAAAAAACAAAAAATCGATTTTTTAAAGATTTTAAGGGTCGTATGTTCCCTTAAACACCTAAAATGATCAGGACAAAAAAGGGGCTGATTTTAAATAGCGATGTTTGGCGATTTCTTCTGCTGATAACTCCTGGCGCGAGGCCGATACCAAACTATCCCTTTTAATAAATTTCAAAACTTTATTTAAACTAACTACTACTTTTCATATAAATATTTTTGGTATTATTCGTGCGTATTCTAAAAAAAAATATTAAATATAAAAAAACTAACATAGTTATCAATTCAATAAATGGTTTTCATCTATATTCTGTAACCGTTCCCCAAATTAATCATGAAAATATTTTCAAGAAACAAATTTTATCGTAGAACTGTTTTGTTTGACTAGATGTTTGTTCTCATCCATAAACATTAGGACTAATAATTTTGAAGCTTTCTCTATTTTCATATTGGACTAATTTTTGGGCTAATTTATAATAATATAATAGTCAGAGCAATCTACTTACCTGGTGTATGTTGTTCTGCCGAAAAGCAAAAGAAAACCGTGACAGCCAAACACAAGATTGAATAAAGGGAAATCATATTTGCAGGCTGAAGTTGAAATGCAAAATAGACGTTTATCATGGATGTAACATCGCTTTATATGCTAAGTTAATCTTCAAACAGGAAGTTTCAATAAAACGCTCTGAAAACAGTCTCGAACAAAAAACACATTATAACTTGACGTCAACTTCTTTCATTTGTAACTGATTACGATGTAAGGTCGAAACACTTTGAAAAAGAAATATATATATATATATATATATACAGGGTGATTCTAAATTCATTGTACAAACTTTAAGGGTTGTTACAGGACACTGTAATAATCATTTATTGTATAGGAACGTATGGGCGTAAGTGACGCATTGAGGTACAAACCACAGGGACTTTACACATTATTACACATTTTCTACATTACATAAAGAAAAAATTCTTCGTTGAAAATTTCCGATATGAAAACGAAATTTTTTAATTCCAATTTCCAATCTAAAATTTCAATTTCACATCGGAAATTTTCAAAGAAGAATTTTTTTTCTGCCATATTCATGAAATGTCGGTCTTAAATAAAGAAAAGAATAGTACAGGAATTTTCTGGTATGAATGAGAAATTTTGAAATAAAAAAAGGGCCGAATTGGCCCCGTGCTGTTTATACCTCAACGTGCCACTTGCGCCTATACGTTCGTACACAATAAGTGATTGTTACATTGTCCTGTACTAACCAATAAAGTTTGTACCATTAATTTAGAATCACCCTGTATATATGGGGCATTCTGACAATTTTTGACTTTTGGGGGAAAAAATCTGGCAAAATTAAACTTGCTAAAATAACATTTTAATCTGATAGACGAATGCCTTAATGATTCAAAATAAAGAAAAAATGGTCAGCAGCGAAAATTTTTTTATTTAAATGAGGTTTAAGTATAACTTGCGAGTTTAATTTTCCTTACCATTTTACCGCTATAACTTTTTATTTTCTTCTAAATTTTTACTTATAATGAATTTGCATAGTACCCACAGGACATTCAAATAAGAAATAATAACAATTAAGTATTTTTAGTATAAAATTTTGGTATAACATTGTCTTAAAGGGGTGTTAAAGAAGGGACGGAAGGAAAAAAAGGGGGATGGTAAAGGGAAAAAGGTACGGTAATGGAAATAAAGGGATGGTAAGGATGGGACGGTAAGGAAAATTGCCACTATTTTTAGGCAAATCAAGTTAAGACTCAGTGATAGCCACAAAGTTCATTGATTTTTAGAAACAGTTATTTACATTGGATTAAATAATAATAAAAAAAATTAATTTACTTCAAAAAGTGCAGGAATAAACCTTGTGGAGGGTAAGACTACCAATAAAGCCACGATGCTTGAAATTGATATTTAAATGCTGATTTAAATTCTGCAGTAAATTTACTGTCAAAGAATTTTAGACATTCTTTCTCTAGCACACTTCTGCATGAGAAAAAACTTGAAAAAAATTCTGCGGCTGCATGTCAAGTGATTTTCTGTATAAGTTTGGCTAGAGGGATGGTAAGGAATCTAAAACCCAGGGACGGAGTTCAAAAAATAATATCAACCGTAAAAATGTGTGCAGGTTAATTTTTTGCTACATATTTATGTAAAGCAATTGTCCCAGTTTCGGAAAAAAAATTACATCGAATTACTTTTATCGAAACAATTTTAAACAGACAGCTCCAAAATTAGCACGTTGAGTGCCACGGTGTCAGACACTGAAGTTGAAAAATTTACAATGTTTTAAATAATTTGTAAGAAAGTATAATCCTGTAATAAATAAAAAGTAAGTAAAATTTAAATAAATTTTCAGTAATTTCTTAAAACAATATACATATTTTTAGTTTTATATCATATTTTAGACCGTCAGTCATCGGTGAATGTCGAATTCTAAGCAAAAAGTTCAGTGTCAGTCACCGGTGGCTGACGTGGCGCTTAACAGGTTAAAAATCAGCATCAGGAACACGGGACAATATAGGACAGGGACGGCGAACCTATGGCACGCGTGCCAAAAGTAGCACGCGAAAGAATAATTTTGGCACGGTGTCGCTTGCGACTCTAAATCGATATACAGTGATACTGCACAAACTTTAGATGATCTGATATTGTCTAAATCCGATTAACTGGAAATCGAAGAATTTTAATTGCGACTTTTTAAAGTACCGCAAATTACCACATTATTAAAAGTACCAGTGATAAAATTATGGCAACTCAGAAATTAATTTCAGAAAAACTAACGTTTTACCTTTACCATCTATCTATGTCCGCAAGGTCATATTTTCTCAATATACAAAAAAATGCAGTTGTCAGATAAATCCAGCTCAATTTGCATTCTGTTGAAATTAACTGAGTATGAACCTGACATTAATTATTTTTCTTCCAAGGTGCAACAACACAATTAATCACGTAATTTTTTTTAATAATTTCTAAAATTTAATTGTTTTCATAATTATTATAGTGTAATACCTCATCTGTATGTTGCTACCGTTTTTTTTAAAATCTTAATAAGTGATTTTTATTCAGGATTTTTTAATCCACTAAATTTGTTGGCACGTCAAGGTCATGTAAAATATTTTAGGAAAAAAAATTGGCACGCGGCTATAAAAAGGTTCGCCAACCCTGATATAGGAGTTTTCCTGGTATTTGGACCCCCAACATCGTCGAAAACTAATTTATATCGTTAATATTGTTATGCAATCATGCAAGTGGGATGTTCCCCAGTGTACGAAAAAAACCCCACAAGAATATGTACTAAAATAAAAATTCTTATTCAGGAACTTAAAAGTCAAAAGATTGTGAGATAAAGAACAATAAAATATATCTCCTTTACTTTAATCTGTTATGTATGTGTATATTATTCCAAATTTTGAAGCTAAAAATTTTTAACACTTCGCAACATACTTGAAAATTATATGAATTCGGTATGTCTGTTTAATGGTCGCGTGCACTAAAAAAATGGGTTCTCAAAATTGAGTAAAAAGTACTCAATTTTAAATACCACACATACTGAAAAAAAGCTTCAATCCAAATGTACTAAAAATTGAGAGAAACACATGTACTCATTTTTGATTCCATTGTATGCAAAAAATGAAATTTATGAACAACATCTATGATAACATAATCTATGGCTGGTGCGTCATTTTTCGTTCTCGTTTAATATAAATTATTTCATTATATCAACGGGAACGTAAACCTTCGCACAATTTTTTCGTTACTTTGTATTACATTTTCGACACTATTATTAATGGCAAAGGATGTAAATTTATTTAATCAAGAAGAAATGCTATGTGACATTTGGAGCACACCGTAGTGGACATTGAGGTCTATAGCAACTATGGCTTTCACCTCGAATGTATATCCATACTGGGGACTCTGCTCCCTGCAAGCTACGCTCGACAACCCCCGTTCAGACACCGCAGGATCTAAAAACACGCTAATCTGATGGGTTTTTAAAATATTAGAGAAGATTGAATTATACTGAAAAAAGTTGTGCAGATCTCCCTGTAAACGGGCTTCCATTCAATTCCCTTTGATTGCAAAAATTTAAGGGCAAATCAGTTGCTGTTAAGACATCCAATGGTTGTTTTCGATTTTGATTAAAGAGGATCAGTTAAACATTTGAAAAGAAGCTAAAATAAAATGAATTAAGTATACAGAATCTTTGTCTCCCGGTATTTTAAAACAATCTCTATAACAATAGCCTAATTCATGTGACTATCATCAACAGTTCCGGGCGAACCACTTCGCTTTTTGTACTCTACGTGCCATTTTGGTACTTTAATGTTAGCCAGGCACAGGTGATAAGTCGCCAAATATTATTCTATCGCCATCATTTCATCTATATTATAACGAGGTGGAACCCGTCGAATTTCGACGAAAGAAAATGTTTACAAAGGAACTCTTGCATCAAATTTATAATGCATCGACAACAACAATTACAGTAAAAAATCCATCTTACACTTGTTAGTTTAACTCTCCGAAGACATATTTTAACCTGAGATTAACAAAATACTTTTTCCATAAACCTCAACTGTTAAAATTATTGAAAAATTAAACTTTATTCATATACGTAATCAGTAGCATATTATCAAGATAAGTAATTTTTACCAAGTCATCAACTTGATGCTTGGTATTACGGATTGAAAAATCAGCAAAAATGATTTCACCTTGACATAATCATAGAATTTTCCCCCTTTAAATCTAAACCGAATCAATTCATTTTCCACGTTTCACATTCATACTAACCATTTAAAAACATTTTAACGCGAAATAGGTTATTAATAAATATATTTTCAAGCTTGAAGTCATGTTTGTCAACTATTACAACTTTCCATGTTAAAATCCCCACTCGTGATTTGAGGTCTTAGTATAATCTCTGTACCTGCGCGTAAAAATTCCAGAAATTTGTAACTTTTAGACGTATTCAAGGGGAAATATCTCATTTTATCATATAAAATAATCGTTTTCTTTTAAATATGACGTCATTTTCAGTCGCTGAAATATTTTGTCTATTGTCTCAAACTCAATATCAGTGGAAAAATAGTGAAATATAACAGCATCAGCAGGGAAATTGTGTCTTTTTTAAAGCGTAACGTCATTTTCTGTTCAAAATTTAAAAAAAAAAAAAGATATTTTTAATATTAATGAGAGAATGGCATCAGTGAAAATATAATCAATAAATATAACTAAACCACTTTTAATAGAAATGAAGTACTTCAGTTGCCACATTTAGAAAATTGGTATTAAAAACTATAAAAAAATTAATATTTCAAAAACAAATTGAGATACAGCTTTCAAACAAATTGCATTTAAAAGTGCATTTTTTTCTGCATACGACGGTGTAAACATTTAAAATGTGCGAGGTTTAGAAGTTTAAAAATTTGCAGTAGCGAAAATTGCAAAACCGAAATTTCCTTTCAAATTTCAAAGTGTTGCCATTCGCAGAGTGACGTATGCGTTACGCACAGATATGTTTGTCCTTTATAATATAGATAGATAGTTGAAGTCATAAACTGCAGTAAACAATACGGTCTGAATTCTTCGCCTTTCATATGAATGTTTGGCACAGATGTCATATACGCCCATATTGGCGGGATTTTTTTCCGACGTCAGTTTGGGGAACGCATCAACACCATAAACAACAACATCCGGATTGCCATATCAAGCAAAATAACCATACTTTGGTGCCAGTTAAGTGCCCGTTCCGTATATGACATTGGCATCAGAAAAAAATTGCGCCAATATGGGGCCGTAAGTTTTCCATTTTGATTAAAAAATCCAAAAAAAAAAAATTTTTCGAATAAAACTACATAAAAGTTGCCATGGTCACAAAGAATTCTTGGTAGTACTGTTACGCTAACCGGATGCAAATCTCGCCAATAGCTTTTTTTCAACTCGCTAGTTAGCATTTTTTTTTTCGAGTGGTAATATTTGGCCAGATGCCATACACTATATGGCCAAAGGTCACCGGTCACTTGCGATTTTAGACGTTTTGTTAAATATCTAGAAAAATACAGGAGGAATTAACCTGAAACTGCAGGTGTGTAAACAATATAGTATAAGTCATATATTTCCTTGAAGATTTTTTCCTAAAATCCCCTAGGGGACCGTCAACAAATTGAAACAAAACGAATATGTTTTTGATAACCCTGTAAAAACTAATGTAGCAAAAGCGTTCAAACTCAAGATTATTAATAAGTGGCTTATTGTAATATACTGTGTTCATTTTTATGAGAATAGCATTTATACTCGTAGAAAAAATTAAGGTTTTTATAAAATCAGTCCCAAATTTTGCCAAGTTTTTTGGTTATAATTTGCAGAGATCTTAATATAAAAAAAAGTTTTCTTCAGAAAATATGACGAACGATATTGTACACAATACCCTGCAATCAGAATTTAAAAATATTAAAAATTGTATGAAAAATGAGCAGGTTAACTAAAAACTTTTTGACTGCGCATGCGCTAATGCAATCAAAATATAATGTATATAATGTGTTAGCTACATGTATAGAGCAACTTTTGTAAAAGTCTCAAAAACATAGTTTGAAAAGTCTGATAATAATCGTTTTTAGAATAAGCTCAAAATCCGTTGTTCTCAAAATGAAGCAAAAAGATGAGGGGTTGGATCCATATATCCATTGATTAGTGCCAAGATAGCATACACAATATTGAACGTAGTACTGTATTTGGATACAGCCCTCATCTTTTTGCTTCCTTTTGGGAATAACGGATTTTGAGCTTATTCTATAAACGATTATTATCAGACTTTTCAAACTATGTTTTTGAGACTTTCACAAAAGTTGCTCAATACATTTATCTAACACATTATAAAAATTATATTTTGATTACATTCGAGCATGCGCAGTGAATCATTATTTAGTAAACCTGCTCATTTTTCATACAATTTTTATTATTTTTTCATTCTGATTGCAGGGTATTGTGTACAATGTTGTTTGCCATATTTTCTGAAAAGAACTTTTTTTATATTAAGATCTTTGCAAATTATAAGCAAAAAACTTAGCGAAATTTGGGATTGTTTTTATAAAAACCTTAATTTCTCTGCGAGTATACATGCTATCCTCATAAAAAGGAACACAGTATATTACAATAAAAAACTTATTAATAATCTCGAGCTTGAACGCTTTTGCTAGATTAGTTTTTACAGGGTTATCCAAAAGAAATTCGTTCTTTTTCAATTTGTTGACGGTCCCTTATAGGGTTTCGAGAAAAAATCTTCACGGAAATATATGACTTAGACTATACTGTTTACACACCTGCAGTTTTAGGTTAATTCCTCATGTATTTTTCTAGATATTTAACAAAACGTCTAAAATTGCAAGTGACCGGTCACCTTTGGCCATATAGTGTATACTCACCGCAGGTTTGGCGTGATCTTTTTTTTTGTTACGAAAATTTGGCGAAAACCTTTTTTTTCAAATACCTGTTACATATGTATTTTTGGTATTACTTAGTTATCCCGTCGACCAAAAATCTATTGCCAAACTATAAGATTAAATGCCAATAATGATTGATCGTAAATGTCACATTCACTGGACTTTAAACAAGTTACGCATGTTTATGGCATCAAGTGATTTTTATTTCGATGTTTTATTTGTATATTGATTAATGTTATACTAATTTATTTGTTCTTTTGTTATTTAAAATAAAAATTATGTCAGTTTGTATAATTTGGCGAAATTGGTCGACGGAATAACTAATACTTTAATTATTTTCTATCATTTTCTAAAGGAAATATAAAAAAATAATGCCTATAGAACAAAATAATTTATATAATTTAAAAAAAGAAATAAAAGTAAATAAACATTTATTGCCGGGTTACCATGTCAATCACAATAATGCCATTTTGGCGCCAATTAGTAACCTCGGTACGTAGATAACATCTGTGCCTAATTTTTTTTCATTTCGTTTTGTTTAAAAAACAAAGAAAGAAGTGAAAGCCATCAATTTAAAATGAAAGTTGTGTATTTTAAATAATATGAAAGAAAGAATTATATTTTAAATGAAATTAATGAAATATAAAAAAATGCGACGGGAAAAATGTTTAGCGAATTATCACCTGCGTCTCGCTAACATAAAAATACCGCCAGAATTGATTTCTCTATCAGAATCTTTCGTTTCGGCGAAAGATTGTTTAAGTAAATTGAATTATGAATAAAAGTAGCATGATACATTTCATAGCATACATTTAAGGGAGGCCAAACTAGTCGCCAAATTAGTTTAAAATAATAACTTTTTCTGAAATATGAAAAAAAAAAATATCCGTTATAATTAAAATTTGAGTTGTCATCATTAGAAAAATGTATTTAAAATTAGAAAAAAATTAATATTTCGAAAACTAATTCGAATTAAAAAATTCTAATACCACTTTTGAGATCTGCTGATCAATACTGATTTCGGTGTTAATTTCATCGCAAAGTATTCGATATTTTAGGAGAAATCGCCATGAAACATAATCAGTTGTTTAATCAGTCGTTTTAAAGAATCGTTATATAAATTCGTTTCATTTCAGCCGTTTCGCTGTTTCACATATCCGTTTCATAAATCCATTTCATTAGGATTTTATATATATAGGGTAGATTGGGTAGATTATACACAGAAACAACAACAAGCCACAACATTTTTTTATTTATTTTCCATTACATATTTATATAACTAGAATGGACACCCACAATTATATCGATGTCTTACCCGAGCATTCGAGGCCGGGTCCCCGGTGTGGTAGATGCTGTCTCTACTGATCACGTCACTGGGCGACAATTGCTATTTTTGTGATATAATTTGAAAATTCTAATTGCAGGAGAAGTGTAGTTTTAAACTTTCTTTTCTCTCTTTCTCTTCTCTTTTTTCATTTTTTTAACAATATTTCTCCTACTTTTTTTTTTACATTTTACACAATGTTGTTCCACACATTCTTTAGAAGTGAGTTCTATAAATATCAGATTTCCAAACAGTTTAAGAGAAAGACTTAAGAGAAAATAAATGAAATGTCGTGACATATGATAAATATAGATAAATGACTACTTACTTATTTATTTAAAAATATATATATTCATAAAACAGAACATACAATTCTTTAATTTATTGAATGCACCGATCATTAAAAAATAAAAAAATAAATAAAAAATGGAACAGATGTTATATATTCCCGCAGCCGCCATCTTGGATTTCTTGGCGATGTTTTGTTGGCGTTTATCGATAAGGCAACCCGACAAGTTCTGACAACCCCGTTAAGCCTAACATGCGCATAAATCTGTTTAACGACATTTACTTGGCGGAAATGGGGTTTTCACGCCATGAAAAAATCCAAGATGGCGGCCGCGGGAATATATAACATCTGTTCCTAAAAAATAAATTCGAAAATTAGTGGCAGCAAGCGCAACTTTGTTTTTATGTTTCTTTAAATCATGAAAATATATTGGTTTCTGGACTTTCTAAAGATAAAAAACGCTTTTCGGAATTTTCGGGTAACTCGGGATATGTTGTAGCATATTTTTGTTCATGGTTTTTCGTAGATTAAGAAACGTTTTCTTTTTTTTTCCAGTGCACATGTCTTCACTTTTTGAAAAAACTGGAGGGAAATGATTTATGTTTGACAAGATAATACCCCAAATTAATCTAGATATTCTATATTTGAGTGGTTTCTGTCCAATTTTATACACACTATTGACTGTCCTGCTTTAAGGCTGCTAAACAGTCAATTTCCGAATTCCCCTCTATTATGTTAAGTCTATTGGCGTAGAATGTATTCGTATATTTAAAATATGTCCTCGGGAAATTAATATTTTTCTCTCCTCTTTTGTTTGTACTCTTCTTAAAAGATGTTTATTTTTTTCCTTAGTTCTCAAAATATTTCTAAAATATAGGCTTCGTTTAATATTTTATGTGTTAAAAGCTGTCGAAATAGGAGTAAGGTTTTAACACTTCACATAAAATTAGTGGTAGATATTTTAGAAATATTTTACCAACTAGGGAAAAAAGAGACATCCTTTAAGTTTAAGGTTTGGAGAAGAAAGAAGTTAAAAATATTGATTTCCTGAGGAGATACGAGGCGTGTTTTTTAAGTAAGGGCCGTTTTGTTGTATACACTATTGGGTGGCGCCCGCCCCGCAAGCATATTCACAATATCTACTCGGTTTGTATCTCGAGTCGTTCTGATTGGCTGG
This sequence comes from Maratus speciosus, assembly GCA_963932465.1. Classification (NCBI taxonomy): domain Eukaryota; kingdom Metazoa; phylum Arthropoda; class Arachnida; order Araneae; family Salticidae; genus Maratus; species Maratus speciosus. Next base: position 412,212,276 of record OZ010800.1, on the reverse strand, counting down.
CTGAATTTAGACCATGCTGATTTTTATGTTTTGGAAGTTGCGATCGACTGCATCATCAGCCACGTACTTTTTGATGCACATGATTTAATGATGATTGAATTATTTAAAAATTACAAATGAATTATAAATAATTTACGCACATTTATCAAATATTCTTTTTTTCAATTTCTACAAACAATATAAAGCAAATTTTATGCGCCTCATGCGTTCTTAAGAACGTTAGTATTATTTGTGCGAAAGCTTGTGAACATTGTAAATTGGTATTTATTTATTTTATTTTTGTTGTTGTTTATGCATGAGCGATGGTTTCCCCTTTTTTATGTTTAAAAAAAAAAAATCAAAGAATGCATTTAACTCTCAAAATAGTTATCTGCAAATTACATGGAATTCATTAAAACCGCAATCACTGTAACGAATATTTAAAAAAAAAAATCATTATATAAATTGCTAATATAGTTTAAAATTATGTTTATAATTTAATTAAATATTGACAAATAAAAATTTTCCATTTTTTTCATTTAAAAGAATTTTAATAACTTAATTAAATATTGAAAAATAAAAAAAAATATATATATTTTTCAAACGTTCCGCTCTTTGTATTCCAACTGGTGTTCCACAGTACGGGAAGCAGACGACATACCACATTGCTACTACGAACTCACTCGGAAGTAACTTAGAACAAATTTTTAATTATCTGACCACCGCTTCCAAGACTTTCAAAGTCAGTATGGTCTGTATATCAGATTCTGAAAAGCCAATCAGAACGGTTCGGGATCTGAAACGAGTAGGTATTGTGAACATGCGCACCGCAACGAGTAATTGCTTTGTGTCCCGGCATTTCTTGGGAACAACTGTGCTCAGTTGCAGCTGTGTAGGTAACCTATACGGTCTGTTTTGGGTCTGTAAAATGTTCAAGATTATCGAATCGCCCGCCCCGGACCTGGTACGGTCAGTGATACGTTTTTCGGTACGCAGAGCGATTCAAAACAAAAGACGCGGCATGCTAACAGGGGGAATTTTACTACTCCATGACAATGCAAGGCCTCACACCGCATCTCAGACCCGACTTTTATTGGACTCTTTTTGCTGGGAAATTTTGGACACCCCCCCCCCCTCCCTCTACAGCCCCGACCTTGCACCGAGCGATTTCCATCTTTTCTGCTATCTCATACAGGGACTCTTAAAAGAATTCCGTTACATGACGGTCTCTGGGGAAAAATCGTTGGCGGTGTATTTTATTCATGTATTTTATTCATGTTACATTATTTCAATCATATTGAAATTGATATAAATATATCTGAAATGCACTGCAAGATGCTTACTATAGAATATGATATGCATAGCATTAATCGTAGCCTTTTTAACTGTTCGATACGTTTCTTAACTGAACTGAAACTTAGCATACTATGTATTACATGATAAATCTATAGATAATTTGTATTTAGGATACATACAAATCTACAGATCATATACAGGCTTGTACACAAAATCCAGATATTATATAGACTAGTGATTGTAATTGCTGAAATTGCTTTTTCAAATGTGTTTATCATTTTAGAAATTGTTTATCTAGACATTATTTTACTTATTAAACAGTGAAATTTTATTATAGTATCCTGAATGTGTTAAAAAGCGTTTCGTAATCTGTACTCGACGCATGATTTTACGTTCTTCTTTGTATCTTGATTCAAGACCGCTTTATATCACTCAACCTTTGTATTTATGTCAGTTGATAATAATAGTATGCAGAAAGGATCTGCCAAATCAACTCATTTCGTAAATTGAGTGCAATTTCACCCGGAGATGGATAACAACGCAACCAAATTGTATTGCTTGGTCCAGATCCTCAAAGAAAAATAAAAGATGAGTCGTGACATTGACCTTTAATATTGAAGGATTTAATTCAATATTACTATACTAGATGTAAGAGTAAAACTAGCGAAAGGTTATTTCTTAGGAAAATGAAATTAATAATTTTAGTGTATTATTGTAAAACATACACCCGTTTTTTTTTTTGTTTTTTTTCGCTTTTTCGGGTTTCAGTTAATGCTGAACTTTGTTTTTAACACTTCCCAACGAATTTGAAAAGTGTTTATGAATTAGGTTTTGTCTGTCTAGCCGTCTGGCATCTGGGAGGGTCTGTCCGGTATTTAACTATTGTAAATATACCCGAATTGGCATGAAATGTTTATATGTCATTGAGTTTTACTATAAAATGTTCGGTATTAAAAATGAAGTGTGTAGCATTTAAAGTTCATTTACAGGGACAAACAAAACAACTCCATCACATCATGGTCTATAAGGAAAAAATTTATATCCAGTTAGTCCCAGATACAAATTGATGCTGATTACTTTCTGGTGCAAATCGCTCAACAGGTGGCGCTGCTATGCTGCATTTTTTTACGATTTCCGCAATGGCTCTATCTCAAAAACTAATGCGCGGATTTTCATGAAACTTCAGATTCTGTTAGTCCTTGATATGACTTGATGCTGATTACGTGTTAGTGCAAATCGCACAATAGGTGGCTCTGCTATACTGCATTTTTTACGATTTCCGCAATGGCTCTATCTCAAGACCTAATGCACGGATTTTCATGAAACTTCAGATTCAGTTAGTCCTGTATATGACTTGATGCTGATTACGTGTTGGTGTAAATCGTTCAACAGGTGGCGTTGCTGTGCTGCATTTTGCACGATTCCCGCAATAGCTCTATCTCAAAAACTAATGCACGAATTTTCATCTAACTGCAGATTTAGTTAGATGTTAACACAAGTTGTTGCTCATTAGGTTTTGGTGTTAATCGTCCAATAGGCGGCGCTGCTATGCTGGAATTTTCGTGATTTTCGCAATAACTCTATCTCAAAAACTAATGCACGAATTTTCCCCAAACTTCAGATTCAGTTAAACTTTGACATAAGTGGTTGCTTGGTGGTTTTGGTGTAAAGCACCCAATAGGTGGCGCTGCTAGGCTGAATTTTGCTGAATTTACACGATTTCAGAGATAGCCATATCTCAAGAACTAATGCACGGAATTTCATATCTTTAGAATCCTCATGATGGGCATAGATTGCCGCTTAATTTTGGCAGTGTGATAGCGAATATCCACGTATTAATATGTATAAGATAGAAGAAAGTTGTGGGATTGGTACATCCGACTAGTTAATTTTATCAAAAATCTGTGATACATAAATTTTTGGCCCGATTTTTAGAAGTAATAAAAACAACTTTAAACAGATTTTATCTGTACAAAAATTAATAAGTTATGGTTTTTTTTCGGTTTTCACAAACCCCTCCCTATTTTCAGCCCCTTGGTCCGATTTTGCCCATTAAAGAACTTGACCGAGATTTTATGCCCCTTGATTTTATGTATCAGTTTGGAAGAGATTTGTGCAGAATTATCGTGTCCAGAAGAAAGTGATATACAGTCGAACCTCGTTATCCCGACACTCTAATGACCAGAAAAAAGTGTCGTCATAAGCGGAGTGTCGCGGTAACCGGAGTTTTAGAAAAATATGTTTTTAATAAGCTGTATTTTTAATTAATTAATGAAACGTTAAATTCATAACTGTTCTTGCAGTTTTAAGTAACACAACATTATTATTAAACAAAATAAACACAAAAACAAAATTGAAAATAATAAAAATCAGATTTATGATGGCATTCTTTTTATTGTTACATGAAATATTGATGAATTAAGGTTTGCTTGTCCCTAGATGTGCTTCCTACAATTCTTTTTCAATATTATATAATGAATTGTAATCAATATTCGTTGTTCAAAAATGGATGTTAGATAATTTCTGATTGTTTCAGAGCAATGCAATACTTCGGTTTTAGTCTGATGAAAAACGCCGCGTAACCACAAGAAAGCGCCACCTGACCAGAAGAAAAAGACCGCGAGTAGACTGAAACGTCTATCTGGTGCTTAAGTGGGTCATTCATAGCGTGTGAGTTTATTTATTCAGATAAAGGATTGAAGTAAAATTTCTCATTTATCTCAATGGGTATTTTAGACATTTTTGTGAAAAATTTGGCTAAGACATTTCTTACCGCTTAATTTCAGTGCTTATAAGATGGATTATGAAAAATGGTCAATTTTCCTAAACCGTCGGGATAACCGGAGTTGAAAATTATTCAACGACGTAAAATCCAGAGTTTATTTACATCACAATCATATACAGAAAATCGGGACTTTGAAAAACTGACGTGATAAGCGGATTGACGTGAAAACCGGGTGTCGGGATAACGAGGTCCAACTGTATATATATATATATATAGATAGATACATAAAATTTTTTCATGAGGGTGGTTTTGGGTTCTAGGGGTCATGATCGGTGTAGATCTGCAAATTTTTTTCAGAAATTCCAATATAGGGGAGAATGTAATAGGTAGTATATCTACCTAAAAAAATAATTGTTTGTAAATCAAGTTCTAATTAATTGAACGAAAAATAAAAACACCGGTCGCTTACAAATCTCTTCAGAAAATCAACGTCAGCAAGTTTCATGTTTTTACTTTTAAAAATGAGTCTGAATTTGTGTCAGAAAATTTCGAGTAGTTGAGCGTGAAAAAATATTTTTTTGAATACTGCCTTAATATGATTCTGATAAAACCAGCTGTTACAGAAAAATGAAATTAAAAATTCGTCAAAAGCGGCCAGATAAAATTGGTGAACTGGGTTTTACCTCTAATCTTGATTTAGTTTTTACTGGTGAAATTAGTACTTAATTTCGAAATCTACCTCCGTCTGTAGGCCGAGCCGGTGGAGATTTAAAAAAAAAGACAACGAACCTAGCAGGCTAATTAATAAAATAAATAAATGAATAGAGATGGAATCGGTTTCATTTTCAGTTGCTGAAAAACCGTTCTAGTGCTAAATCGACGAAAATGAATAACATTAAAACGTATCACGACTCGGTAAGTTTAGGTCATAGAAAAATACAATTTTTACAGTTTTACACCTTAAAGCACGGAGAAAAGTTTTTCTAAAAATAAGTATTACACAACTAAGGACCCTATAAAAATTTAAATTTTATAGCATTTTACTGAACAACTATTCTCATGTAAATGGGTCTTGATATGGTAAAGCACAACGTTTGAAACATTTTATGAATAGAAACTATATCTCTAAAATTCAAGGTTTGAGAATGATCTGCTGTTCAACGATAAGAAAAGACACTATATTTTAATAGCGTGGCTGTACAGTCGTGGAAAAAAAAAAAAGTAAACCACCCCCTACTAACTCTGCAATAAATTATTGTAGAAGAACGTTGCTGGTATACCAAACGATTGGAAATAAAGTCTATTTTTAAATGATGTATATACAATTTGCTTAATGGGTCAAGACGAACCCAAATTTTGTTTTTACTTACCCATCATACGTAGTATAGGGTAAGTTTTGTAATCGTTTTAGAAATCGAAAAATTTTTTTTGACGGATTTACACGTTTCAGACACTGGAGATTCCGAAAAACATATTTTTAGAAAAAAAAAATTGTCCGTCCGTCTGTATGTGTGTGTGTCTGTAACCGCTCTATCTCCCGAACAAATTGAGATAGAGACTTGAAATTCGGTGTGAACTTAGGGAGTAATAATGGAAAGAAGCCTATTGAATATCAGTAACCTCGATTAACCAGAACTATTTTTTTCGGACTCGTGAAATATTCGTTCTGAAAAAAAAAGTATACAAAAATTTTCGAAATTGTTTATTTAAAGGAGTGAATATAAAAGACAATAAAAAAACATAAATTTTGAATAAAGAATGAAGTCGATCGGATACTTAGTTGCCGAGATATCTGTAATTCTATTTTTCACACTCTTCGATTTTTCATGACCCTCTATTTCATTCAAATTTCAATTCAAAGATATATTTTAATTGAAAATGAGACGCTTAATCCGACGCAATAAACTATTAGTTAATAGGATTATAATTTTTCGAGTTATAAGGATGTTTCTTTTACGCAATTCGGCACTACTCGATTATCCCGCCGACCAAAAAACTATCGCCAAACTATAAGATTAAATGCCAATAATGACTTATCGTTTATGTCAAGCATTTAATGCCTCTCCATACCTATAAGGGAGTTACCGTAGAGGGGGGCACAGTTCTGTCGCCAAATACCGCCATGTTTGTCGCCAACTTGGCGATATATCACCAAATGTGGCGGTCAAAATAAGTCGCCAGAAGTGACGCCAACTTGGCGATATCTCTAATATTTCGCAAAATTCCCATAGACTTCCATTGTAAACCTATCGGGATTACTTGCTTACAGAAAATCAACAAATTGATATATTTTAATGTAACAAAAAGTAATATTAGCTTAAGGGGTTATATTTAAGGAAGTCCAAATAAATTAAATTCTGAATAAAAGTAACATGGTACAATGCTTAGCAAATATCACATGTTTTATTTTCATATTTTATATTATCTATATCCATGATGGGTAAGTATTACGGTGGCCCCCAACGACTAGCTTCCAATAGCAATAGCCAAGTTTGACACCATAAATAAATTCTACACCCTTCATTTAGCCTAAATATAAATTTGCATGATATTCATGCGATTAGTTTCAGAGAAATTATATTAAAATAAGCATAATTTAGGGGCTGGATCCAAATTGAAGTTCGGTACTCGATTGTTGAAATGCTACGTGACTATGTCACCTCTATTAATGTATCATTTCTTGTCAATATGTCCATTTTACTCGCTTAATATGTTTCAACTATTGCCAGCCCAAATGTTTCAATAAAATGAATGAAATAATTTTCAAATTATGCTTTTCTGCACTCATAGAAGGCCCCTTAACCCTCATTGTGACGTTTTTTAATCAAAATTCGAAAACTACTTGGAAGAAAAATCTGAAATTGAGAATTCGCATAAAGCAGGACACAATAAATGTAAATCTATCAAAAAAGTTGTAGGTTGCAATTAATAATTTTTTCGAATATTAATTTCATAATGCATAATCCTTCTCTCTATAAAAAAAAAGTACTGGTTTGGAAATGGACCAATGAAAATCTGCGTTGATACCGCGAAACGTATCTGATTGGTTAGAGCTTTCTGACTTTCTTAGGGGGAATTAACATGAAAGTAGAGAATTTAGATAGGATGGGCGCTATTAGGGGTGTTTCCAAAGGAAAGGAAACCGGGTCTGTCGCCAAGTTTGGCGCCAACTTGGCGATATATCGCCAAATTTGGCGGTCAAAAACAGCTGCCAGAAGTGGCGCCAACTTGGCGCTATTTCCAGTATTTCGCCAAATTTCCATAGATTCCCATTGAAATCCAATAGAGTTTATTCGCTTGCAAAAAATCAACAAATTGAGATATTGTGATGCAACAAAAATTAATATTAGCTTATGAATAGAGTTTAATTGAACTATTTACATTATTTTCAAGTACAAACACTAACTATTTACAATATTCGTAACACTATATATACAAATGGTACTTGTTAGTTATCCTGTCAACCAAATTACTGTCGCCAAATTCATATATATGAAACGAGCAATGGATTTTCACGATTATGAATGATATCGTAAACGACTGGGAAGATTTTCATGAGACTTGCCCCTTATACTAAATCGAGCACGAGCAAAAGATCTAGCTAGGTTCCGAATACAAGAAAATTCCTTTTTACAGGGTAAAACGAACTCAGCGCTGAAAATGTTTTTTGTTATAAATGGAAAAATACTCAAACAATTTACACGAAACGTGTTGCCTATACTAATTCGAGCACGAGAAATCCACCTAGTTAGGTTTCGAATTCGGGAAAGGCCATTTTGATCTACTAAAACAAACTCAGCACTAAGAATGCTGCTATATATCTAAAACGGCTCTAACGATTTAAACAAAAATTGATGACCATACTAATTCGAGTACAAGAAATTGATCTAGCTAGGTCACTAATTCGAGAAAACTCGTTTTATGTGTTTAAAACTCGACGTGGTCATTACTCGAAAAGATGGTATCAATCGAAAAAAATTCCGACTATTATTATGAAATATGATTTATTTGCTTATGAGAAAAATATCTAACCAACTCTTGATATCAGGAAAAATCAATTTTGCTCGGTTTAATTTTTTTTTCTATTTTTTGTAATCGAAATTCGTGCCTAAATGGTCTAATGCCAGCTAACGGTCATTTTTCATAAACACTTTAAAAACTCTCTAGAATACGGCGCTTACGGCTTATCTTCTATACTAAACCAAGCACTAAATAACGGCATATATCCTTCTATATATAAAAAAAAGTAACGATTTGGAATGGACCAATAAAAATCGTAGATACCGCGAAACGCATCTGATTGGTCAGAGTTTATTGACGCTATAAGAGGATTACCAAGGAGGGGACGGCTCTGTTGCCAAACGTCGCGAAGTTTATCGCCAACTTGGCGATATATAGCCAAATTTGGTGACCAAAATTAGTCGCCAAAAGTGAAGGCAACTTGGCGCTATTTCCAGTATTTCGCCAAATTTCCATAGACTGCCATTGAAATCCAATAGGGTTTACTTGCTTTCAGAAAATCGACAAACTGAGATATTTCAATGCAACAAAAACTAATATTAGCTTATGAATACAGCTTAATTCAACTATTTACATTATTTTTAAGCACAAACTATAATTATTTACAATATTCGCAACACTATATGTATAATTTTATGTTTAATAATTCATATAATTATGAAACTCTGTAAGCTCTAATGATTATGTGCTTGGAGATAAGGAAATAAAATTGTCAGGAGATGCGGAGGGCGCGTTTTTACCGAGTGGAATCTAAAAATTGAATACATAGAAAATAAGGGATCGCGAAGCGATCCAGGATGGAAACGCGAAACAATTACGTCTAGGGTTGGCTAGAAAATAGGGATTACTTCGCGATACCGAATGGAATCGCGAAGTGATTACGCGGGGGTTTGATGAGCGTAGCGAGCAGGGGGGCAGAGCCCCCTAGTTTATATTACAAAAATTTTTTAAATTACAAATTCAATGTATTTATGTTTGTGTTTTTTAGTATTGTAACCACACACAAAAAAAATAACACATTAGGATTATAATATCAGGTGATATTAATAAAGATATGAAAATGTAATTTAACATCTTTATTTCCAATCGTTTGGTACAAGTAACCTTCTTCTATTTTACTTAGTTGCAGAGTTAGTAGGGGTGTTTCCTTTTTTTCCCACGACTGTACATATTGTGTGTAATATATCTGTTTTATAGTATAAGTTTCGTGTATATTTTATATAAAAAATTTTAATTCCTGAAATTTATATAAATATTCAACAGTTCCCCTTAATATTTCACAAATTATATTGTGATAGAAATATACATGAAACTGCATAGCCAACTTTGCATCTGGGTTTTGTTTTCGTATTTGACCATTTCTGTTTTATCTTAGTACTGACGAATTAATAACATTACCACCAATGTTTATGCATTAAAAGGCGGTAGAAATTTAAATATAGTACATATTACTAAAAAATCAACAAAAATCAAATCAACAAAATGAAATAGAATCTGAAAAAGATATTTTTTTGGAACAAAAAAAAAGTAAAAATATATTCTATATATTTCATTTATTTCCACACGCAGACGACTATCTGGCGTAATTATTTTAAACACAGTTTTTATTTTTTTTTTATTCATGGCAGCAAGAAAACAGGAATTATATTTTTTTCTGGGATATGCTTTTATGTACCTTTTCCAAGAAACCTCAAAACCTTCTGTTCATATTGTACAGAAAGTGGTATTACAAAGCATTTGATCACAAAAGGCTGTTTTGATCAAACATAAGATATGGCTTCTTGGAAAATTCAAAACAAACTTTCATTCTTAGAACTCGACATCCAGGAAAATAACTGAGAGTAAAAAAATCAGAAGCTTTATTTAGTAGTTTTAAAAGATATCTTTTTTCCATCTTCACATACCTGTGAAATAACACAATATTAAACTAGTATGTTGTGGCCATCAAAAGACTTTCTTCTATATAAATTACGTCAATTAAATCATTTAAATAGTACAAGAAATTACATCAATTTAGCACCAATTCATATCAAAGTATATCTGAATTTGAAGTTTGATGGAAATTCGTGCATTAGTTATTGAGATAAAGCTATAGGGAAAATTTTGAAAAATACAGCATAGCAGCGCCACCTGTTGAGCGATTTACACCAAAATGTATAAAACGCCAATTCAAGTCAAGGACTAACTGAATCTGAAATCTGATGAAAATCCGTGCATTAGTTCTGGAGATAGAGCTATTACGAAAATCGTGTAAATGCTGCAAAAAGCAGCATAGCAGCGCCATCTGTTGGGCGATTTACACCAAAACATAAACAACACTAATTCGTATCCAGGTATACCTGATTCTGAAGTTTGTTGAAAACCCAAGCATTAGTTCTTGAGATAGAGCTATTGCGGAAATTTAAAATGCAGCATAGCAGCGTCACCTGTTGAGCGCTTTACACCAAAAGGTGCAAAATGCCAATTCATGTCAAGGAATAACTGAATTTGAAGTTTGATGAAAATCCGTGCATTAGTTCTTGAGATAGGGCTATCGCAGAAATTGCGAAAAATGCAGCATAGCAGCGCCACCTGTTGGGCGATTTACACCAAAAACTAATCAGCACCAATTTATATCAGGAACTACTTGAATATAAATTTTTATTAAATTTCGTGCATTAGTTATTGAGATAGAGCGCCCATAAAATTTGTGTCACATACAGACAGACAGACAGACTCACAGACTAGCAGATTCACAGACTCACAGACAGACATTTTGTAAAAACATGTTTTTCGGAATCTCTGACCTCTGAAACGTGTAAATCCGTCGAAAACCGGAAGTCGAAAATTTTTACGAATCCAATACTTTCTTCTTGTAAAGATAGAAAAAAGTAAAAATATCTGTGTAAACTATTGTTTACACAGATATTTTGTTTATTTTTAATACAGAGTGGTCATAAAAAAACTTCCCATTTAATGTACCCCTAGCGACCTAACCGCTCAACCAATCGAAAGAAATTTCAGATTTAGTTATTTGAAGGTATGCGCTGGAGATCGTGATGATTTAAAACAATAGAGCTCAATACAAACAACTCAAAACAATAAACTCTCACGGTTACGGTTACAGCGAAAAAATTTCCAAAATTTCGAATAGCAACAACCTTTTTTTTTTCTTGCGCAAATTCATCAGGGCATTGAAAAACCATAAATGGCGTTGGAACGATACACGTATTACTCAAATTGCCGGTGTAATATCGTGGCACTTAATCCAAATCAGTTGATATGTAACGTAATATTCAGCACTCTAAAACAAATGATTACATTTTTATTTTTGCTATGTGTACACAAACACAACTCAAAAACACGTTTTAAAACAAATCTTACAACACTACTCAGTTCACAAGTGAAAAAAAAAAAAAAAAAAAAAAAAAAAAAAAAAAAAAATCGGCTACTGAAACACATGTCTTGTAGCCACTCCTTCGTTCCTCACAAAGGTCTTTTTTCCAAGTGTTTTACGCCGGCAATTTTCATCGTACGGGTATCATTCCAACGCCATTAATGGTTTTTCAATGCGCTGATGAATTTGCGCATGAAAAAAAAGATGGGTGTTGGCATTTGCAAAATTCGATTTTTTTTCACTGTAACCATAACCGTGAGAGCTCTACTGTTTAAAATCATTACGATCTCGAACACATACCTTCAAATAACTAAATCTGAAATTTCTTTTCGATTGGTTGAGTGGTTAGGACGCTAGGGGTTCATATATCGGGGAATTTTTTTTTTATGATCATCCTGTATATTGATAGAATTAGGTGTTTTAAATATTCAGTATTGTTTAATTTTTTACGGCACATTGCAAACAGTTGCTGAAAATTTACCTAAAGCAGAAATGTTTTCGAAAACTGAATGTAAACTCATAGATACATCTGATTTTCAAAATCTGTAACTTATATCCGTAAACCATTAAAAAAAAAAAAAAAAAAAAAAAAAAAAAAACTAATCAAGAACCACAAAAAACAACAAATTAGTAAAGTTTATGAAAGCATTCTTGAAGAAAGTGGGTTCATTTGCTGATTGAAAACAGGGGCGGACTGACACCGTTTGGCCCACCCCGCTAGACTTATGCAGTGGCCCACCAATCGACAACCCCATTTTTCAAATGTTTGAATATTGACTATGAACACGACCCTTTGCTCTAACTTTATGAAAATGACTTAAGGCTGTTCTTAAATCCAAAAGGTAAACTTTATGACTTAAGTTTTAATTTATTTTTGTTCGGAAATGCATGGAACTAGCAGATATTGTTGTTCAGAAACTATGCAATCGAACTGTGTTTCCGCTTTTTTCAAAACGCAATAGATCTTTCAGAAAATATTGTCAAAGTGGGCGTTTTGAATCGTATTTCCTCGCGAAAGAAGAATAACCACTCAAGGAAGGGTGAAAAACGTATTTGTCATGTGATCAAAATCGCTTATAACCCAGTAGGTAATTTATTTATCAAAAAATGGGAAACAAGGTTCGATTCCAAATCACTTCCATAGTCAGGCCTTCTAATTTTATATCTTTATGATAAAAATGAATTTGTAAATGTGTCAAAACGTTTTGCTCTTGTTGAACACAGTAGTTGAGAACAGCCGTAACTCCAATTCGATACATACTATTAGCGTCTTTGTAATCGTTTATTTGCAAGTAGTAGTAATTTTATCGTGAAAAAAATCTACTTGTGTGTGTGTGTGGGGGGGGGGGAGGGTAACTTGCTCAACTTTTATTATTTTTTGAATATGTAAATTCTATACAATTAAAAGTTATACAAGTAATAACGTTTTGAATAACAACGTTTAAAATTTCTTATGGAAATTCCGTTCAGGCATTGTTATTCTTTGTATTAAAAAAATATTTGTTTGATCCAATGTCGGGTAATTGCGTTGTCAGCATATAGATGATGGCTACTTGTGAAGGGGCTCCCAACGGAATAGGGTATCACTGACCCTAACGTACGGACATTGGCAACACCTAGGAACATCCATGCTCACTCGAAATTTGGACTCGGACCCCTTTGGCATTGAAGGTTAACATGCTAACTTTTTACCATAAAAAAAAATACCTTAGCACTGCATTGAAAATTGTTCATACTGGAAAGTATAAGTATTGACCGGAAAGAGTTAGTACTATTAAAATTGACGCATATACACTGATTAATTCGTTATTTGAAATATCATTATATTCATCTGCACACTTTATTTTGTTATTTGAAATTATCAACAGATATACACTTTGCACATTGATTAATGTTTGTTTAAAATATCTGTATAGTACCTGAAATTTGAATAGTTTATTTTATACCCTAACAATTAATTAGAATGTCAGATATCTACACAACTCTTTTAAACTTGAGTCAAATCCATCTATTATCTTATCATAATCGTAATCAAAAGATCGTTCAACACTGAATAGGCAGGGCTTGACTTAGGCTATGGGGGACTCCGGCGTGGCGCAAGCATCATTCTGGGGGGCTCCCTTCTATCTATCTACAGATTTTTTTTTTGTGAATAATATGGAAGTGGCTACTGCTAAACTTCATACATATTGTATGTATGCATGAATTTTGCACCCGGTACTGCTCACATCTGTATACAGGGTATCACAAAAAAGATGATCACAACTTTACGAAAAAATACTAGTAGGATAATAGTAGAAAAATATGATAGATTGGTTGACACGAGTATTGCTTTGCAAACTTTTACTTTGCTTATCTGCGTACGTTATAAGATGTCTAAAAGAGATTGCCCCATACTGGTCATAATTAATGGCTTTAACTTGCTACGTTACGAGGAAAACGTTAATACAGAATTTCTTTTGAAAACAACAGAATACTAAGTTGTTGTAATAAAATTTTATTCATTAGTTTTCTAATGATATAGTTTTTTGCATGGGTTGTGGGGATACTGGAAGCAGTGGGGTCCACACTCCCATCCTAAATGTTTGAAAATATATGAATTTTGATCACTCTTGGTTAATTTTAATCATTTGGCACTCTTTAATGAAAATCCTCATTACTTTCCTGGGGGGCCCGGGGCGGCTGCCCCGCATGCCCCTGCATAAGTCGGGCCCTGTGAATAGGATAAAATCCTCTAACAGTTCTTGTCCTAGAGACGAATGCAAACGGTTCTTTATAATTTTAAATGTTGAGAACACTTGTTCACATTTGAGTGTATGATAAACTCAATATGTTCTTATAAGCTATGTACAAGGTTGCATAAGTACGCCCATAGGCATTCAACTCGCACAATAATTCTAACGCACAAGCTAGTCATTTTTTACGTTTTTTTATTAACTCTATAGCGATTCTCGTCATTTTTAAGGAGTTCGTCTGAATCGCTCATTTCTGTGCTGTATGCGGCTGAAGGCTTGCTATCTCGAGATTGTTGATGCAATAGCGACTGATAATATTCAGTATAGTGCCGGGAAAGTTGCAGCAACCCTTTTCTGACACCTTCTTTCTTGACTTTCGTCAAGCCAGACAGAGTACTAAGAGCTTCTTCAGGAAGTTCAACTAACAATTTAACCTCAATGAAGAGGCAAGGATCGAGCCAAGCAATGGTTTTTATGAGTAGTTTTTTCCCCAGTAAATCATGTATTCAGCTGCTGAATAGTTGTGTCTAAGATGACATTACCTTAAATATTTCTGATGATGACCCGAGAAATACTTCTTACCTCATCGTGATAATATTCACCACCTCGATATTTTGTTATAGATATTCTCATTTTCTGTATAAATCAATCAATTTCAATGGAGTAATCCTTTTCTAATACTTGCTTCTGACGATGTTCTGCAAATTCAGAAGCATTTTTCACAACCATATCAAAATTATTTATTTTGTGTCGCAGATTGCATCTCAGAGTTTGGATTTTGTTAGCAGCAGTTAAGTAATCTATGCCGCTTATCTGCAGATACTTCGATGTGGGTTTAGATATACTGAATAGGTCACGGAAAATGGTTCTATCAATACAGGGTATTTCAAAACTATATGTCAAAAATGTAAAGGAAGGTAGAGTCGATCTGAATAAGCAGATTTCATATAGGAATGGTGGTGCGGAAATGTAGCGTTAAGGCGCTGTTGAGTTTTGCGGATGAAAGCGCTTCGCTGACTTG
Organism: Maratus speciosus; assembly: GCA_963932465.1. NCBI lineage: Eukaryota > Metazoa > Arthropoda > Arachnida > Araneae > Salticidae > Maratus > Maratus speciosus. The sequence goes on along the minus strand of OZ010800.1, from coordinate 412,197,124 downwards.
AATCGACATTCACCGCACGAAGTTAAGTAACATGCATCGTTACACCAATGCAGAGCTTGCCGATATGCATTTCATGTAAGGGCTGCGCAAGAAAATGGCTCACACCGAACGCACGTCCAACAGCTATCGAGCTTGTCGATGGACTATTCTTTGCTGTGCGTAATACTGCTTATTTCACTGTAGGAATTCTGCGATATCTTCCAGTGTCCGTATCACGCCTCGAATCATAACACGATACACTCGCGCACAACTCCCGATGAAGACGCTCAATTGTTCGGTGACACTCCAGATTCCTACCCGGGAATCGTTCCATCTGCATCCTCTGAGCAGCACCATACATTAAATGCATATCGGCAATCTCCGCATTGGTTTAATGACGCATGTTGCTCGATGCGGAGAACGACGATTCAAGCCAACGAAGTGCTTTTATCCACCGAACTCAACAGCACCCTCTACTGCCTCAACGCTGCATTTCCACACCCACATTCCTATACGAAATCTGCTTACTTAGGTACCCTTTCCCTGCCTTTACATTTCTGACATATAGTTTTGAAACACCCTGTATATACGAGACTCGCACCAAATATCAAATAATAATTTTTCCGAAAAAGGTACATGTGACGAGAAATCGTCCGTTTTGGTTATATCTTGCAGGCTCCTAGACAATGTTAAAACCTTATGTCGATCTTTAAAGCGTTTTGAAGATTCCTCAAACATGCTATTAGGAGCTTGATCCTTACTCCACCACCTAGTAGCATTTTTTGTAATAGGTATAGGAATTTATATCCACCTACAAACTCCAAATTCACTGAAGTACATATTTGCATTCGTTTATATGATTCAGAGATAAACGTGGTTGTAGCTTGCAATAAGTCCTTTGTGAATTTGCAACATTCTGTTGCATCTGTTTTATGCAATTTAGCACATGTGCATAACAGTACACGCACTATATATTTGTATTGTCCTTTTTCATTTGTGCCTACAGACCTTTATATCTTCCACTCATATTTATTGCACCATTAAAAACTGCTAACTATTTGTGAAGAACAGAGAGTTTAAACTTTTTAAGTTCTTCTTTTAGCTGAAGATATACAGGGCTTCTTCTGTTGTTTTGGGGGGTATCAACCAATTTTAAAAGCTAACCTTCAGTTTAGCGTGCAGCACATAACGAACACAAAGTGCCAACTGATCAATTACGGTATATCTTGTGTGGAATCTACTTCAGTACTGAATGAAAGTGACTGTTTCATTTCATCAGCAATGTTAATTTTGATCTGAATGGTGAGATGAGCAATTAACTTATTTATAAATGGTTTGACCAGAAATGCAATAAACGTCTCTTCCATGCCACTTAGGATTTTTATTTTGTTCTTCTTTCTACTCTATTCTAGCCTTCTTCATACTTTCTGAAAATCTTCTTTCTTGGCTTCTCTTGATGGCCAAAAAGGACCGTGTAAAATTTGATCATATTTACATAGCAGCATTACCAATTTAAAAAAAATTACCGTGGTTAACATCTCTATTATTCAAGTCTGCAGCTGCCCTTTCTTTGCTCTGTGAGCTAATCCTTGCATCCCAAGAAATAGGGTTGGGTTGATTTTTGACGGCCAATTGTCTACTCGAGGGATATAGGCCCAGGGGCGAGTGCCCTTCATGGGGGGGGGGTCTTTCTAAGGAACCTAACCCGTCCTAAGAAATAGGACAGTGTCAATGATGCGAGTTAGAACTTTTCTAAGTATATCAACTGCAGTCTTTCGTTTATGCGTGATGTCCTTATTTATGAGAGTCCCAACATCTGCATTGCTCTTGGACATCAGAAAACTTATGGATGTGTTTTCATGCACTTTCGAGATTTCGTGAACAGAGATCTAGATCTTTACAAATATTTTTTTCCATTGATTTTACGTCCAAGGACAAATGGATTCAGGTTATCAGCTGTAAAAAGGACAAACTGAACAGAACATCTTGTTATATTCTAATTAATAGAACAGCCACTTTCTCTGTTCAACATTGTTACCTTAAGAATTGTGATGCTACTATGTTCTGAAGGGTTTGAAAGAAGGGTTAATACCTGCACTTTCACATGACTGAGTGGGATGACAACCATGCACAACCATCCCTTATATTAGACATTTTCAAAAATGTTTATTGTAATAATAGCATTTTTTTCAGTAAAAAGTTCTTAAATTAGAAGATAAAGTTGAACTAATGTATCAAATTTAGTCCTCTAGAGAGTAGCAGTATTTTACAATGTGAAAATGCAGGTACTTTTTAACTGCAAAAATCATTGTTTACATCTGAGAAGTTGTGCATTATATGGATAACTGCGTTATAAAGATCTTCTACTGTATTGCATTGGTATCTTTTTTTTTACTACGCAAATGTCTGCAGGCCGGCACATCCCAATAACAACTTCCACCCTTCGCTGATCGCATGTGTTTTTTACTTTATATCCTATCTTTCTGTGCTTCTATACAAGATCAGTAATTTGCGTAGATCTTCCAAAGATTGCTGACGGGAGAGGGAAAGGAAGGATTAAAAATCAACCAATCAAAAGGGGGGGGGGGATGAGTATTATAAATTAAATTTTTTCTTTTAATTTTATTGAAAGAAAAATTCAAAAAATTTTTGGCCCACTACAACCATTTGGCCCACCCCGCGATCGCGGGGCAGCGGGGTGGGCCAGTCCGCCCCTGATTGAAAATATCGCAAATCTATTCGTTTCAGAGATATCTGATTAGTGCATCTGCGGTAAAGGCTGGTGAAAACAAGAGAAACGTTTTCAGAATTTTTCTAAACTTTTCTATGTATCAAAAAACCACTGCGATATTTTGCAGATTTATCGATTTTTAGTCTTTAAAGATACTTTTATCTAAATAGGTAATATTTGATGAGCTCAATGGAACAAATTTGCATAAATTTAATGGAATTAGAATAAATAAAAATTTTCAGAGTAACAATATTTCTTTCTGCATCTATTATGTTAAAATCTGACTGTATGTTTGTTTTTTACAACTCCTCCTCCTAGAATATGGAATACAGCGCGATGAAATTGACACCAGTTATCACATGAATCCGAGGATGTCCATTAAGATATCAGAATATTTTTTACTGCCATTTCTGGATTGATGGCACCAATGACCTCCATTTCTTGAGAAATGAAAAGAAAAACAATGATCGGATATCGTCTGCTTTCCGAACTGATGAAGAAATATCTTGTTTTGGCTTTGTTTCTATAAATTGATTTAATGATTTTTAGTTTTCATTCTCTTTTTAAAAATGTATTGTAAAGAATGTCATTTATTTTACTTTCACATGTGCTAAAATTATTACCAACAACCTGAATGATTTCAATGTTATTTGATTCGTATGAAATAATATTTTCCGAATTTATTAAGAATATAGATGAATGGAATTTTACAGAACATGGGCTTATGAGCATAGAGTTTAAACATAAGCACAGAGCGTATGCTAAGTTTAAAATTTTCGTTCAAACAATAGCAACCTACACGCACACTCAGAAATACTTTCTTCAAATGATGGAAAATTTCCTATCAGCTATGCTGCCAGAATATATCCTTTATTTGAAGAATGTCCGTTTTTTTTATTTTCTAGAAAAGAGAAAATATCTGCCATATGAAGAAATTTCCGTTCCTTTTTTTCCGTCGTAAGAGTGAAATTTTTCGTTAATTGAAGAAACGTCCGTTTTAAAAAAAGCCTCTCTTTTTGTCTGTGCTGCCATCTATGAATTCTTAAGGAAGTATTTATTGTACATATTTTAAGAATAATTTTTAGCTGACGGTGGAGTTGAACCAGGGACCTTACTTCTTCGAGTCGAGTATCTTAACCATTAAACAAATGGGCGCTTGCTCAGGTTGAGTTTAAAATGAAAATAGGGGGTCTCCTTCAAGTGGGTCATATTGATAAAATTGATAAATTTGTTGTTTTAGCTGGCAATTTTGAAGATTATTGCAGGGAGATTTCGTCCTTATGAGATAATGGTTGGAGTTTCAACAACTATTACGTATCAACAACATACGTAACTATTCATCCCAACATTTTGTCAATGCTTTTTCTCTTTTAATATAATTTCATCGCCGTTTAAGGACGTAATTATTATTTTAATTAACGCTGTCTATACTAATAAAAATAGAAGATAAAAATGGAATTAGGCATACAGTGGACTCCGGTTGTAACGAACCTTTTATATAGCGAACCCTCGATTATAGAAGGCTTGCATTGGCGTCACGTTGCTATTAGCAACGACTGATTCTCTAATCTGTTATTGCATCTGGAGCCCACACGGAACGCGAAAACTCCCCGTTTGCCGTTAAAAGCACCACATTCGTCTTATATTTGAGCCGATATGAACCGATGCCAGATTCTTCTGAACATGTGACATCATGCGCAAACCGTCTATAGCGAACCAGAGAGAAAGTCCCATTTTGTTTAATATACTTAACAATGCTAATTTGAACGGATATAACAAACTTCTTGTATTATGGATATAACGAACCCTTGCTTATAGCGTCCCCAATTATTGTCTTCTTTTCCAAAAATAAAGAACATTTTTTTTTTCAAATTACTCAAAAAAAAAAAAAAAAAAAAAAAAAAAAACAACAACAACTACAGAATAGGAATTCTGCTTTTCAGAATTTAGTGTCGCCCCCGACATTTCCATTACTTCATTTTCTTCTGGTGGACTGGTGGTTTCTATTATTATGAAACAGCCATTATAAATAGCGTTTAGGTGAGAATGAAAGAGCGGTTGTAAAAAGTTAGAACTCTGATTTTTTGCTCAGAATGGGAAGAAAAAAAATGGCCATCATTTTTTTTTCAAAAAGAATTATGGCCATTTTTTTTCCATTCTGACCAGAAAATCAGAGTTCTAACTTTTTACGACTGCTCTTTCATCTTCACATAACGCTTCATTTATAATGGCTGTTTCATAATAATCGAAACCACCAGTCCATCAGAAGAAAATAACTCGGTTAAGCGAGACTCGGATAATCGAGGCTCTACTGTAGGGCAAAACATAATTCAATTTTAAGACTTAAAGCACACGCTTTTATTTTATGTAAAATGACGTCATTTCATTAATATAAATACCTAAAATTAAATATAGTTTTTAATAACTCCATGTTTTATCATAAATCATTCATTTATATTTTTCTGAGCACGTATTTTCATTGCAGTTTTTCAGTTTTTATGGGAAAATGGCAAGAAAAGATATAATTACTATTTTTTCAACTATTTTTCCTTTACTTTCTACAGAAATGGAGTACTTGAGTTGCCAACATTAAACAAATGTCGAGAAAAACTACAAAAAAAAAAAATAATTCAAAAATAAATGGAGATGCAGTTTCCAAACAAATTGCATTTAAAAGCACTATTTTATCCCAATATGACGGTATAAACATTGAAAATGTGCGAGGCTTAGAAGTTTTAAAAAATGTTGTAGAGTAATTAATCGCACAATGAAACATCGGCATTTATTTTACGGCTGGCTTATACAAGGTAACGTTATTTATTGGAGACGACATAAAATAAGCTGGGAGAAAGAAATAGCATACCGGTGGTTAAAAAAAAAAAAAAAAATCAGTAACCATTTTTAAAATTTCCACATTGGCAAATGCTCTTGTCTTAGCCTCTAGCCTTCTGATTGCTATATTTTTAACTGTCTCCTTTTGCTCTCCCCGCTTCACGTTAACACTTTGCCTCAGCGTGTCAGCTTAATCGCCACGCAGAGAGTAAACTAGTATGTTGTGGCCATCACAAAACTTTCTTCTATCTCATACACGTCAATACTTCAAAATTCACTATCTCAGTGCCAAATTAAATGGCAATCTGTGTTCATCATGAGAATTCTAAAAATACGAAATTCCGTGCATTAGTTCTCGAGGTATGACTGTCACTGAAATCGTGTAAATCCAGCAAAAATGCAGCATAGCAGTGCCACCTATTGGGTTATTTACACCAGAACCTAATTATTACCAACTTATGTCAACGTCTAACTGAATATGAAGTTTGAGGAAAATTCGTGCATTAGTTCTTGAGATAGAGGTATTGCGAAAATCATGACAAATGCAGCATAGAAGCGCCACCTGTTGAGCGATTTGCAACAACACATAATCAGCAGCAATATTAATCAAGTTATACTTAAATATGAAGTTTGATGAAAATTCGTGGATTAGTTCTTGAGATAGAGCTATTGAGGAAATAGTTCAAAATGCAGCACAGCAGCGCCACCTATTGGGCGATTTACACCAACAAGTAGTCAGCGCCATTTCATATGAAGGACTAACTAAATCCGAAGTTTGATGAAAATGTGTGCACTAGTTCTTGAGATAGAGCTATTGCGAAAATAGTGTAAATCCTGCAAAATGCAGCATAGCAGGGCCACCTGTTGGGCGATTTACACCAAAACGTAAACAGCATCCATTCATGTCAAGGACTAACGGAATCTGAAGTTTTATAAAATTTCGTGCATTAGTTCTTGAGATAGAGCTTTTGCGGAAATCCTGTAAAATGCTACATAGCAGCGCCACCTGCAGGGCAATTTACATTAAAAACTAATCAACACCAATCTATATCAGGGACTACCTGAATATAAATTTTTATTACATTCCGTGGATTAGTTCTTGAGATAGAGCGCCCATAAAATTTGTGTCACTTACAGACAGACAGAGTCGCGGACTCACTAACAGACATTTTGTAAAAACATGTTTTTTGGAATCTCAGACACATAACACGTGTAAATCCGTCGAAAACTGGAATTCGAAAATTTTCATGAAACCAATACTTTCTTCTTGTAAAGTTAGAAGAAAGTAATTATGCGTCGTGTGAAGAGTGCTTACAGATCCTACTCTTTGAAAAGAAGTAAAACTTAAATTTAAAAATTAAAAAAACCCGACTGCGTAAAAAGCGAACTAATTAATTATGTCTCATCAATGTGAAACTATTTTTTATATTACTTACCTATTTTTTTTATTTACTTGTATTGATGACTTTTAAGTTGTGTTTAATTGTTAGTACCTATCTATAAACACTCTTTTGATGAGGCCTATATTCACTATACGGCCAAAGGTGACCGGTCACTTGCGATTTTAAACTTTTTGTTAAATATCTAGAAAAATACATGAGGTATTGATCTGAAACTGCAGGTGGGTAAACAATATAGTATAGGTCATATATTTCCGCGAAGATTTTTTCCCGAAACCCCATAGGGGGGGGGGGAGGGGCGTGAGCCAATTAAAAAATAACTAATATCTTTTGGATAACCCTGTAAAAACTAATGTAGCAAAAGCGTTCAAACTCGAAATTAATAATAAGTGGCTTATTGTATTATACTGTGTTCATTTTTATGAGAATAGCATGTATACCGGTAGAGAAATTAAGTTTTTTATAAAAATAGTCTCAAATTTTGCCAAATTTTTTTCTTATAATTTGACGAGTTCTTAATGTAAGAAAAAAGTGCTTTTCAGAAAATATGCCGAACAACAATGAGCACAGTACTCTGCAATTAATATTAAAAATAATAAAAATTGAATGAAAAATGAACAGGTTTACTAAAAATTGTTTCACTGTGGATGCGCGAATGCAATCAAAATATAATGTGCATAATGTATTAACTGAATATATAGAACAACTTTTGTTAAAGTCTCAAAATCATAGCTTGAAAATTCTGAAAATTATCGCCGATAGAATAAGCTCAAAATCCGTTGTTCCCAAAAGGAAGCAAAAAGATGAGGGGTTGTATCTAAATATTGTAGTACGTGCAATATTGTGTACGCTATTGTAGCACTAATCAACAGATATTTGATACAACCCCTTATCTTTTTCTTCTTTTTGGAAACAACGGATTTCGAGCTTATTCTATAGGCGATAATTTTCAAAATTTTCAAGCTATGATTTTCAGACTTTCACTAACGTTGCTCTATATACTTAGCAACATTATGCACATTATATTTTGATTGCATTCGCAAATGCACAGGGAAACATCATTTAATAAACCGGCTCATTTCCCATCCAATTATTATTGTTTTTTAATTCTGATTCCAGAGTGTTATGTATAATTCTGTTTGTCATATTATCTGAAAAGAACTTTTTTTTATATTAAGAACTATGCAAATTATAAGCAAAAAAATTGGCGAAATTTGGGACTGTTTTTATAAAAACCTTAATTTCTCTACGAGTATACATGCTATCCTCATAAAAATTAACACAGTATATTACAATCAGCCACTTATTAATAATCTCGAGTTTGAACGCTTTTGATACATTAATTTTTACAGGGTTATCCAAAAGATATTCGTTATTTTTCAATTTGTTGAAGGTTCCCTATGGGATTTCGGGAAAAAATCTTCACGGAAATATATGACCTATACTATAGTGTTTACACATTTGCAGTTTCAGGTTAATTCCTCATGTATTTTTCTAGTTATTTAACAGAACGTGTAAAATCGCAAGTGACCGGTCACCTTTGGCCATATAGTGTATATCTATGATGGTTAGAGTTGAAGTAAAGCTAGAGATCCTACCCACACAACTTCCAGATCGTGTAATATTTAAACAGATCTTCTGACTGTAAAATAGTCAATGAAACATCGTCTTCATTTTGAAGGATCTATCCACTGATATACCACTCAATAGGGTGCGTAAAATTTTTTTTCGTCTCTACCGTCATTTTTTATTTTACAGCTGCCATTTTGAATTTATAAATACAAAACTAGCCTATAACCATCGGACGGTTAAGACGAATTGATAGACACCTCATTCATTAAAATCCATCCAGCCTTTGGAATGTTTCGAGGGTATAGAGAAATCCACATACCCAGATACGCGTCAAACACATAACCTTTCTTGGCAGTCCGGTAAAAAGAGGACTTAGGTGCAATAGGTAGCTGCAGAAACGTGGGAATGTATAAGATTTTTGTATCCTCGAGCCGTGAGCTGGTAATGGCAGCTAATCAAACTTTACGTGGTGTCATTTCATTGCAAGGAAAACCATTTATCTTTCCGTGGAATGTATTAAAATTGATTTGTCGTTCGATAGGAAAAACGCCTCCCAATTTTAAGCTTCATAAAACAGCATGTTCGTCATATCTAATCATTTAAGTGAGAATCACGGTTTGCAATTTTTAAAATCATAGCGGGTAAAAGAAAGTCATTCTGCTTGAAAGAAAAAGCTGAAATTGTGTTGAAAATAGATAAAGGTTAAAAGCTGATATTTGAGAGTATTTGCTTCGAAAATCTACAGATGGCCCCATATACAGACGTGTGAAAATTATTAGAATAATTGTGAAATTTACAATAAAATCTTGTTATATTAAAGAATTAATACATTATTAAAAAAAATATTGATACGTTTAATATTTAGTATTCATCCTCTTGTTTTTCATTAAAGATTCTATACGTCTTGGCATACTTTGTATGTGTTTTTGGCAATTAATTTGTATTTCGTTGTCAAGGTGCCAAATTTGGATGAGTCTTTCTATCAGACCATTCTTGTTTATAATGTTGTTTTTCTTTATTTGTTTTTTACAATGGCCCAAAGATTATCTATGGGGATCATATCTGGACTGTTTCCAGGCCATGGAAGTGTTTTTATATTTTTTGTATCCAAATATGTGGTCACAGATGAAACTTTATGGCACGGAGCTCCATCATGCATGAATATGAAGTCTCCATTTGGAAACAAGTCTTTTAATTGTGGAATTAATCTTTGTTCAAGCACTTTTTTATACTGATATTGGTCCATCATGCCTCCTACAATGTATAAACGTCCAGTACCCTGAGCAGACATCACCCTCTAAACCATTACTTTAGTAGGATGGTTAACCGTCTGTGCGATGCAAGTAGTGAAAAGTGCTTCACTGGTACTTCTCCTGATATATTGACTGCTTTCTTCTGATATCGCAAATATTTATTAATCAGAAAAACATACCTAAAAAGTAAAAAATACTTTAAGGTACGTAATTTGTAGAGAAGTATTCTTATAAAGAAATTTTTAATCAAATTTATAAGCAGTTCTGCATCTTTAATCAGTGTGCAAAAAACATGATTTCAGGAAAAGGAATGAACAACTTGAATTCAACTGATTAATTAAAGGAAAATTAATATTTCTCACATTACTCCAGTCATTTCCGAATTGTTCTTGCACAACTTTTGCCCAAGCAACTCTTCTTTGCCATAGCAGAAATTTTAGCCTTTTGCGATTTTAGCCTTTTTTTCGAGGACGACAAGCACGGAGTCCAGCTGAGATGAGATTTCTACGGATAGAAGAATCACATACATTTACTCCATATGCTTGTAAGGAGATTTTTAGTTCATGTCTAGTTGCTTTTCTGTTACCTTTAGTAATCTGAATTAATTTCCTTTCTGTTCTTGCAGTAAATTTACTTTTCGTTCCGCATTTCCCTACTGTAGAATTTTCATATTCACATTTGGAGTCCAAAGATCTTTTTATTCTACACACAGATGCTTGCGAAAGTGTTGCTTTTTTAGCAATTTAGAGCTATGTATAGTGATTTTATTGGATGAGACACTTTACCACAGCTTGTTGTCTAAGAGAAATATCACTTGCTATACCCATAATCACGCAATAATCCTTTGACAAATGAAAAAAAGCTACCAATTAGTATAAACTAATCAAAACGGCGAAAATATTTGTTTTAAGAATAACATAATGCTGATGTCAACTCAAGAAAAGAAAGAAAATACTAGCACAGCAAGCAGACGGTTTTAATATTTTATTTCAAATTTGTTTGTTAATCAAAAAAATTCATGCAATGCAAAAAATTTGATTAATTTGGATCAAATATTTTTCTTTTTAAAAAATGGCAACATTTAACAAAATTATTTCCCCAAAACTGTTCTAAAAGAGCGAAAAAATTGACTGGATCAACAAAACAAATCACCTTTCATGAAACATTATATACAATATTAATCAAGAAAAACTGAAAAAATCACAATTATTCTAATAATTTTCACACGTCTGTAGTTGTATGTGACAATCGCAAAATTTTCTTCTATCTCATTCTTCTTAATATTTTAAAAAAGTAGTTACTAATGTTAATACTTCAATGTTATTAGTTCAACACTGTACCAATTTTGATTTCCATCTTAAATTTCTGCTCCAGTCAATTAATCGGAGTAAAAACGAGTTCATCTCGATCATGATATTTATTAAAATCAATAGTTTTTCGTTATTCTGTTGTACATCAGCTGTTCGCGAATAGCCGGCTTATCAGGACACGAGTTCCCGTTGCTGCACGGGACAATAGAACTACGAAAAATAGAGGAAATTATAGAAAAATCGCTATCACAGGGCCCCCCGACGGAATATTTCAAAATTCAAGGAGGACCTGCTGGCCATAGTCAAAAACATTCTCAAAAAATTTGTATTAATTCTAAGCATAACTTCACACTTTTCGATGGTACAATAAAGATAACGGCACAAAATCACTATGACAATGATGCCTTTCTGCGGAATATTTTCAAATTCAAGGAGAAACTGCAGGCCATAGCTAAAAATTTAAACAAAAAATATAAGTTGGCCACAAAAATCTACTCCTATAAATAGTTCTATATCAGGATAGACTTTTCCATAATCCGCAATCCATATTTTCTTTTCTTGTAATTCTTTATTCACCGATTCCTTTTAAAGCCTAGGAATTTTACAACAGATTGTTGGCTGATCTTCTACATGACAGGAAAATTGTCCGCTCAGGGCCTCAAGTTTTACCTTGAAAGGATTGTGACGTTGTGACTATTTTCGTGGGTATTAAATCCACCAAGCAATGAATGCATGGGTATTTTCTTTTCTATTGGATCCAGACGCTGCCATAGAAATACTCAAGGCCAGAGGACACGAGTTGTGTCGTCATCACTAATCGACCGACTTCTCACTAGTGTTGGAATTCACACCGAAAAATTTTGAATAGCAATTTTCTGTTGTTTTATTTGTGGAATATATATAATCTCATAAAGCAATAATAACTATTTAAACTTACTGGTGAGAATTCGGAATCCCTAAATAAAAGTTCAACCAGATGCGGAATGCCACAATGTTGCCACATTTGGCTGATTTTTTATTCGGGGATTCCAAATTCTCACCAGTAAGTTTAAATAATTATTATTGTTTTATAAGATGATCTATATTCCACAAATAAAAAAACAGAAAATTGCTATTCAAAATTTTCAGGTGTGAATTCCAACACTAGTGAGATTTCGGTCGATTAGTGATGACGTCACAACTTGTGTCCTCTGGCCTTGAGTTTTCGGTGGCAGCGATCCAGACCAAAATTTTCAGTTGTAATTTATATGATGTACGACTTCTGGGAGCCACTATCAATCAGTACTCTTGCTTGATGTTCTTTACCTTTTTATTTCAATCCAGTGTTTGAAGTTGCACTTTCTCTGGAACACAATGACTCGACAAACGAACTTTAGAGGGTGCAGAATAGGGATTACTTTCTGTCAATTTGTTAACTGGCAAGTTAGAATAACACCAAAACTAAACGACTTCTGTTACATAAAACGCATTTCATGTTATATTTGTAACATTTCGAACGGTGCTCAATCTTTAAACATAGAAAACAATACTTTATGTTTCTTAAAATTTCTTGTTTTTCTCTTAAATTAAGCTTCTGGGCATTAAAGCATTCTTCAGTATCTGGTAATTTGTCACAAAAGACACAAGAATTGTTTACTTTCTTTTTTTAGAATTATTCTCGAGAACAAATCATTAGCGGGAGGCTGCACAAAATATTGAGATTTCTTTTTCCGTTGGCGATATTTGTTTACAAAACCAGATTTTTCCAAACGAATTCCTTCGTCGACTTCAACTTCTGTTTTCAAAAAAGATAATAATTTTTGCAACTTTTCACTGCAAATACTGTTAGAAGAATCATTTGTAATACTGCCAGGATTTTTAACCATACTCTGACTATTTCTTCCGGATTACAAGATTCCACAAGGGGAAAAAGCATTGCAGAATATTTACCCGACGTTAAGCCTATCGATTACAGACCTCTTAGATAGGATTCTAGCTTATCATATAAGTTAATAGTGTTCATCCTATTTCTAGCCTCTGTAGCATTTTGAACAACTAGCTAAAGCTGTTGTACGACATAAAATTCAATTAATAGTAGTTCACCGCGTCCGAATCGCGATTTCAAACTTTCGATCCCCGCGCCGCCGTTTCATAATTATCGCTAGTAGGCGGAAAACTGTCAATCATTTCGCCTGCCCTTGTACTTTCACTTACGCACTGATTCAATTATTGAAATTTTTCCGCATTTTCAATATCATTATCTTCATGAATTCTTTTGAATTGACTCCAAAAAGAAAGCCAATCTTTAATGTGTGATCTAAATTTCACCAGTTCTATTTTTGGCAACTTTAATTTTTTTCTTCGCTACCGGCGAGGAAATAGCCGAACCTGAACATAGCTCTTTAGCAGAGAAAAACTTGTGTGGAATTCTAAATCACCAAAAATCAACATTTAAACACACAATAAATACATTAGGTAATGTGAATAAAATCAGAAGTACACGTTTAGTGAGTTCCAGGACTCACATCATCAGTGTATAAAATCTATGTATAAAAACAATACCACCCCCCCCCCCCAACTACATGCACGGCGAAACCCAAATGTATTTTTCTTTCTTTCTAACCAATGACCAGGCCCCTACCTGCCGGGAAGCCCCAGCTGAACGGGTTTGATACCTGGTATCGGGATCACCGCGTAGCGGCAATAAACTAACGAGCGCTTAGATCGTATCGGCAGTGTCTATTGCTTAGTTGTGAACGGTGTTATGTCGGTTGCTTAACATTTATATCCAATTGTTTGGAACCTGCACATTGTTATTCAAGTTGATCTTGTAATCTGGAACCTTGGTCAGGTAACGAGACCTTCACCTGGCAAGGCACCTCCAGAAGTATAATTCACAAGTAACTTGGAGGACTTTGCACCCACGACGGATTTTATATGCACCAGGGGCCATTAGCGTGCATGGCGGATTATAGCCTGCAGTAGGCCTCGATTCCGCGGGAAAACCCAAATGTCAGACATTGACTGACCCGACTTTCGCAATGCTCTTTAGTATTTTTCTCCAAATAAATCTCGAAGCTTACTTTCGAATTAATAATTTTTTTCATCATATTGTCCGTCGACGTTATATTCAGCTTCATAATCTGCAACTTCGATAGTTTTCTATAACTTTTCGCTTATTTCATTATCCAATTCCGCCAAAATAATGAAGTATAAAGGATGAAGAATTAAATATTCTTTCTAAATTGGCAAAAATTGTTGTTACGTTTTCCTCCTTATGATTTTCTTCTTTTAATAAATTTGTTAATGCATTTTAAGTTTTAGTACAATTGGCTGTAACGGTAGAGCGCTTTTTAATTAACACATGCACCTTCTGTACGACGAAACAAAGCAAAACAGTACTTTTTAAAGATCACATTTGGGTCACCACTTAACCCTCATGCTGCAAGCGACTTTTTCCTTTTCTTGGATAAATCCGCGGGATATTTTTAAGTGTTGAAAATGGGTTTGCTTTTTTAAAATTCAGATTGTTTGATTACTACCACTTTTTTTGTAGAAATAGTCACTTCATTTAATTATAGATTAAATAATGATAGAATAAGCCGAATTATGCACTTTAAAGAAAAACGGTGGGAATCAAGCAATCTGAATAAAAAAAAAAAAAAAAAAAAAAAAATGTAACCCACTGGCAACACTGGAATGCGAAAATAGCGTGCCCAGCGGAATTGTATAGAATATGTGAAACGCGATATGAGCGTTACCCGCGGTTGGAGGGTTAATGTCGGAAGTTTCTCCCTGAATATTATTTCATTCAGTCGTAATTTCCTTATTTATTCAATTTATTCGATCTGACTCCAAATAATCATTCTTATTTACAATGGTATTTCAAACCGAAACTTTATTTATCGCATTAACTTTTCGACACTTTTACATTCTATTCTAACAACAACAAAACAGTTTCGTTGCTATTCACAAAAAGAAATTACAATCTACTTCCATCACTTCCTTTATCCTAATCACACTGAGTAACACTTCGTTACTCCTCTCCGTAACTTAATTATTGAATGACCCCTAAGGGATTTGTCTGTTATAGAAATTTTTACCTTAATCTAGAATTTATTTAGTTAAAAAGGTTGAATAAAATCAAACATATTATTTTCAAACATGTTATAATATGCAGCTAATGAATTACATGAATTAATATATATATATTAAAATCCCAATCTCTCTATTAAATTAAATAACCTTGCATATATTATAGCATTCTATCAAAACTCAGCTAAAATTAAAGTTTGATAATTTTAATAATATCACCACAGCAGCTTTCATTATTATAAAAAAAAAAAAAATCTCAATTTATCTGTATTCCTCGAGTCTAAACTTGGTATAAGTCCAATACAACCACTTTTCAATTTATTTTTTAGTAAACTGACACAAAGAAGTGCTTCATAATTTTGCTCCTTCGTTATCGCACTCACAAAGGAAACTTTAAAGGACTTTTATATCGCTATTTTCTAACACAATAACGATATGATAACAGGGAAGTTATCTTTAACGGCTAAAACAATTTAAATTATACAGATGATTCTTTGTGGTTATTTCATCATGACTACAGCTTATTATATAAAATTAGTTATTATGTAATTGAGTTTCTTTGCATTCTAAAGAATGTAACTACTGCTGTCATCGACGTAAATGAATTTTTTGTGACCGAGGGTCTTTTCCCGCTAATATAACGAAAAATATTGCATACAAATACAGTGGGTGATAGGTTTACGAACAGATCGGTTAACGAATACTTTCGCAAGAGATTTTTACGTTCGGATAACGAACACTTCACAAAACAAAGCAATGCTGCTTTTCAGATTTTACGAGCTTAGAGAACATTTTAACTGTTGTATAAGTATGACCTAATTAATTCATGGGCTGCCGGTGGCTCGGGCCTTACCTTTCAGGGCCTTTAAATTAAAATGAACATATTAGAAATATTAATTTATATATTTACTATCCCCTTAAAAAATATTTTTAAAGGCAAATTCATTATTTTAATTGAAATTTGTTTTACAAATCATTAACAGACTCTATACTCAACTTGAGCTGTATCTGGTCTTGCATTAAATACGATCTTTTAGAGAACTAGGGCGTTTTTGAATGGTAGAAGTGACAAATTTATATGATTTAATGCCGCAGTCAGTGAATGTAATCATAAAAGCTTTTACAAAGGGTATGTCATTTATTATCTATCTATTTATTTATTTTAAAAACGCCACGAAACGGACAAAGGGGGCAAAATACGGACTGCCCATATTAAATAAGGACTTATATTAACCATATTATAAAGAGAAGGTTCTTCTTATTTTTTTAGATTACTTAGCTTTTAAGAACGAAATAATTGAATTTCCTTACAAACCAATACAAAATGTATGATCGGTTAACGAACAAATCGGTTAGCGTTCGCTGTTTTGGAACGGATTAAGTTCGTTAACCGATCACCCACTGTATATGAAAATTGGTAGTATTATAGAGAAATGTTTGATAAACACAGTGACGTATTTAAACCTAGGAATTATTTTAATGGCTACTTAATATTGAAATTGGTCAAAATAGTTTCGTTAAAAAAGTTCTATAGGAACAAAAAGTATCCATAAGAATTAAATCATCTTTTATAAAGATTATTTTACTTCACAAGCTTGCGGTGTGCAGACTGTACTTGTTTTTATTTTTTTTTAAGTTTTTTTTTTTTTTAGAATTTTTATCAAATTTTCATTCTTTCAAAAGGTATTTTTTGATATTTAGAAAACGTCATTACTTTACATTGTTATCAAAATGTAAAAACATTGCAAAGAATAATATTTACTTTCAATTAAACAAGTGGGAAATTGCACGTCAAACGTGGGAAATGTTTGCACTATAACTAGTTTTATAAATATTTTTTGCACCGCATATTGTACTGAATGCATATTTTAGTGCACTTCATACGTGCTTATGAATTTCATTCTGTTCGAAAGGCTGCAATATCATTAAAATGCACTTGAAATCATTTTTTTCCCATTGGCCGTCATGTAACGGAAAACTTTTGACTGTCCCTGTAATTAAACTATACATCCTATTTTCATAAAATTTGAAATGATTCGACAAAATGACGCAAAATTATATATTTAAAATTTCAGACCATTCGGTTGGGTAGTTTTCGCTCTGTTATATGCGGACAGACGGACAGATCGACAGTTAGGCGGACCGAGCGACGACTATATAGGTGCTTCGTATTTATATAATTAGGAACGCACCTAAAAATGAATAAACACGTGACTATTAAAAACAGACAGAAAACTCAAAAATAATTGCAATATCATGCGTTAAAAACAGTAAATGTGAAAAATAATCTAATATTTAAATTGGCCAAATATTATTATTGCAAATCAGTTTCAATTTAAAAATATATTTACAACAGAGATTTATTTCGCATTTCGAGATCGCCTTTCTAGCTATGGTTATCAATTCTAAGACAGTGCAAATAATAACATTTCCTTTCAAATAAAATGTATTTTCACGCGTATAATAAAAAGAGAAATAAAACTTTGTTGAAAATTTCGTCAGATTTAAAATGACTTATTTAAAAGAAACTTTTTATAGCCTTTTTGTTAGAAGATGTTTGTTAACTTACGTTATTTGCGTTGTCAAGATAGATGAAACGATACCTCATTTCTGAAAATCGATTAGATCAGCCATACTCAAACATTTTTTCTCGCGGGCCGCAAACATAACAAAAGTTGTATAACAAAGCTATATAAAACTTTATTATAATCAGTATTGAACATTTGTCGCGAAAGAAATGTTACCAAAAACTGTAACACAAGTATTTCTAAACAATATTCTTCGTAGTATTTCTATTGCAAATGACGCAGAAATAGGCCGCGAAGGCTGTTATTTGGAAAATAGTGCTTTAAAACTTTTTGCTGCCAATTTTTTTGCGGCAAACGTTTAACCCTAATAAGCATTATTAGCATTATATGATGTGTATAAAACTTAATAACATATCAATGCAGCTTTTTCAAGCTCTAAAGAAACAAATCAAAGAATTTTCTTTAATAAATCAGTCGTTTTCTCAATGCAGAATTTTTTTTCTTTTAATATAGAAATGTATAGTGCAAATTTAATTAATTTGGAATAATATTTTAGTTTTGAAGATTAGAAATATGTATACCAGCATCACACATACAGTCGTGGAAAAAAAAAAGTAAGCACGCCCTACTAACTCTTCAACAAATTATCGTAGAAGAGAGTTACTGGTATCGAACGATTGAAAATAAAGTCTACTTTTAAATGATGCATATAAAATTTGCTTAGGGGGGCATCTAAATATTAAAACGAACCATAACTTTTCCATAACTTTGAACCATAACTTTTAATAGCAGTACACAATTCTGACAGCATAAATAAACTCTACACCCTTCAATTAGTCTAAAAACCAATTTTTATGCACCTCTTACCATAAGTTTTCGAGAAATTAATTATTTTAAAACGAGCGTATTTTAAGGGCTGTATCCAAATTGAAGTTCGGTGCTCCATTGTTAACCAAGAGAGCCCCCTTCTTGATCAAGGCACCTTAAGCAGACAATTAAGCCTGTTAGATTACAGGATAGCATAAGAAATTTCAAAATATTTAGTCACTTCTATCATAGACGGCCCCTTAAACCATCATTTTGCCGTTTTTTAAGCATAATTTGAAAACTACTTGGAAGAAAAATGTGAAATTTGGGATTTCCATAAAGCAGGACGTAATACATCTGAATCCATCAAAAAAATTGTAGGTTGCAATTCTTAATTTTTTTTAATATTAATTTCATAATTCATATCAGAAAATTATAAAAATTTCAAATTCAACGTATTTATGTTTGGGTATATTAGTATTATTGCTACACAAAAAATTAAAATATTAGGATCATAATTTCAGAAGTTATAAATAAAAATATGAAAATGAAATTTAACATTAGAAGCACTCAATTTTGAATGTTTATAATTCAAAAACTTATCATTCAAATGACTTGAAATTTGGTGTCTAGGCATAGTTTGAAACAATGATTTGAAATATCTCGTTAAAATTGGGTATTGCTATTAAAACAATGAAGTTTGGATTCGTTTTAATATGTAGATGGCCCCCTCAGCAAATTTTATGTACGTCATTTAAAAGTAGACTTTATTTCCTATCGTTCGGTATCAGTAACTTTCGTCTACGACAATTTGTTGAGGAGTTAGTAGGGGTGTTTACTTTTTTTTTCCACGACTGTACATAACTACATGTAAAATGAACTTTTGACTAGGGAAACGACATTTAAGAGGTTTTAAGATCATTTAAAAGCAGTAATTATAGTAAGTAACAAGACAGATTTTTTTCTTTCCACAAAAATACATAAAAGAAGATCTTAAAATTCTTTTATGCACATCTCAATTTTATAAATAGGAATTAATGACCATATGTGTCGGTCCGCACACAAAAGATCGCCGGGCCGCAGGTTGAGTGTGGCTGGATTAGATGGTTTACGTGCTGGTGTAGAACATATCATATTTGTATTTGTATAGATGCTGGCCGCGCCCAAAAGTGGAAACAGGGACATTAAAGTTAAATTATTGATCTGCTATAGTGAATACCGTGATAAAATAAGTAACCACAAGAAAGCTTATAAATTTTGTATACAGTAATTTTTTAAATAGTTAAAAGCTTAAATAGTAAATGGCATACAAAAAGTAATTTGTGAATTCGGATGAATAGTTGGTCACTTTTTACTTTTCATTCTGCTTAACTATTAAAACTCCCAAAAGAGGAAAAAAAAACGGAGTTTTGAACTTTTGAAGTTAGCTTAAACATTGAACAAGGTAGCACCATCTATTGGCAGAAATTGAAAGCATTTTTAAATGTTTCTTATACGAATTTTATGATCGACCTTATAAATATGGCAATTTATTTATATATTTATTCAGAACTAGAGAATTAAACACGGAATTCTCGAGTTTCAGAAAATAAAGGAAAGCCATTCTTTATATTAATGCATATTTTTTAGATTACCCGATAACAGCACCAAAAAGCATTTTTATTTGAAAAGTATTAATTTTGCATTCAAATAAAATTTTGAAATTTATTAATAGCGATACCAGTCGAACAAATCTCCAAAGATTTTGTTACTTACAGCAATCCTTTTAATTTTGATCATTTCAGTTATTTAAGCTCGTAGTTCAATTACATGTCTGTTAAATTTCAATTTTATTTTAATGATAAAGTTTTAACTTCATTATCAAATATCCTCAACAAACGCTGAAGTATTTGTTTTAAATTATAGATCGGAAGTCGGCAGCACAGTCAGTCACCTCATCGATTCACGGCTGAAATTCCAGTATTAGTTAAAAGTCGATTCGCATATTAAAGCGCGATCGGTCTGTCAAGTCATAATCTTGGTGGAAAACACCTGAAAACCTGATTTTAATGGTTGATTTGTAGGTCATTTGTTTTCCTGTACCCAGTCCTCCAAGTTTTCACACCTTTGAGTGCAGTAAAAAACAATTGTAAACCTATGAGTCAACCGCTAAAATCAGTTTTTCAGGTGTTTTCCACCAAGATTATGACTTGACAGATCGATTGCACTTTAATATGCGAATCGAGTTTTAAGAAATTCTGGAATTTCAGCCATGAACTCGAGGGGGTGATTGTCTGTTTTTCCGCCTTCCGGTCTATTAATTGCAAACGGATTATGTATCTCTCATAATCGTCTGAACGCGATAGAGATTTAAAAAAAAAAAAAAAAAAAAAAAAAAAAAATCATGCCTGAAAATTATTTTAAAAACCATAAAAAATGAGTAAATTACAATACAGTTTTCAAACAAATTACAGTACAGTTTTCAAACACATTGCATTTGTAAGTACATTTTTTTTTCTCTGTTCGACGGTGTAAAAATTGAATATATGCGATGTTTAGAAGTTCAAAAAATTAAACAAATTGTAGTAAAATAGAAATTTAATCGTATGCCAACATCAAAATGACGTCAGCATTACGCACGGACACGTTTGTCCTCTATAATATAGATAGTTAATGAATTGTTGAATATACAGGGTGTCCACTCTCAATGATGTCCAATGGCTAATTCCCTAACCGTTAGTCATAGACACATAGTTCCACTTACAAAAATGTTTTAAATGAAGTAAAGAAGTATTTTAAAAATGAATTCGGTCAATAAAAGCATTTTTAAACAAATTACGAAATTTAAATTTTTATATGGTCCCCGAGTCCTATAAGTTATATTTAGTAATATTTTCCTATTACACTGACAAGAAAGACAAAGAACTCCCATTATTCTACGATTAAAACGGACCGAGTAATAGCTGTTTAAAGTTGGAGCATATTTTTTTTTTACGAAATAGGAGTCATTCACAAATTTAGTAGAAATATAAATAACCGTCATATATATATATATATATATATATATATAACCATTAATTAAACATAACCTACCACCATCAAAAACCGTAATATTATGAATTAAAGCTATAAGTAAAATTTTTTTTTTTAAATTTATTATAAGAATTATTATGGAAGAAAAATAAGAAAGTGGACACCGACAAATAATGGAAATGCTTATATATTGAATTACGTTGTCAAGGGCACAGAATTCAATGATATAAGCAAAATGGTTGTTTTCTGTGAGAAAAATAAGCTAAAGCTAAAAGTTATTTTCCCCTGTGCCCAAACAACCATTAAAATCAAGTTAATTGATTAAAAATGAAAACAGAATAGAAACAAATAGTATGAAATGGAAAAATCAATAAAACCTATTTAAATATTTATAGGATATAAAATAGAAATAATAAACACCATACCGATTAATATTTCAATATTTTAGAATAAATCCACGCGCACATGGCACCCAAAATATCGTAAAGATTAAGGTGAATAAAACAGTTAAGAAATCACAGTAATTGATACCATAGGATGCAGTTAATACATTTTGAAATAAATGTTAAATAACTTTTAATATAATATAAAATAAAATAAATAGAAAGTTATTACATATTTAAAAAATATATATATATATATATACTAGTATATAATCCCCGTCAAATATGACGGAATGTGAATGATAAATCTTCAAAAGAATATTTTTAAAATATTTTTCTGACTTATAAAAAAATGATGCCTCATGCATTTTGTTAATCAAAAAGTATTATCCTTTGATTTTTGCTGATTAGAACAAAGAAATTATATAAACTACAGTTTAGTCACACATTCTATGGCGAAAATGCTTGTTTAGGTTCCCTCTACATTAAAAATTTGCTGTTTAGCGTGAACTTTTTTTTTCGCTACAAACTATGCTAAAATTCATAATGTTATCTGCAAGATAATTGAATTAGGTTGTACCGATAATAAATATTTCTTTTATTTCCAATGTCTTCAAATCTGATAAAATGCATAAAAAAAGTACGATTACAACAGAAAGTTTCTTTGTTTATATTAATTACTGATAGATGACGCTGTAAAGAACTTACAGCAAACTAACGTTTACATCGAAAGATGTGAGTACTCATCTGATGATAAAAATTGGACGGCCTTTTCGAAAGCTGACACTCTCAGAAGGGAGTGTTGGCGCTCGGGATTTGATATGAAAAGATGACGCCATGTACAGTTTAGAGTTGAGCTCCCTATTAAACGTTTATACGAGTATACGTATTATACGGGGTACGGATTTCAGATACGTATAATATGGCTATGGCGGTTATACGTATTATGCAAAACAGCAAATACGGTGCATCGTATATACGGGTCTTACCCAAGCGGTTAAACGTATAAACGTCGAAACGTTTTCCGTTCAAGGCATGAAAATAGATGTTTTAATGCTTATCTTCGGATTAGATACATTGAGAAATATCCTCTAGAGCCCTGCATATAGAATCGCAGTTCACCGGGGTCATGCTTACCTACCTTCTGCTTGGTATGCAGGTACTTAAAAAAATCTGAATACTTTTCCTCAGTTTAGATATTGGTTGTTTTCCCTAAAAACAATGCTATTAATTATGAAATGTTTTACTATTGGTAGTGGGTAACTTCAAAGCTACCCGTCGCAGATTTGTAGCACAGCACCTAGCTTCTTTTGACTTTATGGCATGGGCACTTCGCGCGAAACATTATTTTAAGACTTAAATTTACTTATTAGACTTAAATTTACTTTATTATTAGACTTTTTTATTAGGCTTTTTTATTATTAGACTTAAATTTACTTTATTATTAGACTTTTTTATTAGACTTTTTCATTATTAGACTTAAATTTACTTTATATTTTATAGTGACATTGATCAATCCGACTCGTGAAAAGTTTTATAATCATAATTTTATTGTATTTAAGAATATTGTTTTCTAAATTTATAATATTTTGAAAATATATTTTACTCTAAAAAAGAAAAGAGAAGGTAAGTCATTTTAAGCATGTGTTAATTGCGTTCTAAAACCTGCAAGTCGATAATTTGCCAGCCTATAAGTAATCGAAATTTATAGGTACGTTATACAAAAAATTACGTTTGTCAATATTAGCAAAATCTTAAACGCAATGCCTTTACATTTCGTATAAAAAATACCATGAGGGTCATGATTAAAAAAAATGGATTTTTATTATACATTAACAGAGTAGAAAATATTAGCGCCGTGGAAAGAATAATATTTGCGCCCGGATGCAATATTGAGTGCAACACACTTGAATAAAGAAATTTTAAAATATTAAAAAGAAAAAAAAACATACTTAACAAGGATTTACAATAATTCTGAAACATTTAGGGGAAAGTAGGGTAATGACGCTCAGCGGGTAATCCCGCTCACCCAAATATCTCTAAACAGAACAGAATTGAAAACGTGCGATCGGTACCGGCACCTAGCGAACTTCATCGTAAGTTCCCAGTAAGGATATAGTGACCGTCGGGAGGAAAGTATTTTTGTGTCCTCACGTTATTAGTTTGAAGTTGTTTTATAATAAAATTCTACAACATCTAACTTGAAGGTAAGTGTACACTCTTATTTTCAAAGGGTCAGCTAGGTGGGGAGGCCTACCAAATGGCTTAAGCAACTCTTATTTTCAAATTTTCATTTACTCATTATTTCTACAAAATATATACATATAGCTGTACGTTCATGCTTCCATTTATTTTTGTAAGGCTTTGTTACGCCAACTTTAAATAACGCCAACATAATTTTTTTATTCAAATTTTAAGCGCAATTACCCTACCATGTCGGGCATCACCAATCAATCCATTGTTACTTAAATAAAACGAAAAAAAAATTCTTAAAACTTTTTTGCAAATTAGTTGATTGCAAACTATTCCTTATGCTTTGGAGTTATACTTCATTAATAAACTATTGATTTTTGTCTAAATTTGACCAGCTATTCATGTTTTCCCTTAAGTGATCCTCATTACCCTACTTTCCCCTATACTCTCATTCTTTGGTCAAAAAGTGTTTAATTTTGCTAGTTACTTACAATGAATACAATTTGTATACATTATTTATACAGAATATAAAAGTTACGGGGTATCTGCTCTCAATACCATGAGATGAACAAGAAATCTAAATAAATTCAAAGTAAAAATATGCAAAGTACTTTTTGCAAATCACGGTAATAACTTTCGGTTTTGAAAAAAAAAAAAAAAAAAAAAACTAACTTATTAATATTTTCGGAATTCAAACAACTGCGTTTTGAAGTTACGTTATCTGCAACTGAAAAATCTCGTTCAGAACAGGCAAAACCAACGACAACAGCTCTTTATCCTTCCCATATTTACTCAGACAAGTAGTTTGTGAACAGACCAATACCACACTGTTTTAAAACCATTATGAGAACATAATTAAAACAACTATAATGGCTTCTTTCAGCAGTTATTGTTTATTTGTAAAACAATTTAACCTGTTCCAGCAAATTTATATAACATTTTATCACTTAATTTAATGAAAATTAGAAGATAATAAATTATTAAAATATTTAAAGAGGAAAATAACAAGATCTTATGTATGAAACATAATATGCAGATTGCTACGGTAACGCCACCGATTTCCAGCTTATTCTCTATTCATAAGACTCCATTCATAACTGTGACATAAGACTTATGAGGTCCATTATTATTAAAAATAAATACAGTACTTGAAACATACGTATACTTTAAATATACATATGCTTAACCCCTTAACGCTCGAATTAAATTACGGTTGAATAATTCAAATTGCTTATTGGCACCACTTTTATGAAAAAGAAATATTCACCTTATTTAATGACAGTAAAAACGATGCCAAAATATACCCAATTTCACTATTTTATAAAACTGGTGGGAATCAAACAATTTGAGTAAAAGACACAGCCCGAGAATATGACGGGAGCGAGAATTAAGGGGTTAAATATACGTTTAACCGATGTTCTCTTATACGTATCCGGATACGTTTAAACGTATATTTTAAAGTATTCGTATTTCAAAGAAACGCATTATACGTATATACGTATATCGTTTAAACGTATAACTGAAATACGTATCCCATCGGGAGCACTAGTTTAAAGTGATGAGTGTATCTAAACAAGAAAGTGTTATTATGAATATTTTTTTTTGTTTGTGGTTGTAACTTGTGTTTGTTAGATGTGAACTAAATAAAAAAACGACTAGATCACCTCTTAGCTTATGTACGTCAACATTTTATAAAGTGTGTAGTATCGTCTCCTTCATTACAGCGCCAAGAGAATTAGCAAGAAACATAAGCTAGTGATTTATTAGGAATTAAAATGGCCTACAAAGACGCTGCTCGCAGCCTTCGGTATAGAAAAAATTGTCCCTTTAATTTCTCTTTATCTAATGATAAAGTGCCATTGAAATAATTCTTTATTGTAAATGCATTTGAAAGTTTTAAATATTCAAATTCGGATAATTTTTACTTTGTCATATAAGACAGAACACAAATGTCACAGGAAATCTGAAATTGTGCAAAAGAATGATCATTCTGAACAAATTAAAAATACATGTAATGCAATGTGCTTGCACAGCACTTTCTTCAAGCCAAAGTTATATCTTTTCTTCATCAGATGGCGAAAGTTATACGTTATTTGTACTTTAGAACTTGCTGTTGTTGTTGTTGATTTGGCCCTTAAATTTAGAACTTAATTGGATAGTTTTTGTAGGTTTTAAAAAAAGTTAAAATATATTTAAGGGTTTTAATATACTTTTACAAATATTTTAAGAGCAGACTCGATCTTAATCTGTATTTTTTTAAATGAAGCGTTCAAAGAGTCATTCATTTGTTTGTAGATTTTCTGGAATTTGAATCTGGATGGCAACAGTATGGTTTGGTTAGATTTGATTTCTATGTTTATAATAGCTTAATTTTAATTTAGAACTTAATACATTATAAATGGATATGATACACATGTTTTATGTGAAAATATGCTGAACAGATTTCAAGTAGAAGAAATTATCATTTAGCTGTCATATGTAAGCATCTGGTTTTCAGTTTTCATTAAGCCTAACATGGCGTTTAGCTACGGTTGATTCGCAAGACCAGAGTGGTTCGCACCGGCATGGTTACCTACATTTTTCTGCACTCAGATTTTATTATAAGTAGATATTTGAGACTAAAATTAACATTGCAACATAAATTTGAAATATAAAATCATTTTGAAGTATTAATGCAAAATATACAGCTTGTACTAAACACATAAGAGGAAAAAATAACAGAATTTTCCTTAAATAAAATAGTGAAAAGCAACAGCCTTAATTCTTTACAAAATTATACATATTTTAAAATGCTATAGATTAAACTAGACGGTAAAATTTGAGTTGTGTCATGTTTTTTAGTTTTGATAATTGATTCTTGTGTATTTTGTAGCGCTGAATCCGAAAATGATTTTCATTTTTAATAATCATGTCAGGATTTTTCGCAAATCATAAATTCAAAATTTGTCACCTCATCGGATCCCTGAGTGGCTTTGCTGTAAGAATCCCAGTACAAGACAAACAAATCCATAAATTATTGAATTAAATAAAATTAAATAATAAGAGAAGTTTTACACCTATTTTATAGTATCCGATTTTCTCTATTTTTAAACTTTTAGATTTAAGATTTGCAAAAATGTTTAACGCGATGGTTAAAAATGAAGGTTGTTTTCTGGTTCAGCGCTAAAAGTACCTAAAAATCAATTAGCAAAAGTTAAACTGGTATGCTGTGGCCATCACAAAACTTTCTTCTATATAAATCACACTAATTAAATCATTTAAATAGTACAAGAAATTACATCTATTTATCTGATCCAGGTATATCTGAATCTGAAGTTTGTTGAAAACCCAAGCATTAGTTCTTGAGATAGATTGCGGAAATCGCACAAAAATGCAGTATAGCAGTGCCACCTGTTGAGCGATTTACACCAAAATGCACAAACGTCAATTCATGTCAAGGACTAACTGAATCTGAAGTTTGATAAAAATCCATGCATTATTTCTCGAGATAGAGCTATTGCAAAAATCGTGCAAATACTGCAAAATACAGCATAGCAGCGCCATCTGTTGGGCGATTTACACCAAAACGTTACCAGCACGAACTCATATCAAGGAATAACTAAATGCGAAGTTTGATGAAAATCCGTGCATTATTTCTTGAGATAGAGCTATTTTAAAAATCGTGTAAATCCTGCAAAATGCAGCATAGCAGCGCCATCTGTTGGGCGATTTACACCAAAACGTTATCAGCATCAATTCATATCAAGGAATAAGTAAATCTGAAGTTTGATGAAAATCCATGCATTAGCTCTTGAGATAGAGCTAGTACAGAAATCGCGAAAAATGCAGCATAGGAGCGCCACCTGTTGGGCGATTTACACCAAAAACTAATCAGCACCAATTTATATCAGGGACTAACTGAATATAATATTTTATTAAATTCCGTGCTTAAGTTCTTGAGATAGAGCGCCCACAAAATTTACAGACAGACAGACTGACAATCTGACAGACAGACAGACTCACAGACTCCCAGACAGACATTTTGTAAAAACATGTTTTACGGTATCTTTGACCCCTAAAACGTGTAAATCCATCGAAAACCGGAAGTCGAAAATTTTCACGAATCCAATACTTTCTTCTTGTAAAGATAGAAGAAAGTAAAAACACAACTATCTCCTCTGTTTTATAGTATCAAATTTTTACTATTTTTTAACTTTGAAATTTACGATTTGTGAAAATTCCTGACATGATGGTTAAAAATGAAGTTAATTTTCGGATTCAGTTCTAAACTAGTATGTTGTGGCCATCACAAAACTTTCTTCTATATAAATCACGTCAATTAAATCATTTAAATAGTAAAATAAATTACATCAATTTATTCATATAAAAGTATATCTGAATTTGAAATTTGATGAAAATTCGTGCATTAATTATTGAAATAGAGCTGTAGGAGAAATTTTGAAAAATGTAGCATAACAGTGCCACCTGTTGAGCGATTTGCACCAAAACACAAACAGTACTAATTCATATACCGGAATCGTAAACCGAAATCGCCAAAACACAAACAGTACTAATTCGTATACCGGAATCTGAAGTTGGATGAAAATCCGTGTATTAGTTCTGGAGCTAAAGCTACTGTGGAAATCACAAAAAATGCAGCACAGCAGCGCCACCTGTTGAGTGATTTACACCAAAAGGTACAAAACATCAATTCATGTCAAGAACTAACTGAATCTGAAATTTGATGAAAATCCGTGCATTAGTTCTGGACAATGAGCTATTGTGGAAGTCGAGGAAAGCGCTGCATAGCAGCGCCACCTGTTGAGCGATTTACAGCAAAACATAAACAGCACTAATTCATATCCAGGTATACCTGAATCTGAAGTTTGTTGAAAACCCGAGCATAAGTTCTTGAGATAGAGCTATCGCGGAAATCACAAAAAATGCAGCATAGCAGCGCCACCTGTTGAGCGATTTACACCACAAGGTGCAAAACGTCAACTCATGTCAAGCACTAACAGAATCTGAAGTTTGATGAAAATCCGTGCATTATTTCTTGAGATAGAGCTATTACGAAAATCGTGTAAATGCTGCAAAATGCAGCATAGCAGCGCCATCTGTTGGGCGATTTGCACCAAAACGTTACCAGCACCAACTCATATCAAGGATTAACTAAATCTGAAGTTTGATGAAAATCCGTGCATTAGTTCTTGAGATAGAGCTAGGGCAGAAATCGCGGGAAATGCAGCATAGCAGCGCCACCTGTTGAGCGATTTACACCAAAAACTAATCAGCATCAATTTGTATTAGGGACTAACTTAATATAAATTTTTATTAAATTCCGTGCATTAGTTCTTGAGATAGAGCGCCCACAAAATTTGTGTCACATACACACAGACAGACAGACAGACAGACTCACAGAGTCACAGACAGACATTTTGTAAAAACATGTTTTTTGGAATCTCTGACCCCTAAAACGTGTAAATACGTCGAAAACCGAAAGTCGAAAATTTTCATGAATCCAATACTTTCTTCTTGTAAAGATAGAAGAAAGTAAAAATACATAAAAACCAATTTTTAAAATTAAAAGCACAACCATCGCAGGCTTGTGTTATCTAATTTAAAACTTTTTCTTAAGCTTGTTGGCGGTGATCTATGCAAAATGTTTTGTGTAATCCTGTAAAATAAGTATAAATGGTAAGCAATGAATATCATAATATTATTTCATGTCATCAAAGTTAAGTCAGTATGTAAAATTTAGCATTGATCGGATATTTTAAAGTGAGTTAAAGTTGGAGTACAAATTTTGATCTGGAAAGATATACATACGATGGTTTCAAGTTAAATAAAAGCTTTTCAAATAGCATAATTTTTATAAAAAGAAATCATGAAACGAAACAGTCTCAAATCCTTACGAAATGAAACATATTTTAAAATATAATTATTTTAACCAAACTAAAACTTAACTAATAAAAGTTAATTCTATTGTAATACTTGTACAAGTTCTTTCAAGGCGTAGATGCACCTTCGAATACTTTAAGCACTTTGAATACGACCCCTCGAAGCACGGTCGAACTCATCGCTGTTCAGGTACAGAAAAGTGGTATAAGTCATGAATTTCAAATTTTCATAACTTGGTCAATTTTAGTGTTAAATGAATGGGACTTTTTTGTATTTCTTTTTAGTGTACCAGGGAATTTTTACTAAATATAACTTATAGGACCAGGGGATCGTATAAAAAATTAAATTTCGTAACTTTTTAATAATTATTTTTCTTGACTCAAATCGATTTGAAAATACTTCTTTACCTCATATAAAACATTTTTGTAAACGGATCTAAAAAGGACTGACTGATTTTAAAATTCAATAACTTGCAAACGGTGACAGATATTTAAAAAATTCTTGCAGGAGGGTTATGCATAAGGTCAAAAGTTTTATTACAGTGAGTTTCGATTTTAGTTCGAATTACAAACAATAGATGGCGCTGTAAGCAATAGTCGCTAAATACAGGCTCGATTTTTGGTCCTTTCTCTTGTTGCATGCGGAAAAAGGAGACGGAAATGTATTGAGCGGGCCACGAAGTACCAAAAATCGAATCTGAATTTAGCGTCTATTGATCGCAGTGCCCCCTATTGTTTGTAATTCGAACTAAAATTGAAAATCACTGTGAAAAAACTTTTGACCTTATGCATAACCCTCCTGGAAGAATTTTTTTAATATCTGTCACCGTTTACAAGTTATTGAATTTTGATTCAGTCAGTCCTTTTTAGGACACCTGGCATATGTCTATGCCTGACGGTTTCGGAATTAGCCATTGGACACCGTTGAGTGTGGACACCCTCTATATTGGGGCTATTCGGATGTCATATTGGAGACATCCTGTTTATGTGTATAACATGCAATACGTATTGAACTAATTGTATAATTTCATTTTTTGAATTCACTGCCGTTGCCTAAAAATAGTCACTATGAAGATTAACACTAGTTAGAAAAGACTTTAGCTTTCCCCATTTTGTAAAAGATGAGCAGATTAGAACTCTGTAAAATGAAATTCAGTTACATTATTTTTTCTCCAATTATTTTTTTTTTGTTCAAGTAAAAATCCAAATTACATAAGTTATTATTTTCTATAGGTAGAGATTATGCGCGATTATGCGCCTAAAATTTCAATAATGTAGGGCGACCATTCCAGTAGTTGGTCAAACGTTTGAAATATTGCGTCATTTCAGGCGGAAATGAGCTTTGTACGTGACGTAATACTTTTGTTTGAATGTTAGTGCTCCTGGTGTCACATTGTTGTCAGCTATCTGCTGCAGAGACGCCATTTTGTGCTTTTAGGTAGATTTCGTAAGAAATACTACCTATTGCAGTCGTTACCATGGTGCGACTTTTGAAAAATTCCTTCATAACTTTTCATTATAGGACCCCAGGAACCCAAAACCACCCCCACCTAAAAAGTTTATATATATATATATGTATGTATGTATGTATGTAAAAATTTTGTCCGCACGATAAAAGTCGCAATTGTGCACGAATCGTCTTCAAACTCGCCAACAACTTTGAGATGGTTAATATCTCGGCGGGGATTGAAAATGGGCAAAATCGGCCCAAGGGAATAGAAATGGGGAGGGTTCAAAATTTTGAATACCGTCTTAACATGATTCTGATAAAACCATCTCTTTCACAACAATGACAGAAAAAAATAAATATTTTTCGTTACAGCAGTTGCCAACAATTAAAAAAATCCCTGCCGGCTCGGGCCTACAGGCGGAGGTAGATTTCGAAGTTAAGTACTAAATTAACCAACAAAATTTAAATCAAGATTAGAGATAAACCCAGTTCCTCCACTAAGAATGAGCTCTAGGGAGCTAAACATTTTGTGAAAATTCTAATATACACGAATACACACACGCATGCATATGGAATAGGTTTAAAAAATAGCTAAAGCAAATTCAGAGAACCTCAAAGTGATAAATAAGTTAATATTTCCATAGTCGGGTTTTTATCATGTTTTAATACGTTTCTTCAAACTCACATGACGTTACATATTCACCTGCTGAGGTCCATTTTATTTCCAATATGACGCAATATTTGTTGTTGTTTTTTAATTCGTCAAACTATTTATTTCATTTTGAGTTTTCATTCGGAAATCTTGCTCTAGGAAACTTATGACGTAATATTCAATTTGTTTTCAATTCGTCAAACTATTTATTTTATTTAATTTTTCGCGTGAAATTCTCGCAAAAGAAAAACAATTGTTGTGGTGAGAATTTTATTGCTTTTTTTTTAATTGTTGGCAACTGCAATAACGAAAAATATTTATTTTTTTCTGTCATTGTTGTGTAAGAGCTGATTTTATCGGAATCATGTTAAGATGTTATTCAAATTTTTGAACCCTCCCCATTTCCATTCCCTTGGTCCGATTTTACCCATTTTCAATCCCCGCCGAGATATTAGCCATCTCAAAGTGGTTGGCGAGTTTGAAGACGATCCGTGCATAATTGCGACTTTTATAGTGCGGACAAAATTTAGTACATACATACATACATACATACATATATATATATATATATATATATATATATATAATTTTTAGGTGGGGGTGGTTTTGGGTTCCTGGGGTCCTATAATGAAAAGTTATGAAGGAATTTTTCAAAAGTCGCACCATGGTAACGATTGCAATAGGTAGTATTTCTTACGAAATCTACCTAAAAAGCAATAAAATTCTCCCCACAACAATTGATTTCCTATTGCAAAATTTTCACGCGAAAATTAATTAAATAAAAAGTTTGACGAATTGAAAACAAATTGAATATTACGTCATAAGTTTTCTCGAGCAAGATTTCCGCCTGAAAACTCAAAATGAAATAAATAGTTTGACGAATTAAAAAAAAATCAAGATATTGCGTCATATTAGAAATATAATGGACACCAGCAGGTGAATATGTAACGTCATGTGAGTTTGAAGAAACATATTAAAACATGATAAAAACCCGACTATGGAAATTTTAACATATTTTAACACTTTGAGGTTCTCTGAATTTGCTTTAGCCATTTTTAAACCTATTTCATATACATGCTTGTGTGTATTCCTGTATATTAGAATTTTCACAAAATGTTTAGCTCCCTAGAGCTCATTCTTGGTGAAGGAACTGGGTTTATCTCTAATCTTGGTTTAAGTTTTGTTGGTGAATTTAGTACTTAACTTCGAAATCTACCTCCACCTGTAGGCCCGAGCCGGCAGGGATTTTTTTTTATTAGAAAGTGTAAACATTTAGTTTTTGATTAGTTACGATACACAATTACGATAAATTAAAGTAATCCACTTCCATCTTGCTTATTTCAACTAATAGTTTTATAAGAACTAGGGGGTTCGGCCCTCTACGAGATACGCTCGCCAATCGTCCTTCACACACCGCAGTCTCTAAAAGTACGTTAATTTGATCGGCTTAAAAAAAATTTTGGAAGATTGAATTATAATTTAAAAAACAGTGGCGATCTCCCTATAAACGGGTTTCTATTCATTTCTCTTTGATTGGAGAATTTTAAGGAAAAATCAGCGCTGTTAAAAGATACAATGACTGTTTTCGTCTTTGATGAAATAAAATCAGTTAATTATTTCAAAATAAGCTAATATAAAATGAATTAAGTAAACAGACTTTTTGCCTCCCGGTATTTTTTAACAAAGCGTAAAGAAAATTCTTTTAAATAAGACATTTTAAATGTATTGTTTTTAATCTGATGTAATTTTCACCAAACTTTTCATTCTCTTTTTAATATTCACGTGAAAATACTTTTGTTAGAAATGAAATATTATTTGCGCTGTCCTAACAAAAATAGGTGAAAAGTTCATCTCATATATCAGATAAATGTCTCGCGCAATTTTTAACTGTAAACTGTTTTGCAATATTATTTCTTGTTCATTTTACGTAATAAGTGTAATGTGACGTAATTTCTCCTATTTAAGACTTCTAATGCATGTTAATCAATTTATTATTTTACAATATACCTTCTCTTTTAAAATTCACGTGTAAATATAGTTTTTATGAAGTAATTTTCAATAAGTTCCTACTTTTTATAATTATTTATTTCTAATTTGAAAGTTTTGTTTCTGTTTATAATAGTCACGTGTAAATAAATTTTTAATTTGAAGCAAACATTATTGTTTGAGCTGTTTATACAGTTGGCAACAGTTTAAATTAATACCATTTTCTAAAATAAGTAAAAAATATCTCCCGAAATGCTGAAAATTTGAATTTCAAATAGAAATAAAACCTCAAAAAATGAGTCAAATTAAAAAAATAAATGCAATCTGCACACCGGGAAATTCTAACGTATAAAATGATCTAAAAATGAATTAATTCCCATGTATAGTTTTTGCTCCTATAAAACTTTTTTAATGGAACGATTTTATCCAAATTTAGCATTAAATATCTCTTAAAATAATTCTGCGATTTGAAAACTGTCTTTATCAGAGTGTTTATCAAACATTTCTTCATAATACCGCCGATTTTCATATTTTTGTATGCAATATTTTTCTTAATATTAACGGAGAAAGACCTCTGTTCACAAAAAATTAAAAACCGGCGGCGGTGACAGCGTAAGTTACTTTTTTTTAGAATAGAGAGATTATTGTTAATCACAGCCCAAGGATGATATTTTAAAGATTAATTTTTAGATTTTCGATTGATTTCTTTCGTCTGATCAAACACTGAAAATATGGCAATTAAAAAAGCTTTTTATTTATAATTTTGTTGCTATTTAATTTCAGAGGATTTCATTTTTGTCCATGATAGGACATTTATTAAGTGTTATAGCAATCATGTTAGTTTCCTTAATTTAAAAGAAAACTTAAAAGGAAGAAATATAATAAAAGCCCCGTAGCACTGACTTTATCTGATGCATTGTATAAAAATATCAGTTACTTATTACTGTACTCTCCAATCATCCCCGAAACCAAATGTAACAGACTATACACTTCGTTAGAAAAAGAAAATAAGCATGCTCGTACAATATAATGAGAAATAAAGTCGCTCAAGTAATTGCTTCATGTGAGCATGTGTTGCTCATGTGCGTTCATGCTATCTAATAAAATAGTAAAATTATGCAATTACAATTAGAATTTGCGATGTGATATTTTCCCCTTCCCTATCCGTCTTAGCTTACTGCTGTGTATTACAATTAAATATGCAGTGATAACCATTAAGTTAACTATAAATAATATTCGCGGGAAAATATTTAACTAACCATATCCAAGTATAGATAAAAGAAACCTAGAAATAAATACACATATAAGATGATTAAATAAAGATCAAATTAAATAAAATAAGAAAGTTTATATACATACTGTGAACAATTTATATACAAATGAAAAAAAAAGAAGGAAATGAGAGAAATATTTAACACTTTTATAAGTTGAGCTAGCTAGAGCGCTGCATAGAACAATTTTCTCAGTAAGATCAAATTTTTTTCTCATTTTTAAATAACATTTTTTAATTCTCACAAGTATAGTCATTGCCTGCAATATCTCATAATTATAAATATAACACTTCAATGGGATTCCTAAAATACATCCGCACCCTATGACACAAACATATCAATATTTAGATACATATTAAATATCAGAAACAAAATTTCTTCAAACACATCCTCCAAGAAGTGGGTCTGGTAGGCTGAGGAGTTGACTGACACTTCGGTTTCCAAGAATGCACCGATTCAATCCTCATTGGGGTAGCAAACACATTTTAAACATAAAACAGGTTTTGTTTTAAAACCTAATTTGGAGTTAAACACCGATAGAAATTACAAATGTAAATAAATGCGAGTAATAAGTCAAAATTACGTCCGCTACTAACCATATCACAATATTAAAATATTTATTTCCTGAAAAGGCGTTATAAAGAAACATTAAAAGTAAATTAAAAATCTATATTTACATGTTTCAACTGTTTTACTGAGTCGTCATGAGAATCGTCATCAGTCACAAAGGGGTTGTTCTACCGAGCTTGCATAAATTTATGCATTCCAGAAGAAAACATAAAATGAGAAGTTTCTTCTCAAAATTTCTTGTTATCTCTTACTTCAGAGAGGATCAGCTTTTCACGATTATCTCCCTAGCGAACTCTATCTATAATTATATATGTAATAGGGCTAACTGTATAACACTTATGAGTGAACTCATCGGGATCCTCATAATCTTTCGTTAAAATGAGCTATTTTATTTTAAATTTCAGAGATTTAATTGTTTCCATAAAGCTTCATAAGATTAACCTTTTTAGAAAGATTCTGAAAACAAAAACAACTTGAGTGAGGAGCTACATTGAAATACGGATGTTTTTCAATATATCCTGCGTTAAAAATGGTATCACCCAGCAAATCAGCGATGATAAACAATATGCGATTCATTCCTTTGCGATTCCATTAACACATATATCATGGATGCAATGATTTTCTAAATGGCAATATAAAACATACAAAACTAAAAACATTTCACTGCTTTTTTGCAATCATTTCACGATTTCAAAAACAATGTTTAATTATGATTGTTTCCGATTAAAACATAGAGCACGACGCTCATTGGCAGTACAGCGATCTGAACGAACTCCATGCATAAAAACTTTAAGATAAAATTTATTTCTTTATAATTCTTTTTATAATACAATGCTATATCATTCTTTTAAAAATGCAAACACATCATTTTGACGGGCTATCTTCTAGAAATAATAATAATAATACCAATTCTCATCCTTTCATGCGAATTGCATGGGCGTGATACCTTTCTTACACTATGCTTCTCATTGGATAATATAATAAAAGTCCATTCTAAACAAGCATTGCCGACTCCCTGTATTGGCTATGATTATTTTATCATACAAATGTAAATAAATGCGAGCAATAAGCCAAAATTACGTCCACTACTAACCATATCACAATATTAAAATATTTATATGCTTAAAAGACATTATAAAGAAACATTAAAAGTAAATTAAAAATCTATATTTACATGTTTCAACTGTTTTACTGAGTCGTCATGAGAATGTGTAACAGAAAATTACAAATACAATGCCTATGAAAAATGGAAAAAGATCATCGAATATAAACAAGTAATCATATAATGCGCCCTACATTTTCGCGATCGCGCGTGTTCCCTCTATGTCGCGACGCCGTAAGTTGTCCAACCATTCAACCCATAAATTCGGGATACGAAAAGGTAATGGTACCGTTACAAACTCTTGAATCTCTTAAATAAATTTCAATGAACTATCCTTCTATATATAAAAAAAAGTTTTGATTTGGAAATGGACCAATGAAAATCTGCGTAGATATTCCCGGTAGATTGGCATCCAATTTGAATGCTTAAGCATGGTCTTTCTTCGTTAATATTAAAAAAACTGTAGCATACAAAAAAAATCCCTGCTAGCCCGGCCTACAGGCAGAGGTAGATTTCGAAGTTAAGTATACTAATTTCACCAACAAAAACTAAATCATTATTAGATATAAATCCACTTTAACAGTTTTATCTGTCTCTTTTGACGAGTTTTTATTTCCTTTTTATAAAATAGCTGGTTTTATCAGAATCATGTTAAGGCGATATTAAAAAAATATTTTTGCATACTCAACAACTCGAAATTTTCCGGCACATTTTCAGATTAATTTTTAATAAAAAAAAAAATATGAAACATGCTGACGTAATTTTTGGAAAGATTTATAAGCAACCTGTGCTTTTATTTTTCTTTCAATTAATTA
The DNA here is from genome assembly GCA_963932465.1 of Maratus speciosus. Classification (NCBI taxonomy): domain Eukaryota; kingdom Metazoa; phylum Arthropoda; class Arachnida; order Araneae; family Salticidae; genus Maratus; species Maratus speciosus. Next base: position 412,159,325 of record OZ010800.1, on the reverse strand, counting down.
AAACTTGATTAATAAACAATTATTTTCTCAGTAGGGCAATATTTTTCGTTTCCAACACAATCGCTTCGGGAAATTCTGTTCAAAATGCCCACTTTGACATCATTTTTTGAAATATATTCTGCCTCTATCAAAAAATCTATCATTACTGTATATTATATAGTTTCTGAATAAGAGAATCTAGCAATTGGATGCGTTTGAGAGCAAAACTGAATTTAAAAATGAGTAAGAAAACAGACAGTTTGGATTTGAATGCATCCTTAATAAGATGATTTTTTTCTTCAACCGCTATGTATTTTTAATTTGTTTTTGCTTTAAGAATTAGCCCTATCAAAAACTTGTCTATATAAATGTTGAAGACAATATTAAGAAGATATATGATAAATTCATGGAGATTTTATATCTTGTGAATTGACGGAGTTATGAAAATTTTTCTTCTTCAACCTCCCCCCCTTTTTTTTTTTTTTTTTTTTTTGCCACGAATTGGTCCTATCAAAAACTTGTGAATATAAAAGTTGTAGATAATATTAAGGAGATGTATAATAAAATTATTGGATTTGATATCTTGAGAATTGACGAAGTAAGGAATTTTTTTGTCCCAAAAACCCTATTTTTTGCGCCCCTTGAGCCTATTTTAAATTTTATCAAAAATCTGGGATGCATGAATTTTTAGCGCTATTTTTAGAAGTAATAAAAATTTTAAACTGATTTGATATGTACAAAAATCAAGAAGTTATGGGTTTTTTTCGGTTTTCCCAAAACCCATCCCTATTTCCATCCCCTTTGTCCGCTTTTGCCCATTAACGAACTTGACCGAGATTTTATGTCCCTTGATTTTATGTATCAGTTTGGAAGACATTTGTGCAGAATTGCGAAAGTTATCGTGTCCAGAAGAAAGTGATAACACAATTGCTTCGGGAAATTCCGTTCAAAATGCCCACTTTGATATAATTTTTTGAAATATATTCTGCCTCTATCAAAAAATCGATCATTGCGGAACATTATATAGTTTTTGAAAAAGCGAATCTACCAATTAAATGCGTTTGAGAGCAAAAATGAATTTAAAAATGAGTCAGAAAACAAGCAGGTTTGGATTTGAGTGCATCCTTAATGCAATGATTTTTCCAACACAATCCGCTTCGGGAAATTCGGTTCAAAATGCCCACTTTAACAGCATTTTTTTAAATATATTCTGCCTCTATCAAAAAATCGACCATTACGGTACATTATATAGTTTCTGAGTAAGAAAACGTACCAATTGGAAGCCTTTGAGAGCAAAAATGAATTGTAAAATGAGTCAGAAAATACGCAGTTTGGATTTGAATACACCCTCACTTAGATGGATTTTTTCTTCAACCGCTATGTATTTTTAATTTGTTTTTGCTGTAACAATTGGTCCTATCTAAAACTTGTCTATATAGATGTTGTAGACAATATTAAGAAGATATATGATAAATTCATGGGGATTTTAGTTATGGATTTTTTACTTCTTCAAACCCTCTTTTTGTTTTCGTTTTTAATTTTTTTTTTGCGGTACGAATTGGTCCTATCAAAAACTTGTGAATATAAAAGTTGTAGATAATATTAAGGAGATTTATAATAAAATTAATTGGAATTGATATCTTGAGAATTGACGAAGTTATGATTTTTTTTTCTCCCCAAAACCCTATTTTTTGCGCCCCTTGAGCCCATTTTTAACTTTATCAAAAATCTGTGATACATAAAATTTTGGCCCTATTTTTAGAAGTAATAAAAACTTTAAACTGATTTGATATGTACAAAAATTAAGAAGTTATGGGGGGTTTTCGGTTTTCACAAAACCCCTCCCTATTTCCATCCCTTTGGTCCGATTTTGCCCATTAACGAACTTGACCGAGATTTTATGCCCTTTGATTTTATGTATCAGTTTGGAAGAGATTGTTGCAGAATTACGAAAGTTATCGTGTCCAGAAGAAAGTGATATATATATATATATATATATATATAGATAGATAGATAGATAAAGTTTTTTACTGGGGGTGGTTTTGGGTTCTAGGAGTCATGATCGGTGTAGATCTGCAAAAAGTTTTCAGAAATTCCAACATAGGAACGATACCAATAGGTAGTATTTCCTACGAAATCTACCTAATATGAAAATCGGTGGTATTATAGAGGAATGTTTGATAAACACGCTGATGCAGACAGTTTTTAAATCGAATAATTATTTTAAAATATATTTAAAGTTAAAGTTGGTCAAAGTCGTTCCATTAAAAATGTTTTATAGGAGCAAAAAAAAAAAAAAAAAAAAAAAAAAAAAAAAAAAAAAAAAATACATAGGAGTTTAATCATTCTTAGATCATTTTATACATGAGAAGTTCTCGGCGTGTAGACTGCATTTATCTTTTTTATTTGATTTATTTTTTGAGGATTTATTTCCATTTTAAATTCAAATTTTCAACATTTCTAGAGATATTTTAGAAAAGGATATTATTTTAAATTGTTGCCAATTTTTAAAACAGTGCAAAGAATAATATTTCCTTCAAATAAAAAATTTATTTACTCGTGGCTATTATAAACAGAAAAAAAAACTTTAAAATTAGAATTAAATGATTAAATGTTAAAAGCAGGAAAATTACGCCATAAGAGCCATATTTTTAAAAGAGAAACAAAATGTTAAAATAAAAAAATCATTATTATGCGTTAAAACTTGTAAATGGAGGCAATTACGTCATACTTAAAATGGCCAAAAAGTATGGCAAAACAATTTAAATAAAAAAATATATTTGCTCGAGACATTTATTTGATATTTTGAGACGATCTTTTCAATTCTTATCGTGAATTCGAAGACAGCGCAAATAATATTTCCTTCTAACAACAAAAGTATTTTCACGTGCATATTAATAAGAGAAATAAAACTTTGGTGTAAATTACGTCAAATTTAAAACGATACATTTAAAATAAATTATTTAAAAGAACTATCTTATAGCGCTGTTTAAAAATACCGGGAGACAATGACACTGTTTATTTAATTCATTTTACATTAGCTTATTTTCAAATGTTTAACTAATTTTTTTAATTAAATACGAAAACAGCAATTGTATTGCTTAACAGCAGCAGATTTGATCTTAAAAATCCCCAATCCAAGGAAAACGAATGGAAACCCGTTTACAGAGAGATCGCTGCTGTTTTTTTTTTAAATTTAATTTTTTTAAAGCCGATCAAATTAGCGTGCTTTTTAGATTTTGGTGTGCCTGAACGGGGGTTGGCGAGCGTAGCTCGTAGGGGGCAGAGTCCCCTAGTCATACAAATAAATGTAAATAAAAATTAGATATGTAGATTATTCTACTCTCGTTAAAAAGTATGTTAATATTCTCTATTTGATAAATCCGGGATAAAGCAGTATTACCTCTATTATATTTATGTCCGCTATATGTTCTTTACATCTGATATTGAATTTTCGTTGGGTTATACTTATACAATGAATTTGATTTCCCCCTCCCTAATAAATGGAATCATATAAACTCCTGAGAGGTCTTCCCTATTAATAGGATCAATTTTAGAATTTAAAAGCATCTTTAATTTCGGAGGAGTCTTCGCAATCAAACATAAACCAAAATTTCTTAAATGATTTTTTATGTGTTCAAAGAAATCCGAGAAATAATTTGCTACAACCCTTTTCATATTAACTTCATTAATATTTTTATTTTTATTTTTAGAAGTATCAAAGAGTCTCTGAATCAATTTGTTAATTAATTTTACCTGATATCCATTATCAATAGCAATACGTTTAATTTTCTCTAATTATTCCCCCAGATTTATATCGGAAGAAATCCTGAAAGCACGATTAATTAGGAACCTGAAGGTGGATAATTTATAAGACATTGGGTGCATCATAGGAAGGTATGTAAGTAATATTATAATAATTACGTAACCCATTACGTAAAATTTGTGATAAAAAGAAAATAGCCGGATTTCATGAAAATTAAATTGAGGTTAAAAAAATTAGATGTCATACCTAGATTAGTGGGTAAAATGAAGTATCATAAAGAAGATTGTCGTCTTCGCCCGATTGTGACAAAATTCCAAGGTCCTACCTCCTTCTTAGAAAAAGCATACGTACCCCTACTACAATAGTTGTTGCTTCCTTCCGTATTTACAGTGGACTCTACTACAGATTTCATTGAGAAAATCAAGAAGATCAAAATCTCTGAAGACTGTATTTTAACAAGTTTGGACATTGTTTTTCTTTATCCATACATAGATACGATAGAAGTTACCAAGAATCTAGAAGATTTTATCGATAATACAGAAACCTTTGATCTGCCCATGAGGAACACTTTAAGTGTGGATAAAAATTAATTATTTCAAGTAAAATTTTAATTTTTGACAATGTTATTTATGAACAATCATGTGGTGCTCCGATGGGATCCCCAATATCTGGCCTTCTGGCTGAATTTAAATTACGCCCCCTCGAATCTAAACTTTTCAGCACTTTTGAGGTAGTTCCTTTAGCATGGTTACGTTATGTAGACGATATTTTTATTGTTGTATTATTGATAAGTTAATGATTTTCATACAGCAATTAAATGAACTTGGCAATAATATTAAATTTACTGTTGAACTAGAAACAGGGGGAAAATTACATTTTTTAGATGTTGAGTTACAGAGAAAGGGGAGTGAGTTAATTCGTTCAGTTTACCGAAAACCTATCGCGGATTTAAGCGTTATACCTTCAGATGCATGCACCCCAATGTCTAATAAATTATCCACCTTCAGGTTCCTAATTAATCGTGCTTTCAGGATTTCTTCCGATATAAATCTGGGGGATGAATTAGAGAAAATTAAACGTATTGCTATTGATAATGGATATCAGGTAAAATTGATTAGCAAATTGATTCAAAGCTCGTTTGATACTTCTAAAAATAAAAATAAAACCATTAATGAAGTTAATATGAAAAGGGTTGTAGCAAATTATTTTCCTGGTTTCTTTGAACATATAGAAAATCATTTAAGAAATTTTGGTTTATGTTAGATCGCGAATCCTCCTCCGAAATTAAAGATGCTTTTAAACATTAAAATTGATCCTTTTAATAGGGACGACCTCTCAGGAGTTTATATGATTCCATTTATTAGGGAGGGGAAATCAAAAATCATTATATAGTTATAATCTAACGAAAATTCAATATCAGATGTAAAAAACATATAGGGAACATAAAATATAATAGAGGTAATACTGCTTTATCCCGGCTGAATCAAATAGAGAACATTAACATACTTTTTAATGAGAGTAGAATAATCTACAGATCTAATTTTTATTTACAATTATTTATAAGAGAGTCCATTGAAATTTATTTCAGAGGTTCAAGAGTTTGTAACGGTACATTATCTTTTCGTATCCCGAATTTATGGATTGAACGGTTAGACAACTTACGGCGTTGCGACACAGAGGGAAGACGCGCAATCGCGAAAATGTAGGGCGCGTTATATGATTACTTGTTTAATTTTTGTGGTTTTTTCCATTTTTCATAGGCATTGTATTTATAATTTTCTGTTATAGATTCTGATGACGACTCAGTAAAAGAGTTGAAACATGTAAATATCGATTTTTAATGTGTTTTTATAACGTCTTTTAAGCAAATAAACATTTTAATATTGTGATATTGTATCATAGGTCATGTGTTTGTAGCATGGTGATTTCGGGATGTAGTCCGTAAAAACCAAGTTATCTTCTTTGCGACATAAAGAAATTTAGTTTTATGCCCCCAAAATAAATCCTTCAATTGATCTATTTATTGTTCGGAAAACGTCTAAAACGCTGCAAAACTTCTTCTGCATGCTGGGTGGTCGTTCGCTTTATAAACAATCTTTTTTCTATGAAAAAAATAATGTACAGTCTTAAGGTACAGATAGACTTATCACTGAACTATTTTCTGTACCGTCGTCTTTTCTTGCGGCTACGCGGCGTATTTCATCTTCAATGGCTTTATAAGGAAAGTGCTGAACATCCTGCAGTAGGGAGAAGTTTGCTTCAAGTTCGACCTAATCTCCTTATCTCCTTTTCGTTGTTAAATCAATTGTTGGATCTGCCGTCCTTATGTTATATACCACATATTATTGCTTTAGAATGAAAGGAAGTGTTTTACCTTATAAATGCAGTCTTATTTAGAATAAAATATTTCATATTTATACAATCTATATATATATTACGCTATCGTATGTGGCACAGAAATAGCGATTATTTGTTAATTGTTTAATGGCAACGCCCGAATGAAGCGGTTCTCATTGGTTATTGAACAGCATTTAATGCATCACCCTACCTATAAGAGGGATTACCATAGGGGGGAGGGACCCTGTTATGCCACCAAGTTTGCCAACAACTTGGCGATCAAAATTTATTGCTAAAAGTGACGCCAACTTGGCGATATCTCTAATATTTCGCCAAATTCCCATAGACTTCCATTGTAAACCAATAGGGTTTACTTGCTTACAGAAAATCAACAAATTGAAATATTTCAATGCAATAAAAACTTATATTAGCTTAAGATATTATATTAATTATATTTAAGGGAGTTCAAGTAAATTAAATAAGGGATTATATTAATTATATTTAAGGGTGTCCAAGTAAATTAAATTATGAATAAAAGTAACATGATACAAGCATGATGCTTAGCATGCTTTCCCAAACATAAATTTTAAAGAGGACCAAACTGGTCGCCAAGGGTGGCTAGTATATTTATATATGTCTACACTTCAATTATTTTATATTATAGACTTGTATGAATATAAATAAATAATTTATATACACCTACTCTTTATACAATATTTTTAATAAATTAATAAAAATTTGTTTTCTTTTATTTTCCCTCCAAAATGTTCTTGTGTAAGTCCTAAAACAGATGTGGAAATGTTTACTTTACAGCAATCGTCTAATGCTAAACGCTGTCAATTGGATGTTATGCATTTAAAAATTATATACTTAATTACTGTTTTGTAGTAATTTAGTATGGTTTTATTTTATTTATCATTTTAACGATGTTATGTATCCATTAAATGTACATTAAATTACCGTTTTTAATGCAATTTGGCGATTGGACGCTATACACACAATGGGCAATTGACAACCATTTTTAACGATCTACGTTTCTGGCATTAATAATACGTAAGTGCCTTAAAATCAGGTAGTAACTTAAAGGAAGATCTAAAACAAAGCCAATAATTATAATCAAATTCTTTTATATTTATCTAAAAGCGGGCGTTATTTTATAGGAGAAAATGCTAAACCTTGGCTTAAATATACGAGTTTAGTACTTAATTTTGAAGATAAGTATAATTACAAAGTCTGATGATCAATTAGTACGTCTTTTTTATCGCAGTAAAAAGTACACGTGCGAAAATTTTTATCTTAAGATCCTTCTTTAATATTTTAAAGAATAGAAAAAAAAATTCTTTTGTTGTGCCGATTAAGTTTTTATGCTTACTTGTATTTTTGAAATTTTTATTCGATTTATATATTAATGAGCCTTATGTAATGATAAAATAAGAACGCAAATATTTTTTTCATGTGAAGAACATTTTTTTAAATATTATAAGTAGTTTTTATCCGAAAATCCCTAACTGAATGATTTAAAATGTAGATGTTAAATTGACGTAATTGTTAAGAGTTGAAGTCCATTATGATTACAAAAGATATTTTTAAATTTTAGTGACAGCTTATAGATAGACACAATTTTTTCATTAAGTGGTTTCTACATTAGGGTAACATCCCCAGTAATTGGCAGGTCACCAGTGATTGGGATATCCGACAAAAATGTCCTAAAATAAGATTTACATCCAGTCTTTTAAAAATGCAAGACCATGTTCCAGCTATATGTACATTTACTTTAAAGATTATAACTTTGATTTATGCTACTAGATGACAATAGTGCATAAGACAGAGAAACAATGATGGTTTGTGTCAGATTAGACATTTTCGTTGCAAATGCTTCTTCTCTGGCTTAAGGTAGCATGCATATCAATTCATTATTATCTGATTTATAATATGTTATAAATTTTGACTGACAAAAGTTTTGTTTAGTTGAAAGGGCTTACTTTAATTGTGCAAAAGTATTTTTGGCATAAATATTTGGATTTTTGAATTAATGATAGGTGCCATTTAATGGTGCTTCCGTTTTGCTAGTTCCAAGTAATTGGCACATGTGCCAATTACTGGGGAATCATGAAATTTGGTATTAAACCACTTATTTTGGCAATTCTTTTAAAGTTATAAACTAATTTTGCTTAGCAATTGTTTTTATTTGAAAATATGAAATATTACCAGTAATTGGCATACATTAAAGCTTCATATGACAATTACTGGGGATGGCATGACAATTATTGGGTATTAATATAAATACATTGTATTCTTTTAAAGTGTTCACATTTCGAACTAATTATGCTGCTTTCTTTCTCTCAAAAACTGAAATATGACATCTTCATCTACAGTAAATTCATTGAAAGTGATTAAACCCAAATTCTTGTATTCTGAAGAAGCAGTGATGAATGCAATGCATGCTACACATACTGAAAACATGAGCTTTCATAAAGCCAATGTTACATTTGGTGTGCCTCATAATACTTTAGAAAACTAAGTTAATGGGAAAACTCCAAGAGAAAGAAGAATGAGAGCATAATCAGTTCTTACAGCAGCAGCAGAAGTTAACATAGTAAAATGAATTTTGAGCATTGCCAAAGCTGGCTTTCTCTTGATAAAAGAGGATTTATTGTGTACAGTTCAAAAAATTATTGAACTGTCAAACAGGAAAACTCCATTCACAAATAATAAACCCAGGAAAAAATAGTTTAAATTATTTTTAGCTTATCATCCTGAAATTATTGTGAACGTTACAGAAACAGAAACTCTTACTCATTCAATAACCAAACTAAGTGAGTTAGATTTGCGAATTATGTTTAAAGAAATGGTAGATTATTTTTGCAAAGAAAATCTCAAAGAATCTTTCAATCAAGAAAATGTTCCAATCTTTCTCCAAATCTTTCAATCAAAGAAAATCTCAAAGAATCTCAAATTTTGAAAATCATTTAATATTCCATGCTAAACAGATGTTAAAGAAACCTGGTAACAGATTAAATAAAAAATCGTACAGCACAAACAAATCTCTCTCTCTGACCTCATGCTCGGTAGTTTTGTTCGAATTCGCGTAGGAATACAGATTGAAATATAAACTTCAGACGAAACAAACAGATTAAGAATCTAGACACGGAATGAAATGCGATCCGTCACTCAACCAATGGAAAGCGAGCCGGGGGCGTAGTAGAAAACGAGTTTCGGATGGGCTTACGGAGGAATTTCAGTGTAATACGGCTGACGCTAGACAGGTTGGAGTTGATTCATGGAATAAAATAAAAATAATAAAAATAGCTTTTACAAACATTTGAAAAATAAAAGTAGCTGCGCTCAGAATATTACAGTTTTGGTAGCTGATAAAGATAAATGAAGGGATTAAAAGTTTAGATTAAGGTTGTGAATAACATAATTATTAAGATTCGCATTTTAAGTTTATAGGAATTTAACTAGAAATAAGTAATAGAAAGTATTAAGGAACAGGGAAAAAATGAATATGCCGGCAATTTAGGATAATTTAAATGAATGTTGCAAGTAAATTTTTTATATAACTTATATTGGGTTGGCAAGAAAGTAATTTCGGCCTTCACACATAGAGAGCGTTATGTAAAATTTTTTTAAAGAATTCTGTCAGTGACGTTCTTGGTTTTTACCGTATGATAGCAGTGGCATTGAGGTTGCTTTAGAAACACGTGCAGTGCGATTTTTTTTTTTTTTTTTTTTTTGCACCTGTTAGTTGAGGGTCAATTTAACATGGAGTGCAAAAACGAACATTTTCAGCATCTGTTACTTTTTTATTTGAATAAAGAAACGAAAGCTGCAGAGGCTCATAAAGAGATATGTGAAGTTTATGGTGTTGATTGTATATAGATTGTATAATAGAAAAGCGCGTGTCAGAAATTGTTTAAAAAATTCCGTTCTGGAGATTTTTCCCTGAAAGATGACCAACGTTCTGATGGACCGACTAAAGTTTGTGATGACGAAATCAATGTCACTATTAAAGAGGATCGTCATATAACTTTTCGAGAGATTGCAGAGAGGTTAAACGTACCGAACACAACCATTGAAAATCATTTAAAAGGTCTTAAACTCATTAAGATGCTCGATATTTGGGTTCCGCATGAATTGAAATATATTTACTTAACACAACGAATCAATATTTGTGATATGCATCTTAAGCGCTATAAAATTTATCCTTTCTTGAAAATGATCCCCAATGGTGATAAAAAATGGCTCACCTACTGTAAACATTATTCAAAAACGATCGTGGCGCAAGCATAATGAACCAGCACAAACAACATGCAAAGTTGAATTGTATCAAAAAAGATCATGCTGTCCAGAAAGGTGTCGTGTATTTCGAGCTACTTCCAAGAAACCAGACAATTAATACAGATGTTTACTGTAGACAACTAATGAAACTGGATGAAGCAGTCAAAGAAAAGCGACCATCACTGGCAAATCGTAAAGGAACTGTCTTCCACAACGATAATCCCCGGCCTGGCACATTTTTGACAACTCCTGGGAAAATTATTAGAGCTTGGTTGGTAAGTGATGTCGCATCGCCCCCCCCCCCCTACAACCCTAACCTGGCACCATCTGATTACCCTTTATTTAGAAGTTTGCAGAATTCTTTGAATGGTAAAAATTTCACAAATAACGATGACCTCAAATCGTTCTTTGTTCAGTTTTTGTCCAGGAGCCCGGTTCAGGACCAGAAGATCTATGGGCACGGAATTATGCAGTTCTAAGAAAGATAGCAAAAGGTCCTTGAACAAAATGGAAAATATATAGTTAATTAAAGTTTACAACTGGTCATAAAAAATTAGTTCTTTTTTCCATACTACAAAACCGAAATTACTTTCTTGCCAACCGAATTAAGCGGAAAATGATGGAATACTGTGCCTTTATTTCAAAACTAACTTGTTTTGTAGAAATTAAATCACAATTATATAAGCCAATAATATACTACCGTCGCGTTTAGGTCATTTTTGTCGCATTTATTGTAGTTAAAACTTAAATGAGACGTCCAAAATTCTGAATGTGACAATGCGTTTTACACATGCCAGTTTATCTCAAAAGGTTCATTTAATTGCTCTAAATTTTTGAATTACTTAATAAGGAGTTAAAAGATAAAAAAAAGTTGAATAGCTTATTATTGAACGACTTAATATATTAATAACTTTATGTAATATTAACTAATGATAAAAAATAACTTTGAGACACATAATCTAGAATATATTATAATTAAATAATGCATACTTCAACATTCATACTTTACACACATTTAACTTTGACCATGAAAAAAATAGAAGTAAATAATCAATAACTGGTACAACACGTTTTACAAAATCTTTCGTTTTTAGGTGCGCTACATGCGTTATAAATACATAGCACCTATAGTCATCGTTCGGTCCGTCTGTCTGTCTGTCCGTCTGTCCGTATATAACAGAACAAAAACTACCAACCGAATGGTCTGAAATTTGAAATATATAATTGTTGCAAAATTTTGTCGAGCCATTTCAAATGTTATGAAAATGGAATGTATAGTTTAATTACAAGGACTGTCAAAAGTTTTCAGTTACGTTACAGTCAATGGGAAAAATAATTTCAAGTGTATTTTAATGATGTTACTACTTTTCAAACAGAATGAAATTGATATGCATTTATCCTCTTCAGTTACGAAGCTAAAATAATAATACAAATGTTTATTCATTGGTTTTTTCCGTACAAAATCACATCGTAAATGACAGAAAAAATATCTTTTCTGAAATCGATCTTTTAGGCGCTTAGTAATTTTGGTTAAAAAATATGGATCTAAAACTACAAACCCCCTTAACACATCAATTTAATAACCATTAACCTAAATTAACCCAATCAAAAATTTAAGAGCTTTACACAAGTAAATAATCTACAAATCCTCAACATTTTTTATTGAAAAAGATTTAAGTTGAATACTTATGAAATTTTCTTACTTTCTTGGTCATACTGTCTTTTGGGTATTTTTAGACATTTTGTAAACTCAAATGAGAATAACATTTATTACTTACCCATCATACGTAGTATAGGGTAAGTCTTGTAATCGTTTTGAAAATCGAAAAATTTTTTTGACGGATTTACACGTTTCAAACACTGGAGATTCCGAAAAACATATTTTTAGTAAAAAAAAAAATTGCCGTCCGCCTGGGTGTGTGTGTGTCTGTAAACGCTCTATCTCCCGAACAAATTGAGATAGAGACTTGAAATTCGGTGTGTACTTAGGGAGTAATAATGGAAAGAAGCCTATTGAATATCTGTAACCTCGATTATCCGGAAATATATTTTTCGGACTCTCGAAATATTTGTTCTGATAAAAGGTATACAAAAATTTTCGAAATTGTTTATTTGAAGGTATGAATTTAAAAGACAAAAAAAAAAAAAAAAAAAAAAAAAAAAAAAAAAAAAAAAATCTTGCATCATGAATGAAGTCGATCGGATAATTAGTTGCCGAGATATTTGTAATCCTATTTTTCACACTCTTCGATTTTTCATGACCTGGTATTTCCTTCAAATTTCAATTCAAAGATATATTTTAATTGGAAATGAGACGCTTAATCCGATACAGTAAACTGTTAGTTAATACGATTATAATTTTTCGAGTTATAAAGATGTTTCTTTTACGCAGGTCGGTACTACTGGATTATCCCGCCGACCAAAAACTATCGCCAAACTATAAGATTAAATGCCAATAATGGCTTATCGTGAATGTCAAGCATTTAATGCATCTCCATACCTATAAGGGGGGTTACCATAGGGGGACCCTATTCTGTCGCCAAATGCCGCCAAGTTTTTCGCGAACTTGGCGGAATATCGCCAAATTTGGCGACCAAAATGAGTCGCCAAATTGGCGGTATCTCTAATATTTCGCCAAATTCCCATAGACTTTCATTGTAAACGAATAGTGTTTATTTGCTTACAGAAAATTAACAAATTGAAACATTTTAATGCAACAAACAGTAATATTAGCTTAAGGGATTACATTAATTATATGTAAGGGAGTCCAAGTAAATTAAATTATGAATAAAAGTAATATGATACAATGCTTAGCATATACACTATGACGCAAAAGTTTAGACAATGACGTCATTCAGCTTTAAAATGTAGAATTATGACGTCAGAATTACAAAAACCTGTAAATATATTCAAAAACTGATTTAAAATGCTATGTACAAAAGATAGTCGTTTTATTTGCTATAATACTAATTTTTTTCATAAAAATTCAAATGTGCTTGTCGCAAAAGTTTAGACACTATTCTAAATTTCTTTGAATATTCGCTGGCATATGCAAATTTAGAATCGATGATGTCACAAATTTGGAGTACTTAAGTTCTGCAAACGATTGCGCTTCATAGTCGACATGCCGAGAGCTAAAGAAATTCAAGTGAATGAGGTTTCAAGGATTTGGCAGTTGAAAGGTGAAGGGAAGAGCGTTTCTGAAATTTCTGCTATTATTAATAGGTCAAAAAATCTATTTATCGAGTTTTATCGAGTGGTTCCGAATATAAAGCAAAATGTCGGTCTGGGAGGCCACGTGTGACAAATGTACGAGAGGATCGCCTGATACAAAGACTAGCGAGTACTCAACAAATGAGCGTACGTGGAGTTCAAAGCTCATCGGGACTCTCTGTATCAAAGGATACGATTCGTAGACGAATTTTGGAAAAAGGAACAATCGTTTATAGCAAAATGCAGAAGAAACCAGCTCTGAAACCATATCATAAGTTACAAAGACTTATGTGGGCTCGAAAGCATATGTCGTATGGAGAGAAATGGCAGTCAGTCATATTTAGCGATGAAAAAAAGTGGAATCTGGATGGTCCAGATGGTTGTTTATCGTATTGGCATGACTTGCGGAAGGAACCTCGACGTTTTTTTAGTCGCAGACAAGGAGGGGGCTCGGTGATGGTTTGGGCAGCCTTTTGCTATAATGGACAAGTATCTCTGACCTTCACCAGTGGTCGTCAAACTTCACAGCATTATACACAGACATTAGAAGAAAACCTACTGCCATTTGCTGAGCTTCTAGGGGGTCCTCAGTGGGAATTTCAGCAAGACAATGCTTCAATTCACACTGCAAAACATTCAAAATCTGGGTTTAATTCCCATAATATAAGAGTTCTCGACTGGCCAGCATGTAGCCCAGATCTTAACCCTATAGAAAACCTTTGGAGCATCATGTGTCGCAAAGTTTATAGCAACGCTAGACAATATTCTTCTGAAAAGGAACTTAAGACATCTATTGAGAATGCATGGTACGATATCGATCCCCAAACTATGCAAGATTTAGTTTCTTCCATGCAATCTCGTGTATATGACGTAATACATAAGCATGGATGCGCAACCAGGTTTTAAAAATTGTTTATTTCGATTTTATTTAATTTGTGTCTAAACTTTTGAGACAGCAGTTTATTTTTGTTACCATTTAATTTATTGCAATATGCACAATTCCACTTTTCTTTGTTATAAATATTGTTTATATGTACAGCACATTAATTTCAAGCCATGATTTGAAAATTGAATAAATATTTTTCAAAGTATGTAAGAATTTCTTCATTGTCTAAACTTTTGCGTCATAGTGTACCACATGTTTTATTTTCATATTTTATATTATGTATATCCATGATGGGTAAGTATTACGGCGGCCCCCAACGACTAGTTTTATGTGGGAATCAGCTTAGATTCTGCCATTTATTCGTTTTCTTTGAACGCAAAAAAAAAAAAAAAAAAAAAAAAAAAAAAAAAACATACAGCTATTAAGAAGTGATGTGAAAATGTAAAAAAATCAGACATTTTAGTTTTTATAAGACAATGAACAGAGGTCCACGTTTGGGGACCCGCGGACCGAAGATGTTATGAAGTGCACTAAAATGCACTACATTCAGTGCGATATGCGGTGCAAAAAGTATTTATGAAACTAGTTATAGTACGAACGCACCTCATTTGACCCGTTTGACATGCAATTTCCAACTTGTTAAGATTGCTTTTAACTAATTTTTGCCTTTCGTCTTCATGTAGGTTTCATTCTAAACAACGTATATCTAACTAGTTTGAGGTTTTGGTTTCTTCATAACTTGTGTTTCTGCTGAAAAATTACTTTCAGATTGTTTTAGCGAATGACTTCGAGATTTTGCCTAATGCCGTTTTTGAAATGGTGTTTTTGCTTTTCTAGCTGTGATTGTTTTCTTTTTTCCAATTTTCTTCTTTGTTTTTGCTGTTTCAGTTCATTCTTACACTCGTTCTGCTTTATTTTTTTTTCGTATATGCTTCAGTTGTTAAGCTTTCAGCAAATTTTGACCCTGTTCGATTTCTGCTGGATTTTGATTTGTTTTGATTGCTTAACAAACAATTTTCATGATGTGGATTAGCTTCAAGAAGAGATGTTTGATTTTGATGTAATTCAAGTTGCAGCTCAGACTGTTCTTGAATAGAATATTATCTGGTTTTTCAAGTTAATTTTTTTTTTTAAATATACAATCATTGTTTACAAAAATTCAAAATCTTCGTCATTTATATTTCTATTGAATTTTAAATTTGTTTGAACAGACACATCACACAATATTAAAGATGTTGTATTATTACCTTAATTGGGATTAATTTGGAAACTTGTGCTTGCAGGAAAATCAGCATTAGTTATTGTCAACATTAACCTTCCTTTTTTAATCATCTCTAAATTCAAAATCAGGAAACATATCGTTATCTTTAGCAGAAAGATCATTTATTAAAAGTTGGTTTATGAACATGAAAATGATCAGTAAAAATTAATTTAATGGCAGAAAACAAGTCAGAGCACGAATCATTCCTATCAGCTATAGTCTTATCAGCCAAGTAGTTGATGGGTATATGACTGGTATAGAAGTACTTAATTCATTTAATTAATATTTCTGATTTTGTAATTTTTTATATTCCTGAATGACATTAGTATCAAAAGATGATTCGAAAATATCATAGTGACTGAATGGGAAAATGCCAGGTTTTAACACATGCATCTTTCTATTTTAATCATTTAAAACCCATATTTAAGTAACCGGTCAAAGAGAACACTATTGGTGGATCATGTTAAAATTACAATTTATTAACTCAACACAGCTTAATTAAACAAAATATCTGCTTTAAACAACATTTTAATGAAATATATAAAAATACCATATGAACTTATCTGAGTTAATCTTCTAAATGTCTTTCCGCATTTATGGCATTCACTTCGTCGCTAATTGTTCTCTGAAGAAAACCAATCACCAAAATGTGTAGGATATTTTAGAACTCTAATTTGAAAATTTGTCACTTTTTCTGGAGTTTGTAATTCAGGTAAATGAAACAGACAAACCACTTGTCGAACATTTCCTTGACGTCCATAAATTTATTGGACCTTCAGTGTTAAAAAAGAAAATTCGTGAATTATTTTCGGGATTTTTCGCCACCTTTAGGGAATACGGTGACGCTTATTAAGGAATAATGTGAATTGTAATGGGGAATGTTTTTAAGAAAGCATTTTAAATGCAGGGAAATCTTTCGCGTTTTATTCCTGAAGTTAGGATGTCTCATAATGTAGCATTTGTATATGATTCCTGCTTCTTGCTTTAAGATATTAAGGGGTTACATACGTTCTCGGCGGTGAAAAATTGACATATTTTGGAAATCTTTTTTAAGAAGAGAATAAAGTTCACTGAAAAACTGATAATTCCAAGTTGTGTTTTATTGCTTCAAGTATTTAAAAAAAATTTTTATTTTGGTAAATTTGGTCACATTGTAAAAAAATTCCATTAAAATACGGAAATTATACTGGTAATCCAGGCGTCAGTACTATTTCCGTATTTTAACGAAATTTTTTCCGTAAATGACAGAAAAAATTCCGTTTTTTCACAAAATTTACAGAAAAAATTCCGTTAAAATACGAATTTGTACTGGCGTCTCGATTGCCAGTAGAATTTCCGTATTTTAACGGAATTTTGTTTTAAAGTGTACGTCGGAAATGTGAAGCTGCGTTGACCTGTACCAAAATATCCGATCTGGATGAGCAGCATCCTAACATCTGTAGAAACAAAAAAATTATTAAAATCTGTCTCTTCTTTTCAAAATAAAGTTGTGGCTAAAGGCCTTAGGTTCATTTTTTTTTAAAGATAAGGAAATTGAGCTTTTTTGAAAAAAAAAATCCTTTTTCATCTAAAATTTTAAGATTTAAAGATATTGAAGAAATATAAAAATAAAAAATTTTAAAAAATGGCTCGATGGCCCTTAGACAATTTAATTAAGCGTAGATGAGCACAAATTTTATCGAAAAAAAAAAAAAAAATCAGGTTATCGCGCTGCCCATGTTGAAAAATGAAGTTTCAAGAAAATCACGTTTAAAGTTTTAAAAGGAAAAAATATAATGATATATATATATATATGTATTTTTTCAATTTACATTTACTTTTCTATTCCTACACTATACTGTGGACTTTCCTGTGTCTTAATCTCCACACTTAAAATGTTTTTTTTTACATCTACGAGTAGCACGAGACTCTTTCATCCCTTGTGCCGCTTGGATTCTAGCATGTCGCAGGCATCTGGTGTACTAATTTGCATCTTATTACTTGTTATATATGCATGTAAATTTCTGCACCATCATTATGTGTGGCCGACGCAATATCGGTGGCATTTGAATAATAGAGCGGCATCCTGGAGTGTGACTTTTGGACAAATTTTCCAAATTTTAGCATTCAAACTCTCATTAGTATTCAAGGAGTAGAATGTTTAAACTGGCTCAATACATTCTCATAAATATAACGAACAACAAAGAAAACATGTATTTGTGAGTTTCTACCTGATGCTACGGCTGACTTTATATGTTCCGCGAGTTTGGTTTTATCGATCGTGCGCACGCTCACATTTTTGCTCATATCTTTTATGTGCGTTCGTAATTATATAAACTAGGAGATCGAACGCGAGCTCCTCGGGTTTCAGAATACAGATGAAAACCATTTTTTTTTAAACTCTAATTATTTTTTTACATGTAATATATACTTTAGATTGCCCACTAACATCAAAAAGAATTTTTATATGAAAAATATCAATTATGCAATCAAATAAAGTTTTGAAATTTATTAATAGCGATACTTTCACATGTCACCGCATGCCAAGATTTTGCGACTTACGTCAGTCTTTCCGATCATTTCGGTGCTTTAAGCGCGTGGTTCAATCACATGTCTGTTAAATTTGTTTCTTATTTACATTATTTTATTTATTTTTCTAAAGAGGAGGTTTTAATTTTGTTATGGAACATTAGACGGAAAAAAATGCTGAACTTTTTACATTGTTTTAAGGGACAGCGGATTAACCTTTCGTAAGCGAGCTACACGTGATCGAGATAAATTAAAAAATAATTTATGCTTGAAAATCTATATATATATATTACGCTATCGTACGTGGCACAGAAATCGCGATTATTTGTTAATTGTTTAATGACAACGCCCGAATGAAACGCATCTCATTGGTTACTGTGTAATATTATTAAAAAGGGAATAACAATAAATAAATAAAAAAGTTCAATTAATAACTATAGAACAAAATTTATAAATAATAAAAGTTTACTTTTTTAAGTTTATTTAAATTTATAAACAATAAAATAAATAATTTATTAATAAATAAACAACAACCATATCAAGCAAAATATCGACACTGTGGCACCAGTTAAATACCCCGGTGGGTATATGACAGTGTTGTCAGAAAAGTGTCGCGCCAACGTTGTGCGTATATGACACCTGTGCCGTCTTTTATTCATCTAATTTAAAGTACAATAAATAAATAAATAAATGAAGGAACTTTTCTGGTATCGGTACTTGGCGAAATAGAGAAAAGGTCCATGGCGAGAAACGAAATTTTTTTCTGGCAACCGATTTAATCAAAAATTTTTTTCCAAATAAAACTACACAAAAGTTGCCGTGATCGCAAAGAGTTCGTACTTTTAATTTAGCTGGGCGCAGTTCTCGCCAATAGCATTTTTTAGCTCGCTAGCAGCATTTTTTATTTTTCGAGGGGTAAATTAAAACAATGCTCTGTGTTGAAATTAAAGGATTTATGGTGTTATTTATTCTTTTTCTTTTCTTTTTCTTAAAAAAATAAATAAATAAATGAAAGTCATGAATTTTAAAGATTTCATTTTTAAATTAAAGTTATGCTTTCTAAATAAAATGAGTGAAAGGATTGTATTTTAATCTGAATTAACGAAATATGGGAAAAAATGCGAACGGTACAATGTTTGGCGATTTATCACCTGCTCCCGACTAACACAAAGTAGGGAGTTCTCGATTTCTCTATCAGAATCTTCCAATTTGGCGAAGGATTGAGCAAGTAAATTAAATTATGAATAAAAGTAACAGGATACAATGCCTAGCATACATTTAAGGGAGACCAAACTGGTCGCCACGGGCGCCTAGTTATTTTAAAAACCATAATAACTCAGTCAATTACGATACAATTTTCAAACAAATTGTATTTGAAAGTAGATTTTTTTCTCTATTTGACTGTTTAAAAATTGAAAATGTGCAATATTTAGAAATTTAAAAAATCGCTGACATAGCACGTATTTTAATTTCAATTTTTTTTTCAGTTTTTACGAGAAAATGGCAACAAAAATGTACAGCAATATAATATTTTCTTTCCTCCGTGATTATTTTCCCTTTACTTTCAACACTTTCAACCCCACACGACTTTCAACAGAAATGGAGTTCTTCAGTTGCACAATTACAAAATTGTATTAAAAATTACAAAAAAATTAATATCTCAAAATTAAATTGTGATACAGCTTTCAAACAAATTTCATTTAAAAGATCATTTTTTTCTTTATACGACGGTATAAAAATTTAAAATGTGCGATGTCCAGAAGTTTAAAATTTTGCAGTAGAGAAAATTGTAAAACCAAAATTTTATTTCAAACTTCAAAGTGTTGCAGAATGACGTATGCGTTACGCACAGATATGTCTGTCCTTTATAATATAGATAAATACGTAGCACCTATAGTCGTCGTTCAGTCCGTCCGTCTGTCCGTCCGCATATAACGAGCAAAAACTACCCAACCAGATTGTCTGAAATTTCAAATATATAATTGTTACAATATTTTGTCTAGTCATTTCAAATTTTATGAAAATCGGATGTATAGTTTAATTACAGCGACAGTCAAAAGTTTTCCGTTACGTTACGGCCAATGGGAAAAAATATTTCAAGTGCATTTTAATGAAGTTACAGCCTTTCGAACAGAATGAAAAGGATACGCACTTATTGAAGCGCCCTAAAATACATTCAGTACAATATGCGGTGCAAAACATATTTATAAAACCTGTTATAGTACGAACGCACCTCATTTGCCACGTTTGATGTGCAATTTCAAACTTGTTTAATAATTGAAATATCATTTTAAATTTTCTTCCCTGTAATTTTACATGCTATACGGATTTAATTTCCGCCAAAAGAAAAAAAAATGAAATCGATATTTTCAACGCTAAGAACGTCTGTAACCCTTTAAGTACAAGAACATTGTTGCAATTAGGGGTCGTCACATTTAGGCACAATTACCTTATGTTAATAAATGAAATACATATTTTGTATATAAACCTTCTGGTTTGAAATACTTCTTTTGACTTTGAGCAATCCGAAATGTTTGGAACAATGTAATACCAATGATACTGCAAATGATAGCACAAAGAAGATAATGATACCAATTAGCTGAATACCATGTCAAATATATGTATTAGAGATGGGCAACATCGTCCCTTTAAGGAATCGTTCACCGAAAGGAACGATTTCTTTAGAGTCGTTTCTGTTGGAATCGTTCCCCAAAAAGGAACGATTCCTTCCGAGAAAAAGGAACGATCCCGGGGAAAGAGGCATGAATCCGAGAAAAAAAGGAAAGGATCCGAAAAAAAGGAAAGAATTCGAGAAAAAGGAATGATCCCGAGAATAAAGGAACGATTTTGTAAAATAAAGGATTCCAAGGGAAAAAACGCTTCCGAGATGAAGCGTGCAATTCCGACATGCAATTCATAATATTTATTACTAATTTATTTTCTTATGTATCCATCCATCTCTTTACGCATCCAGTCGCCTTACTTTTGTAATGTTTTGGGCAGATGATTTTGTTTTTAAGAGTTCATTTCATTAACCAGTGTGTGCAATTAATTTGAAGTTATTTCTAACTTTATGATTTATAGCATTTAGCATAATTCCCTTTGAAAATTTACCCCTGGCTCCTAGTTGACCTTTCATTTATCGCTGTAGTTTATCTAGGAAATTTTACTGCATTTTCGGTTTTGGCGATAAGGGCGGCGCGGCGGTCTATTCGATTTTCAGTGTAATCATTGGTTGAAAATGTATCGTCAAACGATCCTCCATTTATATTATTATTTTATACAGTGTGCCCACTCTCAAAGATGTCAAATGGCTAATTCCTAAACCGTTAATCATAGACCTATAGTTCAATTACAAAAATGTTTTAAATGAGGTAAAAAATTATTTTGAAAGTCGTTTGGATCAATAAAATTATTTCTAAAAAAGTTACGAAAAATTAATTTTTTATACGGTCCCCCGTCCCTATAAGTGATATTTAGTAAAATTTTCCTTTTCGCTTAAAAGAAAGACAAAAAGTACCATTCATCTAACACTAAAATTGACGGAGTTACGAAACCTTGAAATGCAAGACTTTTCGTCATCTGAATACACATGAGTTCAGACATGCTTCGAGGGGTGATAACAAAGTGCTTAAAGTATTTGAAGGATTCATTTCTTGTGTATCTGCGCTTTGAAAGAAATCGTATTACGACAGATTTTTGTAAGGATTTGACGCTGTTTCTTGTCATGGTTTCTTTTAACAAAAATTATGCTATTTTTATAAGCTTTTATTTAACTTGCAACGATCGTATGTATGTCTTCCATTTTAAAATTTGTACTCGAAATTCAACTCACTTTAAAATATCCTATCAAGGTTAAATTTTAAAAATTGACGTAAATCCGATGACAATGTAATATTATTATGATTTTCTGTACTTGCCATTTATGCTTATTTTACAGGATAACACAAAAAAATTCGGATCGATTACTGCCAACAAGTTTACGAAAAAGTTTTAAATTAGATAACACAAGACTGCGATGGTTGTATTTTTTAACTTTTATAATTGATTTTTATGTACTTTTTAGCGCTGAATCCCAAAATTACCTTCATTTTTAACCCTCATGTCAGGATGTTTCGCAAATAGTAAATTTCAAAATTAAAAAAATAGCTGATAGTATAAAATAGAGTCGATGGCTATGTTTTTTAACTTTTATGATTGATTTTTAATGTGCTTTTTAGCAATGAATGTGAAAATTACCTTCATATTTAACCGTCATGTTAGACTTTTTTGTAAATTATAAATTTCAAAGTTAAAAAATAGTGAAAATCTGATACTATAAAACAAATGTAAAACTTCTTATATTCAATTTAATTTTATTTAATTCAACAATTTCATCAATTTTTGGCTTATACTGGGATTCTTACAGCCAAACAGCTCGGGAATTTGATGAGGTGGGAGGGGAAGTGGTTCAATTAAAACTTTGAACTTTTAAACTTTGAAACTTACAATTTGCGAAAATCCTGACGTGATGATTAAAAATTAATGTCATTTTCGGATTCAATAGTAAAAAATACATAAAAATCAATTATCAAAAATTAAAGAAATAACAATCATATATATTTTACACTATCAGATTTTCGTTAATTTTTTCCTTTTTAGCTTTCAAATTTACGATTTGCAAAAAATCTATAAGTTGTGATAAAAAATGAAGTCCATTTTTTAATTCAGTGCTACAAAATACATAAGAATTAATTATAAAAAGCGAAAACACATGATACAACACAAATTTGCATCCTAGTGTATTCTAATAACATTTTAAAATATGTATCATTTTGTAAAGAATCGAGGCTGTTGCTTTTCAATATTTTATTTAACGGAAGTTCTATTTTTTTTTTCCTGTTATAAGTGTAATACAAGCTGTATATTTTGCCTTCATATTTTAGAATTCTTATAGATTTCAAATTTATAATACAATATTAATTTTACTCTCAGCTATTTTTTTCAATATATCTGGCAATTATTTATACTTCTACTAATTTTGCGAATGCCCTTATTTCGCACTAAAAAATATGCACCAACTTTACTAGCTATTACTCGGTCAGTTTTAATCGTAGAATAATAGGACTTTTTTTTTGTCTTATTTGTAAGTATAATAGGAAAATTTTACTAAATATAACTTGTAGGACCGGGGGACCGTATAAAAAATTAAATTTAGTAATTTTTCAAAAATGTTTTTATTGACCCAAATCACTTTTTAAATACTTTATTACCCCATTTAAAACATTTTTGTAATTGGAACTATATGTCTATAATTAAAGGTTTAGGAATTATTTATTGGACATCGTTGAGAGTGGACACCCTGTGTAGGAAATTTTATTACTGTTCTGATATTTGTCCCCAGGGTCTAGAAATTTTTAGTCTCATAGATTCCTCTTCAAAATCTACCTCTAGGTAATATTAATTTCATTTTTCATTCTGAATTTCATTTTTCATTTGGATGGTCCTACTGGTTCGGATATGTAACTTGTTAAAGTAGATTGCATTTTTTTCGTTTTGTTCCAGCGTCCGTACTTTCAATAAATTTATCCCCTTTATCGCCCTTGTCTTCAGTCTACACAGAGGATATTTCGCATAACTCATCAACATTATTACACTACCTTCTGGATCTGGTTCAGAAGGGGAAGCACTAGGCAATGAGTGGTGTTTTCTCTTTACATATTTCATTTTTCCTCCAACACGTGATGGATGCTTCCTTGTAAGATGCAGCATTAAATTTGTAGTTCTACCACCTTTATAAGAAATATTTTCGTAAAACAGAAATCACAAATAACGATACTTTCATCTTTATATAATTTAAAATACTTTCAAGTTTCACTTTTTTTCTTTTCCATTGCAAACAAGAAAGAAAGAATAATGCGTCAAGCATCGATTTTGAAACATGGCTCAACACATTCAAAATAATGTAACAAATATTTACTGCTTAATAAGTTGAAATACGATATCAAATTGAATGATTTGGAAACGCATTAACACATTTGAAACCCCAATTTCAACAGTTCCCATCTACAGTCGGAAATTTATCCAAATTCTTTGATCAGCGCTAAATATGATATATAGATTTGAATCTATAAGCTACATGAATTTAGTTATAAACTGAATTTAGTTATGAACTGAATTTAGTTAGTTTAGAATGACATTTAGTTCAGTTAGGAAATACATACACAGTTAAAAATTCAGCAGTTTCCACTAATAAGGAGAATGGTACGTGCATTCTTTTGTGCAGCTCTGTATACGAGGTATAGAATTTATAAACAACGAGTACGGTGGTGGTCAAAATTATAAGGACAGGAGAAAAATCGCCAAATCTTGGCCACATTTGGCCGGAAACTTATGCAAATTTAATGGATGGAAACTAAAAGAAAAATGAAGAATATTTTTATAAGTTTTTATGGAAATATGTGGAAAATGCATATTCATAAAATGTATTATGGATTTATACAGCCATCTGATATGGACAAAATTATAAGAACAATTGTATTTGTATGTTCTAAAAAGTAAAATTTGCATGTTTTTTGCTCTGCACACGGAACTCAGCGACGATATAAATGCGTAGTAAGCGTTTGGGATCGTCATATTCTGTTTTTCAGTCATGCCGCTAGGTACAAAGCTTTCGGAGTTTGAAAAAGGGAAAGTGGATGCATTTAAAAGTTCAGGACTTTCTGTATGCCAAATTGCGACAAAACGTAATAGATGAAGAACGGTTATTTACAATTATCTTAAAAATCCTGGTAAATATGGACGGCAAAGACATACAAGTAGACTATCTTCTGTTTCTGTACGGGAGAAAAGAATGATAATATGGCGATCTTGCTCCAAAAAAACAAACGTCAACAGAAATAAAACGTGAATTGAACTTAGAATGCAGTGCTCGAACTGTTCGACGTGTTTTACAAAAAGAAAAAAAGGTTCGCTGTGGCAAACATATGTCACGACCGCCTCTTACAAAAGTTCATAAGAGACTGAGAATGGAGTTTGCCAAAAAATGCATTACTGTGGGCAAAAAGTGGGATGATGTTGTCCTTTCAGACGAGAAAAAGTTTAATTTGGATGGATCAGATGGTTTTCGCTACTTCTGGTATGATCTACGCAGAGAAAAAGAAATTTTCGCCAAGCGTGCATTTGCAGGTGGCTCAATAATAGTCTGGGGAGGTTTCGCAACTAGTGGAACTACTCCAATTGGTTTTGTGCAGGGTAGAATGAATTCTGAGAATTATGTTGATGTATTGGGCCATAATCTTTTACCGGAAGCACCGTTAATAACGAGTGGAGACTATTTTTTCCAACAGGACAATGCCTCAGTACATGTTTCCCAAACTTCAAAATCGTGGTTTGATGCTAATTTCGTGAAACTACTTCATTGGCCGGCCAGAATCCTTGATCTGAATCCACTGGAAAATCTGTGGGGTATTCTGGCACACGAAGTATACAAAAATGGTATACAGTATAAAAACAAGCAAGAACTCATGTCCTCCAACGAAAAAGCCTGGTCAAAAATTTCCAAGAAAGTTCTTAAGGAACTGTCAAATTCCATGACGTCAAGACTGATCAAAGTGATTGAGAAGAAGGGAGAGATTATTAATTATTAGTGTTTTTCAGGCAAAAACATTCATTGTCCTTATAATTTTGTCCAATTTTTACAATGTCATATTTTGTTAATTATGGCAAAACATTCATATTTTGCATTTTCCAATGTTTTGCATTCTATAATGATTTCTAGCATAAAAAAGCATTTTATGTATAAATTTCACTTTATTTAGTTCAGAAATAAATTTTTTCTGTGCAATTTTCAATTGTTCTTATAATTCTGACCACCACTGTAACATGCAAAAAGTTAGTTAAATTTAAAAGCGCATATCGAAATTGAAAACGCACTTTACTCAAATACGGTACTGAAACCCATTTCCTTCCTTTGTGTGTCCCTGAAAATGAACGATAAATGCTATGAATTCCCTATTCTACAGCAATCATTTTGTAGTGAAATTCAGCCATTTATATCAATTTAAATGCATTTGAAATAGCTTAACGTCATTAAAATACACCGCAAACAATTTTTTCCCGTTGACCATAATGCAACGGAATGCTTTTGAGTGCCCCAGTAAATGAACTATTAATGCTACACTCTTCATATTGAATACCAAACATGCCATGTTAAACATCATTAACGTATAACAATTGTATGGAAATCTGAGTATATTTACGGGAGTTAGAGCGTGAACAGACGGACTGACGGACAGACAAACCGCATTCATTAACAAATATTAACTTTGTTGGAAAGTGTTAAAAGGTAAAGCACGTTTCTGCACAGTGTCCTTCCTGAATGACTGATGCATGTCTTGTCTTATGCCCTAACTTTAGTGAACTGCTGTTAACTACATCGAATTTCAATAAACTTACAGCTCTTTTTGGATTTCCAACTCCACATAGAGAACCTACAGGAGTTTTTCTAATTTCACACTCTCATCCGCCGCCCCCCTCTTTCCACTTTATCATACTGCAACTCAGGTCAGTGTGGGTGGATTTCACGCGGAGTGTGATGCTAATATGTTTGTTTGGACTTGGAATTTTTGGAATGTCATAACTCATAAAGTCGTGAAACACTTGTACTATGGTGTTACACGAAGTGGTAAAAGTTCCTTCAGATGATTTGTAAACAGAATCATTAGCAGTATGAGTAGTGATACATAAGATAATATTATATGTACTACAGGGTGGTCATAAAAAAACTTTGCCGATATATGGACCTCTAGCGGCCGGTCCGTCGAACCGATCAAGATGGAAATTCAGATATAGTTATTTAGACGTATGAGCTCGGGATTCTGAATGGCAACAAAGTGGCGCTCACGGTTACGATTATAGGTAGAGAAACTCGAAATTTTCGAACGGCAACACCTCTTTTTTCCCGTCGCAAAATGCTCAGAGCATTCGAAAACTCTAAAGAGTATTGGAACGGTACATGTATCACAAGAAACGAACGCGTTACGCACGCACAAAAAACGGCTCCGCTAACGGCCTAAAAAAACACGATAGTGTCTCACGGTGGAAATTTGCATACGACAGAGGTAAGACACCAATCACAGAACGTCACTCGCCAGATATTCAACGTAGAAACGGATAAAAAACGGGTGGGAATGTTGGTTCTTCAACTGGGAATCCATAGATGCCGATAAAATGATTCTGCAAACGAAAGTTCGTGGTGAATTTATAAAAATCTATTATCAAAATGGGATGAATGCCGCTTAAGTATTGCGTGTTTACCGTCGAAACCATCACCCAATACGTGGCCCATGTACCCCACAAGCTCTGCGCGATTTAGTAAAGAAATTCGAAGAAATTTGGTGCACCAGTGATAAACCGCGATCCAGACGACGCTGTTATGGAAGTGCATCACATAGTGACTTCAGGGCGCATGCAAACTGCAAGAGGTGCAGCTCGTGTATTGGATATACTGAAAACCACGGTTCTAAAGCCTACTGCGCTCTGTAATCCGCAAGTTTCCATACCGGTACCAGCGTGTCCAGATGTTGGACGTGAAAGATCATCACCAATGTACGAACTTTGCAAATAAATTTCTTATCCGATATGATAGCGATATCTACTGCCCTCTTCGCATATTATGGGCGGACGAGGCAGATTTCACCTTAACTAGCAACGTCAAAACCAAAAATTGAGTGCACTGGGCAGAAACGAATCTGCACGCGACTGTGGCATCAATACCCTATGCGACGCCAAAGTTACTGTGTGGCACATTGCAGGCACAATTGTTTTCGATCCTTACTTCTTTCAGAAAACGACACCAACGGGTTTTGTAACGTGCTCTGTGACAGGCTCTCGTTACTCAGCTTTCCTACAAAATTAGGTTACACCAGAATAGCTGCAGCGAATGACACCATTTGGATTCAAGATGTCGTATATCCACAAATAATGAAGTCTTTTCGCAGGGTCCTCGATCAGCATTTTTGCGACCGCGTCATCTTACGCCATTTTCCATATCCGCGGCCTCCACGATCCCCAAACCTCACTCCTATGGATTTCTGGTTCTAGGTATATCTCAAATCAAGAGTGTACATGTGCAATCTGAAAACTTTGCCGGATTTTAAAGACTCTATCAAATGTGAGACTGATGCAAACATCCCTCATGCTATGTTACGTCCGGCTGTATTGTCTACAGTCTCCCGCTTGCAATACGTAATTATCTGTGATGACAAACATGTGGAAAATGTGGAATCCAAATAAGAGTTTTCTTTACTCCGATCTGTGTAACAATCAGTGATTAGTGTCTGGCCTCTGTCTTATGCAAATTTCCTCCGTGCGCCCCAATCGTGGTTTTTTTTGCACGTTCGCAGAGCTGTTTTTGTTCGTGCATAACACGTCCGTTTTTTGTGATACACGTACCCTTCCAACGCTCTTTAGGGTTTTCGCATGCGCTGAACATTTTTCCACGGGAAAAAGTAGGCGTTGCTATTCAAAAATTTCGAGTTTCTGTACCTATAACCGTAACCGTGTGTTGCCATTAACAGAGGCCTGAGCTCATACCTCTGAATAACTATATCTGAAATCTCATCTCGATTGCTTGAACGGACCAACCGCTAGAAGATCGGCAAATTTTTTTTATGACCGCCCTGTATATATAGATATATATATACAAGGTAGATAATATATATATATATCTACCCTATATATATAAAATCCTAATGAAACGAATTTATGAAACGGATATATGAAACGGCTGAAATGAAACGAATTTATGAAACGAATCTTTGGAACGACTGATTAAACAACTGATTATGTTTCACGGCGATTTCTCCTAAAATATGGAATACTTAGCGATGAAATTAACACCAAAAATCCATATTGATCCGTAGATCTCAAAACTGGTATTAGAATTTTTAAATTCGAATTAGTTTTCGAAATATTAAGTTTTTTTTCTAATTTTAAATACATTTTTCTAATGATGACAACTCAAATTTTAATCATAACAGATATTTTTTTCATATTTCAGAAAAGGTTATTATTTTAAACTAGTTTGGCGACCAGTCTGGCCTCCCTTAAATGTATGCTAAGAAATGTATCATGCTACTTTTATTCATAATTCAATTTACTTGCACTATCTTTCACCAAATCGAAAGATTCTGATAGAGAAATCAATTCTGACTGTATTTTTATGTTAGCGAGACGCAGGTGATAAATGGCCAAGCATTTTTTTACATTTCATTAATTTCATTTAAAATATAATCCTTTCATTAATTTTATTTAAAATACAAAACATTCGTTTAAAACTGAAACCTTTAAAATTGATGGCTTTCACTTCTTTCTTAAAAAAAAAAAAAAAAAAACGAAAAGTAAAGAAAAATATTAGGCACAGATGTCAGATTCGCACCGGTGTACCTAATTGGCGCCAAGATGGCATTATTTTGATTGACATGGTAACCCGGCTGTTGTTGTTTATTTAATAATAAATGTTTATTTACTTTTATTTCTTTATTAAATTTATATAAATTATTTTATTCTATAGTTATTAATTTTTGTGTTATTTCCTTTTGAAAATAATGGAAAATAATTTAAAAATACGGTACTACTTAGTTATTCCGTCGACCAATTTCGCCAAACTATATAAATCACCAAACAACTCGCCAAATTATACAAATTGATATAATTTTTATTTTAAATAACTAAAGAACAAATAAATTAGTATAACATTAATAATTATACAAATAAAACGTCGAAATAAAAATAACTTGATGACGTAAACCCGTGTAACTTGCTTAAAGTCAAGTGAATGTGACATTTACAATCAACCATTACCGGCATTTAATCTTATAGTTTGACGAAAGATTTTTGGTCGACGGGATAACTAATACCAAAAATGCATATGTAACTGGTATTCGAAAACGAGGTTTTCGTCAAATTTTCGTAAAAAAAAATATCATGCCAAACATGCGGTGCGTATATGACATCTGGCCAAATATTAAATAATGCAATAAACCATGACATTTAATTTCAACTTCAAATCAATGTTTGAATTTACCACTCGAAAAATAAAAAAAAAATGCTAACTGGCGAGTTGAAAAAAAGCTATTGGCGAGATTTGCACCCGGCTATCGTAACAGTACCAGGAATTCTTTGCGACCATGGCAACTTTTATGTAGTTTTATTCGAAATTTTTTTTTTGATTTTTTTAATCAAAATGGAAAACTTTCGGCACAGATGTCATATACGGCCCCATATTGACGCGATTTTTTCTGACGCCAATGTCATATACGCAACGGGTACTTAACTGGCGCCAAAATATCGTTATTTTTTTTTTTTGATATGGTAAGTCGGATGTTGTTGTTTCTGCTGTTGATGCGTTCCCCAAATTGGCGTCGGAAAAAATCGCGCCAATATCGTATATGACATTTGTGCCAAACTTTCATATGAAAGGCGAAGGAATCGGACAGTATTTGTTTATGGCAGTTGATGACTTGGACTATTATAATATAGATGAAATGATGGCGATAGAATAATATTTGGCGACTTATCACCTGTGCCTGGCTAACATTAAAGTACCAAAATGGCACCTAGAGTATAAAAAGCGAAGTGGTCCGCCCGGATCTGTTGATGATAGTCACATGACTTAGGCTATTGTTATACAGATTGTTTTAAAATACCGGGAGACAAAGACTCTGTATACTTAATTCATTTTATTTTAGTTTCTTTTTATAAATGTTTAACTGATCCTTTTTAATCAAAAACGAAAACAACCATTGGATGTCTTAACAGCAACTGTTTCGTCCTTAAATTTTTGCAATCAAAGGGAAATGAATGGAAACCCGTTTACAGGGAGATCTGCACAGCTTTTTTCAGTGTAATTCAATCTTCTCTAATATTTTTAAAACCCATCAGATCAGTGTGTTTTTAGATTTAGCAGTATCTGAACGGGGCTTGGCGAGCGTAGCTTGCAGGGGGCAGAGCCCCCTAGTATATATATATATATATATATATATATATATATATATATATATATATAACCATTAATTAAACATTACCGACCATCATCAAAAAATGCAATATTGTGAATGATTGACTACACGCCATAAACCAACAATATAGAACTGTATGTGTAAAATAAAGTACCGTATACCTAATTACAAGAATTAACATGGAAGAAAAAAAGAAGAATATGGATTCCGAAAAAATTAAAAAACTTATATATTGAATTACGTTTTCAAGAGTACAGAATTCAGTGATATAAGCAAATCGGTTGTTTTCTGTGGGAAAAAAAGTTATAAGCTGAAAATGTTTTTTCCCCTGTGCACAAACAACCAATATAATCAAAATAATAGTTTCAAGATGAATACAGAACATTATCAAATGGCCTGAAATGGAAAAAAACTACAACCCATTAAATATTTAATTTATAGCAATAGAAATCTTACAAAAACATACCGTATTAATTCCCAGTAGATATATATATATTTTGAGAATACCCTTTGTCAAAAGAAATATATGACCAGCTACGAGCGCTCGAGTACCACTTTATTTCCACAGTCTGGCGTCTTGTTTTTCTCTCCTGAAGAAGAGGATTAAAAAAATCTCGAAACTCTGGAAGATTGTTGTTTTAATCAACTTACATTGAGGTTTATTACATAGAATAAAATCTGTTAGAACAAGGAATTTTTATAAAACGTTTCTTTCTTTCTTAAGATAATGAATATATATATATATATATATAGTAATATATATGATTTTATACATATAGTAAATATTATCTCCGCCAAAACATATAGTGATTTACTAAATTTCAAAATTCTACTTCTTTAAATTTGAAGTTTAGAAAATTTGAAAATTTTTAACTGGAAAACGGTTGTTTGGTTTAATTAAATTAAACAAATTAAAAATATGTCCATTATTATTTCAGAGTGTAGTATTATATAAAGAAATATCCTTTTGTTAACATTCTTTTGACGATGTTTTGGCCATTGAATGAAAGACATCTGTTGCAAACGTGTTATAGATAACACCAACCTTAAATTTTTGAGAATGTTACAATTATTTATTCTGAGTTAAACTTTTTATTGTCAAAACTATTTAAAATAGATTAAAAAAAATTGTTAAATTTGAAAAATTCAGAAAATTTTACGTAATTTAAAAAAAGAAAAAATAAATAGATAAATGTTCTAAATGAAAAGAATAACAGTAAGAAAGGAAAATACATAAAATTTAGTCTTGTATTTGCAGTAAGTTTACCACAATAAAAACGGAGGTTTTCTATTAGGCTTGAAACACTAAATTTAGTTTGGCATGAACGGAGCCTCTCACGGATCGAAATTAAACTCAGATATCTGTTGTCCATCACCACAGTAACAGGCATTAATCCGGTTATTGATTTCGGAATTTGCGAGTATCAATCCCGATCGAGAAATCGGAATTATTATAAGAAATTATTACGATAAACGTTTTTTATTCTTTTTTTTTTCTTTTTGCTTTTCTTTTACGTTGAATTAAAACAGTCACTGTTATTTAGCTTCTAAATCTTAAGCAAGA
This sequence comes from Maratus speciosus, assembly GCA_963932465.1. Taxonomy (NCBI): domain Eukaryota; kingdom Metazoa; phylum Arthropoda; class Arachnida; order Araneae; family Salticidae; genus Maratus; species Maratus speciosus. The sequence goes on along the minus strand of OZ010800.1, from coordinate 412,126,529 downwards.
AATAGAAACAAAATAACAAATGAAAAAACTGTACAAAATCACAACTTGCATTTTTTAGAAACCAATAATTAAGAAGAAACAGGCGTAATAATTCTCCTCTTTTCTTTTTTTTTTCAATTCCTACTACTAGTTCACACTCTTCCTATATTTGTTTATTTATTTATTTATTTATTTATTTATATATCTTGTTCAAATTTTCAATCGTTAATAAAATACTTATTATTCATCCTATCAAGTTGAAATAAATATTTTTTTTAACTTGTACTGGATGACAATTGATGTTAATACAGTTTTTTCAAATATTAATTCATTTATTAAATTTTAATTAATTAATTTTAGTTTTACATGGGAGACAAATTGGCGGCCATTGGTTATTGAAGCATTTAATGCATCTTCATATCTATAAGGGGGGTTACCATAAGGGGGACCCTGTTCTGTCGCCAAATACCGCCAAGTTTGTCGCCAGCTTGGAGATATATCGCCAAGTTTGGCAACCAAATTGAGTCGCCAAAAGTGACGCCAACTTGGCGATATCTCTAATATTTCGCCAAATTCATTTAGACTTCCATTGTAAACCTTACTTGCTTATCGAAAATCAACAGATATTTAATCGAGATATTTTAATGCAACAAAATCTAATATTAGCTTAAGGGATTATATTAAATTTTTCTTTGATGGCCTAAGTAGGAATTTACTTTAAAAACAAAATTTTTATATTACTTTTTTTTTTTTTTTTTTTTTTTTTCAAAAGATTATAAGGTCTTCTAATCTGTACACACGTACAGAATATTAGGATCAGAATCACTTTAAAAAAAATCGTAAATGTCTTTAGTGTAAATTATGTTTGTTTTACTATTCCAATATTCGTATATTGTAAAACTAGATTAATGCAATCTTAATCCTGTGCCTGCCAGACGGGTGCAACAGACCCGATAGGTACATTCAAATTGATTTTTCACATAATAAAAAAATCAAAATCTTGTAAATATGTGACTTTTTGTGGAATGTTCTACTCAAAAGAATAGAACATCACAGAAAAAAATCACATGTTTACAAAAATTTCAGTGTTTTTAAAATTGAGAAATATCATTATAAATGTACCTGTCGGGGTCATTGAACCCATCTGGTAGGCGGAGGGTTAACATAATTCTATTAAACAGAAACAAGCATAAAATATGCAGCTTTACATATATGTCGCAGTGTTGGAGAAAGTCCGATAATCTGTATGTGGCACGTGATTTTTCTTTCCCGTTTTTATGCTCAAAACGGCCATTAAGAGAGCGAACCACTGTTAAATTATTTGAATCCTACCCACCACTGTTACTGTTTTATTATTATTATTATTAGACATTATGTTTTCTGAAATATTCATTATTTTAAGAAAGAAAGAAACGTTTTAGAAAAATTCTTTGTTCAAACAGTTTTTACTCTATGCAATAAACCTCAATGTAAGTTGATTAAAACAATTGTCGAGTGTTTCGAGATTTCATGAATCATCTTCTTCAGGAGCGAAAAACAAGACGCCAAACTGTGGAAATAAAGTGGTACTCGAACACTCCTAGGGGGCGGTCCATAAATGATGTCACACTTTTTTTCAATATCTTTGACCCCCCTCCCCCCCTTTGTCCCAAAGTGTCACACTTTACCATACTCCCTCCCCCCCCCCCCTTGTCACGTATCACGCTATATTACATAAACATATACTTGCACTTCAGGAACAAAGCACTACGTTATAGATCATATTTCAAACTTTATTTTTAAACTTTAACTACGTGTTTTAACGACATTTGTGAGCATAACAATAAAAATGACTCATGTACTTATTTTGTATGAAATAAGATTAAGGTTTATAACAAAAACATAATTAATATACAATAGTAATAAAATATTAATACGAAAGAGCAGCTAAAAACTGTCGTATTTTGGAATTTAACATATTTGGCTTTAAACCTACTTTATAAAACAAAATACTCTAATTTCAAAATAACTTCAAAATTTAATCTGCTCATTTTTAATACTTTTAATTTAACCAAAATGTGTGATGTCACATTTCTTCTTACCCCCTTCTACCCCCTTGTCACAAACTGTCACAATTTCACGAACCCCCCTCCCCCCCTCCAAGCGTGACATCATTTGTGGAAGGCCCCTAGCTGGTCTTATTTTTCTTTTGACAAAGACGATTCTCAAATTGAAATTATGCTTGAGGAAAAAACATGAAACAGTGCAATATACATTAAAGTGCATAACTCTATAATTATTAAAATAATCGAAAATCAGTTATTATTATCCGATTAAAATGCAATTTTTATGGCATAATGATGTATTTCTTACGTTATTTAAAACTGTTTCTAATCAGATTTTTAAAAATATTTTCCACTATTATTTAAACAAACATTTTACTTTGTTTGTCTTAAGAATTCACTTAGAAAAAAATCATTTCGTATGATTTATTTATCAATTAGAAAAAGTATTAGTGTATTTAAGTACACATGGTATTCCATTACCTTCGGAGCACAGGTACTCATTCGGTAAAGCACGTCAAGGTTCTGAGTTCGAATTCCCGGCAGGACTTTTTTCCACCCAGGTGGAAAAAATCCAATTCGTATTAAATATCTTTTTTTAATTATTTCTTTCAAATTAATTTAGCACAAAAAGGTCCGATAGTAATGTAATTAACTCACAGATGATAAGTAAATAATTTATAATGGACAATATTTTAATTGAAGTAAAGTAATATATATTTCTATTCATCTAAACATAAAAGTTAAGAGAATATAATACGCAGTTGTGGTTTATTAAACGCCTTCCTCCGCCCCGCACTTCAATTTCTTTTTTCTTTCTTTCTTTTCTTTTTTTTAGGGGGGGGGGGGGGGGGCATACACATTAGAAGGATATTTTGGCAATAAACTCAGCTTTAATAGAATCAAAATCTGTTATTTAAAAATAAAACAGCGTATTTTAATTTATTAAAACTGGCCAGTCTACAAGAACAAGAACCGATTCCCAGGGGATCTATCCTTTTCGGAGTCGTTACATTTCGGACCGACTTCGAGGATTCGGTCCTTTTTGGAGTCGTTACATTTCGGACCGACTCCGAGGAATCTGTCTTCTTCGGAGTCGTTACATTTGGGAAAGAATCCGAGTAATTGGTCCTTTTCGTAGTAATTACATTTCGGACCGATTCCGAGGATTCGTTCCTTTTTGAAATCGGTCCTTTTTGGAACGATTCCGAAAAGGAACGAATCCTCGGAATTGGTCCTAAAATGACCGATTCCTTTTTACAGACTGAAATCGTTTCTTGAGTTTCACTGCCGGAATCGTTCCTTTGGAATCGTTTCTCAACAAATGAGACATTTCTAATATGTATGTATGGATTATGGCCTAAAAGGCGTATTCATATTAAAATCTGCAATGACTTTTCAATTTTTATTAACAACACTCAATTTTGACAGTATATTTTTAATGTGCTCTTGAAATAAAGCATAGATGCCTATACAGTCAACGCTCATTATAACGACCATCCATTATAGCGACCATCCATTATAGCGACCTTTCCATTACAACAACCAATGCAAAATGTCCCGAAATATATCCCCTTATGTTATTTTTACATCCAACTGAACGACCCGCCAGCAGCTTATATTTTCAATACAGCGATTGAATTGACCACTCATCAAGATTTTTTTTCTAAGAAAAGATTATAATTTTCTTCCCCTAAGGACTAATTGCCAAGTTCGCAAATAAAGTCTGAAGGGAGCAGAAAGAATAGATTTCTTCCTGCGTTGAAACTTAGAAATGACTCGCTTGTCCTTGCCGTAAGTATATGCGCATGCGCATTCAGTTCCTTCCATTTGTGCATTTTACCAAAACGGCTGTTTTAAACAAACGAAGTGCTCATTCAAAATTTGTAATCATATTGTATCATAAAATTTTCTCTGAAACCTTAATTTTCCTGCACCTTATTAGAGTTTATTAATTTTTTCTTCACTTTCGTTATAGCGACCTACCATTATAACAACTCTTTACTTTCGCACGCGAGGGGTCATTATAACGAGTGCCGACTGTATTTGACAGAACTAAACAAAGCATCTATAATCTGGATTTGTATCTCTTTACCCACAAACCCTGTAATGTTTTACAAATACTAGATAATTTCGTTACAAAAATTTTTATACAGAATTAAATATATTTTATTGTTTTACATATAAATCATCTACTGCTAATTTTTATGAATATTTTTTTTTGTACTGTAGCCAATTCGTATACATGAAATATATTTTTAAAAATTTAAACAGTTTCTTCAGTATAAAAAATACGCCAAAAAACTTCCCTTAATAATCTATATTAACAATACGGAGGCTGAAAAAAATATGCCGTTTTCATATGGATTAATTCTTTTAATTTTTGCATGTCTGACACAATTTATATGATAATGAACATTACTGGGATTATAAGTATAACTAAAGTTTTCCGATAAGAATATTTTTCTAATCTTATAAGTACATTTAATTACAAAATGATTACCTGCAAAAATAAAACAGCTAATGTTACTGTAATTATAGGTTATTAAAAGTTAAACATTTTTTTTTTTCCACAGAAAATCTTTTAACACTGGCGAGACAAATTACGCCTAGCATTAATGAGAAATTCCATGAAAAAATATGCAAAAATCCTAGCACATGATAGTTACATGTATTCTTATATCTTATAAAATATAAGCTGTTAAAATATAAACTATACATTAAAGAAATTAAAAAAATTCAATACTTTTAATTTATCACATTTGTATTAAGTATTGAGAAGTTAAATTTTATTTTAAATAATAACTTATATTACAAAAATGTGAAGTAAATAAATCCTTATAATATTATAAATGTGAATGTGTGTCCGAAAGTTTGAATGAATTCAGCGTCTAAACGGATGAATTAATGCTTTTGTATCTTTGAATATAGATGGATTACAACTCGGAAATAAACATAAGGTATGTTTAATTTTTTTTTTAAATATTTTGCTTAATAATCGAAAATTTCATTATTTTTCATACGCAATGAATTGACATTTTTCCGATAAAATTTAACCATCTTATTTTTTTCGTTGCTAAACACTAAAAAACCAGAATAATAATTTAATTTCCAATTGAAAGATTAAAACGGAAAATTTCAAGTATTTTTAATAATACAAGGTGCATGAATTTTGAGTAAGTGCGGAATGAAGGCAAATGTGACGTCATATATGGAAAATAGAACGGATATATGCTTTGATGTTGAAATAAAATGAGATTGTGTTATAGTATTAATTCTTATTATTTAAAGGGAATTGTTTTCAATGCTTACGGTTTATCGTCTGCGCACGTTTAACACAAAGGTTTAAATTTTTATTTAAAATTTAAAAATGAAAAAAAAAACTTTTGAAGAGCAAATTGATAGCAAATGTCAATAATGTGCTCAGTAAAATTATCAATGTCAAAAATGACGTAATGAATAGCATCAAATATGTATTTTCATTCTTAAAAAGTAAATTTACTAGATAGAAAGGATATGTTCTGTAATCGGGTTCGTAGTCAGTTTGCTTTTTTTAGAGAAAGAAATTTGGTGCAAAAGTAAATGCATTGTTGTAAACAGGTTTGTTTTTTGTGTAGCAAAGACTTAATAATATTAAGGATGATAATCTCTTCGCCTACCTTTGACGCCAAGTATGTTTGTAAAACATATGAAAAAGTATCATCCGATAATTTTCTTGGCACACATGTCATATACGCACCTGGTTTGGCGCGATCTGTTTTTGCGCCAATTTCGCGAAAACATCGTTTTCGAATACCAGTTACATGATATAAAAAACTGGTGGAACCAGAGAGAAAAGTAAAGCTCGATCTAAAAAAGTTACAGTAAAAAATTGTCAAATAGTTTCAGTTTAAAAGAGTAAGTAGTGCGTAGAAAAGTAATGGAATCAGATTATCTGTAAAGCTCATGAAATTACCCAAATTTTTGTTGATAGCTGAAAATGTAGACTGAGCTTTGTAGCGCGCTGGTTGAAATTAAATAAACACAAACTCGTCAATAACTCACAACACTTAATAAATAACAAAGTGAACTGTATCACACGTTTAATTATAAACCCTCTTGGTTCCACACTCTTAGAATAGAATAAAATACATGTCAACAAAAAAGAACGTTGCCATTTTTTAGAAATTAAACTTACACAAAAATGCTCGCACTGAGCATTGGCAGACGATAAATAAATTTCGAACAAGCTTTACTGGTGCCTTAAAATCAATCAGGGAAGTAAGGGCATTTTTAACTCATTCTGAATTCCAATCATTCACAAGCAGTTTAAGAATTTGGGTTCATAAGAAAAGGTTAGAGGTTGATTTGGAAACATGAGAGGTATCGAGAACATGAGAGACCGTTCAGTACAAAGTATGGACCAAATTCCATTCCAGGGGTCACTGATAACCCTTGAAGATCAAAGTCCAAATTAAGGCCTAAACTCTAAGCATGTACGATTCAACCATATGCTAACTACTTGTCTGGCTTAAGTACATTGACATAAGGCTCCCTTTTCACAGTAATTACATAAATTAAAAATTATTACGCTACATGAGTTATGTCAGAAATGTTAATGACAACAATTCCTCAACAACTTGACTATATTAATATTATACTTAAAATATTACTTCATGGTTTACAGTCTTTTAGCTTTGTGGAGTTTAGCTTGACTTGATGCAATAATGTCCACAATTCTGAGCCTGACAGAATTTTTTTTTGCACATAACTACACATTCTCTTTACTATACCCAGTACGCATTTTGAGTGGATAATATGATTTTGAATATAAGGCACCAGTAAAGCCCAGTCCACATTTTCAGCTATGAACAAAAATTTGCGTAATTTCATGAGCTTTACAGATAATCTGATTCTATTACTTTTCTACGCACTATTTACTGTCTTAAACAGAAACTATTTGACAATTTTTTACTGTAACTTTTTTAGATCGGGCTTTACTTTTCTCTCTGGTTCCACCAGTTTTTTATATCATTTCACATCTTTTTCAGATCCTTTCAGGAACTTAATCAACCAACTTCAACTAACCAAACAACTGCCCCAACTAACCAACCAATGATCCCAATTAACCGGCCCAACCAATTGTCCCAATCAAAAACATTGGTTCACCAGTATATTTCAAGAGCTCTGATGACCCCGTACTTATTTATAAACCCCATACTGGGATATTGACCTATACTTTACTGAGGACTGACCGCCAGACTAGTCCTTAGACTAAGTTTTATACATAGTGTGATCTCTTTGATTTTTCTGCTACGTACCTACGCTCCTCTGGTTTAAGGGACTATGCAGTACCCTAGGCAAACCTCTCAAATACACAAAAAGCTAGGGTAAGAAACAGTCATAAAAAATTAATTAAAACTGCGAAAGAAGCTAGAAAAAGGGAAAATGTCTGTTTTTGGGACTTAATGGGAATTTAAAATTAAAAAAAGTCTGAAAACGACTGAATGCAGAAAAATGATCAAAAGTGATTGAAAATATTATACAATACACCTGTAAATAATATCAGAAATATTACTAATATTGGATATTTATAATAATATTTCGGAGGTCAAGCTAAAATATCGCGATAATGACTAACATATTTTCATCTAACTATAACCATTAATAAAAAAATCAGGAAAATTGGAAAGTAGGTGTCCTTTGTAAAGTATGCATTAATTAAGGAGATAAATTACGCAAACGAGTCTATTGACAATTGGCGTATTTGGTACGGATAATTTATATAATTGAACCTATCGACAATTGGCGCATGTTATCGGGCATTGTTTAGGGCATAATTAACTGAACCGAAAGCGCACGCACCTATTTTTGTAACGTTAACACACGCGTGGGGTAAATCTCACCTCATTTTGTCTCCCATTATATTTTTGGCTAAATGCGTTTTAAAAACAAGTCTACTCTATATTGTAAAATGCATCACTACTACTACTTTTTAGGGAAAAATCAAGCGTTTCATATTTATTTTCTGATTTTATAACAATTTCTGTAAAAATGGCAATTTTTTTTTCCTTAGAAAATATGCAACGATTTGTTTTACCTCTTAAAATATGAATTATTTTATAAAATTTACAGTAATTACATTTAATACACTTTCATCAACATATGCAGGTAGCTTTTATTTCGCTCTTTCAGTAAAATTATTTAAGTGTGTGTTATTCCGTAACGAATGAAGATATAGAAATGTATAGTTTGTACACGCGCGGGATTATTTAATCCCAAAAGCCATATTTCTACTTTTCTAGCCAACAAAGTAAAGACATTCCTTCATACAACCTTTCTCAACCTTGGTCTTGAAAGTTGCAAGGAAGGTCAGAAATGTTTCATGGAACATTTCATGGAACGTTTCAAGGAAGGTCAGAAGTTTTTTCACCTGCATAACTCCTTCTCCCGCAGGTAAACGCAACGTCTCCCGCCAGCCAGACCGTCCGTATACATAGTACACCATAAAATGGGCTTTGCTAAAATGACGAATTTTTGAAGTTTTTTCACCTGCATAACCTCTTCTCTCGCAGGTAAACGCAACGTCTCCCGAAAACCAGACAGTCCGCATTCGTACTACACCATAAAATGGAATAGTATATAGCAGGGACGGCGAACCTATGACACGCTTTCCGTAATTGGCACGCGATGGAATATTTTCGGCACGGTGTTGATTCAGAATTTAAAATATAATATAACATTTTTTTTTTTTTTTTAAACAAAACACACAAATGTATACAAACTGAGCTTTTCTGAATTTTAATCCCAAATTTCTTGAACATGTACTCAATAATTTATCAGATTACGCGAAGATTTAGAGAATATCAGGCATTATAAGTAAAAATGATGGAATCATAATGACATGGTATGTAATTTGTAGTTTTGGCAATTGTCCCCTCTGTCTATTCCTGCGAGTCTTTATTTTCAGAAATGAATGATACGATAATCTTAAATGTTTACCACTTGCGAAATAACTCGATTTCAGCTTGAATTCCTTTAAAAGTAACTCGGTATAAACCACATATTAATTTTTTGACATCCAAGGAAGCACCTGGAAGGGATACATATTTTCTGCACGAAGAACCTTCGACACAATTTCTTGCCAAATACCTAGTTCAGTTGCAACCGATCGTCCTCTGGTCAACGAGGAAATGGCAAACTGTTGCAATACTCGGTTTTCAGTTTCAGATGCGCGTACACTGCGTTCTTGCCCTGCATTACACATCATTATTTAAAGAAATCCGTCTCCCGCAGCTGTTCGTGAAGGTAGTATGGTGCGGACAATACCTTCTCGGATATTGCTCTTGGTATGTCCTCTGTTGTAGGCTTACATTGCCATCTGCTCGACCGTAAATCAGATGCATATAAGCATATTCCTCGTTCTTGTAATCTGACATGTTGTTTATAAATGAAGTTTAACGCCCGTGAATTCTACAATGCCCACTAATGAATACGAGCTCGATGCTTTTATTTTTCCGATACACTGGGGAATTTGCATACTAGAAGGTTTATTCTTCTCAACCGCAGTGCTCCTTATCCTCGCATTTGTTTGGCGTTTTCGTCCGACTCACTGTCCTCTCGACGTCTCTATTTGCAATTTTCTTCGACTAAACGTGGTTTGCGACCCTATGTTGTATGGTTATTTTTCATCTCGTTGCCTACTGTCACCCCTTTGAATTTGTCGATCGAATTCGAAAACACCCTGTATATTGCATTAAAATTAGTAGCTAATATTACTTTGAATCTCTTTATTCTTGAGTAACTTTAAACTATTTTATTTATTAGCAAAAGCCATGCTTTGTTTGCATTCGCGAAGCATTATTTAATAAGATAAATATTTGAAACTAACAATATTTTTTAATATTATTTTTGCATCTTTATTAAGCAAAAACGTTACTTTATGTTTTGGCACATTTTAATTTTAGAAATGTAAATTCAACCAAATAACTGAGAATTTCCTCGGAATTTTTTATTTATGATATAATAAATTTAACAATTACCTAATTTTATTTGTTTACAATTCTTTTGTTGTCACTTTACAAAAAAAAAATCATAATATAATTTTTTTAAATGTATAAGTATCGTCTGCGTAAATGATTACACATGATAAGAATAAATTGTGTATTTGAATTTTTAACACTGAAAAATACTTTCATAGTTGAATGTAAATAATTGAATTTTCACAAATTTTAATTCATTAAAAATGTGCTAGAATTTTCATTAAAAAATTATTTTAAAAATTTCATAAAAGAAATCGTGAAACTATTTAATTAATTATGATTCTAGCTATGACAACTAACTCCGTGATTTATTTTTTCTTCTCAAAATAGACGTGTTTCATTTTTTTTTTTGCAAAAATGCGTTCGTACTGGAAAAACATGTAAAATAAATTAATTAAAATAATAATTTTTTTAGGTTTTTCTGTAAAAAAAAAAAAAAAAAAAAAAAAAAAAAAATATTGTGCAAATCTACAGATCATAATTTATCTTTGTATTTAATTTCAAGTCAAAGTGCTGTATAGTTTTTTTGTAAAGTGTACGACAAAATATAACTTGTGTAGCCTAGTAGAGGATGAGAGAAGCGAATCATCTACTAGGCTGCGCAAGTTAGGACTTACACAAGTTAGTCCTAACACTTTATAAACTACTGTATGTAAATTTATCTCGATTTTGAGTATAAGAAAAGTTTCATATTCAATTCATTGTGCTATATAGTGAATTATTGTGCTATATAGTAACATTTGTGAATGTTAGAAACAGCATAACCATACCTGGCAACCCATCCAACCCATGGATTTTTTAAATCGGAAAAAATATTTCGGATAAGAAATTAACCCTTTATGGACTGAATTATGAATTCATAAAAAATTATCTTCTAAAGCGTTTTTCGTGAATTGCTTAAACTACATTAGAAGGTTTACATAATCATTTAATAAATTTTAGAAGGATTGAAAGATTTAGAAGGATCAATTAAATTTGAATTTATACGGATTTTGTGCAACATTTATAACCCCACTCCAATCTTTATTTTAAATATTTTTCTTAGTATTTTGAAGAATTTGGAAATGTACAAATATAATGTTCTTACAATAGAAATATAGAAATATTTCCAAATTGAAAATTTCCCCTCCCCTTTCCCAACGCCAAGAAAGCTGAAAAGATGAAAAGGCAAAAAAATTATCTTTTTTAAATTATTTTTGTTTTGCGTAACCAATAATGCTTTTGAAACAAGATGAAGTAATATATCTAAAACTCATTCTCAACTGTATTATAATTAATCGATGTATTAAATGAATTTTACAACAAGTTAATTTAGTGGTACTTATACGTATCGACAGTCGATAAAAGGATAATTTAATGAGTGAAATTAAGTAGCTATTAAATGACTTCCACAAACATTGAATACGCGTTTAACTAAATACATTTTCTGGCTCAAAGTATGTTTTTTTTTCTATTAAAAAAGTTGGAGGTTGGCAAGTAAAAGTATACGTAATAGAATATTTAATAGTAAAGTAATTTTTGCTACTCCAATTTCCATTCCAAGAAATATGAATCTAATAAAATATATTTCCGTTATTCCATGCTATAATATTAGAAATTTAAACATGTTTTCATTTCCAGACATTCGTTGAGATTTATTTTCAATACTCGATCGTCTAATTCGTTACTCGATTTATAAAAGATAGTAGCATTAAAATTTTAAATACTTATTTCGTAATTTTATAATCCGACAGTTAAACTATATCAGCAAAATTCAGGTTGCGTTTACATCGACCGTAAGGTTGCATATTTCATAGAATGGGAGAGAGTAGCCGAATTTGGACTACGTCACATATTTTCAGGTGTAACTCACTTCGTTTTTGGACTATCTGCAAAATATCACTGCACGTGGTGAATCAATTCATCTACTCACTAAATAAATCAGTATAACAATTTCTTTTTGAAAATCTTAAGTTTTATTTTAATTTGAAAATTTTGTCAAAAGTGGTTCAACTTCAGCGACTGGTTGCCTAAGTTTGACCCTTAGTCTCCTAAATTGGACAAAACAATATTAGACTATTTTAATGTGTAGGGAATATAACTAATTTTATTAAAAGCGAAGTATGCTATTAATGAAATAATGAAACAAAACAACAGCAATGGAATGGAATGAAATCAAATATCTGAAAGTAAGAGTAATTATTTTAAATCAAAATGCATTCAAAATATAAATCAAAGTTATAAGTAATTAAGAATAAAAATTATTTAACTAATTGCCAGTTACATGAATATCATTTAAGAAGGGATGCAAGGCTTACACATGAATTTCTTTTGTTCAATTTTTATTCCAGCGCACACAACATGGAACCATATTTGGCAGTCTGAATACTTAATCATTTCTGCTATTTTATTTTTCCTAAAAATCAGGAAAAACCAATCATCACTGTCCTAAATTTGGTTTTTATATTCTGAATCAGGAGATATTTCTTTTTTCAACAGAAGTTTTCTACCTTATGTCTGTAGTTCTTACCTTCAATCATTTTATTTCCAATTGAATTATGCCTGTTTTTAAAACTTAGTGTTCCAATTGCTTTTTTGCTTTGAGATAAGCAAAAAAGCAATCCTTTTGCCTTCGCTTATTTCCTTTTGTCGTTCCTTTTTTTCGTTTTTTGTTTTCATTCCAAGGTTTATTTCATACGGCGAAGATGTTAACACAGCTGTTTTTTTTGTTCTCTCTGTACTTAGACTTAACTGATGCTTGCAAGGAAGATTTCGAAAATTCATTGGTTACTTTTCAAATTTATGATCGTATATCTGGTCCGATTTAAGCAACTCAAACTGGTCCAATTAAGGAAACTGCGCCATTTTTTAAAACAGATAATCTCAAGACGAAGAACAAAAGCGAAAGCAAACAAATCCGCATGAAAAATATGAGCAAGAAACACATGAATTTAGATATGTATATGAAAACATAGCAACTTACCTTACAGGGCCGTAACTATAAACTTGGAGGCCCCGGGGCAAGACTTCATAGTGAGGCCCCTCAATATTTCGCCCGATATTTTGCCCTAATACCAATAACCGTAGCGCCCCCCCCCCCCTTTCCACTGTCACTCTAATCCGCATATTTATATTTCATACATTATTTGCAAAATTTAAAGCATTTTTTTTTCTTTAGCAAAATGAATTTTTTAAATATTTCTGCATATATTTAGCTGTTAATTATTCAACTTTTTAGTTATCACTCCTTCCATATAGAAATGTTTGCCTAATTTTAATGTTAATTAATCGCAGGGTTCTGTGAGTAAATAAAAATAAGGATTATGATTCGAAAATAGTGTTAAAACAAAAAAGGAATACTTCGCAGGTATAGATTTTTATGAAAAAATGAATGAAATTTACAGAAATTAATACTGATATGCTAAAGAATCAAACAACGCTTTTCAATTTCCTATAAAAGCTGCATAACTTAAACTATAATCGATTTATTCCGTAGAACAATCTTTCGTGATGAGTCCCTGAAAATCAGATTAAATTAAACATTTGACACCGTGATCGGAAAGATTAGATTCTTTAATAGAAAAAAGGGAAACGCTGCTCTATTGCTTACTATAAAAATAACAATACATGACAATTATATCTACTTACAAATGACTACTACTTACAACTTTGTAAATCTGCAGAGCAGTGCCGCATTCATGATAAAAAAATAAATAGAAAAATCACTAACGTTATTTTCGTACTCTTACGCAATGGAAGACTAAAAACCTCAAACAAAAAATATCTCAAGCTGATGCTCGTTGACTAAAAAAAGAAAATATTCTTTTCCGGTTAGATATGGCAAGATTGGCCGACTCAAAAATGTTTCAAATCCTACTTATGTAAAATAGTCGATCTGTCGTATTATTTCTTAATAGTTTTTACAATTAATTTTAACTGATTAATTATAATTGATAGTTAAAAATAAAATATATAATTTTGTATTTCTAAAATGTTTCTTAGATATAACTAAGTATTTATTTAAAAGATTTATTAAGAACATTACTGCAGAAAAAAGAAGATAATATGTATTGATAAGAGGAAATCCTGCAATTATATTTGTGAAAAACACATTTGTTTAGAATGATAGAATGAAGTGGCAGTTTAGTAAATAGAATGTAATGATTTTAAAAATAAAAAAGCTAAATAAAAATGCGATATCTTAGTTCTAAAAATTATGATAATGTAATGAATGGGAAGTACTTTCAATATTTTATTAGCATGCGATAGAAAATAATTTGAACTTTATGTTCCAATTAGAGAGAATATCGTGTGGAATTAACAACATACACTTTCAGTAATTCTAAGTGTAAAACTAAAAAATGCACACTATAGTGGTACTGAAAATATTTGGAGGGGCCTCAAAATTTAATTGCGCCTGGGGCCTCTTGAGTGCTTAATCCACCACTGATTGTATTTTATAGCAATGTCAAGGGACCGACAGAAACATTTAAATTATCCACGATTTCGAATTATACACATTCAATTTATTCAAGTTTGACTGTACTATTTTTACATGAATTACACATCACACTGAATAAAGCAAACCATGCATACATTTCTAATCACGATTCCTTGTCGAGTGGTTTTAACTGTCCAGCCAAGTTGATAATTTCTTCGAACTTTTTGCAGCCTCCAAGTTTCTTCTTTTTAGAGTCCGTCTTTTTTTATTTCCACTTGGCTGGTGCCGAATTCGTTTCATAATATAAACTGTTATCTCAACACAAGAAAAGCAAGACTAAATAATAAACTACATGTGTACTATCACTACTATGCTACTCTCAACTGCACTGACAGTCCGATATTGATGAGCAGTTAGCAAATGAATGAATCATCATGAATAGCACTAGCTCACTTCACGTTCCAGCCTGCACTTGACTCATCACTCGGCAGGCACCTGGCGCGACCACAGACTTCTAATATAAGATTCTAATCTATCTAATATAATCTTATATTAGAAGTCTGTAGTCGCGGCATGACACATTCGACTCGACATTCTGCTGTCTGCTCTAGAGCTGCTTTAGTATGCGAAGCGTATGGAATATATGAACGGACACGCAAAGATATTTACTCTAGCACTTTGATGGATTTCTTTATTATTAACTTTTAGCTAGGTGCTGGGTATTTTATACGAAGTTAGATTAGATATTAAAATACAATAATTTTTTAACCATCAGTTTGGGGCCCCTCGGGCTTGGGGGCACCGGGGCAGTGCCCCGGTTACCCCGGTGGTAGTTACGGGCCTGTTACCTTAGTGTTAAAGTGTTTTCTTGCTTTTAGTAGGAAAAAATTAGATCAAAGCAGCTAATTTTAGGCTTCTTAAAATTGTCTGAAAACAGCACTTGGAAAGCGGGTGCTTCTTCTAAGCGTAAATAACGTCCTTCTGATGAGTAGGATTTCAGCAATAAATGACGCCTCTTTCTGTAATTAACGATAGAATGGCAACGGTCCATTTAAAGCGGCTGTCCAAATATGGCTTCTCTCCTCTATATTGTTTATATCAGAAACAGATAAATAGATATTATTTATAGATAAAGGTATTTAATTAATGAAATAAGAAAAAAATAAATTTTGAGTAACATAAAATGATTTTTAATGGTGCAAATGTTTAGGATCAAGATGGAGCATACTAACAAAAAAAAATAGGTAGAAATATTATTTTAAATATTAAAACAGTTAAAAAACAAATTTAACAAAATGTGACATCGATTGACATTTGCTTCATGATATGATCTTGATAGCACGCACAGGGTGGTCTAAAATAAATGATTATGATATTCAATTATTCGAAAAAGTTTAGATAGTAAAACGATGCGATTTTAACGGAATGCACTAAGATGCATGAATCCCTTATAAAGGAAGGTCATGCATTATGAAATGGTCAGATAATGTGGAATATTTCACTATCTGGCACATACGATGTTGCAGCCAAGCTTGCGTAAATCTTCCATACGACTTCCTAGTACTCCTATGAGGCACTGCGCTTAGTTCTGTTGGGATAACTGTTGTTGGAGCGACACGGTGAAATAAAGTATTAGTCTCAATTTTTGCAGGTTAATTTTTATAAAATTTGTATTAATTATAAAATCTCATTGTCAGTGACGTTAACTAAGTTCAGTATAAAGTTGAATAGTTATATTTATTGCTGTATTAGTCAGTTATCGTCTATGTTAACTTGTGGTCGAGCAACGAGATTATGTTTATGGCGTTTCGGGTAATATAGAATATTATACTATACGACTGTTTCATGACGAGTCTAAAAATTAAAACAATTTTTCAAAGAATCTGATGATTTACGGATGATGTACTAAAGTATACTCCTTAAATTATTTTGGTTATTCTTTTAAATTGTGGTTTTTATTGCAATTTTAATATTCCTTATGACCCTATTCCATGTTGTCCGACTGGCTACAATTATCAAAAAAGTGTAACATTTTAATAATAAAAAACTCTTATGATACTCATCAGTGTACACATAAATAGAAACTATATTAAAAACACATTAAAACGTAATCCCAACGTTTCATGCTGTTTCTAATGAGCCATCATCAGGGGAGAGGGTTCTTGACCTCCACCAAGTTTGATGTTATGAAAGTGACTGTGCTGTTTGTAACTTTGCTTCGTGGAGTTCAAGAATCCTCTCCTCTGATGATGGCTCATTAGAAAGAGCATGAAACGTTGGGATTAAGTTTTAATGTGTTTTTAATATAGTTTTTATTTATTTGTACGCTGATGAGTATCATAAGAGTTTTTAATTATTAAATTTTGACAGCGTAAGTCCAAGTTTTTTCTTGGTGTAGCATTTTTTTTAAAGCTAAATATTCATAGGTATTTTTTTCTTTCACTTCAAACGCATTAGAAAAGTGTTAAAAAATAGTCAAAGTTTCTGTTTTACTAACTTTTAATGTATCTGAATTATTTTTATATTGATTTAGAAATAAAAATGTAAATGGTATTCCATTATACCCGAACTTTCTCTCTATATATTTGTCAATATAAGTGGTGCTCCAGTTGCATCCGTAATTTACACAGTCACGCAGCACAGTTTGCAATGCACCTTTGATTACAGACGTTCAGTGTGGTCAGTGTAGTATAAGTAAAGGGCATCTTTACAAACAAACACTTTCGTCAACAAATCTACCAACTACATTTTTGTCATAACGATCATTGCAGGAATAGTCTTGGCGACGTAGGTCAATCATATCAGAGACCTTATAAACGTCGACCAATCATATTTCCCTAGCTCATGTGTACTTTAGCAGTCATAAAGAACGGACAGTGTTTTCTAGCTGATCCACAGTAATTCGACCAACAGTGATGTCAGCCGTAATACATGGCACAACATTCTGCAAAGCATCTACACTTCTGTAAAAAAATTATAAACTAAAAAATATTTAGTTTGCTCTAATCATAATTAAAGTAAATATATAATTATATTAATGAAATAAAAACAAACACTTAGTAAAATATTTTTAATTCCAGTATGAAAAATCCCTAACATAAAAATAAATATAGAAATTAAAAAAAATAAATATATTTAAGCATCCAATGTGTTGCTTGAAAATCTCGCTCCTTTTTTGGCTCCAATTCATGTTTTTCCACGAAAAATTTCTGTTCCAAAACATTAATTTTGGGCACTGAATTCGATTATGGAAAGTCGTCGTTTTTTTTAAAGGTTTGTCGGAAAGCGCAACTAATGAATATATTTAAATGTATATAATTTTTGCTCAGTTTCTTTTTTAAGATAGGGCAACTGGAAATGAAAAATGAAACATTATTTAAACTAATTTTATACTATTTCTAAATTGATTTCTCAACGTATAATTGTAAATTAATTGTTTATGTCTGCCTGGTCTATGACCATAGTCAGTGACATCTTTATGTATTTTGCACGGCCACTTTCTTTTTCTATGGCTTGAATCTATGGACTTGGGCACATTGATGTAACCTTTTTTAAGACCTTAATAAAGGTGTACGGGAAGGGCATCTATGGTCTACAGACGTGGTTTCCACGTCTGTGCAGTTCCCCTTAGGCAGTCGAAATATTAAACTATCAATTGGTAGCAGCGAATTTTTCTTTTAAATATCATAATCTTAATTTTTATTTATAATTTATTTTTCACTTTTTAACAATTGAAAAGTTTCATTATTGCAGTCTAATACCCACTTGGTCTGTTTTGAATATCGTGTATTAGCGTATCATTAAATCTATTGTTGTTTCAACTCCTACGTAGTTGTTTAAGTTATAGAAAGTATTTGGCGATTTAACAGCTGTGGCGGGCAGAGGTAAAAATGCCTTAGAATTTATGTGTTCATTTATATTTAAGTTGTAAAACAATTGATATGTTGTATTTCCATTAAAAACGTACCTGTGAACGTAATTTTTATGATATAAAAAACTCTTGGAACCAGATTGAAAAGTAAAGCTCAATCTAAAAAAAATTACAGTAAAAAATTGGCAAATAGTTTCAGTCTAAACAAGTAAGTAGTGCGTAGAAAAATAATGGAACCAGATTATCTGTAAAGCTCATGAAAATACCCAAATTTTTGTTGATAGCTGAAAATGTGGACGGAGCTTTACTGGTGCCTTAAAATCAATCAGGGTAATAAAGGCATTTTTAACACATTCTAAATTCCAATCATTGATAACCAGTTTAAAAATGTGGGTTCATAAGAATAGGTTAGAGGCTGATTTGGTAATGAGCGACAAACTGAAAGATCCGTTCAGTACGAAGTATGGACCAAATTCTATTCCAGGGGTCACTGATAAGCCTGGAAGATCAAAGTCCAAGTAAACCCAAAACCCTAAGCATGTACGATTCAACCATATGCTAACTATTTGTCTGGCTTAAGTCCATTGGCATAAGGTTCCCTTTTTACAGTAATTACATGAAAGAAAAATTATTACGTTAGTGTGTTATGTCAGAAATGTTAATAACAACAATTCCTCAACAACCTGACTATATTAATGTTACACTTAAAATATTACTTCATGGTTTACATTCTTTTAGCTTTGTGGAGTTTAGCTTGACATGATGCAATCATGTCCACAATTCTGGGCCTGGCAGATTTTTTTTAGTACATAACTACACATTTTGTTTACTATACCCGGTACTCATTTTGAGTGGATAATATGATTCTGAATATAAGGCACCAGTAAAGCTCAGTCCACATTTTCAGCTATCAACAAAAATTTGGGTAATTTCATGAGCTTTACAGATAATCTGGTTCCATTACTTTTCTACGCACTACTTACTTTTTTAGACTGAAACTATTTGCCAATTTTTTATTGTAATTTTTTTAAGATTGAGCTTTACTTTTCAATCTGGTTCCAACAGTTTTTTATATCATTTGATACCTTTTTCAGATCCTTTCAGGAACTTAATCAATCAACTGCCACTAACCAAAAAACCGCCCCAACTAACCAACCAATGACCTCAATCAACCGGCCCAGCCAATTTCCCTAATCAAAAACTAACAGAAACTTTGGTTCAATAGTGTATTTGAAGAGCTCTGATGACCCCATACATATAGCTAACATCCATATTGGGATATTGACCTATACTTTACTCAGGACTAGCCGCCAGTCTAGTTTTATACATACTGTGATTTCTTAAATTTTTCTCCTACGTACCCACGCTCCTCTGTATTAAGGGACTTCGCAGTATCCTATGTCAACCCCTCAAACACACAAAAAGCTAGAGTAAGAAACAGTCATAAATGAATTAAAATTGTGAAAAAACTATAAAAAGGGAAAATTTTTGCTTTGGGCACTTAATGGGAATTTAAAATTTAAAAAAATCTGAAAACGACTGAATGCAGAAAAATGATTAAAAGTGATTGAAAATATTATACAATACACCTGTAAATAATATAAGAAATATTGCTAATATTGGATATTTATAATAATATTTCGTAGGTCAAACTAAAATACTTTGATAATGGCTAACATATTTACATCTAACTGTAACCATTGATAAAAAAAAAAAAAAAATCAGGAAAATTTGAAAGTAGGTGTTCTTTGTAAAGTATGCATTAATTAATGAGATAAATTACGTAAACGAGTCTATAGACAATTGGCGTATTTGGTACGGATAAATTACATAATTGAATCTACAGACAATTGGCGCATGTTGCCAGGCGTCGTTTAGCACATAATTAACTTAAACGTAAGCACATACACCTATTTTTTTAAAGTTACCACACGCATGGGGTAACTCATTATTACATTTTGTCTACCATTATATTTTTGGTTAAATGCGTTTTAAAAGCAAGTCTACAACTCTATATTGTAAAATGCATCAGTACTATTTCTTTTTAGGGAAAAATGAAGCGTTTCATACTTATTTTCCGACTTTGTAACAGTTTCTGTAAAAATCGCGTTTTTTTTTTTTTTTTGAAAATATGCAACGATTTGTTTTACCTCTTAAAACATGAATTATTTTATAAACTTTATATTAATTACATTTAACACACTTTCATCAACATATACAGGTAACTTTTATGTCACTCTTTAAGTAAAATTATTTTAGTGTGTGTTATCCCAAAACGAATGAACATATCGAAATGAAACGTTTGTAAACGCGCGGGATTACTTAATTCCAAAAGGCATATTTTTTCCCCTTCTATCCAACAACAACAACAAAAAAAAAGACATTCCTTCACAGAACCTTTCTCAACCTTGACTTTGAAAGGTATAAGGAAGTTCAGAAGCGCCCTCGAAAAATTTATATTTCGAAAAAAAAAAAAAAAAAATGTGAGTGGGATGAGATTTACACCAGCGCGTGTGCTTACGCGTTAAAAAGGGAATAAATTGATTCTGTGTTTTTAAAGCTAACCTATTCCACATTCTAATTTACAGAGAATTGGCGTAAGTTGGGACAAAGTTTTTTGGAGACCTTCCGCTACTTTTGCGTTGTACCAACTCTATACTAAAATGTATGCTATTGCACCATTTATTTCAATCCTGAACGTGCGAAGATTTTTTAGTACTTTTCCAGTATAGACACCTTAGCGAAATAGAGAAAGTAGCCTTGGCGGAGAAGGAAATTTTGCAACATATTTTCTGGCATCCTATTCACTGTTTCATTTCATATACACAAGCATTTTTTTCAATGTTTATAAAATTTATTTAACATAAAGACGCCATTTATCTAATTTTATATCGAAACAGAAGTAATTTGTTTATAAAAAGCATTAATAATAGACATACATTTAAAATACATAACTAAACAAAAAATTTCATCAAGTTTGTTTTCATTACTGTTTATATCATTTGGCAACAAATCGAAAGTTCTGACGCCCGAATTACGTCAGACTTTAAAAAAAAAAAAAAAAAAAAAAAAAAAAAAAAAAAAAAAAACGCAAGGCCCCTATACCAGAAAAGTACCAATTTTTTTTTTTTTACAAACCGCGCCAAACGTTGTGACTTGCCATTTATTGAACGCGAATCTCTTTTGGATTTAATTATTATTTAATCGTAACCATGCAAAAATTTTTAATTTACTGTTTTTTAATTGAAAATATTTTTTATTATTAAGAAAAAATTAAGTTTTAACTTCATTTTTCGAAGATTCAAAACTGGCCATGTTTAGTGCATTGCTAAGAGACCCTTACAGTTTCATGTATGTAATTTAAAATGCGATTTTGAAAAAAAAAAATTGAACAATATTTATTTGCGCTTTTATTTTTAGTATATTTGTATTGATTTCATAAAATAGTTCTCGAAACTCTGTAATTTTGAAAATTTACGTTCTTTAAATGATTACTTTCGCGTCAACAATGTTAATTTTTTTTAAACTCGCGAAATTGAATTTCATTTGGCGTTATAATGACGTAGTTCTAGTAGTGTTTCAGTGTTTAAAATTAAAATGCATGTTTTCTTTGGCGCCTGCAAAAGGAGGCATATTTTTTTCCCAACTGAAATTTGCCTTCTAAATTGTATCTCGCAATCTGATTGGTCAGAGACTTCGGCATGCATTTGATGTTTCTTGCTGGGAATCGTGCTTGGCGAAAAACACTTCTTTGTTTCTTGTCGTGTAAGACTTTTTTCGTTCAGAAATTCATTTTAATTACACATTATGTTATATGAAGTTAAACAAAAAGGGACCTTGTCAGGGCCAATTTCTAAGTTAAGTTTATCAATTAAAATTGAAATAATACGGCTGTTCTCAAATACCTTTCTGAATTCATTTTTGTTCAGAAACATATGAAATTGACAGGCGTTCTTATTAATAAAATATGTAATCGAATGATGTTCTCAATTTTTTAGTAAAAGCAGAATATCTTTTTTAAAAATAATGTCAAAGTTTACTTTTCGAACTGAATTTTTGGATGCGACAGCGCGGGAAAAGAGAAAAACCTGTCGTCTCGTGACAACAATCGCTTACAACTCTCCATTTACTTATTAGAAAAAGATGGAAAACACTGTTCAATTCTTAAATATGTGACAGACAATTTCACGGCTGTTCTCAAATACCTTCCTAAATTCATTTTTGTTCGGAAACACATAAAACTGACAGGTGTTCTTATTAATAAACTATGTAATCGAATGGTGTTTTCAATTTTTTGGTAAAAGTAGAATATCTTTTTAAAAATACTGACAAAGTTGGCTTTTAGAACTGAAATTTTGGCTACGACAGCGCGGGAAAGGAGAAAAACCTGTCGTCCCGTGACAACAATCGCTTACAACTCTCCATTTATTTATGAAAAAAATGGAAAAAACTGTTCGATTCTTAAATATGTGACAGAAAATTTCACGACTGTTCTCAAATACCTTTCTGAATTCATTTTTGTTCGGAAACACAGGCACTAAACTAAGGAATAAAAACTCACCATCATTAATTTAATTTAAGTATCCAACAAATATAACAGCTTTAGGCAATAATATAATAGGATCCTCAACTTTTTCAGTAAAAAAAAGGGGTAGGGGTTTTAGAAGATGCCCATTTTTAAATGCTTAAATACTGTGTTATATTTGAAAAACATATTCGAATTTTGTAAGCATTAGGTTATTTTTCTTTAAATAAAATCATACAGGCAAAATAAAAAACGCAAATAATTTATTTTTTCTTCTTCTACAAAAGAAAATAAGCTAGCGATTTAAGGATCATTTTCAAAAAGGAACATATTAATTTCCTTAACATATTCAGAATAGCCATTCAAATGTTGTGTATAAAGATATGTGCATACAAAAAAGAAAAAAAAACTTTAAGAAAACTGAACTTTGTTGTGTGTAAAAGGGGTGGGGGGGGGGGTAAAAATGTTTTTGCAGAAATTTCAAGGGGAATTTTAGATGACTGATTATTGTTTCAACAAAGATTGAAATTTTTTTTTAATATAAATATTTCAGTAATGCTGAGAAATGGGCAGGAGAAATTGAAATTTAAAGTGAAATTTAGACGACGTATTTATTTGTTATTTCAGCAAAATAACAAACAGAGCAGGTTTTTTTTAGTTTTACTAGGGGGCTCTGCCCCCTACGAGCTACGCTCGCCAACCCCCGTTCAGGCACACCAATATCCAAAAAGCACGCTAATTGCACGCATTTGATCGGCTTTAAAAATATTGAATTAAAATTAAAAAAAAAAAAAACAGTAGCGATCTCTCTGTAAACGGGTTTCCATTCGTTTTTCTTGGATTGGGGATTTTTAAGACCAAATCTGTTGCTGTTAAGAGATACAATGGCTTTTTCGTATTTAATTAAACACATTAGTTATTTGAAAATAAGCTAATGTAAAATGAATTAAGTAAACAGTGTCATTGTCTCCCGGTATTTTGTAGCAGCGCTATAAGATAGTTCTTTTAAATAATTCATTTTAAATGTATCGTTTCAAATCTGACGTAATTTACACCAAACTTTTATTTCTCTTATTAATATTCACGTAAAAATACTTTTGTTGTTAGAAAAAAATATTATTTGCGCTGTCTTCGAATTCACGATAATAGTTGAAAAGATTATCTCAAAATATCTCGCGCAAATATATTTTTCAATTTAAATTGTTTTACCATATTTTTTGGGCATTTTAAATATGACCTAAAATTCAAGTGTAAATATGGTTTTTATGACGTAATTTTCCTGCATTTAACATGTAATCATTTAATTATAATTTTAAAGTTTTTTTTTCTGTTTGTAATTGTCACGTGTAAATAAATTCTTAATTTGAAGAAATATTTGATATGATAATTTGTTTCGCTGTTTATACAATTGGCAACAGTTTAAATTAATGACATTTTCTAAAATTTGTAAAAAACATCTCTCGAAGTGCTGAAAATTTGAATTAAAAATAGAAATAAAACCTCAAAAAATGCGTCAAATAAGAAAAATAAATGTAATTTGCGCATTGGGAACTTATAACGTATAAAATGATCTAAAAATGATTAAATTCTCACGCATAGTTTTTGCTCAAATAAAACTTTTTTAATGGAACGACTTTGTCCAACTTTAGCATTAAATATCTCTTAAGATAATTCTTCGATTTGAAAACTGTCTACATCAGCGTGTTTATCAAACATTTTTCTATAATACCACCAATTTTCATATTTTTGTATGCAACAGTTTTCTTAATATTAACGATGAAAGGCCATGCTTAAGCATTCAAATTGGATGCGGATCAACCCGGAATATCTACGCAGATGTTCATTGGTCCATTTCAAATCAAAACTTTTTTTTATATATAGAAGGAAAATTTTTGCATATCGCAGATTTTCACTTTTTCTAAAGATTTCATTTAAATTTACCGCCCTCTGAAATTTCTACTTCACAAAATCACGCAAAGTTTAATATCTATATGTACTTCTTTTTTAAATCATCTCTCCTATTTGTTATTTTATAGTATTTTATTACATCTGCTACGATTCCCCGACTCCTGACAATTTTATATTCACTAGAGCTTACAGAATTTCATAATTATAAGGATTATTAAATTTAAAATCATTAAAAAAAGGTAACATTTATAATTTATTTGAATAATTACGAATTCAATTAAATACATTTATAATTAAGTAAAATTACAAATTAATAGAAAATTTAAAATAAAAAAATAATGTAAAATAGATTGAAAAATATCTTGAATTTAAAAAGTAACAAATTTATTAAAGTTATTTGGAATCTTTTCACTTCTCAGATGACACCCCGCCCTCTTTGTCATTAGGTAATGGAAATTATCTTCTTTCTCTAGAAATCATTTTTGCCATTGACCTGTAATTTCAACAAAAATAAATAAATCAGAAGTCTATTTAAATGCATCCCTTTCCCCGCGCCCATCCTATCAAAATTCTCTACTTTCATGGTCGCAAGCACAATTCCTTCCCGCCAAGAAAAGTCACTTTGACACAGGAAGCTCTGACCAATCAGGTTACGAGATGGCAAATCTCCGTTGGAAAAAAGAAATATCCCAATAGGAGTACACGATTTCCTTGACAAAACGCAGGAAAATGCAATAAATACAACCAAATGAACTTGCATTTATCGAAAATTTCTTTCGTATGACTTAAAAATAAATCTTTCACTTTATGGATGACAATAATAACGATTAATTTCAGATTATCAGGAGTCTCTCTTCAGAATAAAACGTCATAACAAAGTTATGTCAGTTAAACGGAAATTGACGTCATACCTAGCAAACGATATTTTTTTTATTATTATTATCTTTTCCTAAATTGTTTTCTTGAAATTAAAATAGATTTTTTTAACATTTAAAGCATTCTAATGAACATACGTCATTCTAACACGTGTTTAGTTAAAGATTTTACACATATATGGGCAAGATTTTACATATATATTGGCTCGTAAAAGCAAAATACGCGTGTTATCACTTTTTTTAAATTATTGTGCCGGTTTTTAGAGAGTGGCAACACAAAAGAAACAATTTAATTAGAAAATTAAAAAGGAGATATTTCTATATTGTTAAATTACGGAAGGTACAGTGCTAAGTTTAAATGGGTGCCATTCCCTTAATATTGGATATTTTTTAACCCGAAATGCGAAAGGCACATCGCTAAATTAAGACCTTTCCAACAAGCCATTATTCATCACTGAATGTTTTCTGGTTTGCATTGTAATTGAGTTGTTGTCTTTTCATCATGTTTCAAAACGTAAAAGATGCGGCTGAGCTCTACTATACAGCACGACCGTGCTGTATGATAATTCCAGCCCATCAAGAAGTTGGATAATGGATCCAATGACAACTAGTTATATTATGAAAATGCGGTCGTCATTAAAGCGATCGTGCTGTATTGGCGTTTATCAGGATAAACTACGCGTATTATTGAATCAAAACATGGTCAATGGATAAGAACAAAAGATCTTCTTAAAACATCATAATTTTTTTTTAAAATGCGCTAGGCTTTTCGAAAGGTCTGAGTCTTTCTTCGTCAGGCGCAAAGAAGACGTGCTTTGCTGCTTTCATAGTAGAAGCACGTGTTCTTTGCGAAGGACGAAGAAAGACTCAAATCTTTCGAAAGGCCGAGCGCATTTAATTTTTTTTTCATGGTGTTTCAAGAAGATCTTTTGTTCTTATTCATTCACACCAGTTTAAACTTATTTTCTATGGTCAATGGGATTGAGATCAAGACTCAGGGTTGGTCACTTCACAACCTAGTTACCAAAACATTAATTTGTGCTTTCTTGCTAAGTGTGTTTTAAAGTTATCCATGTGGAAGGAAGAAGTATTTAGAAATGTTTTTTTTTAAATTATTGATCTTTATTTATTTATGTAAAGGTAAGATGAATTTAATTATGATTGAAACAAAATGTGAAGTTTGTATAAATTTATACTTTTGAGTTTTTTTCTTGAGTTTCATAGCAATTAATGTTATTAACATTATTAACATTACTGAAATTTCTGCACAAGATATTTTTTTTAAATTATATTACAAGTAATATAAAAATTTTGTTTTTAAAGTCAATTCCTACTTAGGTCATCAAAGAAAAATTTAATATAATCCCTTAAGCTAATATTAATTTTTGTTGCATTAAAATATCTCAATTTGTTGATTTTCTATAAGCAAGTAGGTTTACAATGGAAGTCTATGAGAATTTGGCGAAATATTAGAGATATCGCCAAATTGACGACAAATTTGGCGGTATTTGGCGACAGAACAGCCCCCCCCCCCTATGCTAACCCCCCTCCCTTATAGATATGAAGATGAATTAAATACTACAATAACCAATGGCCGCCATTTTGTCTCCCATGTAAAACTAAAATTAATTAACACATACTGGACAATTGCACCATAAAATATTATAAATAAAGACACAATCTTGCTTTATGGTACACAAAACACGAACTTTAATAAGCTAAAAGTTAACTTCTACGTTTCGAGCAGTTTCTACAGCCGTCTTCAGGAAAATAGGATGGTAAAAAGGCTCAAAGTTCAGAGACGAAAGCTTCCTGTGGAAGATAACTCGTCGAAACTTGACCAATGATTTGAATACAAAAATGTAGTGTTGCCATCTAGTGAAAATAAATAACTATTAATGAACTTAGATCAAATGAATCAACAAGGTCGATTTAAGAAACCGTGAGTGCCGCTATCTATACATGAGGGACAAAACCACGTTCAACTGAGTTTCCATTCAAGTTTTGGCAACATAATACAAGTTTAAGCTGAAATATTGTAATTTGATGTAGAATTATGACTTTAAGATATTATGCCAGATTTTTGGAATATTATAGGATAAATTATCGTTACAAGCTTTACCTTCACGCGCGATGATTTCAACTGATTCTCTGATTTTACTTTCAAAGGGGTTATTGCACGGAACTATAATTTTTGCTTCATCAAAGTTAATATGGCAGACTTCATTAGCTAAGTAGAACCTAGAAAGAGCTGTATTCTGTTTACGATGTTTAATGTCTCTGCGATGCTCCATAATCCTTACTGATAATTTACGTTTTGTCATGCCGATGTAAACTTTTTCAACATTATTAGATAAAGTGATAGTGATTTCGTATATACCAGATTTTTGATCCATCGGGATCCTATCGATCTCATTACTGACGATATCAGTGAAGTAAGGAGGTGGAATAGCGACCAACTTTATATTATATTTCTGTATGATCTTTTTTAGCTTTTCGAATATAGTGGGAATGCAGTGAAATTTTCCGTAGACCATAAGTTGATTATTATCTTGTTAAATGAAGAAATCGAGTTTATACAGTAAATAGCATTTGATTACGGTTTTCCAGCAAAATATATAGATAAGATAATTCAGAAGTACAACGCTCTCTCTCCTTCAATACGACAACGACATGATAATAATCAACTCCACTTTGAAGCCAAAAGAATGCCTAAAAATTCTCGGCTTATACACAGAAGTATACTGTAGATATTAATCAAAACGGCCAGAACTTTGGATCACAATGCAATGGAAACCCTTAAACAGATTATTTTAGTTGCAAGTATTTGCTTGCCATCCTTAACCCATTTGCTCTACCCCTAGTTCCAACCTGTTGGACAATTATTTCTCGTTTAACATAGTTTTTTTAAAAACTTTATTGCTTTTTTATGCTTTTTGTATCATAATTTGTAAATTTTGGATTAGTAATATTGTTAGATATCAACGGGTGTTTGTTTTCGAGATACGACGATACTCTTATAAAATAAGTTTATTTTTTGATCTTATAAAGTGAGTCAAAACTTATCTTTATAAAATGTACTTGTAAGTTCATTAGACTTTTGTGTGTATATAGCAATAATTTGTGGTTTGAGCAAAATATATATTACATTTTTAGCCTCCGGTATGCTATTTCTTTCTCCAACCTATTAATGTGTCGTCTCAAAAAAATAACGTTACGTTGTAGCCAGCTGTAAAACAAAGCAGATGTATCATTGTACAGAATAATCTCTACAGCAATTTTTTAAACTTCTAAGCATCACACATTTTCAATTTTTATACCGTCATATTAGGAAAAAAAAGTTACTTTTAAATGCAATTTGTTTGAAAACTGCATCGCCATTCATTTTTGAGATATTACTTTTTTTGTAGTTTTTAGCGCCATTTGTTTAATTTTGGCAACTCAAGTACTCCATTTCTGTACTAAGTAAAGGGAAAATAGTTGAAAAGTAGTAATTATATCTTTTTGTTGTCATTTTCTTATAACAACTGAAAAAAATGAAATTATAATACGTGTTATTTCGAAAAAATATAAAAGAATGATTTCTGATCAAACATGGAGCTATTATAGACTAAATTTAATTTTAAGTATCTGTATTAATATTACAAACAAATGAAGGCATATGAATCATGAGATTTTTTTTTTGTTCCATTTTCTTGAATGACGAAATCTCTTTTTTTGGATTTGTGTATTATTCAGCGATAGTCAAGTCCTATGCATATTTTACTGTAGATGTTGTTTAAGACTGGATCGTATATGAGGAATTCTTTAGCGAATGAGGATGACGTCATTTTATATAAAATAAAAGCGCGTGTATGGAGTCTTAAAATTGAACTATCTATATTTATACACATATTTTTTTTTTTCATTGGAGGCGACACTAAAATCTGAAAAAGCAGATTTTCTGTTTTCTCTAGTGATAAACCCTTTGTTTTGCGATACGCAAAAAAACCAGGTTGAAAAGGATAAGTTACTTGAATGCTTCTATTAATATATCGCATGCGATATCATTTAACTCGAAACTAAAAACAGAACAGGATCAACTAAATCTAATATCACATCACTACACATACATATTTATATACCGATACAGAAGGATATGGGAATGTAAATATACCAGATATACACTTTAATAAATGACACAAGTTTCTTAATCTAGGAAAATATAATGTATGAAAATGTACAATGATCTCATCCAAGTTACCCCAAATTTTCTGAGCTGATGTTTTTTTGAATTGATGAATTCATGAAAATGATGAATTTTCTGATGAAAAGCTTTCTTTCCCATTAGAAATCTCAGAAACCAATATATTTTCAAAATTTAAAGAAGCATTTATGAAATGTTTCTTTTGCTGCTAATGATTTTCGAAAACGTTTCTAATTAACTTTTGTTGTATATTAAATAGTTTTCGTAACCTGAAATATAATTTTTAGAATGCTATCAAGTCTCAAGTAAACATCTTCATGTTCAACAAACATATTTTCGGACAAACATGATAAAGAAACAATATTAACACGTTGAGTGCCACGATGGCTGACACTGAAGCGCTGAAAATTTACAATGTTTAAAGTAATTTTTAAGAAAATATAATCCTGTAATAAATAAAAGGTAGGTAAAATTTTAAATATTTGTTCAGTAATTATTTAAAACTATGTAGGGAAGATGGGGGCACATGTGAACACGGGGCATATGTGAACATCGGAATTTTTCGATAGTTATTATAAGTTTTTTTTTATTTGAAAAAAATTACTAAAGATGATAGCACCTGTAGACATATGGTAAAAATTTTTTGATACTCTATGACATTTTGTTTGTCCTCTGTAGCCAAAACACTGTTTTTAGATATCAAAAGTAAAATCTCCCAAGTTGATAAGCGAATAACTTTATTTATTTATTCATTTATTTGAATTTGAGTGTTTTAACGTATACTATGAATACTAATAAACATTTTTGATAAAGTTCTTTTTTTTTCTAAAATGTAGAAATGTTAATGATTTATAAATTTAACAGAAGCAGTAATGTGGGGCACATGTGAACAGACTAGTTGGGGCAGATATGAACAGTCCATAAGTGCCCCAATAATCATTCTGTGATTCTGTTTCTTTCAGTTAACTTAATGAGAAATAATGTCAGTTCCATTATCTACAATTTTCCTGAAATAGAAGATATTTTCCTCACACAAAGTTGATTTTGTATTGAAACATCCACAAACACATCTTTCAGCAAATACATAAAGAGCAACAAGCTCGTTTACCTTCAATTGTACTTTAAATAAATTTAATGTTTTCTAAAATGCAATAAGTGTTATACATTATTTTACTAAACGGTTTACAGCAATATTTTTTATGCATTGTTAATACAAAAGTATTACCTTGAACAACTTTGCAAATTTTTCTATTACATTTGTTCTAACCTTGCAATGATGGCTTACTTCCATCTCTAAAACAGTTATGTATATGATGCTTTGAAATGAGATAGATACCAGTAATATTTTAAGAAGGTAAAATTTTTAAACTGATAACTACCGTAAAATCCCGATTGTAGCCCCCCCCCTCTTTCAAAAGCAAAAGAAGTTGGGGGGGGGGGTTATAGTTGAGATTTTTTTTTATCATTAAAAAACCTTTCTTTATCTACAATTTACAAGTAAATAAGGTAAATACAGGAGTGGGAATCTTTCGTATTTCGGCAGATTTCCGATAAAGAGTTTGTAAATGCCCCCTCCCTAAAATTTCCTCCAAACAAAACCCCTTAAGCAAAATTTAAAAGTTTGAATTTCTTTTTTAAAATTGCTTCTTTTTTTTATTGCAACAATACTTAATGAATCATCGAACCCTCTGCCCCCCCCCCCCAAATCTACTTATTTTCATTTTATAATCTTTTGCTTAAACATATCACCCATAAACTAGAGAAATATATACATATATATATATATATATATATATATATATATATATATTTCTGTATGGTAAATTTAAAAGGTAATATAACTAATGATTACGATGACAAATAAATAACAGAATAAAAAGCATGTTAAAGTATATTTTTTTCTTGTGTTCACATGTGCCCCACGTGTGTTCACAACTACTCCGCTGATGGGGCACATGTGAAGAATTTTTTGAATTTATAAAACTATTAAAAAATGTAAGAAGAACTATACAGGTGATTAAAAAAATTACCATGTATAAAAGAAAGCTCTGTTTACTATATTAAGTAGTTTTTGTTTATAGAAATTAATCCAGTTATGAGAAAAAGCTTTATTTATGCGAACTGTTCACATGTGCCCCCATCTCCCCTATATTTTTTCAGTTTTGTATCACATTTTAGACGTCAGCCATCGGTGAATGACGCGTTTTAAACGGAAAGTTCTTTGTCAGCCACCGGTGGCTGACGTGGCGCTTAACGTGTTAATACTATTATTGAAATTAATACAATTTTGCTACTCGTGCATGTGTAAAGTCCGTTACTCAACTGAAAATATTTAATCGAGAACTGATAGCAATAAATAAACCAATATATTTTGATTCGCATTTGTTTTAGTAGAATTTTATGAGAAATAATTAAATCGTACGGAATATAACATACATTAGTAGACATTATGAAATGTTCAGCGATTAATTAGATTCCCTTTTTTTTAAATGTTCATTTTGTAATCTTAAAAAAAAAAAAAATAACCTGTGTGTTTGTTGAACTGGCCCAAACTGCCCCAGTTAGTTACAGTAAAAGCATAGAATACTTCATTAATTAATTTTTTACTTTTATTTTCTATTGAATTTAATATTTATCATTTAATATAAAGATAATGGAGTAAATTAACATAAATTTGATAAAAAGTGAACAAAAATAGTTTAATCACTTTCAGCTACAGGAAGAATTGAAAACATTTAATAATGTTTTTAAATTTCGATATAGCTTTTATGGATAATGAAAATTTTTAATCTAAAACAGAAATAAATAATTATTTCATACGAGTTATAAAACAAATAGTTATTTACCAATCATTTTATTGTGCTGAAATTAATTAAAGGAATTATTTTATTTCGAAAGAATCTGCCCAAAGACCTTTTATACTATTTTTTCTCGCAGAAAGCGAGCAGCATTAACAACACTGAGAATATTTCCCGAAAGGGTTGCTGCTGAGCAATGCTAGGTCACATTCGGCCAAGAAGACATTCGATGTTCTGAAAGCATATCGATTGGAAGCCGTAAAATGTTCTCCGTACAACGCTAATAGCTCCAAATGTGATTTCCATATCACAGGCACCTTAAAATCAAAGCAGAATATAAAGTAAGCGTTCAATCCTAAATGGGAGAGGTAACCGCAAGATTAAAGACGAGGTCACATCAATCAAGGTCACACGCCACCTAGCGGACGGGGTTGAACTACAGGAATATACCTAACTGTTTTCTTCTTTGTGGATAACCAATTAATTGTACATCTATGAAATAACTGCGCGAGTGCAAACGTCGTGTTTTCATTTATTTTTAGTATTTATATTCTGACAGTATAAAATATTCTATTAATTTTTATTCGTGATTATTTAATTTATTTGTTATAGTTAATTATTTAAATAAATGCACTTCTTTTTAGAACTAATATTATTTGTTAAAATGGCTCATAGATTAACTTCCAAGATCGGACATTCCCATAGAGCGTAATGGTAATGCGATTGCGATCGTAGCGCTCTTAGTGACAATGGGGAAGAAACTCCCCATCCTTGTAGTATGCTTATTATTATCTACCTTATTGTGATCTTTTTTTTTTTTTTTAATGTTGCATGTTTACGTTTTCGGCAGAATCTTACACCGATGCATGAACATAGAATAGATATTCTATTTAATATATCTAATATCTATTCTATGTTCATGCACGGATATATGTTTTTTTTTTTTTTTTTTTTTTTTTTTTTACATGATTAGTGAACGGTTTTAAGTGCAACGAATACTAGGTAAAAATTTCGTCTTGAATGCTATATATCAAAAGCAATGGTGTAACATAAAAATATACGAAATGTTGAACTCTACAAGTCCTAGAAAATTTCATAATTATTCCCCTTTGGCAGAAAAATTTTTATGGCCCGTGTTTTATAAATTTATGAAGTTTAACGTATTAAACAATAGTTACAATAATCTTTTAAAATTTATGCATTTTCACTTCCTTACAGATAAAATAAAAATATTGTTTTTAATGTAAATAACGTATAATCAATTCAATAATGTTTATAATATTAACATATAAGAAATAATAATAATAATATTACAGATAGGGAAAAATTCCTGTCGACAAATTTTTAGAATTGTATGAATCTAAAAGTTAAAAATAAATAGAGGTACTGACATTACACTCGATAAAATTTTATTCGATATGAATAAATTGACATAATACCTGAATTTGATTTTTTACAATTTAATCTTATAAACTTACATATTTGCATTCTTAACAGAATTTTCTGGCGTCTTTCTGTTATATTATTAGTCTAATTATCATTTTGTAAGTTAAAAATGAACAATACAAGTACGGTTAAAAAAAAAAAGCAGCTAAATAAATAAAGCAAGCATGAATAGAATATCGTCTGACACCTGCTTCGTTTTAGGAACGAATAGATATTCAAACCATAGAGGATAAACATAGTTCTTCAACATAGGTAAATTTCGGAGGTTTCTTAGTACTTCCCCCTTGCCGATAGTGACGCTAGTACTGTTGCCATTACAGATTTTGCCGTAAATGTCCCATCTTGGTCCTTAATCTATGAAATGGCTAAATGTTGGCCATCTCCATACCTGTAGTTTTCGAAATTGTAAGAAAATTATTTTTTCTAATAGAATTCATCTGTCCTTTTCCGAAGAGTAAAACAAGTTAGTTATGTGTTTTTATTTTAATTTATAAAAAGTTGAAATATTATTTAATATATACTTTCAAATGTCGTTGATTTAAATACGCTCGATTTTAATTATGGTTTTTTTTTTTTTTTAATATAATGAAAAATGACGGATAAAAATGAGTAAATAGTTAATATGTAAAGATAGAATTTTGTAGTCTCTTTTTCTACTCAATTCTTGATGTGCAATAGTTATAAAAATGATATACACGGTTGTATTCCCGATGAGAATACAACGTTTATGAACATTTAGAATAGGTATAGCATTTAATTATAAATAAAATATGCAATTTTAAGTCTTTTTTCGTCTATCATCGAGAGCAGACGATAATTTCCCAATATTCTTCTACTCATGTTATTTAACTTACAAATATTTCATTCATTTAATTTAAAATTCATTTCATTTTATTTTCGGAATCACTTTAACTTTTAAAATGCATGCATTAAATTTTGTACTATTAAACAAGCAAGTATTGTTCATTTATTCGTTTAAATATTTTGTGATTCCAGACAATAGTTTCAATAATTGTTTTCTAAAATCACCAGAGTTATTTTTTTTTTTTATTTTTATTTTTTTAAACGGACAAAGCCATTTAGAGAATCCCTGTTAAAAATAACGAATTTCAAATCCTTACTCAATCACAGAAGATGAATCTTGTTTGCCAGATTTATTTCAAGATGTTTTTGTTACAGCTTATTTTGAAACATGTGTATTTAAAAATGTGTGTTTTAAAAAAAAAAAGTGGCAATGCCATTTTAGTTTCAGGGCAAAAGGCAATAATGTTTTTGTAGCATTAGTGCTTTTTCTCCCGAAATTAAAATGATATTGTGACTATTTTTTTTAATGTACGTAATTTTATCAAAACAAGCTTTAACAAAAATATTTTGCAATAAATCTGGTAAACAAGATTCATCTTCCATAAGTGAGTAAAGATTCAGGAAATATGCACAAGAGATGCGCAAATACTAGATAGTCTGTCATATATGACGTCATACTAAAACCCGTCGTTTTTGCATTATCAACCCCGCCCACAAGATGGCGCAGCTGTGTCAATTTACGCTAGACTTCAGAATTAACATTGTACTCTTAATCAGTTTTACCTTAAAATATTAATGAATTGCTGTGTGTACCGGTAGAAAAGAATTTTTGAACATTGTTGATGTTAAGAAACGAATTCCTAAGCAACCCACGAGTTTATACACTGCAGCCATCCACTCCCTTCCTAAACGTCTGGATCAGTTCACGTGTAAATAGGTACTTCAAGAAGAGGTACTTTTGCAGAATAAGAATTTATATTTAAGTAAGAATGAAATGATATAAAACATCATTTAAGATGCTTAAAAATTATGATTAACATCTTCATTCGATGAAACTTCACTCGAAAAGAATAGAAAAGGTAGGATTAAAAGGTTGTTAAAATTATTCTTTTACTTTTATTTTGTTCAGAATCCTCAACAATCACACGAGATTTTCAAATTTCGCCTTTCGTTAACAGCAGAAGCAACATAGTTGGTTGTGAAATATTCAACGAAATAAAATAAAATTTTTAAAGATATTTTATACAGAATTAGGGTAATTACCAATGTTATGAAATTCTCGGAACTATTATAGAGTTTCTACAAATTTATAGCATGGTGTAGAACAGGCATGTCAAGCTCGTTTATCGCCGCGGGCCAAATTCAGCATTATATACAAAGCCGCGGGCCACATAAAAAAATAGGTAATATTACTACCGTTGCACAACAAGTCACGTTAACACTAGAACCGCCGGAAACTTTACTCGAGTGTTATAAAACTATTTTACACCAGACTTTTTATTTAAAACTATTTAACTTATTTATTTAGCCTATTTCCCCGTGGTCCATATTTAACTTATTTTAGAAAAAAAATTCTGGTTCGAATCGAAATATTTTCATTTTGTTTACCAGTCAAAATGACCGCTATGGCGGTTCTGGAGTTAAAGAAATATTAACGCAAAATTCAAAAGTTATTATTATATATAGTTTGTTTTATTTTATTATTCGAAAAAAAAATACTCAAAGAAATCCATAAAATTTATCAGACAAGCCTATAAAATTTAATTGAATTTTCTAAATTGTATTTATTTTTAAAATTGATTGTATACACCGGTCTATTAATCTTGATCTACCAAAAGGCATAGCTATCATAGCTATCAATCTTCTATTTTCCTTCAAGTAAAAATTAAACATTAACATATTCTGAATGAGAAAATTTATTTGATAAAATGTCCCTTGTATCTATGCGTTTACTTGATTTAACGTATTAAATACACTTTCTCCTTAAAATTATGTTTATTTGACTTGAAAAATAACAAAAGGTTGCAACACTATTTTAAAAGATTGATTGATTGATGAATAATTACAGATAATTTCGCTAATATGGAATCGCACCCACATTTGAATAAGTGCATTAATAAATTTTGAACAATAAATTTGAACATCAATCATTAGAGGTGAAGTAAACTGAATTTCATATATCTTGAAATTCAAAAATCTTTTTTGATTTCATTTTTTAGTATATTTTTTAAAATTTCCACCACTGTGATTTTTGTAATAATGCTTGTCAACGTTCTCTTTTTAAAAATTGTTTCGTCAATGTAATAAATTCTATCTGAAAACGCTAATACTAACAAGACAGCCTTATCAATTTTGATTTGAAGTTGAAGTTTTCAGGTGCTTGCTTTGTAATTCCAAATGAAAAATCCAAGTACTTAGACTATTGTTAGTCTT
This sequence comes from Maratus speciosus, assembly GCA_963932465.1. Taxonomy (NCBI): domain Eukaryota; kingdom Metazoa; phylum Arthropoda; class Arachnida; order Araneae; family Salticidae; genus Maratus; species Maratus speciosus. The sequence goes on along the minus strand of OZ010800.1, from coordinate 412,089,221 downwards.
TTAATAATACACATTCATAATTTCTCAATTAAAAATGAAAATTTTAACCTTGTTGAACAATTTAAAATTAAGAGTTAAACTTTATAATGGAAAAGCCATCAAACGTCTTTATAAGAAGGTATTCCTGTTTATCAACACTACCCATATTTCGAAGATATTTCTTTGATTGATGATGATTAAGCATGTGCGTACAAATATAATATGAGTTTATAATCTCATATCCGGCTTTTATAATTCTATCCAGCTATATAGTATAAATATTTATAGCAATGGTACTTATGTTTCTAGTATTTTCAAATTTCTTTAATTTCTCTAGACATCATTTCTTCAATTCAGTGGCGGATGATTTCGAATCGCGGGATATTTCATGTAATTAAGACAATTCTTATAGTTTTTCAAACCGAATGTATTTTCTTCAGTAGGCTTGTGGAAGCATTTTGATTCTCTTTTAAGAAGTATAACTTTCAATTCTGATGTATATTTTTCCGATGTTTAAAAATATTTTTGTGAGTTTTCTTTATATTTTGTGCTGTAGCACCTCTTAATGTTACATTCTTCCCAAACCCAAACAGTGTCTACATGTCAAACATAAAATTTCAGTCTTCCTTTGGATATACACGGAAAAAACTGTTTTGTTCAAACAACTAAATTTTGGTTAATATAGCTCCAACCAAATATTTTCGTTGGGATAATCAAATTTTGGTTAGATTAACCAAATGATTTTGTTAATTCAGCAAATTATTTGGTTATTTCAACCAAAATTTGGTCATTTCAACCAAAATATTTTGTTGGAGGTATACTAATCAAAATTTCGTTGTTTCAACAAAACAGTTTTTTCCGTGTAATTGTATTATAAATCACCTTTAAAAGAATCTGCGATGTTCATCTTCCGTTACCATATTTATTCATAGTGGTAAAGAGCATTAAGGGGTCTCAGGACTCTTAAAATAGGAAAAAAAGAAAAAAAAAGACTATTTTCAACATTTAATATCTTAAAATGTATTTGATTTTTAAGACACAATTTTAATTGGAATAAAATATATAACTATGTTCTTTCATTTCGTGTATTTAAAAATTATAAGATGCAGAATTAGCATTTACAGGGGGCTCCAAACTGTTAGACATTTTTCGAGCAAAAAAGCACATAACAGCTTGCAACACTTATTTTGTAATCGTGCGCGTAACTAGAATAGAATGAAAATTTTGGTACCTACTTATACTTCAGATTGTAATAATTACCCTGAACCTAAATAAATTTGTATTTACAGCTTTTTTATATTTTTAATACAAAATTGTATTTAGCTAATGCAAAATTAAGAAAAATTCAACAGTATAATCACCTAAAAAAATATTATTTTGAACAATAAAAAGGAAATTTTAGGTTCAGTTTATACAGACTAACATGAAACATACGTTTTGAAATTTTCATGAAAAAATATTCATAAGTTTTTGATATATCGTGCGCGTTATGCCCAAAAAAACGTCATTTGGAGAAAAATGACTTCAAAGTTTCCGAAACGATGCTTCAGCTATTGAACGTGTATAACTGTAAAAGCCATAACTTCTGTTTTAATAGGAATTTCAAGGAAACAATTATATCAAAATGTTCAGAAAAGATAGGAGTTTAACATCTAAAAAAATTAAAATTTCGAAAATTTTAAAGCTTTAAGAGTCCTGAGACCCCTTAATGTATTTTTTTTTTTTTTTTTTTTTTTTTTTTTTTTTTTTTTTTTGTAAGACCCAGGATGTACGAGAGTATCCTTATAAAATGTGTGCATATAAATAAAAATACAAGAAAGGAAAGAAAGGTAATACAAGTTTCATTCAATGATTCAATTGCTAACCTAACTAATATAAGTAATTAAAGAGTTTAAATTCAAAATCCATATGTTCGACTATATAGCCCAAGTGAAAAACCTGAATGACATATTCGAAGTTTTTGTGTCGAGCACAAAAGGAATAATTTTTGTCACTTTCAAAGCGACTCATTGTAAACTATTTAATTTTATATTTGGTTTTTTAAGAAATTGTAACCGTTTTTAAATTAACGCTGAATTTCATTAATAGTGTTTAGTATTTATTAGATACTGATATTATTTCGTAAAGTGCTGCAAAATTGAAGAGAGTAGTAACATAAAGTATTATTTTCGACATAAAACAAACACAAATTATAATATAAATACTGTGAAAATTTATACGAAAGCTTAAATTCTCAGACACACAATCCTGCTCTTCTTTGCGTTCTGATTGGTTATGTTTGCAACCACACTTGTTTGTTCTTAAATGTAAAATTGAATCATATCTGTCTATATATATCATTGTCGCCATATGAGCGGGATTTTTGAAATTCTGAATTTTACCACATTCTGAAGAAAAATATTCCATTTATTTAATGGCAGAATAAATAAAATAAATCAATAAAATTATTATTCAAAAGTAGCGGTAGCATTCTGAATAAAAAAAAGCTTGCCAAATTGGTAACACTGATATACATATCATTCGAATGTTCGTTATCTCTAAGACCATGGTTGTGTTCGTGAAAAGTGTAGTTTAAGCATGCAAGTTTTTTACAACTAAATTAAAAAAAAAAAAAAAAAGATAAAATGCCAAAGGCTTCGCGGGCCACAGATTAGTTGCCGGCGGGCCAGTTGTGGCCCGCGGGCCACGTGTTTGACATGCCTGGTGTAGAACTATGTTGTTTATTTTAGGAGCAAAGAAATTATAGCCCTTCCAAAAATTCAATTGCAATTCAGTGAAATTAAACACTCATGCGGAAATTACAAACAATAATTACGAGAAACGTGAGAATTTTTTTAAATATATTGACAATCATCAATCTGTGTACACATTTTTGATTTATTTTAAGATTCAGTTAAGGAATAAAATATAAGATAAGTTTAAATTAGCTTTTAAGGGGGCTGGGGCGTCTGCGATAACTAAGAAGTTGGAAATTCAGGCGGTTCTTTTAACCCGGCAGGATGGCCCGAAAATATTCATCTACTGTCTCTCCCTATAAACCGAGGTGGTCGAGTCCATCAGTACCTGCTTCCAAGTTCACCTTCCGTGCATAGCGTATGAAAACGGCGAATAGAGACTCTTTTTTAGTCTTATAGAAATGTAGAAAGTCTTATAGAAATTGAAGCTAATATGTAAAAACTGCAAAAAACTAAAGTTTCTGATCCATATACACTCTAATTATTACGCAAATTGATAAATCTCAGTATTTGTATCCACAATAATGTATAATTTTATAATAATAAAGATTTTAAAGAAAAATTAAGTTTTTGAATAAGGAAAATAAAGGTGAGTGCTTTTAATTTAATTTTTATTATTTTTTTTTTAATTAACATTAATTTAACATTTCAGTTATCATTTTTCACGGGGAAAGCGTTTAATTATCATGAATTTCATTAACAGATGGAATTCTAAAGATTTTTTTTCGTATCTATGCCATTTATTATGATGCTTGGGGTGTGCTGACACCCCACGCCCGTTCTCGTGTTACGTTTCACGGCGCCCGTCCTGCCGGGTTCTTTTAACCCTTAAATGCATGATTTTTTTTATTTTGTTTCGAAAAAAATATACATGATTCTAAGAACGGATTATTACACTGGAAAAATAATGAAATAAAATCAGAGATATATTTTTCGTATAATAAGTTTAACTTTTTATTATGCTGTACATCTGCAACGCAAGTAAAAACTGCTGTTATAACTAAAAAAATCCCTGCCGGCCCGGCGTACAGGCGGAGGTAGATTTCGAAGTTAGTTATACTAATTTCACCAACAAAAACTGAATCAACTTTATCAGTTTTATCTGGCCGCTTTTCACGAGTTTTTATTTCATTTTTATATAATAGCTAGTTTTATCAGAATCATGTTAAGACGGTATTAAAAGAATGCTTTTCCATGCTCAACAACTCGAAATTTAACGGCACATTTTCAGATTCATTTTTAATGGAAAAAATATGAAACTTGCTGACATGATTTTTTAAAAGATTTATAAGCGACATGTGTTTTTATTTTTCTTTCAATTAATTAAAACTTGATTAATAAGCAATTATTTTCTGAGCCGGGCAATATTTTTCGCTTCTAACACAATCGCTTCGGGAAATTCTGTTCAAAATGCCCACTTTTACATCATTTTTTGAAATATATTTTGCCTCTATCAAAAATCGATCATTACGGTACATTATATTGTTTCTGAATAAGAGAATCTACCAATTGGGTGCGTTTGAGAGCAAAAATGAATTTAACTAGTTGGATGTGCCAATCCCAAAACTTTCTTCTATCCTATACATCTTAATATTTCAAAAACTAGTTACACATGTTAATACTTCAATATTATTAGTTCAATACTATACCAACTTTGATTTTCATCTTAAATTTCTGCTTCAGTCAATTAACCGAACTAAAAATGAGATAATCTATATTATGATATTTGTTAAAATTAATAATTTTTCCTTATTCTGTTGTTATCAGATGTTTGCAAATATACGGCTTAGCAGGAAGTGGGTTCCCGCCTTTGGACGAGCCGCTGATGGACAATAGAACTATGAAAAATCAAGAAAAGTATACAAAAATCGCTATCAAAGAGCCCCTTTACCGTACAACATTTCCAAATTCAAGAGGACCTGTTGGCCAAAGCCAAAAAACATGCACAAAAAATTTGGTTCAATTGTATGCATAATTTATACACTTTTCGATTGTACAATAAAGAAAATAGCACAAACATCGTTATTACAGCGCCACCCTTCTGGCAGATTTTTTTTCAAGTTCAGTGAGGACCTGTTTGCCATAGCCAGGAACATACACAAAAAAAATTGGTTCAATTCTATGCATAAATTCATACACTTTTCGATGGTACAATAATGAAAATGGCACAGAGATCCAATTATAGCGCCCCCTTATGGCGGAATTTTTTCAAGTTCAGGGATGACTTGCTTACCATAGCCAGAAACATATACAAAAAATTTGGTTCAGTTATAAACATAACTTCATACACTTTTCGATGGTACAATAATGAAAATGGTTCAATCATCGCAATTATAGTGCCCCCTTGCGGTGGAATTTTTCCAAATTCAGGGAGGACATTCGTGCCATGACCAAAAATAAGCACAAAAAATTCGGCTCAATTCTATGCATAACTTCATACACTTTTCAATGGTACAATATTCAAAATAGCACAAAAATCGCTATTACAGCGCTCCCTACCGGCGAATGTTTTCCAAATTAAGGAAGCACCTGCTTGCCATAACCAAGAACTGAAAATAGAAATTTGATTCAATTCTATGCATAACTTCATACACTTTTAGATGGTACAATATTCAAAATCGCACAAAAATCGCAATTACAGCGCCCCCTAGCGGCGATTTTTTTCCAAATTCAGGGAGAACCTGCTTGCCATAGTCAAAAACTTAAAATAAAAATTTGGTTCAATTCTATGCATAACTTCATAAACTTTTGGATGGTACAATATTTAAATTCACACAAAAATCGCTATTACAGCGACCCCTACCGGCGAATGTTTTCCAAATTAAGGAAGGACCTGCTTGCTACAGTCAAGAACTTAAAATAAAAATTTGATTCAATTCTATGCATAACTTCATACACTTTTTGATGGTACAATGGCGACAGACACACGGACACACGGACAGACAGCCATTTTCTATAAACATGTTTTTTAGGATCTCTGACCCCAAAAACGTATAAATCCGTCGAAAATCGGAAGTAGAAAAAAATTTTGATTACAGCACTTTCTTCTATTGAAGATAGAAGAAAGTAAAAATGGGTAAGAAAATAAGCAGCTTGGATTTGAATGTTCGCCCCTTAATAAGATGATTTATTTCTTCAACCGCTGTGTATTTTTAATTTGTTTTTGCTGTAAGAATTGGTCCTATCAAAAGCTTGTCTTTATAAATGTTGAAGACAATATTAAGAAGATATATGATAAATTCATGGGGATATTATATCTTGTGAATTGATGGAGTTATGGAAATTTTTCTCCTTCAACCCCCCTTTTTTGCTTTCGTTTTTAATTTTTTTTTTGCGGTGCGAATTGATCCTATCAAAAACTTGTGAGTATAAAAGTTGTAGATAATATTAAGGAGATGTATAATAAAATTAATTGGATTTGATATCTTGAGAATTGACGAAGTTAGGGTTTTTTTTCTCCCAAAAACCCTATATTTTGCGCCCCTTGAGCCCATTTTTAATTTTATCAAAAATCTGTGATATATAAATTTTTGGCCCTATTTTTAGAAGTAATAAAAACTTTAAACTGATTTGATATGTACAAAAATTAAGAAGCTGTAGGGGTTTTTCGGTTTTCACAAGACCCCTCCCTATTTCCATCCCCTTCGTCCGATTTTCCCCATTAACGAAATTGACCGAGATTTTATGGCCCTTGATTTTATGTATCAGTTTGGAAGAGATTTGTGCAGAATTGTGGAAGCTATCGTGTCCAGAAGAAAGTGATATATATATATATAGGTAGATAGATAGATAGATAGATAGATAAAATTTTTTACTGAAGGTGATTTTGGGCTCTAGGGGTTATGATCGGTGTAGATCTGCAAAAATTTTTCAGAAATTTCAACATAGGAACGATCGCAATAGGTAGTATTTCATACGAAATCTACCTAAAATAGTGCAAAATTGGTTATTATTTTAATAAGTATGAATCTAGGTAACATATTTTATATTAATTTTATTTTGTAAAACTTAATCATTAAATGCATGAATTATTCTTTTAGAATTGTGTTTTTTATTCTTATATTAAGGATTGCACACCAGTAATTTTAAGATAGATTTTTAACTTTATTTAGTAGCGTATTTTTATTGCAAACTATCTATCTATATTATAAAGGACAAGCATATCTATGCGTAACGCATACGTCATTTTGCGAATGGCAACAGTTTGAAATTTGAAATAAAATTTTGGTTTTGCAATTTCCTCTACTGCAAATGTTTAAACTTCTAAACATCGCACATTTAAAATTTTTACATCGTCGTATAAGGAAAAAATATGCTCTTTTAAATGCAATTTGTTTGAAAGCTGTATCTCAATTTAATTTTGAGATATTAATTTTTTTGTAGTTATTAATACATTTTTTTGTAATTGTGGCAACTAAAGAACTCCATTCCAGTTGAAAGTCGTGGAGCGCTGAAAGTAAAGGGAAATAATCACGGAGGAAAGAAAATAATATATTACTGTACCATTTTGTTGCCATTTTCTCATAAAAACTGAAATTAAAATGCGTGCTATATCAGCGATTATCAAATTTCTAAATATCGCACATTTTCAATTTTTAAACTGTCAAATAGAGAAAAAAATCTACTTTCGAATGCAATTTGTTTGAAAATTGTATCTCAATTGACTGAGTTATTATGGTTTTTAAAATAACTAGCCGCCCGTGGCGACCAGTTCGGTATCCCTTAAATCTAAATCACTTACGGAATTACATTTCCGGCACAATAATTAAATACAGCAGAACCGGATAATACAAACCCATTTAAACCGAAGTATGGAATACATAGACCTTTTTAAAATTCTCCGCAAACTGTAATATTTTTTCTTTTTCTTTTCTTTTCTTTTCTTTTCTTTTTTTTTTTTTTTTAAATGCTGCCTTTAAAGAATAATGCAAAATCTAAATAGCGAATATTACAAAATCTTATAGCAAACATACTCCATTCACTGTAACTGTCATTATAATAAATGCGAAAGATGCCATGCCTGCTTCAAAATATCTTAAGATGTATCATATTTTTTTGTGCTTTATACCGTAAAGCGTAAAACATCGTTTTCAATAAATGAAAATATGTAGGTTTTTTTATGCTAATTGAAACAAATCTATGCAAAATTTGATACGCATAGACTGCTGGTTTCCAAATTTCTGAAAACATTTTGAAAACCCAACAATTCATCAAACATTCATTCCAATTTTTTGAAGTGTTATTTTTCAAGTCAAATAAACATAATTTGAAACAGAAAATGAATTTAATAAATGATATCAAATAAGTAGCGCATAGATACAAAACACAGCTTTTTAAAATATAAATAATTTAGAAAATTCTCTTAAATTTTATAGGTTTGGTTGATGAAAAATAATTTCGAGTTTTATTTCGAAAAATAAGATAAAATAAACGATGTATAATATTAATTTTGGAACTTTGCGTTAAAATTTCTTTAACATGGCTGTGTTTTGTGCGAACAAATTTAATTCTGTGCAATGGTAATAACATTATCTACCCTTTTTTATGTGGCCCGCGGCTTTGTATATAATGCTTAAATTGGCCAGCGGCGGTAAATGAGTTTGACATGCCTGCCTTAAATGTATGATAGGCATTGTATCATGTTACTTTTATTCATAATTTAATTTACTTGCTCAATCCTTTGCCAAATTGGAAGATTCTGATAGAGAAATCGAGAACTCCCTACTTTTATGTTAGTCGGGCACAGGTGATAAATCGCCAAACATTATACCCATATTCATAACTTTCACTGAAAAAAAAAAAAAAAAAAAAAAAAAGGAAAGAAAAAGAATAAATAATACCATAAACCATTTAATTTCAACATCAAAGCATTGTTTTAATTTACCCCTCGAAAAATAAAAAATGCTGCTGGCGAGTTTAAAAAATGCTATTGGCGAGAATTGCGCCCAGCTAACATAAAAGTACGAACCCTTTGCGATCATGGCAACTTTTATGTAGTTTTATTCGAGAAAAATATTTTGATTAAATATTTTTCCAGATAATGTGCTGCCAAATTTCTTTTCTCACCATGGACCTTTTCTCTATTTCGCCAAGTACCTATACTGAAAAAGTATCTCCATTTATTTATTTAATTATCGTATTTTGAATGAGACGAATAAAAGATGGCACAGGTGTCATATACGCACCACGTTGGCGCGACTTTTTTCTGACGCCAATGTCATATACGCACCGGGGTACTTAACTAGCGGCAAAGTGTCGTTATTTTGCTTGATATGGTAACCCGGAGGTGTTGTTTATTTAAATTGTTTATTTACTTTTATTTTGTTTTTTAAAATTATATAAATTGTTTTGTTCTATAGTTATTAATTAAACTTTTTATTTATTTATTGTTATTCCATTTTTAAAAATATTACTCAATAACCAAGGAGATTCGTTTCATTCGGGCGTTGCCATTAAACAATTAACAAATAATCGCGATTTCTGTACCACGTACCACAGCGTAATATATATATAGATTTTCAAGCATAAATTATTTTTAAATTTATCTCTATCACGTGTAGCTCGATTACGAAAGGTTAATCCGCTTACCCTTAAAACAATGTAAAAAGTTCAGCATTTGTTTCCGTCTGATGTCCCATAACAAAATTAAAACTTTCTCTATAGAAAAATAAATATAATAATGTAAATAAGAAACAAATTTAACAAACATGGTATTGAACCACGCGCTTAAAGCACTGAAATGATCGGAAAGACTGTCTTAAGTCGCAAAATCTTGGTCTAAGAACTCCTGGCATGTGAAAGTATTGCTTTTAATAAATTTTAGAACTTTATTTGATTGCATAATTTATATTTTTCATGTGAAAATTCTTTTTGATGTTAGTGGGCAATCTAAAATATATATTACATGTAAAAAAAATAATTAGAGTTAACAAAAAAAAAAAAAAAATGGTTTTCATCTATACTCTGTAACCCGAGGAGCTCGGGTTCGATACCCTAGTATATATAAAAGCTGTATGTATGTATGTCCTTTATACAAATCTTCAATTTTTGACTGATCTGCCCGAAACTGGTTGTACATATGTTTTAGAACGTGGAAAAGATCGCTGTCTACTTTAAAAAATCTTCAGACCACTATTTATCCTTTTTCTACCCTCTTCCATAATTTAACACTATAGAAATATCTCTTTTTAAAGTTTCTAATACAATAATTTCTTTCCTGTTGCCACTCCCTAAAAAATTACACAATAATGTGAAAAAAATTAATGATAATGCGTGTAATTTTTTTTATTTGCCAATAAAAATTCAGATTTTTTGCTATATTTTTGTATTTTTGAAATTGACGTCGTTCTAAACAGAAAATGCAATTTTTTTTATATATAAAATAAAAACTTTAACTATAAGAGCGGTAAAATAACGTAGCACATTTAATTTGAATGTTTTTTTTTTTTAGATTAAAACATCTACTTTAATACAAACAGTTAAATTTCATGAAAACAATTTAGGAAAATGAAAATAAAGGCTAGATATGACGTCACATTCTATCAAATCTTTTCAACGTGTAGTCGTACTCACTGTAAATAAATGGCTCCTATATTTTGTTTACTACTTCGATTGTATACTACAGCCATATCTTATAGCTATACGTTATAACTAAGTGTTGTATTGATTTAGATTCAGTAATTGCATTTTCTGTGATTTATCGTAAAAAGATAGAAGTTATTTCCCTTTTCAAAAAAATTCTTGACTGATGTCACGATTTAAAATTTATGGAAAATGACATCATTTCATCTAATCATTGTAGATTTAATTTCTATTAATGAAAAATTTAAGTTTACGTTTAAAAGTGATGTTTTATTTAGAGTGGAAACACTCTTGAACTAATGCTTTAATTAAAGCTTATAATTACACGTAACGTGAAGATTTTAGTTTTAAGCAAATAAAATTTCAAAATTTCCAAATAAAATTTCAGTAACTGCTACCTCATTTGGATGCCTTTATTGCATTTCCCCAACCCCCCTATTGTGAGAGAAATCGTATACTTCTGTTGCGCTTGCAAAATAAAACATGTATTTTAATTTTAAAAGTTATAAAAATTACCACATAGTTGTGTCAAAAGAATATGCTTTATTTCGAATTTAAATTTCGCAAGTTCCAAAATTAAAACTAAAATTGTGAGTTTTTTAATAAACGTCAAGTTAAGGCTGTTCTCAAATCCAAAGGAGCTACTTTCTGACATATTTTTTAATTCATTTTTATTCGGAAACGCGTGAACTTGGCAGGAGCTCTATTTAAAAACTATGTAATCGAAAGATAGCTTCCATTTTTTGGTAAAGGCATAAGATTTTTCAGTTGGCGTTTTCAACTGAATTTCTGGACGCAACACCGCGTTAAGAAGAAATTCCGGTCGTCACGTGACCACAATTGCTCTTAACTCGATAAGTAATTTATTTATCAAAAATTAAAAACTCATTTCAATTCTAAATCTCTTCGATAGTCAGGCCTACAAATTTTAAGCCTTTGCGTTTAATGAGTCAGAAATGTGTCAAAGTTTCGCGTTCTTGAGCAGGTAACTGGAGAGTTACCTTAAGCATTATTGCACGTTAATATTTTGTAAACCAAATCATGTAAACCATTCATATCAAATATCCGCTTAAGACAGAAATGGTGCTATATTGGTTTAAACAAAAGTGCATGCATAATAGGTGTGAGGCACACTCTTTAAAATACGAATATGCCAACCAGCGCAGAGCCCGATTACTGAAGATTAACCCGTCAGCGCTTAAAGAGAGAAAAATAGTTCTACATTTTTCACTCAGGTAATAAGACTAATCTTTCATAATTGGGTTGACAAATTATAGAAATTTCCCCTATAAGTCTATGACTAAGAAACGAAAACAATATGCTACGCACTAAAATCTTCCCTGAAAACTATTAGTGGAAGTCGCATGGAAATCCGTTCTGAAGAACTCAAGTTTATATTCACCCTGAACGAAATTCCCATTTGCATTTTATATATACTTATTAGACTATCTTGAGTAGTTTGATTTGATATGTTAAATTCGTGTTTTATTTTATTTTATTTGTGGCGTGTTAATTTCGTTTGCCAATTTAGTTATGGAATATTATACGAAAACAAACAAATTCTGAATTATTTACAATGTTTTTGAAGAAATGGGGTAATATTTTGTAATTGGGTTGTAAGTATATTTAAAAAATATTCATGATTGAAAATTACTTTAAAATCCATAGAAAATCTGTAAATTGAGATAATAATTACAAACAACTATTACTGAAAGTATCTTCGTTTTCTATAACACGTTGAAACAATGGAATGTGCGATGTTTAGAGATTAAATTGCAGTAAAAGGGAAAATTATTGTTGGGTTATGTTGTTGCCGCCGAAAATAAGAGGCCAGCGTTACTCATAGACATGTCTTTTCTCAATACTATTGCATTAAGAGTAAACGGGTTCATCTTTCGTAATAGGGTTGCACGCACCTTTAAAAATATCCATGCTTGAAAATTACTTTAAAACCTACTAAAATCAGAAAATTGAGATACAATTTTCAAATAAATTTTATTTGAAATAACTTTTTTTCTATTCGACATAGTAAAAAATGAAATTGCGTGATGTTTAGAAGTTAGAAAAATTGCAGTAAAGGCACAATTTACAGTGTTAAGTCGTTGCCATCATCAGTATGATATCAGTGTTACTCACTGATACGTTTTTACTGTATAATGTAGATATACGCCATACAAACGAGAATTTCACTAAATGCTATTTTTTTTTTTTTTTTTTTTTGTATTGTCAGGAAAATGTTATATTTTTCTGTTAACCCGCCAAAGAAAACGCGCATTCTGTTATTAAAGCTCAGGGTTTTACCGTGGTTGCAAGGCAATAACGTAGAGGTCTGCACGGTCCGGAATTTCCAGGCCCGGGCCCGGCCCGTCCCGAACGAAAGCTATCTTGGCCCTGCCCGGCCCGGTGTAAAAATTGGAAATTCGGCCCGAGCCCGGCCCGTTTGCATTTTTACAGTTCTCGGCCCGGCCCGGTCCGTACAAAAATCAGTGAAAGCAGGCCGGCCCGACACAATTTCTACAAAAAAAAATCCATTTTTTCTCAACATACAATTACGATTCTTTTAATGAATACTACATACATATTTATGGGAACATTTTACAGTATATTTTACATTACTATGATGTTCGCAAAACAGAAAACACACAATAGTAAATATTAACGATTACTTACAGTGTTTTAGTCATCGTGTCCACAGACATTTCAAACTGGAAATAAGGATTCATTAAAAGATTAATGTAGTTCAGAATAAAGGATTAAAAACATGATAACTTTTGAAGCTGTATAATAAAAAGTAGATTTGTGAAAATATTTCTCTCATTTTTAAGGCTTTTCTCAAATACAAAGGAGCTACATTTCGACACATTTATGAATTCTTTTCTTTTCGGAAACGCGTAAGATTGGCAGGTATTCTTATTCAAAAGCTATGTAAATGTCGTTTTTTTTCATAGATAAAAGCAATATATCTTTCTGAAAATACTGTCAAAATTTGCGTTTTGAATCGAATTTCCGGAAGCGATAGCACAGGAAAGGAGAAAAACGTACAGTCACGTGACATGAATCTCTGTTATCTCTGTAAGCAATTTATCAAATATGGAAAAAGCAATTCGTTCCCAAATGCCTTCAATAGGCAGGCCTGTCAATTTTATGCCTTTATAGTTAAACATTTTGTCAGAAAATGTGTCTGAAAGCTTCGCATTGTTGAGCAGTGAATATGAGAACCACCTTAAGGTATATTTCCAAAGATACTGTTAAGAGAAGTTCATTATCACTATTAATACTACAAAACACAATGACTGTTCTACACATCCTGGGATCGATTAAGACCAGTTCCGTCCCGGCACGAGTCTGCTGAAAAAAAAATTAAACTCGGAATCAGACATTTTGTAACTGTACGATGCCGATCTCTACAATGGACGTGTTACATTTCTGTATTGATGTTGTTAAACTCGCATCGGCTCGTGACACACATTTATACTTCTCGAAAAAATCATATTCATTGAAAACGGCTCGTATTTTATCTGCTTCGCTTAAATTCTTATATCGGGCCGTTAGGCCCGATTAATTTTTTTGCCGGCCCGGCCCGCTTATTTTGTCTGTCGGCTCGGCCCGGCCCGTTGAAAAAATTGTCCTAATTCTGCAGACCCGGCCCGTTTGAAAATTCGCCTTCATTCCGCCAGCCCGGGTACGGGCCTTGGGCCAAGCCCCGGCCCGTGCAGACCTCTACAATAACGTCATGTTTTCTGATTGCCCTTTTAATGATTTGTGGATGGAAATGTACAAATTTCAGTTATTGTGATAACGGTATTATTTTATTTTAATTTGTTTTACCTGGAAGGCTCCTTATAAGTGACACGGGCGAAGCTGGGTAGTTCTGCTAGTCTATCTATCTATATTATAAAGGACAAACATATCTGTGCGTAACGCATACGTCATTCTGCGAATGGCAACACTTTGAAATTTGAAATGAAATTTTGGTTTTGCAATTTTCGCTATTGCAGATTTTTAAACTTCTAAACATACCACATTTTAAATGTTTACACCGTCTTATACAGAAAAAAATGTACTTTTAAATGCAATTTGTTTGAAAACTGTATCTCAATTTATTTTTGAGATATTAATTTTTTTTATAGTTTTTAATACCATTTTTCTAATCGTGGCAACTGAAATACTTCATTTCCATTAAAAGTGGTTTAGTTATCTTTATTGATTATATTCTTACTGATTTCATTTTCTCATTATGATTAAAAATATCTTTTTCAAAATTTTGAACATAAAATGACGTTACGCTTTAAAAAAGACACAATTCCCCAGATGATGCTGTTATATTTCACTATTTTTTCATTCCACTGATATGCAGTTTGAGACAATAGGCAAAATATTTCAACCAATGAAAATGACGTCATATTTAAAAGAAAATGATAATTTTATTTGATAAAACGAGATATTTCTCTTTTAATATGTCTAAAAGTTATAAAATTCTGGAATTTTTACTCGCAGGTACAGAGATTATACTAAGACCTCAAATCGCGATTGGGAATTTTTCCATGGAAAATTGTAATAGTTGACAAACGTGGCTTCAGGCTTGAAAATATATTTATTAATAACCTATTGCGCGTTAAAATGTTTTTTAAAGGTTAATATGGATGTGAAACGTGAAAAATGACTTGATTTGGTTTAGATTTAAAGGGGGTGGAATTTATGATTATGTCAAGCTGAAATCATTTTTGCTGATTTTTCATTCGGTAATACCAAGCATTAATTGATAACTTAATAAAAATTACTTATTTTGATTATACGTTACTGATTACGGATATGAAAAAAGTTTATTTTTTCAATAATTTTAACAGTTGAAATTTATGAAAAAAGTATTTTGTTAATCTTAGGTTAAAATATGTCTTTGGAGAGTTAAACTAATAAGTGTAAGATGGATTTTTTATTGTAATTATTGTTATCGATGTATTATAAATTTGATGCAACAGTTCCTTTGTAAACATTTTCTTTCGTCGAAATTCAACGGGTTCCACCTCGTATATATAAAAGCCGTTCTCTGTGTGTATGTGCTTTAAACAAATCTTCAATTTTTGACCGATTTGCACGAAACTTCATGTACATACGTTTTAGAACGTGGAAAAGATCACTGTCTACTTAAAAAAATTATCAGACCATTATTTATCCCTTTTTTCTACCACTTCCATAATTTAACATTATAGAAATATCTCTTTTTAAATCTTTTTTAATTCAAACGTTTCTTTCCTGTTGCCACACCCTAAAAAATGACACAATAATGTGAAAAAATAAGGATAACGCGTGTATTTTGTTTCTGTTTGCCAATAAAAATTCAGAGTTTCTTGCTATATTTTTGCGTGTTTGATATTGACGTCATTCTAAACAGAAAATTCGCATTTTTTTGTATATAAAATAAAAACTTTAACAATAAGAGCGGTAAAATAACGTAGACCTATATTTGAATGTTTTTATTAAATTAAAACATCTATTTTAATACAAACAGTCAAATTTCATGAAAATAATTTAAGAAAAAGAAAAAAAAGGCTAGATATGATGTCACATTCTATCAAATCTTTTCAACACGTAATCAAACTCATTGTAAACATATGGCTCCTATATTTTGCTTACTACTTCGATTGTATACTACGACCATATCTTATACGTTATCGCTGAGTGTTATATTGGTTTAGATTCAGTGCTAACATTTTCTGCGATTTATAGCGAAAACAGAGCGGTTATTTACATTTTCAAAACAATTCTTGACAGATGGCTTGATTTAAGATTTATGGAAAATGACATCATTTCATCTAATCATTGCAGATTTAATTTCAGTAAAATTTCAAATTTACCAAATAAAATTTTAGTAGCTACTACCTCATTTGGATGCATTTTTTTGCATTTTCCCCCGTATTGTGGGAGATATTGTATACTTTTGTTACGCGCGCCACAGAAAACATGTATTTTAATTTTAAAAGTTAAAATAATTACCACAATGTGCCAAAAGAACATCCTTTTCTGAATTTAAATTTCGCGAGTTCCAAAATTAAAACTAAAAATGTGAGTTTTTTCATAAACGTCAAGTTAAGGCTGTTCATAAAGTTAAGGCTGTTCTCAAATCCAAAGGAGCTATTTTCTGACATAATTTTTAATTAATTTTTGTTCGGAAACGCATGAAATTGAAAGGAGATCTTATTTAGAAACTATGTAATCGAAAGATAGTTTCCATATGTTGGTAAAGGTATAAGATCTTTCAGTTGGTATTTTGAACTGAAAAAATTGATAAAAACCGGCCGTCACGCAACCACAATTGCTCATAACTCGATAAGTAATTTATTTATGAAAAAAGAAATACTTATTTCAATTCCAAATCCCTTTAATAGTCAGGCTTACAAATTTTAAGCCTTTACGTTTAATGAGTCAGAAAATGTGTCAGAAAGTTTCGCTTTGTTGAGCAAGGAACTGGAGAAGCACCTTAAGCATTATTGCAGGTTAGTATTTTGTAATCAAGTTGCATGCCAGATAATCGCTTAAAACATAAGTCATTCTATATTGTTTTAAACAAAGGTGCATGCCATAATAGGTGTCAGGCACACTCATTAAAATAAGAATACCCTAGCGCACAGCCCCATTACTGAAGATAAATCCGTCAATATACTTAGAGATAAAAATAGTTCTGCATTTTTCATTCAGCTAATAAGACTGATCCTTCATAATTGGGCTCACGGGATTATATAACTTTCACCTATAATTCTATGACTAAGCAACGGAAAACAATATGTTACGCACTAAAATCTTCCCTAAAAAACTAATAATGCAAGTCGCATGGAAATCCGTTCTGAAGAATTCAAGTTCTAGGCACCCGGAACGAAATTCCTATTTGAATTTTATGTACTTATCAGGTTATTTTGAGTAGTTTGATTTGATATCTGATAAATTCGAGTTTTATTTTATTTTATTTTTGGCGTTTTAATTTCGTTTGTGAATTTAGTTATTGAATATTACGCGAAAGCAAACAAATTCTGAATTATTTATAATTTTTTTGAACAATTGAGTTAATCTTTTGTATTTGGGTTGCAAGCATATTTAAAAAATATGCATACTTAAAAAATATTTTAAAACGGATAAAAAATTTGTAAATTGAGATAAACATTACAAACAAAACTGAAAGTACTTTTGTTTTCTATAATACTTTGGAACAATCAAATGTATAATGTTTAGACGTTAAACTGCAGTAAAAGGGAAATTTACTGTTGTGTTAGGTTGTTGCCACCGAAAATATGATACCAGCGTTACTCATAGACATGTCTTTCCTTTATACTGTTGCATTAAGTGTAAACAGGTTCATCTGTCGTAATCGGGTTGCACTCAACTTTAAAAATATCCATGCTTAAAAATTACTTTAAAATCCATTAAAATCAGAAATCTGATGTACAATTTTCAAACAAATTTAATTTGAAAGAACTTTTTTTTCTATTCGACATTGTGATAAATGAAGTTGTGTGATGTTAAAAAATTGCAGTAAAGGCACATTTTATGGGTTACAATTTATGGGGCACAATTTATGGGCACTGACATAGTGTTTTTTCTTTATAATGCAGATAATACCATACAAACGAGAATTTCATTAAGTGCTGCGCGATTTAGAGGATTTTTTTTTTTTCGTATTGTCAGGAAAATCACATAATTTTCTCTTACACCCGCCAAAGAAAGCGTGAATTCTATTATTAAAGCTCAGAGATTTTACTATGGTTGCGAGACAATAATGCCATGTTTTTTTATTGTCTTTATAACGATTTCTGGATGGGAATGCACAAATTTCAGTTATTGTGATTGCCGTATTATTTCGTTTTAATTTATTTTACCTGGAAGGCTCCTTATAAATGACACAGGCGAAGCCGGGTAGTTCTGCTAGTTTTTATATAAAATTAAATAAAAAGTAAAGCAGATATGCATCACTATGCATTTATGAGTTAAAGCCCATATCTCGTACAAATATGCATGCACCTTTAGGATTTTTTTTTTTTTTTGTCCTGGTTTAGAAAGCAGTTTATAAATAGTTTAAGATAAAAAATTACTATATTGGTTTAAATATAAATTTAAAATAACAATGTAACTAAACATATTTTTTGCTCGTGAAAGATTTGAGGTATTCAATTTGGTACAGTAAAAAAAAAAAAAAAAAAAAAAAGCTTATGAAAATCTTACTATGAAATCTCATGTGATGATCAAAATATGCCTCAATTTAGTTACTGAAACTATTTTAATCTATATTAGATAGTGTCAAAAATTTTAACAAATGATAAATTTCACTTTTCAGAAATTGCATATTTTATCATACATTTTCCTCATTTAAAAAACATTCTAAGGTTTTAAAAAAATAGGTTCACAAGATGCAATGACATTTAATCTATCATATTTTTTAATTCCAGAGATGTACTACAACAGATTTTCCAGAAACTATGCCATTATGTAGAAAAATCACATTTTGAGAAAAAGGAAAAAAAAACACTTTTTACCCTTTAAGGGGTCTCAGGAGTTTTTCGTTTTGTTCTATTTACCTGGCGGTGCAATTTAGCAACATGTCACATTTAATTTTTTTTCTCAGTCTCTATAAAACATAAATGCCTAAAATTTTTAATATGGACAAACTAATATCTTCTCTATTTAAAATATTTTTTTAAATATTCTATATTGAAATTTTATTTTATTTTTGTTATATTTAATTTTGATAAAAAATGTAAAATTGTTTCTTAAATTTTATGCTTTCGAGTAATATTTTTCACAAACTAATAAAGCAATTTGCATGAAATTTGGTAAATATCTTCATTTTAAGGTAAAGAATAACTTATATTTCAAATTTAGTATTATAATTGCATTGATTATTTAAAATTGGTAATTTTTCAATAAAGGAATGATTTTTTTCAAAATTTTATAATTTTAATTTAAATAAAATATCTATCTATCTATCTATATATATATATATATATTGCGTACAAATGAAGTATACGTTCAAGATAAATTAGTTTTACATCATTATCAATATTTTTTGGGACTCTTGAACCAATAGTTTTGCTACAGTCTTAGGCGCACTGCATGCAATTTAAAAAAAAATTTTTAATTTTTAACCAAAATTAAACACAAAAAAATAATATAAAATTTCAATATAGAAAATTAAGAAAATTATTTTAAATACAAGAGATATTAGGTTGTCTATATTAAAAGTTTTATGAATTTATGTTTTATGCAGAGTGAGAAACAAAATTAAATATGGCATGTAGCTAAATTGCACCACCAAGTGAAATGTAAGACTCCTGAGACCCCTTAAATAGGATTCAAATGTTTGTTAACGTTTTAA
Organism: Maratus speciosus; assembly: GCA_963932465.1. Lineage (NCBI taxonomy): Eukaryota > Metazoa > Arthropoda > Arachnida > Araneae > Salticidae > Maratus > Maratus speciosus. The sequence continues at coordinate 412,069,565 of OZ010800.1, read as the reverse complement.
AGCTGGTATTAATCAGTGTTAGAGAGTTAAAAGGTTGATAAATTATATATTTTTTTAATCTGCAGAATCTGCTCTATTTTTTAAGCCACAATTAAAAAAAAAAAAATCAAATTTTCAAAGGTTTGGCCTCCCTGTCCCCTAAAGATTGGTGTTTAACACTTCCACACAAATACATTTAATGACATTTTTTAATAAGTAAACAATTCATAATCTGTGAGAAATAACCACAGTCAATTTACGTCCAGCAAGGTTAGGATATCCAATATAAAGCTTTACTGCTTTCATGAATCTATAGAAATACATTTTGTGTATATAATATTTGTATATATTACAACATTAATATGAAGAGACAAAAACGGCGTTATATGTGAGGCCAGTAAAGAATGCAGTTGCTAACACACATATATATGTGTGAGTGTGTGTATTTCCAAAAAATCACCAAGAAATAAATTAATTATGTAATTCGTGTAGCACATTTATTACACAAGATTAAAATTTATATACGAAATAATCAGGGGCATTGGAATCTTGTTGTTACAGTTTAATCTGAATAGAAATCACCAAGTTAAAATTAAAGCTGCAATCCCATATTTTTACGGTAAAAGGAAGGAACCACTTCTCATTTCCGACATCCAGTTACCAGATTGAAAATAATAAACCATGCTTAAGTGGAAAACTCCAAAAGGTTTAAAATATTTTTTGTGACATATTATATCTATTTAAAAGATACATATAGTCTGAAAATGTAATGAATTTACGAGGGTTATCCAGAAAATAACGACCGTTTGACTGTAAAAACTTTAAAAACAAACATTTCTGCAAAAGAGTTATTTCCCTACATAAGGGAATCTTACTCCCCACCCCCTTATATTCACCCCTACATTTAGGCATTTGTCGTACGTGTTCAGAATCTTTACAATCTGCATGTTGCACTGGTCTGCCGCCATTGTTCACTGCAGTTTTCAACTCATCATCACTTCCCATCGTGCACAAATTTTGTTGTAATTGAGATATTCTGACACAATCGTACCAAGCAAAAGACGTCACATGCGTGGGAAACTCGTCGAGGGCGTATAATCATCGACGGTTAATGCCTACAGTAATGAGCTCAATTAAGGTTTGTGTGACCTTAAGACGTGCACATCGCTTTCCCATGTATTTCACGTCATTTGCTTGGTGAAACTGTGTCAGAAAATCTTGGCTACAACAAAAATTGGTGTCAGATGGGAAGTTACGATGAGTTAAAGACTGCAGTGAAAAACTGTCTTAAAAGGGGTATACGGCAGTCGAGTACAAGAGTACAACATGGCGATTGTAAAGCTCAGGAAGAGATACCACAAATATCTAAATGTAGAGGGTAATTATGTGGATAAGTCAAGCTTCACCTATGTAGGGAAATGATTTTTTGAAGAAATGTTTGTTTTTAAAGTTTTTAGAACCAAAATATCGTAACTTTGTGCATCACCTTCGTATCTTTTAGTGTTAGGTAATGTGTTTATTGAGATTACAAAGTTATTACAAGCAAGCAATAAGTGATCATACTTCCGACTGCTGCGAGATAAAAACCTCTTGTATATTCAAAGAAATTCCATCCAGAAAGTGCAAAAGGTTGTTCGTGACACATTTGCCACAAAATCTCGACGTTTGCTTTGGTCCTTTGTTTGTCGGAAATAATGAACGGCTGTAAAAGCTTCAAGTCTGCCATTTTAGCCATTTTGTCGGCTTCATTGACAGCGGAAGCTGCAAAAGTAGATACGGTAAATGCAAAAAAATTGAATATTAAAACTGAAATAATTTCGCAGTTAACGTTAGCCCAATTGGGAGCAATAAAAGCAAAGAACATTCCACAAATGTTGTAACTATTTGAAAAAAATATGGGGTATGACAAAACTGAGTTTATCACTTGGAATGTAGACAGAATCCAATTATGCCTCCAAAAACACATGTCAATATCTTTGGATGTCCCAGACATTGAGAGAGATTTGGTTACATCAATATGTCTGCATAGTGTTATTACCATGTAGCGACAAACAATCACATAAAGCCCAAGAAAACAAAATACAGAGAAATCCGTAAAGTGTTTCGCAAAAGAAATCAAATTTGTAACACATTGCTGAATATACGAGATTACGGACAAGCTTTTATCCGATACAAACAAATACGTGTCTAGAGCGAAGTAATAAATTGGAAAACAAATATATATAATGAATATAAGCATTAAATAAATGTAATAAATCATTATAAAATTTTTAAGTGATGATATTCCATGCACATCTGTTATGCGGAGTAATTTCTTGATTACTTTTTTCAGTTTCGTTTCATGTTTTATCAAGTGACACCATGTCAAAAAGGAACATAGTAGCATACATTGTGCGGATATAATGTATTTGAGAATTTCTCTTTTAGCATTGACATTTGCGAAAAGTAGATATATACTCATTACAAATACAATTCCCCAAACAAGTTTCATTATGTAGCGGGTAAGAATTACTTTCTTTCGTTTTGCTTGAGTAATATGTGATTCACAAAGATCAATCCCGAATAAATTTAATATTTTCAAATATGTTATCAAACTAACAAACACGTTAATGTTCTTCCGTTTATCAGTGACAAATGCCCTTACGTTCGGTTTAGGAATCAATCTTTGCAGAGTTATTCTAAATATTTCCATATTTATTATTGCAGGTAGATATACAAGACTGTGAATTATTTCTTTAGTATCAGCGAAACGTTTCAATTTATCGAAGTTTAGCAAAAAATAAGAGTTCAGGACATAAAAGTACGAGTATAAGACACAAAGGTGAAATCCTGCAGGAAAATGTTAAATCATGAAGCTAGAAGGCACCATCACTATCTTTGATGTGGCTGCGGTAATATAACGGCCCGAACTTAATATTCCTTAAAACATCTAATGCTGACATCACAATTGTGACGGCAGGAACTTATAAGCTAATAAACATTACTTTTCGCAAGTTTTTTTAAAGCTTTTGATTTTGATAAAAAATCAATCATTGCTTTTACATGGTAATAAAATGTAGAGTGAAAGTTGCTATACTTGACGTTTCTACAGCAAAAAGAAAATGTAATTTTTAATCAAAATAAATATATCAGAATTGCTGTGATTCAATAGAAATTCAATTCAAGATGAACACGGCAGATTCTCTTTCATCATATTTTGTATTCCATTAACGGTCATTCAAGCGAATTTAAATATGAAAAATATAATTATTCAAAAATTTTTTACTGAGCACGATTTCTTCATCACTTTCAAGCGATAGAAATAATGTTTCTAAAAGGAAGATGGATTTTTAAATGAAGAACATGCCCTTTTCATTTTAATGCTTGTCATGAAATAAGTTTCTTATGTGCTGACAGCATGTTTTGAAATAAGAGATTAAAACCCTATTATTGATAAAGGCATTTTCTGATTAAAAGAAATGCATAATAAAAAGTCATTTGAAAGCTTCCGTAGTCTAAATTTTTCATAAATCTCGTTGTGTTGCATGATTAGAGCTTAAGTGATTTACAGATACAAGTTAATAAAACGTAACAAAAAGTTTATTATAAGTCAATGAATGACATATAGCGCTAGAGAAAGAATGTCAAAATTAATTAATTGTTTAAAAGTTTTTTTAAAAAAATAAATCCTCCGTTCATTGAATTAAATATATTAAAATATATATGTCTTCAGATACCACAGGTTCCATTCCCATGCCAGCAAATCCTAACATTTTTGTGTCGGTCGCTAAGCAGATATCCATTCGGGTACATGAATGAGTTATGGAATTGGCGAAATGGATATGACAAAATTACGGCCATTGCCAGTGGTTCTGATACGTAATCAGCATAAATATATTCTAATTCCGACATTTCTGACGCTAAAATATTTTAGAATGATCACAAATTTGTTTTATTCCTATTTTAGTGTTATCACTGTGAAATTTTTCGAAGTAAGTATTGAAATTTTGCCAATCTACAGACATTTATATCTATGCCGTCAGATTCCATTCAGTTTAATTAGATTTTGCCGGTATTATAAGGAGTTCAGAAACAAGCTTTAATGCAGAACTTTATTTAAAAAAAAAAAATCTGATTTACATTTAAACTGCTGCAGTTCGATAAACTGAAATAGGAGGCTACCGACTTTTATATCCATGGCGTCAGATTACATTCAGTTTAATTAGATTTTGCAGGTATTATAAGGGGTTCAGAAACAAGCTTTATTGCAGAACTTTATTTAAAAAAAAATCTGATTTACAGTTAAACTGCTGCAGCTTGATAAACTGAAGTAGGAAGCTATCGACATTTATATCCATCCCGTCAGATTCCATTCAGTTTAATTTGGTTTTGCAGGTATTATAAGGAGTTCAGAAACAAGCTTTATTGCAGAACTTTATTTAAAAGAAAATGTGATTTACGTCGTCCATTTATAGGCGTCTCCATTGTATAAAAATGCCAACTAACTGTAAGTCTTCTCCTTCTTAAATAATTATTTGATTATCCACTTATCAAATCTACATTTTCATAAATGTCTCCGCATTAAATACCACATTATTACCACACTAATCGATATTTTAAAAAAGGGAGTTCTGAAGAAAGAAAGAGGTGACCGTTAGTACACAGATGTGGATTACGAAGACAACACACTCACTATCGTGCAGAAAGTTTTCCTTATAATGTATTTCAGAAGTGTTAAAAAGAGATAAAATCAAAATATTTCGCATAACATATTTTGAATTTACAGTTGGAAGTGATATTTTAAAATTTTAATTTTAAATTTGATGGAATCTAAATCACAATTTGATTATGTGATTTTAAATAGTTCATAAAAATAATTTAATTGGAAAAGGAATATTATTTCTCATTTGTTTTTAACTGAAAATGGTCCAGTCCACATTTTTTCTTCGTGCTCTACAAGCCATATATTTACATATTTTTAATTTTTACTATATATATGTATAGAGTATGATGTTTTTAAAAAAAGTTCATATCTTTAAAAGAATTTTTTTAATATATATATTTTTAATTTTCCATCTGATCCGAGCTATTCCGGGTGAGATGGATCATATGAATGGGAGAGGTGGACAAGAATAACATATTGAAATGATTGCACATGTCATATTAAATTTATAAAAGTTTACTTTTATTACATGAAAATCAAATAAACTTACTTACAATTTATTTCTGTATGTAATTAATTTATCATCTATTTCTGTTCATTCCCTTTACTCGAGCGACTGACACGCCTTTTACTTTATTTATTGATAGTGTTGGGTTTTGAGCAAAGAATGATTGTAACTAGTTATAACCAGCCTTTTTGGCTTCTTTATTAAATTAACTTAGCCGTTTAATAAGGTAAAGTAGATACCTAGGTGAACATTTTAGACACTTATAACACATTTGTAAAGAAGATTTCATCAATTACCATCAATAGCCGGAAAAGTATTCCAGTTGTTTTGTGCAGCTCTGTATATGAGGCATTCTCACATAATTTTGACTTTTAAGTCCCTGAATAATAATTTTTATTTTAGCACATATTCTTGTTTTTTTTTTTTTTAAATCTCTTATGTTGGAAAACATCCCATTGCATGACTGTATAACAATATTAACGAGATAAATCAGTTTTGGATGATGTTTGGGGTCCAAACATACTACGGAGTTCCTTACCGGTCCGTGTGCCTGATGCAGATTTTTAAGTTTGGAGCTGTCTATATAAAATTGTTTCAATAAAAGTAATTAGATATAATATTGTTTTCGAATCCGGGACTATTGTTTTATATAAATATGTAGCAAAAAATTAACCTGCACACACTTTTACGGTTATTATTATTTTTTTTTTATCTCTGTCCCTGGATTTTAGATTTCTTGCCGTCCCTCTTTCTAAACTTATACAGAAAATTACATCAGATGCAGTCACAGAATTATTTTCAATTTTTTTCTCATGCAGAGGTATGTTAGAGAAATAATGTCTAAAATTCTTTGACAGGAAATTTACTGCAGAAGTTATATCAACATTTAAATATAAATTTCAAGCATCGCGGCTTTATTCTTAGTCTTACTGTATTCAAGGTTTATTCCTGCACTTTTCGAGGTAAATTAATTTTTTTTTAATTTAATCCAATGTATATAACTGTTCTTAAAAATCAATGAACATTGTGGCTATCACTTAGTTTTAACATGATTTGCCTAAAAATAGGTGGTAATTTTCCTTACCGTCCCTTCCTTAATATCCTTTTAAGACAATATTATAAAAAAATTTTGTATTAAAAATACTACATTGTTATTTTTTCTTATTTTAATGTTCTGTGGGTACTATGCAAATTCATTATAAGTAAAAGTTTAGAAGAAAAAAAAATAGAGTGGTAAAATGATAAGGAAAATTAAACTCGCAAATTTAACTTAAACCTCAGCTAAATAAATAAAAAATTCGTCGCTGCTGACCATTTTTTCTTTATTTTGAATGATTAAGGCATCCGTCTATAAGTTTCAAATGTTGTTTTATTAAGTTTAATTTCACCTGATTTTTATTCCTGAAAGTTAAAATTTATGAGAATGCCTCATATGATCTATAGATTTGTAGATATGGATTTGTGCAGCTCCGAAAAGCAAATGCACAAATGCCACTCTTAATAAATATATTATAAATAATATTAAAAAATGCAGCCGATTTTTTTTTTTTTTTTTTTTTTTTTTTTTTTTTTTTGTAGAGTTACGGTAGTTTTTAACAAATTAACGATTTAGTCTCGCAATGTGTCAAAGTGCTTTTTAAGCAATGCATGATGCATGATTTTTCTTTATTATTAATATTATTATTTTTTTTTTGCATAGAAGGAACTAAAGGATCCAAGTATCTCATCAATGTAGATTCTATAAAAGTTAAGTGTATTATTCCAGAACAAATAAATTACGAATAAATGAAATGAAAAATATGATTGTTTTTACAGAAATTTAAGAATCTTTTTCACGCATGTCTTCCTTTTTTACTACACTATATTCTAATTATAATAATTTTATTTGGAGAAAAGTCATTCCTAAACTTATCTAAACATCTTCCTGAAAATATATTTAATTTATTTATGTCAATAATGTTTTTAGATAATTCTATCATTGAAATGAAGTTCAAATAACTGTCAGTTTTAAACTGTAACATATTCTACTATTTGATGTAGTACATTTTCTATGCAAGTTTGCAATGTAGCCTATAAGTATTGCATTATTAATATTGTGCGATAAACTATTACGGCAATATTAACAAACTTCGGAAGGATATTATGTATTAATGTAGTCATATTTTGTCTCTCTTTAGCATTGTACACTGTAAAAAAAAAAAAAAAAAAAAAAAAAAAAAAAAATCTGTAGTTCTGCAGATGTAAAGTTACATGCTTGCTAAACTTTCACCTGTAACAATAGAAAAAAAAACTGTAAATCTACATTTTTTTTTTTTTTTTTTTTTTGTAAAGCTGCAGAAATCTGTAACTTTACAAATGAACGTGCTAAAATTTCAGTAATCTTACTAAAATTTTATCTGTAACAATGGTTGCAGTTACATGAAAAGTTCTAGGCATCCCAGTTTCCTAAAAAATTCTTAGTAACCTTACAGATTTTTTGATTTTCGGCGGAAAAGCGTGTCTGTTACATGAATTTTTATTGTTGCCGTTACATAGAAAGTTCTAGGAATCTCAGTTTTCTAGAAAAAACTTTAGTATCTTTACAATTTTTTTTTTACAATGTATATTAAGAGCGGACGAAAGCATACACGTGTACCAGAGTCATATTGTTCTTCTCTACATACAACTGTAACATGCTAATCTTCTAAGAAAAAAAAAATGTCGATTTTTCAGAAAAATCTATTCGACAGTAAAAAACTGCATAATCAGCATTTCTTACGTAAACACAAACAAAATCCGTTAAAATAACAGAAAGTTTCTGATAAATACAGATTATTCCCGTAAAATAAACAATTGTCAGGGTTCCGTACTGAAAAAGTAAAAACGGAGCCATTATAAGATCACTCGAGTGTCTGCCTGCCTTTACGTCTGTCACAGCAGTTTTTCTCGTAAACTATGGAACCTGGAAAGTTCAAATTTGGCGGAAATAATAAAAACTAATGACCCACATATTTGTAGGTTATTAACGCTTCACCAATATATCGAGGCTAAATGTAGGGAGTCTAATTAAGTCACTTGACAATAAAAAATGTTTCTTATGTATATCGTGTGAAAGTTCTCGTAACACGGAAATTCTTATCTTTAGAATCCTCATGATGGGCATAGATTGACATTTAATTTTGGCAATGTGATTGCTACTTTTAAAGTATTAATATGCAACAGATAGAAGAAAGTTTTATGATTGGAACGTTCGTTTAATTAAATAATACCTCCAGTCGGTTATCTGAACCAGCTCAACAGACTTGTGTCCAGGTTACCTGAATTCGTAGACCTTGCAGCTCAACCTATACGTCCCTGGTTCAAATAACGGCCTTGACATTTTTTCACTTACACTGTAAATAAAACGACATTTTTACAGTGCAAAGTACTGTTCATCTCGCGCACAGACTCGATCACAGTGAATGTGCTGTATCTTTCTTTGGTTTCCTGACTATATTAACATGGAAAATACAATAGTTGCGTAAAATTAACAGCACAATGTGCTGACAATTTGGACGCCAGCAGTTTGTGCTGTCCTGTTTTTGCGTCCAAATTGCCAGCACACCGTGCTGTTAATTTTATGCAACTACTGTATTTTCCATGTTAATATAGTCAGGAAATCAAAGCAAGATACAGCACATTCACTGTGATCGAGTTTGTTCTGGCAAATCTACAGAGGTTTTTTAACAGTGTACTTGGAAAATTACAAGTCGCATGAATTTTGTACTAATTAGAATGTTTTAAATTAGTAATGTGCAATTTCGTATCCAACGTTTTCTTGGAGTTGCATTACCTGTTATTTACTCTGTTGAACAGTTTTACATAACAGACCAGGTGTCAGTATCAAAAAGATTGTGCGTGAGAATTCTGTGCAGCAGATTTGTCCAGGATAGCTCAAGTAGAGTGTTTCCGCTTAAGCCAAACACCTCTGGCTAAAATCCTGGATTAGACACTTTTTAACTCGCTTGAAAAAATACAAATTATGTTGTACATGTGTTATTTAGAGGACGCATATGCTAGATAAAAAAGTTATTTAAAGAATTTCAATTTTATGTAGATGAATCGAAGGATGAACTTTTGGAAATCACATTATCATCAGGATTTATTTAAGTTATTTTTGCTAGATACTTGAAAAGTATATGATGGAAATTGTTATTCGTAGCTACTATTAACGTCAATGGTAACTAATTTCCTTACAAAGAATGATTTTCAAAAAAATTCGCAATTCGAAAGACTGAAATTCTGATTTCCAAAAGTTTAATAATTAAATTAAATTTAACCAGAATTAAAATACGTGTTTCAACATTGACGTCTTTCATATGCAGATATATTAGTAAACAAAATCATAACGTATTTAAAATTGTTAAAAATGAGAGAAATGTTTTAACCTTTAATTTAACCATATATTTTTTACATATTTTTCCCCATTGTTACGGTATTTTTATACGAAAACACAGAAAAAAGGTATTTTTCAAAATTGGAATTTTGCAAATGACTAATTTTTACCCGACTGAAAAGAAGGGTTATGTGTTTCAGGCGTATCTGGGTATCTGAGATTTCTTTATACTCTCAAAACATCCCAACGACTGGATAGATTTTAATGAATGAGGTATCTATCAATTCGTCTTAATCGTCCGATGGTTATAGGGTAAAGTTTTTTTTTATAAATTCAAAATGGCAGCGGTAAAATACAAAACGGCGTGAGTGGCATATCATTGGGTAGGTCTTTCAAAGGCGATGTTTCATTGACTATTTTACAGTCAGAAGCTCCGTTTAAATATTACACAGCCTGGAAGTTGTGTAGGTAGGATCTTTAGCTTTACTGCAACTCTAACCATCATAGGCATCTATAGGCCTCATAAAAACAGTGTTTATAGATAAGAACTAACAGTTAAACGCAACTTAAAAGTCATCAATACAAGTAAATAAAAAAATAGGTATGTAATATAAAAAAATAGTTTCACATTGATGAGAAATAATTAATTAATTCACTTTTTACGGAGTCGGGTTTTTTGATTTTTTTAATTTAATTTTTATTTACATATTTATTCAACATTAATTTAATGAAATAAAACTTATAAAATAATTCTATTTAAACAGGGCAAATATTTCCCTTATTTAATAACTTAAACATTTCACTTATACGTTTTACATCATAAAGTACATTTTTCTTTAAATTTCTTTTTGAATATAGTTTAGTAAACAAGATTAAGAAAAAATAATTAAGAGAGAATTTGGAGAGAAATTTTTTTTAATTGCAGATTTATTTAAACAAAAATAACATACCTATTTGACACGATCCACTAAAAATTAATTACTTTCTTTAAAACTACAAAAGGTGAATACACAACAGGCCATCATCAGTGTGTATCAGCTTTCTCTAATTATCCGAGAATTTAAAATTTTCGGAAAAGCTCTAATAAATCAGGAATTAGATATCGATTACGTATCCTTAACTTAATTGTTATTAAAAATAGAGGTTATTGACCCATTATGTAATCAAGTGTTTTAATTATATTACGTAACTTCCTTTTGAATCTTTTGTAGGTAGGGTGAAGGAAGATCAAATTTCTTTCAAATATAAAGAGTTTATCAGTTGTTTTTTAAAATCATGTAAGTGTTCAAAGAAAATGCCATTGCTTTTAAGGAAAATATTTATTAGCAAGAGAATTGTTATTATTTTCGTTTGTTGAAAAAGCATTTCTGCAAAAAAGTTCCATGGCGTTATGATTATACACGGTAAAAAGAAAAAAAAAGAAAAAAAAAAAAAAAAAAACGACCATTTTTCTTGTAGGAATCGGAAAAATAGTTGTTCTTATCATACCGGAAAATTTTCCGACCCAGCTTGGAATAAAATCCATAAAAAAAGGGAAATAGTCATTAAAACGGTATTTTACGGATTTTATTCCGAGCTGGGTCGGAAAAGTTTCCGTTACGATAAGGGCAACTATTTTTCCGATTCCTACAGGAAAACTCGTCGTATTTTTTTTACAGTGTAGACTATTCTCTAATTGAAAGCCTTTCCTTATCAAGTTTGAGGTAAGCTATAATGGGTCTACTAATTAATGCTATACACAAATCTGCTTTGAGGGTGATAAAAAAAATTTCGCCAAATTTTGAAATTTTCAATAAAGAACCGAATTTCTAAATCATATTTAGATTCTTTGACAAAATTTTCCTTGTGATGCCAAACGTAAAGTCATTCGGTCAAGTAGTTTGATAATTATAGATGTTTTAAAATTGGAACTGCCAATTTCAAGTTCGTTCTGTATCGTTGCAAAAAAGATTACAAACAGGTAGGTATTTAACCATAATTCAAAAATTATTTCGCGAATGAGCTGTAATTTTAGATTCGCAAATTTGAAGTTTTTAGAAATCAATTTCGTTTAAACATTTCATTGGATAAAAATTCACATTTTTTTCGAAAAACAATTCCAAAATATTAGTATTACAAAAAGTGTTTTTTTTTAAACTTAGGATTTTTAATCTACGAATGATTTAACTGAAGTCTATTTCTAGAAGCTTTAAAAATGCGAATCCAAATTTGCAGTTTTCCTGAAGTAGTTTTAAAGTTACTCTTAAAAAACTACCCGCATTGTAATCTGTTTTGCAAGGAGTAAAAATGAATTTTACATAAAAATATAGTTTAACCATAACTTTCGAAACGTCATGTTCATCTTGATATTAAATAAATCCATTTAAATATACAAAAATCAAAATTATGATTACTAAAAAGGTACTAAATTCATAAAATAAGATTTTAAAACATAAAAACCACCGAAGATGTTAAAAAGTCGACACCCAAGCAATTTCGACTAATTCAAACAATCATCATCAGTGGTAAAATTTTTAAGGTGTGATTGTTCATGAATGACCGTTTATTAAATAGATATATTTAGTATGTGATACCAGATCCGGGGTTATATTGTAGGACAGCATATCATTACAAGTGTTTCTTCCTTTAGTTAAAATTCCCAATGATTCATTGATAATTTAGGTATAGTTTATGTATAGTGAATGTATTGAACATTTCTAAAGTAATAATTATCATTGTTTTTCATAACAGAGGATATGCTTAATAATTTGTTCAAATAAAAGTTAGATTTTTGCAAGAAATGTATTAATTAAATGTAATTATTATTTTGCTATGCTAAATTTTAAATATTAAATATATAAAATATTTATTAGCTAATTTTTTTGAATATGTATTTTTTTGAATATATAAAACACATTTTTGTTAATTTATTTTTATAAAATTGCCAAATAAGTGTAAAAGGCGCAAAACTGATGTTCCGTTAGATAAATTGGCAAACCTTATGTTGATTTATGTTCTCTCTTAATTTTGAATGTTCTATAATTTAAGAGAAAAAAAAACATTTATTTACGACTTTTACGTAAACGTCTATGCCTCAAAGATATTGATGCACCAATAGCAAAATAATATTGGTTCGTTCGTTATATTGGGCCCAAAACCACATGCTTTCAAATACTTCCTACAAAATACCAATATTAGCTAAATATTGGTTTGTATTAGAAGTATTTCTAATGAAATACGGCTATTACAGAAACTTGCTTTACATTGGGAGAATTTTAATGACGAAATATTTCGCGCAAATATTGCACCAATACTGACAAAATGCAAACCTTCAATACTGGTACAATATTTCATGCATTTTGCCAATGTTGGGTCAGATTGATTTGATTAGAGTTGCACCGAGTACTCTGTACATATTTAATAGTTGGAAAAAAATTGACTACTCGGCCAATACTCGGCCCAACTCGGTAACTGTAAGAATTTCATTTTATTAAGCGTTATTGAGGAAGACAAGGGGCCTTAATTCTGATCTGTAAAGAGTTATTTTAATATAAGTATATAATATATACAATAATTCATAAAATAAATTTACTCCGTATATAAAAATATGTCTACAAAATACACAAATGTTAAGAAAAGTCTCTAACTGTCAAGTAAGGCAGATCAGAATTTAGTTTTACACGATTATGTATAAACATATGTCATTTTTAAAACTGTACGAAAGAATAGTGTACTTTTGGTGAAAGAAACAGTTTGTAGTAACATAAAGTATATAAAATGCCGTTAAAAATATTTTAATAATTAAATTTGTTATGTTCATAATCTCGCATTGTTTCAAAAACAGTAATATTTCTACATTTTCAAGAGATAGAGGAATTCTTTCATTATTTAAATGTGCCCTGCCTCAGAAAAAAGGCGTTCGGTGAAAGTACTGCTCATAAGAATTTTCTTGCAAGGTTGCACAAAATGGGAAATATTTTATTATATTTTTTCCACCATGCAACTAGAGCGTCAGTTTTATTCAATAACACTCCTACTACAAATCTTTTTCTACTATTTCTTCATATTCATTTTCTGAAGTATATATACATATATATACATATCAGTGGTGGAAAATTGGCGCAGAGGTGGAGCCTATTGCCACCACTAAATTTTTATGGTATTATTTCGTTTAATAAAAACGCAGAAATTTGATCATTAGATAAGAGGCAAAATACTATTATAATTTAGTGGTGTCAATAGGCTCCGCCTCTGCGCCAATTTTCCACCGCTGATATATATATATATATATATATATATATATATATATAAGATACCAATATTAAGGTCAAAATATTTCAAAATGAATTTTCATTCAAAATGAAAAGATATCATAATAAAAAACATCATAAAAAGCTTACATTCATAATTATATGCGCAAATGCAGCATAAAAATTTGAATGCTAATATATAACCATTAATTAAACATTACCGACCATCATCAAAAACTGCAATATTGTGAATGATTGACTACACGCCATAAACCAACAATATAGAACTGTATGTGTAAAATAAAGTACCGTATACCTAATTACAAGAATTAACATGGAAGAAAAAAAGAAGAATATGGATTCCGAAAAAATTGAAAAACTTATATATTGAATTACGTTTTCAAGAGTACAGAATTCAATGATATAAGCAAATCGGTTGTTTTCTGTGGGAAAAAAGCTATAAGATCAAAATTTTTTCCCCTGTACTCAATTAACCCCTGTAACAAATTAACACACAAATTAACACATGCGTAAACAAAATTACAAAAAAATATATATTTAAAAAAATAAATAAAATTAAAAATTAAAAATTGTAAAATAAAAATAAACAATTACTATACGATGGTTGGGTGGGTAGATGTTAGAGTACGGAGGAGGGTGGTGTTGTCTGGATAATACGCAATGGTTAATTTATATATATATATAAATGGGGCTTTTGTATTATAATGGGGGCTTTTGTATTATAACTACATTTTAATACGTATTTTATATGGATGTTGATTTGATGTTTTATATGTAATTGGTGACTTTTCCTCCTTTTTTAATTTCATATTAAATTTAACTTATTTAATCAAATTCAATATTAACTTATTTTTAATTTAGTCTACTCAAGACAATGTCATATTAATTAATAATAGTATACCAACTTTTTAGTGATTATTATGCATATTGGTTTATTTGATTAACTAATGTTATACTGTATGTATTAAAATTGGGTAAATAGTTTTTATTATTATTCCTCTATACTATTTAATATTGTTTTATTTTCAACATTGTATTCCATGATTAATTATCGGTTTATACGTTTGATTGGCACAATCATATTTTTTTAGCTTTTTTATGACTAATATAAGGATAATTCACACACTATATATGTGATCTTTAGGCTATTTGGAATTTTAGTATCTGACAATATTATATAAACATCCATTTTTATTTATTTATTTTATAATTTATCTAATTATTTATTTTTTTTTCTTCTTTCCTGCTCATTTTTTATATATAAAGCTAAATATTAAGACTATTATAGTTTTATAATATATAATTTATTTTATTTTATAGCATATAGCCTATATTCTATATATTATCAAGTTAAAAAAGTTTCTTTAATTTCTCAGTGTAGACTTAATGGTATGGTAATAGAATATATTGTATTACATTTAATTTATTTAAAAGAAAATTTCTGAATAATGAAATACAGTATGGTATTGTTTATATTAGGATGTGTGTAAGATTGCAGTTGATACATTTTAATTCATTAGCATGTATTAGGTTCTTCTTATTGTGACATTTGTATAATCATAATAGTTTTTAAAATAAAATAATAGATGGCAGCACCATAAATTTTGTATTTTTAAATAGTCTCTATTAAAGTCATAATTTTAATTTTTTACACTAGGTGGTAATTACCGCTGAATATTGGCAATGTTGTAAAATTGATATTATACAATTTAAAATTGTTTTTAGGTATTATAAATAATGTAATTATTTTTTATTTATATTATATTAATTATATTTATCACGATATTTCAACATGAATTAACTGACTCCATAGCTTTTTATTTTTGTGTTAACTTAACTGTTTTATTCACCTTAATCTTATCATGGTTTTTGGATTCCATGTGCGGGAATCTATTTTGAAAATCTACTGGGAATTTATTCGGTAAGTTGTGTAAGATTTCTATTGCTATAAATTAAATATTTAATGGGTTGTAGTTTTTTTTCTTTTTCCATTTCATGCCATTTGATAATGTTCTGTATTCATCTTGAAACTATTCTTTTGATTATATTGGTTGTTTGAGTACAGGGGGAAAATTTTTTCAGCTTATAGCTTTTTTCCCACAGAAAACAACCGATTTGCTTATATCATTGAATTCTGTACTCTTGAAAACGTAATTCAATATTTAAATTTTTCAATTTTTTTCGGAATCCATATTCTTCTTTTTTTTTCTTCCATGTTAATTCTTGTAATTAGGTATACGGTACTTTAATTTACACATACAGTTCTATATTGTTGGTTTATGGCGTGTAGTCAATCATTCACAATATTGCAGTTTTTGATGATGGTCGGTAATGCTTAATTAATGGTTATATATATATATATATATATATATATATAAAATCGTAAAGAAACGAATTTATGCAACGGGTATTATGACACGACTGAAATGAAACGATTCTATGAAACGGCTGATTAAACAACTGATTATGTTTCACGGCGATTTCTCCTAAAATATGAAATACTTTGCGATGAAATTAACACCCAAAATCCGTATTTATCTGCAGATCTCGAAACTGGTATTAGAATTTTTAAATTCGAATTAGTTTCCAAATATTAATTTTTTCTAATTTCTTTTCTATTTTTTTTTTATTTCTAATTTCTTTCTTTAATTCTGGCAGCTCAAATTTTAATCATAACAGAATTTTTTTCATATTTTAGAAAAGGTTATTATTTTAAACTAATTTCGCGACCAGTTTGTCCTCTCTTAAATATATGCTAAGAAATGTATTATATTACTTTTATTCATAATTCAATTTACTTCAACAATCTTTCGCCAAATCGAAAGATTCTGGTAGAGAAATCAAGAACTCGGTATTTTTATGTTAGCAGAACGCAGGTGATAAATCGACAAATATTTTTCCCGTCGCATTTTTTTTGTATTTCATTAATTTCATTTAAAATATATAATCCTTTCATTCATTTTAATTAAAATACAAAATTTTCATTTAAAACAGAATGATTTAAAATTGATGGCTTTCACTTCTTTCTTTTTATAAAAAACAAAACGAAAAGAAAAATATTAGGCACAGATGTCATATACGCACCGGAGTACCTAATTGGCGCCAAAATGGCATTATTTTGATTGATTTTGGTCACCCGTCTAATGTTGTTTATTGAGTAATAAATGTTTATTTACTTTTATTTACTTTTTTTAAATTACATAAATTGTTTTGTTAATTATTAATTTTTTTTGTTATTTTCTTTTAAAAATAATAGAAAATAATTAAAAGATATGGTACTACTTGGTTATTCCGTCAATCAATTTCGCCAAATTATATAAATCGCAAAACCACTCGTCAAATTATACAAATTGACATAATTTTTATTTTAGATAACGAAAGAACAAATAAATAGTATAACAATAATGAATATACAAATAAAACATCGAAATAAAAATCACTTGATGATGTAAACATGTGTAACTTACTTAAAGTCTAGTGAATGTTACATTTACGATCAACCATTATTGGTATTTAATCTTATAGTTTGGCTGTAGATTTTTTGTCGACGGGATAACTAAGTATTACCAAAAATACATATGTAACTAGTACTCGAAAACGAAGTTTTCGCCAAATTTTCTTTAAAAAGAAAACCACGCCAAACTTGGTGCATATAGGACATCTGGCCAAAAATTAAATAATGCAACAAACCATGACATTTAATTTCAACTTCAATGCAATGTTTTAATTTACCACTCGAAAAAAAAATGCTAACTGACGAGTTGAAATAAAGCTATTGGCGAGATTTGCACCTGGCTAGCGTAGCAGTACCAATAATTCTTTGTGACCATGGCAACTTTTATGTAGTTTTATTCGAAAGAAAATTGATTTTTTTAATCAAAAGGGAAAACTTTCGGCACAGATATCATATACTGCCCCATATTGACGCGATTTTTTTCTGGCGCCAAAGTCATATACACAACGGATACTTAACTGGCGCCAAAGTGTCGTTATTTTGCTTGATATGGTAAATCGGATGTTGTTGTTTATGCTGTTGATGTTTTCCCCAAATTGACGTCGAAAAAAATCGCGCCAACAGTGGTCATTATTAAAAATCATTATTTTTAAAACCGATCAGATTAGCGTATTATTAGATTCTGCAGTGTCTGAACAGGGGTTGCAGAGCGTAGCTTGCAGGGGGCAGAGCACTCTAGTATATATATATTATATATATCATTATTTATATATAGTATATATATATATATATATACACACACTCATACTAAAGTGTTACCTTAACTGGGATTATACCAATTCTCTAGTAAACGTTTTAAGCTTAACATAATTTATGCATGCAAGTGTAATAAATAATGCTTATTTTACGCTGTTAAATTTGCATGTTTGTCTGTTGAACATGAAAATTTTTACTTGAGAATTGACTATTTTATAGTACCCTTTTGACTGTTAAATTAAACTGTTTTATAAAGGAAAATTATTTATTAAAAAAATACAGTTTCTGAGGTAAAATTTGAAAAAAAAAATTGTATTTTAATTTTTAGAAAATTTTAAACCTACTTTTTAAAAATTTTTTACTTTCTTCTGTCTTTACAAGAAGAAAATATTGGATTCCTGAAAATTTTCGACTTCAGGTTTTTAATGGATTTGCACGTTTTAGGGGTATAAGATCCTGAAAAACTTGTTTTAACAAAATGTCTGTTTGTCTGTATGTGACACAAATTTTGTGGGCTCTCCATCTCAAGAACTAACGCATGGGATTTAATAAAAAATTACATTCAGTTAGTCCCTGATATAAAATGGTGCTGATTACTTTCTGGTATAAATCTCCCAACACTTGATATTCAGTTAGACGTTGACACAAGTTGTTTCTGATTAGGCTTTGGTGTTAATCGCCCATTGGTGGGGCTGCTATGCTACATTTTTCACTGTTTTCACAATAACTGTATATCAAAAACTAATACAAGGATTTTCATAAAACTTCAGATTAAGTTACACGTTGACAAAAGGTGTTGCTGATTATTTTTTGGTGTAAATCACCCAACAGGAGGCGCTACTATGTTGCATTTTTCAGGTTTTATACGATTTTACCGATAGTCATATCTCAAGAATTAATAGAATTCTCATGATGGGCATAGATTGACATTTAATTTTGGCACGGTGATTGCGAATTTTGAACTATTAATATGTATGAGATAGAAGAAAGTTTTGCGTTTGGCACATCCGACTGGTTAACTTTTAGCGATATTTTTTTCATGAGATTGTTACAATTGTATTTTCTGATGGCAAGGAAGAGATTTCACAAAAGCTAATTAATTTCAGAAAATATTAAAAAAGAAATTTTCATGGCATATAAAAAAGATACAGTAAAAACTTACTTTTTGCATATATATTTTTTAATTTATTTTTACATTACAGAACATTCTATCATTAATTTCATAAATGCACCTTAATGATCGCCTGTAGAAATAGCATGTCAATTTGAAACTATGTGTTGAAGTTTTGTCACTTACAACATACAAGTATACTAAAAAAACACAAACTGAAAAAATAAGTTGAAAGATTGAAATACTGATTTCTGCAATTTCCTAATACTGGACTGAACATCTATAATAAATTCAGTCTTGCTGTTTCAAGTAAAAAAAAAAGAAAACTACTTCATGTTAACATAAACAAGCTGTGTTTTAGGTAGCTTTCTTTACAAAAAAGCTACCTATTGCAGCCGTTCGGAGGAAAGCGATTTCAAAAAATTTTGGTATATTTTCATCGATCATGACCCCCAGACCCCAAAACCACCCTCCGTTCAAAATTGATATATATATATATATATATATATATATATATATATATATATCTGACTTATGTCACACTGTAACTCCCGTAATTATGAACCGATTTCGATGTAATTCGGTGTGTACATAGTACATACCAATGTCTCGACCGAGTTCGTTGGCCAGCTTCATCCGCCGTTTTGTTTCAAAATGGCGGCCATTTAAAATTTTCTTAAAAATTTTAAATTTGAAATGTGGTACCAAAGAATTGAAAATGGAAAAATATTTTTTTCTTATGTATTTGACCTTTATACAAAGATTCCGGAGCAGTTTTTGTTTCGTCTATATCTTAAAAAATGGCTGAGTTATAGCATTTTGAATTTCTAGCGTGGCTGACATTTTGAAACGTCCTGAATTTTGTCACGCGATAAAAGGCGTATTTATGAACCGATTTGGATGTAATTCGGTGTGTACATAGTACATACCAATCTCTCGACCGAGTTCGTTGGCCAGCTTCATCCGCCATTTTGTTTCAAAATGGCGGCCAATTAAATTTTTTTTAAAACATTTTAAATTTGAAATGTGGTACCAAAAAATTGAAAATGGAAAAATATTTTTTCTTATGTATTTGACCTTTATACAAAGATTCCGGAGCAGTTTTTGTTTCGTCTATATCTTAAAAAATGGCTGAGTTATAGCATTTTGAATTTCTAGCGAGTCTGACATTTTGAAACGTCCTGAATTTTGTCACGCGATAAAAGGCGTATTTATGAACCGATTTGGATGTAATTCGGTGTGTACATAGTACATACCAATCTCTCGACCGAGTTCGTTGGCCAGCTTCATCCGCCATTTTGTTTCAAAATGGCGGCCATTTAAAAATTTTTTAAAAATTTTAAATTTGAAATGTGGTATCAAAAAATTGAAAATGGAAAAATATTTTTTTTTTATGTATTTGACCTTTATACGAAGATTTCGGAGCAGTTTTTGTTTCGTCTATATCTTAAAAAATGGCTGAGTTATAGCATTTTGAATTTCTAGCGTGGCTGACATTTTGAAACGTCCTGATTTTTCTCACGTAATAACAGGCGTATTTATGAACCGACTTGGATGTACCGTGGTGTGTACATAGTACATACAAATATCTCGACCGAGTTCGTTGGCCAGCTTCATCCGGCATCTCGTTTCAAAATGGCGGCCATTTAAAAAAATAAAAAAATAAAAAAAATTAAATGAGATACCAAAAAATTGGAAAATGAAAAAGATTTTTTTGTATGTGTTTGACCTTAATACAAAGATTCCGGAACAGTTTTTCTTTCGTCTATATCTAAAAAAAAATGGCTGAGTAATAGCATTTTGAATTTCTAGCGTGGCTGACATTTTGAAACGTCCTGATTTTTCTCACGTAATAACAGGCGTATTTATAAACCGACTTGGATGTGCCTTGGTGTGTACATAGTACATACAAATCTCTCGACCGAGTTCGTTGGCCAGCTTCACCCGCCATCATGTTTCAAAATGGCGGTCATTTAAAAAAATTAAAAAATAAAAAAATTTAAATGAGATACCAAAAAATTGGAAAGTGAAAAAGATTTTTTTTGTATGTGTTTGACCTTAAGACAAAGATTCCGGAACAGTTTTTCTTTCGTCTATATCTAAAAAAAAATGGCTGAGTAATAGCATTTTGAATTTCTCTTGTGGCTGACATTTTAAAACGACCTGATTTTTGTCACGCGATAACAGGCGTATTTATGAACCTATTTGGATGTAACTTGGTCTGTACATAGTACATACCAATGTCTCGGCCGAGTTCGTTGGCCAGCTTCATTCGCCATCTTGTTTCAAAAGGGTTGCCATTTAAAAAAATTAAATTTAAAATTCAAAATGAGGTATTAAAAAATTGGAAAATGAAAAAGATTTTTTTTATGTGTTTGGCCTTGATACAAAGATTCCGGAGCAGTTTTTGTTTCTGAAAATTTGTTCTTTTGTTGATATCTTAAAAAATGGTTGATTTATAGCACTTTGAATTTCTAGCATGGCTAACATTTTGAAACGATCTTGTATTTGTCACGCGATAACACACGTATTCGCCTATTTCGATGTAAGAAGGCATGTGCATAGTATACATCAACACCTCGACCAAGTTCGCTGGCCAGATTTATCAGCCATCTTGTTTCAAAATGGCGGCCATTAAATTAAAAATATATATATATATTTAAAGTGAGGTGCAAAAAAATTAGAAATTGAAAAGGGTTTCTTTCTTAAGTATTTGATTTTGATATAAGGATTCAGGAGCATTTGTTGTTTGTCTTTACCTTAAAAAATGGCTCAGATATAGCAGTTTCAATTTCTATTGTGGGTGACATTTTGAAAAATCTGATTTTTTGCATGCGACAGCACTCCTATATATTAACCGAATCCGATGTGAGTGAGCATGTGCACAGCAATTACTAAGGTCTCGACCAAGTTCACTGCTTAGCCTCATCCACCATGCTGTCTTAAAATGACAGGCACTTTAAGAAATTGCCGAATTTGGCAGCCAAATATAAGTTACTTTAAAGAAAAGCAGCTTGGATAAAGCTTACTAATTTCGCGAAATTCTCATTCATTATATTGATAAAAATTAGTATTGAATCTCCTATATTCGGTTTCCACCAAATTGAGCTTCGTGTGTTTGCATGATATAAGTTGGCTTTTTTTAAATAAGGATTATGAAAGCTACCTCTTCTTCCCGGCACTGGCCGGAAGGACTTTTTTTTTGTTTATTTCTCTGTAACTTTTAATTAAATACTAATATAGGGTAGACCGGGGCTAGTTGGCCCGCTTTTTCTTCTAATAATTAAAAAAAAATTACAATTCAACATTTTGAATTTCTTTTTATGTTACCACTATCGGTGTACTTTCAGGAAGAAGTAACAATAGTAAAGTTTGGAAATATTAACTATAAGTATTAGTTTAGAAGCTCAAATTGACACCAAGTCGCTTGGGCCAACCTGCCTCGATTGGCCCACGGTAAGTTGGCCCACGTCACTTTTTAATGTTCTGATGGTGTAAAAGTTTAAGAAATGATCAAATTTTACCAAATCTTAATTTTTATTTCTTTCGAACGAAAACACAATATAGCCTCCTAAATTAAAAGAAAAATTTCGTCAATTCACAAGATATCAAATTCACTTAAGTTTATCATAAATCCTCTTAATATTATCCACAATTTTTGTATTGACAAGCTTTTGATAGGAGCAATTCTTACAGCAAAAAGAAATTAAAAACAAAAAAGTGTGTGTGTGTGGGGGGGGGGGGGGGGGGGCAGGGAGGTTGTATAAGAAACAAAATCACATTTCCCTTAATCCGTTGCGGGCCAACATGCCCCGTGCCAAATGGGCCAACTAACCCCGTATCGCCATTTTTGTTTTTCATGACTGTAACGAATTATTCTGAAAGTATTTCAATAAAAAAACATGCCCTACAATAACTACGAACAATTATATTTCTGAATTATTATGTATCAAAATCTAAAATGTAATTTACAAACAAATAAAAAACGATTATTTATAAGAGAGGAAATTTACTCACCTTTGCAAAATTTTGAAAATTCTCAATAATTCTTTAACGGACGCTCCGACTTTAATGGTGCTTATGTTGGAGGAGGAAAGCGAAGAAACGCATACTTGGCTGGACTGAAAATGTTATCTAACGCAAAGTTAAAAAAATATTGCGACTGGGCCAACATGCCCCTATGGCCAACTAGCCCCGGTCTACCCTATGAAGGAAATTTATTTCGTTACATTCTGGGTTAAATTATCTTTTTATTGATATAAAATTTTAGGATATTATTTAAATATAAAGTGGTGTTATGAATAATCAACTCTCACAAATAGGCCTTTTAAAAAGATTTGCACAGTTTTGATCACTACAGTATATTCATTTAAAATTTCAGCATACAATCATTGATTTCATTGATTTCACTGATTTCTCAAAGCTTAATTCAATATATGCGTTTCTAATATGGATTATTTTATTGATTATTAATATTAAGATATGGATTTAAGTTTTATCTGAATCTATCAAGCGGTTTCCAAAAGTTTTTACTTTATGCAACACTTTAGTCTGTTACGGTTAACATAATTACGGTTACATAAATCTACAAAAAAGCTTCTACGTCACACTAAATTGTAACAATGATCACTGTACTAGATTGATTTTAACACAATTATTTTAATTTGTAAATAAATCATAACAAATGTAAATTTATGACTGGGCGAAATAATGTCCGGACCAGGATTCGAACCAGAGATATCTTGGCTGGTTGGTTGTATTTATGACTGCCAATTATCAGCACGAGGGATATAGGCCCTAAGGGGGGGGGGGGAGTGCACTCCGTGGGGGTCTTTCTAAGGGAATCTAACCCGTATTTACGCTTGGAAAACCAAGGTTCGAAGAAAACCACGAAAACTCCGAACGATTCGGCCGACGGGCGCAATTGGGATCGAACCCAGCACTTCCCGTCTACCAGCTTCGAGAGCAGAACCTCTCGGACACTGAGATATCTTGTTTGAAGTCGCCAATGCTCTACCATCTGAGCTATCGCGGATGAATCTAGTGGAACTTTTTCACCCAGCTAACCTTATTGGTTATAGCATTTGGTCTGAAATCTGGTTAAACTCAACAGAATAAATCGCAGGTAATTTAACTCAAGAAATCTCTGGATACGTAATTACACTAGATTAATTTTAACACAGTTATTTGAATTGGTAAATAAAGCATTGGCGATTTCAGCCAAGAGATCCTTGGTTCGAATCCTGGTCCGTACATTTTTTCACCCAATCGGAAATTTATATAATGATCACTATGACTACGGATTGTGATATGTACGTCCCAGTGAGCTATTTTTAACACTTTCCCAACATATAGTTGAAAAGTGTTTATGACTTCGGTTTGTCTGTTTTCCGTCTGCCAGTCCATGATCTAACTCACGTAAATATACTCAGATGAACATGTAATCGATATAATTCATTGAGGTTTGCCATGGCATGTTCACTATTGAAAATCAAGTCTGTATCATTCATATTTCATATTCAGAGGCACTCAAAAGTATTCCGTTACATTATGGTCTATTTGGGAAAGTCATTTGCGGAGTATTTTAATGGTGTTACATAATTCTAAACATAATAAGATTTATGTACATTATTAAGGTGCACTAGAATATAGTTACTATAGAATATGTTACCTGTGGCACATACGGTACGCGTATGAAGGATCTCAAAAATATACCGTTATATTATGGTCTATGACGAAAAATCGTTTGCGGTGTATTTTAACGATATTACTGTATACAAACGTAATGGAATTGATATGCATTTATGAGGTACACTAGAAAATGCTTTCTGCAGAACATGGGGAGCAAAAGCATTTATTATTCATTTACAGGGTCACAAAAAAAAGTTCGGTTATACAATGTTCTACCGGAAAAAAAACCGCTTGTAGCGTATTTTAGTTATGTTTCACTATTCCATGATGAAAGTGTTATACATTACTGAGGTTTCCTATAAGAGGCTTGCATGTGATGTGCATCACATTTATCGTTCATTTACAGGGTCACATAAGAAAATTTAGAAACAATGCAGTATCTGAAGTTTTGTCGGGAGATTGCTTAAATTGCGTTATCTGTTATGTTATGTGTTTAAAGTTGAACTACATTTTTGAACACTACGTGGTGTATAAAAATTGTATAGACCATATGCATGATGAGGTTATGCAAAAGAATTCGTAAACATTACTGCGTGCGCTGGCTGCATGCAGCAAGCATAGAGCGAGTGTGAATTGTGTAAAGGTGTTTTTTGTTTGAGTTATGCATTTTCTAGCTCAAATACATAAATATGCTCAGAGATGTTTCTAGCATATAAATAAAATCATATACAGGGTCATGCAAAAATCTGGATAAATGTCCGTAATTCCTAGAAGTATGATTTCAGTGGTTTTAAAAGTGTTTTGCCATATTTAAATTTCAGCTTAATAAGTGGCGGTTCAAAAGTCTTTAGATAAAATGCAAGACTGTGCAAAAGATTTCAAGTATGTTTCCATCTAATAGTATAATTTTTTAATGGCGAATTTTCCGTTGTGTTGTCCGTTTTTTAACTAAACGAAAATTTAACATACTATGAAGAATATATACAAATCTACAAATTATATACAGAGCTGCACAAATGAATTGGAGTACATTTCCAGCTATATGCAGTAATTGTTGAAATCTGATTTTCAAATGTGTTATGCATTTTCTAAAATGTTTACGTAGGTACTTTCTTTATCATATTAAACGATGACGTTTTGTTTCAGTATTCTGGATGGGTTGGAAGGTGTTTCATAATCTATGCTTGAAGCATGATTTTACCTTCTTTTTTTCTATTCGTACTACTTTTTGAGAAAGATACACTTATACTATAGGATATTTCAAGAAAAATCTACTAGAAATATACATATATATACTAGCGGGCTGAGCCTCCTGCGAGCTACGCCCGCCAAACCGTAGTACCGTAGTTCGCAACTCCTGAAAATATAATAACGTGCCCTGTTTAAAAAACAATTACTAGGTTACGGAAGAGTGAATGATATTAACAGCATAACAGCGGCTATCTTCAGCAATCGTGTTGCCATGCTTTCCCATTCGAATGTCTATTATTCGGTTACCAGGACCTCATTCATCGTTGTCGTAATAAATAACATCTATTTTCGGGATTTATAAGAAAGATTAATTCCACATTTGAAAGTTAGCTTGCATAAAATGATTAGGTTAAAAATGACAAGTCCTTCTGCTTTTGAATATCTTTCAGATCCACGTATTGAAAAGCATTGTTCTATGAAATTTTACGCTTATATTTTATGTCTTGATCGAGTTTTAGATATTTCAAGAACAGGTATAGCTTATTCATGAATTCTTTTCTCTATTTTAATACGCCATCATGAATATTTTCAAGTTAATTTTATACTATGTATATTGTTTTTATGGTACTACTTGATTATCCTGTCGACCAAAAAACTGTCGTTAAACTGTATGATTAAATGTCAATAATGGAATTCGTAAATATCACATTCACTTAACATTAAACACGATATATGTGTTTGTTACGTCATCAAGTGATTTTTAATTTGACTTTTTATCACTGTTTTTATTAATATTTTACTAATTTATTTGTTCTTTCGTTATTTAAAATAAACTTACTTAAGTTTGTATAATTTGGCGAAATTGGTCCTTGGGATAATCAAGTAGTATCATTCATATTAATTAAAAAGAATATCCGAATTTTCTAATATGTATGCAATGAATTGTAATTCGTAAGAATTTTGCGCATACATTTACCTGTATTTATGCTGCATCAAGTGATGTAATATATAAACAAACTTGCTTGGCTCACTACTATTATTCCATATAACGTCAGATTGAATGTCTTCGGAATAAGAATCGTTCTAAACGTATTGTTTTATTATATGACGTAATTTTTCCTAATTAAATGCATGTCTCCTGTAATAATTAATTCATTTTAGTTTTTTCTGCTTTAAGATTCACAGGTACATATATTATTTAACTTAAAAGTATTTGGAAATATTTTTTGAGTTTTTAATTATAACTTATATTCAATATAGAGTTTTTCGCACGTAATAATTTAATTATTTTAGGCACTTTTAACTGAGGCACTTTAATCGTAAGACATTTAACACTTGGACCTTTTACAAATGACGCAATTATTTATTATAAGTAATAAAATAAAAAGATAAGATTAAATTAGCTGTTAATGAGACTGGAGCGTCTGCGATAACTAAGAAGTTGGAAATTCAGGCTATTTTATTTTATTTCGAAATATATATATATATATATGATTCTAAGAAAGGATTATTACACAGGAAAAATAATTTAAAAAATCAGAGATATATTTTTCGTATACGTTAACTTTTTATCATGTTGCACATCTGAAACGCAAGCAAAAACTGCTGTTATAACTAAAATAGTGCAAAATTATTAAATATTTTAATAAGTATCAATCTAGCTATCTTATTTTATATGAATTTTATAGTGTAAAACTTCACCATTAAATGCATGTATTATTCCAGGGTTTGAAATTCAATTTTTCCTAGGAGGGGAGTCTCCACCAACATTTATAAATGGAGGGAAGTTGAGCTATTTGGGAGGGAGAAAAAAATCTAAAACCCACTGTTATTTTATGTGCTATTTAAAGATTTATATTAATTATTTTGTCATATCTGTATTAATACAGACATGATAAAATACCATTGAAGCAATTTAAATCAACAACTCAGAATAATTATGCAAAATGTTTTTTCATTTAAAAAAAGGTAAGAAAGTTAAGCTTTTATATCATCCATTTTTCAACTTTCAACCAAATATCATGAGTTCTGAACAATGGGGTTGTTAAATGAATTTCTGAATTTAGATTTTATTCCATTTTGGAACCTGAATTTACGAAGTTATTTAATTATTTAATTATTATTTAATTATTTAGAATTTACGAATTTCACAAGTTAAACTTGTGACAGACAGCACAGGCACAACATTTATAACTTTGGAAGTTATCGGAAACGTATGGTCATACTCTCTTATACTTATGCTCTCTTAAAAAAATTTCCGAAAACTTTGCCTCTGACATGCCTTCATTTTAACTACTTGCATGAACAATGTATATTCCGTGATGGAATCATCAATATCCATTTCTGAACAAAATTGTTTTATTATGTCCTTAATGGAATTATAGTCAAAACCTGACTCCCTGGTATTTTCTTTGCTTAAAATTTGAATGCTTGTTCAATCAAAGTCAAAAGTTTCAAATGGATACTGTTGATTCATTTCTTCTACTAAATGTAGGTTAACTTTAAATTGTCAAGTCTTAATTTCTGTTAATTGCAAGGATCAACTTGTTTGGTGTTTCTATGTACATGTTTGATTGGAGCTCGGAATTTTTCTTTGATGTGCACCACAAGATCTTTGCAGTCCTTCTAATCTTATTTTTGTTTAGTACTGAATCTAGACCAATTTGCCAGAGCACAGTGCCCGGTGACAGTTAAAGTCCTTTTTTGGCCCACCCTTTTGGATATTTTCCTTTTTCTGTCACAGGAAAAAAATATCTTGAAATATGCCAATTGGGCGTAGGAAAAAAAAACGTGAATTTCCTCAATCAGTCGAGGGAAGAATATCGTGAAATTCGTCGATTGGCCGCAGTACAAAATTGCGAAATTCATCGATCAGACGTTGGATAAAACTGCGAATTTCGTCAATCTGTCGCAAAAAGTAACCGTAAAATTCGCGGGTGTTTCTGAGTAAAAAAAAAAAATCTGAAATTTACAGCAAATTTTCTGAAAGCATCAGGGGATGGGAAGGGATTTTGAAATCCTCTCCAGGCACTAATTATTTTTTGTTGCAGGTCGAGTAAACTCTTTTTTTTTTATTGTTGTTGTTCGGTTTGATTTCAGGCTATTTTTTCTGCAGCCCTTTGACGAAATTCGCGTTTCAACCGCGATCGTTTGACGAAATTCGCGTATTTTTCGGATCTTTTGACGAAAATTGCGTTTTTTTTTCGCGATCTTCTGACGAAAATTGCGTTTTTTCTCGTGATATTTTGACGAAAATTGCGTTTTTTTGCAATCTTTGTCGAAAATCACGTTTCTTCGCGATCTTTTGACTAAATTTGCGTTTTTTTCCGTGATATTTTGATGAAATTCGCGTTTTATCGCGATCTTTTGACAAAATGCGCGTTTTTATCGCGATCCTTGTCGAAATTAGCATTTTCCCGCAATATTTTGACGAAACGCCCGTTTTTTCCGAGATCCTTTGACAAAATTCACGTTTTTTCGAGATTCTTTGATGAAATTCGTGGTTTTTTTCAGTGGCCTATTGACTAAATTCGCGTTTATTCCGTGATCATTTGACGAAATTCGCTTTTTTTCGCGATAATTTGCCGAAATTTACGATTTTTTTACTATCTTTTGATGTAATTGCGTTTTTTTTTTACGATCCTTTGATGAATTTCGTGTTTTTTTTTTCTTCGCGATCTGACGAAATTCGCGTTTTTCCGCTATCCTTTGGCAAAATTTGCATTTTATTCGCAATCCTTTGCGATGAAATTGACGATTTTTTCCTCGAACAACTGACGAAACTGATTTTTTCGGCGATCATTTGTGGAAATTTGTGATACTTTTCAGTTGAACTGATGACAGATTTTTCATAATTTTCGGAATTTAATGCCTTAAATTTTCGGAAAATTCGGTACAGAATCATCCCTGAATTCGCCAATCAGTCGCGGACACTTGTCAACCGATCTCGAGAAAAAAAATAATGAAATTTAGTCTATCGGTCGCGGGAAAAATTCGTGAATTTCGACGATCTTTCGCGGTAAAAAAACAGCAAAATGTGTCAATCGGTCGCGCGAAAATATCGGGAAATTCGCAGGAGTTGACCGTAATTTAAAAATGTAAAATTTTCAGGAAAATGGTGAGATTTTTTGGACGGGAGCCTCCCGCCCACGATATTCTTTTGGGCGGGATTTCAAAATTTTGGGCGCGAATCCTGCCATCCCGCCCTGAAATTCAAGTCCTGTATTCTTTTAAAATTGTGTTTTTTATTCTTTTATTAAGGATTACACACCAGGAATTGTAAGATAGATTTGTAACCTTATACAATAGCATATTCTTGTAATTTTTTTTACGGAATTAATATTTCTATATAAATATAATGGTTGCTGAAAGTTAAATAAAAGTGGTGCAGGTATGCATCTCTATGTATTTAAGGGTTAAAGTCCATAAAGAAATATGCATGCATCTTTAGGATTTTTTTTATCCTAGTATAGTAAGCAATTTATAAATATTTTAGGATAAAAACAATTACTATCTGGGTTTAAAGATAAATTTAAAATAACAATGTAACGAAACATATTTTTTCCTCGAGAAAGTTCTGAGGTATTCACTTTGGTATCCTTAAAAAAAGAAAAACCTAATGAAAATTTTACCATGAAATCTTCTGTAACGATCAAAATGCACTTCATTTTGTGTACTCAAGCTATTTTAATCCTTGTGACATATTCTTAAAGATTTTTGAAGAATGATAAATTTATGTTACCAGAAATCTGCATATTTTTGTCGTACGTATTCCACATTTACAAAAATATCCTGATATTTGAAAATAAAAAAATACGTTCACAAGATGCAATAACACTTACTTTATCATATTTTTGAATTACAGAGAAGCACTTGCAGCAGATTTTCACAAACTATTCCATTATGTAGAAAAATCAGAGAAAAAGGAAAACAAAACCGTTTTACCCTTTAAATACCATTTAAATATTTTCTTACATTTTTAAGCTGTTATTAGTAAATGCTACAGAGTTAGACGTAGATAAGTTACATATATGGGGCATTCTCACAATTTTTTGACTTTCATGTCCCTGAATAATAATTTTTATTTTAATACACTTTTTTGTGTTTTTTTAATTTCCTATACTGAGGAACATCCCATTGCATGATTGCACAACAATATTAACGAGATAAATAACTTTTAGACGATGTTGGGGGCCCAAACACATGGAAAAACCCTATACCGTCCCGTGTCCCTTATAGTGATTTTTAAGTTTGGAGCAGTCAGGATAAAATTGTTTCAATAAAAATAATTCGATGTAATTTTTTTCTGAAACTGTAACTATTGTTTTATATAAATATCTAGCTAAAAATTAACCTACACACATTTTTAGGGTTGTTATTATTTTTTAAACTCTGTCCTTGGGTTTTAGATTCCTTACAATCCCTCTTCTAAAATTATACAGAAAATCATTTCAGATGCAGCCACAGAATTTTTTTCAAGTTTTTTCTCATGCAGAAGTATGCTAGAGAAATAATGTCTAAAATTCTTTTGCAGGAAATTTTCTGTAGAACTTAAAGCAGCATTTAAGTATCAATTTCAAGCATCGTGGCTTTATTGGTAGTGTCACCATCTCCAAGGTTTATTCCTGCACTTTTCGAGGTAAATAAAAAAAAACATTTAATCCAATGTTAACAACTGTTTCTAAAAATCAATGAACATTGTGGCTATCACTTAGTCTTAACATGATTTTCCTAAAAATAGGTGGTACCGTTCCATCCTTACCGTCCTTTTTTTTACCATTTCGTCCCTTTTTTCCAATACCATCCCCTTTTTTTACCTTACCGTCTCTTCTTTAACACCCCTTTAATGCAATGTTATACAAAAATTCTGTATCAAAAGTACTACATTGTTATTATTTCCTATTTGAATGTCCTGTGGGTACTATGCAAATTCATTATAAGTAAAAATTTAGAAGAAAATAAAAAGTTATAGGGCTAAAATGGTAAGGAAAATTAAACTCGCAAGTTTAACTTAAACCTCAGTTAAAATAAAAAATTTTCGTTGCTGACTATTTTTTCTTTTTTTTTTTGAACCATTAAGGCATTCGTCTATCAGATTAAAACGTTATTTTAGCAAGTTTAGTTTTGTCAGATTTTTTTATCAAAAGTCAAAAGATTGTGAGAATGTCCCGTATATTTTTTAATCTGTAGAATCTGCTCTATTTTTTAAGCCACAATTTGAAAAGATGAATTTAAAGAAGGTATTTGACGTCCCAGTTACATATAGACAGGTGTTTAACACTTGGGCACAAATAAATTTATGGGCATTTTTTTAACAAGTAACTAATTCGTAATCTGTGAGAAATAACCATAGTCAATGTCCGTCCAGCAAGGTTTGGATATCCACAATAAAGCGTTACTACTTTCATGAATCTATAGAACTACATTTTGTAAATATATATAGAGTAGAACCCCGCTAATCCGAACTAAATGAAACCGGTGCCTGTTCGGATTAAAAAAATTCGTATTACCCGAAATTCCGATAAAAATGGAAAAGCAAAAGATGCATGCTAAAACAAATGCAAGTTATAAGTACTCAGTAGAACAGTAAAATCGTCTAATCCAGCATGGATTTCGAAAAAAATCGTATTTCTTGCTTAATCGCTCCTGATGTTTATAATAATCCAATGGAACTTTAAAATGAAGAATTACATAAGAACTCATTATGCTCAAAATCGCGAATCTATAAACAACTCAATTACCACGTCGATGAAGTGGGGGGGGGGGGGGGGCATTTCTGTAGATAATTCGTGAAATCAAACTGTTGAATGGAAAAATAAATTTTTATCATCTGAATTAAAAACTGATTGCATTTTAGAAAAGAATTTTATAGTGTCTGAAAAGCAAACTGAACTCTAGATTTTTTTAAGATAACTTCTACGAGTAGGCCTACATTGCATTTTTTTCATCTTATATTTGTGTACATATGTTGTACTTTTACATTATTGAATATATTTTTTATTCTATTCAGGCTGTTTAAAGAGTAAAAAACATACTTTTCTGCCATTTTAAGTTTAATTATATCTTCTAAACTTTTTCCCGACACTCATCCGGTAATTCGGGAAATTTTGTAATCAGTAATATAATTTTCGAAAAAAAAAAATCTGTTCGAATTAACCAGAATTTCGGAAGAGCGGGGATCGGATTAGTGGGGTTCTACTGTATACACACACGCGCACACATATATATGTGTATTAGGTGTTATTTACAGATTTACATATGAGGCCAGTAAGGAATGCTGCTAGTAACACACACATATATGTGTGAGTGTGTGTATTTGCAAAAAACTCACTAAAAAATAAATTATACAATTTGTGTAGCACATGTATTACATAAGATTAGAAATTACATACGAAATAATAAGGGGCATTGAAATCTTGTTGTTATAGATTAACGTGAAAATAAATCACCAAGTTATGTGTAAATCTGGAATCCCCTATTTTTACGGTGGAAGGAAGAAGCCACTTCTCATTTCC
This sequence comes from Maratus speciosus, assembly GCA_963932465.1. Taxonomy (NCBI): domain Eukaryota; kingdom Metazoa; phylum Arthropoda; class Arachnida; order Araneae; family Salticidae; genus Maratus; species Maratus speciosus. Next base: position 412,036,175 of record OZ010800.1, on the reverse strand, counting down.
GACATTCAGTTACCAGATTGAAAATATTAACCATGCATAAGTGCAAAACTCCAAAAACTATAAAATACTTTTTGTGAGATATTATATCTATCTATTTAAATGCTACATATACTCTGAAATTTTAATGAATTTACGAGGGTTATCCAGAAAATAACAACCGCTTGGTTGTAAAAACTTTAAAAACAAACATTTCTGCAAAATAATTATTTCCCTACATAAGGGAAGCTTACCCTCCCCCCCCCTTATATTCACCCCTACATTTAGGCAATAATCGTATCTGTTCAAAATTTTTACAATATCCTTGTTGCACTGGTCTGTCGCCCTTGTTCATTGCAGTTTTCAACTCATCATCACTTCCCATCGTGCATAAATTTGTTTTAACCGAGATATTCTCACACAATCGCACTAAGTAAAACACGTGACATGTGTGGGTAACTCGCCGAGGGCGCATAGCCATGGATAGTTAATGACTACTGTAATGAGCTCAATTAAAGTTTATGTGACCTCAAGAGGTGCACATCGCTCTCCTACATATTTCATGTCATTTACTTGGTAAAACTGTGTCAGAACGTTTTGGCTAGGACAAAATTTTTGCCAGATGGGAAGTAATGATGAGTTGAAGAACGTAGTGAACAACTGTCTTAAGACGGGAATGGCGACAGCCGAGTACAAGCATACAACACGGTGATTCAAAAGTTCCTTAACAGATACCACAAATGTCTAAATGTAGAGGGGGATTTTGTGGATAAGCCAAGTAAGCTTCACGTATGTAGGGAAATGATTTTGTTCGAAGAAATATTTGTTTTTAAAGTTTTTAGAACTAAAATGACGTTACTTTGTGGATAACCTTCGTATCTATTATTGTTAGATAATGTTTTTATCGAGATTACAAAGTTATTACAAGCAAGAAATAAGTGATCATACTTCCAACTGCTGTCAGATAAAAACCTCTTGTATATTCAAAGAAATTCCATCCAGAAAGTGTAAAAAGTTGTCCGTGACACATGTGCCACAAAATCTCGAAGTTTGCTTTGGTTCTTTGTTTGTCGGAAATGATGAACGGCTGTAAAAGTTTAAAGTCTGTCATTTTAGCGATTTTGTCGGCTTCATTGACAGCGGAAGCTGCAAAAGTAGATGCGGTAAATGCCAAAAAATTGAATATTAAAACTGATACAATTTCTAAGTTAACGTTAGCCCACTTGGGAACAATAAAAGAAAAGAACATTCCACAAATGTTGTAACTATTTGAAAAAAATATGGGGTATGACAAAACTGAATTTATCACTTGAAATGTAGACAGAATCCAATTATGCCTCCAAAAACACATGTCAATATCTTTGGATGTCCCAGACATTGAGAGAGATTTGGTTACATCAATATGTCTGCATAGTGTTATTACCATGTAGCGACAAACAATCACATAAAGCCCAAGAAAACAAAATACAGAGAAATCCGCAAAGTGTTTCGCAAAAGAATTCAAATGTAAAACACATTTTTGAATATATAAGCTTACCGGTAAGGTTTTAGTCGACACAAACCAATGCGTGTCTAGAGCAAAGTAATAAATTTGAGAACAAATATATATAATGAATATAAGCATTAAATAAATGTAATAAATCATTATAAAATTTTTAAGTGATGATATTCCATGTACATTTGTCATGTGGAATAACTTCTTGATTACTTTTTTCAGCTTCGTTTCATGTTGTATCAAGTGACACCATGTCAAAAAGGAACATAGTAGCATACAATGTTAATCTGTGATTCACAAAGATCAATCCCGAATAATTTTAATATTTTCAAATAAGTTATCAAACTAACGAACACGTTAATGTTCTTGCTGTTATCAGTGACAAATGCCCTCACGTACGGTCTAGTAATCCCTCTTTGCAGAGTTTTTCTAAATATTTCCATTTTTATTATTGCATGTGGAAATACAACGCTGTGAATTATTTCTTCAATATCAAAGAAATGTTTCAATTTATCGACAACGAATAAGGAGCAACGAGTAACGTATAACGAAAAAAAAATCGTTCAGGACGGAAAATTGCGAGTATAAGACACAAAAGTGAAATCCTGCAGGAAAATGTTAAATCATGAAGCTAGAAGTTACCATCACTATCTTTGACATGGTTGTGGTATTAAAGCGGCCGGAACTTAATATTCCTTAAAATATCTAATGCTGACATCACAATTGGGACGGCAGTAGCTTGAAAGCTAATAGATATTACTTGTCGCAGGCTTTTTTAAAGCGTTTTATTTTCTTAAAAATCAATCATTGCTTTTACTTGGTTAAAAAATGTAGGATGAATGTTGCTGTACTTGACGTCTCTACAACAAACAAAATGAAATTTTTAATCAAGATCAATATATTAGAATTGCTGTGATCCAATGGAAATGAAATTCAAGATGAACACGGCAGATTCTCTTTCATCATATTTTGTATTCAATTAATGGACATTTAAGCGAATTTAAATATTTAAATACAATTATTCAAAAATGTTTTTACTGAAGACGATTTCTTAATCAGTTTCAAGCGATAGAAATAATGTGTCTAAAAGGAAGATGGATTTTTAAATTAAGAACAACCCCTTTTCGTTTTAATGCTTGTCGTGAAATAAGCTTCTTATGTGCGAACAATATGTTTTGAAATATGAGATGAAAATCCTATTATTAATAAAGGCATTTTCTGATTACAAGAAATGCATAATAAAAAGGCATACGAAAGCTTACGTATTCTACATTTCTCGTAAACTTCGCTGTGTTTCATAATTAGAGCTTAAGTGATACACAAAGACAATTTTATAAAACGTAACAAAAAGTTTATTAAAACTCAATGGAGACTGTATAATGTTAAAGAAAGAATGTTAAAGTTAATTAATTTTTTAAAAGTTTATCTAAAAGAGTAAATCACGCGTTCATTGAATTAAAATATATTAAAAGATATTTGTCGTCAGACACCACAGATTTCATTCCCATGGCAGCAAATCGTAACATATTTGTATCGAAAATGGTCTCTAAACAGATATCCATTGGGGTACACGAACGAGTTGTCGAACTGGCAAAATAAATACGACATAATTACGGCCATTGCAAGTGGTTCTGATCTTTAATCGGCCTGAATACATAATAATTCCGATATTTCTGACACTAAAATGTTTTAAAATGACACAAATTTGATTTATTCATATTTTAGTGTTATCATTTAAAAAAAATCTTTTGGCAGATATAACAAACATCGAATTTTTTCCAATCTACTGACATTTATATCCATGCCGTCATATTACAGTTTAATTAGATTTCACAGGCATTATAAGTAATCCAGAAACAAGCTTTATTGCAGAACTTTATTTTTAAAATATTCTTATTTACCGTTAAACTGCTGCAGCTTGATAAACTGAAGTAGGAAGCCGCCCATTGTATAAAAATACCAACTAACTGAAAGTCTTCTTCTTCTTAAATAATTATCCGATTATCCACTTACCAAATCTAGATTTTGATAAATGTTACCTCCTTAAATACCACATTTTCACCACACTAATCGATATTTTGAAAATAAGAGTGCCTGTGTAAGAAAGAGGTAACCCATTAGCATACACGGATGTGGATAACGAAGTGGAACACGTTCTCAAGCCTGGAAGATCAAAGCCCAAAATGAGCCCAAAACCCTAAGTATGCATGATTCAACTATATGCTGACAATTTGTCTGGTTTAAGTCGATTGACATAAGGCTCCCTTTTCACAGTAATTACTTGAAATAAAAATTATTACGTTAGATGTGTTGTGTCAGAAATGTTAATAACAAATATTCCTCAACAACATGACTATATTAATGTTATACTTAAAATATTACTTGATGGTTTACTTTCTTTTAGCTTCGTGTAGTTTAGCTTGACGTCATGCAATCATGTCCACAATTCTGGGCCTGACAGAAATTTTTTAGTTCATAACTACACATTCTATTTACTCTACCAAGTACTATTTTGAGGGGATAATATGATTCTGAATATAAGGCATCAGCCCACATTTTCAGCTATCAACAAAAATTTGGGTAATTTCATGAGCTTTACAGATAATCTGATTCCATTACTTTTCTACGCACTAGGGCTGGATTATTTATCAATATATCGGCATATATTGATATTTCTTAACTATCGCAATAACAATATCTAAACTTTGACTCTGTTGATATATCCCAATAATATAACATTGTTAACAAACACTGCAATTACGAACACGAGCACCGAAAAAAATATCGCCAAATAACTCAGAACTCAATAAAATAATAATATTTTGCGCTCACCGCCAGAGAACCTGAAAAAAAATCTATTCCATTGTCTTCAACCTCCTTTCTCATCCAAAACAGAAAATTTACATCGATAATCTTCCTTTCCGTTGATTATCTCCGATAGAAACTATCCCAATCATTGCAATACACCTATCCCTTCTCAATAAACCTAAAGTTCGTTCGACTCTCTGCGTAATACTGAATAACACTTATCATCCTTTCTCATGTCAACTGTGATTAGTCTCTACACCTATTCCAATAACTCCAGATAATTGATACATTATGAATAATAACGCATGAGCATTGGTTATTCATTGTTGCGTTTGATACGAAGATAACGGGTGATCATCGAGTCTATACCTCAGAAGGTAGAATTCTCGGCATGCAAGCAACCAATGAGAGTCCGCTAAAGTTTCCCCTTTTGCTTATAGCAAAGTTGCAATGAAAGTTGGCGAAAAGCCCAAGGTCAAAGCAATCTTTCACAGAGGTGATTGGTTGTTTTTAAAAAGAGCTTCCCAGTCAGTAATGTTTATTCATATTAACTTCTTCTTTGTCGTATTTTTGTTAGAGCGAAGTTTTCTGGAGTGAATTTAATATATTCTGTATTGATATTTTTCAGCTATGAATATTCATAAAAAAAAATAAAAAATAAAAAATAAACTACTATAAAACTATTCTAAAGTGTGATTTAAGTATTTATATATTTTTTAAAAAGGTTTCAATGTTGTTTTCTTGTAGTAAATAGGTAGAAAGATATAAATACAGGGCACTGCTCTGCTCAACAAACGCAAAACGTTGTGACACATTTACAAATTCATTTTTAAACGTAAAGGCACAAAATTGGAAGGCCGGGATTTTGGAAGCGATTTAGAAACGAACTGTGTTTTCCATTTTTGATAAATAAATTACCTATCGAGTTAAGCGATTTTAATCACGCGAAAAAGACGTTTTTAACCCTTTCTTGAGTGGTTATTCTTCTTTCGCGCGGAAATTCCGCTCAAAACGCGCCCTTTGACACTATTTTCTGAAAGATCTATTGCGTTTGCAAAAAAATGGAAAAAACTGAAAAGAAAACCAGTTTGATTACATAGTTTCTGAACAACAACACCTGCTAGTTTCATGCATTTCCGAACAAAAATAAATTAAAACTTATGTCATAAAGTTGCCCTTTTGTATTTAAGAACAGCCAAGAATGGATTCTTTAGAGAAAGATTGAAGAGCAACATTTCTGTTGCATATATCATCCACTGAAACCTATTTAACCCATTAAGCGCCGCTATATTAAGCACGTTAAATAAATAAAGTTTATTTATATATTTTATATATATAAGGTGCCCTATAATAAAGCAGCTGAAATTTTTTTAATAACTGTAACCGTTTAGAATGTATAACATGTTCCCGTAGCGGGAGCGTTGGCGTCTAATGGGGGTTGCGCGCGTTATTTTCTCCTTCCATAATGTGATTGCGAATTACAAAATTTAATAAAACTTCATTTTTAGGCATGATGCAAACAAATAAAAAAACATATAAACAATTACTAAAAATATATGGATTAAAAATTTAATATTAATATTCATAAATCACTTTCATTCAAATTTTTTAACGAATATTCAAAATATTAGAAATATAACGTCACTCTTTTTTTTTTTTATTATTTCCCTACACATTGTCTATGCAACTTGAAAGGAATAACTCAGATACAACATTATGTTGTAATAAACACTACACGCACATATGTATAAATTTGTTTTACACCTAGATTTCTGGCATATACTTATATTAGAATATAGTTTTTTTCATCGACACGTAACTGATATATATAACTCTATATATTCCTAAATGATGTTTTGAATTTTCTTTATTACCTGTTTCAAATAAAGTAGTTGTTTTACAAATGAAAATTGAGACACCTCTTATTTCAATATAATAAATGCTTTTCACGTTACTATTACCAAACATCGATTTTCAAATTATTTAAATATATATATATATTATCTCTTTAATGAGAGGCCTGCATATATTTAATAAAAATCGATCTACAACAGTATCACCGTTAGTACAACTAATAATAACATGAAACAATTTAGAATTTTCGTAATACTTCTTTTTCATTTTTTATATTGTATATGAATCTACCTATGAAATTACGTTTCAAAAGTAGCTGCCAACTACTACTGTATTATATCTTAATTTATGGTCAAATTTACTGTTACAAGAAATTACCAAAATTCTTTTTTAATGTTTTAGTAATAACTTACTTCCATGCAAAACGCAATCTTTTATTTTTGCATCTTGCATTTTAATTGTAATTTAAAGATTTTTTTTTTCTGCGGATGAAGATCATAAAGGTAAATTTAAAGGGTTTTTTTGTTCACAATGGTTCTGTTTTTCCGTATAATATTACGAATCCACATTCAAGCGAACTGACATACACTGCTTTTCATGAAAAATCAATATAAAATGTTCCTCTCTTTATGGAAGCGCGCTTGCAGACAAAGGGACGGGAATGTAACCACAAGCCGCCAACGCTCCCTTTGTGGGAACATACGAAAGAAACCTTTCTAATATTGCTTTAAATGAATATATTTAATGAATATATTTCGTATTAGGAATTTATTATTAGATGATCTGTTGGCTTTAAATATTCACTGCACTTATAAAAACTAAAGAATTTACTTTTTTCTTTTTACTAATTTTACTTGAGGAAGTCTAAAAACCAAAAATTCTCCTTTTTTTAAAAATCTGCAAAAAATAGTAAATATATATATATCATTCTGAAAAAATATGTATACTACACGCCATACTATTAACTTTTCGGCACAAAATATATTTTTTAAATAATTCAAAAATATGTTGAGGGGAAAACTAACAAATTGTTGTTCCCGCAACGGGAGCGTTGGCGTTTAATGGGTTAATAACAAGTATATTAGCACCACATGTGGCATTGAATTAATTTTAGTTTTTTCTAGAGTTTCCTCTTTCTGTGTTAATTAAAATAAAATCGTCAACGTCTAAATTTAAGAATGTTCTATTTTAATTTGTATTTTATATTTTGTCAGTTATTCGCAAAGTACTTCAATACATAAAATGTCGCTGATAAATAATACATAGAGTAGGAAGAATAGGTAACATACTGTTTTTGAAGGAAAATACTTTGCAACAAATGGTATACGTGTAAACAGATATCAAACATTGGTTTCATTTCTAAAATATATTTTTTTTATAAATACTAGGGGGCACGGCCCCCTACGAGCTACGCTCGCCACACCCGTCCAGACACCGCAGACACTAAATGCACGCTAATTTGATCGGCTTTAAAAAGATTTCGAAAGATCGAATTATAATTTAAAAAACAGTGGCGATCTCTTTATAAACGGAGTTCTATTCATTTCTCTTTGATTGGAGAATTTTAACGCCAAATCCGCTGCGGTACTACTTGATTATCCAGTCGACCAATTTCGCCAAATTATACAAATTGACATAATTTTTATTTTAAATAACGAAAGAACAAATAAATTAGTACAACATTAATAAAAATACAAATAAACCGTTGAAATCAAAATAACTTGATGACGTAGACACGCGTAACAACATTTCAAAATAAGCTAATATAAAAGGAATTTAGTAAACAGGTCTTTGTCTCCTGGTATTTTTTAACAAAGCGAAAAGAAAGTTCTTTTAAATGAGACATTTTAAATTAATCGTTTTTAATCTGACGTAATTTTGACCAAGCTCTTTCTCTTTTAAATGTTCACGTGAAAATACTTTTGTTAGAAATGAAATATTATTTGCACTTTCCTAACAAAAATAGTTGAAAAGATCAAATAAATGTCTAGCACAATTTCTAAATTTAAACTGTTTTGCAATATTGTTTTGTGTTCATTTTATGTAATAACTGTAATGTGACGTAAATATGACGTAATTTCTCCTATTTAAGACTTCTAACGCATGTTAATGAATTTATTATTTTACAATATCCTTTCTCTTTTAAAATTCACGTGTATACTTTTTATGACGTAATTTTCAATAAGTTCCTGCTTTTTATATGCAATTATTTAATTTTAATTTGAAAGTATCTTTTCTATTTATAATAGTCACGTGTAAATAAATTTTTAATTTGAAGCAAACATTACTGTTTCCGTTGTTTATACAGTTGACAACAGGTTAAATTTGTACAATTTTCTAAAATAAGTAAAAAATATCTCTCGAAATGCTGAAAATTTGAATTTAAAATAGAAATGAAACCTCGAAAAATGAGTCAAATTAAAAAAATAAATGAATTCTGCACACCGTGAAATTATAACGTATAAAATGATCTAAAAATTATTAAATTCCGACGTATAGTTTTTGCTCCTATAAAACTTTTTAGTGGAACCTTTTTGTCCAAATTTAGCGTTAAATATCTCTTAAAATAATTCGTCGATTGGAAAACTGTCTGCCTTAGCCTGTTTATCGAACATTTCTATATAATACTACCGATTTTCATATTTTTGTAATCGTTATTATTCTTAATATTAACGAAGAAAGACCTCCGGTCACAAGAAATTCGAAACCGGCGGCGGTGACAGCGGTAGTTACTTTTTTTTAGAATAGAGAGATATATACTTATTTTAATGTTGCTGTGTGAACATATAGGTATAAGACATTGAGTAGTTGTTCGCTACATCTGTTTTTACTTACATTGCTGCTATTATACCATTTATGTTTCGAAATTAGCAAAATTTCTATTCTTGCACAATTTAAGGTAGTTAACGCGATATATCACAATATTAACTCGATGATATATTGCGATATTTAATTTCTGATATCGTCCAGCCCTACTACGCACTACTTACTTTTTCAAACTGAAACTATTTGCCAATTTTTTACTGTAACTTTTTTAGATCGAGCTTTACTTTCTCTCTGGTTCCATCAGTTTTTATATGATTTGACACTTTTTCAAATCCTATCAAGAACTTAATCAACCAACTTCAACTAACTAAACAACCGCTCCAACTAACCAACCAATGACTTCAATCAACCGGCCCAACCTATTGTCCTAATCAAAAATTAACAGAAACATTGGTTCACCGGTGTATTTCAAGAGATCTGATGACTCCTTACATATTGCTAACGCCCATACTGGTACAGTGACCAAAACTTTACTCAGGACTGGCCGCCAGACTAATCCTTAGATTAATTTTTATACATAGTGTGATCTCTGGAATTTTTCCGCGACGTGCCTACGCTCCTCTGGTATAAGGAACTATGCAGTATCCTAAGTCAACCCCTCAAACACACAAAAAGCTAGGGTAAGAAACAGTCATAAGAAATGAATTAAAACTGCGATAAAACTATAAAAAGGGAAAATTCTGTTTTGGGGACTTAATGGTAATTTAAAATTTAAAAAAGTCTAAAAACGAATGAATGCAGAAAAATGATCGAAAGTGATCGAAAATATTATACAATACACCTGTAAATAATATCAGAAATATTACTAATATTGGATATTTATAATAATATTTCGTAGGTCAGACTAAAACACTACGATAATGACTAACATATTTCCATCTAACTGTAACCATTGATAAAAAGATCAGGAAAATTGGAAAGTAGGTGTCCTTTGTAAAGTTTGCATTACGTAATCGAGTCTATAGACAATTGGCGTATTTGGTACGGCTAAATTACATAATTGAGCCTACAGACATATGGCGCATGTTACCGGGCGTCGTTTATCGCATAATTAACTTAACAGTAAACACACGCACCTATTTTTATAATTTTATAACAAGCGTGGGGTAAGTCTCACCTCATTCTGTCTCCCATTATATTTTTGGCTGATAGTGTTTTAAAATCAAATTTACTGCTCTACATTATAAAATGCATCAGTACTACTTATTTTTAGGGAAAAACAAAGCGTTTCATATTTAATTTCCGATTTTGTGACAGTCTCTGTAAAAATAACGTTTTTTTTTTTTTTTTTTTTTTTTTTTTTTCCAGAAAATATGCAACGATATTTTTAACTCTTAAAACATGAATTTACATGAATTACATTTAATACACTTTCATCAACAAATAAAGGTAGTTTTTATGTCACTCTTTCAGTAAAATTATTTTAGTGTGTGTTATCCCGTAACTGAACACATCGAAATAAAACGTTTGTACACGCGCGGGATTATTTAATCCAAAAAGGCATATATTTCTCCCCTACTAGCCAGCAAAGAAAAGACATTCCTTCACACAACCTTTCTCAACCTTGACCTTGAAAGGTACAAGGAAGGTCAGAAGCGTCCATCAGATATTTATCATTTCTTTTTAGAAGAAAAATGTGAGTGGTGTGAGATTTACCACAGCACGTGTGCTTACGCGTTAAAAATGGGATAAATACACTCTGTGTTTTTAAAGCGGACCTACACCACATTCTAATTTACAGAGAATTGGCGTACTTTGGGACAAAGTTTTTTGGAGACCTTTCGCTATTTTTACATTATACCAACTCTATACTAAAACGTATGCTATTTAGCCATTTATTTCAATCCTGAACGTGCAATGATTTTTTGGAGCTTTTCTAGTATAGGAACCTTAGAGAAATAGAGAAAATAGCCTTGACGGAGAAGGATATTTTCCAACATATTTTCTGGCAACCTATTCACTGTTTCATTTCATATACACAAGCATTTGTTTTCGAGGTTTATACAATTTATTTAACATAAAGACGCCATTTATCTAACTCTACATAGAAACAGAAATAATTTGTATATAAAAACATTAATAATAAATATATATTTAAAACACATATATAACTAAACGAAAAAAAGATCAAGTTTATTTTCATAACCGTTTATATCCTTAGGCAAGAAATCGAAAATTCTGACGTCCGAATTGCGCCAAGCTTTTTAAAGAAACGCAAGGCTCCTATAGTGGAAAAGTACCATTTCTTTTTACAAACCGCGTCAAATATTGTGACTTGCTATTTATTGAACGCGAATATCTTTTGGTTTTAATTATTATTAAATCGTAACCATGCAAAAAAATTTAATTTACAGTTTTTTGAATTGAATTTTTTTTTTATTATTAAGAAAAATTAAGTCTTAACTTCATTTTTCGATGATTCAAAAATGGCAATGTTTAGTGCAGTGCTAAGAGACACTTACAATTTCATGTAATAGTTTAAAATGCGATTTAAAAAATATTTTTTGTATAATATTTATTTCGTTTTTATTTTTCATTTGGCGTTATATTGACGCAATTATAGTGCGGTGTTTCAGATTTAAAAATTAAATTGCATGTTTTCTTTGGTGCGTGCAATAGAAGTATACGATTTCCTTGATAATATGGAGGAAAATGCAAACCAAATGAACTAACATTTACCGAAAGTTTCTTTGATATGACTTAAAAATTAAACTTCCATTTTATGGATGATAGTAATAAGGATTAATTTCAGAAAATCAAGAGTTTCCGCTCAGAATGAAACATCATTAGAAAGGTAAAATAAAAAATGACGTCATATGTAGCAAAATATTTTTTATTACTATAATTTTCCTAAATTATCCTTCTGTAATTGAAATACCTATATTATAGTAGCTGTTTTGACTTCAAAAACATTCAAATGAAGGTACGATGCTATCATAACACACATTTAGCTAAATTATATATATATTTACGAAAAATGTGCATTTTCTGTTTAGAATGACGTCGATTTAAACTGTAAAAATATATCAGGAGAATCTGAATTGTTATTGACTTATGAAAACAAAGTACGTGTATTATCATTTTTTTTTAATTATTGGGCTATTTTATAGGGTGTTGCAAAACAAATGAAAGGATTTAATTAGAAAAAGAAAAAAGGAGAGATTTCTATACTGTTAAATTATAGAAGGTATAGCGCTATGTAAACTTTAAATAGGTGCCATTCCTTTAATATTGGATATTTTTTTACCCGACCTTCGAAAGGCACATTGCTAAATTAAAAGCTTTCGAACAATCTATTACTCATCACTGAATATTTCCTGGTTTGCATTGTAACTGAATTATTGGCTTTCCACCATGTTTCAAAACGTCAAAGATGCGTCTGAGCTATACTAAAAAGCACTATTGTGCTGTTTGATAATGTAGTCATAGTCTCTCTTTAGCATTGTATATTAAGAGCGGACGAAAGCATACACATGAACCAGAATCACATCTTTCTCCTCTATATTAGGGTTGCCAAATTTATCTTAGAAAAAAAACGGAAGGTTTTGATTGACACTAGTTAATTTTGGTCTTATCGCTTTATCGCCCTTTTTTAAGCCATACTAAAATATGTAGAATTTTGCCAGTAACATTTTCGGTAACAAATTAGCTTTAAAAGAGGTTATTAATTAATCTATTTAATCATTATTTTCCAACTGTATTTGTATTTAATTATTCTTTTAACATTGATTAACTAATTTTGCTGTCATATATTTCATTATGAATGAAAAATTAATTGAATTTAAGAGCAAAACTAAATCAAAGCATCCTACAATTCATTGATGATCATGAAAACTGTAGCATTGAACATCACGCAAAAATAAATGGTTGCATTTAAACCTATAGGGAGATAATTTATCAAACAAAATATTTAAACTTAAGACGCAGATATTCTAAATTAAAAAAATTATCATGTAGACACTTGTAGTCTATAATAATATCAAGTTCAATTGACCAAATACTACCCAAGAGTTTGCGATCGAACAATTAATATTACACAACTCTCCAAGACTTTTAGCATCCTGATCTAAAATTAACCGTTTTTGCATTTGATTCGCATGGGTATATCGTTCCAGCAAAAGGTGAAAATTTGAAGTAAATTGAAAAAAAAAATTCTTGAATCTATCAAAAGAAAGATGTGGTAGAAAAACGGAAGAAGTCGTCGTACGGGAGAAATTTAACCGTACTCCATACAATAGGTCTAGAAAACCCTAAGAAACATCGAGAAGGTAAACGTAGAGAGAAAACGCACAATCTGGCAACCTTACTCTACATATAACTGTAAAATGTTAACCTTCTAAGAAAAAAAAACCTTGATTTTACAGAAAAATCTGTACGCCAGTAAAACACTGCATAATCTGCATTTCTTACGTAATCACAGACAAAATATGTTAAAATAACAGAAAGTTTCTAATAAATACAGATTATTTCCGTTAAAATAAGAAATTTTCAGGGTTCCGTACTTAAAAAGTAAAAACGGAACAATTAGGTGATTACTCGTGTGTTTGTCTGTCTTTCCGTCTATCACAGCAGTTTTTCTCGTAAACTTTGGAACCTGGAAAGTTCAAATTTGGGAAAATTAATAAAAGCTATTGACGCACATATTTACAGATTATTAACCGCTCACAAATATACTGCGGGAAAATGTAGGGAGTCCAGTAGTGGAAAATTGGCGCAGAGGCGGAGTCTAAGGACACCACTAAATTTTAGTAGTATTTTGCGGCTTATCCAATGACATAATTTCCGAGTTTTTATTAAGATGAATAATACAATAAAAAATTAGCGGTGTCAATAGGCTACTCCTCTGCGCCAATTTTCCACCACTGGGAGTCTAATTAAGTCACTTATACACAATATATATATATAAATCGTATTTCATGTATATCGTGTGAAAGTTCTCGTAACACAGAATTTCTTATCTTTAGAATCCTCATGATGGGCATAGATTGACATTTAATTTTGGCAATGTGATTGCTAATTTTGAAATATTAATATGTAAGAGATAGAAGAAATTTTTGGGATCGGAACATCCGTTTAGTTAATCATGACATCTAGTATATATTATCTGAAACTGCTCAACGGAATTGTGCCCAGATTACCTAAATTCGTAGACCACTGAAGATCAAGCTAAACATCTCTTGGTTCAAATACCGGCCTTTTTTCACTTAGTTGTGCATTATAAGTCGTATGATTTTTTTTACTGATTAGAATGTTTTAAATTAGCGATGTGCAATTTCCTATCCAATGTTTTCTTGGAGTTGCATTACCTGTTATTTATTCTGTTGAACAGTTTTACATAACACACCAGGTGTCATTATCAAAAAAGTTGTGTGAGAGAATTCTGTCCACCATATTTGTCCAGGATAGCTCAAGAAAAGAGTTTTAGCTTAATCTAAACACCTCTGGTTAAAATCCTGGCTTGGAATTTTTAACTCACTTGGAAAAATACAAATTATGTTGTACGTAAGTTATTTACAGGACGTATATGCTAGCTAAAAAAGATTTTAAAGAATTCCAATTTTAAGTAGGTGAAACGAAGGGGGAACTTTTCGAAATCACATTATCATCAGGATTTCTTTAACCCCAGAGTAGTCGGTTCTTTTTTCATAACGTTATTAATCGCGTTCGGGCTTTTTGCCGCCGGCCCCCCCCCCCTGCATGCAGAAATGTAAAATAAGAAACATTTTTCCCTTAATATTCTAATGTTACATTTCAATGAAGTTATAAATTTGCAGTATACTTAAATTATACATTTTATTTATTAGATTTGGAATAATGGTAAAAAATAAAAATGAACTCACATTAGGGATCTTTGCGTAGGTTTTTAAACCAAATTCAACTTTGCTTGTAAAAATGTGTTTTGTTACTTCAATATGGTGGTGGAGAAACATTTAGAGTCAACTACATGGTAGATCTACATTGTATTTGTAAGGGGATATGAGTTAGGAGAAGATAATTTATATGGGCGGCAAAATGACCGACACGTAATTATTGCTGATTTAAGCTATTTTTGCTAGATACTTGAAATATATATGATGGAAATTGTTATTCGTAGCTATTATTAACGTCAATGGTAACTAATTTCCTAACAAAGAATCTCTCTATTCTAAAAAAAAGTAACTTACGCTGTCACCGCCGCCGCCGGTTTTGAATTTTTTGTGACCGGAAGTCTTTCTCCGTTAATATTAAGAAAAATATTGCATACAAAAATATGAAAATCGGCGGTATTATAGTGAAATGTTTAATAAACACGCTGATGTAGACAGTTTTCAAATCGAAGAATTATTTTAAGAGATATTTAATGTTAAAGTTAGACAAAATCGTTCCATTAAAACGTTTTATAGGAGCAAAAACTATACATCGGAATTTAATAATTTTTAGATCATTTTATACGTTATAATTTCCCGGTGTGCAGAATTTATTTATTTTTTTAATTTGACTCATTTTTTGAGGTTTTATTTCTATTTTAAATTCAAATTTTCAGCATTTCGAGAGATATTTTTTACTTATTTTAGATAATTGTACTAATTTAACATGTTGCCAACTGTATAAACAGCGCAAACAATAATGTCTGCTTCAAATTAAAAATGTATTTACATGTGTCTATTATAAACAGAAAAGATACTTTCAAATTAGAATTAAATAATTGCGTATAAAAAGCAGGAACTTATTGAAAATTACTTCATAAGAACTATATTTACACGAGAATTTTAACAGAGAAAGAATATTGTAAAATAATAAATTCATTAACATACGTTAGAAGTCTTAAATAGGAGAAATTACGTCACATTACACTTATTATGTAAAATGAACAAAAAATAATATTGCAAAACAGTTTAAATTTAAAAATTGCGCGTGACATTTATTTGATATTTCGAGATGATCTTTTCCACTATTTTTGCTGGGACAGCGCAAATAATATTTTATTTCTAACAAAAGTGAAATATTCACGTGAATATTAAAAGAGAAAGAAAAGTTTGGTGAAAATTACGTCATAAAGAACTTTCTTTTCGCTTTGTTAAAAAATACCGGGACACAAAGTCTCTGTTTTCTTAATTCATTTTATATTAGCTTATTTTGAAATGTTTAATGATTTTATCTAATCAAAGACGAAAACAGCCATTGTATCTTTTAACAGCACCCGATTTTTCCTTAAAATTCCCCAATCAAAGAGAAATGAATAGAAACCCATTTATAGGAGATCGCCACTGTTTTTTAAATTATAATTCAATTTTTCAAAATCTTTTTAAAGCCGATCAAATTAGCGTGCTTTTAGAAAATGCGATGTCTGAACGGGGTTTGGCGAGCGTAGCTCGTAGGGGGCCGACCCCCCTAGTGATCTAAAAAAAAATTCGCCTTTCGAAAAACTGAAATTCTGATTTCCAAAAGTTTAATAATTAAATTAAATTTTACCAGAATTAAAATACGAGTTTTAACATTGACGTCTCTCATATGCAGGTGTACTAATGAAAAAAAATCATAACGTATTTAAAATTGTTAAAGATGTGAGAAATGTCTTAACCTTTAATTTAGCCATATTTTTTTTTACATATTTTTTCCCATCTTTACGGTATTTTTATACGAAAAAACAGAGAAAATCATTTTTCAAAATTAGAATTTTGCAAATGACTGATTTTTTACATATTTATTCAACAATAATTTAATGAAATATAACTTATAAAATAAATCTATTTAAACACGTGAAATATTTCCCTTATTTAATAACATGAACATTTCACTTATACGTTTTATATCATAAAGTACATTTTTCTTTAAATTTCTTTTTGAATATAGTTTAGTAAACAAGATTAAGAAAAAATAATTAAGAGAGAATTTGGAGAGAATTTTTTTTTAATTGCAGATTTATTTAAACAAAAATAACATACCTATTTGACACGATCCACTAAAAATTAATTACTTTCTTTGAAACTACAAAAGGTGAATACACAACAGGCAATTATCAGTGTGTATCAGCTTTCTCTAATTATCCTATAATTTAAAATTTTTAGAAAAGCTCTAATAAATCAGGAATTAAATATCGATTACGTATCCTTAACGTAATTGTTATTAAAAATAGAGGTTACTGACCCATTATGTAATCAAGTGTTTTAATTATATTACGTAACTTCCTTTTGAATCTTTTGTAGGAAGAGTGAAGGGGGATCAAATTTCTTTCAAATATAAAGAGTTTATCAGTTGTTTTTTTAAAATCATGTTTTTGTTCAAAGAAAATAGCATTACTTTTAAGCAAAATATTTATCAGCAAGAGAATTATTATTTTCATTTGTTGAAAAAGCATTTCTGCAAAAAAGTTGCAGGGCGTTATGATTATAGACTATTCTCTAATTGAAAGCCTTACTTATTAAGTTTGAGGTAAGCTACGATAATGGAAAATTTATTAGAAATAATGTGGTCGCTGTTACTTCCATATATTGAATAACTGTTTAATGTATTTTGTTTTTATTTATAGAAACTGACTCCTTTCAACACAGATAAAAAATAAGCGACACTTTCTAATCGAAATGGTTAGATTGAAATTTCAGTTATTTACAAAAAAGTCTATTTACATCGATTGAAGCCGTCTTAAAGATACGTCGCAATCATAACTTAATTTTTTGACATTCTTTTCTTGTCCCTTCGAACACACACACTTTCAATTCCCAAACACCGCCCCCTGAATACCAGGCTTTAGCTCTGACACAAAAATGGAGGCTGCCGAAGGCGGATTTTCTTCAGCGTGTGTACGGTCCCTTGAATTTTGGCATTAATAACTTTTGAAAGATTTTCTGCTTTATTTTCCTGAAGTTAAAGAAGTCAAAGAAATCTTTCTTTTCTAAAATACTGGTGTCTAAATTTAAGGGACCATAAATACGTTAAAGAAAACCTACTTCATATAGAGTACAAATGAAGAAAATACTATTTTTCAGGAATTTGAGCCTACATGGTTTTAATTATTCTTTTTAAAATAATCTATGGTTTAAAACAAATATGTTTATGATAGATAATTTGGACTTTTCATACTTCCTTTTTAGACCAATGAGCATTGTGAAGATTTTAACTCTGAAAATTAGTTCTTTTTTTTCAACATGATATATTATAACTTCAGTTAGTGGTTTTTATTACAGTGATCATCACGTTCCATTTCTCATTACGGTTTTTTGTTATTCTGCAACTTATTATTGTGAAAAGCATTTAATATAACTTTTTAAAACCAATTATATTTTTTGTTTTAACTCTTTTTTTCGGTTTCAAGAGAAAAAAAAAAAGCCCTCTTTAAGAGACTTTGCGCTACAGAGCACCATTCATCTAAACAACCTCAATTATTGAGAAAATACCAAAAAAATGTGATGTTTAAAAGCAAATTAAAGATTTTTCGTCAAAAAGTTTTTGTAAAGATGCATCTTTTTACAACTGGAAAGTAAAGTAGGAATGTACATTCATGGGGAAAACAGTAACTCTAATTTAGAAACAAACAGTAGTAGGAAAAGGAATTGGCTTCATTCAATCAGTAAAATCATCTACTAGTTCTGTTTTTTTTTTTCTGGAGCCATCTTTATATTAAAATCAATATAAACGCAAAATTTTTAACTACAGAACGAAAGATGATGAAAATGATGAGTAAATGATAATGAAATAATGAAAAGATTCATAAAGGTGTTGGATTATATTTTCGCACATATACACATACAAAAACATACATATGCATGCAGGTACACGGTAAAAAAAATCTATAAGGTTACTAAGAATTTTGTAGGAAACTGGCATGCCTAGAACTTTTTATGTAACTACAACAAAAAATGTTCACGTAACTATCCCGGATTACCAATAAAATTTTAACAAGCATACACATTTCTGTAGCTTTACAAACCTAGTTTTGTAGATTTACTCCTTTTTTTCATTACAATGTACAGATAAAATTTTAGTAAGCATACAGATTTCGAAAGCTTTTACAAAAACTAGTTTAGTAGATTTACACCTTTTTTTTTACAACCTGTGCGCATATATACATAACTTAAAAACATATTTTTATTCTATAATCTGTAACAAATATTCTTTTCTTAAGTAATCTTTTTTTTATATAATCCTCCAGTGTGTGAACTTCCAAAATATAAGATGGATTGTGCATGCAAATATAGAATTCCCTTATTCTTCCAAAAAAAGCACAACACGAAACTTGGCAAAAAAGCTTCTTCTTTTACAATAACTACGATTTTGAGACATTTGGATGAGAGCCATCATGAAATGCATTCTCTCCATCTACCTCGCTCTTTTTTTGTGATATTTAAAATTCATAATAAAAATCTTTTTAAAAATAGCAATTTTATTTTTTGTAAATATTACCTCCATTAAAATGAGAAATGTAAAAGATAGAAATTTTGTTAATTACATAAAACGACAGTAAAAAAAAATATTAAAAAAGAAGAGTACTGTGAATAAATATATTTATCTTTAATTCAAACATTTACTTTTGAAAATCAGCAGATGTACTAGTAAGAAAAAAATCATAACTTATTTTAATCCTTTATGCACCGACGATACTTTAAAATACCATGAAAATAACTTGTTATAAATTTAATTTAATACAGTGATTAGTAGTACTTAGAATGAGTAATAATTAGTTTACTTTATTCCAAAAGCATTATATTGGTTACACAAAAGAAAGATGATTTCTTTTTCATTTGCACCTTTACGGCTTTCACGTTGAAAGATTGGGGGGGGGGGGGGGGATTTCAGTTACGAAATATTTCTATATTTCTATTGTAAGAGCATTATATTTGTACGTTTCCTAATTCTATAAAATACTAAAAATCTTAGTTTGGATGCAAGTTAGTGTCAATTTGTAAATATAAAATAATATGTTACTGAGCATAAACATATTGTAAAGGCATTGCCTTATTTACATAATTTAACTTAAATTAGTATCTCACTTTTTTTTCATTTGTTGAACAATTGATATTTTTACTAAGTCCTTTTCCAGTTTTGCGTCGCAGGAGAAAATTTCATTAATTATATCATATTTCGATTGGTGATAGCGGCAAACAGTCATTAGCAATTTTGAACTTCTCACTTTTTTGGTGCTAGAAAGTTTTCTTTCTGTTCATTAGTGCCATTGACGATTTCTTGTTCGTACAAAAACAAAAGTTACGTCAATGTTGCTTTTGCGAAAATTATATTCAAAAGCAGTTTCGATTCTGCTTTCTCACTTTTTAAAAGTATACGGGGAACAGTCTTTAACATTAACCGCAAATGGGAAATAAAGGAAAAACGGAATTATCCTGATTAAACACATATACATTTTAAGCGGAGACGCATTAACAAGAGTCTACTTAGAGCTCTAAATATAGATATTTTTCAGTTTAGAATATTTATAGTCTTACTTAAAATCTTTGAAATATTAAAAACCTTTAATATTAATTACCTTTGGTCAATAATATTCTCATTTAATATTAACATTAAACGGGCACTGTTAATTAAAATAATAAAACTTTGTAAAAAATCACCATTAAAATAAAAACAAAAACAGGACGCATTTCGAGCTAAAAACATAACAGCTGGTCATCAGCTACAGCATACACGTGTCCGCAAGCGAACAAGTTCGAAAATGAACTGAAGGTAAAGAACGTTGCAAAGACTGCGATAGATGGCGCTACCTGAAAGAGGCACATGCAAAAGAGAAAGGTGTTGCCAAAAAGATAGAAGAGAAATTGAAAGGGAAAAAATGGAAATAAAAGAAATAAACAAAATAAAAATAAAAATAAAATAAGTAAATTAAAAATATAAATAATAATAATAAATAAAGAAATATAAAAGAATAAAACAAGAAAAAAAGCAAAAAAATCCATTATTTTTTTTTTCTCTAGAAGACCAACAGTGAGAAGCAATCGAAGATTTAGAGGAAAAAAAAATGGATTTTTGTTATTTTTCTTGTTTTATTCTTTTATATTTTTTTATTTATTATTATTATTTATATTTTTAATTTTCTTCTTTTATTTTTATTTTTATTTTGTTTATTTCTTTTATTTCCATTTTTTCCCTTTCAATTTCTCTTCTATCTTTTTGGCAGCACCTTTCTCTTTTGCATGTACCTCTTTCAGGTGGCGCCATCTGTCGCATTCTTTGCAACATTCTTTACCTTCAGTTCATTTTTTAATTTGTTCGCTTGCGGACACGTGTATGCTGTAGCTGACGACGAGCTGTTATGTTTTTAGCTCGAAACGCGTCCTGTGTTTTGTTTTTATTTTAATGGTGATTTTTTACAAAGTTTTATTATTTTAATTGCTTCATATCGCCAGTTTTCGGTACTATTTCGCTGGACACTGTTAGTTTCCAATAACCGTTTCGTTAGTGCAAGTGGTCTACCTATGAAAGTTTTCCATTGTTTTCATGTTTAAGAAATGTATCATAAACGGGAAAATTATTGCGATTGTCTCTGCTAAAATTTATTAAGGAATATTGAAATGCAATACGATCCTTAGTAGCCGATTTGTTAGAGTGTCGCGCTCGTATCTCTATAGATTACGTTCATTACATGGCAGTTAAGACACTGCAGAGTGCATGCCATAACGTTTACACAAAATGCGTAGTATTGCAAGTTCTTTTACTGAGTGGTAATTGGACGGATGACGGGTACAGAGCCGGGTTTCCACATTCCGGTAGCAATCAAAATTCAGGAAAACCTGTTAAAAAAGCTATTTATACGAAAATGTACGATTTTTTTGTTGAGTCGATATTGAAAACTGCTGATCAAATTAATAGCTATATTTCTTTAGTAATAAAATCCTGGAAATTGAAATTAAGTTCTTGTACTTTTAATTTTAAAGCTTTAAAAGCTTTCTACAAGTACATTTACGTATAGACATGTAGATGTGTAGATGTGTTTTTTCTCATAGCATTTGGATTTACCTTAAAACACGAGTTATTCGATTAGATGCGTTTGTCTTTTAGATTTAAAAAAAACATTACCTTAGCCAGTCAAGTCATTAAATAAAACCTTCTAAGAACTATTTTTTTTTTTTTTTTTTTTTTTTTTTGTTTCTGTAAATATGTAGACAGCATTAGTAAATTCGATAGTTGGAAAAATAATTCTAAAAAAATATGTAAATGGATAAATTCTATTCACGAATTACAATTTAAAGTGTCATTCAACTTAATCTGATGGTATAGAGATTTAAATTCAGTAACTAGGTTAATCAACCACGTATGATGAGTGCACATGCTTCCACCACTGGGTCACGTTTCTTTCCACAATTTTATTTATTTAGTTCAACCTAACTCCTGATTTATGATATTTTATATTAAAAATGCATTTACAACTATTTGATGGATTTTCAGATTAAATTACTGAAGGAATTAATATTCACATCGTTATTGACATACATAAAGAATAATTTTTGCTTTCATTACCAAAATTATAATCAACAATTGAACTCAAGGGAAATATAAATTAAACTAATGTTAATTTCGCCTTCGACGCGCTTTTAAAATATTTTACTGATTTGAATAATGTAGAACAATGCATCTGGCTTTCTATGAATTATTCATTTAGCTAGTTTAAGTCAATGCCTGTGGGAATATCAAAATCTACATTTCAAATATATAACGGGATTATATATATCTTTATGTACATTAATTTAATAAGAAACTTGTTTTTATGTGCAGTTCTGTTGAATATTATTTCTGATGTTTTGCTTCATAGGACTTTTATCATTATTTACTTTATTACCAACTGGTGTTATTACATGTACGTTTTGCATTATTTTTACTGTTATGATTTCATAGACGTAGAAAAATCAGTCAAGATGAATATCTGAAAAATCTAAAATAAATACTAAAAAGTTTTTGCCAAATTCTCGTAAAAGTTACTTACGGAGATGTTAAAAAGGAAGCTTCGAGCAATTGTTTGAAAAATATGCGAAAAATGTATTATACAAAAAATCTCACTATAAAAAAATTGTTACACTACAGCTGTAATTTAAACGGAATTGGTTTATACTCCACGTATTCCTCTGAACAGGATCTCTTGTGTAAGCAGTAATTTCTTCCACCAATCTATAAAAAACGTGGGTAAAATAATAGAGATCTTGATCTAATGCTTTTAACCGAAAACAGGTGTAAGTACACCATTTTTATCATTACTTACTTTATTATCAACTGTTGTTATTGCATGTACGTTTTCCATTATTTTTTCTGTTATGATTCATAGATGTAGAAAAATCAGTCAAGGCGAATTTCTGAAAAATCTAAAATAAGTACAAAAACGTTTTTGCCAAATTCTTTTAAAAGTTACTTTAGCTTCGAGCAATTGTTTGAAAAATATGCGAAAAATGTATTATAAAAAAAATCTCACTATAAAAAAATTGTTATACTACAGCTGTAATTTAAACGGAATTGGTTTATACTCCACGTGTTCCTCTGAACAGGATCTCTTGTATAAGCAGTAATTTCTTCCACCAATCTATAAAAAACGTGGGTAAAATAATAGCGAATCTTGATCTAATGCTTTTAACCGAAAACAAGTGTAAGTACACCATTTTTATCATTACTTATTTTATTACCAACTGTTGTTATTGCATGTACGTTTTCCAATATTTTTTCTGTTATGATTTCGATTCGGAAAAATCAATTTGGAAAAATCAGTCAAGGAGAATTTCTGAAAAATCTAAAATAAGCACAAAAACGTTTTTGCCAAATTCTTTTAAAAGTTACTTTAGCTTCAAGCAATTGTTTGAAAAATATGCGAAAAATGTATTATAAAAAAGTTGTTACACTACAGCTGTAATTTAAACGGAATTGGTTTATATTCCACGTGTTCCTCTGAAAAGGATCTCTTGTGTAAGCAGTAATTTCTTCCACCAATCTATAAAAAACGTGGGTAAAATAATAGCGAATCTTGATTTAATCCTTTTAACCGAAAACAAGTGTAAGTACACCATTTTTATCATTACTTATTTTATTACCAACTGTTGTTATTGCATGTACGTTTTCCATTATTTTTTCTGTTATGATTTCATAGACGTAGAAAAATCAGTCAAGGCGAATTTCTGAAAAATCTAAAATAAGTACAAAAACGTTTTTGCCAAATTCTTTTAAAAGTTACTTTAGCTTCGAGCAATTGTTTGAAAAATATGCGAAAAATGTATTATAAAAAAAAATCTCACTATAAAAAAATTGTTATACTACAGCTGTAATTTAAACGGAATTGGTTTATACTCCACGTGTTCCTCTGATCAGGATCTCTTGTGTAAGCAGTAATTTTTTCCAAAAATCTATAAAAAACGTGGGTAAAATAATAAAGAATCTTGATCTAATGCTTTTAACCGAAAATTCGCGTACGTATACCAGCAATATTTGTATTTTTTGTGTTTTTACAGAATTTTTATCAATGGTCTATTGTGTTTTCATAAAGAACCTATATATGTATATATATTCTATTGTTTAATAAATTCTGTTTTTTACTTTCTTCTATGTTTACAAGATGAAAGTATTGGATTCATGAAAAATTCAGACTTCCTGTTTCCGACGTATTTATATGTTTTAGAAGTTCCTGAGCACGATTTGATTGTTTTTAAGAATGTTTGTCGGCGAGGCTGTTTGTATGTGACGCAAATTTTGTGGACACTCTATCAAATTCACGGATTTAATAAAACTTCAGATTCTGTTAAACATTGATATAAATAGGTGCTGATTAAGTTTGGGCGAAATCGCTCAACAGGTGGCACTTCTATGCTGCATCTTTTAGAGATCCTACATTAGAGAGGGATTAAACATTTACAAAATGCCCGCAGTGGAAAGCAGTGGAGTACAATAGATTTTCATTATCGTCTAACACTTTTTTTTGTATTAAAATCGTGGAAAGTTCGTTTTACATGCATTCGAAATACAAATATAAGTGCAGTTTCGCTTTTCTGAATAGGAATTACTAAAAAATACAATTTTCGTTTATTCGAAGGAATTTTTTGGTTAACAATTTGAATCCGATTGGAGAGCAGGTGAAATTTTTCAAAGAGGTTCCTATATTTCGATGCGTGCTCACACGGGTGATGCAGAAGCGTAAAAACGGTATTCGTTGAATTTATATAGAGAGGGTGTTGCCGAATTCGATCGACAAATTAAAAGTGGTGATAGTAGGTATCAGGAGGAGGGAAAATTGCCATAGAACGTGGGGTTGCAAACTGCTTATTTTGTCACAAGTACAGACTGTTTTAACCTTACTGAACTTGAGTTGACTGTAATAATTTTGAAAAAAATTAAAATATTGCAATGAAAATGCAACGATATGTACTGTCGTGAAAAAAAAAAAAAAAAACACCCCCTACTAACTCCGCAACAAATTATCGTAGAAGAAAGTTACTGGTACCTAACGACTGGAAATAAAGTCTACTTTTAAATGATGTATATGAAATTTTCTTAGGGGGCCATCTGCACATTATAACGAACCCAAACTTCACTTATTTCAATGACAATACCCAATTTTAACAAGATATTTCAAATCTGTGGGTCAAACTGTGCCTAGACACCAAATTTCAAGTCATTTGAATGATAAGTTTTTGAATTATAAATATTCAAAATTTTGTGCTTCTAATGTTAAATTTCATTTTCATATTTTCATTACTATTTTCTGAAATTATACTGCTAATGGGCTAATTTTTTTGTGTAGTAAAATAATACTAAAATTCCCAAACACAAATACGTTGAATATGCAATTTTTATAATTTTATGATATGAATTATGAATTATGAAATTAATTTTCGAAACAATTATGCATTGAAACCTGCAATTTTTTTCATAGATTTAGATTTATTATGTCTTCATTTATGGAAATCCAAAATTTCACATTTTTCTTCCAAGTAGTTTTCAAATTATTCTTTAAAACGGCAAAATTATGGTTTAAAGGGCGGTCTATGATACAAGTGACTAGATATTTTCAAATTTCTTATGCTATCCTGTAATCTAGAAGTCTTCAATGACTGCTTGAGTGGCACTTAAGGTGCCTTGATCAAGAAAGGGGTTCTCTCGGTTAACAAGCGTTGTCACCATCCTTTTGGCACCATTACTTTTTAAATCGGTTTCGTACTTATTGAGACATAAAAATCGCTATTTAGAACGTTTTTTAGAACGCTTTTTCCGCATTTTCAGCCCTTTTAAATTTTGAATTTTTTAAGAAATGTTCTTAGAGATCATTTATATCTAATAATTAACTACCATG
The DNA here is from genome assembly GCA_963932465.1 of Maratus speciosus. NCBI lineage: Eukaryota > Metazoa > Arthropoda > Arachnida > Araneae > Salticidae > Maratus > Maratus speciosus. Next base: position 412,009,971 of record OZ010800.1, on the reverse strand, counting down.
CCCAATTCTATGTATCTGGATCCTTCAATAATACAAAAATCGCAATTTAGACCGTTTTTTTAAAAATGCAACTGCAAGGTGGAAGTGACGCCGACATTAAGTAGATCCTATATTGGAGCAAGGGCTGCCATCATCAATTTCCAATCATTACTTTTGAAATAGTTTGGGTACTTTCTGAGACTGAGTAAAAATCGCCATTTACAACGTTTTTTCGAACTCCTTTCGCGCATTTTCATCCCTTTTAACTTTCGAATATTTTAAGAAATGTTCTTAGAGATCATTTATATCTTATAAGTAACTACCATTCCAAATTTCACGTTTCTAGGCCCTTCAGTAACACAAAAATCGCATTTTCGAACGTTTTTTTCTCTTGCAACCCCTTTGGGGCTAGCGGAACCGACATAAAATGTAGCCCATGTTGAAGCAAGGGTTGTCACCATCATTTTGGCCACATTATTTTTGAAATCAGTTAGGTAGCTCTTGAGATGTAAAAATCGCAATTTAGAACGGTTTTTAGAACGTTTTTCATCCATTTTCAATCTTTTTAAATTTTGAATTATTTAGAAAATGTTCTTAGAGATCATTTATATCTTATAAGTAACTATCATGCCTAGTTCCAAGATGCTAGCCCCTGCAGTAGTGCAAAAAACTCAATTTAGATCGCTTTTTGCTTCTTCACCCCCTTTGGGGTAGTGGCACCGACATGAAATACAGCCCATGTTGGAGCGAGGGCTGTCACCATCGTTTTCACGCCATTATTTTTAAAAAATCGGTTCGGCACTTCCTGAGATTGCGTAGAAATCGCAATTTAGAAAGTTTTTTAGAACGCTTTTCGCGCATTTTCACCCCTTTTTAATTTCGATTTTTTTTTTAAATTTCGAATATCTTATAAGTAACTACCATTCCAAATATCATGTTTCTAGGCCCTTCAGTAACACAAAAATCGTATTTTTTACAACGTTTTTTTTCCTCCTGCACTTCCTTTTGACCAGTGGCACGGACATAAGATATAGCCTAAGTTTTAAATTGGACTAACACCATCATTTTGATACCATTACTTTTGGTATTGGTTCAGTAGTTCCAGAGCTTACCTCCTACAAATAACACAAACTTTACTTCTTTATAATATTAGTATAGATGCTTCAGTTTTCTAAAATTTATTTCAGTCAACCCAAATTGAGTCAGAGTATAAACATTCTGTATTTTTGATTAAATACGTGATTTGCGACTCCATGTTCAATGGTATTTTTTCATGCTCTTGATGCCTAACCCCTCTGAATTTGTCGGTTCAATTTGGCAACTCCCTGTATTTTGCTATAAAGTTTTATTTATAGAATTCGTTTTTTTTTTATCCTATTTACAGTAGTGCCCCTATTTAACTATTTTTTCTAAACTTTCATTTTATGTTTTAATAATAACCCCCTTTCTAATATTTTATATTTCTTAGATTTCTATATTTAAAAAAATATATAGTAGCGAAAGAGAAGTAATTAGAAATTCATTATAAAATAAGAAAATTTTCAGCGCAGATATTAAATTAAGTTTGAATCATGTATACTTCAGTAAGAGAGGTATATCATATGTTCAGTTTTATTTATTTATTTTTTATTTTTTTGAAATCCTAAGTGCGAAGATGGTGAAAATTTTAATAATTACTCTTGTTTTGATATGCAAAATAAATTAGGGATAATTAAAAAAAAATTGAATACTGTGATTCATTTCTTTTCTGATAATCGTTAAAAATTATTTTCTCAAATATTGTGAAATTGTGATGTCGTGCAGCGTAGAAAAAGAAAAAGAAACATTTGTTTATAAACAAATATACCAGTTACTTTTTTTTTTCTTCTCCATAAAAAAAAAAACATGTTTTGGTTTATGTATAACACAAACAATGTTTGTTACATAGATGATTTTATTTAGTATGGGTTTTTATTTTTTACTTTCCTCTGTCTAAATGTCCATGACCATAGATCAGTTGGGTACACTTTTCTAACTCACTTAATAAATAAACTGTATTAGACGGAACACTTTTAAATCTTATACAAAGATTAAAAATATAGTACCATTTAATAATAATAAAAATTCCAAAAACAATTACCGAAATAATAAAAAAAGTATAGATTTTTGGAAATATATTCCTGTATTATTGTAATTACATTCATAATGTCACACAGTTTTAAAGAAACAAACTGGTTGGATAAATATAAAACGTTTCAATTCTCTTGATTTACTGTATTTTAAAATACTAAGTGTATCTAAATACGTAAAAAAAGGCATTCCGAGAAAAACTTAAGAAAAAGCTTTACACACATATACTTAGTAATGTTTATTTATGATCTCAAACGCTCTCTGCTTTAGATGTTTATATATTGTTAAAATATATCTACCCTATATATATAAAATCCTAATGAAAGGAGTTTATGAAACGATTTTATGGAACGACCAATTATACAACCGAATACGTTTCACGGCTATTCGTCATAAAATAAGAAAGGTTTGGCGGTGGAATGAACACCAGTTATCCGTATTTATCCACATAATTCAAAACTGGTGTTAGAATTTTAAAATTTGAATTAATTTTCGAGATATTTTTTTTTTCTAATTTTATTGATATTCCATTATTGATGGTAATTCAATTACTCCATTTTTGTGGGAAAAAGGGGAGAACAGGGAAAAGCTATAGGGATTCTTTGATATTTTCTTTTTCATCATTTACAAATTGAAATTGAAATTATCTTTTATTTCAAGAGATAGTGAAACAATATTGTGATTAAATTATGCCTTTCAGTAAAATTTGAAAAAATAAAAGTTAAATTTATTTTTTACGTCATTTTCAAATTGAAATCGAAAAGTGAAATTATTAAAAACGGAAAGAAAATTACAAAATAAGAATTAAATGGTCACATTTTAAATGCAGAAAGTAGGGAAAATTACGTCAAAATATATACTTTTTACGAAGTACGAAAACTTTAAAAGAATAAAATTTTACACGCGAAACACATTGAAAGGTGATAATTACATCACATGTAAAATGCTCCACAGACAAAATAGAAAGAATGCCCTAATATTAAGTATCGTCATATATTTAAAGTACGTAAAATAATTAAATTATTACGGGGGCTGAGCCCCCTAGTATTATATATATATATTTTGAATTGTGACAGTGAAAAGGTGTCCAAGCCGGTACTCGAACCCGGGTCATTGGTATAGAGCTCCAATGTTCTACCGACCGAACCACCCGGACGTCACTCCTCCCTTTTAGGGAGGGTTGCCGGTGAGGGGTGCCGACTTGGACATTTTTTCACTCTGTTGGCTATACGCTTAGTTGTCAATGCAAAAATTTATGTAATTAAAATATTGAAATCATCAGATTTCAAAATAATTTCAATTCAATCTTAAAAATAGCAGTAAATGCTAGTAAAATTATCAATGATCATACATCATGCTATGCTCGTAAATCAACCACACGGTTTACTTGTAACGCTTTCTTTTCTCCTTACTCTGTTTTATACAGATCAAGATGTGCTTTTTTTTGCTGTGATACATGAAATATAAATAGGGTTTCCCAACTGGACTATCGAAGTTACAGACAACCATTTTTGGTAGGTCTAATAAATTTTTTGCAAGTAATATAATTTTTTTAGATTGCCCACTAACAACACCAAAATGTATTTTTATATGATAAATAGCCAATATGTATTCAAGTAAAGTTTTGGAAAATATTAACAGCGATACTTCCGTATTAGCCGCATGGCGGATGCTAATAGCCTAATAAATGGCCAACGATCACTATTTACAGCAGCGTTTTTTATTCTGATCATTTCGCAGGTTTAAGTGCGTATTTCGATATCATCTCTGCAAAAAAATATATATATTTGTATTATTTTATTTATTTATTGATAAACTTTTAATTTCGTTATGGAATATTAGTCGGAAACAAAGCCTGGACTATTTATATTGGTTTAAGTACAAGCGAGTTCACCTTTAGTAATTGGGATCCATGTGATAGAAATAGATTTAAAAAAAACTCATGCTTGAAAATTATTTTAAAAACCATAAATATCAGTAAATTGAGATACAGTTTTCAAAGATATTACATTTGAAAAAAAAAATTCCTATTTGACGGAGAAAAATTAAAATTGTGCCATGTTTTACACTTAAAAAATTTTAGTTAAAACGAAATTTATGAGTTAGTTGTTCCCATAATCAATATGATGTCTGAGTTACTCACGGATATGTTTTTGCTTTATAACATAGGCATAGTAGTGGAAAGAATATGTATATACTCTATTATATTGAGGGGAACCGGAAAGTAATGTCGTTTTTTCACTTGCCAATATTTGCTTACCGTTAATCAGATGATTTTGTAGTTCAATGTTGTGTCAAAAAGAATTTAAAAATGACTTCTTTACTTATAAATAATGAATTCGTAATTATTTTTTGCAAGTTTAGGTGAACAAACCCTTGCAAAAAATAATGAAATTCGGTCGGAGATACTGCCTCACCCACCATACTCGCCCGACATTGCGCCATCAGATTATCATTTATTCCGATCTCTAAAACACTTTCTACGGGATAAAAAATTTGAAAATTTGGATGATATCCAAAATGCCATCTCGAGACATTGTGCTCGACATCCAATTGATTTTTATCGATCCGGTTTTGAAAATTTGCAAACTAGATGGCAAAAAGTTGTTGATAGCGAGGGTGATCATATCATTGATTAAAAATAAAAACTTGTTAAAAATTTATTTGTTTGAATTTAATGTAAAAAAACTATATTACTTTCCGGTCCCCCCAATACTTCATTTTACTAGTAAGGGAAAATCTTTAGACAGCCAGTTAGTCCAGCTTTTAACACCTTAACAGTGTGGCCCGAACAGGATTCGGGCAAGAACACTTTGCTTGCTTCGTTATTAAAAGCATTTTGATACCACTAATTTGTAACTGTAAATTTATCTGTATTGATTGTCAGATATTTTTCGATTAAGCAAGGTAAATATTTTAGTTTTGAAAAAGTGGTGTCCAGCCCCATTTTTAATTTTTTTGTAAGAAAACAAATGTCACTGTTAAGGCGTTAAAATAGAAATGTGTGTTAGAAATTTGGAAAAAAAATTGTTTAATAAAAAAATTTTGGAAGGTGTATTATTGACCAAAAAAAAGCTATACTAAGGTTTTTTTTTAAGGGAGAAAGTAAACGATTTTTAATAATCTGAAATAAAATACCTTTACTTTCTACCTTTTTTTTTTATTGAAGTATGTGCTATTTACTTTTACATTTTTTATGCAGTCTTTGATATCTTTTCTATTATTAATCAGTCTTTTTATATTTTTTCAGTCTGCTAGTTAATAGTACACTGTAAAAAAAAAAACAAAAAAAAAAAAACTAATTTTTACAAAAAAAAAAAACTGTATTGTATACAGAAAAACACTGTTCACTGTTTTAAAGATAAAACAGTTTTTTTACTTTAAAAAATGTGGAATTTATAATTTTTGTAGGAAAAATCCAAATTTTTTACAGTAAAAAACTGGTTTCTGTAAAAAAATTACAGATATTTTCTGTAAATTAAAAGGTTTTCCACTGCCGCCAAAATTGACAGTTTTTGCTGTGAATTTGAGAAAGTTTTTTTTTTTTTTTTTTTTTTTTTTTTTTTTTTTTTTTTTTTTTTACAGTGTATTACTCATAAAATAAAATAAATTTTATTTTATTTTTATTTTTCAAGTTAAAATTAGTAAAGTAATTTAAATGTCTCTATTTATTCTTTAAATGACACAATGTTACATTTTATATAAAAAAATGTCTTTTTTTTTCACAAATCTTTTGGTTTTTAAGGTATCAAGATTATGATTTTTATCTGAAACTGGTTAGAAGATATATGTCGTTACCTATATTCAAGAAAACCGTCATAAAAAAAAAATTAGGTCATTAAGGAAAAAGAATAGCCAGAAATTACCCGAGCGAATATTTCTGAAATTATTGCAGAATGAAGGAGAATCGTTAATGTGCAGAAGGATAATACCAGCCATCAAAAGGGAAAAATTTGTTAACTTAATTGAACTAATGAAAAAAGAAGAAAGATCATTTAGTCATTATTGTTTCATGAATTGGTTCAATGTATAAAGATGTTTACTTCCGGGTTATGTTCTGTAATATAGAGAAAGTAGAAAATGTGGATTTTCCTTTTGTATTCGTTCAATCTGTTCCATAGAATGACTTGTATTTTAGGAAATAATGTTATCTAATAAGTTATTTCTGCGCGATTTTTTACTCCAATTCTTATTTATTTGTATTATAAGCTAAGCAGAAATAATTCAGAATGAATATAACATAACAATTTCTTTGTATGAATTATTGTTTTCTGATAATTTTATATGGCTAATTTCGTTAGCATTTTTAGAGTTTTTATTTTATTATTTTAAAATATGTGCACAATATAAAACGTGAATTTTCCAATATGGATTACATTTATACTTTTAATGAATTAGAAATTTTCAAATATTTTTTTTTTTTTTTTTTTTTTTTTTTTACAGGGTTCGTACGGGTACCGTTATTTTCAAGGACCAATATCAGAATTTTTTTTTATAGAAAAATAAATCAAGTTTAAATGGACGAAATCTCGCCTTATTTCAGGAGAGATTTTCCATAAGAAAATACTGGTACCGAAGAATTTCTTAGTCTGGAAATTCAAGCACCCGTACGAACCCTGATTTAGTATGTGACTAGTTTATATTATATGAGTAATATAAAATATATCATGCGTAAACTAAACTTTAACGAACAAAGGCCGCCTTATTCACGTGAACCAATTTTTATTGTCCAAATCTTTTTCTTCCAGTTAGACACCAGTGTTTTTGCGCAGAAAATTTCGCCTTATCTAATCTTAAAATTTACACAATTAAATAATTTAAATAAAGCTAGTGAGAAAAAGATGGTTTCAAAACAATAATAATTGTAAATAACACATTTGGACAATAAAAATTAGTTCTTAGAAAATGGCGACGTTTTCCAATATCAGCTCGACACATAATTTTTACTTTCTAAGAAAAAGTTTATTCTGTTCATAAAGTAGCATTTTTCAAATTATTTATAGTATGGTTATATTAGAATCGTATAGCCTATTTAGAATTCCATATGTACATACTTTAACAATAATCTTTCTTTTATATACGTGAAATAGATTGCGAAAATAAATGTATTTTTTTAATCATTTTTACGCAAATAAAAAAACATTATTATCTTTTAAATTCACAATACGAGGCCAGTCCAGGAAGTAACTTCCGCTAAGCAATTGAATAAAAGGAAACGAGTATTACAAAAAACTTTTATTGCGTAATGAAGTGAAATTCTTAGATTATTTTTCAAGATAGTTGGCACTGGCACAATTGTTCAAGGATTTATCTTAGCGGGGAATGAGCTTTTGTATGCACTCATCGTAGAAAGATACCGCTTGCGATGTCAACCATTTCCTGTAGAAGTGAATGGGAAATATTTGGAAAATGCATTGATTGTCGTATTGGTAAATCTTCAGTTAATCTTAATCAGTTCGATTCAGTTAATCTACAACTTCTGTAAGCAAATAATCATCAATCGCAGACGGCCACCCACTTCGTTCATCATCGTGAAAGTTTTCACGTCCTTCATTGAAACTTCGAACGGACCTCTTTACCATCGAATCAATCAACGCATTTTGCCAGTAAACCTCACAAATTTGTCTGTGAATTTCAATTGGTTTAGTGTTCCTAGCTTTGAGGAAGCGGATGACAGTCCGTAACTCTCATGTTGCGGGATGTTTAAATTATTTTAAACGTTTTAAACGATCAATATGCAGACGACGCAATACTCAGCGATCTACAAATAACTTCAATCGTTTGTCAATGAATCAGCAACGTGGACGCGCATGCGTGAAATCAGGAAAACAGAGCTTCCGTGGCAAAATTTGAAAACGGAACTTAATTACTGGATTGTCTTCGTATAAAGTAAATTTCAGCCAAATTTAATTAATTTTTCTAAAAAAAAAAAAATACACGTATTATTCCACGTATTTTTAAAAATAAATCCGAATACATTAATGTGAATTAAGTGTTCATTAATATTCATTAAATGTAGAAGACCTTCTTATATATACATATGGAATTTATATAATACATAAATGTGCTTGGTACTTTTTGTGCAATAACATCATATTACTACCAATGGATTTGTATAACGCTTTTAACAACAAATGAACGCCTTGTGATCGTTGAGATTCTTTTGTAATATTATTATGGATTATATTTTAATTAGCTGTAACTTTTAAGCAAATAACGTATTTTAACGAAATATTAGTGTATTATGTCAAAAGTTTGTTTAAAACACCTTTCGTGTGATACTCCATTATTCATCAATTTGAGTTTGTGTACACGCAGATAACGGGATGATGACATCAGAAATAATATATATGATATAACGCTAGGTATATATATATTTGGCAGCCAAGCAGAAAAGCACGTATTAGGCTAATGTCAGACGGACGTCTTTTTGCACGCTTTTTTCCTTACGTATTGTCCCTACACAATGCCGCTAGCATTGTCTAAAGATAACATGTGAGGAAAAAAGCATGCAAAAAGACGTTCGTCTGATATTAGCCTTAAAATGGAAAAGTCGGAAACCGCAAGGTAAAATTGCATAGATGTGAAACTATTGCATAGGGAAGGATAAAGTATAAAAAAAGAAAAATATTTGAAGTCGTAGACATGGAAAGGACGAAATATAATAAATGCAAAGCAAAGAGAGGGTGTAAAATATTGAACTATGAAAGAAAAAAAAACAACAGGTAAAAAGCAAGAACGAAAACTAATGCATCACGGCATAGATTATGCTTTACATTACTATATATGTTATTAAATACTTTACAATTTTTTTCAGAAGACCGTTAAGAAATTTAATTTTTATTTGTTCGATGAAATGAGGTATCTAAATAATTAAATAAAACATAAGGCAGTAAAAATTAATTTTCAGCAATTGTTATACATAACCAATAATGTCTGTGAATTATTTCCTGGATCCTTGTATATGATATGCACACCTTGTAATAAACTTAAAGTTAGTTAAGCTTTTAAATGCACAGCTGAAAAGGTACATCCAGCAGTTATGGTGGTTCATAACCAGTCCTGTAATCGAATTCTTTTGAATGTTTCTGTAAATAAACTGCAAATTCTACTTACTGTATATGCATAATCAATAGAAAACATGCAGTAGTGCAACTCAGTAATGCATATCAATTTCATTGAGCTAGTGTAACATCATTTAAATACACTGCAAGGATTCTTCCCCATATATAAAAATTTATCAGAATACTTTTGTGCATTTATGTAAACGAATTATAATTGACACTTACTCTATACTCTATATAAAGCATGTCGCTAACAGCTTCAGTGATGCATATCAATTTCATTATGTTTGAAACTGTGTAACATCATTAAAAAACACTGAAAACGAATTTCACCCATTGATTTTAATGTAACAGAATACGTTTGAGTGTCCCTGTAAATAAACTGTAATTGCTACTTTTCTATATTTCATTTTTGAAAAAATATAATTTTATTAATGTTCACTGAAAACGATTTTTCACTATTGGCTGTAATGTAGCGGAATGCACTTGAGTGTCCCTATAAGCTAACGATAAATATTACAAAATTCGATCATTTTAAATACTGAACATACTATGGTAAACCTCAATAACATATACAATTACATGGAAATCCCAGGATATAATATTTAGGCCTGTTAGAGCACGGACAGACTAGGCAGACGGCCAGGCAAAACGAATTCATAAACACTTTTTAAATGTGTTGGGAATTTTTAATCAGAAAAGGTAAAGAAATTAATTTAAAATAAGGATTATAGTATTTTAATATTAGTATCATCATCATTATTATTATGAAAAAATAAATTAAAATGTTACATAAATATCTGCTTAGTAGCAGACATCAAAAACACTGAGAAAACTTGATTACCTAGATTTTTAATTCTTTAAAATGCTTTAAAAAATATGATTTAGTAAAATGTTTGATGGATTAATAAAGAATTATTTCCTTAGAAATTAATGTTCTAACCTGTTTCAAGCAGATTTTTTGCTTACATGGCTAAGAATCGAGTAATTTTGTACATTGCTATTATTAAATTTTATGATGTTATTACATGTTGCTTAATACGATCATTGATTTATACGCACGTAATAGTGCATTTTGATATTTTTATTAAACTGTTGAGACAACAAACTCCGCTGAGTATGAAATTTTTTAGCAAGTTAAAACTTCTTAAAATAACCGCCGTTACATAATTTTTAAAATTTAAAGAAAAATTTTCATTGTTCTAATAATTTCCTCTTTTGAAATTTTTTTTCCTCAAGAAATTTGTCATTTATGTCAGGGTATACTTCAGTTGCAAAAATAAATAAATAAATAAATAAATAAAATAAATAAAAAAATAAAAAAATCAATGAATTATGAATCGAAAACTTAATCACTTTGATATTTTTAAGTTGGATATTTAGGTGAATATAAATATCCCAAGAAAAGTTACTGTCTCTTTATTACTTAAATTACTGAAATATTTCAGAAAAATCTTCTTTTGAAAATATGTAAAAGATACTGATTTAGTTATGCTTATAAGAATTAAAAATTGTTTACAAAGCATCTGCTTTGCTTATTTGAAGACACATAAGATGCTGAAAAAGTATAATTATATTAAAAGGTTTTATTTTAAATTGAGTTAGAAAATTATTGATTATATTTAGATGATCAGTGTTTCCTTAAAAATGCATTTTGAAATCATATGTATTGTGCCTGCGGTTGTTGTTTTGTTTAATATCATGTTGAATATAATGCTGTGGAACTGAGTTGTATATTAGTTAAAACAAACAAAGCTATTAATTTATAATAGCACATAAAATCATTTCATAAATCTGACAATAGTAACACCATTCCTGATTGATTATCAATTGTGTTTAATTTACCAAGAAAGGCTGTACAGAGAAGGACCAATAATGTGTATCAATTTCATTGAACTAGTATAATATCAATAAAATACACTGCAACAATTTCCCCCTATAAATAATAATATAATAGAATACTGTTGTGCAGTTTTGTAAATGAACGATAATTTATAACTTACTCTATACTCTATGTCTATATAAAGCATCATGCTATCCTCTTAAGTGAAACATATCAATTTAATTATGTTTGAAATGGTGTAAAATTATTAAAAATCAATTAAAACAATTTTCCCCCATTGATTTTAATGTAACAGAATACGGTTGAGTTTCCCTGTAAACGAACTATAATTGCTACTTTTCTACATTCTATAGAAAACATGTTATCGTACACCTCAGTGACACATATGAATTTCATTATGTTTGAAATAGCATAACATTATTAGTGTGCACTGAAAACGAATTTTTCCTATTGACTGCAATGTTGCGGAATGCAATGCGAAAAAAATTAAATTTGATTTTTATTTTTCTGAGAGGTGTCTTTAACTTTTTTAACAAAAAATAATATATATCTTCCCTTCAAAATATCGCACTCAAAAAAGTTAAATGTACCAACCAAATAGTTTTTACAATTTTGGACAGTCTAATAAGATATTAACCCTGTTTGAGACTTGCGTTATTTCCAAGTGTTTTGCTTAATTTCACTGATTGAAGTTTAAGCAGTTTTTCGAGTGATTTCGTAAAATTTAAGTAATACCTCATGAAGTGTTATTAAAAAATAACTAATTTTACTGATTTTCATGGTATGAAAAAGATTTGGCACACAAAGAAACCACAGCTTTGATCAAAGGGATTATTCTGTCATTCATATAGTAGCACAGATTAACTTGATGTTTCTACTAAAAATATATGCATATACTGTTTAAAACGTTTCTTATGAAGTTTCTAATGTATGTAAAGATAAATGTACGGTATAAATATCACTACTATATAACAAACCGCCCTTGGCGACCGGTTTGGCATCCCTTAAATGTATGCTAAGTATTGTATCGTGCTACTTTTATTCATAATTTAATTTCATTGCTCAGTCCTTCGCCAAATCTGAAGATTCTGATAGAGAAATGGAAAACTCTATATTTTTATGTTAGCCGATCGCAGGTGATAAATCGCCAAATATCGTTCCCGCCGTATTTTTTCGTATTTTATTAATTTAATTTAAAACGTAATGCTTTCATTCATTTTATTTAAAATTCAAAACTTTCTTTTAAAATTGAAACATTTAAAATTCATGGCTTTCACTTCTTTCTTAAAAAAAGATAATAAACAATATGATAAACGATGACATTTAATTTCAACATCAAAACGCTGCTTTAATTTACCACGCGAAAAAAATGCTAACTTGCAATTTAAAAAATGCTATTGGCGAGATTTGCGCTTGTCTAACATAAAAGTACAAGAATTCTTTACGATTATGGCAAATTTTATATAGTTTTAATCGGAAAAATAATTTTGATTTTTTTTAATGAAAATGGAAATTTTGCATATGAAAAGCGAAGGAGTCAGCTCGTAATTGTTTATGACAGTCACATGACTTGGATTATTATAATACAGATGAAACAATGGAACAATGGCGATGTAACAATATCTTGCGATTTATCACCTGCGTCTGACTGACATTAAAGTACCAAAAGGCTGCATGGCATATGAAAAGCGAAGCGGTCAACCCGGAACTGTTGAGAACAGTCGCATGATTTAAGCTATTATTATAGAGATATACAGGTTCATTTCCGAAATCGATCATGAGGGATGATAGTAGACATCAAGAGAATGAATAATTACTATAGAACATAAGTTCTCAAACCACCTGTTTAATCAGAAATACATGTTGTTCTACCCTAACCCAACTTTGGATGAAGGTATACTTTGGATGAAGGAAATTTCATAAAACTGATGTATATTATAATGAAACTTTTAATCCCTTGCCTGTGACGCCCGAACTTAGTTCGGGCAACGCAAATGCTCTATTTTTGGAACGCCTGACCTGAGTTCGGGCAAGAGAAAGATCGGTGTTTCTCTGACAAACTCCATTCTTTTGCAATTTTATGTCCTACAACAGATTTCAAATGATATGAAATCATTTATTTGTTGCTTGACCATTTTTAAAAAATCTGAAATTTTTTGTACAACGACCCTAACATGATGGAAGTTCAAAATGACTATTATTTTAATTTTATTAATTTTTGTTTGTGCATGTCGGCCATCTTTGTTTCATCGTCTGCAGCAATTTTCTCACAAGAAGGGTTTAAGAAATTGTAAATAATTCATCGTTTATTTATCCAATTTGAGTGCGGATTAAAGCAATTTGTACAGAATACATTGGGCTAAAAATCTGGTAATGGAGTAGTTTCCAAAACTAACTGCTTATTGGTAAAATTTAAGCATAAAGTTTCAGTTTTTTTCCAAACACATCGCATAATATTGCATTTGAAAAACATTGCATAATACTGTCGTATGCAAACCTATGATTTTAATTCAGTACCGACAAACAATTAGCAAGACTAAGGGAAAGGGGAAGATATATTCGTGTTCTGTAATATTAATTCTGCATAGATAAAGGTAGTGTCATAATAGCAATTTAATGTTTTTAAATCTGAATAATGGAAAAAGGGATGCATTGTTTAATTTTTTGGTAATTAAGTTGCGCGTCATTATGATGTATAAAACGACTTATTTTTGAATATCAACATTTATTCTGAGTAAAATGTTTATGGCTCTATTAAAAATAATTTATTGTTAGTTTTAGCTAGTGCATTAGAAAAGGAAAGCTTATCTCGATAATATTAAATGTTTCAGCTTTTATTGTTTTATTGGTATTATAAAAGAAAAAATCATTAAAAATACGGTCTGATGCATTTGAATTCAAAGAACGCATTACAATAATTTAGCTACAATTCATGCTCATTTAATACTATTAATGAAGGTGAAAGCAATTACAGGAAATAAAACGCGCAGAAGATATATGATTTGAATTTCCCAAAAAATAAAAGGGCCATTACTTTCACTACAGTTTACTGAGGGGAAGTTTGTATAATAGTGATTAAAATTAAAATGAAATTTAAAAATTTAATCGCAGATGATTTTATGTAAATTGGATAAAATAATTAGATAAAAAAAATTGAGAATTTTTTAAGTATTAAACAATTTCTTTTTGTATAAGTCTTTGCCTGATATTAAAAACTAAATCATGCAAAATATTTTTAAAACTAATTAGGGCAATTTCTTAAAGTTTTTTATAATGTTTCAATATTAAAGAAAGGTTATCTAAAAATAAAAATACGTGTACACAATAGAAAAAATACAAATGTTTCTTAATCTAACAAAATATAATGTAACCAAAAATGATAATATACATCAACCTTTTCCGAGTTACCCAAAATTCCGAAAACTGTTCTTTATTTTCAAAAACCTCAAAAACAAATATATTGTCCACGTTTGTATTCTCGAGATTTAAAGAATCATTTATAAAAACAAACTTTTTTTAGATGCCACGCATATATACAAACGTTTCCGAGTAGTTTTTAGTTCACTTGCATATTATTTTCTGTGGTTTATAATGATAAAGAATGCTTTTTGGAATCGTGGGTACCTTGAAAGATTTTATTGTATATTTTCGTTCTTGGTTATGTTAGATTTTTTAGATTAAGAAACACTTGTCTTTTTTATATTCAAGGCTGGAGTAGCACAGTTGACGCTACTCCAGCCTTGAATAGGATTTAATCCAGTTGGAAAAAATATTCGTTCCCTTCATTATGACACTTGTCTTTTATTACAGTTAATGAAAATAATGAATTTGTTTTCATTTATTCCAATTAAACTGAAAAAGAAATTTCGTCTTTTCAAAATTTGTACTCGTGAGCCTAAGCATGCTCAGTGATATAAAAAAATACTTTTTGAGAAAGATATCTAATACTCAAATAATTTGTTTTTCTATGTTTATGCAAAATATTTCATTACTTTTTTTCGCTGTGATATACATATATATATCGCACCGAATGTTGGCGTAGCTTCGCCTCTATCGATTACAGAATTTAGATGTCCCTCAGTAACAGTCGGTGATCATTCTGAACAAACTGCTTACATCAGAATGATTATTTTTGAAACGACAGAGAGATTTTATTGCAAAGGTTGCTTCAATTACGTTCTCCCCGTAAAATGCACACATGTTCCTAACGCCGCAAATGCCTTTACGTCTCCCTTAAATTTAAAAAAAAAAAAATGGAGTTTAAGGGCTGCGTTAGATTTTTTCCACACGGCACTCTATTTTTTCAGCATAAAAAGTTATATTATTTTTGTTTAAATTCCGTAAAATGCATTCATGCAAGGCAAAGTCTCAAGTAATGAATGACATTCGAAAAACTGTTGTGAAGATACAAGTGTAGTCACACCGTAGTAAATGCTACGAATTTATGTAACAGCACGAACTATCAAAAGTTAAATTTCCTGCATGCAAACATTCGTTTTCACAAATGCTATAAAGTAAAAATGCTGTACAATCGTAAATACTTACGGTTTAGACACCCTTCTTCAGACTTTAAAAATCTTTCGAAATGCGTTCCCAAAATGTTCCAATTTTTCGTTAATGCTGAAGGAAAATGCGTCCATGCGGCTAAAGTAATTCAAACTATTAAATATGAATATCGCACTGGTAAAATAAAAAAGAATATTTAGCAGCACATATTTTAAAACATTATGGTGTTTCTGATGAGGGCGGTAGCATGGTAGTTCTCTTCAGAGGCATTAATGATTAATATTTATTTATGAAGGATAAAAAGATTTTATTCGCATTAAACACAAAGGTTTTCTGGACTAAATATCAGCATTGTGTACACAACAAAATTAAGTTGAACAAAGATTTGAGGCTAACAAAGTTAGTGAGGTGACAAGGTAATCAAAGTCCTTAATTACTAGGTTCAATAGCTCAGCACTATTAAAGAGTCTTCGAGACTCTATTCATCTACTCTGTAGAAAATGTCACTATGAAGAGTTAAGGAACTCTATACTCAGCTGACAGCCAGTCGCTGTAATTCACCGCATGGCTATCCCCCGTAGTAAGAAAGAATGTCTCTTTCTACCTCGGAGTATACTTCCGAGAAAAACTATCAGAGTGATCTCCAAGAGTATTATCTCTCGTTACCAGGTGAGGACTTGTGAATTTTTACTCTCTTGAGTTCAGAAGCTAAATAACTTTTTCTCATCAGGCATCTCCTATATTTTCTCATTTCTACCCGAAAAACAATAGATAATTTTAGCCACTCGCGATGTTTTCCTATCAAATTCATCTGTTCGTTGCTCTGCTATAGGTTAGCCTTTGACCCAGCCCACTTTCTGCGCCCGACACTCCGCTGGAAAACATGATCGTGGAAAAGCGTCGATTAGTTTCACTACGTCGGTGCCTCAAAGGGACACCAGGTAGATTATTCTCGCTGTCTCCAAAGGACCATCTTCTAAGATGAATTATGACTGACCTGTTCCATTTTATCTTGCCGGATATCTAAAGTGGGAACTTAGACGAAATTTCGAGTCTCTTTAGGAAATATATGGGTATTCCTATCTAATGAATTTGTATCACTTTGAGGGATTTTTATGTGGAATATTGCAAAAATTTGAAGTTCCACCATATCATATAGTTGTGTTTTTTGTCGGTCGTTAATAGGAAATGAGGGAGGAAATGCTTAGGAGGGAAATAATGAGTTCCAATTTTAATACTGCTAAATATAAGTAGTTTTTTTAAACCGATTTTTCACACAATCAACGGACACGAGTTATATATAACATATCTAAATTTTTAGGCATTTGGACAATTGTAAGTTCTGATTTTTTTATATTTTTGTAAAATAAACCATATTGTAACAAACGATGAAATCCTGAAACCCATATTCGAAACAAACATTTATTAAAGATAAACCCTCTTGCTAAAATTTCCAGTCTTTCTTCACGGAATTTTTACACGGTCTGCAAAAACGTTACATTTACGACCGATAAAAATTTCAAAAAGTTCGGACAACAAGGCCTTTTTTTTATGAAAAGAGCCAACATGAAAAAACAAGAAAATATCTTCTTAAGAGCGCTTTTACCACTAAAAATTGACATTTTATTGCGTTTTTTGTATATAAAAATAATTCAGATAAAATGGAGTTAAAGATAGAAAATCATAAAAAATTGAGGTTCAATTAAGGTTATTATTACGGGCTCAGGAATCGCCGAGCGGGTCAGCTAGTATTTGAAATATAACATTTAATTTCATATATGTATCATGCAGAATTAAAACATTTTCTTCTTTATTTATCTTCAGACGAAATTATCTGAATTAGTTGGTTGCTATAGTTACTTTAGACCGTAGTTGGTACGGTCCAAAAAAAGGATATGCTGAGACAATGTTTTTAAGAATTTAACATTTGGAGTTTCATATTTTAAACGTGAATAATTACTAAACTATTTGTTCGAATGACTTTCTTCGTTGTATACTTTGGTAAACTTTATCGAATAATGTCATGTCAAAGAATAACGATATCAAAATTTTGTGTTCTTATTCAACATTTTCAAGCTTGATAAAACTTACATATCCATATAACAATTTAGGTATAGCATTAATTAGTAGATGATATTACCACTCGAATAGTTCAATTAGATTTTTATACGATTATTTGTTTAATTAGTAGTATTGATCTCATATATTCCAAGGAAAGTACAATATATAAACAGATGGAACTGTTAAAATACATTTTCAAAGATAGTTGAAAAGCATCCAACTGATAAATCATGTTTTTATTGATAACTAATAAAAATTAATTAAATACTAATGCAAATAAAAGCTTTTACCATTCATGAAAGACGAGTAGAAAAATATTTTTTATTCTTAAACTCTCTGCAAAACGAACCATCAAAATGTTTTATTTATCAGCTGAATAAATTTGAGTTTATCTCTAACGAAACAGAAAATTTTACTATCTTAAGAGCTCTCCTCCAGAATAATCGATTTATATTTGTGTTTTTGAATGCTTTTACGATTTCTTATAAAATGCGTATAAGTATGAAAAATTTGCTTTTTTATGCTATTTACAAGAGGAATTCAGAAAATTTTGATAGTAAAATAAAATAAAAAATAAAATAAATACAGGTACAACGCAAAATATCATATGTTTATTTGCTTCTATATCCATAGGAATGAAAAGTCAAATTCGTGAAATTTTTCAACTTCTGATTTTTGATAGTATTGTACGTTTAGTGATTTGACTATTTTTAAAAACTGTCTCTGGTGGCGAAGGGGGCACATTGAGACAAAGTTCTTATCTTACAATATGCATGGGAAAATTCTCAAAAAATTGTTAAAAGGTGGCATCAGTATTGCCTATTACCACATGCGTTTGCAAGTCTCACAGACAAACTGGTAGCATTCCAGGTAAGGAACTTTATTTTTGATACTCAAAGGTAACTTTTCACAATTATTTTATAATCAGATTATTTTTTATTTATTGAAAGTTACTGCTAGGAACTTTTAAGATTATGAACATACATATAATAAAGGTATTTTTTCAATTCTCAAATATATCCAATCCAGTCCCAATAATTAGGCCTAACATTTTTTATTTTTTAAATTGGACCTTAGGGGCACATTGGGACAAGAACAAATGGGGTACATTCGGACAGTCCCAATGTACCCCAGCATCCTCTGATATATGAGAATTGTGGCGACTCGTTATAAAATGCACTCTGGTTGTAGCTCTGTGAACAATGTTGGAGAATCTTTCTTTACTGGCAAATATAAGTGCACTCTACCAAATATTCGACACTTCCTTCGATGTCGTGGACATCAATGGGAACTTTCAAGGATTCCACTGCCGGATACGGAGACTTCACTAGAAGCAGGATCTTGTCGAGAGAAAAGTCTTTTATTTCGTTGGTGAGTGACGATGCTTTAAAGCACTGGTATTTAAACTCTGATGGCTGTTTATGAAGAAGAGTGTTCGCAGCAACTTCCAATATGTTTTCTTTAGTTATGCTTCAAAGCTTGGGGCACAGTTAAAGTACATGTTGAATATATTTTAAATATTCAGCATTGTTTCTTAGTTTAATAAAAGTTATCAGTTTGACATTTACAGAGTTTTATCTTCACATTTCAATAGATATTAATTAAAACATATATTCTCTTGGTAGCAAGTGCGACTCTTTGAAATCAAAATGGTACGGAATTATAAGTGTAAAACAAATCGAACTGATTTATCAGACGAGCAGATTGAACAGACAATAAAAACTGTAACTGGAGATTAAAAAAAAAAAAAAAAAAAAAAAAAAAAAAAAAAAAAAAAAAAACTGGTCGAATAGCTGCTAGTACGTACGTTATCACAAAATCAACATTATTCAGCAGATTGAAAAAAATGAAAGATAAAAGAAATTATGTCAATGTTGATATAATAGGAAGCAGTTTCAGTCTAAAAAGGATGAAGTTTCAGTCAAAATATTTATCGGATCAGGTATTTACCGATGATGAAGTGCCAATTTTAAATGATTATCTTACAATGTGTTTAAATATGAATTATGGCTCAAAATATCGAACAACTAGAATGTTTGCTTATCAATACGCAAAAAAATTCCAGTCTGTACATCCAAAAACATGCAATGAGAACAAAATAGCTGGAATAGATGGGATGCAGGGCTTTATGACTCGGCATGCACACATTTCCTTGCTCAAACCAGAAAATACGAGTGTTGAAAGAGCCTTATGCTTTTAATTTTGTCAATGTGTCAATGTCTTTCATGGTTAATTATAAAACTTTATTAACAAAACATCATTTCACTCCTGTGAACATACACAACATAGATGAGACTGGTGTGAGTACTGCAAAGGAAACCGCTAAAGTTATTTCCAAATGGGATCAAAAGCAAGTAGGACAAGCTACATCTGCTGAAAAGGGAGAATTGACACAGTTTGTGCCATTATCAATGCTATTGAAAACTATACCCCTACTGTTTTCATTTCCAACAATACAAAGAAAAGAAACAAACAACAATACAAGGAAAAAAATATAAAGGACATTTTTTAAAAGTTACTTCATCAGGTAGTAAAGGTTTATCAAACCTAAGAGGGGAAATGGATGCTAACATCCTCTTCGTGGAAACTATGAAAATTTCCAAAATCCTGCTGAAAGCTAAAAAAAAAACCTGTTTTGGTCATCCTCGATAATCATCACAGTCATAGCAATGTAGACGTAATTCTCTTTTGCAGAGAAAATTGCATTAATTTATTAACATTTCCTCCTCATACTTCCCATCGGCTACAACCTCTTGATGTAGGAGTCTTTGGATCAATCAAACTACACATCAAAAGAGCGTTAAATGACTGGATGATTTCAATTTCGGGGAAGAGGATTTCTATAGGGGAGATGGGGGCACATGTGAACAGTTCGCATAAATATAGCTCTTTCTCATGACTGGATTAATTTCTATAAACAAAACCTACTCAATATAGCAAATAGAACTTTCTTTTATACATGGTATTTTTTTTAAATCACCTGTATAGTTCTTCTTACATTTTTTAATAGTTTTATAAATTCAGAAAATTGTTCACATGTGCCCCATCAGCGGGGTAGTTGTGAACACACGTGGGGCACATGTGAACACAAGGAAAAAATATTCTTTGACATGCTTTTTATTCTGTTATTCATTTGTCATCGTAATCATTAGTTAATTACCCGTGAAATTCACCCTAAAGAAAAAAAATATATATATATTTCTCTAATTTCTGGGTGATATGTTTAAGCAAAAGATTATAAAATGAAAATAAGTAGATTTTGGGGGGTGGAGGCTTAGATGATTCGTTAAGTATTGCTGAAATAAAATAAAAAAAAATAAAGAAGCAATTTTAAAAAAGAAATTAAAACTTTTAAATTTTGCTTAGGGGTTTTTGTTTGGGGAAAATTTTAGGGAGGGGGCTATTACATACTACTTATCTCAAATCTGCCGAAATACAAAAGATTCCCACTGCTGTATTTGCCTTATTTGCTTGTAAATTACAGATAAAGAAGGGTTTTTAATGATTTAAAAAAAATCTCGACTATAACACCCCCCCCCCCTTCCCCTAACTCATTTTGCTTTTGAAAGAGGGAGGCGGTTACAATAGGGATTTTACCGTAGTTATCAGTTTAAAAATTTTACTTTCTTAAAATATTACTCATATCTATCTCCATTCAATGCATCATATACATAACTGTTTCAGATATGGAAGTAAGCCATCATTGCAAGTTTAGAACAAATGTAATAGAAAACATTGCAAAGTTGTTCAAGGTAATACTTTTGTATTAACAATGCATGAAAAATATTGTTGTAAACTGTTTAGTAAAATAATATATAAGACTTATTGCATTTTAGAAAACATTAAATTTATTTAAGGTGCAATTGAATGTAAATGAGCTTGTTTCTCTTTATGTATTTGCTGAAAGATGTGTTTGAAGTTTCAATGCAAAATCAACTCTGTGTGAGGAAAATATCTTCTATTTCAGGAAAATTATAGATAATGGAACTGACATTATTTATCATTAAGTTAACTGAAAGGAACAGAATCACAGAATGATTATTGGGGCACTTATTTACTGTTCATATCTGCCCCAACTTGTCTGTTCACAAGTGCCCCACATTGCTGCTTCTGTTAAATTGATAAACCATTACCATTTCTTAATTTTAGAAGAAAATGAACTTTATCAAAAATATTTATTAGTATTCATAGTATATGTTAAAACACTCAAATTCAAATAAATGAATAAATAAATAAAGTTATACGCTTATCAATTTGGAACAAAGATTTTACTTTTGAGATCTAAAAACAGTGTTTTGGCTACAGAGGACAAACAAAATGTCAAAAAGCTTCAGAAAATTTTTACCATATGTCTACAGATACCGTCATCTTTAGTAATTTTTTTCAAATAAAAAAACTTATAATAACTATTGAAAAATTGCGATGTTCACATCTGCCCCCTGTTCACATGTGCCCCCATCTCCCCTATATGAAATTTCAGGTCTTGCAACAATTGCATATAATGCATCATTATCATTTAATATTCGCAACATTCCAACTGGATTTAATTCTATAGGAATTTGGTCGTTTAATCAAAGCGTTTCCTGTGCAGAAGCTTTTGTAGCTCCTCACGTTACAGAAACACTAAGTCATGAAAATCTAGTAGATGATTGGATTTAAAACTCAGGTATTAAAAATTATCGTGATAATGGGGCATTATGTTTCGTCTCCAGTCACTCCAGAAGCCATAAGACACTATCTAAACGCTTTCCGTAAAAAACAAAACAACCAGGCAGAAAACCTGGAAAATATCGTATTATAACTTATTGCCTGGAGAAAAACAGAATAGAAGGAAAAGTGGTTAAAAAACTACTTAAGGAAAAAAAATAACTAAAGGTAAAGCATCAACTAAAACAGTTAAAATATCTAAAATAAAAATTCCAATTATCATTTATTCTGAATCTAGATTATTTTCGTGTACGATAACAATACAAAAGCTGCTGTAACTTCTTTTTTTTGTTATTAAAAATTAGTGTGCATAAATAGACATTAAATTATTTCTAAGAGTTCAAAACGATGTGCTGGCCCAGCCTTCCCTTATACTAATTTAACACTGTCCCAATGTACCCCATGCAGGGGCACATTGGGACAATATTTGTCAGTATACTCTTTAAATAGATAAAAACTAAATATTTAACTTTTCAGTTTAGTTGGGGGTTTCAAACATTAGCAAGACTACAGACTACAAAATAGATTTAACTGTTATAATATAATACGTTTAACTATTTAATACGTTATAATAGTTTTAACTATTAATTTCAACTAAGCCAGTAGAACTTAAACATATGTGAATAATTTAAAAAGTGTCCCAATGCTCCCTCTTCTCCCCTATATGTCTTACATAAATTTACCTGCTCAAGAGCAAACGATTCAAAAACTATAATATAGAATTCTTTGAAATTTCATCATTTTAATGGTGGAAAATAATCCCTTTCATCTAACTGATTGAATTTTGAAAATTAAATTCGAAAATAAAAATGCTGAGACACTCTTAAATGCTAAAATAAACAACGTTTTATTTAATTTAGTAATTTCAATTAAAAGTCATTAGTCACAATTTCTTAATGGAACAGAATAAATCACTGAGGACAAACAAAATATACAAAGGAATCGACGTATTTACACAATTTAAACTTAATTTGAGTAATTTCTCAGTTTTTTTCAGTTTACTTGATCAAATTGAAATTTTACCAAATCATTTTCCAGTTTAGCGACACACTCGAAAATCTGGTCTGTTATATCGCATTTTGATTAGTATTATCGGTAAACAGCCATTAGCGATTTTTGAATCTCTCGCGTTTTTGGAGGTAGAAAATTATTTTTATCGTCACTACTGACTCTGAAACTTTCATGATATCTCAATAACAAAATTTAGAAATTGATTTGAAAAAATATTGTACTAAAGCAGATTAGATTCTGCGGGGTTGGTTTGTGAAACAGATTTCCCCGTTATCAGCTCTAAACGATGTCTATAACATTAATTACAAATCATAAATGATTAGGGAAACGAAATTCTCCTCTTTTAACCGGAGGTATGGATGTACATATTCGACGTATATATCGACGTCTTAAAAGGAAAGAAATCACTGTCGTATTGATGAACAGACTCTGTCACAAGCGTCTGGCGAACGAGTGCAAGTTTTTAAGCGTTTCAACAAAGGCTTTGTTTTCAACGAGATGAAGGTAGTTGTCTGCTTAGGTATAGGGCTTTTAACTGGTATGTATATAACGATTTTACGTTATATGGTGATTTGAAAGTGTGGATTAACTTCGATGTCATAGTAGATGAATAATCAATCTGGATATTAGAAGGTAATTGCAGTCATCGAGTGGAAGGCCAGATAACACATTTCAATTCGAATAACAATCCAGTGTAGGTTTCTCCGGAATAATCGAGACAATGCATTAATTTAAACTCAGGCTTTTATTGAAAGAACTTTCGGCGTTGCAGTTTCCACCGATTCAAATTTAAATCAATTCATCGCTACGTAGTATTTAAGCATGGGTAAGCAATTATAGATAATAGAAAATACTAGACGGCGACCAGGGGAAGTTATCAAAGTAGAAATACGACAAATTCTGCTGAAACTCAGCGAGTATCAACTTTTTGTTCCTCACGTGTAAGGATACAAATATGACGTAGGTCGCGCTCTCAACCAATGAATAATTAAGAATGTCACGTCATATAAAGAGTGCGAACAGAGCTAGCGGATGCATTTGGAGGAAAAAAGGATAACATCAGAAATGCGCGGCAAAGTAAAAATGGAAGCTAAAAGAATATTCTCGAAACAAAAAAGCGCGGGAATGGAACATTTAATTTAAGAATACTAAAAGCGTAATATTTAAGCGATTAAGACATGTGAAGCATTAAATTAAAGGAATTAAACAGAGTTAACGATAGAGATTAATAAAAGATAAGGATTTAGTGAAACTAAAGCAGTAATTTAGAATAAGATAAGGAAATCGCGGAATTAGATCTAATAATGTAACATGTATACACATTATCATGGTATTTATTAAGGTATGCATAGATATTTTAAGTTTATGTAATATGTGCACTTTAAATAAATGTTACGTATTTTAAGCGAAATGAGAGACAGAGGGCAAGGAATGTTTTTGAATAATGAATGAAAATAATACAACAACAACAACTACTACTACTACTAATAATAATAATACGTGAAAACTACGTATAATAATACGTGAATACGTGATATCTAATACGTAAATAATACGTGATAACACTAAAATGTATGTATGCACGCTTCGCGTCCACGAAAATAAAAAAAATATATTAGTTGGTGCAAAAACCTCATTGCGTAGGACTCACAAAAATGAGTGAATTCCGATAATGCCACGATCACTAAAATTCATGTATGTGCGCTTCACGCGTATGAAGGTAAAAGGAAAGTTACTAGATGCAGTAACCTCGTTGTGAAAAAATCTCAAAAATGCGCAAAATTCGTAAAAAAAAATCCACTAAAAATCATCTATAAATGACCAAAATCGTCATCAACAATCCGCAATAATCATCAAATATCATAAAAATCGTCCCCTTCGTCATGTAATTTCCCCATTCATATAAAAAACATCATGTCATTAATGAAAAAACAACGCCAGCAGTAGCAGCGACCTAACCTTCCTCTTATTTGAGAACAAGACCTTGGTTCTAACGATTGAAATTTGCACTTTTTCGCAAAATGCGTCTGATCTTTTACTGATTCATTTCTATAGACAATTAATCAAATTAAACTTTAAAAGCATAAATAATTTTGAATTAAATGATATTCAATAATAATTAAATAAATTTGATTTGAATAATTAAATAAATTTGATAGATTTACTAAGTTTTAATGGAACCAAAAATATAGAAAACATCTTGTTACTCATTATTAATTTCGTTTCTTAACCCATTAACCGCCAAAACTATTAAGTTGAAATTTTCAAATTTCTTGTTGAAAGTAGTTTCCCACCACAAATTCAGTAAGGTAAATTTCGCTTTACTAAAATAGCAAAATTTCTGACAATAAATAAGAAATTTTTTTAAATTCTAAAATAGTGGTGCCAATGTAATTAATTCATTGCATGAGCAATTATTTTGACTGTTGCGTGAACGCAACGTCAGCGGTTAATGGGTTAAAAAGAGTTGTTGTACCTTAAAAATACACTGAAAGTTGTTGAAAATGTGAAATAATTATGTAAGATACATGTATGTAAGCATGTGAGGAAATGGTGTTTTTAATTAAGGAGATAATGTATTAAATATGGAATATAAAGCATGGAGATAGTTAAAACAACAAAACTGTTTATTATTTGTAACTAATGTGCCATGTAACAAATTATTAAATATTTTCTTCTCTAAATTATGGATTTTACTATAAATTTTACGCAGTCTATTAATATGAATATTTGCAATAATTTTCTGAATTCGCCTAATATAAATATCTGACCCGGAAGTAAAATGGATTGAAATTTTCGTTCTTATGGTTTGCACAGTTGCGTATTTTCTGTCAGCAAATACTTCTAAATCGAGATCAAATACAGAAATTTTGTAGTCCAACTTTTTTATACTCCCATTTAAAATTATTCTATTGAAAATGTGATGTTAGAATAAAATTCACATAAATGACAAAGCTTTGAATGGTCATTGAACTCTTTTACGATTTCATAAGAATTTCCCTTCACTGTAAAGAAAAAAAAATGTTTTTTAGTGTTAGAAAATATAACATAATCACGAACGAAAATATACAAAAACCTCTTCCTAGTTACTCTCGATTTCGAAAAGTATTCTTTACTTTGATACAATTCAGATACTAATATATTATAGATATTTGAAGAAACATTTATAACAAAAAAAAGTTTATTTTGCTGTCACTAATATTCGTAAACGGTTCCGAGCAGTTTTTGCAGTCAATTATTCAATTTTTTCAACCCGGAATATCGAGTTTTCCGATGCTATCATCTTACAAATACACATTTACATGTTCAACAAACATATTTTACCGACAGACAGGATAAATTTACAGCATTAAGATTAAAATTATTATTATTATTATTGTGTTACTGTTGTATGTATAGATTCAATTACAAGGCTGAAATATATGGTTAATTAGAATTTATAGCATTCTAAAAATCGACGACTAAGGAGAGTTTCAAAATCGGTTTCAGCAAAATAAAACTTCGTTTTTCTTTCAAGAAATCCTTCTAATCTCGAAAATATGCTGGTTTCTATTATTTCTAAAGATAAAGAACACTTTTCGGCATTATGGGCAACTCGGAAGAAGTTATTTTATATTTTTATTCGTGTTTTTATTATATTTTAGTAGATTAAGAGACAATTGCCTTTTGTTAATATTGAAAATTATATTACTCTAAGAATATAATGCAATAAGGTCATTGTGCCTAAATGTGATGACCTCTAAATTAGACAATGTTCTTCTACCTAATATCTTAATGCAAGAATCGTATATAAAGGCTATATATTGAGACATCCGATCTTCATGAACATAATCCGAAACATTTCTCTGCATTTAAAATATTTTCTTAAAAAGAAATTCTCATTAAAATAGACATCGTTCATTATAAAGCACCCCCAACTTTCCTAAATCAGGCAAAAAATCCAGAAAGTGGTTCACGGTTTTTCTTTTTTTTTTTTTTTTACTTTGAAGATCAAATAACTCTACGGACGTGAAGGACTATGACTTTATTTACCTACCGTTTACTTGAATAATAAGTTTAAAAAGGGAAACCAATTTTAAAATTAGAGTTATAAAATATTTTACGCATTTTGGAGACTTCGATTTTTTCAGATACCTATTAACGATAAAGTGAATGCTCTAAATGCGAACAGAATTTTAGGGGATTAACGAGGTAATTTTATATTTTATTTTTCAGATATTCTTTTAAACTAATGTGTAAAGCAGAAATTGTGTTTATTAAGCTGTGTTGAGTTTTAGTAAATTAGAAATTTCAGGGGATTAACATTATTTGAGGGGGGATTCTATCTCTTGAATTTTTTCGTGAATTATGATGAAGTGACTAAAGCTAAATTTCACACCTATTGTATGTATACATGAATTTCATATCAAGTACAATTCACATTTATATGCATAATAGCACATGAAAGATAACAAGAAACTATAGAATGCACCTTCTTTTCGATTATAGGAATATAAGGATAAATGTGAGCAGTTAACCCTTTATATACTGACGGTACTTATAAGTACCATTAAAATAACTTGTTATAAAATTCACTTAATACATCGATTAGTAGTAATGCAGTTTAGAATGAGTTATAGTTGCATTACTTTATCTTGCTCTAAAAGCATTATTGGTTACACAAAACAAAAATATTTTTAAAAGGTTGATTTATTCTGCCTTTGCACCTTTTCAGCTTTCTTGGCGTGTGTGTGTGTGTGTGTGGGGGGGGGGGGGGGGGTAGGGTATTTTCAATTCAGAAATATTTCTATATTTCTATTGTAAGAACATTATAGTTGTAAATTTCCTAATTCTAGAAAATACTAAGAAAAATATTTTAAATAAAAGATTTGAGAGGGGTTATAAATCTTGCACAAAATCCCTATAAATTCAAATTTAATGAATCCTTCTAAATCCTTCAATCCTTCTAAAATAATTCTAAAATGTATTAAATGATTATGTAAATCTTCTAATGTAGTTTCAAAAATGCTTTAGAAGAATGCTTTAGAATGCATGAAAAATGCTTTAGAAGATAAAATATTCATGAATTCATAATTCAATACATGAAGGGTTAAAATGTAAATAAAGCTCTTTCGGGCATTATTGGCTATTTGTGTTAATGCTTTTCTACTGAATTTAATCTTTGTATTGAATCAATATGCATTTGAGTGATACCAGCATATGGAAAGCCAAGTAGTGGCAGGCATTTAATAAAAACAGCAACAAAATTCAATACTTGTTATGCTGTTACTGCATTTCTCATGATGCCTTTAAGTAATTTGGTATAAAATTTCATATTATGACAAATTCTTTTAAACAAAAAGCAACAAATAAGAGATGTGTCAGATTACAGTTATATTTGAATTAGATTTATGATTAGACTTAAAAAAATCTTTATCATAACAATAAGGAAAAAATTAAATATCAAAAAATGAAAAACATTTTAAAGTAGAATCCGTGATAATCTATTTTGTAAAGAAGAAAATTAATTGAAAGGCTTGATTAACAACATAAATTTTTTTGAACAATTAAGGGGAGGAAAAAGAAACTTAAGATGGCATTTCAACTAGAAAAAAATATTATCCTTGCTTATGGTAAAACTGCAATTTAAATAAAAGGGACAAGATGCGCTGCGCGAGTACGTTGCAACTCTCTTACAGAGGTACACTTATTTTCTCTAATGACAGTTGCCAGGGTTTCGACAAAATCTTAAGATGAAAACAATGCACTACTAAGTGGTTACTATAACATTTTAATCATTATAATTTTTGATGATGTAACTAGAACCTTCAGGTAGGCATGGGACATGGAAGGAGAGGGAAAGGAAAATGAGAGCCCCCTTAAATCCGAAAAAGAAACATTTTGGTAACTTTTGGCCTTTTTTTCCTCATTTATTTCCCTTTTAACGAAAAACTTATATCTACTCTTGGGGGTCACCCTCGGAACGGGGGGCCCGGGCAAGCTGGCCCGCATGCCTCTGCATTAATCAGGCCCTAACTATGTGGCCCAACAAAAGTATACACAGTTGAAGTTACGGAATCACAAATCGCACTACTGTGGAGTTTACCGGTTAATATTTACTCGCGAATTCTGCGAATTTTAAATGATGTTTTCTGCGACAAGTGTTATAAACATTAACTGTTGTTAGCGGTCTCACAGACCACTTTCTTTTAAAATTGTCACGGATTAAATTGAAATATTAAGTTTAAATATAAATATTTGTGAAATTTTATTTCGTTTGAAGCCCTAGTACTAATGCTAGAAACTTCAGAATAAGTGAAATTAAATTAAAATAGTCCAGTACAAAAAGTTTACTACAGAAACAGTATCCTATGAGATAATGAAGTTTTTTATTTATCTTTCATCAAGCGACCTCGGAAACCGTTCACAGTAGCTAAGTAACAATTTCTGTCAGAGCAGTTAAGGGCTAAATGAATATTTTCAGCTAAATTAGCATGTATATTTATTCCTTATTGTCATATTTAGGGCTTTGGTCGTCGCATTTAGGTTTTGACTGCCGTAAATGCGATAAAAAGCACCTAAATGCTACAATCGTTTATTTTGCAATTATACCACATATATTGATTCTATTTCTACAAAACAAGTTAGTTTTAAACTAAAGGCACAATATTCAATAATTTTCTGCGTAATAAAATATGTATTTAGATAATAAAATGCCAAATATAATCTAAATGCGACAAGATTATGGGGAATCGCGTCACATTTAGGCACAAGGAACTTATATCAATATTTTATACAAGGCATATTTGAAAGGTTAATTTTGTTTTATGTCGTTTATGAATATTGAAATATAATAACCTCTAGAACAGCTGAATGATTAGAGTGCTCAATTCAAGACCGATGAACATATCCTTGATAATTACCGTTTGCGTAGATGCGATTTTACAGTGACCAGTGTTGATTTCAGGGGGTGGGACATCCCCCCCCGGAGCAATGAGATGTCCCCCTTCCCCGGAAGCCTATAATGTCCCCCCGGAGCCACAGAAATCCCTCCCGGAGAAAAGTGTCTGAATTCAACACTGACAGTGACGTCACAAACTGTCTCAGTCACATTGGTGACCAAAAAGGAAATCTGTATAACTACATCTCTCATAACGTGACTCGCAGTCACATTATGACTATCATATGAGTATCATTTTGTGATTTCATTGCAAAGTAATTTGACGGATTTATTAGTCATTCGCAATCAATTTTCAATCATTTCCTGTTTTTCAAAATGGATGCAGAGATTTGAAGCAAATTGTTGAAGACAAGAAATAACCCGGGTGAAGTTCAATTTGAAATAACAAACGTTACTAATCACTAACTCTAAAATTTTATTATATCTACATGAGAAACAAACCTTAATTATAATGGCGAGTAAAAAAAATCTTTATTTACAAAAGTTTCTTAAACTTTGACGCATTCAAAGATGTACCTTTAGTTTTTATAATATGCAGATTATATATTTTCGAAATAATAACAATAACAATAATAAAATTAAGTAGTACACCTAAAATTTTTCGTCTGACTACTGATCAGGTGGCGGCTGAAAAATTTAAATAAAAAACTAATCCAATTATCCTACCAGCTACACCTATCTTCCCTATATTTTTGTAATTATTAGCGACAAAATGCTGTTGCCTTCAGTTCGAACCTGAAGTGTCGTCCTCAGAAATATGTAGATCACTTAATTGTAAAACCAGTAGGCAAGACCGAGCTAAGCTCGGTTAAAATTGGCTTTATTTTCAACTGGCGCCAGCATGCGTTGAGAAAGTTCTATGCACCCTGATAGGTTGAATTCTGTTTTTGAGAACGGTCTATGAACTTTGATTGGTTGAATCATGGATCTCGGCTCCCATTGGGGATTTCTAGAAAATTCTTTCAGATTATGAAACTCGAATGTTTTCACTGATACAGCAAAATTAGCGACATTATTTCGTTTTGTACCAATCATTTATTTTGGAATTAGTAACCTTTAAAGTTGATTTTCCTGTCAAACATGACATGTCGCCAATATTTCCACAAATATCAACAAATTTGGTGAAATGTTGTCAACTTTGCAACTCTATTTACTCCCAACTGTTTAACAACTTAATAACTTTAATAACTGTTTCAACCTGCTTTCCCATTGAAATGCAATGAAATGCAATTTGACTCATTTCATTGCATTTCAATGCAATGAAATGCATTGAAATGCAATTGAAATGCAATTTGACCCCAAAATGGCCCACTAATCGAATTTCTCGAACATCTGACCTAGACCAACTCTTAACACTCAATCTGTAGGATACAAAATTTAGTCAAGATCGTTTGTACTGTTTTTTATATAAAATTTGCATGTACACACGCACACACACACACAACATTTGTTTGTATTATAATGTATGATAGCATTCTAAAAAATCTTAGCATTGAAAATCAGAAATACATGGTTGTAACGACTTGACCTCTTTCTTTTAATGTTTGTAGTTTCACTTGATCGTACTTGAATAGTTCCTAAAAAGTAACTTTGATTTTAAATACGAAATTAACAGACAATTAACAGACAGTTCTGTTTCAATATTTGCTTATACAATATCGTATTTTTGTTTCTTTTTTGTTTAAGGTGGCATTCTGATTCGATCAAATAAGTTTGCATTTGTTTAAGAAAATTCTTATTTCGTTTTCGAAGAAAATTCAAATTTTTCATAAACAAAGAGTTTTGTACCGTTATCTGACATTTTGGCTTGTACAGACAACTATGATATCACTGTATCTTTTCTTAATATATGTACGATGTTCTATAATTTTTTTTAGCATTTGCTCTTAATGATTTTGGTCTTCGAGATATAATCTCCAACTCAAAATATAACCGATAAAGGCGCTGCCGGGTATTACCCATTTTGGTGTACTTAGAGACAATATTAATGGCTGTTTTTAACTTTGTTCTTAAGTTATTTCAGGTGAAGTGATTTAAAATATCAACTGATAAAATGACAATATGGTTTTAAAAAAAAGTTGACAGGTTAAAAGTACCAATAACAACACTCGTGAGAAAAAATATTCCCTTTCCAAATAACCCAAATAGCTAAACTTGATAAATTTAATTTTCATTTTATTCCATTCATTTAATTTAATTTAATTTTCATTTTATTCCATTCATTTAATTTAATTTTCATTTTATTCCATCGAGGCCCTGTAGTGATTATTAAATTAATATACGTATGACATGTTTCTGTCCACTGTAAAATTTATGCAACATGGCATATTGTACCGACAAATATGTTAAATTGAAAGTACTATCATTTACATTAAAATTGATATTATTTTGTTATTCTTGCAAGTATGCATTCAATTTCGCAGCTAAAATTTTTTCGATGAGAATGGATATTATCCTTAAAACCGATATTCCGGTTAGATAAAACGGAATAATACACAATAGAAAAGATTCGGTAACGTTTCCGAAAATCAGTGGTAGCAAAAGGAACGTTGTTTTTATAAATGCTCCTTTTAATACTTAAAATATATCGGCTTAAGAGGCATTTTTAGTTAAAGAGCTCTTTTTTGGAATCATGGGTAGCTCGGAAAAG
This sequence comes from Maratus speciosus, assembly GCA_963932465.1. NCBI lineage: Eukaryota > Metazoa > Arthropoda > Arachnida > Araneae > Salticidae > Maratus > Maratus speciosus. The sequence continues at coordinate 411,977,101 of OZ010800.1, read as the reverse complement.
GTTACTGTAGGGTAAAGTGTCCATATTTCGTCCCTCTTAACTTCTCCGCTTCTGCGAAAGTAGCGCCACTTATGACGCAATGCACAGGGGAGGGAAGTAAAAAGGGTCAGTGTTGAAAGTTTCGTTCGTCAAGACGCATATATAAATTAAAGACGGCGAATTTCCTATTTTTAGAAGACCTGAGTTCTTATTACGTCTCTTGTAGAACGTTATTTACTGTACTGTAAGTATTTATTTCTTATTCATTGCATATATTTCACGTTGGTAAGATGCTGACAGTAGCATACATTGAGTTTTAGGATGCTCAATTCATCTTACGGGAACTGAAGCTCCGTCATATTAAGAAGTAGCGTGGTCCCAATTTCGTCCCCCTTGCAGTTCTATTTTCGTCCCGGGGACAAAATTAAAAATACTTTTTCATGACATTTTTTTCAATTTTTTCCTCGTGTTTCGATGACTAATACTTCGTTATGCTATTCTTCCACTGACAATTAGTACACTTCTTTGTGCCTTACTTTAGTGTAAATTAAATTACTTACTCATTTAGAAAGAAATTTTGATTTAGTTATAAGTTAAGCCTCGGCGTATTGGATTTTTTGGGGGGGACGAAATTGTGACCATATTTTTTCTTTTGCATTTTTTAGATACTTTTGAAAAAAAAAAAAACAATTTTTCGCATTGTTAAAATTTTTTTATACGATACTTTTTCTATGTTTCTATGTGCGTGGGTAGTTAGTCTATGTAAAATCTAAATTTGGTAGATTTTCACAGAAAATTACAACTTCCAAGGGCCTAAAAGTGACTGGGGGACGGTAATAGGGCACCTTAACCTATATTTGCGCTCGTGGTTATGTTCTATATCGGTATATCAAGAAATATTATATTAAGAAATAAGTAATATAACAACCCTTTTTTTAACCCTTTGAGGGGCAAGCAATAATGTCTCTATAATATTGAATTCTCACCGGAATAATCGAAAAATTTTATTTTAAAATAAGGAAAAGCAATTTTTTAACATTTCCCCTTAAATTTAAAAATATAAAATTTAGTTAAAATTTTCTCGGGCGAATCTTGTTTAAATTAGCTGGGATATATTATATCCCACCGTCTCTCAAGGTGATAACACTTTCTAACATAGTTGAAAGTTGTTTATGAATTCGGTTTGCCTGTCTGCCTGTCCGTGCTCTAACTCACGTAAATATTGTCCGATTGCAATGAAATTAATAGATGTTGTTCGGTATTATTATTGCATGTTCGGTACTGAAAAGTAAGTATGTAGCATTTACGGTTCATTTACAGGACCACTCAAAAGAATTCTGTTACATTACGGTCTATGGGAAAAAATCGTTTGTCGTGTATTTGAATGATATTACACTATTTTAAATGTACTGAAATAGTAACATCGCTGAAGTGTACAACATGGCGCTTACTGTAGAATAAGATGTGCAGTGCATAGAGAAAACTATGCTTATCGTTCATTTACAGGGATACAGAAAAATAATTTGATTACAGAAGAAATTGAACAATAATTAAACCATTGAAATCTGTGAGCAATTTCGGTAATAAATTATTGTTATTATTACTACATCGAATAATTGTTAGAATTTAGTTGATATACAGGGCTGCACAAAGATTTTTCCAACTATTGATGGCAATAAAAGAAATTGACTTTTCAAATGCCTTATGCGCTTTTCAAATTGCTTATTTACATTATTTTTTACCTTAACAAATTGTAAAACTTTGCTGCATTACTCTGAATGTGTTGGAAAGTGTTTCATGGTTTAAAAAGGACGTCTGATTTTTCGTTGTTGTTTAACATTGTAGTAAATTTCCAAATTTTTTATTATTCATTATCTATCTCCAAGGTATCCTTCATTAAAATGTCCTCTTATAAAAAAGGATAAATAATCTGAATAAACCTGGACGAAAATTCCTGACCTTATTCCGGAGTGATGTGTATCATTAATGTAGCGAAAGAATATTGCCCATCAAATAAGAAAAATCTCTCTAACTTTATTGAATTAACGACATAAAAAGAAGCCTTAGTTGTTCATTATTGCTTCATGAATTGTTTCAATGTATAACGTATGTTCACTTCCGGGTTATTTTCTGTAAATTATATAAAAAAAGCACGCATTTTCATATTGCTTCTTTTGAATCTTTTCTAAAAATTGACTCGTATTTCAGGAAATAATGACATCTATTAAGTTATTTTACTGAAACTTTTTAGTACAGTTAAAATATATTTCTATAAAAAGTTGTCCAGTTTTTGTAGCAATAATTTTTGCAAGTATAATAACTGGAATACATTTTATGATATTATTTTTGAATGATTTTCGAATACTTTATTATGTTATGTGACGAATTTTTATCGTATTCGTAGACAGTGTATGATGCCTAATATATGTTTCGAATAGGCTATCCTATTTGTAGGTTCATATTTAAAAATTATCTACGTTATATTTAACTTACAAATTGAAAAATCTAAAATTTTAAGTCTTGTGAAAAGAGATTTTTTTTTCATATGTATCAAATATATTGTAAGAAGAGTATGACAATGTATGACAGAAGTTCCATAATAATTCTGAAACAAAATTGGTCATTATAAAATTTTTCTTTCTAAGTAAAAAAAAAAAAATAATAATTTAAACAGTATTAAAATAAATGAGATGCATATTTTCAAACATTTTTTTTATAAGCAATACAACTTCCTTTTTAAAAAGTTTTCAACTATGTAAATTTCTATTAAGCTCACATTGAGATATATGTGACTGTCATTCACGGTGCTTAAACAAAATCATTCTTGAGTAGAAAAGCTATATTGCGCCAATGATAACGATGTCTTTAGTGTCTAAATGGACATTTATATTATAAAAAAAAAAAAAAAAAAAAGACAAATGTTTACTGATCTACCAAAATATGATATGACAACGAACGAAAATATACAAAAAACAGGAATTCTGCTTTTTCAGAATTTAATGTCGCATCCGTTGAAAAAAAAGTTATATATAAATATATATAGTACAAAATATATTTCTGGTTTAAGACTTAAAACACACGCTTTTATTTTATATAAAATGACGTTATTTGCATCTGCTGAAGAATTCCACATTGATTTTAAGCAACATCGATAAAAAAATATGTATAGGACGTCACTATCGTGGTAGACTACAGACACAAACACAGCAAAAAACGATGTCGTAAACTTGACAATAAAAATTTAACAATTCATATGCCTTCATTTGTTTGTAACATTAATAAGGATACTTAAATTTAAATATAGTTCAGCTCCATATTTTATCAAAAATCATTCATTTATATTTTTCCAAAATAGCATGTATTTTTATTACAATTTTTTTCAGTTATTATGAGAAAATGGCAACAGAAGATATAGTAATCTACTATTTTCCTTTTACTTTCTACAGAAAGGGAGTACTTCAGTTGGAAACATTACAGAAATGTCATTAAAAACTACAAAAAAAAAAATATCTCATTAATAAATTGACATGTAGTTTTCAAATAAATTGTATTTAAAAGTAATTTTTCTCCCTATACGACGGTATAAAAATTGAAAATGTGCGAAACTTAGACGTTTAAAAAAATTGCAGTGGAGATTGTGAGTATTTAACCGTACAAAGATTCATCAGTTTTGTTTTACTGCTGGCTTATGTAACGGTAAGTTATTTTTTAAGGGACGGCACTTTAATTTTTGCCCGAAAGAAATAGCATATCTGGAGCTAATAACTTATTCCGAGCTACCCACGATTCCGAAAAGAGTCCCTCTATCTTTAGAAACCACGGAAAACAATATATTTTCAAGATCTAAAGAAACATTTATAGAAACAAACTTTCTTTTGCTGCCTCTTATTTTCGTGAACTTTCCCGCGGAATTTTTATATTGTAATAATCAGTTTTCTCAAATCGTAATATCTGGTTCTAGGATGCTTCCCATTCTTAATTAAGCAATTGCAGCAGCATAACTGAATGTATACAGTGGCGAAGAGAAAATATGGATCCCCTAGAAAAATACACTTTTTGCAATTGTAATGCACTATTTTGTTTGCCAAAAATTATTTTGGGTGCTTCAAGACAACGTAATAGCATCACTGAATGCCACTGATGCAACATACAACAATTACGGATCAATGCATCAACCAGTTTTCACAAATAGTGTGACAAAATGATAATTTGACCATTTTTCTTGATTTTATAGGCTGTGAAAGCATGGTTCCGTACTTTCAATTAGCAGTAGGAAAAAATATGAAACGCTCGAATTAAATTGCGGTTAAAAAATTCAAATTGCTTATTGGCACCACTTTTATGAAAAAGAAATATTCACCTTATTCAATGACAGGTAAATCCATACTAAAAAATAGTACAGGTCATATATTTCCGTGAAGATTTTTTCCCGAAACACCATAGTGGGTCGCCAACAAATTGAAAAAAAAACGAAAATATTTTGGATAACCCTGCCGAAACTAATGTATCAAAAGAGTTCAAACTGTAGATTATATTTAAGTGGATTATTATAATAATTTGTGTTGGAAAGAAAAATCCAACATGTCACAATTTCAATTTTTCTTTTGTTTAAAATTTTATTTTAAAGTAATCCATAGAATTTTTGGAAAATATGCCTCCAGAATTTGTGAAATATCTTTCTTTTTTTAATAATATTTATCTCAGGTAATTCTTTATTTAAGTATTTTAAAAATAGGTATCTATTTGCTACTTTTTAAAAGCCCTTTTCAAATATCAATTTCTTTTTCTCTGAAATTAATCAATCTTTTGTTTTATTATTTTACTTAAACCTTATTCTTATGAATCAGTCGGAAATCACCCGAAATAGCTATTCCAGCAATTTCTGGATTTTTCGAGGACAGGACGACCTTCAGACGGACAGAGGTTGCAGGTACAAGTGAATGTTGGGTGACGTGATCTCCCACACAAGTACAGGGGCCAATCGCTCCACAAGTAAGGGGCATAAACGAATGCAACTCCCACAGAAGCAGGGGAAAAAATTCTCTCTGAGCATCACTTGGGAAAAAAAGTGGTTGTGAAATGTAGTCTTCTTGAGAAAAGAAAATGATCTTAAAAAAAAAAATATATATATATATATTTAATATTGATGGGCTTATACAAGATGTGGGCCCGTGTCTCAGGACCCAGAGAGTGGGCCCCCCCAAAAAGGGCCATGCTAAATGTCTTGCCAGACAGCAACTGGGAGATGTGCAAAATTTCATTGACGTAGCTATGGGTGAGTGATGCCGAAATGTTATTTCTTTGTGCTGGATTTTAAAAATGCTGTTTTATTCAAAATTTTTCTTCATTAAATCTTAATAATTAAAAGATGTTTAGTAAATTTTATCTCGTCAAAGTTAAATAATAAATAATGAAATAAATATATACAGATCTAGAATAATAATAATAATGAAAAGAGATAATTTAACCATATGAGTAAAATTTCGTTAGGCAAACAAACTCTCACCTCTTTATTTTAAGCATCTACATAAGTTTTCAAGCAAAGAAAAGATTTGTATAAAAATTGAATGAAATATTATTACTTTTTATTATATGTAAAACTCGTAAAAAAAAAGGCAGGTTAATTTAAAATAAATATAAATTTATTCGGCATTTGGCATTCTGTTTTTTTTCCTTGTGGTCTTTAAAATTTATTTATTAATATGTAGTTTGTTATTTTAGGAACGCGAATATTTTATTTTCAGGATCGCGCATATATATATCCTATTTTTTTAAAAAAAGGGTACGGAATCAATAATGGAGCCTTTTTCAATCATTTCTATTTTTCTCATATGTGTTGGGAAATAATTTTCCTTGCTTATATAAATATATCTTTCCATGTCACTAAAAAATTAAATATGCGGGGTTGTATACAGGATTAACGTTAAATAATTCGAGCCGTAGCTTGCTCTTTTATTGCCAAAAATTATTATCTCTCTCTTTTATTAATTTTAATATTACCTCATTTTGTCATTTTCACAACGCATGACGAGGTGATATTTCTATCCCTTTTGTACTAACACTATTTCTTTCACGCGATCTCGTGTATGTTTGTGATGATCAAAAATCGTCAGAAGTAATGTAAGATAAATAATTATTAGAATGAATGATAAAAAATATATATATTAATAAAAAAGACAAAAAATAAAAGAAAATATTTCTACGTACATATAAAGATATATACATCAACCTGTTGTATCAGCATATTGTTTTGAAATATTCCATAAACACTATTACTAATATTGACTTTTATATTCATATGTATTGTTAAAAGAAAAAGTTCGCACATTGGACCATTTTTTTTTCATTTTTTTAAGTACTAGATTAAAACAATTTAAATTTTGCATATTTGCTTTACTTAGAAAACCAGCACTATAGGAATTTGCATAATATAGGCTCACTCATCTAAAACCAAAAAAAATTTTTAATCTTTTATGAAGAATTTGATTTATCCATGCCTCAGTCTTCAGTTTTACAGATGGTAAGAAGAAGACGAAGAGAAACTGATGTACATGGAGGATGCTCTGATTCAAGGGAGCCGTTGACTGTAGTACTAAATTGGGACTATTATTCATTTTTTTCAGATTTTTTCGTGAAAAGAGGTGAGAGCCATGTTGAAAAGAAAAATCCAACATGTCACAATTTCAATTTTTCTTTTGTTTAAAATTTTATTTTAAAGTAATCCATAGAATTTTTGGAAAATATGCCTCCAGAATTTTTGAAATATCTTTCTTTTTTTTTAATAATATTTATCTCAGGTAATTCTTTATTTAAGTATTTTAAAATAGGTATCTATTTGCTGCTTTTTAAAAGACCTTTTCAAATATCAATTTTTTTTTTCTCTGAAATTAATCAATCTTTTGTTTTATTATTTCACTTAAACATTATTCTTATGAATCAGTCGGCAATCACCCGAAATAGCTATTCCAGCAATTTCTGGATTTTTCGAGGACGACCTTCAGACGGACAGAGGTTGCAAGTACACGTGAATGTTGGGTGACGTGATCTCCCACACAAGTACAGGGGCCAATCGCTCCACAAGTAAGGGGCATAAACGAATGCAACCCCCACAGAAGCAGGGGAAAAAAATTCTCTCTGAGCATCACTTGGGAAAAAAAGTGGTTGTGAAATGTAGTCTTCTTGAGAAAAGAAAATGATTTAAAAAAAAAAAAAAAAAATATATATATATATATATTTAATATTGATGGGCTTATACAAGATGTGGGCCCGTGTCTCAGGACCCAGAGAGTGGGCCCCCCCAAAAAGGGCCATGCTAAATGTCTTGCCAGACAGCAACTGGGAGATGTGCAAAATTTCATTGACGTAGCTATGGGTGAGTGATGCCGAAATGTTATTTCTTTGTGCTGGATTTTAAAAATGCTGTTTTATTCAAAATTTTTCTTCTTTTCTTAATTTCCTTCATTAAATCTTAATAATTAAAAGATGTTTAGTAAATTTTATCTCGTCAAAGTTAAATAATAAATAATGAAATAAATATATACAGATCTTGAATAATAATGAAAAGAGATAATTTAACCGTATGAGTAAAATTTCGTTAGGCAAACAAACTCTCACCTCTTTATTTTAAGCATCTACATAAGTTTTCAAGCAAAGAAAAGATTTGTATAAAAATTGAATGAAATATTATTACTTTTTATTATATGTAAAACTCGTAAAAAAAAAAGGCAGGTTAATTTAAAATAAATATACATTTATTCGGCATTTGGCATTCTGTTTTTTTTCCTTGTGGTCTTTAAAATTTATTTATTAATATGTAGTTTGTTATTTTAGGAACGCGAATATTTTATTTTCAGGATCGCGCATATATGTATCCTATTTTAAAAAAAAGGGTACGGAATCAATAATGGAGCCTTTTTCAATCATTTCTATTTTTCTCATATGTGTTGGGAAATAATTTTCCTTGCTTATATAAATATATCTTTCCATGTCACTAAAAAATTAAATATGCGGGGTTGTATACAGGATTAACGTTAAATAATTCGAGCCGTAGCTTGCTCTTTTATTGCCAAAAATTATTCTCTCTCTCTTTTATTAATTTTAATATTACCTCATTTTGTCATTTTCACAATGCATGACGAGGTGATATTTCTATCCCTTTTGTTCTTACCCTATTTCTTTCACGCGATCTCGTGTATGTTTGTGATGATCAAAAATCGTCAGAAGTAATGTAAGATAAATAATTATTAGAATGAATGATAAAAAATATACATATTAATTAAAAAGACAAAAAATAAAAGAAAATATTTCTACGTACATGTAAAGATATATACATCAACCTGTTGTATCAGCATATTGTTTTGAAATATTCTGTAAACACTATTACTAATATTGACTTTTATATTCATATGTATTGTTAAAAGAAAAAGTTCGCACATTGGACCATTTTTTTTCATTTTTTTAAGTACTAGATTAAAACAATTTAAATTTTGCATATTTGCTTTACTTAGAAAACCAGCACTATAGGAATTTGCATAATATAGGCTCACTCATCTAAAACCAAAAAAAATTTTTAATCTTTTATGAAGAATTTGATTTAACCATGCCTCAGTCTTCAGTTTTACAGATGGTAAGAAGAAGACGAAGAGAAACTGATGTACATGGAGGATGCTCTGATTCAAGGGAGCCGTTGACTGTAGTACTAAATTGGGACTATTATTCATTTTTTTCAGATTTTTTCGTGAAAAGAGGTGAGAGCCATGTTGAAAAGAAAAATCCAACATGTCACAATTTCAATTTTTCTTTTGTTTAAAATTTTATTTTAAAGTAATCCATAGAATATTTGGAAAATATGCCTCCAGAATTTTTGAAATATCTTTCTTTTTTTTTAATAATATTTATCTCAGGTAATTCTTTATTTAAGTATTTTAAAATAGGTATCTATTTGCTGCTTTTTAAAAGACCTTTTCAAATATCAATTTTTTTTTCTCTGAAATTAATCAATCTTTTGTTTTATTATTTCACTTAAACATTATTCTTATGAATCAGTCGGCAATCACCCGAAATAGCTATTCCAGCAATTTCTGGATTTTTCGAGGACGACCTTCAGACGGACAGAGGTTGCAAGTACACGTGAATGTTGGGTGACGTGATCTCCCACACAAGTACAGGGGGCAATCGCTCCACAAGTAAGGGGCATAAACGAATGCAACCCCCACAGAAGCAGGGGAAAAAATTCTCTCTGAGCATCACTTGGGAAAAAAAGTGGTTGTGAAATGTAGTCTTCTTGAGAAAAGAAAATGATTTTCAAAAAAATTATATATATATATATATATATATATTTAATATTGATGGGCTTATACAAGATGTGGGCCCGTGTCTCAGGACCCAGAGAGTGGGCCCCCCAAAAAAGGGCCATGCTAAATGTCTTGCCAGACAGCAACTGGGAGATGTGCAAAATTTCATTGACGTAGCTATGGGTGAGTGATGCCGAAATGTTATTTCTTTGTGCTGGATTTTAAAAATGCTGTTTTATTCAAAATTTTTCTTCTTTTCTTAATTTCCTTCATTAAATCTTAATAATTAAAAGATGTTTAGTAAATTTTATCTCGTCAAAGTTAAATAATAAATAATGAAATAAATATATACAGATCTTGAATAATAATAATAATGAAAAGAGATAATTTAACCGTATGAGTAAAATTTCGTTAGGCAAACAAACTCTCACCTCTTTATTTTAAGCATCTACATAAGTTTTCAAGCAAAGAAAAGATTTGTATAAAAATTGAATGAAATATTGCCAAATGAATGAAATATTATTACTTCTTATTATATGTAAAACTCGTAACAAAAAGGCAGGTTAATTTAAAATAAATATAAATTTATTCGGCATTTGGCATTCTGTTTTTTTTCCTTGTGGTCTTTAAAATTTATTTATTAATATGTAGTTTGTTATTTTAGGAACGCGAATATTTTATTTTCAGGATCGCGCATATATGTATCCTATTCTTAAAGAAAAGGGTACGGAATCAATAATGGAGCCTTTTTCAATCATTTCTATTTTTCTCATATGTGTTGGGAAATAATTTTCCTTGCTTATATAGATATCTCTTTCCATGTCACTAAAAAATTAAATATGCGGTGTTGTATACAGGATTAACGTTAAATAATTCGACCCGTAGCTTGCTCTTTTATTGCCAAAAATTATTCTCTCTCTCTTTTATTAATTTTAATATTACCTCATTTTGTCATTTTCACAACGCATGACGAGGTGATATTTCTATCCCTTTTGTACTAACCCTATTTCTTTCACGCGATCTCGTTTTGTTTATCGAGATTAATGTTTGTGATGATCAAAAATCGTCAGAAGTAATGTAAGATAAATAATTATTAGAATGAATGATAAAAAATATATATATATTAATAAAAAAGACAAAAAATAAAAGAAAATATTTCTACGTACATGTAAAGATATATACATCAATCTGTTGTATCAGCATATTGTTTTGAAATATTCTATAAACACTATTACTAATATTGACTTTTATATTCATATGTATTGTTAAAAGAAAAAGTTCGCACATTGGACCATTTTTTTTTCATTTTTTTAAGTACTAGATTAAAACAATTTAAATTTTGCATATTTGCTTTAGTTAGAAAACCAGCACTATAGGAATTTGCATAATATAGGCTCACTCATCTTAAACCAAAAAAAATTTAAAACTTTTATGAAGAATTTGATTTAACCATGCCTCAGTCTTCAGTTTTACAGATGGTAAGAAGAAGACGAAGAGAAACTGATGTACATGGAGGATGCTCTGATGCAACGGATCCGTTGACTGTAGTACTAAATTGGGACTATTATTCATTTTTTTCAGATTTTTTTGTGAAAAGAGGTGAGAGCCATGTTGGAAAGAAAAATCCAACATGTCACAATTTCAATTTTTCTTTTGTTTAAAATTTTATTTTAAAGTAATCCATAGAATTTTTGGAAAATGTGCCTCCAGAATTTTTGAAATATCTTTCTTTTTTTTAATAATATTTATCTCAGGTAATTCTTTATTTAAGTATTTTTAAAATAGGTATCTATTTGCTGCTTTTTAAAAGACCTTTTCAAATATCAATTTTTTTTTCTCTGAAATTAATCAATCTTTTGTTTTATTATTTTACTTAAACATTATTCTTATGAATCAGTCGGAAATCACCCGAAATAGCTATTCCAGCAATTTCTGGATTTTTCGAGGACGACCTTCAGACGGACAGAGTTTGCAGGTACACGTGAATGTTGGGTGACGTGATCTCCCACACAAGTACAGGGGCCAATCGCTCCACAAGTAAGGGGCATAAACGAATGCAACCCCCACAGAAGCAGGGGAAAAAATTCTCTCTGAGCATCACTTGGGAAAAAAAAGTGGTTGTGAAATGTAGTCTTCTTGAGAAAAGAAAATGATCTTCAAAAAAAAATATATATATATATATTTAATATTGATGGGCTTATACAAGATGTGGGCCCGTGTCTTAGGACCCAGAGAGTGGGCCCCCCAAAAAAGGGCCATGCTATCTTGCCAGACAGCAACTGGGAGATGTGCAAAATTTCATTGACGTAGCTATGGGTGAGTGATGCCGAAATGTTATTTCTTTATGCTGGATTTTAAAAATGCTGTTTTATTCAAAATTTTTCTTATTTTCTTAATTTACTTCATTAAATCTTAATAATTGAAAGATGTTTAGTAAATTTTATCTCGTCAAAGTTAAATAATAAATAATGAAATAAATATATACAGATCTGGAATAATAATAATAATGAAAAGCGATAATTTAACCGTATGAGTAAAATTTCGTTAGGCAAACAAACTCTCACCTCTTTATTTTAAGCATCTACATAAGTTTTCAAGCAAAGAAAAGATTTGTATAAAAATTGAATGAAATATTGCCAAATGAATGAAATATTATTACTTTTTATTATATGTAAAACTCGTAAAAAAAAGGCAGGTTAATTTAAAATAAATATAAATTTATTCGGCATTTGGCATTCAGTTTTTTTTCCTTGTGGTCTTTAAAATTTATTTATTAATATGTAGTTTGTTATTTTAGGAACGCGAATATTTTATTTTCAGGATCGCGCATATATGTATCCTATTCTTAAAGAAAAGGGTACGGAATCAATAATGGAGCCTTTTTCAATCATTTCTATTTTTCTCATATGTGTTGGGAAATAATTTTCCTTGCTTATATAAATATCTCTTTCCATGTCACTAAAAAGTTAAATATGCGGGGTTGTATACAGGATTAACGTTAAATAATTCGAGCCGTAGCTTGCTCTTTTATTGCCAAAAATTATTCTCTCTCTCTTTTATTAATTTTAATATTACCTCATTTTGTCATTTCACAACACATGACGAGGTGATATTTCTATCCCTTTTGTACTAACCCTATTTCTTTCACGCGATCTCGTGTATGTTTGTGATGATCAAAAATCGTCACCACAATTTGTGTTCATTTTTATGAGGATAGCGTGTATACTCGAAGAGAAATTCAGGTTTTCATAAAACCAGTCTCAAATTTTGCCAATTTTTTTGCTTATAATTTGCAAAGTTAATATAAAAAAAAAAGTTCTTTTCAGAAAATATGACAAACAACATTGTGCACAACACCCTGCAATCAGAATTAAAATATAGTAAAAATTGTATGAAAAATGAGCAGGTTTACTAAATAATGTTTCACTGCGCGGACCCGAATGCAATCAAAGTATAATGTGCATAATGTGTTAGCTAAATGTATAGAGCAACTTTTGTAAAAGTCTCAAAAACATATCTTGAAAATTCTGAAAATTATCGTTGATAGAATAAGCTAAAAATCCGTTGTTGCCAAAATGAAGCAAAAAGATGAGGGGTTGTATCCATATATCCATTGATTAGTGCCAATATAGCATACACAATATTGTACGTACTACTGCATTTGAATACAGCCCGTCATCTTTTTTTTTAATCTTTTGGGAATAACGGATTTTGAGCTTATTCTATCAACGATAAGTTTCAGACTTTTCAAACTATATTTTTGAGACTTTCACAAAAGTTGCTCTATACATTTAGCTAACACATTATGTAAATTATATTTTGATTACGTTCGAGCATGCCCAGTGAATCATTATTTAGTAAACCTGCTCGTTTTTCATACAATTTTTATTTTGAAAATAACTTTTTTTATATATATATAGAACTCTGCAAATTATAAGCAAAAATCTTGGTGAAATTTGGGACTGTTATCATAAAAACCTTAATTTCTCTAGGAGTATACATGCTATTCTCATAGAAATCAACACAGTTTATTAAAATAGGCCACTTAATCATAATCTACAGTTTGAACGCTTTTTCTACATTAGTTTTTACAGGGTTATCCAAAATATAATCGTTTTTTTTTTCTATTTGTTGACGGTCCCCTTCGAGGTTTCAGGAAAAATCTTCACGTAAATGTATGACATGTGCCATTCTGTTTACACATCTCCACTTTCAGGATAATTCATCGTGTATTTTTCTAGATATATAAGAAAACGTCTAAAATCGCAAGTAACCCGTCATCTTTGGCAACATAGTGCATACAGGTTGTTCATAAAAAAACTTTATCGATATATTGACCTTTAGCGGCTGGTCCATACAAGCACTGGAGATGAGATTTAAGGTATCGTTATTCAGAGATAAGCGTTCGGGATTCTATGAACGGTTATAGGTACAGTCGTGGAAAAAAAAAAGTAAACACCCCCTACTAACTCCTCAACAAATTATCGTAGAAGAAAGTTATTGGTACCGAACGATTGGAAATAAAGTCTACTTTTAAATGATATAGATAAAATTTGCTTAAGGGGCCATCTACATATTAAAACGAACCATAACTTTGTTTTTTTCAATAGCAGTACACAATTCTGACAGCATAAATGAACTCTACATCCTTCATTTAGCATAAAAACAATTTTTTATGAAAATCGTACCACAAGTTTCTGAGAAATTAATTATTTTAAAACGAGTATATTTTAAGGGCTGTATCCAAATTGAAGTTCGGAACTCCATTGTTAACCCAGAGAGCCCACATCTTGATCAAAGTTCCTTAAGAAGTCAATGAAGCCTGCAAGATTACAGGATAGGAGAAGAAATTTCAAAGTATCTAGTCACTTCTATTATAGACGGCCCCCTAAATCATCATTTTGCCGTTTTTTAAGCATCATTTGAAAACTACTTGGAAGAAAAATGTGAAATTTTGGATTTCCATAAAGCAGGACTCAATAAATCTAAATCCAAAAGTATTGTAGGTCGCAATTCATAATTTTTTCGAATATTAATTTCATAATTCATATCATAAAATTATAAAAATTACAAATTCAACGTATTTATGTTTTGGTATATTAGTATTATTGCTACACAAAAAATTAGCACATTAGGAGTATAATTTCAGGAGATATAAATAAAAATATGAAAATGTAATTTAACATTAGAAGCACTAAATTTTGAATGTTTGTAATTCAAAAACTTATCATCCATATGACTTGAAATTTTGTTTCTAGGTATAGTTTGAACCGAAGATTTAAAATATCTCGTTAAAATTGGGTATTGCCATTCAAAAATTTGAAGTTTGGGTTTGTTTTAATATGTAGATGGCCACCTAATCAAATTTTATATACATCATTTAAAAGTAGGCTTTATTTCCAATCGTTCGGTACCAGCAACTTTCTTCTATGACAATTTGTTGAGGAGTTAGTAGGGGGTGTTTACTTTTTTTCCCACGACTGTACATGGCAACGCCCATCTTTCTCCGTCGTTTTATGCTCATCCATGTGAAAACCCTAAAGAGCGTTGGGACGGCACGTGTATCACAAAAAAAGGAACGCGGTATGCACGCACAAAAAACGTCTAAAAAAAACCCACATGATCGGGGCACATTGAAGGAATTTGCACATGATAGAGGCAAGACACCAATTTCAGAACGCAGATTGCCAGATAATCAGCGTAAAAAATGGATAAAAAGCGGAGTGAGAATGTTGATTCCCCAGTCTAAGCTCGCACATGCCTACGAAATGACTCTACTAGCGAAAGTTCCTGGTGAATTGGTAAAACTCTATTATCAAAATGGGATGAATGCCGCAGAAACCTTGCGTGTTTACCGTCGAAACCTCCGCCAAATACGCGGTCTATGTATCCCGTAAGCTCTGTGTGATTTAGTAGAGCAATTCGAAGAAACTGGCTCCACCTGTGATAGACCGCGATCCGGACGACCAACTGTTTCTGAGGACACTGTTATTGAAGTGTATCACTCAGTGACTTCAGGACACATTCAAACTGCAAGAAGTGCAGCTCGTGTGTTGGATTTGTAAAATATCAGTATTCTAACTGCAAATAAGCCAAAACGTCATCATTTCAAGCTGTGGAAATGTCCGGAGAGGGGTGAAAGCGTTTTTTGGATTTGAACTGGGCAGTATAGAGGCTGCATTGCACATAATATGCCAGGTACTATATAATACTGTTATATAGCTTAATTTAAAACTATTAGAATATATGTTTTTATGAAAAATACGAAATGTGTCTTAGAGTTTTTATAAAAAATAACGAACTATGTCTTAATATTGAATTTAATGCAAATGTATGTAATATAAGGATGATATAAGGATAAGGCCTTAGTTAATGAAAAAAGGAGTTTAATGATTCTAGGTTATAGTTTTACATATTAAATAGAAATTATATTTACAAGTACGGGAGGGTAGGGGGTTTTTCTGCAGCATACGCGCTCACAGAATCGTCGAGATTCCATATCGGCCTCTGCTCTCGTCTAGAGCGAAAAAGATACGTTTAACATCAACTGCGTCAGAATGAAATCTGCTCTCGGTTGTCACTTGTTTCCAAGCGAAGAGAATGCAAACTGCATATCAGCAAATTCAGTAACATCTGCTGTTCTGCGGTAACAAGTTCTCATGGAAAGGTGCTGACCATATCTGTTGCTATGAGTAGGGTTTTATGGGAATCTAAAACCACAACTCACACTCGGCCATCTTGTCCGCTTGTTGACCTCGACAGCGCGTTAAATAAGCAACAAGATATGTCAAAAAACAAAAACAAACTATCTAAAAATAATTAAAATCCAAAGGAAAAAAATTGTCATTAAATAATTAAGAGAATTGAGCTAAATAATAAAAAAAAATTCTAAATTTTAAGTAAATTAATGCTGAGCTGCCGTAGGATATCTCCAAAAAAAAAAAAAAAAGAAGAATAAAAAAAAAACTCAGGATAACATCAATTTGCGTCATGAGGCCGTCTTTCTCATGAGCCATCATCAGGGATGAAAAATATAATCTGAAAGGCCGTCTGCCCATTATATTATCATCAAGAAAACATACTAAAATCTGCCTCATCTTAGGTAGAATTTCGTAAAAAAAACCATCTTTATCCCAACGTCATTCGGGAATAAAAAATAAAAAAAAGAGGTTTGCCTCGTCTAAGCAAAAAAAAAAAAAAAAAGGATTTCCCACCAAAAGGTTTTTTTTTTCGACAGCTAGCTCTTACTTCTGTAGAAAAAAATATGCGATGTGGGGGGGGGGGGGTAAAACACATACATATATATAGCAATTCAATAAAAAGTTTACACATAAAATACAGTTTTAAAAATATAAATGCAGTTTTAAAAGTATAAATACAACAATATTCTTTTTCTTCTTGTCAAAAGTGAGTGTTAAAAAAAAAATAAAGTCCTGTGTAGATAGTCATCTTAAATAAAGTTGTTGTTTACGCAACATAAAAAAAAAGCACGTGTTGCGAAACAGGCAAATGAATAAAATAATGCACCATTTGCAGTCCGAGAGAAAGATAATTTGCCATGCGCAAAAAAAAAATCACCGCATGGGTTCAATAAAAAAGTTTTGAGCAGGTATATATTGCTCAGAGATTTTTAAAAAAATGTTGAACAGAACTTCGAAAAAAAAAGGCACATAAATTCTGTTAATATAAGCTGAAAAAATAAAGAATCTGTTACATATTCCACAAACTAAGAATAATTAAAAAAAACACTGTTGATAAAAATGCTTGGTACGCGATAACTTCTTTAAAAAAAAAACACTTGAAGTTTATCGCACTATAGAATGGCATGACACACAAAAATACGAAGAAGAAAAAAAACGTTCTGTGTTGCAGATTTTCATCAATGATTGGACTCTTGAAATGGTGAGTTACACTGGTAAACACCTCATTCTAATGTTTCGTCCAGAAAAAAAATGATCGTGGATGCTTGCTGTAATCGTAAAAAAAAAAAACGAAGATATTGACATAAAGTTACTAAGAAAGTCACAGATAGTAGCAGTCTAATAGTCTGTACGATATAAATGTTCTCTTAAATAAGCAGATATATGGGTGTCAAACACAGAATATATAAAAACACAGTTAAAAAAATAGTAGTAATAATAAAAAACACATTTATGATAAATTCGTTGGTTGCACTTGTGACCTATATACGTGAAGCATATTTCTTTTTGGAAATTTAAGTCTACTTTTTCTCTTTCTCGTTGTTGACTTCACAAAATGTCGGCGTATAAAAAATAAACAAGAAATGATAAGGAAACGCAGAATTTCGGTCCAATTAGTAACGTCACTCGAATCTGGAGATGGTTGGGATGTATGGAACGCCGAATGCTGATAAATGAGTCCGTTGGCAGACGTAAACAGTAATAAATAGATGGTCAATAAGACGAGCACAGTCATGAACAGCTTGTAGGATAAGAAATTTAAATCGTAGGAAAAACAGTCTGGCGATAATGTTGCGAGATGTTTCAGATATGCTGAGTCAATCACTGGGTCAACTTCGATGCCAGTAGGAATATTTTCATTCGAAAAATCTTTATTTACTGTCGGCGGTTTTAGATCTTGGGGGAAAGAATTTGAAACAAGTGTTTCCATAGTGCATCTTGCATCAGGAAATGGAGGTACATAGGATTTATCTTGAGATTTCGTTGCAGATACATTATCAGACACAGTAATGCAGCTTATAAAAATACTTGTGGGTGGAGATTTAGTTAAAGTAGCTCCGTTTTTGTCGCATGTGAGAGTACCCTGAAATATGACATCTGTCCCTATGATAAGTGGCATGGGCATCTGAGAAGACTTAACTACGTAAACAGAAGTAGAAAAAGTATTATCGTCTATTTGTATATTGGTAAAAAACGATCCTATAGGTTGAATAACACGGTTACCGATACCCGACAATTGTACAGGAGCTCCGGTGAGGGGGGGGGAGACCCAATTTGTTCATAAATGTCTTCTCTCAGTATCGTCAGTGAGCTTCCAGTGTCCAAGATTGAAGTTATTTGTAAATTAAAAATTTTTACAGGTTTCTGCATGCGCGGAGGAGAATGACACATTTCTACTACGTGGATTTGTTCGTCTCTGCGTGGTGGCGTCGTGCGTGAAGGGGAGGTGCCTTGAGTCGAACGCTTACGCTCCGGCGTTTGTTCCGTACATTGATTGGAAACATGACCAAAACGTGCACATTTCATACACTTTTTTCCTTTATTCAAATGCACACAATGGGTAGATAGGTGTCCTGGGGCTAAACAATTCCAGCAAGTTAATTTTGCAGTTTTTTCCGTCTGGTTAATCTTAGGAGTGTTGGGTGTCGTCGGTGACTTTGATTGGTAAACTTTAGAACTCTGTTCACAAATTCGTTCGAAAATTTGGAGCTTGTTTTTAAATTCGGCAAGCGTGGCGCACCCGAATAATATAGCTTTATTATGTGGTGTATCGTTAATCCCATTAATTATATAGTGAATTAAAGATATATCATCAATGTTTCCTCTTTGTGCTATTTCTTTCATTTTCAAAAAATATTCCAATAGTTTTTCGTTTGGGCGGCAGCCTCTAGCGGCTAGTAATTGATGTATCTGGGCGGACGAAGCTGGTTGTCCGAATTCGCGAAACAATGCCTCTTTGAGTGATGCATATGAAGAAATGTTATTTTCACTACGTACATACAATAATGCTAAACTTTTTAATGCCCGCTCAGCAAACACAAATTTCTGTATGTCGGACAGTTGAAATGAATGGGCCAGAGATTCAAATCTCTGAAACCATGTTTGAACGTTTTCCGTTTTATCACCACTAAACGGTGTAATTAAATGATCAATGTCATGGAAAGAAATTGTCTGTTTGGGCGCGGAGTGTGTACAGTGTACACGCGCCTGGTCTGGCTGTACTGCCAAAGGCGAAGATAAACCAGTGCTTCCACTACTATTGTGGCTATCATCAAATTCTGTATCCGATTCGGAAACTGCCGTAAACGTGTCTTTAAAAGCCGAAATATCAACTAGTGCACTTAAAATACGTTGCCCTATATCTTCCTTTGATCCATGGGTGTCAATGGATAAGATATTAGCAATAGTAATCAATTGTATCTGATCATAATCGTCCAAAATTACTTTGAGTTTATTTTCATACTCATCGCTTTTGTCAGTAAAAGAAAAACCTTTAAATTTCCTTAAATTCGCTCTATTCTGGCGATTTTTATCGCAACCAAATATAAATTCATGCAATAATTTGATTTTATCTGTTTTAGCCGATTTCAACTGGCTTTTGATAAAGTCAATTTCTTGCAATTCCATATTAAAAGGCAAGAAAGGAAAGAGAAAAAAATAAACTTACTTCAAAAGGAGTTATCCAATTGAAAAATAAATTCCTCGCCACGATATATTGAAGTAATCCAATTAATGATCCGTAGAAAAAAAAATATGCTTGCAGTCGAAGATTCATTCCTTGTACAGCGATAACTATCTTGCACAAATAAAAATAAACGAGCTTCAACCACATGGCTAAGGGGATGAATCACGAATGTTGATAACGGGACTGAGAAGGAAGTTCTCCAATTCTGATCGGTAATAAAGCCTAGGGGATTTTACTTTTTAAATTCGTTTTGGATTCAAATCGGCCTAGAGCTCCCATGTAATATAAGGATGATATAAGGATAAGGCCTTAGTTAATGAAAAAAGGAGTTTAATGATTCTAGGTTATAGTTTTACATATTAAATAGAAATTATATTTACAAGTACGGGAGGGTAGGGGGTTTTTCTGCAGCATACGCGCTCACAGAATCGTCGAGATTCCATATCGGCCTCTGCTCTCGTCTAGAGCGAAAAAGATACGTTTAACATCAACTGCGTCAGAATGAAATCTGCTCTCGGTTGTCACTTGTTTCCAAGCGAAGAGAATGCAAACTGCATATCAGCAAATTCAGTAACATCTGCTGTTCTGCGGTAACAAGTTCTCATGGAAAGGTGCTGACCATATCTGTTGCTATGAGTAGGGTTTTATGGGAATCTAAAACCACAACTCACATGTATATGAACAATATAAAGAATTTTTTTATGAAAAAATAATGTGTCATGTTTTTAATAACTTGAATAATATATAATCGAAAAATGTCTATACTGTGATAGCTCATTATTATGATAATAATACCTGAAGGTATGGTATAGTATATCAGTATTCTATTTTTAAAAGAAAAGAATGCCGATAAATAACTAATTAATGCGATAAATAATTAATAAATGAGTAACAAAAACAGCCTTTTCCATTCATTTTAACAAGAACAGACACGCATATTTTCATTATAGAACTCTGTTTTAAAAAAATAAAAATAAAAAGATTGACAATAAAGAAATTTTTATATTTGGTACTTCTCATTCGTTTATTGGGAAGTATTTGGTTATACATGTTCGCATGATAATCATATTTACTTATTTTTTAAGTATGAACATTTTCTTTTGATATAAAAAAGAATGTTTATAAATAAATAACGCATAAATGAGATAAATAACTAATGAATGATTAGCAAAAAGACAATTTTCTATTCCTCCTCATTTTAGCCTGAACAGACATACCTGCTTTCACAACAGCACTATGTTAATATCTATATACCGGGTGTCCTAAAAAGGACTGCCTAATTTTAAAATTCAATAACTTGCGAACGGTGACAGATATTTAAAAAATTCTTGCAGGAGAGTTATGCACGAGGTCACAAGTTTTTTACAGTGATTTTCGATTTTAATTCGAATTACAAGCATTAAATGGCGCTGCCATCAATAGGCGCTAAATTCAGGCTCGATTTTCGGCACTTCGGGACCCGCGCAATGCATTTTAATCTCCTTTTACCGCATGGAAGAAGAGAAATGCCAAAAACTCGAGCCTTTATTTAGCGCTTATTGCTTACAGCGTCATCTATTGTTTGTAATTTAAACCAAAATCGAAAATCACTGTAAAAAAAAATTGACTTCATGCATAAGCCTACTGAAAGAATTTTTTAAATATCTGTCACCGTTTCCAAGTTATTGAATTTTAAAATCAGCCAGTTTATATATATATATATATACACACGATAACGCAGAAAAAAATGTTCTGTTTAATATTGGGCAATTCAGTCCCATGGCATTAAATGAAGATAATTCGTCCTTTTTAAATTACATAATTCTTTTTTGAATAGAAAATAATGATCCTGATAATGATAACATATTTTTATTTTTAGCTAGTCAATTTAAAACAAAAGCATAACTAAAAAAAATGTTAAATGCGACAATTTATTATTTTGTCGGTGATTTAACACAGTATATCATTAAATAAACGTGCTTATGTAATTAATTTCGGAGATATCTTTTATCCTTTTAAAATTTTTACTCCTGTACATCCTGCTGCAGATAATTTTAAATTTACCTGTCGTACAAGTTTAAATTCTTTTAACATTGACAAACGCAATTAGTGGAAATAAAATTCACAATAGAAATTCGATTGGAAATTTTCAGGTAAAAATTGCCTGGTATTTTTATTGAAAGTCAATTTGAAAATTTGTGATTAAAACAAAAAGTAAATGCAACATTTTAATCACAGATGGTTTTGTGTTATTTGTTTAGAATAATTAAGCGACAACAATAAAGAATTTTTCAAAATATTTATCAACTTATATTGCACAAGCACAAGTCTTTCCTCAGAAATAAAAATTGTATCATACAAAATGTTTTAAAAATGTAGCAAATCCTTGAAATTTTAAACTTTTATATTTAAAGAAAGGTTAACTAAGAGATTTTATTTTGCTGTTATGTGTAGTAAAAATATGGTTTTGTAAATCTACCAGCTACCATAAAAAGATACCAAATTTTCAATACGTTTCAAATAGGCTTATAGGATTTACAGATGAGTTGAGTCTCTTTTT
Source organism: Maratus speciosus (assembly GCA_963932465.1). Lineage (NCBI taxonomy): Eukaryota > Metazoa > Arthropoda > Arachnida > Araneae > Salticidae > Maratus > Maratus speciosus. Next base: position 411,954,904 of record OZ010800.1, on the reverse strand, counting down.
TTTAGGGCTCGAGTAGAAGGATTTAATATTCGAGCCCGAAAACTTTTGCTTCATCATAGCCTGTGCCTGATTCCAAAAATATGCAGCAAAAAATTTGTAATAACATTTTAAAATTCTTTAAAGATTAATATTATCCTTTAAAAATCTGTTCTTACATAGAAATAAGTATTAATCCAAATAACCCCTCATGACAACATTTTGTGATTTTCATGTCCCTGAAAAAGAGTCTAAAATAGCGAATTTTTCATTCATATACAACCACTGGCAGCAACCTGCAAAAGTCGCAATTTTTATTCTTTATATATCATAAAGACATGAGTTCTGCTTTTTTTTTTGTTGTTGTTATTCTGGAAAAAAAACTTTAGACAGAAAGAGAGGATAGTCAAAGGCATACCTCACGTCTTCTTTATGTTAATAATTCTGACTCCTGCAGAGGTTACGGAATCGGAAAAACATATTTCAGAAAGAATGTGAATATAAGAAAGAATGTGAAGCCCTGTATATGGTCTATAGAATTTATACACATCATGCAGTATGCAAAAATTTAATTAAAATTAAAAACAGAACATCCCATTGAGTTCACGGTTGGAACACCAGGGTTAGATTGAACTTAACTAGCATATTAAAATGGAGCTGTTCTGCAAAGTCATATGTTTGTAGAAAGTACCTGCAGAAAAAATGTTAGTGGTGGGTAGGTAGATCCCCATTGAGTTTTCCAATGAGATTCGTATTTCAGATAGCATATTAGAATTGAAATAATATGAAGTATGCAAGAATTTCATTGGAAAACTGAATGGGAACCTACCTTCAACCACTAAAATTGGGTCTGCAGCTGGTTTCTACCAAGATATGATGCGGAAGATGAGTTTTATATTAATATGCTAATCGAGTTCTGTCTAATCCTGGAATTTCAGGCGTGAACACGATGAGGAGATAGTTAGTGCAGCCGCCACAGTTTGGTCTATACATAAACCAACGATAAATACTATGCACATACTGAAATTAATGGTATATTCTTTAAATAATAAACTTTTAATTCCAAGCATAAATTTTAAATAGGTGTACCGATTTCAATTATTTTAATTTAGTTTAAAAAATTTACTCTGTAGGTAGTGCCATGTACATTTAATGGGGATTAGAAAATGACTAATCTGCATTTTTCTATATTAGCCTATCCCTTCAAGCAGTATTAAGGGGGTCCGGGACACATTTTCAAATAATTTTTATTTATTGAGTTAAAATTTCAATTATTTTTGTGATGGTTAACCATATCATTTGTAAATAAAATCCCATGATAAAATTTCTCATAATTATTTTAAACAATTTAAAAATTTAAATGTTATTTAAAAAGTGGGGTAATTTAAAATTGTTATAACTGAAAATATTATTTGTAGAATTTCAATTTTTATGTATTTAAATAAACAGAAATATATAAGTTTTAATTTAGATTCAGCATTTAAAAAAATATTAATTTAAATAAAAATTAAAAATATTTAAATTAAAAATTTGAAAAAAAGGACGCAACTTAAAAAAAAAAAACCCACCATATTTTCAAAAGTAAATATTTTTTTCAAATTTGCTGAACCATAATTAAACCAAAGCAAGTGAAAAATACATGTTCCAAATTTGAACCATTTACCTTTAACGGTTCTTGATTTATAACAATTTAAATACGGGAAATGGTGAAAAATCCCATCATGCAGAAAAACGCATTTTCGCAAAAAGACGTTTTCATGACAACTATTGCTTGAAAGCTAGATTTTCAAAACAAACCAAAACTTAAAAATGGATTTTTCCTGTTCCAATTAAGATAGAAACATAATTTAAATTTCGGTTTAAGCAGAAAAAAGCAGAGAAATTTTTAATGTAATAACAAAAATTAAGAAATTTTTTAAGATTTTTCTGTCTTGGACCCTCTTAAGCAGTACCCGTATTCAACTCTACACTAAAATCAATAGCTTACGATCAGATTTTCCTTTAAAGTTCTCGCTTTTTCAGCAGACATATGAAATTGAAAGGGAAGCTCTATTATAATGTTCAAACAATATATCAATATTTCAACTTCATTTTAAAGTTTCTTTGTTACAGCAGGATTCTGTGAAATTAAAAAAGGTAGATAAGAGATTTTTTTTTTGAAAACCGGAAGATCTCCCTAATGATATGAAGAAAGAGGATTATAAAGCGTGAATGGCGATCGACAACGACTTCGTATGCACAGATGCGAAGCGCACAGAGAGTAAAAAAATGTCAAGCTGTTTGTAAGAATATAATGATGAAGATTACGAGAGCGAATTTAGTTAAAAAAAATCTTTAAATACAGAAATGTGGAACACGTTGTAAATTTTAAAACAAAGTGTACAATATCGATAGGAAATTTTTAAAAAAGAAGATGAGATATATAATGTGAACATTAAAAAGATTCACAATCTTACTTAAAAGGCGACTAATGTAAAGAAAAAGATGTTACAAGTTAAAAATATACATTTTATTTAAAACTTCTTAGTACTTTTAAGCCTTCCATAGGCTCATCATCAGAGAATATCTTAATAACTAAATGTTGTTTATTTATACAAATACGCCACTTTGTTTTGAAAATGAGAGAGCCAATAATTACTAGAGTTGATAGTAGAATTTGCTATCGCAGCTTCTTGGATTTAATTTAATTAGAGGAAATATATATTATTATTATTATTTGCAGTTCCATTTATTTTAGGACATCACTTTGTTTCTCATACGTCACTTTCTAAGGTTAGAAGAAAATATTTAATTTCTGTACTTTAAGTTTTTTTTTTTTTTAATACGTCCCTTTGCTCGGGTTTTCAGGATTTATTTTCAGGATATTGAACCACAAACTGGAGATATTGTATGTATTAGTATGGGGAACATATTTGTATAAATAAACAACATTTAGTTATTAAAATATTCTCTGATGATGAGCCTGGAAGGCTTGAAAGTACTAAGAAGTTTTAAATAAAATGTATATTTTAAACTTGTAACATCTTTTTCATTACATTAGTCGCCTTTTAAGTAAGATTGTGGGCCTTTTTAATGTTCACATTATATATTTTATGTTGAGTCAAGGTGAAAAATTGTGGGCCTTTTTAATGTTCACATTATATATTTTATGTTGAGCCAAGGTGAAAAACTGCGTTTCGTCTTATGATATTATTTGAAACAATATGAGTTTAAGGAATTCAACAATGACCAACGGAGCACAGTATTTGATGGCCTGTATCAATACAGGTCTAGTACATTTTTATACTGCATTTAGCAATACAAAGAGAAACGTGACGTTGAAGGCATCCGAAGAAAAAATAAGGTGTTGAATTCGAAAGACAGAGAAAAGTCATTTATTGCTGGCGATAGTTCTTTATTAAACTTCATTCAAATCAAAATAAACTTCATTTATAAACGTTTGAAACAGCTTTCAATTGATTATGATCTAGAGCAAATTTCAATAAAAATAACTAAATAACTGAATAATCTTCTATTAACAATGATGTTAAACTTTATCACAATTGGAGTTAAACTGAATTCACAGATACAGCTTCAGTTTCATAGGAATTTAAAGGAAACTGCCTATTAAATGACAAAGCCAGTTCTTCAAAACAACTTAAACTTTCCTTTTAAATCATAACTAAAAACCGTTCATTAAAATTTAAGCATCGTAAAACTTAAACTAATTGCAATTTCAAAAACTTAACAAAGCAAAACTTAATTATCGAAATCATAACAATGATAGATTTTGAAGAAGCGAAATGAAACTATTACCTTTCAACATCGAAAGCCATTTATACTCCCGAAGAAATGAAAAAAGATTCCACTGCGAAAGAGGATGGGTTCCAGAATAGACTATTAAGCTGCTATCAGATTCACCAAGTTTTCGAGCAATTTTTGAGCATCTCTTGATTTCCTCCAACTTTTTGCGAAATATTGTCTCAACATCCAGTGTGATAGCAAACAGCAATATCCCCAACTTTTTTACCACTGCTCTAAAAAGTCTGAACTTGTCGCGACTTTTCCTCCCAACTTTCAACATTTCAGCCAATCGGAGATAAGCGATTGATACAAATAGGCGAAAAATATTAGCGGCTGGTACTAGTAGTACTGGTATTCCTCCAACTTTAACAACGATAATTGTAACCTTTATCTCCCTTTGATCAGGAAAAAGTTGGGGTTAAAATCGGCTGAAAAGTTGGTTGATCGAAAAGTTGGTGAATCTGATAGCAGCTTTACAGAACAACCAACGCTAAAGATCTACGAAACACATATGTTTAGTTAATGATTCTTTTTATTTAAGTTTTCAGAAAACAATTGGCATTATATACTAAGTAATGAAATTATTTCTTTTAAAATAATGAAGTACTTTAATCATCAAAATATAGTAAAGAAAGTCATTAAACCAATATAAGTTCATGTAAGATTTTAAACCCATATTATTCATAAGTGACAGGTAAAACCGGCTGATGAGATAACAGCATTCGAAATCGGATTCCAATAAAATGTGTAAAGGATAATGGGAAATAATACCCCTTTGTACAAATAAAATGGATCAAGATCAATGCATTCTTTGCTCCATTAATCTTGAAAACAAAGCTATATGCAAATATAATAAAAGTTGAATTTTTAACAGATTTATTTTAACGATGATTGGAAAATGCATGCAAAAAACGAAACTGTTCTTTTTCTGTCGCAATAAAATAAATTTTACAAACGTTTCGTAAAATTTTATATATTTTACCTTTGAAGTATACAATTATGTAAATTCTCCTTTCTAAAGATAGTTACTTAAAGCGAAGTATCATTAAAGCGAGGAGAGAACGTTCAATATAAAATAGTAAGAACACATTCTTTTACATAAGACCTTTAAAAATCCATTGCCTAATTTTATTGAATGAATAAAAATTTTACTTTTCCTTTTAAAATCAGTCTTTACAGTGCCTTAAAAAATATTAGCTACAGCTTATTTATATTTTTTGTGTATTGTTGAAATGCATATTAGTATAAACATTTTGTTCTATTTAGTTAAACAGACATACTATATTAATTATAGTTTTAGGAACATGATAATAGTTCAGATACCTGTATTTTTCGTAAAAATAACATATGGCAAATATCAAACATGTAAAATTAAACGAGAAATACTCGTATGCAAACACGCATAAACTTTTTGTCATATGAATTATTTGCATAAAGTTAACTTATAAAATACGAATTTTGCGCTCTACAAATGTTAATTAAATTATTATTTTTATTAATATGTAAATTTTTGATGCATGGTAAATGTTTCACTTATAAACAAGCGATTCCACAAAAATAAAAACAAACATAAAGCGTTTAAAAGTTAACATCACTTCATAGCAGCATCAAAATATATACCAAATTCGCATTAAAAGAAATGTCGTGTTTTCCTTTGGATTAAATATTCTTTTCGGATGTTTCTGGATCTTTCTAGAAGTTTTTATTTTCTTGCGCAGTTATAACAACGCCCCCTAGATATTTGAGAAAGCCTTGACACGTGTCACGAAAATGTCACTCAAAGCATGCAAAACAAAGAAAAAAATAATCAAAGGTATATATAAGTATTATACAGACATACATACAATAAATACAATAAACCCAACTGGGGTGAAAAATTAGCAAGAGCCCGGAATCGAACACGGGATCACAGTATACAAGACTGCTGCTCTAACCACTGAGCTACTCCATCCGATACCTGGGTCTAAAATTTCTCACTAATAAACCATGTTGGGGAAGACAACTTATATATACCTTTAACTGTTGAATGCAGGCGTTATTTATGTGTGTATGTGTGCTTTAATAGATATTGTAGTATGTGTGTTTATTATATTTATCGTAAATAGATGTAATAGTAAAATATATTTATCGTTGTCCGGTCATCCAAGGCTGTCGTATAGATGGCTGGTGACTTCCCCAATATGGTTTATTAGTTTGAAATTGCAGACCCAGTTATTGGCCGGAGTAGCTCAGTGGTTAGAGCGGCAGTCTTGTTTACTGTGGTCCCGGGTTCGATTCCTGGCTCTGGCTAATTTTTCACCCCAGTTGGGTATTGCATTTATTGTAAGTATGTCTGTATAATACTTATATATACCTTTAACTGTTGAATGCAGGCGTTATTTATGTGTGTATGTGTGTTTTAATATATATTGTAGTATGTGTGTTTTATTATAAAAAAATAATCATTCGTTGGCTCATGGATGCTCGTGGATATCCACGAGCCAATCAATGATTTTTTCAATTCCTACTATTAGTTCACACTCTCCCTATATTTATATATCTTGTTCAAATTTTCAGTCGTTAATAAAATACTTATTATTCATCCTATCAAGTTGAAATAATTTTTTTTTTAACATTGTACTGGATGACAATTGATGTTAATACAGATTTTTCAAATATTAATTCATTAATTAAATTTTTATTAATTAATTTTAGTTTTATATGGGAGACAAAATGGCGGCCATTGGTTATTGAACAGCATTTAATGCATCTTTCTGTCTATAAGGGGGGTTACCAAAGGGGGGTACCTGTTCTGTCGCAAAATACCGCCAAGTTTGTCGCCAGATTTGGTGACCAACATGAGTCGCCAAAAGTGACGTCAACTTGGCGATATCTCTAATATTTCGCCAAATTCCCATAGGCTTCCATTGTAAACCTACTTGCTTATAGAAAATCAAAAATTGAGATATTTTAGTGCAGCAAAAACTAATATTAGCTTAAGGGATTATATTAATTTTTTCCTTTGATGACCTAAGTAGGAATTGACTTTAAAAACAAAATTTTTATATTACTTGTTATATCTTTGTTTTGCCTGCTTTGTGTGACGTTTCGTGACGCACAGCAAGGCTTTCTCAAATATCTAGGGGGCGTTGGTTAAAGCCGATTTACTTAAAATTTTACTCCATGACTGAATTTCGCCAAGTTTTGATTTTGAATTGGTTGGTACTCCATCTTCGTCATGCATTTTGTAGACCTACGTGATGCCGTCAAAACTTTGTTGCACTAGATCGGAAGTTAGATGTTATATGTTTTCGAATGTTTCTAGCCTGGCAGCATCAAAGAAGTGAAATATTCTTTTTGCCGGATCATACAAATTAATGTTTTTTTTAAGTTTGATTATTAAGTCTTAGATATAAACTGTGCGCTTTCCTGATAACAAGTCCTATTTAAAATATTAATTTAAATAAAATGATTTCGACGATGATGACATGTGTTTACTTTTAATGTTGGGAAAAGCTCATGGATTGTGTACCCTGAACTTTTCATAACATCACGACTTATTTTGCTATGATATATTTTTTACTTATCTGTAGTCATGTGATGTCATTGTCCTTCAATCAAAATGTAGTGATATTACATTGCGTAAACTGTATCGTAGATTCATATTTTTCAGACTTGAATATTAACATCTGTTGTGGTAAAATATATCTACACTTATCGCGCAAAAAGGAATGCAGTATTCTACAATAGTCATTCAACTATAAAATGACGACCAGAAATGTGGAATCGTACTAAAGTGTATTATATATATATATACTCATATTATAAAGAAGTAACGTTTGTTTGCTTAATTGTAGGAGGTAATCTTTGGAACTACCAAACTGATTTCAAAAGTAATGGTATCAAAATGACTGTGTTACTCCCTGTTCGAATATAGGCTATATCTTATGTCCATGCCAGTAACCCAAAGGGGGTGCAGGAGCAAAAAACGTTCTGAAAAGGCGATTTTTGTGCTATTGAGGGGCCCAGAAACATGAAATTTGTTATGGTAGTTACTTATAAGAATTAAATGATCTCTAAGAACATTTCTTAAAACATTCGAAATTTAAAACGGTGAAATGCGCGAAAAGCGTTCTAAAAAACGTTCAAAATGGCGATTTCTACGCAATATCAGGAAATACCGAACCGAATTAAAAAATAATGGCGTCAAAATGATGGTGACAGCCCTTGCTCAAACATAGGCTATATTTTATGTCGGTGCCCTTACACCAAAGGGGTGCACGAGCAAAAAACTAAAAATGCGATTTTTGTGTTACTGAAGGGGCTAGAGATATGAAATTTAGCATGGTAGTTATTAATTACATATACGTGATATCTAAGAACATTTCTTAAAAAATTCGAAATTTAAAAGAAAAGATTAAAAGGAACGTTCTAAATGGTGGTTTCCACGCAATTTCAGAAAGTATTAAACTGATTTCAAAAGTAATGTTTGGAAATCGATGGTGACAGCCCTTGCCCTAACATAGGCTGCATTTTATGTCGGTGTCACTGCCACCTGGGTATTGCAGGAGCAAATACGTTCTAAATTGCGCTTATTATAATACTGAAGGGCCTAGAAACATGAAATTTTGCAAGTTAGTAACTTATAACATATAAATGATCTCTAAAAACATTTCCTAAAAGAAGTCGAAATTTAAAAGGGTGAAAATGCGCGAAAAGCATTTTAAAAATCGTTCTAAATTGAGATTTCTACGCAATCTCAGGAAGTACCAAACCAATTTCAAAAGAAATGGTTAGAAATTGCTGGTGTCTTCGCTCCAATATTGGCTATATTTTATGTCGGTGTCACTACCATCTAGGGGTTGCAGGTGCAAAAAACGTTCTAAATTTCGTTTTTTGTCATACTGAGGGGTCTAACATTTTAAAATTTGGAATTGTAATTACTTAAACGATGCAAATACTTTATAAGAACTGTCGAAACAAAATTCCAAAGTTAAAAGTTCAAAGTGAGCGAAAAGCTTACTAAAAACATTCTAAATTACGATTTTTATGCAACTTTATGAAATACCAAACTAATTTAAAAAATATTGGTTAGACGATAGCAGACGATAAATGTATAAATTTTACTATTATTATAAAGAAGTGAAGATTGTTTGTTTGTTTATTTATAGGGGATAATCTGTGGAACTACCGAACCGATTTCAAAAGTAATGGTATCAAAATGGTACTGTTATTTCACGTTCCACCATAGGCTATATCTTTTGTCGATGCCACTAATCTAAAGGGATTGCAGGAACAATATATTCCTAAAAATATGATTTTGTGCTACTGAAGGACATAGATACATTACATTTGGCATGGTAGTCACTTATTAAATATAAATTATCTCTAAGGACATTTCCTAAAAGAATCGAAATTTAAAAGGTGTGAAAATTCGTGAAAATAGCTTTCTAAAAAACGTTCTAAATGGCGATTTCTACGCAATCTCAGAAAGTATCAAACCGATTTCAAAAGTAATGGTTGGAAATTGATCGTAACAGCCATTGCTCTAACATAGACTATATTTTATGTTGGTGTCGCTACAACCTGGGGTTCCAGGAGCAAAAAAAAAAAAAAAAAAAAACGATCTAAATTGCGATTTCTGTGATACTTCCTGTGGCTAGCAACATGAAATTAGGCATGGTACTTACTTATAAGGTGTAAATGATCTCTAAGAGCAGTTTCTAAAGAATTCAATATTTAAAATGTGTAAAAATGCACGAAAACAGTTTAAAAACGTTTTAAGTTGCGATTTCTACGCAATGTCAGGAAATATCAAACCGATTTTTTTTTAAAATGATTGCAAATTCACGCTGACAGTACCTGCTCCAACATAGCCTATATTTAATGTTGTTGCCACTACCATTTGGGGGTTGCAGGAGCAAAAAATGTTCTAAATTGAGTTTTTTGTGATACTGATGGTCTAAGATTTTGAAATTTGGCCTGAACCTATTTTAAAAATTAATGGTTGCAAATCGTTAGTGATAAAACTTGCTCAAACGTAATATATAATTTATGTCGGTGTCACTACCAGCAGACGATTGCAGAAGCAAAAACTGTCCTAAATTGTGATCGCTGTGATACTCAAGAGCCTAGAAACTTTAAATATGGAATGTTAGTTATAAAATATAAATGCCCTCGAAGAACTGTCTAAAATAAATTCGAAATGTAAAAGGAGTGAAGCGAAGGCAAGGTGTGTAAAGCGTTCTAAGAAAGGTCCAAAATTTCGATTTCTATGCAATCTGAGTGAAATAATAAAGCGATTACAAAAGTAATGTTTGCGAATCAAATGTGACAGTCTCTGATCCTACACAGGCTATATTTTATACCAGTGGCACTACCACCTGGGGTTGGCAGGAGCAACAAATGTTTTAAAAGAGCTTTAAAAAACTTTCTAAATTACGTTTTCTGTGGAATATTAGGAAATACCAAACTGATTTCACAATTAATGTTGGCTAATTAATGATGACAGTCTCTGTTTCAACATAGGCATTTTGTGTAAGTGCCACAACAACCAGAGAGATGGTAGACCAGACCGTTAGACCAGAAGCTTGGAATTTGACATGATGGCTCATGTCAAATGCGTACTAAGAATGGTTTCTAAAAAACTCGAAACTTCAAATAAACACTGAAATGAGCGAATGAAATGAGTATAAAAGCTTCAAAATACTTTATTAATTATCATTTATTTAGAATTAGTTTTAGTTCTTTTTATTAATTTAAGTCTTATTTCTGCCTAATGCAGTGTAACAATGGAGTTTAGTCAAACTGTGTCTCTATTGGTAATTTTTGAATTATTCCTAAAAGTATAATATCTTCTAATAAAAATTAGACATACAAATATCACTAGTTTATTTTAACTATTACGCGAGCAAAGCCACTGGTTTTGCTTGTATAATATAATTTACAATATACAATATAAATACAATGTATACTATACAGTGTGTTGCCGAATTTGACCGACAAATTTAGAGGGATGATAGTAGGCATCGAGGGGATGAAAAATTGCCATAGAACATGGGGTCGCAAACCACTTATTGAGTCACAAATACAGGGTGTTTCAACCCTAACTGAACTCTGGTTGAGGGTAATAATTTTAACAAAATTAAAAATACTGTAATGAAATTGTAACGATATGTACCTCGTTTGGTATGAAATGTGATAACATCACGAAAAGTTCTAGAAAAACAGGATGTTCATGCAATCGATGATACCGTAGGAACTGGTAATCGCAGTCGAAAATGTGAAAAGTCAAATGCATACTGCTAGCGAATACAATAAGAGCTTCTATCACTTTTTTTTATGTTATTAGATTTACAACAAATGCGAGCATGTCTATTAAAACTTTCAGTGTAATATACTTCAGTTTTCTGAAAGATATTACCAGCCACCTAACTTGAGTTAGAGTACGAGTGGAACACCCTGTATTTTTGATTATATAGGTGGTTTGGGACTCGTTGTTTCGTTGCAATGTTTATTCTTCTTGATTCCTACTATCAGCCCTCAGAATTTTATTCAGAGGGCCGAATTAGTCGAATTCGGCAACACCATGTATATATAAAGAAACTTTATTTTGCTGCTCTCATTTCCGGAAACGTTTCAAAGTAATTTTTATAGTGCATGAATATGTTTTCTCAATCTGGAATAATGGTTTTTAAGATGCTGTGTATTGTAAATTAATGATTTTCAGCTACGTAACTGACTTTATACATTCAAGAGTAACAAAATATCGTAAATTTTAATGTTAAGAATAATGCTGTTAATTTATCATGTTTATTGAGCATGAAAATGTTTACTTGAGAATTGCTAGCTGTGACGGTCGTCTCGCCTCTACGTCATGGTCTAAGGACTTTTTAGGAAACGCGGGATGGCAGCAGCCGGAGAGAAGAGACGGTTTTTATGTGTTCGAAAAGGCGTGCTGTGACGCGCGGTGAATTAATATATGTAATCCTGCATTGCATAGGAAAGATGTAATCACGTATTATTAAATAATATTACGTGTGTGTGTGTAGTCTTTAATGTGTTCATCAGATGTTTATAGATTAAACGCATTTAACCAGATCACTGCATCTCGTCTATTGTTTTCAACATCATGGAATCACGAACCGGCATCCTGAAAACCAATAATTTGTTTTTTAAAAACTGATTAATACATTATGACAACTACTCGCAAACGTTTCCGAAAATCACTGTCCTCAAAAGAAACTTTTTCTTTATAAATGCTTCTTTAAAATGTATTGGTAATTTAATTCTTAAACACAAATAACGCTGTTCGGAGTCATGGGTAACTAGGATTTTGTATTGTATTGTATAATTTCGATCACGGCTGTATTATATTTTCATAGATTTAGAAACATCTGTCTTTTTTAACACTTTCCAATACAGTTGAAAGTATTTATGACTTCAGTTTGTCTCGCCGTCTGACCGTCTGCCTGAGCGCTAACTCTTGTAAATATACTCGGATTGCTTTGAAATTTTTGTATGTTATTGACATTTACTATAGCACGATGGCTATTGATAATGAAGTATATTGCATTTATAGTTCATTTACGGGGACGGTCAAAAATATTGCGTTATATTACGGTCAGTTGGAAAAAATCGGTTAAAATTCATTTTAATAATGTTAGACCATTTCAAACATAATGAAATTGATATGCATTTATGAAGCGCACAAAAACACACATTATGTAGAATACGGAGTGCAAAGAATTCATTTACAGGTAGATGAAAAAGAATTCAGTTTCATAATAGTATTGGGGGTAAACTGTTTGCAGCGTTATTTGGTGATATTACACTATTTCAAATATACTGAAATTGATATACATTACTCAGATTACTACTATAATTAAGTTATGAACTTTCAACATGAACTATATTTAGTATATTAACAAATTCTTTGAATAATTTCAGTAAAATCATATACTACAGGGCCACGCAAAGAACTGGATACATTGTCTCCTAGGGTTGATAATGTTTGGAAGTGTGATTTTAGTAGATTTAACCATGTTTTAGCCTGAATTAAATTTCGATTGAATACGTGTATGTGGCGCGTATAAAAAATCTGTTGGTGATATACAATTCTGTTTAAAAGAATTCAAGGAGGTGTCCGTATATTGGTTGAAATTGGTGAAGGTGAATTTTGAAGCTCATATGCATTACCTTACTAATTTAACCCATTAGTGCCTGAATTTTTTTTTCAACTCAATATTGTGCTTAATTATAGTAAATAGTTTAAAATGAACGCACAAAATAATAAAAAAATTCTCTTTGAAAAAATATTTATTTAACATATAAAAATCTAAACGTCCCAATTTTGGGACACTAAAAAAAATAGAAGATAATAAAAAAAAATAGAATAAAAAAAATAGAAGAAATTTTCTAACATAAATAAAAAATTTTCCCTAATCTGAAACAGCCTTGTGAAGCAGAAATATCTACATGCAAAAATGTATATTACAGAGAGGTTTCATTTTAAATACATGTAAAACATAGTTTGTTTGTTTGTTTTTTTTGTTGTTTTTTTTTTTTTGGGGGGGGGGGAGGGGGAGAGGGATTAACTGGATTTTACAGTAATAGCATTTAATTCCTAGTTCTTAAAATATAATAAAATGTACTTACATTAATTAAATGTAGTTCAACATCATCTTAAAAAGCAAACTGAGAAGTTGGCTAGGTGTCAAACTTTATGGTGGTAAATCCTATGGAAATTTTAAAAAAATTAAAAATGTATGTATGTATGTATGTATGTGTATGTATATATATATATATATATATATAACAATTATACTAAATTTGAATATTTAAATACATATTGTTCTGAATTTCTTTCGCGCAATAAACTAAAAGTTTTGAAGCATTTTATAAACTAATGAAAGATGTATTTCTTGAAAATGTCATCATTATCATTAAAAAAATTCTTTTTTTCTTATTAGCTATAGAAAATCAGCAATTCAGCACAAAGTTTAACTTTTAGATTATTGCACAACTACAAATCATCTCCTTAAGAACTTTTCAGTAAGCAAATTTATTTAAAAAAATAAAATAAGTCAGTTTTATGCTGACATACAATTTTACCAAAAATTACGATGTCCAGAAAGAATTAAATGACAAAATTAATGCAGGTCACAGGACCACTAAAAAAAAAAAAAAAAGCTATTATAAATTGCCTGACAGCAGTCACTTCCTCTTACAAGGAGAAAGAAAAAAAAAAATTCTTATATTCCATTGAAATGATTACACTTTTCAGGTTATGTTAATACAGTAAGTAGACTTCCTCAAAATCTGCACAGCCCCGAAACAGAGGTTGTGCAGATTTCTAATCGTTGCTTTGTTTACATTTTTTAAACAGTAATTTGAATGTAATAATGCAATCAAATTATAACGAATTCTTACAGTATAGTAAAATAAATTAAGTAAAACTAAAATGATAAAAAGTAAAGGTCAAGCAAATAATTAATGTATAATTAAGTACTATGCATAGCAAAAGATGAGATACATTTCCCTTGAATTATTCAATGAAACTATTAATTCACATCAAAATCAAAGTAAGGAAATTTTATTTCAGGTTTGCCTTGCAATCTTAATAACCAAAAAGCTTGATCAATACGTAAGTATATTTGGTAAAAAGATTGTGATTACCAGTGATACAGCAATATCTTAATTTTTTTGAAAAATAAATTACACTTTCTTCATGAAAAACCATAAGTACAGTTATATTATCAAGAATTACATATTAAATTATGCATATGGAACGATATGAAACTAAAAATTTTTGTAATTTTGCCCCTAAATCTGAACTGATAGTTTCATTGTTTACATATGTGATAATGTGCAGGTTTGAAGGAGTCTACTGTATTAGTATATATAGAATTTAATTTTATATAAGTGCTAACAGACATTTTTAACAAAAATAGATGCTTCTATATTAACACAGTCAACCACTTAAAAAAAAAAAAAAAAAAAAAAAAAAAAACGTAAGCCAAACTGTAACTCCAATAAATAAATATTGTGCCATTAGAATCTTAAAAAAACACAAGAAATTCAGAACAGCACTCATTAAAGTATCAAATATCAGAAACTTTAAGCAATAAAACTTACAATGTATTAAATGACAACAGAAAAAAAACTTGGATATTTAGGTATATCATGGCTGTTTGTAACACTTGATAAAATCCCCTGAAAAAAAAGGCTGAACTTTCACGGAGTCACGCAACCGCGACCTTTTGACCTTTCTTCCGCGACCTTTTAACGAAATTCTAGTTTCTTCCACGACCTTTTGACGAATTTCCCATTTTTCCCGTAATCTTTAGATCATATATTCCCGTTTTTTCGGCGATCTTTAGAAGAAATTTGCGTTTTTAGGCAATTTTTTGACGTAATTCGCATTTTTTGGCGATCTTTTGACGAAATTCCCGTTTTTTTTGGCAACCTTTTCACAAAATTCCCGTTTTTTCCGCGATCTTTTGACAAAATTCCAGTTTTTTCCGCGATCTTTTGACAAAATTCCTGTTTTTTCCGCGATCTTTTTACAAAATTCCCGTTTCTTCCGCGATCTTTTGACAAAATTCCCGTTGTTTCTGCGATCTTTTTTGAGAATGGGCGTTTATTCCGACTTCTTTTACGAAATTCGTGTTTTTTGCGGTCTTTTGACAGAATTCGTGTTTTATACGCGACTCTTTGACATAAAATTCACTTTTTTTTTCAATTTTTTTATCGAAATTAGTGTTTTTCCGCGATCTTTTGACAGAATTCACGTGTTTCGATTCTTTGACGAAATTAGTTTCTTTTTCGTGGTCTTTTGACAAAATTCCGAGTTTTTTCGTGATCCTTAGACTAAATCCGCATTTTTCACTATATTTCGACGAAATTCGTGTTTTTTCCGCGATCCTTTGACGAAAGTTGTCATTTTTTTCCGCAACCCTTTGACGAAATCAGCGGGTTTTTTTTTTGCGATTCTATGACGATCTTTGACAAAATTGCGTTTTTCCCGCGATATTTTGCGAAATTGGCTATTTTTGTTCTGCGAACGATTGACGGAATTGTTTTTTCGGCGATCACTTGCCGAAATTTGTGATATTTTACGTCCGAATTTTCGGACTGACGACCGATTTTTTTTTAATTTCAGAGCAAATCCTCAATGCGAGAAACGGTAAAAAATCGCGGAAGAATCTCATGAATGTGTAACTCCGGAATTTCCAGGTCACGTTTTATCAAATCCCCGGAACACAAACAGGCATGGGTATATACTACTTGATTATCCCATCAACCAATTTTACCAAATTATACAAATTGACAATTTTTATTTTAAATAGCGAAAGAACAAATAAATTAGTAAAACATTAATAAAAATACAAATAAAAAGTCGAATTAAAAATCACTTAATGACATGTATCGTGTTTTAATGTCAAGTGAATGTGACATTTACGATCATCTATTAATGGCATTTAATCTTATATAGTGTTGAATCTAGAAAAAGGGGCCGCCAAGCAGGAATTTTTCAAAAAAGGAACACTATTCTAAAATAAGGGCACATTTTTTGGAACAGATGTATTATTATCCCGGGGTCTGCCATCTTGGATTTTTTTTCTTGGCTTGAATTAAAAATTATTTTTTTATTAATAGTTATAATTATTATATACCAGTTTTTTCAATATTATATTAACCTATGAACAATATTTAACCATTGGCGACATTACTACTTGGCAAAAAAGGAGTTTTCATGCATGTAAAAAATCCAAGATGGCCGACCCTGGGATAATAACACATCTAAGCCCATTTTTTTTTTACAAAAGAGCACACTTGTGCCTTGTTCCCAAAACATATTTTGAACTGGTTTGTCTAGAACCCCTAGAATTTGCAATATTTTCCCAATATCAATTGAATTGCCGCGGGGTGCATTAGGAAGTGTTAAAAAGGGTAGCTGGGTGCATCGGAAGGGTTTAAAAGAGCCGCCGGATGCAAAAAAGAAATAAAAAGGGCCTCCAGGCGCTGCGCCCTACTAAAACGGCTTAGAGTCAACACTACTTATAGTTTGGTGATAGTTTTTGGGTCGACGGGATAATCAAGTAGTACCTACAAATATTTATTTACATTATTTTTCTTAATTATCCATCCATCTTGGCTGGTGGATAAATGTATGTGAACTGAAACTTGAAGTGACTTGTAACATGAATTGAAACTGATCTATTGTAAATTGTAAGTAGGGGAAGACGGAGTACAATGAAACATTACTTGTAAAATCAGTCAAATTTGTCATAGAGAGTTGCAGTTTATATATATGTTATACAACTATATGTTCCAATTACTGATGTGATTTGGATACATTTTCACTTCTACAACAGTAGCAATAGAAGATTATTGCTTTTACGCCATTGAAAGTAACTTTCTTTACCAAAAGTAATTTTGTTTATTTTTCCTTGTTGTTATATGTAATAATTATTTTTTCTATACATTGTTTTCTTTGGGTTGTTGTCTTCATACCTCCAAAACCAAACTAAAAAAAATAAATATTAGAAGTTTGAAAATAAATTTTTATTTAGTAACCTCAGTGCGGGGTACAATGAAACACTTGCAGACGGGGTACAATGAAACATGTTTTATTATAGTAATAAAAGTAGTAAATAGAATATATTAGAAGTAAGAGTAGGAAAACAGAAAAAAAAAAGAGTTTTGTTCTAACCAGGTCAGTAAAAAATGCTCTTGTTAAGCAATTAAAAAAACAGAAAGAGAAAAAAAGCTGAGAAGGGATTGTTTTGTAAACAAACTCTGCCTGCTACAGACTCTGATGATGATCCAGATTTTTTTCCAGGCCCAGCTGGTCATCGAGGTACTAAGAATGAGATATTCACACACAACATGTATGGCACAAGCAGTATCCGTGTAAATGAAAACATAAGGAAATATATACTGTTGGAGAAATCATACATTTAAATGAAGTCAAATGTGAAATACTTGATATAAAGACTCCAACCTAGGTTTTTTTTTTTTTTTTTTTTTTTTTTAGAAACTTACATTTAAAAAACTCATTCTGTTGAAACTACCACCCCATATTCCTTCAGGATCAACTGAAATATAAACAGAAATGCTAATTTTTGAAACTGACTTGCGCCAATTTAATGTAAAATGAAAGGTATTTCTTAAACTAATAGAATTTTCTTATTTTTCATCTTAGACTATACTATTTTTATCAATTTCCTTATTAATCAAGTTTTGTTTTTGTATTTATCTCATTTTTCATAAAATAAACTATACTGGGTGAAAATTGCTTCTATCATTTGTAGTGTTTCATTGTACCCCAGTATGTGTTTCATTGTACCCCGGCATACGGGGTACAATGAAACACTGTAAGACATTTATTTTTTGTTATTTTACAAGCATAAAGATATTGTTTAGAACCTAATAAAAATTTATTTAGATGGGGAAAATACAAGATTAAAAATATGCATTAATTATATTTTTGTGCATGCAAAATTGTGGATAGGAAAAAAAAATTAGTAAATTTTGTTTCATTGTACCCCGTCTTCCCCTAATTATGCATCACAACATTTATTCAAGATTTTTTATATTTTAATATTGTGATGTCACAGTTTAATGACTACCTATTTTTTTATTATTATTATTAACAAAATAACTAATAAATCAGTAAACATCATTAAAAATACAGATAAATGTTGAATTAAAAAACACTTGATCAGATAAACACAAGCAATGCACCTGACATCAATGAATTTGACGGCACAGTCATGCATTTTTGGTTTTAAATCCTACAGTTTGGCAATTTTCTTCTTTTGTTTTTTTTTTTAATGAATGAAAAGTGGTCAACAGGATAACTGATTAGTACATAAAATTGTAATACTCTGTAGTCCCTTTTAGATAAAGTGGCCACTTATAAAATTTTACTACTGGCCGCTAATGAAATTTCCCAGTTTTACCGCTTACCTGGAAAATTTTCAAACAGGCTGAAACAACCGAAAATAAGTTGAGAACATAGCAAAGATTTCATTAATAATATAATAATAATCTAAATCAAAATTTCAGTGCTATTAAATACATTTTATATTACTTTTAAATTTAATTTAAGTAATAACTATTCCAAACAAATAATTTTCTCTTTCTGAAACATTTGAAATTCAGTTTGGTTTTCAAATGCATAAAATTGGCTGGTGCTCATACTTAAAAGCCAATCAAAAAGTTTTCCCCATTTTTAAGTAAAGGCAGAAAATATTTTACAAAATGCTGTCAAAGTTGACACTTTGAAGAAAATTTCTATAAAGCAACAGTGGGGAGAGGAAAAAACTGCTGTCATGATCATGAAACAATTATTTAGGTATAACTAAAGATTTAATTAATTTAACAAAAAAAAATTATATTACAAACAATTTTAATAATCATAATCATGCCAGCAAATTTTATGCTTTAAAATTTAAAAATTCATCGAAATGTTTTATACTGAGTGGGAACGTTTTTAGAGAACCGATTTAACAAGACATTTAAATATCATATGAAAGATATGCATGTAATACATCATTTAAACCAAAAGTGTTGATCATGAAAAGGTTTACTCTATATAATAATTGTAAAAGACGCTCTGGAATATTTTAAACTAATCATAACGACAAATTGTGAAAAAAGTTCTGGGATTTCTCAGAAGATTCAACATCCTATATATAAGAATTGCACTTCGTAAAACTTTTTCAAAATTGTAGTTTAATGATTCGGTTTCTTCGCTTAATCTTTTAAAAACATCAAACTTAGGTGTCAAACAAAAACTTAATGTTCCATTACGATATTTTACAAAAGAACTTAAAATGTCAACAAAAACAGTATACTACCTACTATAAATTTGTTTTTATAGAATCCTAGAAGAATGGATATCAAGTTGTTTAAAACAATGTGGCATTTAAGTTATTAAATATAAATTCTTAGTAATTAACATCTTTAAAAAGGTTACTTTTAGGATTTATTCTAACATAATTCTAGAATCCGAACTCTAACAATTTTAGGCTTACTTACAGGCAAGAGCTGATTATCGATTCAGTTGCAATTTCGACATATAAATTTGGTACATAAACAGAAAAATCATTACAGAATAAACAAGTATATATTATACAGCTTACCTTGCTTTTCGGAAATGTTGCTTAAAGAACTGATCTTGCCGGTCGCCTGCGATTGTGAAGTTGTACACAACAAAAATAAACTGCCGCCTTTACTCTGTGTTGCCACTCGGATCTCTAACTAAACTGTTGTTCGCAGCCAGATTCAGGCAGACATTCTACAAAGATCTATATAGGTGGCCCATATCGATCCACACAAATCTGTGTTACTGAATGCTAATTCAATTAATTTAATAGATTAATTTAATAGACGTTACGATTAATTTAATAGATTAATAAAGTAATATAAATCTGTTATTAAAATAAACACATAATAAGTGGACTTCGAAATGCATACTAAAAAATCAATTTATATAGATATCTTTATTATTGTTCTATAATAATAACAATAATAGCTAATTATAGTATAAATAATTACATATTTTTTATATTATGATTAAATCTTATTTAAATTAACTTAATAAAACGCTATAGTAACACTAAAAAGTTGTCCCCAGATTCTAATAGAAAATCTATCAAGATCTATATAGATAGCCCATATCGATCTGTATAAATCTACACAGATTTACTGAATGCTGTACAGATATTAAAATTTCAACATTTTCTTACTTTTTACGGTTAATTTAGTCAAACAGTAAGCTAATATACTTCTAATATTAATATAAATACATTATAAATGTGCTCCGAACTATATGCTACAAAATCAATTTATATAGATGTACCTGGGTTTCTCATGGACAAATGGGCCCAGCTAGAGCCCATCTGCCCATATGGGACCCATATGGAACCCACATGGGCCCATAGTTCTGTGCTGCCTGGGTAGGCACGAAAGGGTAGGGGTTTTCTCCGTTACTGTCTAAGTATTATATCTATGTTTTCTGCCATTTCATATGTTTCAAAAAGATTATATATCATTCGGGTTATTATTTGACTATACAAATTTCCTTATTATTACTATAAGGGGGAGGGGAGGGTGGGGTCGGCTCAAGAACAAGACCCCCTTCCTCCTCACCATTAGCTATTGGCTTAGTAAAAATTTATAATAATCAATAATTACTAATATTGAATATATACCGTATGTACTCGCATATACGCCGACCCTTTAACTTTTGAATGCAAATTCTGCAAAAAATCAAAAACTCGCGTATGTCGACCCCCTAATTTTTTACTTCAATTTCGCACAAAATCAAACCAAAGATTTCTCTCACTAATGCGAAAAATTAGTAAGTAAACAAAAACAAATCATTGAAATTTTTTTAATAATAGGTTATCATTATTTGTATATTTTATATATTATTTTATTATTTATACACATAAAAAATCAGACTTTTGGAGTATTCGAAGGTTTTTTTTTTTTTTTTTTTTGGCTTTTGTAATTGACTCGCGTATACGTCTAGCCCCCAATTTACTTGCAGAAAATTGTCGAAAATTCTTCGTTTGACACACGAGTATATATGGTACAATGGAACTTCGATTATCCGATCCTAGTGTAACCGGAATTCTCTGTAAACCGATGTCGATATCCTGAATTTTTTCCAACTTTTTTTTTTTTTTTTTTTTTTTTACTTTCACAATCCTTGTGTATGCAAGTGTTCCTTTCCAAAGTGTTCATTTCCACGAGTAGAGATAAGCATTTTGGTTCCCCTTTCTTCGAATTCCATTGAAAACAGCTTGAGCTCCCGCAAGATCCGATCCCAGGATAATTATACTCTCCCCCCCCCCCCCCTGTGTACACGTCCCTGTTCTAAACAAATAAAATTATTTTCATGTATAATTTAAATTTAGATACTTATTAAGCAGTTTAAATAGTCCTAATAGAAGTTCGAGGACGATGTTGCATATTAAACTAGATGATTATTGATAAATTCTTGATTATCCGGAAATTTGATTATCCGTTGTCGGTTCGGTCTCAATTACGTCGGATAATCGAGGTTCTGCTGTATATATTTTAGTAACCTCTGGATGTCAAATAGTACAACTAGTACAAAACATAACGGTGTGATATAAATTTTTACTAAGCCAATAGCTAAGGGTGGGAAGGGGTGAGTGTCTTGTTCTTGAACCGAGTCCAGCCCCTGTTCCCCTTTACAAACAACAAAGAATAGCCGAATGATAATTTTATAACCAAATAATAATCCGAATGGTATGTAATCATTTTGTAACAAAATAAATGGCATAAGACATACATTTATTGCATAGACAATAACGGAGAAAACCCCTACCCATTCGTGCCTAGCGTCCCAAAATCGGGACGATATATAAAGGTTCAAATTCGAGCAAAATTAAAAATCTGAAAAAATACAAAAATATGTATTCTAAACTAATGTTTCATCTTATAAATAATACCACTTATAAAATGATTGATCAAAAAATAAAAGATATATCTTACCTTTTTTTACGCGCCATTTTATTTCAAGAAAATCCAACTTTGCGCTACAACAAACATTTATTTCACCTTTTTATTCTTAAAAATTCACTGCCATTTATGGATAAATATTGAAAAAAAATAATAAGGATATATTTTACTAAGTTTTGAAAGGATATCATAATTAAATTTGTAATGGGAATTTTTTTAAAAAAACGTCCCAAAATTAGGACGCCAGGCACAAATGGGTTAAGCTAAAGCATACTACGTGGAATATATGCAAATCCGTAGATTAAACACATGGCTGCACAAAAGAATTGGACTACTTTTTCGGATATGTACGATAACTGCTGAAATCTGATTTTCAAATGTGTTATGCGTTTTCTAAAATCTTTATTAAGATTTATTTTCACCTAATGAAACAGCGAAGTTTCGCTAAAGAATTCTGGAAGCTTTGGAAAATGTTTCATAATGTATACTTGATGGATGAATTTTCTTTCTTGTTTTACAGTGTACAAGGTCCAGAAGAGAGCATATGAATAAGTAGTGAACATTTTTTTTAATTTAAGGTTGGGTGAGGTTTTAGAGGCAATCAAGGTAATCTTAATGTAAAAGTGTCATCGTGGTAAATTAATCTTTGTAAGTGAATAGACACAGCTAGGAGGTCGGTATTTAGCAAAATGCGTATTCCTGCAATACAAATTTACCAATTCACATACATTTCATCTAATTATAATCTAATTGAGTCAATTAATCTACGTTTGCTGAAAATTCTTGTAATCTATAAAAAAGTATATCAAGTTTAGCGCTTTATGTTCACTCTATATTGTGAAAAGTCTACAGGAAGTTTCTAAAGAAACTGTTAAGAACTTCTTTTAGCAACTTAATATGAACATTTCCCTAATTCATCTCTAAACATGCAATCTGCATGGTATTCGAATTATTAATTACATGTACGAGGGCTGTTTTTTATGTAAGGGCCGTTTTGCTGTATATACTAATAGGTAGGGAGCGCGCCACAACGAGTACTTGCGTCGTGTCCCGGCATTTCTTGGCAATAGCTGTGCTCAGTTGCAGCTGTGTAGATAGTCCCCGCGGTCTGTTCTGTGTCTTTAAAATGTTCAAGATTATCGAATTCCCGCCCACTGGAAGGTACGGTCAGTGATACGTTTTTGTCGCAAAGCGATTCAAAACAAAAGACGCGGCATGCTGACAGAGGAACTACTCCATGATAGTGCAAGACATCACACCGCAGCTCAGACCCGAACTTTGTTGGACTCTTTAGGCTGGAATGTTTTGGAACCCCCCCCCCACCCCCCCCCTACAGTCCGGACGTTGTGCCGAGCGATTTCCATCTTTCCTTCTATCTCAACCATCATCTCGGTGGCAACCGCTACAACGATGACGAAGACGTGAAAACGGCCGTGACCTCTTGGTTATCGGAACAGGCGGAAAGTTTGTGTGAAGTGTGTATTCAAAATCTACTTATAAGGTATGATAAGTGTTTAAACAAACTTGGCATCTATATTGAAAAATAGAAAAATGTATGCAGAATCTGAAAATAAATTTAGTTTTTGAAAGTTTTCTTTCGTTTGTTTTTTATTTTCAAACGGCCTTTATTTAAAAAACACCCCTCGTATAAGTGAGTGTAAACATTTTATTCACATATCAGTGAATTTACTGATATGCAGTTACTAATTTCAAAATTCCAACTGAACTTTCGTGTACAAAGTCAAAGATCGTCAAAGTATTTTTTCTGACTCATTATACCCATCCATTTAAAACTTCACATGTAATCGCAAAAATGTAATTAAATTATCTATGTGTGTGTTTTATAAAATGTCTAAAGAAAAATTATTTGTAATTGTATTTTTACTGTGTTTGTAGAACTTACAATTGTAATATAAGCAGAGTATAAGTCAACATTGTTCCGACTGCTGTCAAGTAAATGCCTCTTGTAAATTCGAAGAAATTCCACCCGGAAAGAGTAAAAGGACTTTCATGACACATCTGCCAAAAGTTTTCAATGCCCGCTTTTGAGTTATGGAATCTATCTTGAGAAGTCAGCGATTGCAATAGTTTCTTGTCATTTATTTTATTAATTTTGTCGGCTTCATTGACAGCGGAAGCTTCGAAAGTAGTTTCGGTAAATGCAAGAAAATTCATCACTAAAACTGGAACAATTTCAAATACAACGTTATTTGATTTCATGAGAATTATAAAACTCAGTAAAACTCCAAAAGTATTGTTACTAGTTGATAAAAATATTGGATAAGACAAAAGTGAGTTTATGTCCCGAAATGTAGACAAAATTGAATTATATCGCCGAAAACTTGTGTCAATATCATTCGCTGTTACAGACTTTGTTTTTAAGAGATTTGAGTTAATTTGTCCGTGTTTCCTTAGTATCATCATCATGTAACGACAGATAATCACATAAAATCCTGTAAAAGCAAGATTAAAATGAAACGCAAAGCTTTTCGCAAAAAAATATAAATGCACTGCAAATTTCTTAAGATGCCAATCTATGTAACGAGAATCTGTTGCTCCAAAAGTCCATGCTGAAATCATTTTGTTCGGATCGATATTATTATATGTATAGATGTGCAAATAAATTGATATACTACACATAGACATTAAATAGAAATAATATTTCATTATGAGACTTTTAGGTGGTGATATTCTAAGCAAATTAGTTACATGGTGTAATCTTCTGATTGCTTTATTCAGTTTCGTTTCATTTTGTATCAATTGACGCCATACCAGATAAGAACACATCGACATACTCAGAGAAGCAAAGACATATTTGATATTTATTTTATTGTTTGAAGCTGGAAGTAAATATATAGCTGTGAACGCACTGGATATACTCGTAAAAAATGAAATGATCCAAATAGCTTTCATTATATTGCGTGCAAGAACTATTTCAATCCGTTTTACTTTAATAAGAAGTGATTCGCATACGTCAACCCCAAATAATTTTAGCATTTTCATATATATTACCAAACTAAACAATACTCGACTATCCATCATCCTTTTAACAGTCAAAAGTTTATTTAGGTTCCGTTTAATAAATAATCTCTGAGGTATTTTCATCTCGGTTACAGCAGTAAGAAATGCGATATTGTGGCTTGACTACCAAAATACGTGTCTAATAAACGTTTTTAAAAGATGAAATCAGTTGTGTTTATATTTCAGCTTTTTAGAAATATTTGGTATCATGATGTGTTTTCACCTGGCAACAAAATATGCAGTAAAAATTTTCTATTTGTACGATCTGCGCACAAATCAATTTTTAATCACAATCAAAATGTCAGAATTTTAGTGATGAAATGACAAGTCAAATTAAGATTCGCACGATATATTTCCTTTCGTCATCACTTGCATTCCAGAAAATGACATATACCTGAAATAAAACATGAATAACATTATTTATTCATATTTAATCTCAGTTATGTGACATTTCATTTTTGATTTTGAAATGTTTTTATGGGCGATGATGTCCATATTCCAGTTATACAAATTGTTCTTTAAATGCACGTTGGATGGTTTCAGGTTAAAAACAGTTGCAAAATCCTACAAAATGAATCAGTTGGGACGTGCGTTTATCTTAATTGTTTATCATACTGAGCGTAAAGAAGGGAATACTAAAGCAATTCAGATAATGAAGTCTTGAAGGAAAAAAAAAACTCACAAAAGCTTAGACAAATTTACAAAATGATTGAAAACAGCATACCGCAATCTAGTCACTTATGTGCCGGCAAAAGATAGTTAAATTGCTATACATAGTTTTTGATTCTATAAAACTTTTTTAACTAAAATAGTTTGACCGATATGTCTGTGCATTAGTCAGTACACATATATGTGTCTATGTAAAAAAAATATACTGGGTGTCGCAGCTAAGATGTTACAAACTTCGAGTGGTGGTAGGGTACACCTAGACAAATCAGAATCACATACACTGTAAAAAAAATCTGTGAAGTTACTAAAGTTTTTCTAAAAAACTGGGATTCCAGGAACTTTTTATGTAACGGCAACAAGAAAAATTCCTGTAACAGAGTCTGTTACAGGAATTTTTGTTGTTGCCGTTACATAAAAAGTTCCTGGAATCCCAGTTTCCTAGAAAAACTTTAGTAACTTTACAAATTTTTTTTTACAGTGTAGGAATGCCGGGTCCGAAACGCCTTCCTGATGCGGTAGAGGGCATATTGAATCAGTGTTGCCAGTGGACTCTGCTGGCAAGATCTAGACAACTATTAAAAATTAGGTTAATGAATATCTTAATTTATCTATAAATTCCCTAACACAAGCTAACAAGAGTGTTGGGCGCACCCTTTTCTCCGAACTTACTTGATCCAAAAGAAAATCTATCTTATAGGGGCCTCTAATTATAGAGGACCTGGTGATCGTAAAAGCCTAGTTAGTTAATAGATAACCTACGGTCATTTACCTAAAAGGTTATCTTGAATAAATAAGACAATGCGTTGTGAAATGTTTAGAAGATAACTAACCTATGGCCAATTGGTTTAAAGGGAAATATATAATATAATTAAAACCACTAAATATAACTCCCCAATTTTCAGACAAACCAACCCTACAAGATAAATTTAATTATGGCTTTTACATATATGGTCTAATAATAATATTAAGCAGTCAGGTAATTTCTAAATACGTAAAATAAGTAATTAGCAAGACTTTTAACAAATAATAACAAAGAAGGGAATTAATAATAATACATCATTTATTTACACCACAGGCAAATTATATTAAGTTACAATTAAATAATTCATACTTTTACCATCCAAAATAATAACTCATAAAAAAACCCCACTAATTTGGATATTAATTGAAGTTGACAAGTTCTCCTGGGCACCCTATTCCCAATTCAAAACATTTGATATTAAAACGGTACACAATAGAAAAGAGAACATCCATAACATCGTACCTTTTTCCCCATTGGGGTCACAAGATCCTTTTAGAGTTGTAGACTTGACAGTTATATATATATATCCAAAAGTTCTTTTTTTTTGTTTGTAGAACCACAACACACATATTCGTGTTCCGTAATTTTAGTTTTATTTACATTAAATTCCACCCAGGTCTGGGCCAAAAGCAAAAATGTTTAAATCATTTTTTTAAAAAAAATTAACACTACTATATTGCTCGTCTTAGAGCAAGTAAATATGGGCAGATCAGCCAAAAATGGGCTTGAAAAAAATAACCACCGCACTCTGGAACTCTTTTTGTACATCTGTCTTTTTTTCGAGAAAAAGAAAATCTCTCTCTGTTAAAAATTTGCATGTGCGGCCCTGAGTGGTGGATGCGAATTAACATATTCAGCATAATTAAAATCTCCAACCACTCGCCGCTGTCTGGACCCGCCTTCGTGTCGGCCAGTGGTCAGTGGGTCCCCGAAATGCAGAGGGCCTTCCGACCCTCCTACATCCGATATTTCAAACCCCACTTTCCCACGAGACCGCGGGCTCCCACACGAAGATCCTGCAGCTGTCCCATAAAACATGAGGTCATAAAAGTCCCTCTTTTGTACCAAAACTGTCCAATTCTTTACTTTACATCGTAATATCATACATACAGATAGTAACTGGCAATTAAGCTTTCCCCTTAGCAAAACACTTGCCTGGGAAAATACTTAATGCTCTTGGTACCCATCCTTAATAAAATAATAATAATGTACTAATAAATGCATACATAAAAACAATAATACTGTACATTGAAAAAA
Source organism: Maratus speciosus (assembly GCA_963932465.1). Classification (NCBI taxonomy): domain Eukaryota; kingdom Metazoa; phylum Arthropoda; class Arachnida; order Araneae; family Salticidae; genus Maratus; species Maratus speciosus. Next base: position 411,926,910 of record OZ010800.1, on the reverse strand, counting down.
AAAACTTGAATTAAAAAATTAATCAATTAGATAAAATAATCACTTAGATAAAAATATACATAGATGATATCGGCAGTAAACTTATTCATATATATATATATATCTTTTTCCTTCAAAAAAATAGTTCTAAATATCCAAAATGTTGAAATCATGCCAACATTACTTCCCCCCCAACACAAAGCACTTGAAAGTCCATGTACAGGAACTATAACATCTTTCAAGTGGACCGATGTCCTTATCAAACACCGAAAGCCTCTCCAACGGCTGGACGTTGCAGATCTGTAAGGCACTGGGGCATCTCCTCTATGCTCCCTGATTCACCTCTTCCGTAGTGTTCAAAACTCTGTGAAGTCCGTGCAAAGATAGGAATGTTCATTATCAAATACACGCTGATGTTATCTGTATAGTTCATTAAAATATGCCTGTACCCTAAATTGGACATTGTACATAAGATGAATATTCCTTCTTATTCTGTCCACTGTTTTATGCAGATTTGTATACGGTCCCTAAAGCAGTGTTCCCCATAACCATCACAGCCGCATACTGCATGAGTTCTGTCTCTCTGTGATGAAGGTACAGTCCCTGAATGTTCCCAAAAATTGTATATATGTGTACCAATTTAGAAGAGAAAACAAAAAGTTAATCATAAAAGATAAAATCCCAAAATTAGGAACCTAATTAATTATGCCAAAGAGTTTAAATACTGATCCACAAAGTTTAGCACACTTTTTTACACAAAGCAAGTATTCAGTTCATGACTACATAAGTACAACATTTAAATATGCATATTAAGAAAGGTTTATAACACACAATGAAACATATTTACCCACATAACTTTTTACACCGAATAATCATTTAACTACCAAACCAGCAAATATATCAATACATATTCTTACATTTTTCAAATACTTTTTTTTACAATTATTTCACTACCTTTATAGTTTACAACACACATATATTTTTAAAACTATGCAACCACAATATCTAAAATTGATTCTCATATAGTAAATTAGATACTTTCATTCAGTAAATTACGTGATTCTCTAAACGTACCCTCTAATTAAAAGTTAACCAAATAACTATTAATATTCTCTCAAATATAAGAAACTCAGTCTCAGGCTTAAAAAAAACAAAAAAAAAAAAACAAAACAAAAACAGCACTTCCACCCAGAGAAGGAGATAGAGATAGTAGAAATTTAAAAACAAAAGAAAGCAGAAAAGAAAAAAAAACAGTATTTCATATTATTTTGTGACTGAATCCTTTATCTGAAATTACAAATTATGAGTGTAAGTACTATCATGTTACTTTATTTTAAATAAATTACTCAAACACTCTTCTTCTATTTATTCTTTTCTTTCATATAAATAAGTGAATTGTTTCCACTCATTCACCGCTTCACTACTCCCTTTTCCTCAATAGGTACTTTAACCACCCTAGCAAACAGTGCAATACAGGCTATCGTAAAATTACAATTTCTAATAGCGTCAACAAAAGAGGAGAAAGAAGAAAAAAAAAATATCCACTTTTCCAGCTACCCGTTACCTGCCATCGATAACACTTAGAATCGCCCATTATAATGTATCGAAACAGGCTGGAAAGTGATAATTCCAGAGCGGCCGAAGGTCACCCCTTAATGCCAAGCCAAGTCTAGTACGAGCTGGTGCTGGAGTGACCCTTAAGAGAGAGGCGTGGATATTCCGTTTGCAAAGTAAGTAACAATTACTTCTATTAATCCCTGTAATACATGTATTATCTTTACATTACTTCTCCGTATTCCTTAATCTGCACCCTATACACCACCTACGCAACAAAAACAACTTCTTTTCGTACTATTTACTATAATAATTAACTCTAATACACTATGACGCAAAAGTTTAGACAATGAAGAAATTCTTACATACTTTGAAAAATATTTATTCAATTTTCAAATCACTGCTTGAAATTAATGTGCTGTACATATAAACAATATTTATAACAAAGAAAAGTGGAATTGTGCATATTGCAATAAATTAAATGGTAACAAAAATAAACTGCTGTCTCAAAAGTTTAGACACAAATTAAATAAAATCGAAATAAACAATTTTTAAAACCTGGTTGCGCATCCATGCTTATGTATTACGTCATATACACGAGATTGCATGGAAGAAACTAAATCTTGCATAGTTTGTGGATCGATATCGTACCATGCATTCTCAATATATGTCTTAAGTTCCTTTTCAGAAGAGTATTGTCTAGCGTTGCTATAAACTTTGCGACACATGATGCTCCAAAGGTTTTCTATAGAGTTAAGATCTGGGCTACATGCTGGCCAGTCGAGAACTCTTATATTATGGGAATTAAACCAAGATTTTGAATGTTTTGCAGTGTGAATTGAAGCATTGTCTTGCTGAAATTCCCACTGAGGACCCCCTAGAAGCTCAGCAAATGGCAGTAGGTTTTCTTCTAATGTCTGTGTATAATGCTGTGAAGTTTGACGACCACTGGTGAAGGTCAGAGATACTTGTCCATTATAGCAAAAGGCTGCCCAAACCATCACCGAGCCCCCTCTTTGTCTGCGACTAAAAAAACGTCGAGGTTCCTTCCGCAAGTCATGCCAATACGATAAACAACCATCTGGACCATCCAGATTCCACTTTTTTTCATCGCTAAATATGACTGACTGCCATTTCTCTCCATATGACATATGCTTTCGAGCCCACATAAGTCTTTGTAACTTATGATGTGGTTTCAGAGCTGGTTTCTTCTGCATTTTGCTATAAACGATTGTTCCTTTTTCCAAAATTCGTCTACGAATCGTATCCTTTGATACAGAGAGTCCCGGTGAGCTTTGAACTCCACGTACGCTCATTTGTTGAGTACTCGCTAGTCTTTGTATCAGGCGATCCTCTCGTACATTTGTCACACGTGGCCTCCCAGACCGACATTTTGCTTTATATTCGGAACCACTCGATAAAACTCGATAAATAGATTTTTTTGACCTATTAATAATAGCAGAAATTTCAGAAACGCTCTTCCCTTCACCTTTCAACTGCCAAATCCTTGAAACCTCATTCACTTGAATTTCTTTAGCTCTCGGCATGTCGACTATGAAGCGCAATCGTTTGCAGAACTTAAGTACTCCAAATTTGTGACATCATCGATTCTAAATTTGCATATGCCAGCGAATATTCAAAGAAATTTAGAATAGTGTCTAAACTTTTGCGACAAGCACATTTGAATTTTTATGAAAAAAATTAGTATTATAGCAAATAAAACGACTGTCTTTTGTACATAGCATTTTAAATCAGTTTTTGAATATATTTACAGGTTTTTGTAATTCTGACGTCATAATTCTACATTTTAAAGCTGAATGACGTCATTGTCTAAACTTTTGCGTCATAGTGTACAAGTGTTTGTAATGCAAATACGGAAGCCTAGTAGCCATTTTGCTGCATCAATGACATTCCACGAAACCAGTTTCACTTCCTCCCGTACGGAACTGTAGCCTGTTTTCTTACAAACAGCATCTGATATCCTTATTTGATTACTGTCTCCCCTATAAATGTTAGATCCATTTAGACCTATGAAAAGTGCTAAGAAAAACTCGATATACTTTCTTAAAATATAACATCCAAAAATGTTATTCCTGTTCATTGGAATCCCTCACTTTTACTGACACCTGTATAAGACGAAACTTAATTCGTAACTAATAAAGTTGAACCGCGCCTTCGAATTTACAGTATATTGCAGAATAAACGGGTTCTGTGTACTTTATATTAAAATATCCTAAACAATTAATTTTGTATTCACCCCGAGAGAAAAAAAAAAGAAAACAAGGAAAAAAAATTATCAATAATAACTCTACGAATACTCTTATCTAAAATATATAAATATCGTTTTCAACTGATACTCTTAAAATTGAATTAAAACCACGAATGTTTTTTCTTTCTTTCTTTCTTTCTTTTTTTTTTTTGTTGTTGTATGTGGAAACCCTTATTTTTTTAAATACAATACCCTAATACCTGCACCCAATCTATATTTTTACAGGGGAACCCTGAAGAAAGACATGATCCTCTTCCACACAATGCCGGCCGGCTACAAATAATTCTCCGCCTGCAGAGAATATCAATGCCTGGAAGCTGATCAGCCCTCTTTCTGCTCTCCACACAAAAATGTAAGTAAAAATTAATTTAAATAATGATTTAATTATTATTCCACAAGAGAAAACAAAAATTATAAATAGATTTTTTTTTTTTTTTTTTTTTTTTTAACCTACAGTGTTCAATAATACATTTTCTTTTCATTTTAACCTAGCTCTCCCAGTTCTGATACCCCTGGTAAACCCTTTTATGTACTCTATATTTTCTCTTACGTGTAGATTTTTTATGTTACTTAAAAAAAAACAAAAAAAAAGCTGTATTACCTCGTAACTAAAAAAAATATATATACCAAAAGAGTCCGTAGAGAGAGAAAAAGAAAATAATAATAATTAATTTTGTTTTTCTTTTTGCGTATTTACTTGTATTATGAAATTTATTTTGTTATATTTATTTAATTAATTTGTATTATTTCAAATTTAATACATACTAAAAAATAAAAAAAAGATATACCAATAGATAAAAATTCTTATTAATTTAATTGCAACCTACATTCGTTAATGAATTTTTTACCATCCAGTATGCACCACACTTGACGGGATTAAATTGTTTAAATCTGATAATAGTCCTTCCTTTTTTAAAAATGTAAATTTTGACTAACGAAAAGACGAGAAAAAAAAAATTATCCTCTACTTTAATTTATTTTATCTTAATTTGTTAAAGATATTTTCTAACCCAATACCGTTTAAATGTCCTATATATCTATACGTAATGTCTTTTTATGTACTATGCTAATACTATGCGGGTTATTTCAGTGAACAAGAAGAAGAAAAAAAAATTGTTGCTCCTGGTTAAAAAATTACATCTGGCGCTCGCAATGTGGCGAACCTTCCTGACTGAATCCAGGATTTCTACAGAGAGCGAAAACCGGTAAGATAAAATTACCATTTCTGCATGCCTGTCTTTGAATACATTTTGCATGTTTCTCTGAAATGCACGTAGATGGCGCTAGGCGACTGTTTATTTACATTTGACCCTTTAACTTTTCGTGACCTGTAGTAAACATTGCCCTTGGGGTGTAACCGCTACCTTCTACACACCATAACTAGCATTTATTAATAAAAATACTTACTTAGGACAATATGAATTGTTTTTCTATTTATACTAGTAGAATATATATATATATACATAAGGTATAAATAGTATTAATCTTAATTATTTATTCATTATTTTTTTTTTTTTTTTTCGCACACTTAAATCTTAAATTATTTCTTTTCGGTGTCAAGCAATCTGTATTCCGAAAAGATGAAATGCAAGACTGACACCAGAATTTAAAATCAAATTTAGAAGAAAAAAAAAAAGTCTTCATTATTTTCTTATTCATAAAAGGGGGGGAAAATCCAATTGAATTTTCTTGATGCCAGTATGTTTAAAACTATTTGTCCGCTAGAGAGGCCACAACATTTAAACTTCGAACCGAATGCCTGCTGGTCAATTTATTTTTATTTATTTAATTTCTTACTGCACGTACTCTGCATGACAATTTTTTATCTGTTTATTTATCTGATTTTAAACCGCATGCCTCTGCATGACAATTCTTTATATATATATGAAATGTGATAAAATGCTTTCAGGCAAGGTGAAGCAGATGTATGTCCCTAATTTACTATATTTTTTTTTTTTTTTTTTTTTTTTTTTTTTTTGCACAATACTATCTGTTTTGTATTTAAATACAATATGAATTTGAATCTTATATATTGATGTGTGTGCATAGGGAGCCCTTTTCCAAACCTACTGATTTTTTTTTTTTTTTTTTTTTTTTTTTTTTTTACTGCTTATCAGTTTATTTGATTAAGATTTTATTTCTATAAATATAATGTATCCATTTCATTCGAATCGTTTGTAAAATAACTGGAACCGTAAATACCCTTGTTATATATTTACTTTCCTTGGGAAGAAAAAAAAAGTACATCCCCAAAAGAAGTTGCCAAAACCAAAAAAAATGTATATACATATTTATCTTTGGCTCTGCCCAGTTTTATATTAATAATTATTTATAAAATATACCCTACTCTGCTGTTAATCCATCTTCCACAGTTATCCTAATATCCTTATTAATTTAGGTGTTGTTTAAATACCACCACCCCCTTTTAAAAAGTGCAAATCCCTTTTAATTATGCATCCCCAAAAATTTATCCTGCAACATTTTTTTATCTATGTGTGCAGTTCCCATAGAAATTTTGAAAATCCCCTTTTCCAAAAATTCCGCTGTCATGAACCAAAAAGTAAAAATATTGAGTAGTTATTCACTCCCCCTTCATCCTCCCCTTTCTCTGAACCCGAATTCCTTCTCTCGTTTCTGTAAAGAGAGATCGTGAACTGATGCTCCAAAAAGAGGATGGGGAGTTCTCCAAGAGAGAAAAACAATCCCTTCTCTGAATGTCTTTCCTGCCCTGCGCGCGCACTTATTGCGTGGTAAACAGAAACTAACTGACAGCGAGTTATTACCTATTACATTCCTTACTTACTTATCCGTACGGAGTGACCCTATGCACATACTTTTGCTTATGTTATATAAATTGTATTTATTACTTTATTTGTGTAAGAGAGAGGAAAAAAAAAGAGTTGTTTTATGTATTCCCTTTGTGTTTTAACTTGAATTCCGAATATATATATATATGTGTGTATATAAAAATAATTATTTATTCTTGTTAAAATGTTGTAGAGTTCCCTATTTATTATCTTGTAGACCCCCCCCCCCCCATTTATATTAAAAATAAAATATCCTTTTTTTTTTTTAAATTAGAGTCCACCGGATTTATTAGGACCTAAAACAGTGGTGTGTAGCCCGCAAAAGGTTAACTTAGAGGCGTACCACATGCTTTTTACATGTATCCATTTGTCTAATGACTAGTAGTTACAAAACCAGTGTTCAGAGCCCTACTTTAAAATCCACCACAACCAAAAAAAAATATTTTTTTTTTTTTTTTCATATGGCCAATTTGGGAAAAAAAACATTTTAGTCATGTATATCCATTTACCACCCATATAACTTACCCCCCCCCCCCAACAATAGTAATTATACCCCAATAATACAGTAACTTTCCCAATTTTTATTATTACTATTTTTTTTTTAAATTATTCATTGATAATACCATTATTCCAAGTATTGTAAATATTATAAAAGTGAAATATTAAATTTTTATATTTTACAGTAATATATCAAAAATTAGTCAAAAATCATAGATCTATTATGTTTATAATTTTTTTCACTTTATTTATGGATTTATACCATTTTCCTCATTAAACTATTTCTACTAGAAATTTGCTTAACTAAATAATAATAAAAAATAATAAAATGAAGTATGTTCTTTGCTTGAACCTTTTACCTAAAACTATCTAGCCACTATTTTAACCACTTGGTTAAAGGTGCAACTAACTAAAATATATTCCGCAGGAATCGTAATTACAAAAAGTTTAAAATACTAACTAAAATTCCAGAGAACATCAAAAATCATCGCTATTTACAACCTAGTATGCCTAAGCAAAACAATGTATATTATAAGTTCTCCCTCTTCCTTTTTTTTTCTTCACTTAGTGATAAATCCGCTCTATGTGTATTATTAATAGACTGGAACCTAGTAATTACCATTCTCCCAAAACGTACTCCCAGACTGTTACAGTGTACCAGAGTGAGAGAGAAAGAGGGGAAAAAAAAACACACCATCCTATGCTTGTGAGCATTTGTCTACTATTTATATATATGTATTTTGCTACATATTCTACCTATTTTACTATTTTACATGCTTTAATATACTATAAATAACCGAAATATGCAAAGAAAAGACACTTTTCTTATATCAATATATGCCCTTAGATATAAAAATTAATATTTGAATAAAAACCTTTAAGTGATATGTTTATCACCCTCGCAACTGTTAAACTACCTAGATTAATATACTATATATATTAAAACTTACACACTAGTAGATACATAAAAGCCGTTAAACTACCTGTTTATCTCCATCGCCAATATTAAACTACATTAATTACCATGTTATATATACTAAAACTTACACGCTAGTAGATACATAAAAACAATTCAATAAGAAGTTTATAACCCTAAACCTCAAAAATATAAAGCACCTCTTAGGCCATGTGAATCACTACACTACATATACTAACTTAAACACTAGTAGATACAGAAGCACAATTCGGTGGCCTGTTTATCACCCTAAAGAACAAAAAATAGAAACCTATTTCGAATTATCTGACTAAATATCCTATATACATTAAACTTAAACACTAGTAGATACAGAAGCACAATTCGGTGGCCTGTTTATCACCCTAAAGAACAAAAAATAGAAACCTATTTCGAATTATCTGACTAAATATCCTATATACATTAAACTTAAACACTAGTAGATACAAAAGAACAATTCGGTGACATATTTATCATAAACAGAAAAATAACAAGTAAACTTTGAATTATGTTACTAAACACACTATATACACTAAACATACACACTAGTAGATACACCAGAACAATTCAGCTCCCGCCCGTCTTTTTTTTTTTTTTTTTTTTTTTTTTTGTAATACTTTAGTTAGATCAACCTCTACTTCTAAAAAAACATAAAAATGAAGAAAATTTAAAATATTTTTACACTTCTTCCGTACTTTCCTCATCGTTGTCGTTCGTTTGAGGTAATTTAATTTTAGCACTTGGCTTCCACATGTGAGTAATATGGCGTTGAATCTTTTTTTTATTAGGTTCGAGTATATGTTTCAAAATATAATTATTGCGTCGTGCCACCTTTACAACTTCATAAGGACCGTCGAACTTAGGATGTAACGCCAATGGGCGTCCAACATTTTTTAAGTATACTTGATCCCCAATTTCCAATTTCACAACTTTTTCAAAATCTTTGCCCACATATTCTTTCGCCATTCGTTCTTGGTTTGCGAGTGCAGTTTTATAAACTTCTTTCATATGTGCAATGCGTTTTTGAACAAACTGTTGTGTACATAACATATCCGGCTCCTCTAGAGCTGTAAAATGGTTGGCCGTTTCTCTAGCGAAAAACAGCTTATCAGGACGGTATCCTAAAGCTCTGTGCATCGAAGTATTATGCGACAGAATAAAGAACGGCAACCTTATATCCCATTCCGTTGTTGTTCTTGCCATTGCACTAATCGAAGACTTTAACTCTTTGTGAGTCACTTCAAGAATTCCATTCGAGGAAGGTTTATAAGTAGAGCAAAAGTGGAGGTTCACCCCCATTGCTGTCATAAATTCTTTAAAAAGGGTTCCCCGAAAATATTTCGCGTTATCCACAATTAATTCTCGAAAGAGGCCAAATGTACTAATGTAATTTGTGAGTGCATTTAGTATCGTTTGTGTCTCTACATTACGCAATGGTATTGCCTGTAAAAATCTTGACGCAACGTCAATGATCGTCAAGATAAAACAGTGTTTTTTTAAGGTCTGTGGTAGTTTGCCCACAATATCCGTATGCACCACTGAGCCTATTATATGATCTTTCTCCACTTTCTGTAAGGGAACCTTAATCATTTTATGCTGCTTATTTTTGTTACAAGGTATGCAAGCTGCACAATAATTTTTTACATCCCTATACATCCCAAACCAGTAAAATCTTGTTTTCACTAATTCATATGTTTTGGGAAAACCAAAATGTGCCTTATGAGCTTCTTGAATTATTTCAAATATTAATTTATTAGGAGCTATCAGCAGTGGTTTATCTTTATACCGTTGCTTCAATATTAGTACTTTGTTGTCCTTTAGCTCAAATTTCTTAGTCTGGCGATTTGGTTTACCATTTTCAATTTTCTGAATAATTAATTTAAGTTTTGGATCATCATTTTGAGCCTCTCTTATCTTTTCTTCTGAAAGATTAGAATTAACTTTAAATAAATCATTTTGAAGTTCATTTAAAGCCGTTATATTATTTATATTTCTTGAGACGAAATCTGCCGGGTTCTCTTCGCCAGGAATAAATCCTATCTCAAAATCAAAATTCCCTAACCTCATTATCCACCTTGCTATGATATCGCTCTGTTTTTCTAACTTAAGATGATCAGTCAAAGCTTTAGAATCAGTGAGTATTGTAAATTTTTTTCCCAAAAGAAAATTTTCAAAATAAACACAAGCATCATGAATCGCTAGTAATTCGTACTTTATACTAGGATATTTTTTCTCAGAATCCTTTAATTTTCGTCCGTAAAATTCAATCGGTACATAATCCTCTCCCTGTTTCTGTGCTAAGATTGCAGAAAGTGCTGTCTTAGATGCGTCCGTAATTAAAAAAAATTCCTTGTTGAAATTTGGCGCTTTTAAAGTTGGATTATGTAAAATAGCTTCTTGAATGGCCAAAAATGCTTTTTCCGCCTCTTCGTTCCAATTAAATTTTACTTTTTCTTTGGTCATTTGAACTAATGGATCTACAATTTCCGAATATTTATGTATTAACGATCTAAAGTAATTGGCCATTCCTAAAAGAGATTTGACACCCTTTTTGTTTTTAGGTCTTGCCAAATTTTGAATTTTTTCAATATTCTTTTTCGAAGGAGAATAACCGTTTTCATGAACCCTAAAACCTAAGAATTCAATTTCATGTTTGCATATTTGCATCTTTCGTGGCTCTATTGTTAAATTGTTGTCAATCAATTTTTTTAAGACCTCTGCAATTAGAGTTAGCATTCTTTCCACCGAATTCGCCGCAATAAGGACATCGTCTATAAAATATGTGACTTCCTCTTTATTGAAGTCGCCTAAAACTAAGTCCATTAATTCTGCGAAAGTAGTTGGACTGACCTTCAAGCCAAAATTCATTCTCACTGGCTGAAACTTGCCAAATTCCGTTATAAATGCTAATTTTTCCCTGTCTTGTGGTTGTAAATTTATTTGGAAAAATGCGCTGTGGAGGTCCAGGACTGTATAAAATTTTTTTCCGCTAATTTTCTGCAACAATTCACGAATATCAGGTATCGGATAAGCATATCCTTCTAATATTGCATTTAGTAATCTATAATCACAAGCTAAACGATATTTTAACTCCTGGTTCTCCGCAGTCTTCTTTTTTACAAATAATACCGGAAACGCGTACGAAGATTTGCTTTTCTCAATAATATTTGCCTCCAACAACTTTCTTATCTCTGCTTGTGCATATTCTCGCACTGTATGAGGAATCTTATAAGGTTTAGACTGTATAGCATGATTGTGCGCCAATTTGATTTGGGGGGTGACTAAGGATGTCTGACCTAACGATTTGTAAGATTTCGAAAATGCATGTAAATGTTGCATCAAAAGGTTCTCCATCTTTTCCTGTAGTTCTTTGGGAAGATGCGCAAGATCAAAATCTTCCGGTGAAATTTCTGTTTCCCTCAATTTACGAACTTCCTCAATACTTAAAGTATTAATCTCATGTACCTTACCGTCTATAATATTTTCAGGCACTTCATCCGTTCCAAAATCAATGTCTAAAATTAAATTCCCAAATTTTGTACCCTTCTGTAGAATAATTTTCTTATCCGAAATATTCTTAATTATTACATTAATAATTCTGTTCTGAGATATTTCGTGTACCGAGTTATAACATTTAATGCCCAAATTATGAATATCTGGCTCAAAAAGTACCATACTGTTTTCTTCTATAAAATCAGGACATAGTAAAGTAGCTATTTTTTCTTGCCCTGCAGCAATATAAATTTTGTGCACTGATTTTACCCATATTTTGTTTCTCTTACACTCCTTTTTAGTAACTACATTTTCTACTTCTTCAGTAATTATAATATTTATGTCCTGCACTGGTAATTTGTTATCATTATGATTGAGTGGAATTTTCGCATTTTTAAATTTCAACATTTTTTTTTCTATGTCAATCACCATTTGATTTGTTTTTAAATAATCATATCCCAACAACATATTATAAAATGCCTTAAAATTATTTTCTGTTACATAAAATGTGCCAGAAGTAAATGCATTCTGTAATTTAAATGACAATTGTATACAATGTGTAAATGGAATTGATGTACCGCTAAAAGATTGTATTCTAATCCTATGGCCCAAATATTTAAATTTTACATTATTTTCTTTTATTTTTTCAAATAAACTGGCTGAAATTAAATACACTGCTCCGCCCGTATCTAAAAGAGCTGAAACTTTTATTCCTTTAATATCAAAATTAATAATTGGTACATTTTCCATTTCTTTATCACTAACACTCGCTATAACCTTCGTATTTTGGGATCTGAGGACAGATTCCTGCTCCTCATTCTTAGTATCCCCAGATCCCCTTATATGTTTCCCGAACGTTGCTTATTTCCCGTTATCTTACGTCCCTCTGTTTTATTTGATGTACTATTATCGCGATTCGCATTATTCACATTCCTATAATTTTCCTGGGGATTTATTTGACCTTGATTTTGTGGGTGATACCCCTGCCCATTCGGAAAATTCTGCCCATAGTTATAATTAGGATGAATATTTCCCACACCATAATTACCATAACCTGAAGGCTGTCCCTGTGGGACATAATTATACTGATAATTTTGACCCATTGGCAATGAAGGAGGAAGAGGGGGTGGAGGAAAATTCCAATTACCTACACTTCCGTACCCCTGAAAATTCCGAGACTCATTATTAGAGCTTGTAAATCCCTGCATATTTTGTCCATGTGTTGGAAAATTCTGTTGATAATCATTATTCCGATACTCTCTTTTATTATTTACATTATAACGACATTCTTCCGTATCATGATTTCTTAAATTACATATATTACAATACCTCGTATTATTTCGTGAATTATTTTGCCATTTTTCTGTTGGCTTACATTTTAATTTTTCCAATTCAGCTCTCAACTGATTTAATTCCTTTTCTTGTTTTTCATTTTTTCTTAATAATGATTCGCAAAATTCAGTTGTTGTACTTGTACCTATCGCATTTAATTCCTCAAACTTAACCGACAAAAACGCCTCTTCCACTGTTAGGGCAATTTCGGTTGCTTCCTTATACTGATCAATCGCTCTCTTTCTTATTTCCAAAGCAATATCCGGTTTGATAGATTCTAAGAATCGGTGTAATTTCATCAAATCAAATAATTTCCGCGCATCTGCCTTGTTAGAAAGACCCGAAATGTCAAAAAATTTCGCAGCTACCAGATTAAATCTCACAATATAATCCGACATACCCTCCGCTGGTTTTTGTTGAATCTTTGAAAAATCATTATGTGATTCACCGAATGTTTTTTTTGTGTCAAAGGTTTGGATCGCTTTTTCTTTAAATTTCGCATAATCGGTTTCCGAATTTAGTTCTACATCCGTTTGCAACCTTTCACGTGCCGTTCCGACAAATTTTGAGCGTAAAATTATTAATTTCACTTCATTAGAAAAGTTCGTCTGGACGGCAGCTCTATCGAACTCCTGAATAAAATAATGTATATTACATTCTTTCTTCCCATCATATGGTGCAATCACATTTAATAAATTATCCGTATTCGCCTTTTCGGTATCCGTTTTAGACATATTTACTTTATTCGTTGAATTTTTTAACTTACTCTGTGCAAGACGGGTACGCGCTTCAATAATGAAATTATTAAATTCCGAACTGGTACGCTTTTTAATTTTAGACTTATTTCCCATGCGCTAACATTATTTTAAATAAATTGGGTGTAAAATTTCCAATTGCAAAAATTATTAATAATATGAAATACCATGAAAAATCAAATATAAAATGTAAAGAAATATAAACACACCATTCAAAGAAAAACCCTTAGGAATAAGAGAACTAATCACAGTACATATAACGCATACTCCAAAAAAAAATAAATTCTTCCGAAAAATAGAGGAAAAGAAAAATTAATGTAATGTATATAAATCTTTCTTCAAGTGCACCATCTCAGCCACACATAACTGTATATATATATATATATTTTTTTTTTTTTTTTTTTTTTTTTTTTTTACATCTATGTATTTCTACCTTTTCTATCAGTTGCACTGATAAATTATAGAAAAATTTTATTATTTTCTTTTTATTTATTTATTTTTTCTTATTTCATAATAATACCCCTCTATTATTATTTCTTAATGCACATGTATAATATACAATTACTCATTATAATTCAACTCGATATATTTAACAAACTCCTAAACCTGAGAAAAACATATATAAAAAGTAAATATATAATTTTCAATAATATATTTTCTCATATTATCATTTGTCATGACTGAACCTTGTTATAAAAGTTGTGCCAATCTTTGTTTTGTCCACAGGAGAACTTTGTCATTCGAACAAAACAAAAAAAAATTTAATATGTAGGATGAAAAAATTGAAATTATCTGCATAATAATTTAGACCTAAATATCCTTAGAATTTTAATACCTAAAGTATACAAAAAATTATTAATGTAATTAATTTGACCCAAAATGTAATTATAATTAAGATAAAACAATAATAACCTCACGTTCCCAAAGGAAGAGATCACGGTACCACCTAAGTATCGGGGAAGCCCATGCTGGCAAGATCTAGACAACTATTAAAAATTAGGTTAATGAATATCTTAATTTATCTATAAATTCCCTAACACAAGCTAACAAGAGTGTTGGGCGCACCCTTTTCTCCGAACTTACTTGATCCAAAAGAAAATCTATCTTATAGGGGCCTCTAATTATAGAGGACCTGGTGATCGTAAAAGCCTAGTTAGTTAATAGATAACCTACGGTCATTTACCTAAAAGGTTATCTTGAATAAATAAGACAATGCGTTGTGAAATGTTTAGAAGATAACTAACCTATGGCCAATTGGTTTAAAGGGAAATATATAATATAATTAAAACCACTAAATATAACTCCCCAATTTTCAGACAAACCAACCCTACAAGATAAATTTAATTATGGCTTTTACATATATGGTCTAATAATAATATTAAGCAGTCAGGTAATTTCTAAATACGTAAAATAAGTAATTAGCAAGACTTTTAACAAATAATAACAAAGAAGGGAATTAATAATAATACATCATTTATTTACACCACAGGCAAATTATATTAAGTTACAATTAAATAATTCATACTTTTACCATCCAAAATAATAACTCATAAAAAAAACCACTAATTTGGATATTAATTGAAGTTGACAAGTTCTCCTGGGCACCCTATTCCCAATTCAAAACATTTGATATTAAAACGGTACACAATAGAAAAGAGAACATCCATAACATCGTACCTTTTTCCCCATTGGGGTCACAAGATCCTTTTAGAGTTGTAGACTTGACAGTTATATATATATATCCAAAAGTTCTTTTTTTTTGTTTGTAGAACCACAACACACATATTCGTGTTCCGTAATTTTAGTTTTATTTACATTAAATTCCACCCAGGTCTGGGCCAAAAGCAAAAATGTTTAAATCATTTTTTAAAAAAAAATTAACACTACTATATTGCTCGTCTTAGAGCAAGTAAATATGGGCAGATCAGCCAAAAATGGGCTTGAAAAAAATAACCACCGCACTCTGGAACTCTTTTTGTACATCTGTCTTTTTTTCGAGAAAAAGAAAATCTCTCTCTGTTAAAAATTTGCATGTGCGGCCCTGAGTGGTGGATGCGAATTAACATATTCAGCATAATTAAAATCTCCAACCACTCGCCGCTGTCTGGACCCGCCTTCGTGTCGGCCAGTGGTCAGTGGGTCCCCGAAATGCAGAGGGCCTTCCGACCCTCCTACATCCGATATTTCAAACCCCACTTTCCCACGAGACCGCGGGCTCCCACACGAAGATCCTGCAGCTGTCCCATAAAACATGAGGTCATAAAAGTCCCTCTTTTGTACCAAAACTGTCCAATTCTTTACTTTACATCGTAATATCATACATACAGATAGTAACTGGCAATTAAGCTTTCCCCTTAGCAAAACACTTGCCTGGGAAAATACTTAATGCTCTTGGTACCCATCCTTAATAAAATAATAATAATGTACTAATAAATGCATACATAAAAACAATAATACTGTACATTGAAAAAAAAACTTGAATTAAAAAATTAATCAATTAGATAAAATAATCACTTAGATAAAAATATACATAGATGATATCGGCAGTAAACTTATTCATATATATATATATATCTTTTTCCTTCAAAAAAATAGTTCTAAATATCCAAAATGTTGAAATCATGCCAACAGACTCCATTTTTAAATCCGATTTCTTGATTGGCACTACTTTTTTGAAATGGTAAAATCCCTTTGTTTTCAACTTAATTAATATATCATTAAACAAGGGGAATATTATCATTTCAAATAGTGGTGCCAATCAAGAAATTTAAATTTTAAAGAAAAGGTAGCCCACTGGCAGCTCTACCAGGGCCAAAGTTCAGCTTTTTGTGATCCAGCCTTTTCAATGCTAAGTGATGCCAGTGGGTTAATTTTTAAAATTCAGATTTCTTGATTGGCACCAGTTTTTGTAAATAATAAAATTCGCCTTATTCAATGACATATTAATTAGGGCGGAAAGAATGGGAATTTTACGAAAAGTGGGGCCAATCAAGAAATCTAAACTTAAAAAAAAGTAGCGTATTTGGCAACACTGTCAATGCACTTACTGGGTCAGTAAGGCTTTCCGACCCAGCATTCCTATGTGATTCCGAGTCATCTAAGTCTAACCTATCTCCACTCGAAGTTTGAAACATCTTAGATGGGACACCCTGTATAGATATTTTATTCTATAGTCCATAATAAACTCTATTTTTGTGACGATGTAATAATCTAATAATCACATGTTAATAATTATCCTTAATATTTCCCTTTTAACGAAATACTTAATAAAAACAACCTTTTGATTTAAAAAATATAGCTTCTTTACCTCTTTAGTTTTTAATATCCTTCCACTGAAAGCTTACCAGCTTCTTTCAGCCGTTCATTTAGATAAATAAAATCAACTTTCCTATCCTGAATTTTAACAGTATAAAAACATGTATAAAAATCACTTATAAACAGATTAATTAAAATAATGCTGTAATGCTAAAAGTAATAAAATATCTTTATTAAGATTAACGATCGTTTGTCGGCAGACTCAAAGACCACAAAATAAATATGCCAATAAGGCCAATAGTAATTAAATGCTCAATCCCCACATATTTTATGGAAAAAGCTTTTGTAGTTTTATTGGAAAATATTTTGCCTAGCTCTGATCATGTAATTAATTCAACGTATGAGTTCATTCAATATTTGAATCACATTAATTTACCTCAGAATTATTTAATAGCCAGTCTAGATGTAGTCTCTTTATACCCATATATTGATACCCAAAAAGCTATTACTAGTATAAATAATTGCATTGACCGCATGGAGAATATTAATAAGAATATGAAAACTATACTAAAGAGTGCTCTTAATCTTATGGTTAATAATAATTACTTCACTTTCGACGACAAAATATACAAGCAAAATAACGGAGCTCCAATGGGTTCTCCTACATCAGGATTATTAGCTGAATTCATATTACGACCACTCGAAATAGATATATACAAATTGGATTATACTCCCCATGCATGGATCAGATACGTAGACGATATTTTCATCATATGGCAACATGCAGATACCTTGCTCAATAACTTTTTAAACCAGGTTAATAGCCTTTATTCTAAAATTAAATTCACATTGGAAATGGAACAAAATGGTACGCTACCTTATTTAGATGTATTACTAATCAAGACGCACCAAGGAATAGAACGCACGGTTTACAGAATAAACATAGCCAGTCAAATCCATTATCCCTCATAATGCTCAAGCACCTTTTTCATACAAAGTTTCTGCATTTAGACATTCTGTTCATAGAGCATTCACTGTTTGTACCCCCGAGCAATTAAATAATGAAATAAATAAAATATATGATACAGCAAGAAACAATGGATACAAAGAAAGCACCATAGAAAAATTAATTAAGAGCTTGAATAATAAAAAGAAAAGAAATTTCAATGCACAAAATTCCATGTTATCCACTTTACAATATCTTCCTGGTTTCTTCGAACGTTTGAAATATAAACTCAATAAATTCAATATCTCCCTAGTCGCAAAACCTTCTATGAAATTAAAAAAATATAGTATGCAAGAAAATAGATCCAATAGAGTCAAACCAGTTATCTGGAGTATACGAAATACCCTTCACAAAAGAAGATGGAACAAAGCAGTTTTATATAGGTATGACAAGTAGAAAACTTAAAACCAGAATCAAAGAACATATAGCAGACATCAAGTACAACAGAAGAACCACAGCTTTGGCCAGATTATGCAGCGAAGAACCGTTACAGATCGATTTTAAAAATAGCAAGTTAATTTGTACATCAAGATTTTATTTACCATCCATAATCCGAGAATCAATAGAGATATTTTTACTTAAGAAGAATATTTGCAATGATTCAGTGTCCCTTGATTTACCTAAAATTTAAAAAGAGATGCTATGTAATTTTAATAACAGTAGTAAAAATTAATCCACACCCGAAAATAACCAAGATAATTTTATTTTTATTTTATGTTTTGAAATGTTTTTCATTATGCATGTTGTCTCGTGACATTGTTTACCATGTTATTGTTTTGTTAAATTATATGAAAATTAATCCACGCTCACAAATAGCTAATTTAATTTTAATTTAATTTTATGTTTGCAATGCTTTTCATTATGCATCATGTCTCGTGACATTGTTTACTATGTTTATTGTTTTTAAAATTATGTGAAAATATTTTCTATCATAAATGATTTTCAAAATGTCGCCGTTGGTGCGACGAAACGATCGTCAATCTTAATAAAGTTATTTTATCACTTTTAGCATTATAGCATTATTTTACTTAATCTTTAACAGTATAGATGCATATTTTCCTGGACATTAAAATGAATAAAGTTTTTTACCATATGTCCCCCCTCTGCATTTATCTAAGCTCATATACTGGCTCAAAAATCGTAGCCATCATTCATAATTCTGTGCGTTATTTATGTTCTGCATCTAATGTCTCTCTTTCTGCTCCTTAAGGCTGCTCGTCACTCACCCTCTGATTTCCACACAATAATGTTAAGTCTATGGGCGTTTGATGCATTCGTATATGGGGCATTCTCACAATCTTTTGACTTTCAGAAATAAATATCTGGTGAAATTGAACATGCTAAAATAACATTTTAATCTGATAGACGAATACCTTAATGATTTAAAATAAAGAAAAAATGGTCAACAGCGAAAATTGTTTTATTTAACTAAGGTTTACGTTAAACTTGCCCGTTTATTTTTCCCTACCATTTTATCACTAAAACTTTTTATTTTCTTCTAAATTTTTACTTATAATGAATTCGCATAGTACCTACAGGTCATTCAAACAAAAAATAATAACAATGTAGTATTTTTAGTACAAAATTTTGGTACAACATTGTCTTAAAGGGGTGTTAAAGAGGGGACGGTAAGATAAAAAAGAGGGAAGGTATAGGAAAAAAGGGACGATAAGGGGAAAAAAAGGATGGTAAGGATAGGACGGTAATGAAAATTACCTCCTATTTATAGCAAATTATGTTAATACTAAGTGATAGCCACAATGTTCATTGATTTTTAGAAATAGATATTTACATTAGATTAAATTAAAAAAAATTATTTTACCTCGAAAAGTGCAGGAATAAACCTTCGGGACGGTAAGACTACCAATAAAGCCACGATGCTTGAAATTGTTATTTAAATGCTGATTTAAATTTTGAAGTAAATTTCCTGTCAAAGAATTTTAGACATTCTTTCTCTAGCATAATTCTGCATGAGAAAAAATGAAAAAAAAAATCTGTGGCTGCACCTGAAGTGATTTTCTGTAAAATTTTAGAAGAGGGACAGTAAGGAATCTAAAACCCAGGGGCAGAGTTAAAAAAAATAATAACCGTAAAAATGTGTGCATGTTAATTTTTTGCTACATATTTATACAAAACAATTGTCACAGTTTCGTAAAAAAAAAATTACATCGATTTACTTTTATTAAAACAATTTTATACAGACAGCCCCAAACTTAAAAATCAGCATCAGGGACGCGGGACGGTATCGGAGTTTTCCTGGTATTTGGACCCCCCCCCCCCCACACACACACACACACCCCAACATCGTCCAAAACTTATTTATCTGGTTAATATTGTTGGATGTTCTCCAGTATATGAAATAAAAAAAAAAAAAACACACAAGAATATGTACTAAAATAAAAATTACTATTCAGGGACTTAAAAGTAAAAAGATTGTGAGAATGTCCCATATATATATATATATATAACCATTAAATAAACATTACCGACCACCAACAAAAACTGTGAAATTATGAATAAAATGACATTAACAAATACAGTCCCCCCCCCCCCAACACACATAACATAGATTCTAAAAACATAGTAAAAAACATCAGAAATTGAATGATGGAATGATGGAAATTTGTAGAACTTAGACAGAATCATCGGGTCCCAAACGCCTTAAGTTCCCCTAATAAAGTGTGTAGTTTCATCTTCATATAAGCCATAAATTAGTTAAAGTATATGGATTTGGGACTACCACACACAGAAAACAGAGAAATAAACCATTGAACACTAATTAAGTTAAAAATAAAACAAGATTAAAAAGGATAGAGTAAAAATAAAAAACAAATTACCAAATTAAAATACTGTCATAGCATTAGGTATAACAAATACACTCATTATGCATTTTATTTTCATTTAAAATAGTATACTATTAGATATTTATATGATATTGTCCTGAGTAGGCTAAAATTTAAATACAAGTTAATCGTTAACTTTATTAAATATTAATGAATATGAATAAATTTAATATGAATTGATAAATATATAAATATAACTACACCATTATACATATAAAAGTATCGAATCAACATCCATTATAAAATGTGTATTAGCAACGCAGTTATAAATCAAATGCCCCATTTTTTTAAATTAACCATTGCGTATTATCCAGACAACGCCACCCTCCTCCGTACTCTAACTTCTACCCACCCAACCGTCCTATAATAATTTTTTATTATTATTTTACAATTTTTAATTTTATATAATTATTTTCTTATTTTATATATAATTTTTGTAATTTTTTTACCGCACGTGTTAATTTGTTTTTTAAGATCAATTAAGTACTAATTATATATTAAAGAATATATGAATTTTTTTGGAAAACCATGATTTAATGCATCATAAATTGGTTTTTAGTATTATTGTTAATTAGATGAGAAGAACATAAACATTTTATCTTATATAAATGATTAAGGATTATATTACGATATACAGAATTATGAAGACAAGATTTAAAATTTGTAAATGTATTAACTAAGAATTTAAATTCTTTACGTTTATCATATAGATCAGTTATTGTTTTGTTTTCTTTTATTGAAATTTTAAGATCTAAAAAGTTAATTGTATTGTTAGATAGGAGGTTTTCCATTAATTCTAAATTAGTAGGATAATCTACTTGAAATTGAGAAATATTAGTTTGATCAGTGGTAATTAAAATTAGGTCATCAATATAACGATATAAATGTAGATTACTATTAGTAAAAGTACGTTCATAGTGATATAAGTGTAAGTCTGATAATAAACTGGATGTACATCCACCTTGTGGTATACCGACGTTCTGTAAATATAATGTGTTATCTTGGAAAATATAATTATTATAGATAATGAAATTTGTTAAAAATTTAAAATAAGCTATATCTATATTAAATGGTAAATCCAGTTTATGATGATACTTTTTAAATAATGCATTTATAATATTATGTAGATCTAAGAAATCTATATTATTAAAAAGATCTCTGAAATCATATGTCGTTATATTGTTTACACATTTAAGATTTTTCATAATATTGACCAGTTGATAGCTATTTTTTATACAATGTGTATTATCAGTGGTTGTTGTCAATATATATATTTGATTGAGAATTTTTAATAGAAGTTTATTGGCTATATTATTATATGTATTGCATCCAATAGTTACAGTCCTAAATTTAATTGGTTTCTTATGAAATTTAGGT
The DNA here is from genome assembly GCA_963932465.1 of Maratus speciosus. NCBI lineage: Eukaryota > Metazoa > Arthropoda > Arachnida > Araneae > Salticidae > Maratus > Maratus speciosus. The sequence goes on along the minus strand of OZ010800.1, from coordinate 411,904,791 downwards.
ATAAGAACTAAATAAAGATAATTAAAGTTAGTAGGGTAATTATTTAATAGTTTATAATAACTTTGAATTTTACGATTGTTTACTATTACATTTTCATTAGTTTTTTGACAAGGTTAGAAAGAATACAGGATGTAAGAAGTTGGTGATAATAAGATTTACATATGATTGCATAATTATTAGGAGATTTGTCTATATATGTAATAACGTAGTTTTTTTGTAATTTAGTAATTTGCTGGAAAAAATGCTTTGTGTTATTAGAAACCAAATCGAAAATATTATATTTTAAAGCCTTAGTTAATTTTTCAATAACTAGTATTTTCCATTGATTAAAATATTCAATAGGTTTATTGTATGAGATTGAAATTTTATATAAAAAAAAATATCTATATCAAAAGGTAAACTGTTTTATAATACATTTTACGTTAAATTTAGATGGAAGTCTATTTTTAGTACCATAACCCATTAGTTTTTTTCAATTTAAAATCATTAACAATATTAATATTTCCAGTGATTATATGTCCATGATCAATATTTATGTATTTCTATAGAGCGGGGTCATTGCATTTACACGGAAAAGTACTTGCTACAGATTATAGATGCAGATTCCCAAAATTTTTAAGGAATTAGTGGCTCTTAAACCCCAAAAATGCAGTCGCCAATTTGGCTCCTAACCAAAATCTAGTGCCCACATTGTGGAACAAACTCATAAAACAATAGTGTTTATATGGAAAAAACTTAACAAAAAAACTCAAGAATTCAAAAAGAAAAATAGTTTAATTAATAAATACACATGTACAACTAAACACAGACTAATTACAACAAATGCTTATGTTTAATTTAATCCTAAAATTCTTGAAACTTTGATATTAAAAAAGTATAATATAAATCTGGAAAAATCAGAAGATAAAGTTGGACAAGATAGAATTGAATAACAAAGCATGTATAAGCTAAACAGTAATGATAATGGGAAATATTAGGAAAACTTTATTTCTTATTTTGATTTTGTCGTATAAAAGTATACATATAAAAATAATTAGGAATGTGTAAGATTATTTTGCACTATAAAAATCTCACACTTGCGGAGGATATTTGCAGAGCAAAAGAATATACCTCGCGCTAAGTATTTTTTCGACCGAATTTCTTTTTCTTTTTTGTTCCTCTTTCTTGAGAGTTGGGAATCATCTATCCTCGCGACTCCATGATCCAAAACCCTTAAATAATCTCCATCGCATCGGGAACTTTGGACTGTCTCCTGAGCAGATAAAGGAGTATTTGTTTATTCTGGATTTCGGATGAAACCTTCCAAGAAATGCTTGCTTTAACTGGTGTCCAAAGGAGAAGCCTTATCATTAGCGCCCTCATGTGCCGAGCTTCGCAGCTGCTAAGCTTTGTAGTGGAGCAAATATGCGCAGAATTATATTCGAACATAGTAGCGTTCACGGCGGTAACTGAGATCGCAAAAATTCCCTGAATTTTTATCAAGTTCATACTTGATCTCGGCCAGTGGAAAGAGCAGGTGCTTTTCTATTTGCTAAAGAAAAAATATATAAAAATTCCACGACGGAGATTGGGAACACTGGAAATTAATCTCTAGTGACTAAGACACTGAAAGTTAGTCGCCACAGCAAAACATTTAGTCGCCACGTGGCGACTGGCAACCGTAAATATGCACCTATACTACAGATGTATTTTTTGAAAATATATTATAGTTAAAAATCTTTCTACCGATTGTATTCGGATATTTAAAGTTTTTTGATATTTGAAGATTATTAATAGGAAAATAACAGTTTTTATCATTAATTATAGAATTAATATTAATTTTATTAAATATTTGATTTGAAAAAGTTATTATCATTTGAGCATTCGTGTTTTGAATTTTATGGGTTTTTTTGTAAATTAATGTTGAAAAGATTAACTCTAGTCATAACGAGATCAAAAGAAATATCAGAGAAATGTTTAAAGAAAGATTTACTGAGAAATACATTTAAATGTTGTACAATCTCTTTCTTTTTAATAGCAAATATGTATTTTTGAATTAATAACCAGTTATAATTCTTTAAATAGTAGTTACTTTGAAGATTATTTATTTGTTTAGTGATATATTTTTTGGAAACTACAACTACTAAAGAACACTTTCCTCGCTTTTTCGTGTTGTTTTACGATTATATGGTTATACAGGGAGACACATAAATATCGAAACAATAGGCTATCTCTTTAAATATTGCCTCTAGGTACATACTTCCAATTGCAAATTTTCATAAAAAATGGTACAAAATTTGATGAGATAAGTTTCAATTCCATGGGGGTTCTATCTGAGAAAATACAAAAATTAGATTTTTATACGGCCCCCGCAGAATAAAATTCCCAATTAGGAAAATTTTCCTTATCCATTCCTGAATTAAACATAAAAAAATCATCTCGATATCTTCAAAATTCGCAGAGATTTCAAAATCCAAAATTCGTGATTTACACCATTTATCCATGCCTCTGAGCGACGAGTTTTTGACTCATTTTGAATGCAAGATAGGGATCATCCACAAATTGTACATTATTAAAAGTCGATATAAGACAGTGCCTCTCCTTTGGGCATAAAATGGGCAGCGTATAGATTTTACGTTAAGACCAACGGGCGTCTTTTTTGCCGCTTTTTTGCTTAAGTATTATCCGTTCACAATGCTATAGCATTGTGAATGGATAATACTTACAAAAAAGCTGCAAAAAAGACGCCCATCTAACATTGGTCTAAGCCTATTTTCAAAATATGCTGGTGGTCTGCACTAGAGGTCTGCATGGGTCGAAATATCTAGGTCCGGTCCCGAACCGACACATAGGAAATAAAGTTCGGCCCTGCCTGAAAAAAAGTTCAAATCGTAGCCTGGCCCGGCCTGACTGAATTTCTACATTGTTTTTTACATCGATATGGTTAAAACTTGTTTCGTATGGAGGAGTTCTGACCAAAAATACTTATTATATCTTTTCTTTTTTCATATTTATAATTATTATTTTTAAAGAAGCGCCAAAAGCTGTGATTATTTGTTTTATTAATGAATCTCTGTTTATATGTAAATGATTCACCTCTTCTTTAATACCGTTAATCCGTATTCCACGTGTTGGAGACAATGAAAAATGCTATAAAGTAAAATATTTTAAGATGGAAGGAAAAAAAAAACGAAAAAAAAAAAACGTTATAGTCAAGTTCCCTTCTTAGGAGTTGTAAATATAGTCTATTTTTCCTCAGGGATAATTCTATTCATTTTCCATGGATCAACAGGTTTTTCCGTTTAAGAAAGGATTCCGTCATCGGCAAATTTTTTTCAACAGATTTACTGTATTTTAATTTTTTTGCCTTAAAATCTACTATCCTCTAAAAATATGAATTTTAAAGTTTTATTGTAAAATAATGGCCATTTAAAAATATATGCATTTGTTGTAAAAGTTTTTGGGCTGAGCCAAATTTTAGTTATTTTTGAACGGATTAGGTCAGTCAGAGATAATGATTTTAAGACGGGTTTGTCTCGGGACCGGGCTGAAAATTTCGCCCAGGGGAGACATAGGAATAAGGAAGCCAGTTCCGGTTCGGTATAACCCTTGGTTGAGAAGTTCTGCTCTCAAAGCTGGTAGACGGGAGGTGGTGGGTTCGAACCCAATCGTGCCCTTCGGCCCAATCTTTCGGAGTTTTCAGTGGTTTTCTTCGAACCTTGGATAACTTTGTGTAAAAACGGGTTAGGCTCCCTTAGAAAGGCCGCCACGGAAGGGACTCCTCTCGTTCGGGCCCACATTCCTCGTGTTGATAATTGGCCGTCATAAATCACACCAACACCCGGTTCGGTATAAAAGAAATACGTTAGGTCCCGCTTGGCCGTGTCTTAAGAGAAAAGCCACCAATCTCGGATCTGGTCCGGCCCCAGACTACAGACTCTATTAACGGCCTCGCCGGAACGATAAAAAGCCTGAATTTGTGAGGGCTAAAATTATGAAACACTCTTAATCGGCATGTTAGAAAAAGCAATCTTTCCAATTACGCATTTAACATTTATTTATGGACATTTAAATAGTACAAAAAGGAGGTGGAAACAGCAAAAGTTAAACTGAATAGGAAGTTTAAGCTACAGAAGGAAGTTACTTTTTCACGTACAATTTTTTAAAAAGCATTTAAACGTTTTATTAGGAGAGCCAACCAATGTTTAAAACTTTAAATGCGCTTTTCTGCATGTTTTTTTTTTTTTTTTTTTAAACCATCTGTCGTTTTTAAATTATTATAAGCCAAGAATCGTAAATAAAAAAGGTGCAAACTTGGAACATGTCTTTTTTGATTATTTTACATTAATTTTGTTTCGGCAAATAAAAAAAAAAAAAAGTTTACTTTTGAAAACATGATTTTTTTAAAAATAAGTTACATACTTTTTTAAATAAATGTTTTTAATATTTTAAAATTAATATTTAAAACAATCCTGAAATAAAACTAAAATTATACTTTCGTCTTTAATTAAATGAAAAAAAAAAACTGAAATCCGACGAATGTTTCGAGTAATAAAGATTTTAAATTAAATCCGCTTAAAAAAATACTAATCATTTAATTTTTTTTAAAACTTTATGAGAAATATTAGGATGTGATTTTGTTTGCAAATTATATGGTTAACCATCGCAAAAAAGAAAAAAAATCAAAATTGTAACTCAACAAATATATATTTTACATGTTTCCCAGAACTCTTAAAGTAACATTGTTTCTTGGATTGCATGCATTTCAAATTGTGTCTAATCCCTTAAAACCTGATGAATTATTTAAACGGCCATAACTCTGCGAGTTTTTCTGATATAAAGATGCAATTTTTTGTGTTTAATTCAGGAATGGATAAGGAAAGTTTTCCTGAATAGAAATTTTACACTACGGGGACCGTATAAAAATTTAATTTTCGTATATTTTCAAACAGAACTCCCATGGAGTTGCAACTTATGTCAATAAATTTTGCACCTTTTTTTATGAAACTTTGCAATTTGAAGTACGGTTCTAGGGGCAATATTTAAGGAAATAGCCTATTGTTTCGATATTTATGAATCACCCTGTATATATAAGACACATTTGAACGGAGTGTGGCTTTGGGGTCTGCGGATCATGCTCGATGAAAATATACCAAAATTTTCCCGAAGTGCTTTCCGCCGGACAGCTGCAATAGGTAGCTTTTTAGCTCACAGGCTATCAAAGCCTGAGAGCTTATGTGCCCGCCTGTTCTGTGTGTACGTACGTATGTACGTACGTAACGCGATAACTCTTGATAGAAACATCCGATTTGCTTCAAAATTTTTTCCTAGGTTCATTGTGATAAGGCCCTTCCCTGATTAGTTTTGGGAGTTCATTGATTAAGGATAAAGGGGAAAAAGGGGGGTTAGTCCACCCCCCACTTATTCAGATAAATGGGTTTTTCATGCAGAGTTATTCGATTTGCTCCGAATTTGGTATACCGGTTTATTATGTTAAGGAACTTTCCTGATTAGTTCTGGGGGTTCATTGGTTAAGAATAAAGGGGGAAAGGGGGGGGGGGCTAGTCCACCCCCTTAATTCAGATAAATGGGTTTTTCATGCAGAATTATTCGATTTGGTATACCGGTTTATTATGTTAAGGAACTTCCCTGATTAGTTCTGGGGGTTCATTGGTTAAGAATAAAGGGGAAAAAGGGGGGCTAGACCACCCCCTTAATTCAGATAAATGGGTTTTTCATGCAGAATTATTCGATTTGCTCCGAATTTGGTATACCGGTTTATTATGTTAAGGAGCTTCCCTGATTGATTATGGGGGTTCATTGGTTAAGGATAAAGGGGGAAAAGGGGGGTTAGTCCACCCCTCTTAATTCAGATAAATGGTTTTTTCATGCAGAATTATTCGATTTGGTATACCGGTTTATTATGTTAAGGAACTTCCCTGATTAGTTCTGGGGGTTCATTGGTTAAGAATAAAGGGGAAAAAGGGGGGCTAGACCACCCCCTTAATTCAGATAAATGGGTTTTTCATGCAGAATTATTCGATTTTCTCCGAATTTGGTATACCGGTTTATTATGTTAAGGAGCTTCCCTGATTGATTATGGGGGTTCATTGGTTAAGGATAAAGGGGGAAAAGGGGGGTTAGTCCACCCCTCTTAATTCAGATAAATGGTTTTTTCATGCAGAATTATTCGATTTGGTATACCGGTTTATTATGTTAAGGAACTTCCCTGATTAGTTCTGGGGGTTCATTGGTTAAGAATAAAGGGGAAAAAGGGGGGCTAGACCACCCCCTTAATTCAGATAAATGGGTTTTTCATGCAGAATTATTCGATTTTCTCCGAATTTGGTATACCGGTTTATTATGTTAAGGAGCTTCCCTGATTGATTTTGGGGGTTCATTGGTTAAGGATAAAGGGGAAAAAAGGGGGTTAGTCCACCCCCCTTAATTCAGATAATTTTTTTTTTTTTTTTTTTTTTTTTTTTTTTTTTGCAGGATTATTCGATTTGCTCCATATTTGGTATACCGGTTTATTATGTTAAGGAGCTTCCCTGATTAGATTTGGAGGTTCACTGGTTAAGTATAAAGGGGGGAAACGGGGGATAATTCCCTTCACTTATTTTTTTGAGGGGCATTATTCTTTAAAATAAGAGTATAATATACAATTAGTGTGAATAGCCTGTGAGCTCAATGCCATCAGTTTAGCTTGGCACTTTTCTTTTTTATTACTTTTTATTTCACAGGCTATCAAAGCCTAAGAGCTAATGTGCCCACCGGTTCTGTATGTATGTATGTACGTAACGTGATAACACTCTTGATAGAAACATCCGATTTGCTTCACATTTGTTTTCTAGGTTCATTCTGATAAGGCGCTTCCCTGATTAGTTATGGGAGTTTATTGGTTAAGTATAAAAGGGGGAAAGGGGCTAGTCCCCCCCCCTTAATTTAAATAAATGGGGTTTTCATGCAGAATTATTCGATTTGCACCAAATTTGGTATACCGGTCTATTACGTTATGATGATTCCCTGATTAAAATTGGAGGTTCATTAGTTAAGTATAAAGGGGGGAAGGGAAGATACCCCCCTCCTTAATTTAAATATTTGGGTTTTTCATGTAGAATTATTTGATTTGCTCCAAATTTGGTATACCGGTTTATTATGTTAACCCTTAAATGCCTGAGTTTTCAAAAATCATTGTAATAATATTTTTCGGCTTTCATTTTTTAAATAAATCATGGGAAAAATACTTAAAAAAATCATATTTTGTTTTAAGTATAGTTTACGGCTAAAAAACAGTTTGCTACTAATCGGCAATACTGGTGTTTAATTGAAAAAATAATTTCCCTTGATAAAATTCTATAATATTAAACACACAGGGGCGGCGCCAGAACTTGCCGGACGGGGGAGCACAGTATCCCCGACAGGGGGGCCGAATTCATAATATATATTAGAGGTTTCCACGAGCCCGGGCCTGTCCCGAACAGTGTTAAATTCAGGCACTTTTCTCCGGGGGGGGATTTCTGTAGCTCCGGGGGGGACATTATAGCGTTCCGAGGGGGGGGGGGTTGCACTTTTTGACCATTAAAAATACAAAATCTCAAATCTTCCGGGGGGGGTTTCATTGTTTTGAGGGGGAATGTCCAACCCCCGGGCCATCCCCTGAATTCAACACTGGTCCCTAAGCCCGAGATCGGTAAAAGTTTATTTCATTAAACTCGGGCCGGGCTTAATTTTAATTGAAAACTCGGTACGGGCTCGGGCTCGGGGCTCGAGGGTAACCCGACCCGATGCAGGACTCTAAACGGTATAAAACTAAAAATCTAATCTTTAAATATACCTTAAAATTAGTTGCGGTTTCAAAAGTTCCACATAATGATACACCTTGTTTTACACAACTGACCATTTTAAGGTATATTTAAAGATTAGATTTTTAGTTTTATACCGTTTAGAGTCCTGCATCGGGTCGGGTTACCCGCACCCGGTTCTAGACTTTTTTATCATGAGTCCCGGTTTTTGGCCCGAGACCGGCTCGGCCCGTTTATAATTTTATCGGCTTCGTCTAAATACTTATATCGGAGCTGTGGACCCGCTTAATTGTAGTTATCGGCCCGGCCTGGCAGGGCCGTTTATTTTTATGCCGGCCCGTTTATTTTGTGTATCAGCCCGGCCCTTTGAAAAACTGTCCTCATTCTTCGGCCTGGCCCGTTTGAAATTTTATCGCACCGGCGCGGCCAGTTAACCGGGCTGATGCAAACCTCTATTAAAGATACAATTGTAGATTATTTTTCATAATGGTATTACAACATGATAAGCTTTCCTTACATTGCAGGTTCGGGTCGGGTTGCGGATTAAAATATTGCGGGTTGGGGTCGGGTGCGGGTTGAAATACCTCGGGCTGGGGTCGGGTTTCGGGTTGCCGGAAATTATTTTTGCAGGTTCGGGTCGGGTTGGGGTTACCGAAAATTATTTTTGCGAGTTCGGGTCGGATTGCGGGTTGACTTAAAATGAAATTTGCAAGTACCCGAACCGCGCCGGACTCTAGAAGGTGTAAATGAGAAAATAATTAGATACATAGATAACTTCATTGTAAACTGCGGGAAGTTGTATATGTAGCAACAACTATAATCTTGCTTCGGGTCAGATAACCTGATTCTACCCGAACGTGTTGACCACTGGCTCTAAAATTTTGCTGCGGATCGTGTTGATTAGTGTTTCCATTTTTGAGTCATCTCAGATTCGAGTTTTTTTTTTCTTGGGAGTCGATTCGAGTTCGCCAAATTTTTCCAAAGAAAAGTCCAGATTATTGTTTCAAATTATAAAAAAAAAAAAAAAAAAAAAAAAAAAAAAAAAAAATATATATATATATATATATATATATATATATATATATATATATATATATATTTGTATATGAATGAGTATTCATTTACATATTCATATGCATTCATTTTTCGAAATATAAAATTGATTTTAGAGATATGATTGCAGACTATTTTCCTGAATTGTTTTAAATTATGGATTGATTTTTTTTTTCATTTCATGCTTTCATTTCATGTCGATTTCAGGTCGGACATAACTCGAACCGTGTAGGGTTGTAATTAACAATTCGTGTTTAGGGTCGTAGGTTCGTATTTAGGAATTTAAAAAATTCGTGTAAATCAGAATACCGACTTTACTTGATAATTTAAATTTGATTGTATTATTAGACTGAAAGATTTTAATAACTTTAAAAGTTCGGCCCGATGTATAAGCTAAAAGTTCGTCCCGGGGCTGGCCCGGCAAACAGTTAAAATCTCGGCCCGAGTCCGACCCAGCCCGACAGAATTTCTACAAAACATGTATTTTTACTTTGATTTTGTTAAAAGGAAGAGTTCTGACCAAAAATACTTATTTTAGCTTTTTTTTTGTTTCATGTTTATAATCTTCATTTTTAAAGATGCGCAAAAGGTTGCGATATACATTTTTTAAATGAATTTCTATTTGTATGTAAATGTTTCAGCTATTATTAATATCGTTAATCAAAAAATTGTGTATTGAAGACTTAAAATCTGAAAAATGCTATACTGTAAAATCTACTAAGACGGAATCGTCTCGGAAAGAAAAAAAAATGCGTTATAAACAAGTTTCCTTCTTAGCAGGTGTAAATGAATTATATTTTTTCCTCATGCATTAGTATATTAATTTTGTATGGATCAATGACTTTTTCCGTGTAAGACAGGATTCCGTGATAGGCTGGTTTATTCTCACACGTTTTATTGTATTTTAATATCATTACCTAGAAATCTACTATTCTTTAAAACGAATAAATTTTAATGTTTAATTGTAGAATGTCGATTTAAAAATATATATACTTTTTGCAAAATTTTTTGGGCAGGGCCAAATTTTACTGATTTTTGCACGGACCAGACTATGCCGAGACAATGATTTTCATATGGGCTAGATCTAGACCGGGACTGAAAATATCGGCTTATGAAGACCTAGGAAGAATGAAACCTGTCCCGTCTCGGTACGGGAAAAAGAAGTTAGGGCCGGCCCGATCCTTCAGAAAAAAGTAGGGCCCAAGCCCGGCCCGGAAAGAGTAGTTACTGGGCCCGGGTACCATGAATGAAAACAGCCCCGGCCCGTGCAGACCTCTAAAATTTGGCTGTATCAAAATAAGCATAAATTTAATTTTTTTTTTTTTTTTTTTTTTTTTTTACACATCAACAAGATTTTGTTTTATGCTTGAGCTGATAAAAAAAATAATGAACTGTTACCTTCTAAGCTATTTTACAAGTTTTCCTTTAGCTTACATTGTTCTTGAGAATTTTGCATTTCAGTTTTAGTCTCAGATTTAAATTCTGTATCTTATCAGAAGTTAGAGGACCACGCTGGCTGGTTTCGATCAATATACACTCTAAAAAAAAATACGTGAGTTGCAGGTGTTTCTTCAATTGCTTTTATTGTTATTAATATTGAAACACAAAAATTTCTGTTTTGATTTGCCAATTTCCCCCCAAAATACAGAAAAATCATTAATCTAACTTAAAAATTACCTGAAGTTGCATTTTCGTCAAATCACAGGGGTGTTTCCGTAACTGTGCTGCATGTTACCTTTTTGTGTTAGAAACTGATTTTTTACGTATGTCTCATTTGCTCCAAAACACAAAAAGTTCTCGAACTGAAGCTCAATTTTTTTCAAATAATAGAAACTTGTTGCCTGTGTTTTTTATGTTTGACGAAATGTTTTCTTGAGAGTGTACGCAGTAAATACGTAGTGTAGTTTTTCGAAAACGACTGAAATGCAAAATAACGAAAAATAAAAAATAAAACGCGGTATTTATAAAGTGAGCATTATTGTCATAAAATTGCTGTTAATTATTTAAAAAACTCTAGTTCGACTAATTAATTTCACACCATTCCTCTATGGATAAAGTACAATTCACATACATTCAATACGAAGAAAGGAAACTATTTAATACAGCAACCTGTTAAGATGGAACGATAAAGAATCGGGAGAACTTTCCAATTTAGACAGATTTTAATCTTAGAAAGTACATTATTCCGTTATAATTGCATAGTACTGTTTTAGCGACATCGCGAAAATTTTCAATTTAAAGCATTATTCCATTACACTGGTTCCGTTTTAATAGGTTTTATTGTAGTGTTTAGGATGTCCCGATTTTCAAGCGCCTCTCCCGCTTTTTTGCGATACTAGACCTGAGAACACTACTTACGAGCCAAGTTCAAGTTAGCCAGTGTTGTAGTCGTAAAAAAAGCAGAGAGTATACGGTATAGGCAGAGGGTATACGTTGACATCATGAACGTTCATAGCTAGGGTATACGCTAATGCTTTATTTGAGAAACAGAGGGAATACGGAGCTTCTTAAAAAAATCCGCTTAAAAAAACCGCTTTAAATGTTTATTTTCTACATAAAAGACAGAATTCATATTAGAGATATGATTGCAGACTATTTTTTCATAACTGTATTACGTTATATATCTTTTTTGTGTCGAGTCGGGTTCGAGTTGAAGTCCCTCATCATTTTGCTTCATTTTGGGAACAACGGATTTTGAACTTATTGTATAAACGATTATTATCAGACTTTTCAAACTATGTTTTTGTACTTTTACAAAAATTGCTCTATACATTTAGCTAACACATTATGCACACTATATTTTCATTGCATTCGCGCATGCGTAGTGAAACATTTTTTAGTAAACCTGCTCATTTTTCACCCAAGTTTTATTATTTTTTCATTCTGATTACGGGGTATTGTGTACAATGTTCTTTGTCACATTTTCTGAAAAGAACTTTTTTTTTATATTAAGAACTCTACAAATTATAAGCAAAAAACTTGGGGAAATTTGGGACTGTTTTTATAAAAACCTTAATTTCTCTACGAGTATACACGCTATCCTCATAAAAATGAACACAGTATATTAGAATAAGCCACTTATTAATAATCTTGAGTTTAAACGGTTTTGCTCCATTAGTTTTTACAGGGTTATCCAAAAGATTTTCGTTCTTTTTCAATTTTTTGACGGTCCCCTACGTAGTTTCGGGAAAAAAATCTTCGCGGAAATATATGACCTATATTATACTGTTTACACACCTGCAGTTTCAGGTTAATTCCTCATGTATTTTTCTAGATATTTAACAAAACGTCAAAAATCGCAAGTGACCGGTCACCTTTGGCCATATAGTGTATGAATGACTTCTTAATGTTTATTTTTCTACATAAAAGGAAACATTAATATTGGAGATATGATTACAGACTAATTTTCTATAATTGCATTATATTTTTGATCAATTTTCTCTGATTCCGGGTTTCAGGTTGGGTTTGGAATTATTTTGGGTTCGATCGGGTTGCGAGTGGACGGAATATTTTTGATTGGGTTCGGTTCGGGTTGCAGCTTGATTTTAAATAAAATTTGTAAGATTGCAAATTTTATTTGTTACCCGGGACGGACCTTAGTTAGGTGTAACGTTTAACTGCTAGTTTTCACGATGATACTTTCACTAAAAAATTTAAATAATTATAAATTAATTTTTTATCATTTCATGCGTTTTAGATATAGATTTGTTCGCAGATTTTTTTTCAGTTACGCCCGCCATTAAAATACATGGTCAACCCGGCCTGAACACGAACCGCGTTTCGAAAAAATTGGTTACCGCCTTACCTGATGTGGGACTCTTGTTTCTAGACCTTTGCATTTTCTTAAAGGGCGGGTGGTCCGCAGTGGTTCGACTCATAACCGGAGAACTGTTCCATACTTTATCGCTCACACACTGCTGTGTATGTGCCATATATGTGCAAGTAAAATCTGTAATATTGAATGATCTCTTATTGGGACGTTGCTGGGTGGAAGATGAAGAAGAGTACGAAGCAGAGTTTTTCCTTTCGGGTAATACTCGAAAGTGTGGAAACTTTCTCTTGCGGATTCGTCCGCCTATAAAGATTAGGTGACTAGTGAGGTGCTTTAAAAATAACTTTAAGAGCTTTTTTTCACTTTATTTATCTACAACATTCTTTGACAGGCTTCGAAATTCATATTTCGAATAAAAATCTTTTGTCCCACTGGAATTCATCTCTAATTTAAATCGCACTGTGAGTGTTAGAGATTTGCGTGTTTCGGGATATGCCAAAACGCGAAAGTTTTATGTTTTTCTCGTGATTAACCAACGTATTCCATCTGTTATTTAAAAAACGGAAAAAAAGAAATGTTTTATTGTTCGTTTACTCCACTAATAGAGGAGTAAAGTTACCACGACATTACCGTGCGGAAAAAAATTCTGAAGTCCAGTGAATACAGCCCGGTTCGTCCCGAATCTACAGAAACAATTTAAGACCCGGATGTGACCCGCGAAGAATGAAGTTCAGGCCCGGACCAACTTTTCAAAAGCTAAAATTTAGCTCGAGCCCGTACCGAGTTTTCAATTAAAATTAAGCCCGGCCCGAGTTTAATGAAATAAACTTTTACCGATCTCGTGCTTAGGGACCAGTGTTGAATTCAGGGGATGGCCCGGGGGGTGGACATTCCCCCTCAGAACAATGAGATCCCCCCCGGAAGATTTGAGATTTTGTGTTTTTAATGGTCAAAAAGTGCAACCCCCCCCCCCTCGGAACGCTGTAATGTTCCCCCCGGAGAAAAGTGCCTGAATTTAACACTGGTCGGGACAGGTCCGGGCTCGTGGAAACCTCTAATATATATTATGAATTCGCCCCCCCCCCCTGTCGGGGATACTGTGCCCACCCGTCGGGCAAGTTCTGGCGCCGCCCCTGGCATCGTGTATCATCACATTCATTATTCATTTATTCATTTGATACATTAGACAGGAAGGACCATTTAGCGTTTTGCTGCGCATTGTATTTTTAAAATAGGATAAAAATATAATGCAGTTGCAGTTTGTTATTTCAAAGACTGGTGAAAGGATGACTAAAGACAAAACAGACAGGCACACATTTTGCTTTTGTGAAACTTTGATCTGCGGTTTATAAAGGCTTTTAACGTGAAAAAATATTTTCCACATTCTTTTTAAAAAATCGGGTCAACCCGAACCCGAAACAATAAAACCCAACCCGATCCGCAACAAAAAACTCAAAGTCAACACGATCCGACCCGAACATTAACGGGAAAATATAGCGCTGACCCCGGGTCGGGTCGGATTCGGGTAAAAGCGGGTAACCCGACCCGGACTCTGACATTTTCCATTCCTCGTCTATATATTAAATAGAGATTAATATCTATATATTATTATAAATTGAGATTCTGCTGTATATTGAAATTAATGAACAAAGAAGGAATTTTTAGTTTGATACTAAGTTAGCTTAAATAATTATACAAAACTCTTTTCATTTACTCATTCATTTATAAAAAAAAAAAAAAAAAAAAAAAAATACTTACCCTACGCTTTTTAATAAGAAGATCAAAGTGAGCAGATGTATTTCCACGTCCTGTCTCTTCTTGAAATGGTATTTCTTTTAGGCGTCTAAGTTTGCGGTCAATCAAATAAACATTGAACAGGAGTGCGCATGAGTTATAGACAAAATGTATAAGTTTTTCGGTAATATCCGGCCGTTGAGACGACAGACTATAACCGACATGTGGTTAAATTCTTAAATTTTCTGGTCGCAGACTATGGAAAAAAAATTTAATTTAGATTAAACTCTTTAAAAATCAGCGGCAGACTTATCCGTGTGTCAGGTTTTCTACAAACTAACCTAAGATCTTCTTTAAAAAACTAACCTGCACCCGACTTGCCAAGACTCGGGTCGTGTGCAGGAAAAATCGGGTTACCCGACTCGATGCAGACCGCTACACTCAAGTCAAAAAAATTTCCCCGACGACGATTAAATTTGACCCCGACGGGGGGGCCAGGTATGCCCGACGGGGGGGCATATGCCCCCCGGTACCACCTCTGGCGCCGCCCTTGTAAACACACAAGAATTTTAGGAACTATAATAATAAATAAATTTTACTTGCTCACTGCAGGTCAAAATAGAGTATTTCGCAAGCTTCCAAACAAAAAAAAAAAAAACAATTAGCAACAATTGAAAAAATAAATCTATCTTTATTCTTAAACAGCACAAGTGTTAACATCTACATGTTGAAAATCGATTTTATAATATTTTCAGAATGTATTTTATTGGCATCTTTAGGCATTATAGCTTCAATATTATTCTAATAATATTTTAGAGCCTAAATTGGGTATGTTGCTGAAAAGCAACACCAGGCATTTAAGGGTTAAGAAGCTGTCTTGATTAGATTTGGAGGTTCATTAGTTATGTATAAAGGGAGGGCTAGACCACCCCCCTCTTAATTTAGATAAATGGTTTTTTTCATGCAGAGTTATTCGATTTGCTCCAAATTTGGTATACGGGTTTATTCTGTTAAGGAACTGCCTTGATTAAATTTGGAGGTTTATTAATTAAGTATAAAAGGGGAAGGGCTGGGGCTAGTCCCCCCCCCCTAATTTAAATAAATGGGTTTTCCATGCAGAATTATTCGATTTGCTTCAAAATTGATATACCGGTTTATTCTGATATGGCGCTTCCTTCATTAGATTTGGAGGCTCATTGGTTAAGTGTAAAATGGGGAAAGGCGGGCAAGACCCCTCCCCTTATTTTAGATAAATGGATTTTTATGTAGAATTATCCATTTTACTTTAATTTTTTTTCTATGTTCATTCTGGTAAGGAGATTTCCTGATTAGATTTGGAGGTTCATTAGTTAAGTATAAAGGGTGAGAGGGGGGTTAGCCCCCCCCTTAATTTAGCGATATGGTTCTTTCATGCAGAATTATCTTGTTTGCTTCAAATTTTGTATACCGGTTTATTATGTTAAGGAGCTTCCCTGATTAGATTTGGAGGTTCATTTTTTAAGTATAAAGGGGGGAAACGGGGGATAATCCCCTTTCATTTATTTTTTGAGGCCATTATTCTTTGAAATAAGAGTACATTACGCAATTAGTGCGAATAGCCTGTGAGCTTAATGCCATCAGTTTAACGGGGCACTTTTCTTTTTTTTTGTAATGAAAGCTGCATTAAAGAATTAATTTCGCGTAGATTATATGAAAGAAAAAAACCCACAAGAATATGTACTAAAATAAAAATTATTATTCAGGGACTTAAAAGTCAAAAGATTGTGAGAATGCCCCATATTTCAAATATCTCCTGGGGAAATTAACATTTTTAATTTCTTTTTTCTATGTAATCTTCTTAAGGGAACGGTGGACGTTAATTTTTTTTTTCATCATAGAGATATGAAATTTTATGGAAGTATACAATTCACCATAAGTATATAGAACACCTTAAAAGAAATTCCCATTCTTATTATAATTTTAAGATAAAATAATTAAATTTTAAACTGATAATTAAAAATGCTATCATGCGTCATAATTTTTTAGATATTTCCTCGATTTTGTATTTTAATCGCTTACAAATCTATTACAAACAAACCTGTGTATCGAATTTTTTATCCCTTCAATAGTTAATTTTTTAGAGATTTTTTTTCTGAATTCGATATCGATTTTGATCAAAATTTTGCCTTTTAATAAGTTTAAAATCAAATTTATCTATCTTAATGAAGTCGAATTTTATAAAGCATGCACAGTTTCTTTGTAAGGAAATATAAGGATTCTTCCTTATCGATTTCATGAATTTTAATCAAAAATTAAGATGCATGGAGCATTTCAAAAATCTAAAAACGTTGAAAAATCAGTGTTTAGAAAAACAAATTCAAAGTATTTTAAGGGGTCGAAAAATTGTTTGTGTACAAAATTCCAATGCTTGTAACTTTTCGAAAAATAATCGCATTTGCATACGGTTTTTTAGAAATGGTTCAGAAGAAATTGGATAATAATAATGTGCACAAAAATAATTTTCGATTTTTTGGTCGATTTCTACTCAAAGGTCCACGGTACCTTTAAAGTTTGTCTATTTTTTCCTTAGTTCTCAAAATATTTTAAAAATATTATACTTGATTTTATATTAAGTGTTAAAATGTTACTCGCAGTTTCTCAGCTTTTACCACCATACAATAATAAATTAAGCATAGATTTTTAATATTTTGAAAGTGAAGGAAGAAAGAGACATCATTTAAGGGTGTATTCCGATCCAAATTTCTCATTTTCTGATTCATTTTAAAATTCATTTTTGCTCTCAAACGCATCAAATTCGGAAATTCTCTTATTTAGAAACTATATAACGTGCCGTGCTTCTTAATTTTTTGATAAATGCAGAAAATACTGTAAAAAAACGCTGTCAAAGTTGGCGTTTTGAACCGAATTTTCCGAAACGGGCGATCTCGGAATGAAAAAAATGGTCATACTGAGAAAATAATTGTTTAAAAATCAAATTCTATTTAATTGAGCTGAAAATGAAATCACACGGCATGTTAAACATGTCTTCAAAAATCACCCCAGCAAGTTTCATGTTTTTACTTTTAAAAATCAGTCTGAAAATGTCTCAGAAAATTTCGAGCTGTTGAGGGTGGGAAAACATTTTTTCGAATACACCCTTAAGGAGAGTACACTGAAACAAGCTATTAAAAACATTAATTTCCGGAGGAGATATTTTAAATATACGAATGCATCCCATTCCCACAGATTTAGCATCAGTGAGGGGGAATGCGGTAGCGGAGTGACTATCAGCCTTAATGCAAGTTTTCACAAGGACCACGCTTAGCATTCAAATGTGAACATTATAACTTCATTTATGCCAATTAGTAAGAAGTCAGCTGCCTGGATTTGAATTCAAACTTGATATTAAATGATTTTTTTAATGGTTATTATAGGTCATGATTTCCGTCTTTCTCTTGACGCACTGTAATCAAATCATGGCTTTTCACCACTCTTTTTGTGTTCGTCATGTAGATAGGATCTCTGTATTTGCTCTGTTCTCGGGGTTCCCTTTCACGGTAGTACTATTTTATCTTCTAATCTTTAATTGCGTTAGTGGACTTTGTTGAATCTGTCTCTTGATAGCCTGCATACATAACGCAATGAACTTATTTGTTATGCAGTTTTATATCCTTATCTTTAAAGGACGATAATTTCTTTCTTATTTTTTTCGTTACAGTTTCCATAACTTATATTTGTTTTTACATGTTCTGTCAACAAAAATGCCTTCTTTTCATATGATGTATTGGGCAGGCAAATATAGAATTTCTGTAATCATCTAAGCAAAACGAAACGGGAAACTCTGCAAACTTTACTTTTTTTTCTACAATCATGATTCTGAAATATTTGGATAAGAGCCATCATAAAACATATCAGTCCCTCTTCATCTCTCCCATTTTTTATTTTTTATTTTTTGTGTGTGTGTGTGTGTGTATCTAGCATTACACAAAATACACAGTACAACATAAATTTACTATAACAAATAGATAATAAAAAAGATTTAAAAAAAGAAACGAAAAAGAGATTTTAAACACAAAAAGATAGCTTATTACTAGATAGGCAAATACATACATATATATATATATATATATATACATATATATATATATAAACATATATATTTATATATCTTATGTATATTTAAAAAGACTAACGTGTCAGTGCATAACGCTGACGTCATTTGGACGGTGGTAACAACAGACGATTAAATTTAACTTTTAATAACTTTTATTGCATTTTTATAAACTCCTAAATACTACAGATCTTAATTTTTTACACGTGGAGTAAGGAAAAAAAGGCACTTTGAAATGCAATTTGTCTGAAAACTATATCACAAATTGCTTTAAAATTGTACCGCACTTTACTCAATTTTTATTGAAAAAAAATCAAGCATGATTTTTTAAAAATCTATCTTTATCGCGTGCAGGCGATTGCGAAAGAGAAATCCGTTTGAACCTAAATTAACATAGTTATTTTTCATTTATTTCCAGCTTATATTCCATAACGAATTTAAAAAATCAACAACCAATAAATAGAACAATATAATATAAGGATAAATACAAGTTTAAGACATGTAATCGAACTATACGCTTAAACCACTGAAATGAACAGAATGAAAAAGGCTGTTATTAAATAGCGATTTCTTCGGCTTTCAACTTCTCGTACGAGGCCAATGTGAAAGTATCGCTTTTAATATGTTTCAAAATATTATTTCAACGTATTCTTGCTATTCTTTTTATACAAATATGATTTTACTATTTACACTGCAAATATAGGCGTCTTAAATTTAGACACATAAGTGACTGAAAAAGAATTTCAGTCACTTAAGCGTCTTAATCTGAAAATTCAGACACAATAGATGTCTTAATTTAAGATACATAAGTGTCTTAGTATGATCATGGTATATACGAACCGAGAAATATGTTGGAATTATCTACGAAGTGTCTTATTTAAAACAGTAGTTGAACATTTCTTTTTTGTACTTTTCTGAACAGCCAATCAGAGCATTGATTTCCGCGCATGTCATCTATGGCTCCTTCATGATATAGAAAGAATCACATTTTAAGCGTCGCCATTGCTTGGATTAAAAGAAATGCGTAATTATGGAGTATTTATCGAATGAAAGCGTAAGTCATATTTAATTTTAAATTTTTATACCAGTAGGTTTGTATCTTATGAATATAAATTAAATAGTTTTTAAAGATTGATCTCTTTTTTTGTAGTTTAATGTTAGTTTTTTGATTTCACAAGCTGTCGTCTGTTATACCTTCTTAATGTAACGGTATCGAATATAATTGTTTTGATAATTAAATTGCAATGCTTTAATTCAGCGCGCTTGTCTCCTGTGAATAAACGAATGAGTGATAACTTGTTTAATCTTCCTTTTCGTTCCTGTGATCGGAAATATCCTAATTTGTCGTTGCCCAAAAGCAAAACGTGCAACATAAACAGATTTGAAAAGCTGAATGATTCATAGTTCCATTAAAGGGAGATAAAAACATTAAATGGAAGCCGTTTGAAACTGTATTTATTCTATGTTCTGTTTCTTCTGATTTTTACTGTTTATTGATTATAAACTCTTGCAGTTTATGTATCAGCACTTATTGTATTTTTTTGTGATTATTATTTTGGAGCTAAATATGATATTCATTTATGATTATGATATTCGGAAAAGTTTTCAGATTGAAAAAAAGCATTAATACTGTGAAAATTTTCTTTACATATCACCGTTTTTAATCATAGTACTGAAACTTTTTAAAGATTTATTCTTATGATTGATGCTTTAATTTATTATTGAAAATCGGAAATTTTGATAGTCAAAGTTTCATATTTAACATTTACCAAATTTCTAAAAACATAATAGGTATTTCTTATACTATCATTCTGTATGATTTTTTAAACATAGAACAAATGCAGAAACATTTTATTCATTAACTGCAATTTCTGTTCTTGTTTAACGGTATATTTATAAAGTATTCATTAATATTTTTTGAGTTTTTTTAAATTGGTACCTATATTATTTTTTTATTTATATGTAAGCCTTTTTCTGCTATGTTTTGTTCATGATTTTAAATTTTCAAACCTGAGAAATTTCAGAAACAATTATGAAATTTCCCTTTATTGCAATCGCATATGCAACGTTTCTGATACAAACAATTATTAGTACGAAAAAATTAAACATGATAATTTAGGCATAAATAAAAAGTTGTTTATGCTTGATATAAAGTTTATAGATAAAACTGAAATAGTATATATTTTTAAAAGTTCATATTTACTTATATATTATATATTTTTAAGCGATTAATAACTACTTTTTTTATATTCAAAGTATTTTCAAACAACTAAAAAACAGTACATATTCTGTCATTTCTTTTCCTTTTCTTCTGTTTTCTAGGTTAATTTTTTCTTATCAAATCTGTAAAATTTATGTAACTCATATTCATAAGATACAAAGTTTACAGGAATAAAAAAACAAATATGACTTATATCCTGTTGTTCCATAACAGCTAAGGAATATGTTTAAAAGGAAAACTTTTACATATTCCACAGAATGTGTAAAATTAGACACCAAAGTTAATTTTTAATTAAACTGACAAAGCACCGCAAATGCAAAAAATATATATTACACATGTTCTCTACTTACAGTGACTAAACTTGTTTATTTATATGTACTACTTGAAATGCATATTTGAGGCAAGTTTTGAAACTAGCAGTAATTATTTTCTGAATGTTATTAAATTAGAGTATTTATTTATTATTTTGTATTTATAGTTAAATAGATCTTGTGATTATCTGATCTGTGTAAAACAATGTATTTGCCAATATAAATTTTTAAAAGATCTAGTTTTTAAATTGCATGATTTTTTTTTTTGAGGGGGGGGGGGGATTTTCTTTGCAATTTTCGAACATCTGATATTATAAATATCTTTATTTTTATCCACTGAGTATAATGAATATTTGAACTTTTAGAGTAAGACAAGATTACAAATATTTATATATATTTATCCATGTACCGTAAAAACCGTCAATAGGGAACACTTTGGGGCTGGGGAATTTGTCAGATAATCGGAGATGTTTCCTTTTGTGAGGTAAAAATATACAAATATGCATACATTGTGTATTAAAAAAGGTATTAGACGTCCACTTTTCGGAAATGTTCATTAACCTTCACAACGGACACTTCCAAATACCGGACACCCCTATTAGTAAAAGATAATGCAGAGTTGCATTTTTTTGCAAAAGGACCTTATTAAAACATGGGCATGCTGGACAGTGTCCCGTCCCCCTACGATTTTAGGACTCAAAAATTTGATGTGCAATTTTTGTAAAGCTTATATTTTAAATCCATTTCGAAATTGTACTGATTATAATCAATATTTTGAATTTTTAAAGTAAAATAATATTAAAAACTAAACAAATAAAAGAAATCTAATATTTAGAT
The DNA here is from genome assembly GCA_963932465.1 of Maratus speciosus. NCBI lineage: Eukaryota > Metazoa > Arthropoda > Arachnida > Araneae > Salticidae > Maratus > Maratus speciosus. Next base: position 411,882,989 of record OZ010800.1, on the reverse strand, counting down.
GAATATCTTTTTGTTTTTAATCTTGTTCTACTCCTGAAATTCAAAATTTTTAATATAATCAGTACAAAGTCGTAAAAGATTTAAATTATGAGCTTTACAAAAATTGCATACCAAATTTGGAAGCCCCAAAATCAGGCTGTGTGGGGTGGGGGTGGGGGGGGTGGGGACAAGACCACAGCTAAATATTTTTCTAGGATTCACCGTGGTCAAATATGGCTACGTATAATGCTGACAAAAATTGGTTGCGATTAAGACGTTTGAAGTGTCTGAAATTCAGACGCAAAAAGTGTCTGAAAAAATTAAGACATTTTAAAATGTCTGAAAATTGAACACACCGTTTCAGACACTTAAGTGTCTGAATTTCAGACATTTCAATTTAGAGTGTATTTAGTATTTTGAGGATATAATTTTAGGGGTCATTCTAAAAAATATACCTAATATAAACAATCTATCAGAGTTGTCAGTGAAAAACTCTAAAACAATGCATGACTTTCTTACCGTAATCTTTAAGATTATTTGACGATACGATTTTCATTAATTTTTAATTAACTGCAATTTGTTTGTATCAAGCAACGTATTCTGAAGATGTGTGAGTATACTACGACAAAGGCCGCTTGCAGAACCTTTATAAAAATACATCATTCATCAAGGTGACTTTAATATGTGCAGAGAAAAAAGAACGTAAACATCAGAAATAATATATATGATGATTTTCACATATATCCTGTAGCCCGAGAAGCCCAGGTCTATCCCTTTGTGTAAATAAAATGCTAACGAAAGGATTTTACGAAACAAATGATTAAACGACTGATTTCACCGCTATTTCTCTTAAAATATGGAAGGTTTTGGCGGTGAAATTGACACTAATTATCCGTATTGATCCACGTACGCCAAAAGAGGTATTATAATTTTAAAATTGGAATTAGTTTTCGAGATATTATTCTTTTTTCTAATTTTAATGACATTTCTATAATGATGGCAACTAAATAACACCACTTTTGTGGAAAAAAGGAAGAAAAGAGAAAATTATACTTATTGTGAAATTGAAATTGGAATTACCTTTTATTTCAATCCATAGTGAAAAAAATATTGTGATTAAATTATGTTTTTCAGGAAAATCTGATTTTTTCTTTTCTTTTTCACATGTTGATCGTCAGTTTATTTTAGGAATCAAAAATCTTTTGTGATCTTCAAGTTCCACAGACATAAGAAAAAGTTTTCTTTTCGATTTAAAAAAAAGCATCATTTAGCCTTTTCTCTGTCTCTCATCTACAGCAACAAAAAAAATTTTGTTGCCGCCATTAGAGAAATGCCATTAAAATTTAAAACAAATTAATATTTCAATAATATTATTATTTTTAATATTTTAAATTTAGAAATTTTAAGAGTCTAATATCAGCCTTTTGGAACCATGTGAATAGGTCATCATGGATGTCACAGTAGACATAGCAGTACAATTAATTTACACGTATTTATTAAAAAGCAAAACGAATCTTTAAAATAACAGTTAAATTATACAAATATTTTGCCTTTGTTTTAGCTCTGATAGATCAATTTTTTTCTGTAAATAAATAAATTAAAAATGACGCACAATCTTGCCATAATATTTTCCAATCTCATAAACTCAGTATGCCGTAGAAATTTAACCATGAGTACCATGAAATAAAAAAGATTGAGAATCTTCCCCCCCCCCCCCAAACCTCTTGGTTTTAGCCTCCTGAATGAATGCTTATGTATCTAGGATTAACATATAGTTAGTGTCTTTCTGCAAAAATATCTTTGAAATTACACGTCACCAATGTTCAATTATAATTTTTAAATATAAAGATTAAATATTAAAGATTAGAGAGAGAATATTAAAGATTAAAGATTAAAGATAAAATAATATATATATATTTTTTTTAAATCGTAATTTATTCTACAGAAAGTTACTTATTTCCAAAACATTACTTATTTAACAAATGGTCATTTATTCCATAGAATTTCACGCAATTCATAAAACCGTCATCAATGCAGGGTCGGCATCTCAAATATGATAAGAACTGTTTTGATTTTTTAGAATTATATGCAGCAGAATTCTATGTTTTCAATCGTACGTTTTGTGCCTGCGAAATAATGTAGGGGAAGATGACCTAAAATGATCCTAGCCGGCGAAACGGTCTGCATATGTTTTCTTTCAGACAGGTCACGCTATCTACAGGGTAACATACACTGTAAAAAAAAAAGGACTAAAAAACGGAAATACTTCTGGAAATCTAGACGCCAGTACTATTTCCGTATTTTTACGGAAAGTTTTCCCCATAAATTACAGAAAAATGTCCGTTTTTAATCAGAAAACTTTACTTAATAAACTAAGGATATAATTTTTGAAGGAAAGGAAATCCTCAAATTTTTAATTAAAGATAACTGTGGCGGATTTACTACCTGTACTAGCTGATGCCATACTAGCTGCATTAGCTGACCCACCCACTGTTGCCCGGGCAAATATGATAGAAAATTTAAATAAACATCAAATTTATATGATTTTATAACTCTAACCGGATTTTGTATGAATTTATATTTCTAAATAAAAAATTCGTGAAAAAAATATTGATAGAAAAAGCACATCTAGTTTCCGAACTTCTTTTGTCTTAACATACAAATACATTTTAATATCTACAGTCGTGGCCATAAGTTTAGGACCCCCACTGAAATTTAAGATCTAGACAATAAATTGCATCTGCGACATTTATTACTCAAAGTTCAAAAGAAAAGCGAATACAGTAACTCCACTGTCAGACGGAATGACGACATCTGACGAAAATCGATTTGATTTATGACGTTATCAGTGGTTTCAATTTTAAAAACGCTAGTTTCTGCGCGGTGGTCCTAAACTTTTGGCCACGACTGTAATTGTCGTTTTTGTAATTTTCATGCAAGTGCATATAAAAAAAAGTAAAATAAAACCACAATTTTAAGTGCAAAATCTAGTTGTTTAAGTAAATACTATGTAAAATTCTAGCTTTTTAGTAATTAGTCCAGGCAATAGAGACTGTATAGGGGCTCTACCTAGCAAAATTAATGGTAGTACTGGAAGTCGGATTTCTAGATGTTTTTGGGGTCGCTGAATCCGAATTTGTAAGTTCCCACCAAAATTTCCCCCGGCAACTACCCCACCAAGTTTTGGTAAAAAGCACCCCCCCCCCCAAAAAAAAAGGTTTTTATTAAAAAATTCCATTTTTTTTATTGTTTTAGGGGAAAAGTAGCTAGAAATTCAGAAAGTAGATAAAATTTGCAACAAATTAGATGTATGACATTATGACTTAGGATGAAGGGGAAGGGGGAATCTGCCTAGGAACATGCGCCGCATTGCTGCGTGGACTAAGTTGCGCAATTCCACTTAACCACTCACACGTTTACATTAGCCCTCCCATCTTCCCTCCGAACTTTGTATATAAGGTTTACTTTAAGTTTTTTGGGTCGCTGAATCCAAATTTTTAACTTACTCCCAAAATTTTTCCACCCGAACCTCCCCCCCCTCAAATAGTTGTTTTTAACTTAAATTTCTTATTGTTTTAGGGGAAAAGCATTACGAAATTCAGAAACTAGACAAAATTTGCAACAAATAGGATACATGACATTATGACGTAGGATAAACGGGGAGAGAGGGGGCTGCCTCGGAACATTCCCCGCGCGCTTTTCTCAAAAACCAAATTTTTTCAAAAAATCAATTTTTTGGGAGGTTGCCGGGCGAAATTTTGGTGGGAAGTTACAAATTCGGATTCAGGAACCCAAAAAACATCTAGAAAGCCGATTTCCAGTACTACCATTATTTTTGCCAGATAAAATCCCCTATTGCCTGCACTTCATCATTTAGTGCACGTAGCGCCGCAGTGCATGTTCCGAGGTAGCCCCCACCCTCCCCGTTCATCCTAATTCATAATGTGATATATCCTATTTGTTGCAAATTTTGTCTAGTTTCTGAATTTCGTAATGCTTTTCCCCTAAAACAATAAGAAATTTAAGCTAAAAACAACTATTTGGGTGGGGGGGGGGGGATTTTTGTGGGAAAGTTAAAAATTCGGATTCAACGACCCAAAAATCTTAAAGTAAACCTTAACCTTATACAGAAAGTTCGGAGGGGAGGTGGGAGGGCGAATGTAAACGTGTGAGTGGTTAAGTGGAATTGCGGAACTTAGTTTACGCAGCACCACGCGCATGTTCCGAGGCAGAACCCCCCTTCCCCTTCATCCTAAGTCATCATTTATCTAATTTTTTGGAAATTTTGTCTACTTTCTGAATTTCTGGATACTTTTTCTCTAAATCAATAAAAAAAAATTGATTTTTTTAATAAAAACCTTTTTTGGGGGGCTTTTTACCAAAATTTGAGGGGTTGCCGGGGGAAATTTTGGTGGGAAGTTACAAATTCAGATTCAGCGACCCCAAAACAATCTAGAAAGCCGATTTCCAGTACTACCATTAATTTTGCTAGGTAAAATTCCCTATTGCCTGGACTAAATAACCATTTTAAATTTCAAATTACTTTTTTACTAAAAAATATAAAAAAAAGTCAATATTAGAATTGATTTCAAATCAAACATGTATGTATAATTTTAGTGTCCCTTTTACAGTTAGATTAACAACGCAATATTACACGAGTCTTATGACAACGTCATATATTTTCATTTATCTTATTTTTAATCTGCGGTTGAGAGCAAAAACTGACTTATTAAAAGTTAAGGAATGCGTTTATCTCATGAAGAGAAAGATACTTTTAAAAGCTTTAAGTGATCTTTTAAAACTTTTTATTTATTTATTATTTTACTTGATCTTTTAAAACTTTTTATTTATTTATTATTTTACTTGATCTTTTAAAACGTTTTATTTATTTATTATTTTACTTGTGTTTGGTTTCTGGAAGATAAAGCTTAGCAGCTGCCATTGAATAGGAGAGAATTAATTCAACTTAAAATTTCTCTTTCTTTTAGAGATATTATTACTTCAAATTGTGAAAAAAATGAGAATTTAGAAAATATAATTTGTAACACAAGACAACATCATATATCTTAGTATATATTCTGGTATTAGCGTTTTTTCCAAACAGATTCAAAATTAAATCATATTACATGTAATATTTTATTTAGCACTATAAAGAAAATCATATATGACACTTGATTGAAACACTGTTGCAAGCAGTAAGAAAAATTCCTCAATTTGAAATTTAAAAACTGTCACAGTGAGGAAGAAAGACTTGTATCATTAAAACGTAATCCGCAGGACAAAAGTATTTTACCAGCTTTGACGAGAGGAAGACAAATAATGCAATATTATTGATAGCAATTTATACGAATTAACAGTAAGTGGACCTCTGTTGCATACTCTTTGTGGAGTTACCGGATATAATCTTTAAGTTTTGTATACTCCTCTGTGTTTATCACGTCCTCATATAGACAACAGCTTATAAGCAGGCATTTTAGTGCCAAGTACACAAGTTGGGTGTATGTGTTCAATAAATAAATAATCTAAGTGGATGCAAATTAAAATCAAAGAACTTCACATTCTGAAAAAGACGAATTAAAATATACGCGTACACAAAAACAAACTTTTATTTTTAATAACAACGTATACCAAGAGTAAAAGAAAGAAATTTAAAACAGATGCGCAACTGAGAGAGTACCCTGGTGGCTATTACGGAACGGAAACACCTTATTGTCTTAAATTAAGACGTTTGATTTTTTTCGAGACACTTTTCTCAGTTAAATTATACCATTATCATAGTAAAACACTTATGTGTCTTAAATTAAGACAGCTGTTATATCAGAATTTTCAGATTCAGACATTTAAATGTCTGAAAATTTTTTAAGGCACATATGTGGCTGAAGACACATATTTGCAGTATAGAGCAGGGTGTGCGTAGCTTTCATCGTTCATTTAGACATTTAGAGAGACACGCAAAAGAATTCAGTTACAGTAGTGTTTAGTCTATGAACAATTACTGTTGGAAGTGCGTTTTTAGTTATGATAAGCGTTTTTAAATGTAACTAATTTTCTGCATATTACTTGTGTATATATTCTATACATCATATGCAGGGTGACACAAAATATATACTGTACATTTTGTTCATTGGTGGACAATGTACAAAGAAAATATTCAACCGTACTTTGCGTTTCCTAACTGAATTTAATTTCTGCATACTATATAGTATATATAAAAATTTAAAGGACATATATAGGGCTGCACAAAGGACTTCAGTTATTTTTCAGACTGTTGATGGTTAGTGCTGAAATTCTTTTTTGAAATATGTTATGCGTTTTTCATATTGTTTACGCAGACATCCATTATATTTCACTTTATTTAACAGTGAAGTTTTATTACACTGTCAAAATCTATGCTTTGCACATGATTTCCCATTCAATTTTTAAAATAGGAATGAATAACATAAACACTTAATTAACCAGGATCTTAATTTTATTTTTTCTTCTAAAGGAACCAATTCAATGGAAAAGTGACCAAAATCAACTTATGCGTAATAAAATTTGATGCCTAATTTTAAACTTGATAATTCATCTGAATAAATCTAGAAATTTAGCTGGATAACAAAATCGTTAGTCTAATCTATTTTAAGAATAAATATTTTACTTATGTATAATAATTAAAAAAAATCTTTTAAGGGTTTCAGGACTCTTATATATTGAAAAAATGAAAAAAAAGAGACCATTTTCAACATTTAACATCTTAAAATGTATATGATATTGAAGCACAATTTTTATTGAGATGAAAGATATAAGTACGTTCTTTCATTTTATGTATTAAAAAAATTGCAAGATGCAGAATTAGCATTTACAGGGGTATCCAAATTGTCAGATATTTGACGAGCTGAAAATTGCCGTAACAGCTTACACACATGATTAGAAAATAAATATTGAAACTAGAATGAAAATTTTGGTGCCTACTTATACCTCAGATTGTAATAATTACCCTGAACTTAAATAAATTTGTATTTAAATCCTTTTTATATTTCTTATACAAAGTTGTATTTAGCTAATACAAAATTTTGAAAATTTCAACAACATAATCACCTAAAAAAATAATTTGTTGATCAATAAAAAGGATATTTCAGGTTCAATTTATACAGATGAACATGAAACGTATGTTTGGAAAATTTTATGAAAAATATTCTGAAGTTTTTGAGATATCTTGCGCATTATGCTCAAAAACGTCATTTGGAGAAAATATGATTTCAAATTTTCGGAAACGCCGCTTCAGCTATTGATCTGGCATAATCCTAAAAGCCATAATTTTAGTTCTAATAAAAATTTCAAGGAAACAATTATATCAAAATGTTCAGAAAAGATAAAAGTTTAACATCTAAAAAAAAAAAAATTTCGAAAATTTTGAAGCTTTAAGAGTTATGAGACCCCTTATAGAAGAGAACTACTTTAAATTAAATAAAATTAAAATACTTCAATGCTGTTATTAGGTGCGTTCGTAATTATATAAATACTTAGCACGTATAGCTTCACCTGGTCCGTCCGTCTGCCCGCATATAACAGCTCAAAATATACCCAGCCGAATGGTTTGGAACTTAATGCATATAATTATTGCAGAATTTTGTCGAGTCATTTCAAATTTTAAAAAAATTGTATCAAAACTTAGAAAATGATAAAAGTTTTCTTTGTTTTATTAAATCCTATCATACGTACACTGTCAGTAAAATTCGCTTTATACACTATATTATTCGTCCTTTTTAAACAAATAACCTACGTATTCCTATAAAACACGTCTTTTCCGTTAATTCTTCCAGGAAGTCAGAAAAAGAGGAGGAAATTCCGTTTATTCCTTTGCACGCATGCCACCTATGCGCATGCGTGTAAGGAATAATTGGCTGTATTAATACCAAAGTTCGAATTTGTTCTTAAAATGAAAAACTGAAAATTCAAAAATTTAAATTTCTAATTTATTTAAAAACAAACAAAAAAAATGATTCCGAATTTAATAAAGTAGAAATTTCTCATTTATTTAAACTTATTCTCAATTTATTTTTTAGAGTATTAAAATAAAATATATTATAAACGTGATTTAAAAAATGTATAATAGTTCAATCAAGTTAAAAAAAATCGATTTTATTTAAAAAAGCAAACATTTCTTCTCGATTTTTGTTTAAAACTAGCAGATCTACCCGGCTTCGCTCGTGTCAATAATAATGGTCCACCCGGTTAAAATACATTAAAATGAAATAATACGGCAGTGACAATAACTGAGATTGGTGCATTACCGTCCACGAATCGTTAAAAGACCGATAAGAAATATAAGTAAAATAGTTTTAATTGCGTCTACTATTAACTATACCATAATAATGTATATTCCAAACAAATGTCATAACATATATTAAAGTACAATTATTTGCTTAAAAAGGGTCATTTATATAATAAAAAACATTAAAAATATTAAAAATTTACATGTTTCGACTCTTTCATTGAGTCATCTTCAGAATATATATATATATATAAAAAAAACTACAAACACAATGCCAATTGTGACATTATACTGATGATGGCAATGACCTAACCCATAAATTTTGCCTTTACTAAAATTTTTTTAACTTATGATCATCATACAATTTCGTTTTTCATACTGTCGAATAGAAAAAGCTTCTGTCAAATGAAATTTATTTGAAAATTGTATCTCAATTTTTTCATGTGAATGGATTTTAAAGTAATTTTCAATCATGGATATTTTTGATTTGCATGCAGCCAGGGATAATATTTCCGCATTTTTTCACACCAGTATTTTGTTAGAGTAAATGATATTTCATTTAATTGGGACACTCTCTTGATTTAACAGAACAACATTTTCTTTAAGAATATACCGGTGTGCAAAAACGTGGAAATCTCATCCCTACATGCAGCCCAATTACGAAAGATATACCTGTTTGCTCTTAATTCAATATTATAAAGTAAAGACATTGATGAACTATGAGTAACTCTAGCATCATATTGTTGGTGGCAATAACTTAACCCAACCATAAATTTAACTTTTACTGCAATTTAACCTTTAAACATCGCACATTTGATTATTCCAAAATCTAATAGAATACAAAAAGTACTTTCAGTAATTTTTTTTGAAAAGCTTATCTCAATTTAGGGATTGTTTATCCATTTAAAATTAATTTTCAATCACGGATATATTTTTAAATATACCTGTAACCCAATTCAGAAAGATATATCCGTTTGCTATTAATGCAATATTATGAAGAAAAGACATATCTATGAGTAATGCCTAGCACCATATTGAGGGTTGCAACAATCTAACCGTACCATAAATTACGCTTTTACTGCAATTTGATCTCTAAACATCATGCATCCCATTATTTCAACGTCTAACAAAAAAGTCTGTCAGTCATGAAATATTGTTTAAAAAAGAAAAAAAGCTTACCCTAAAAAATAGTAGCTATAATTTCTATTTAATATAAATCGTACAAAAATCGCATTTTATGTAACCGTATTTGATACAAATCGTAGAATGTTATTACTGCATTTCAGGTATTAAAACATTTATCTAAATGATATAATTAAAGATTACAAAGAAATAGGGAACAAATTGTTGCATCCAGTTTTTAGAGCCAGTTTGAAATTATATTGATGACATTGACGTCATATCTAGCAAACGATTTTTTTTTACTATTATCATTTTCCTTATTTGATTCTTGATATTGAAACGACTTCATTAAAATAGATTTTTTAACATTCAACTAAAGTACTTCTAAGGTCATTTTAAAACATGCTTAGTTAAAGTTTTTACATAAATATATGAAAAATGTGCATTTTCTGATTAGAATGACGTCGATTTCAAAAATGTAAAAATATAGCAGTCGAGTCTGAATTTTTATTGGCTAATAAAACAAAGTACTCGAGTTAACAATGTTTTTTAAATTATTGAGCAGTTTTTTAGATGTGTGGCAACAGGAAAGAAGCTATTGAATTTGAAATTTTAAAATGAGATATTTCTATAATGTTAAATTATGAAAGATGATAGAAAAAAGGGATAAATATTGGTCTGATGATTTTTTAAAGGTGACAGGGATCTATTCCACGTTCTAAAGCCTATGTACAGCAAGTTTCGTGCAAATCGGTCAAAAATTAAAGATTTGTATAAAGGACATACACACAGAGAACAGCTTTTATATATATAGATATTGTATTCATATTTTACATCTAACAATCAAATTATGTCTTATATGTTATCATCAATTATTCTAGTGCTGAAACACCAACCACTATTTTATAACGACGAAATGTTCCTGCAATTAAGTTTAAATTTACGAGCTTTCTGAACAAGAAATTTAACAACCCTTACCAATTCCCCAATTAAAGAAACCCATCATACCTCCATTTTAAACTCGCCATCTGCCAAGTGCTCGCTGACCGAATGGTTAAGATGCTCGATTTGAAAGGTGCGGTCCCTGATTCAAATCCAAGGGGATCGACGGAAGAACGAGGGACGTATTTAAAAAAAAAAAATCCCTTTTTTCAGATTACGAAAATTTTCTGTCCTAGAACGGAAAAAACCCCGGAAGTTTCTTCAATTCTCTGATATATACCGGTGGCAGTGCTGCCAGGAATATTTCCGTGAATTGAAAAAAGCATTTCTTAGAGTGTAATTAATTCAATGATATCCCATGATAGGTAATGATTCTAGGTTGCTATGTTGATAACGTCCTATTTAAGATGGAATCCTATTACTTCCGTATTACTGAATTTAATATGGATAATTCTAATAAATTTTCTATTAGTGCATTTCTGCATGGGTGCCACAGCTATTTCACCAAGATCTGAATATTTATAAGACTAGTTATAGTACGAACGCACCTTGTTTGCCACGTCTGACGTACAATTTCCGACTTGTATTTATTTAGAAGTAACATGTTTTATGTATGAAAATGGTATAATTTATTAAATAGTAATTTAACCCTTTGTATCACCGCGTTGTATATTCTCAACATTTCCAAAAACCAAAGCTACTTATACAGTGCGCTTTAAAAGATTGTTTTATTTATTGCTGATATCTCCTAATACATCAGATAATATAAATTACTCGTAAAACTTTGAACAAACGGCGATACTTATTTATTTATTTATTTGGCAAAGTTTTATTTATCATTCGAGCAGTTTTGCATCGTTATTACTAAAATAAAATTCGTAATTTGTTTTAAATTAGAAACGGATACGTCCAAAAATAGATCTTTTACGATGCAAGTTCGTATACAGTAGAGTTCCGACTTGTCGAATCCCGCTTAACCGAGATTCCACTTTAACCGAGTTATTTTCTTCTGATGGAGTTATTTTCTTCTTCCACCAGAAGAAAATGATCCATTCAAAAGGTATAAGTTCGATTGGAAAAAAACTATTTAATACTTTGAGCAGAAAGAAGAGGCTATACCTGTAATTTTCATGACACTAATACAATCACATAGCTGCCAATTTGTACGGCTTTGTTACCTCAAAAATTGAATACAAATTTTTGCCGTATTTAATCGTTGACAATTGTTAGATTTCGGCGATTGAATTAGGCAAAATTTACTGGTAAGTTTTAGTGGTAAGAACAAAATCTTAGAAATCGGTAGCTATGCTGTAGGGTAATACTGCAGCAAAAAAACTGCAGCAAATCTGACATTCAAGAAACAAAAAACTATCAAGGGCTTTTTCAAATAAATGATTTCATTCCTAGTTTTTCTTAAAAGTAGCTGAATTGTAGATGAAAGAAATGCTAATAATACCATAAAAATGAATGAATGAAGTGAAAATTTATATTTCATCTCCTTAGTAGGTGACGATTTGTGTCAATCCGGTTTATCCGAGTTTTTTGCTCATCCGAGGTGAGCTTGGTTCGTATTAACTAGGATAATCGGGATCGTACTGTACTTTAAAATTTTGTATTAGAAAATTGGCAGCATTTTTGAGAAGTATGTTATTTTCTGTTTCTTGCAGATGCGAAAAAGTACCTTTCAGTCGATAGCTTTTTTATTTTTATGTTCTAATTTTTTTTATTATTTTTAACATGCTTAAAAGGATGTATTCTAACACCTGAGTCAATATTTTTTTTACGATTTGTTTAGTCACAAATATTTAAAAGAAATTCTCAAATAGCCAATTAATTTAAAGATTCCAAAATCCCTTCTGTAATTTAAAAAAAAGGTACTACAACGTTTAAATACCCTATTACTTCTAACTTAAATGTGAATTCCTTTCCTCTAGTATATTTGACCAGGAAGTAAATTCCATAGAATCTTTTATTCTTATCATTTCAACATGTGCGTATTTTCTTTAAGTAAATACTCCTAAATCGAGAGTAAATAAAGAAATTTTGTCGTTTGGGTGTTTTACATTTCCATTTAAAATTTTTCTATTGAAAATATGATGTTCGTTGTACAAAAATTCGAATTAAAGGTTAAGATTTGAATGGTCATTGAACTTTGAATAAGTATAAGAATAAGTTTTTAAAAACACTCTTTTTAAGCATTCAATGTTGAATGTTTTTTCCCACTAATTCCCATTACTATGTATTCACTGAACTCGATTATTAAAAATTAATTGATTTTTTTATTCTTGGTACAAAGCTCTAGCAAGGGAATTTATCAAAAAATACCTAATTTTTGCTCTGTTCTTTTTTAACACTTTCCAACATAGTTGAAAAGTGTTTATGACTTCGGTTTGTCTGGCCGTCTGTCCGTATGGCCGCCTGTCCACGCTCTAACTCTCGTAAATATGCTCGGATCGTTCTGAAATTTTTGGATGTTAGTGACCTCTACCATAGCACGTTACCTATTTCAAATGAAGTTTGTAGCACGTTTAGTTCATTTGCAGGGATAGTCAAAAGTTTTCCATTACATTACGGCCAATGGCAAAAATCGTTTCAAATGATTTTTAATGGTGTTACTCTCTTTCAAACATAGCAAAATTGATATTCATTTATGAAGCTCAATAAAATATGCATTCTGTTATGCGGTGCAAAGAATAGTTATTGTTCATTTACAGGGCCACACAAAAGAATTCCGTTCATAATGGTATAGGGGAAATTGTTTGCGGTGTATTTGAAAAGATTTCAGATACTATATTGTATCCGAATTACTGTATATTAGTAATAATTGATCGAAATGCATTTTTAATTATGATATGTGCTTTTTTAGGGTTTCGTTCATCTGACGAAATACTATTCGACTCGCTCCTCTGTCTGTCTGTCTGTCCGTCTGTCACAGAGCCCGTTCTTAGAAACTATACATGTTGGAGACTTGAAATTTTGCATACTTATAGCTAAACACCACACATCATACAAAAAATCGTAAAATTTTGAAAAGTAGTACATTTAACCCTTTGGGCTCCCACATGTGTATTTTAAACATTCTTTCTAAGTGAGCTCCTAATTAGGTTGAAAGCTTGAAATTTTACATACTTATAGCTGAACAACTCACATCAAATGACAAACCATAAAAGTTTGAAAGGTCGTACATTTAACCCTTTGGGCTCCCACATGTGTATTTTAAACAATTCTTTGTATGTGTACCCCTATCTAGGTTGGAGGCGTGAAAATTTGCATACTTATAGCTGAACACCACATATCATACGACAAATCATAAAATTTTGAAAAAATCGTACATTTTTAACCCTTTGGGCTCCCACATGTGTATTTTAAGCAATTCTTTCTAACTGAGCCCCTTATTAAATTGGGGATTTGAAATTTTGCATACTTATAGCAGAACACCTGAGTCCAGGCGACAAATCTTAAAATCTTGAAAAAGTCTTACGTTTAACCCTTTGTGCTGCCAAATATGTATTTTAAGCAATTATTTCTAAGAGAGTCCCTAATTAAGTTGGAGACATGAATTTTTGCATACGTATAGCTGAATACCTCAGACCACACGGCAAATCATAAAATTTTCAAAAAGGTCTTATATTAATTACTCCCCCGGGCTCTAACTTGTGTGTTTTAAGCAATTTTTCTAACCTCCGCCCTTTTCACCCGGGGAGCACTTTTCCAAATTTTGCCGACACCCCTTTGACCATTCTTTCATATTATGCACCATAGCCTTATATATTTTAGTTCCACTTTTTACTACTGAAATCAGATTTTTAAATGTTTACTTAGTTATATAATTTACCTTATTTCCCTAAGTAACGAAGTTTCATTAAAGCTTTCAGGGAATGTTGGAAAGTGTTTCATGATCTATGCTGTGCGCATGATTTTTCTTACTTGTTAAGATAAGAAAACGAGAAAAAAGAATTTATTTAAACTTTCTATTTTGATTTCTTAACATATAATCGTAAATTAGTTAATCTTTAACGATTAACTCACAAAATGTATTTAAAAAAAATTACACTCTTCATTTTTTATTTATTTTTTATTTTTTACATTTTAGTCTTTAAATGTTTCATTTTTGCATTTTCATAGCCATTTGGAATAGTTAGGTGAGCGTTTATGGGTGCATCATGAAATCCTTTGTTGTTTTAACTCCCATACAATTGTGTGAGTTACAGAGAATATTGGGGGATTTAACACTTGTGGCGAGTTAATTGAAAAACGCCTTAAAGTTAATCTAATAATTTGAAATTAGGTTGAAAAATATGAAAATGTTGTGTTGTCATCGGAAAAACCTTCGTATACCTTTATCGACCTTTGCTGTTGTGAGCGTCAAAAGTTATAACTTTCAGGGTTTTTTTTTCTTTTGTCTGCTGCCTCTATATTAGGTGCATATAGGGTTTGGCCTGCAGGAGCTACCCGACCCGCTCCTATGGGACAGCCTACGGAGCCAATCTATACCCGGTGGGGTGCGATAGAAAGGTGGAGTCTCATGCCTCCAATAACGTGAGCTTGCTTTGCATTTCGGCGACAAAATTTCCTGTGGTGATACTTGTCTTTCAGCGGCACCGATTGTTTTCTTTTCATTTCCTCTAAATTGGTTCATGAACCGCTTTTAACGACAAGTACCCACCACCGTTTTGGCATCTAAAATCCAGATTTCCGTACTCCCCAAGCAGGATATGTTTGTGTAATATGCAGAAGCCAAATCAACAAAGTCAATTAGTTAAGCAAGCGGTACAACAGAGAAACCAGCCAATAACAGGCTCTGCAATTATGTTGGCAGGAGTATTGGTCTCCTGGATGACCGCCATACGGCGATCAAGCAGGCAATCGGCCCGATGCCAGACAGGTATACTCGTTCGGTTAGGGAAATCTGGCAGCTAGGGGTCTGGTCATTGGTTTGGAGTCAGCGGATGTCTACCATGTACGCTAATGGCTCCTGGTGCATGTAAAATCCGTCGTGGGTGCAAAGTCCTCCAAGTTACCTGTGAATTATACCTCTAGAGGTGCCTTGCCAGATGAAGGTCTCGTCACCTGATCAAGGTTCTAAATTACGAGACCAACTTGAGTAGCAAAGCGCAGGTATAAAACAACAAGATCAAAATGTTAAGTAACCGGATTAACAAAGTTCACATCTAAGCAGTAGGCACAGCCAATAGGATGAAGTTCTAGGCTCTCGTCAGGTTTATTGCCGCTACGCGGTGATTAGGCGGTCATCTACCCCGATACCAGTTATCAAACCCGTTCAACTGGGGCGACCCGGCAGGTAGGGGCCTGGTCATCGGTTAGAAAGAAAAAAAGACCTTTGTATATAATTTATAGTATAGTAGCACATTAGGAAGTGAGTTATAAATCGATTGCAAAATTCCATCTTTAGGTACAATAAAAAGAATATTGCCCAGTTAAACTGATGGCATTGAGCTCACAGGCTATTCACACTACATGTATATTATACTCCTATTTCAAAGAATAATGCCCCCCGAAAAATAAATGAAGGGATTAGCCCCCGTTTCCCCCCTTTATACTTAACCAAGCAACCTCCAAATCTAATCAGGGAAGCTCTTTAACATAATAAACTCGCATACCAAATTCTAGCAAATCAGATAATTCTGCATGAAAAAACCATTTCGCCAAATTAAGCGGGGTATTAGCTCCCTCATTTCTCCCTATGCTGAACCAATGAATCTTCAAATCTAATCAGAAAAGTTTTATTATGAAAATGAACCCAGAAAAAAATTAGACTAAATTTGATAATTCTGCATGAAAACCCATTTCTCTAAATTAAGAGGAGAGGACACTTACCCTCTTTCCCCCCTTTTATACTTAACCAATGAACCTCCAAATCAAATGAAGAAAGCCATATCGGAATAAACCGGTATATCAAATTTGAAGCAAATCGAATAATTCTGCATGAAAACCCATTTATCAAAATTAAAGGTGGTAGGTTTAATTATTATTTCAAAATTAAAGGTAAAGGGCATTAATCCTCTGGGGCCACTGTAAGAAGAAAGTACCAATGGTATCATTCGATCAATGTAGTACAATGCATTAATGTTAAATTGTAGGAAATATGTAATGCCGTTGTATTAAAAAAACTCTTTAAATAATGTTGAAATGTTATAAGCCCCGAAATAGTTTAATGCTTAGAGTGTTCAACCTGAAACAGGATGGCTTAAGCTCTCTATCCTAAAGCAGACTAAGTCAATGTGACATCACAAATGACGAGCGTCACAACGTTGACCAAAAGAGAAATATTTATTTATTCACATTATGACATCAGGTGTCTGTCACTTTGTGACTTCTCTGTGAAATCACTTTGACTAGTTTGTAGTCATTCGTAGCATGTCACAAAATGAGACCTATCGACGTCAAAAACACAAATGTTGCGAAATGACAAAAGGCTATTAGATTGCGCTAAGTGCGTCAAACTATTGACTATTAGTTGTGTTTGTGTCTCATGTAAATAGTTTGTGTAGCGTTCGTCATTAGTGTAAACATCTTTTGACCTCCAAAATAATTATTTTTTATTAGTTAAAGATGCCTCCCAATGAATTTGAAGCCATAGAACAAGCAGCAGGATTGATTTAGGTGAGATCAAACCATTTTCTCACCTTATTTTATTCTATTTGATTGCGAAAGCATTTTCTGAAATTTGATTTTGATTTAATAGAAACGACTGATTTTTCACGTTATGTGAGGACAATCCGATCAATAAGAGTTGTATTTGTGTCATCGCGCTTTCACTTTTTCATTACTCTTCAATTATGGTGCTATTAGGGTAATTGCTTGTTTAAATACTGCATTGTGCACGGAAACGCTTTTTGTTGGGTGACATGTTGCTCGGAGAGGAGTACGCAGCCAGGAGCTCCCATCAGTGAACTAAAGTTGAAAATTCTAGAAAACATTTTGGTTGAGTCATTAATCTATAAACTGGAGAGTTTGCTGTTCATTGGAACGATTTTGGAATATATTAACAAAATTTCATGATAAAATAAGCTATTTCTTTTCCTCATAACAGAATTTAGAACTTTGAAATGTAGAATTTCATTTTTTTTCTTTTAAAGTTTTATGAAGTATGCTGGATGAAAAATAAGATATTTTTATACGTACACACGTACAACATCAGCCTGTTTGAAAATAAAAATAATTTATGATTAAACGTTTTTTTCTTTCATAATAGAATACAAGCATAATACAGTGAAGCATAAAAAATGGTCTTTGGATGCAGTTGTGGCTCTTGGTCTCCCTTAACCAGGCTGTCTGTCAACGGATCCAGTGCTTAAAAAGCGGCTCGAAGCTCTTTATATGACGTTTTGAGGGATATTCAAATCTTTGGCGATTTTCATTTGTTTTTGACCTTCCTCGATTCTACCAATTATTCGCCACTTTTGACTTTATCTTAAATGATGCCTTTCAGCCATAACTAATTAATACTGATCACATTCAGACACCAAATTAACTTTAAACAACACTACAGACCAGAATTCCAACATACGTGTCCATTGCGCACCACATTGTCAATCATCTAATTTGCATATTTCCGACGCTAACACGTGCAATTTTCAGTTCAGTAGTATTTAATTGCCGAAACGTCAGTGAAGGCTTACTGTGGAGACACGAAAAGTTTTGGTTTCTGTTAGTCTGTCTCTTAGTCTGTCTGTTAGTCAGTCTGTTAGTCTGTCTGTTAGTCTGTCTGTCTGTTCCGCGATAACTGCCGCAAAAAGCATCCGATCGGCTTGAAATTCACTGGGCATGCTGATGAGGTACCCGGACTTAGCTGTATAGTTTTTGGTTAAATTTGGTTCATTGGTTCGGGAAATATGGAACATTTTATTTTGGTCTATAATGCTTTTGTAAGGCAAGTCAGACGATTTTCAGATTTTCATTTGTTGAAAGAAATGGCTCATATGAAAAATGGATTTAAATGGTAAATTTAATGCTGAAATTTTTAAATAAGTTTATTAAATTATTCCAATTAGTTTGAAATTTTGTCAATATATTTGCGAGATTTTTTTAATTAGGTTTATAATATTGGGGGGAATTTTATGCATGTTTTCCAATAATATAAAGGACTTTGATTTATCAATTTGACATAATGCATATTTAATTTTTTTTCCTTTTCTTTCATCTGTTGCCTAGCAACGTATTTGGTCCTAATAATACTAGTATAATTGCGTGTATAATGTTTGAGTAAAGCCAACGTCAAAACGGATGAATTAATGCATTTGTATCTTTGCATATAGATGGATTTTAGACCAGAAATAAAAATAGGCAATATTTCATTTATTTTATTCAAATATTTTGCTTAAAAATACAAAAGTTCATTATTTTCATAGATAATAACGTAACATTTTTCCATAACATTTACCAACATTTCTTTAATTGTTGCCAAGAAAATCAAAACCCGGAATAATATTTTCTTTTAAACAATTTTCAATCGAAATGTTTTGTCGTGAAACAGGAAAATGAAAGATAAAATTAAGAATAGAAAAATTAATACGGCGGCATATTGGAAATAAAAAGAAAGCTCTCGAGTATTTCTTAATATAACAAGATGAAAAGCTTTGAGTAAGTACGCACAGCAGGTGAATTAGACGGCATTTATCGAAAACAAAGATGCTGGAATAAAAAGATCTTGGGTAAAATAAAATTAACTATTATTCACGGAGGAAAGAGATAGATGGAGATGCAGTATGCCGTAAAAACAGTTTGCAATACGATGTGCGTTATCACTCAGATTTAAATGCCCTCATTCGGCACAAACAAAACAAGCACGTGGAACAGGGACCGAATTCTTTGACTTCATCCGTGCATTTTTTCTGTAAAATGAAAATGATCTGCTTATATTTAAGCAATAAACATTCTAAGGTTTCTTTCATTGTATTATGAATTAAAAACTGTATTACTAAAAATATTATTCTGGTTTTTTTTTGTTGTTGTTGTTGTTGTGTTTTTCTTTAAGCACGTCGTTGTGTTGTGCCGAATGTAGCGGATTTTAGGGTTACATTTTTGGCGTCACTTCAAGATCTATTGTCTGTGTACGGTTAACATAAATATTTTATTTTAAATTTAAATTTTATTAATTTATAAAAAAAAAAACTTATGCTTATCCTTATAAATCGCTGCGTAAAAAAACTAAGATATAGTATAATCATCCGCACAATCAATAAAAATTTACGAATGTAAATTTAAATAGACTACGGGGGGTTCAGGGGGGCAGAGCCCCCCTGAAGAAATGCAATTTTTGATTAAAAAAGTTACCAGAATAAGTAGCTCATCAGAATTTCAGAACATCAATGTATAACCACTTGTTTAACACTTTTAATTTCTGAGACTTTACGAAGTATCTTGTATGTTTATAAATATTTATGTAATTTGAAAACTTTAAAAAGGGATTTGAAGGAAGTTGAATATTACGCAATGAGTGTTAAAAAACAATGACTTGCAAAGATGACGTTGAGGCTCCTGATCTACAGATTTACTAGTTAGCATAAATAATTGCAGCATTGGGCATTGATTGCGATATTAACTTAGTGCGCGCATTTTTTCTCATTATCCTTTAATTTTGATGACCAGTGTAATTGAAGTACCATACGGAGTTATCTTTCGTAAGCGTCTGCATGCGACAGAGATAGATTTTGAAAAAAATTTGCTTCAAAATAATTGCCGAAACGTCAGTGAACGCTTACTGTGGAGACACGAAAAGTTTTAATTTCTGTTAGTCTGTCTGTTAGTCTGTCTGTTAGTCTGTCTGTTAGTCAGTCTGTTAGTCTGTCTGTTAGTCTGTCTGTCTGTTCCGCGTTAACTGCCGCAAAAAGCATCCGATCGGCTTGAAATTCACTGGGCATGTTTTTGAGGTACCCGGACTTAGCTGTATAGTTTTTGGTTAAATTTGGTTCATTCGTTCGGGAAATATGGAACATTTTATTTTTCTCTATAATGCTTTTCTATGGCAAGTCAGACGATTTTCAGATTTTCATGTGTTAAAAGAAATAGCTCATATGAAAAATCGATTTAAATGGTAAATTTTTGATGCTGAAATTTTTAAATAAGATTATTAAATTATTCCAATTAGTTTGAAATTTTGTCAATATATTTGCGAGATTTTTTTAATTAGGTTTATAATATTGGGGTTAATTTTATGCATGTTTTTCAATAATATAAAGGATTTTGTTTTATCAATTTGACATAATGCATATTTCATTTTTTCCCCCTTTCTTTCATCTGTTGCCTAGCAACGTATTTGGTCCTAATAATATTAGTATAGTTGCGTGTATAATGTTTGAGTAAAGCCAAAGTCAAAACGGATGAATTAATGCATTTGTATCTTTGCATATAGATGGATTTTAGCCCAGAAATAAAAATAGGCAATATTTCATTTATTTTATTCAAATATTTTGACAAAAAATACAAAAGTTCATTATTTTCATAGGGAATAACGTAACATTTTTCCATAACATTTACCAATATTTCTTTAATTGTTGCCAAGAAAATCAAAACACGGAATAATATTTTCTTTTAAACAATTTTCAATTGAAATGTCTTGTCGTGTAATAGGAAAATGAAAAATAAAATTAAGAATAGAAAAATTAATATGGCGGCATATTGGAAATAAAAAGAAAACTCTCGAGTATTTCTTAATATAACAAGATGAAAAGTTTTGAGTAAGTACGCATAGCGGGTGAATTAGAGGTCATTTATCGAAAACAAAGATGCTGGAATAAAAAGATCTTGGGTAAAATAAAATTAACTATTATTCACGGAGGAAAGAGATAGATGGAGATGCAGTATGCCGTAAAAACAGTTTGCAATGCGATGTGCGTTATCGCTCAGATTTAAATGCCCTCATTCGGCCCAAACAAAACAAGCATGTGAAACAGGGACCGAATTCTCTGAATTCATCCGTGCATTTTTTCTGTAAAATGAAAATGATCTGCTTATATTTAAGCAATAAACATTCTAAGGTAGCATTTCATTGTATTATGAATTAAAAACTCTATTACTAAAAATATTATTCTGTTTTTTTTTTTTTTTTTTTTTTTTTTTAAAGCACGTCGTTGTGTTGTGCCGAATGTAGCGGATTTTAGGGTTACATTTTTGGCGACACTTCAAGATTTATTGTCTGCGTACGGTTAACATGGATATTTTATTTTAAATAAAAATTTTATTAATTTGTAAAAAAAAAAAAAAAACATATGCTTATCCTTATAAATCACAGCGTAAAAAAAATCTAAGATATACTATAACCATCCGCACAATCAATAAAAAATTACGAATGTAAATTTAAATAGACCACGTTGGGTTCAGGGGGACACAGCCCCCCAGAAGAAATGCAATTTTTGATTTAAAAAGCTACCAGAATAAGTAGCTCATCAGAATTTCAGAACATCAATGTATAACCACTTGTTTAACACTTTTAATTTCTGAAACTGTACGAAGTATCTTGTAAGCTTATAAATATTTATGTAATTTGAAAAATTTTAAAAACGATTGTAGGAAGTTGAATATTACGCAAAGAGTGTTAAAAAACAATGACTTGCAAAGATGACGTTGAGGCTCCTGATCTGCAGATTTACTAGTTTTAAAAACAATAAAAATAAAGTAAATAGCGATGAAGTTTTCAAACAAATTATGACACAGTTTTCAAACAAAATGCACTGGAAAGTACACTTTGTTTCCTATTCGGTGGTGTAAAAATTTAAAATGTAAATTTAGAAGTTTAAAATGTTGCATTAAAAGTCAAATTTAATCGTCTGCTGTTTCCAACGTCAAAATGACGTCAGCGTTAAGCACGGACACATTTGTCCTTTATAATATGTCCTATGTCCTATATTATAAAAGACAAATGTATTATTATTACATTTATTTTCAAAAATTGCATATTTTTTTGTGAATTGCGTAACTTTGTTGGGTTTTCCGTCAGAAAATCATAGTTTTTTTAAATTCAGGAATGAAATTTTTTTTGTTCTGCTTACTAATCCACTTGCTTATTAAAAGTGGCGTGCACTAACAAGGGAACCACTTTTGGTGCTGCTCGCACCTAGCATCCAGACCTGGTGCGTTTTGTAGCCCTATACATAAAAGTTAGAGAACCCATAAAATTTCTCTGTTAAAATCATATTTCATTTACTTTTTTATGCTTTTAATTTTTTATTATTGCATTTTTATTTCTTTATTTCATGCCAGAAGTGAGTTAAGTCGCCAAATATGGTGCTACAATTTTCTCGCCCGCATTATCCAAAGGTAAAATGTACTACATATTACTAGAATTATATCAGATTTCGATTTTTTTTTTATAATTCATAGCATAAGACACAAATATTAGTTTTTTTTTTCTATGCAGACGATAAATACATAAGTAATAAATATAATTCTATAAGAGCTTCGAAGACCACTGAAAACTATTTTTTTAGTGAAATACAAAATAAGCAAACTATTTTCTTTCGAAATCGAATGGAATAAAGTTTCGAATGTTTAAAATTAAATGTTGCTGTATTAAATGGTCCTTTGCTAAAAGTACTCATAAAGTAAATTAATATTTTTACACAATTTAAAAAAATCACTGTGGCTAAATAGGTTGGACATAAGAATTTCTAGCTATTACAAATTGAACTATGACATTTGGTTAGGGTTGCCGGAAAGCTCTACTTTTAAAAATAAACGCTAACTGCTTCCCCGCCAAAAATATGAATATAATGTTGCAAATTTTCAAAATCAAGTTCGTGGGTTTTTGAAGGAATTTTCAAAGTTTTTTCACTATTTTATACTTATTATTAACTAATTTTTATTTTTAAATGCTTTTCTTTAAAAAAAAATTCAATGTTAATAGTCCGATAAGTGGTCTCGAAAATTGCATTTTCAGAAAGTTATGCTGCTGTAAAATCAAGAAATATCTATATTATAAAGGACAAACATATCTGTGCGTAACGCATACGTCATTTTGCGAATGGCAACTCTTCAAAATTCTGTTTTGCAATTTTCGCTACTGAAATTTTTTAAATTTCTAAATATCGCACATCTTCAATTTTTACACCGTTGTATAGGGTAAAAAAGGTACTTTTAAATGCAATTTGTCTGAAAGCTGTATCTTAATTTAATTTTGAGATATTAATTTTTTTGTAGTTTTTAATACATTTTTTGTAATTGCGGCAACTGAAGTACACCATTTCTGTTGAAAGTCATGGAGGGTTGAAAGTAAAGGGAAAATAACCACGTTGGAAAGAAAATAATATATTAAACAAAAATATAATTTGCAGAACAAATTAAAAAAGAGAACAATTTATTTCCTACATTGTTTAATCCCGAGAAGGGACAGATATTAAGATGTTTCATTCAGTTAGCTCAACGTTTAATGTTACATTTTTGTAACAAATAAGTTAAACCAATTGAACATTAAAAAATAATAATAAAATTCAAACAGTATGATACTTTAAACACCTTAAATACTTGGGTTCGTTCAAATGAAAGCGAAGTAAATCTTACACCTTTTTAAAGCTTTGTATTTTAGACGTGCCTTATGATTTTGCGTACAATCATCATAAACGTAATACAAAATCTGCAATACAAATATTTACAACTAATAAAAAGAAAAAGTCTAAGATTTATTTCGCTTTCATTTGAACGTAATCCGAGTATTTAGGGTGTTTAAAGTATCATACTGTTTGAATTTTATTATTATTTTTTAATGTTCAATTGGTTTAACTTATTTGTTACAAAAATGTAACATTAAACGTTGAGCTAACTGAATAAAACATCTTAATATCTGTCCCTTCTCGGGATTAAACAATGTAGGAAATAAATTGTTTTCTTTTTTAATTTGTTCTGCAAATTATGTTTTTGTTTAATATGTCAAATTTTTTAATAACTACTGCATTCAGGCAAACTCTCAGATGAAATCATTTCAAAATTAACGGAATGTACCTACATTAAGGTTTGGTTATCGCATCACAATTTGTGGTGTAATTTACCAATGATTAATCCAAAATGGTTCATGAAAGCAATAATACAGGTTGTCGTTGTTTGGACAAAAACAGCCAATCTGAGCATAAAAACTCAAAATTTACTTAAATTTAGTTACACCCATTTTTCACTTGCGAACGACGCTATTAATGCAAAAAAAGTTTTATATCTTTAATTCTAATATTTAACAACAGTAAAGCTGTTATACACTGTAAAAAAAAAAAAAAAAAAAAAAAATCTGTAGTTCTACAGATGCAAAGTTACAAGCTTACTAAACTTTCAACTGTAACTGTACGAAAATAGATACAAATCTACAAAACTAGTTTTTGTAAAGCTACAGAAATCTGTAACAAATGAATCTGCTAAAATTACAGTAATCTTACTAAAATTTTATCTGTAACCCTGGTCGCAGTTACATGAAAAGTTCTAGGCATCCCAGTTTCCTAAAAAATTCTTAGTAACCTTACAGATTTTATTAATTTCGGAGCGAAAGTGTGTCTGTTACATAAATTTTTGTTGTTGCCGTTACATAAAATGTTATAGGAATCGTAGTTTTTTAGAAAAACTTTAGTAACTTTACAGATTTTTTTTTTCTTACAGTGCACAGTAAGACATAAAAAAACCCACCAGTTTTACTTAAAAAAAAAATTTACCCTTTTTCCTCACAGGGAACGATGTAAACATAAAAGGAAACTGTTACCTAAGTTAAACTTCGGGTATTTATTTTGCGGCAACACCAGTCGTTTCTGTGCCAGGAAAAAAAAAAATGACAAAAAACCTTGAGGAAAAATTTTAGATAAAAAATGCCATAGACATAACGTTAAAGTCCCCATCTTTTTAAAATTTACAAATAATAGACTCCATCAGTGGTGACGTCAGTGGCAACTCAATTCTGCGTATCAATCATAAATTGGATCCAAATAAACCACAGAGTTCAGAGACAGATAGGGGGAAAACGTGATCTTCGGCATGAAGCTAGAAATGTAACCTTGAAATCAATTAAAACCTGTCACAATTCGGTCTAAACAATTGCGGGTAGCTTTGAAAACCTCTTACATTCCAAATAATTCAACCCTGGTTCCACGTGCTCGTCTTGTTTGGGCCGAATGATCTGAGCGATATCTAGTTTTATATTGCAAGCCGTTTTGACGCATAGCGTGTCTCTTATACACTCTGAACTTTCTGCGTTTGTTTGGATCCAATTTGCGGTTCATACGCGGAGTTGAGTTGCCTGTGACGTCACACTGATGGGGTCCATTATTTTTCATTTCTTGTTGATACAAAAAGAAATTGCCTATAAACAATACATATATTACGCAGCGAAAATGTAAGTGTGTAACACTGACATCATATTGACGATGTGACCGGCAAAATAAATTTCACTTACTTGAAAATTTATTAACTTCTAAACGTCGGAAAAATTCGATTTTTACGCCGTCTTAAAGCTATATAAATAGTTCAGAATTGGTTTCCAGCTAATATTCCTTAACGATATTAAAACTTCATCTATAAATAAATAAAAGAAAACATAAATAAATCACAAAGTTAACACCTTTTTAATCGAACTACGCGCTCAACTGTATGTACCTTATAGTCACGCTTAAAAATCAGTATTGGTAAAATTTATTTATTTTTTTTTTTAACGTCATATTCACCTACTTTCTGTATTTACTCATATTAATATTTCTTTTATTACTCTTACTTCCACTATGACGCCATATTCATTTTACTTTTAATTCTTAAAAAAAAAAAAAAAAAATATTTTAATACCATATTTCACGTGGAAATCTTTCAACTGAAAATTAATTGCTGGGGACAAAAATTTATCACGGCTTTTGAATTTTTTTGCAACAATAAGAATAATGTTAAATTTTATGGGAAAATGTCCATTGATTCTCAATGAAAATAGCGAAATTTGTAATTATTAAGAAAAATATTTGAATAATTTAGATAAAACATAGCCTGTGCTACTTTCTGGATTTAATCCACCCATATGCAAATGCATTTTATCATTGGTTTTCTGTCTTATATCAGGCAAATGTTTTTACACTTTAAATTTATAATATTATTAAAATTAACAAAGAATAAAAAATGAGTGGCATCAGGGACAAAAAGGTGGGAAGAAAAAATCAAAAAGTTATGATCTTCATAGGATTTTCTATGTTAGATTAACATTGAGAAGTGACACTGGAAATAAATAAGTATTGCGCTGCCGCGCAATAATTAAATTACTGTACATTTTTGTCGCCATTTTCTCATAAAAACTGAAAAAAAAAAAAAAAAAAAAAAAAAAGAAAAAGAAATTAAAATGCGTGATATGTCAGCGATTTTTTAAATTTCTAAATATCGCACATTTTCAGTTTTTACACCGTAAAATAGAGAAAAAAATCTACTTTCAAATGCAATTTGTTTGAAAATTGTATCAATTAAATGAGTTTAGTATGGTTTTTAAAATAACTAGTCGCCATTTGTGACCAGTTTGGACTCCCTTAAATGTATGCTAGGCATTGTATTATGTTACTTTTATTCATAATTTAATTTAATTGCTCAATCCTTCGCCAAATTGGAAGATTCTGATAGAGAAATCAAGAACTCGGTATTTTTATGTTAGTCGTGCACAACTGATAAATCGCCAAACATTGTACCCGTTGCATTTTTTCCTATATTATTAATTTAGATTAAAATATAATCCTTTCACTCATTTTATATAAAATTAATAGCTTTAATTTAAAACTGGGGCATTTAATATTCATGACTTTCACTTTAAAAAAAGAAAGGAAAAGAAAAAGAATAAATAATATCATAAACCATTTAATTTCAGCATCAAAGCATTGTTTTAATTTAACCCTCGAAAAATAAAAAATGCTACTGGCGAGTTAAAAAATGCTATTGGCGAGAATTGCGCCCAGCTAAAATAAAAGTACAAACTCTTTGCGATCATGGCAACTTTTATGTAGTTTTATTCGATAAAAATATTTTCATTAAATAGGTTGCCAGAAAATACGTTCTTTCTCGCCATTGACCTTTTCTCCTTTTCACCAAGTACCTATACTGGAAATGTACCTTTATTTATTTATTTATTTATTTATTTATTGTATTTTAAATGAGATGAATGAAAGAGGGCACAGATGTCATATACGCAACACGTTGGCGCGATTTGTTTCTGACGCCAATGTCATATACGCACCGGGGTACTTAAGTGGTACCAAAGTGTCGTTATTTTGCTTGATATGGTAACCCGGATGTTGTTTATTTATTAATATTTTGTTTATTTACTTTTATTTTATTTTTTAAAATTATATAAATTGTTTTGTTTTATAGTTATTAATTAAACTTTTTTTTATTTATTATTATTCCCTTTTTTTAAATACTACACAATAACCAATGAGATGCGTTTTATTCGGGCGTTGTTATTAAACAATTAACACATAATCGCGATTTCTGTGCCACGTACGATAGCGTAATATATATATATATATATTTAAGCGTGAATTATTTTTAAATGTATCTCACGTGTAGCTCGATTACGAAAGATTAATCCGCTTGTCCTTAAAACAATGTAAAAGTTCAGAATTTGTTTCCGTCTAATGTTCTATAACAAAATTAAAATTTCCTCTATAGAAAAATAAATAAAATAATGTAAAGAATCAAATTTAACGGACATGCGACTGAACCGCGCTTAAAACACTAAAATGATCGGAAAGACTGCCGTAAGTCACAAAATCTTGGTCTAATAACTCCTGACATGCGGTGACATGTGACAGTATCGCTTTTAATAAATTTTAAAACTTTATTTGATTTCATACCTGATATTTTTCATATAAAAAATCTTTTTGATGTTAGTGGGCAATCTAATATATATATTACACATAAAAAAATAATAAGTTTAAAAAATGGTTTTCATCTATATTCTGTAACCCGAGGAGCTCGGGTTCGATCCCCTAGTTATTTTTACAGAAAAATTTTATCGATTCTCAAACTTCGTAATATAGGACTTTGAAATGCACCAGGTCTCAATGCTAGGTGCGAACAGCACCAAAAGTGGTTCCCTTGTAAGTAAGATTTGGGGAGCTCTAGAGATAGTATTTAAAACTTTGACACTTCCTTTTTCACATGATCTGTAGGCTATTATTTTGTAATTCATAGTTTGGGAATATCGCTGTGAAAAACTGGGGCAATCTTTTTGAATAGCCTTGTAATTTTAATTACCCCATTTTAACATCTTCGCAACGCGTATACGTGACGTGTAAGGTGTTCAGAATCCTTGATTTGACCTACAAAAAAATTTGTAGAGAAAATTTCTCCTTTCTCCTTACAGATTTTTTGCGATTAAATTAGGCAAACATTTCTGCTTGGAAATATTGGTGATAAATAAGGATTGAATTATCTACATAGGACGGTCGTTGAGAAAGGTTTATAATATACGAACCAAATATAAAAAGTGTTTACATATTTAATCACAGATACAGTGTTTATTTACAGTGGCATAAGTCAGAATTGGGAAAATGACATAAGGAAAAAGTAAAAAATCGACAAACAAATCGTAAAATCGTGCACCACTTTTGAAAACGAAAAATTGATTTTTCTTTCCTATGTTTTCAGCTTATAAGTACATTCTTTAATAAGACAATAATCTTGTTTGTTTAACTCAAGTACTTAAGGCTATTACTTTAAGTATTCGTATGAGAGGGGAAAAGTTAAGAAACGATTTACTTTAAAAGCTTTTATAATTAATTGCGTTATGGCATTAGATCAGGATAAATCACCATGTAAACAGAAAAAAAAGTAAATCTTCTCCTGCTAAATAAATTCCAAACAATATTATTCATAAGTGTTTAGTTTACTGAACAAATATATGCATATTTAGGATGAGTTAAGTAGAAAGTTTTGTCATTTAAATCTTTTGAATATAAAATTTGACTTTTAACTCATTTTGTTATTTTATAAAAATGAAAAAGAAAAGAAAGTTATGAAAGAAAATAAGGTAATATTAAAAATATATACGAAAATATTAAATGTTATTAGTTTTAACAAATATTTTAAATTAAGAAATGTATAATAAATATTTCTAATAAGAAAACAATTATCATTATTATTATTATTACTAGAAAGATAGCCGTCAAAAATGTAGAAAGATATATATACAATTAAGACCTGAAGAGTTTTGATAGAAATTAAAAGTCTTGGTTTTTAACCCTAATTAATAAGATCATACTTAATTGAAAAAAGATATTTAAATTTTTTTTCAATCTCAGGTGACGTCAAGGGAGGATCGACACATTTGTGTGTGCTCTGCTTTAATGCCAGAAACAAAGGAAATTGTTTTTACTTTTGCCTTAGGATCACCGGGATAAAAGACATGTGCAAGAATATGAGTTTTCCTCTCTTGTCCCGCAGTAATAGAGGAAAATAACACAATTTAAAAACGAAACGAATTTATGAAAAACTATATAATAATGAATACAGAAAAAAATAAAATTAAAATTTGTTCACAAAACTGCAGGATATACGATGCTTTTTGTAAAAACTCTTTCATTATTTAAAACCTGACCTTGCTCTTCCGTATCTTCGACATAAATTTTTAACTGCTCTTCCCCTTTACATCTTGAAATACTTACATATAAATGTCCATGAGAAAAACCCGGTTCTTTTAAATACTTATTTATCATCATTGCAAATGACAATATAACTGGAAATTGGCGGCGTTTAAGAATGAAAGGTTGAGAAGTTTCACGTGGTGTCAAATCAATTCTTGGTATGCGAACTCTGTCATTTTGATTTGTTCCGATTAAAATGAAAGCATCAATAAAATGGTTGTGGAGAGAGTGCACAATTAATCTGGTTCCATTGCACAATCTTTTTCTTGGATTCATGCTTCTGAGAAGCATGATGATACTTCCTTTTTTCAGAGTAAGCTTATGAGGAGGCATTCCAGATGGATTTTGTTCATGCAAGAACTCAGGTGAATAATTATTAACATTTTCTTGGTTGTCAGACACGACTGAATCTGCACTATAGTAAGTTCTCCCATCTTCAGGCAGCAAATTCAAAATTTAATTTTGTTATTTAATGATAATGTATATTTGTTTTTTGTTGTCAAAATTACTTTTTGTTCAAGTTGTTGAAAATTGGTACAGTTTATATGATCTCCATATACACTTGCAATAATTGAATCTTTGCAACCCATTGATGGTGGAATTTCTATAGTACCTGCAGGTAAATTTGATATATCGGGTGTTTTTCCTTCACCAATTTTAAGCTGCCACTCATTAAAGGAATTTTGCCCTTCAGATCTCATATTTTTAGATAGTCTAAGTTGTATAAATTCTTGCCAAAGTGGGCTTGATTTCAAGCATGTTTCAATAATCTCTGTTCTGTTTCCTCTTATAACAACTGGTAATGTCTGGCGAAAGTCTCCACCTAATAACATAACCTTGCTTCTAAAAGGCATCTCTTTCAATATCATTTCCCGCAGTAAGACATCTATACAACGAAAAGCATGGCATGACATCATTGTCTCTTCATCAATTCCAATTAATTTTGTTTCACGTAATATTTGAGCTTCACTTGAAGACGTTCGAATGGCAGATGTGGAAGTATCTAAAATCGGCACTGGTAATTTGAAGCAAGAATGAACAGTTCTACCACTCTTTAATAAAATTGATGCAATTCCTGTTTTTACATGTGGAAGTACTACTTGGCATTTACCTCTAACAAAATACATGAGTACGTTGTACAAATATGTTTGACCAGATCCTCAGAGGACTATCTAAGTGAAAGCAACGCTCGTAACAGAATCACTTTCAACTGCTGATTTTATTTGGTTGAAAGCTTCTCGTTGTAAGAAATTTAAAGTCGCTATTTGTTCAATAGCTACTTCAGCTTCATTAAAATAATCGAATTCTTGATTTTGAATTATCTGCAGTATATCGAGTGTAGGAAGATTAAATGTTGCACATTTTAATCCACGAGATTTCAACATGCAATTAATATCTTGAAAAGCTCGGTTCTGAGCAGCTGATTCATTATAAGTTCTTGAGTAATCTTTGCTCATTGAATTTTTATATTTTTCCCACAAATTATCTGTATTTGTTGGATTACAAAATATACAAAGAAATACAAAGGTTTGACGCATTTGTAATGGCATTGCAGTTAAAGTAGCCTCTTCTAAACATTGATCCCATTCAGTATCTTCAGCAAGAAGACAATGTGCACGTGCAGCTTCTCGAAATGTGTTGTACAAATCTCCATCAAATGTTCGTAAATTTTCAAAGCATGTAGCACCAGAAACATAAAAGAGAAGTAATCGAAGGCAGAAACGTTCAATATCTTTTGAATTAAAATAATATAATCTTGTAACAATTTTATAGCCTGTTTTTTGTCGTTTTTTCCAAGCATTTTTCTCATATACATAATGATATGATATATCAACATAAAGATATTGTTTTGCTTCATTGTCTGTTCTATTCAACTTGAACCAAGCAGTCAGCATCGTTTCGCGGTTGGCAGCTTGTTCCAGAGCAGGATTTTTACCACCAGCATGAAAATAACCTGTTGTCTTAAAGGCAAATGAATGGCAAGACGAATTATTGCATGAGAAAGATGGTGCATTTCATTTTCTAGTAACCGCCACATTACCTCTGGCGCGCTCACATATCGAGAATCAACATGTGATGACAGTTCATCATTCACAAACTCGTTACTTTCATTATTTCCAGCATTAACTACTACATTTGCTGCATCATAACCTTTGTATATGTACTTGTAAATATATTTAATAGATTTGACTGACATGCATGCTTCAATGTTGAAGTGCGCGTCATATTTAAACAGTAAATATGCATTATATGATACAATGTAGCGATTATCTATCTGTTTGCCGCGAACTATAGCAGTTGGACCTTGTCGTCTTTCATAGAGTGGATAACCATTCAGATTGACTTTAGTTGTTTCTTGAAACCCTTTTGGAAAATCTTTTGCGCATTTATTACTATCCATGCATGGAGAATTCGAATTCAAAATTCCACACAGCCCGTGGACCATAGTACGAAGAAGAATTCTGACAATCGTCTATAAGTTTCAGGTAACTCCGAAGAAATAGAACGGTCAACTTGAGCAGCATTACGAAATTTATAGGGCTCTGCTAGAAGTAAAAGAATATGAGCATGTGGAAGACCTCTTTTTCGAAATTCAATAGTATATACAAAGGTCAAAGCCTTACCAAATAGTTCCCCATTTGTTATATCATTCATTAATGCTGATAGTTTGACTTTAAACACTCTCGCTACTAAATCAGATCTGTCTGATGACGTTTGTCCGGGCAGTAAATGTTTAACTATTTCTGGCCATTGTGGATAGCACATGAATGTACAAAACACATCTGGTTTTCCAAACTTTGTAACAATGGACATAGCATCATTGTATATCTCTCTCATATTTCTAGGAGAC
The DNA here is from genome assembly GCA_963932465.1 of Maratus speciosus. NCBI lineage: Eukaryota > Metazoa > Arthropoda > Arachnida > Araneae > Salticidae > Maratus > Maratus speciosus. Next base: position 411,850,246 of record OZ010800.1, on the reverse strand, counting down.
CCTTGAAATAAAGAAGGTAGAATTATGGCTTTTCCAGCAGTAAACCTGCATCAGCGGCTCCTTGGGCTACAAAATCCCTGACGCCAGAATAATCGTCTGCACGAAGTTCTTTTTGTTTTTATCTTATGAAACTGAAATTATTAGCTTCCACTTGTAAGTGAGAGTCTATTATCCGCAGTTGAGCAAGTTTTCCACCATGCAATATTGAATTAAACTCATTATCACAAATCGCTGTTTAACCCTTAACCGGAAACATTAAAATCCCGTGCACAAACGGAAACGTGCCGCCTGTGAGACTGCTAAATTAAAAAAAATTGCTATAAAATTTTAAAAGGAAAATAACTCTTAATAATTTACCAAATAGTGAGCATAAACGCTTAATATTTAATAGTAATGCATTAACAGGACCAATGTTTTAATATGACAGCATAAAAATAAGTTTTGAATGTCGGAGACAGAAAATATTTTGAAATTACACTTTATTGTTCAAAATATAAAATTTTCGTCATAAAAGTTAAATAAATGCTAATATTTTTATATATTTCGGTACGATATGAATTAGAAAAAAAATATTACGCAATAAAATTAACAAAACATTTAATAGTAAATATTGCAGCATGTTCTAAATATCTGCATTTTTTATGCATTTTCGACAATGTTGAGTCACTTTCGTGTTCAGAATTTATATATTCATCATCTGAAATACTTTCAATATCGCTTATGTCACTTACTACTTCATCAAACAATCTCAAAGCACTTTCTTCAGTCTTTTTTATCACTGTAGCGTACCCGCTTTGACGGCTCCTCCATGTCAATACCCCAGAGCAAAAAATTACCTAAACGGAAACATGCCGTCCCACAGACTGCGTTGAAAATAAAATAATTTTTCTTTCAATAACTAAAAATGCACAGGTGTTTCAAATGGGTGGGGTAGGCAGAGGACCAGTAGAGTAAGGACTAGTCTGTGTGATAAGATTGGGGACGCGTTCATTTTTGTGTAAAGGGTAGATATGTAGACGGAAACGTCTCACACACGGCACGTTTCCGGTTAAGGATTAAGCAACTCTGAACTGAAGCATTGATATATTACTTCGAACACCAGGTGAAAATCCTGGATAAGGGGATAGTGATAAATTTGTTGTCCAGCCAGGCTCTCCGTTTGGTAGAATATAAGATAAGTTCATTGGATCTAAATTAGGGCTTAAAATATTTAAGTTTACAAAAGGTTGGTCATTATTTCTTGGATAAATTCTGATATCGCGTTGAGAGGGTGGTTCACCATCATCATTTAGAAAAACCATAGCTACTTCGTTTGATGTCGGCAAATTATACCGTCTGTTGTCTGAATGGCGATTTCGACGCAATACCATATTAACTCTTGGCATTTGTAGATTGTATCTTTGTGCATGTTGTTGCTGCTCAGTCTCAACCTCGCTCAATTATTTGAAAACTTGAGCATAAGGATTTTGCCGCATAAGTAAATCAAATTCACGCAAAACATTTGGTAAACAGTTGTCATTTTCGGGAATGTTAAGACGCTCTTCGACAGCTTGTGTTGTATCTTAAACCTACAGTTGAGCAAATTTTCTTTGTTGGTCATTAGGAGGACGCAAGTGGGAAGTTCGGTGATAAATTTGGCCTTGAACAGTAAATCAATAAGGGCCGTGTTCCGGAGCATTTCCAGCAAGATTAGCACCTATAGAAGCAAATGAAATGGCACTAATGTATGAGCTAATATTTTCTTTGAAATTACGATAATTAAGTGCATTTGAATTGCTCATCAAGTCTTGGAGATATGGTGGAAACCGATGACGTTGTGGAAGCCTAACTTTGCCTTTGTGGAAACAACCGTTAAATTTTCCATCTCTGGGTTTCTCAACTTGAAAATAACGCGCTTTGCAAAATTGGCAGAGAATGTTTAATTGTCCACACGTATATGAGGCTCAACAACTTGAGACTGAAAGGCTTCAGAAATAAATTGTTGCTGATTTCCATAGTAGTTTTGTCGTTGAGTTGAAAATCGCCGAGAATGACGTTCAGCATCATGACTACGTCTGATTAACCTTTGTTCTTCATTTTCACTTGAACGCTGTGTAGAAGTACGCACAGAGTTATGAGATAATTTCACAGATCGATCAGTATGGCTTTCATTAGCTCTTTTATTTAAATGCCGTAATCTGTTTCTTCTCGGATAGAATTTAATGTTTCTTGCCACTGCCGAGCTAGCCATGGGGCTCTACGTTCTCTGTCTGAACGCCGTTTACGTTCGGATGCAGTTTCATTCATTTCAAATGAAAAATACAATACATTTTTGAACAAAATATTCTATATTACATTTCTACTTAATTATTTTTTTCACTCATAAAACAAAGCAAACCTAAATAAAAAAAACAGTTGCCGCTTTGAGTTGTCATTATCATACACATTATTTTAATTTAACATGCACACGCACATTTAATTTTATTATAAAACACCAAGTTTTCATTCAAAGCAAAAATTTGCAGGTTACCACGCCGGGCAAAAAAATCTCCCTTTTGATGCTAAAAAGAAACCCCGGTACGTCTGCGACATCTGTACCTATTTTTACTTAATGCAACGTTAAAAGATTAAAAAAAAATTAAATAAAACTATAAAAACAATTGAGGTAATTCACTGAAATTAAACACGGTTTCTGAAATCGTTTTAACGATAACGCAAAACATTAAACTTTTCCAATTTTGAATATTTTATAGACGTGATGTAAGAAATTTTTGGGCACTAATTAGTTATCCCGTCGACCAATTTCGCCAAATTATATAAATCGACAAATTATACAAATTGACAATTTTTATTTTAAATAACGAAAGAACAAATAAATTAGTATAACTTTAATAAAAATACAAATAAAACGTCGAAATAAAAATCATTTGATGACTTAAACACGTGTAACTTGCTTAAAGTCAACTGAATGTGACATTTACGATCAACCAGTATTGGCATTTAATCTTACAGTTTGGCGATAGATTTTTGGTCGACGGGATAACTAAGTAGTACCGATTTTTGTAAATTGAATGAAGCCTAACATTGCCGCGATCAATGAGGCAGCCAAATCGGAATTGTGAGGGACACACAGAGACATGGATTTTATATAAATAGAATTAAAATTTAATATTTAAACTTTTCGCTCTCACCGCCTTGCTTATGTTACAAACTATGGTGCAGATAGTGCAAAATAGTACAGAATTTGGTACTTTTCCACTATAGGGGCTTTGGCGGTTTTTTAAAAAACTTGATGGAATTCGGGCATCAGAAAGTAACATTTGTTGCCAAATGTTAAAAACAGCTATGAAAACAAACTTGATGAAATTTTATGTTTGTTTATATTTTAATTAAATGTATATATCAGTGTTGTTTTTTATACACAAATAACTTCTGTTTTGGAGCCTCCGTGGCCGAGTGGTTAAGGCACCACACCACTAATTGCTTGAGAGCGTAGGAGGCTTGTCGGGTTCGACTCTTGCTGACTCCGTTGCACACACTTTGTGGAGCCCCCGGCTGTATCTCTCTTGTGTTGTGAATTTCCTTGTGCTATCTCATCCTTGTATGTCGACGAATTTGTGATGTAAAAAGTGTGTAATTATTTCTGTGTATAATAAAGGATCATTCGAGGCGACAGCCATTGTAACTGTAGGCCCCAAAGCAATTCCCACTTCGGTGATCTTCAAAGTTCAAAAGTTCGAAGTTCAACTTCTGTTTCTGAATAAAATTAGACAAATGCCTTCTTTATATTAATCTTATTATTAATCTTATCTTTATATTAATCTTTATATTAAATCTTAATGCCGTTGCATAATGGCGCAAAATTTTATTTATGTGACTAACTTAAATTCTGCTACCTTTGATTTAAAAAAAAAAATGTACTTGAACTAAAATGTCAAGAAAAAGTCATGCCAGAAGGTATCAAATATTTTTTATTAAAAAAAGATTTATTTTATACTGTTGGTAGTAATAAAAACATCCACTAATTCTATACGCCTATTTTCTATGCTGTAGATGTCGGTGAAAAGCAGGGACCCTCAAGTAAAAGAAAGCGGAAATAATATTTTTTTTTGTTTTTTAAATAAATGTACTTACTAATGTACATGTTTATTTATAATTAAATAATGATTCATAATGAGTCGTCCTATTTATTATCAGCATCTTTATTGTAAAATGTAGTCATTCATATAATCTTTAGTATAATTTATAGTCAATGCTTGTGTAAAATGGTCAGTTTTCATGTTAAATCTACGTACAGCGGCGTAATTCCCGTTTTTTTTTAATTTTTTGATTTTCACTCCCATTTTTGCGGCGTCCTCACGGCTAAACCATTGATCAGAGAAAAAAACTTTTAATACATAAAATGTAGGACATTTTATCTTCTTCAATTTATGCATTGAGGACTTTTACGTCAAATGTATAATTTGAAGTTATTTGAAAAAAAAAAACAAAGAAAATCCCGTTTTTTCCCGTTTTTTGCCAAAAAAACGTGTTTCCCGGGATAAATTTTGTTGGCAAACTTCAGATTCGTGTTCAGCGACCCACAATACATAAAGGCACCAAATATCAAAACTACACCAAAACTTTCCCCTATTTGTCCTTTTTGAGCACCTAATGCCTGGACTAATATGAAAGTAAATAATGTAAGCATGGAGACAATTTATAAGTATTCAGTTTCAGGGTGAAAGTAATTTAGGAATTAAAAATTTATAGTTTAATCTTACCTACTAAATAAATAAAAAACCGCTAAATATTCTATTCTTCTTCTTATTATTATTATTCTGATTGTTCTTCTTATTATTATTATTTTCTCATTATTATTATTCCCAGTGGCCTCGCCCGAAGAAATCCCACGAAGCTGCACTGCCCCCTTCCGTTATTTCCTCCCACAACCCCGCATATCACCAATTTTTAATTTATATGTACTTTCAACAAAAAAAAGTCTTTTAACGAAAATGTCAGACGTAGGCAGAAATTCCTGTCCAATGATACTTCATTCATCGATGTACACTACATATCAGTTGAGAAAAAGGCATGTTGACAACAGAAATAATCTATGATAAAAACAATAATAAAAAATAAATAAAGCAATTTAACAAATTACAACGACCATTTGGAAAATGATTTTTTCAAAGACTAAAATTTAAGACATAAAAATCGCACGGAGTTGATCATACATTACGTACACCATGAATTAAACATTAATATACACGTAAAAATTGCAAGCGATAAAAATCGCCTGCGACTCGTCAGATTTCCTGAAACTTATGTATTATCCACCTGAAACTTACGTATTATTCAAGCATTTCATTGGCTGTTCGGGAAAAGGCTTTTCCAGCGTCAGATTTTCAAAAAATCTGACGACCCATTTTAAATGAAATTTCATTCTTAAACTTCTAAACATCCCACACTATTACTTTTTACACCGTCGTATAGAGAAAAAAAATGTACTTTTAAATGCAATTTGTTTGAAAGCTGTATCTCAATTTGTTTCTGAGTTATTTTTTTTTTTTTGTAGTTTTTTTTTTTTTTTTTTTTTTTTTGTCATAGTGGCAACAGGAGTATCCATCTCTGTTGAAAGTAAAGGGAAATACAGATTACTGTATAGACCAATCAGAAAACGAATAAAATGCCTCAGATATGTTTTTGATTTCCTACCTTGACAGAGAACAATAACCATTTTTCCAAATGGTTAATAATTATTATTAATAATATTACTATTATAAAATGATAAGGTTACAATTTTTTTCTTTTCAATCTTCGAATAAACGTTTTCAATAAAATGATAGTGAATATGAAAAAAAAAAAAAAAGAATTAATTATGTGGGTTAGAATTGATGAAGATTCCTTATTAGTCACAATAACATGGAACGTTATTGAAAAGTGGGTTACCATATCAGTATCATGTATAGAGAGTTTAGCATGCATGTATCTTGGTGCGATTTAACATGGTTATATGTAAGATGGTGATTGAAAATAAGTAGCAAGTATGGTGCTAATTTATAAATATACAGTGATCAAGGTGAAAATAATTTAGAAATTAAAAATTTATTGATAAATGTTACCCACTAAATAAATAAAATTCGCCAAAATATTCTATTATTATTATTATTATTATTATTATTATTATTATTATTATTATTGTTGTTGTTTTTGTTGTTGTTGTTGTTCTTATTAGAATTATTATTATTATTATTATTATTATTATTATTATTATTGTTGTTGTTTTTGTTGTTGTTCTTCTTCTTCCTGTTATTATTATTACTATTATTGTTATTGATACTAATTATTATTATTATTATTATTATTATTATTATTATTAAAATATTATTATTATGTAACATAATTTTATAAAAGCTTTTAAGTATTCCTTATTTTTAACAATATTTATTATAAAGTATTGAAATAGTACTAAATTATTCGGCACCTTTCTGAAATGTGTTAAAGTTTTATTAAGAAAATCTAATTTTTAACATAAATCTTTAGTTTGTTCGCATATAGGATTATGCTCAAAATCACGATTTTTAAGGCACGTGTTTACATACGCAAAGAGGAATTTCTAATTTTCTCCTTTCTTTTCCATTTTACCATCAAATATTAAACTCAAGGGAAAAACAAATTAATCAAAAGTTTGTTTCGCATTTAAAATATCTTACTGCATTACTTTCAAAAGAATTTAATTAATGAGAAGAGATTGCTTTCCGCTTTTCATGAAATATTCATATTCTTTTATATTAATACCCGTGCGCGGGGATCCCATTTAAAGTTTTCACATTATATATATACATTTTATACCTGTAATGTCTAATCATCTCATTAAAAACTCGCATAGAAAGAGTCCATGTTTTGGTTATGGTTATTTTCTCGATTCCTTCTCTTTCATACATAGTAGCTCAAATTACACTGGATAACAATGGTTCTGTCACAGAACTTGTTGTTCCTTGATCAGTTTTTTTGCACTGATTCCGAAGGAAAACTTTTAAAATTATTCTTATTTAACTAAATATCTTTGCTTTATTAAATAAATAATTTTAAATCAAAATTATAAAAAATAGCGATTTAAACTGCTTTTATTTAAGTTTTAATGATCCTGCAGAAATTATCTTTATTTTTATGATTTATTGGGTACCGTGTTTTCCTTAAAATATGACTCATAGTTTCCAAAATAAATAATAAGGATCTACTTACTTTTTAAAGTTTTTTAAAGCTACTTTTAAAGTTTTCCTCGACGATTTTGGAATTGGTGTATTCTGTATAGTTTAGAAGTAGACATCTTTAGCCGCCATCTTAAAATGCAGCGCTAAGTGCCTGTTTCGGCTAAGTTCGTAAACAAAATTGCTTCGTTTCTTGAAAACTCAACAATCGTTGCTAATCTAAATATAAAATCTCCAAATCATCTTTTTCTTGACCATAACGGTCGTTCCGTTAAAGTTTTGCTAATCCCCGGATTATAACAATTTCAATGTTTATACCATAGAGTAGGCACAAATGTTTTTTAAATGCAATTTGCTTAAAAGCTCTATCTCAATTTACTTTGTTTTTAAAATAATTTTCAAACATGAGTTTTTAAATCTATATTTATATCGCATGCAGTCCGATCACGAAAATTTAACCCGTTTGCACTTAAAATAATACACTGTAAAAAATTGGACTAAAATGCGGAAATAATACTGGCGTCTCGATTATCACTACAATTTCCGTGTTTTAGTCCCTTTTTTTACAGTGTATAAATAATTCAGCATTCGTTAACGTATAATATTCCGGAATTAAAACTTCACCAATAAATAAATAATGTAATATATATAAAACACATATTTAACAGATATGCAATCGAACTAACTCTCTTAAATCACTGAAATGATTAAAATCGAAAAGGCTGACGTAGCAAAATCTGTGTCGATATATTCAGATTTTACTTCTGGCACGCAGATAAAACGTAAGTATCGTTTTTAATGCATTTTAAAACTCCATATGAATAATCAATGGTGGAGAAAGCTGGTGTGTTATGATAAGGTCAAAAAGAACTTCTTAAAACACCATACTGTTTAGAAATGCGCAATGCCTTTGAAAAGAGCTCAGTCTTCCTCCATCAAGAGCAAAAAAATACGTGCTCCTGCATTCAAAGCAAAAAAGCAGAAGCAACACTGAGGGGGAAAAGGTAAGGGAGATGGTCAGGTTGAAGGAACAAACATTTATTTTACATATTATTTGACTCTGTTTTTATTCAATTTGCTTCATAATTCTTCTTCTGTTCTGTATTTTTCTGATTGGGTCATGCTCTTGTGTGATTAGCTGATGCCTTCTACTTCCACATTGACTGTTCCTTCAACCTGTCCATCTCCCTTGCCTTTTTCCCTTGAGTGTTGCTCCTCTTTCAACATAGCAGCACGTATTTTTTGCGCCTGATGAAGGAAGACTGAGTTCTTTTGAAAGGCACTTGCGCATTTCTAAATTTTATGGTGTTTTAAGAAGTTATTTTTGACTTCAACTAGGCAAATACACTATTGCTTTCTTTTACATAATAGTTGAGGTTGTTAGTAGGTAATCTAAGAACATGTGTATAATAAATGTAAAAACCCATTAGAACAGTAAACAAATCAAAAATTGTATGTCAAACGTGGCCAATGAGGTGCGTTCGTACTATAACTAGTTTTATAAACATTCAGATCTTGGTGCAATAGCTGTTGCACTCATATGCAAAATGCATGAATACAAAAATTATTACGATTCTAAATATTAAATTCAGTAATACAGAAATAATAGGACTCCATCTTAAATAGGACGTCATCACCATGGCAACCTAGAATCATTACCTAACATGAGATATCGTTGAATTTATCACGTTTGATAGAATTTAATAAAATGGAGAGAACATTTATTAATATCTTTTTAAGTTTTGATTTGATTTCCATAATGTTTGGAGTGACTCGACAAAATTCTTCATCGGTTATATATACTACTAATTTTCAAACCATTCAGTCACTTTCATCAGACAGTATTCACCCACCCACCCCTTTTTTTTTCTTTTTTTTGTTTGTTTGTTTGTTTTGTTTTGTTTGAAAAACGCTTTCACCTCCTCCGAGGCATTTTCAGTTCAAATGAATAAGATTCTATGATTCTGGCCGATATTTTCCTTTTTCCCTGTTGTTCATTTATAATCTGGCGCCATCTATTGTCAATAGTTGTGGGTCATTTCATTGCACAGTTTTTCTTCATTTTCGTCCTTTAATACTGTAATTTCTATGATTTCTCTGATTAAGGCATTGTGTAAACAGTCGTGCTTAGCTATTTTTTCAATGGACACGGTAAGAATTTTAATCGGGGTTTCTTTGTTGTTTCTTTCTAAGGCTGTTGTTTGGTTATAATTCTTTAAATCGCGGATATGTCTTTCAATCTTTCAGTCTTTCTTCAATTTTTCTTTTAGTCATTCTCACGTAAAAAATCTCATCGTTTTTGTTATTTTCACAAGACATTTTATATATTCCAGCTGTTTGTAGATTATCGCATTTATCTGCATCATTTCGTATTAGTTTAAAGAGGTATGAATTCAGTGTTATCGATACGTGTTTCCCTAGTTTATTTTTACCTAGGATATTTTTACCTGATATTTTTCAGTGAATCTTTCCTCACGAGAGCAATTAAGGACCACCAATAAACAGAAAAAAAATAACAACGCTTTTTAGATACGTACTTATTCAGAGGATGTAATTGTTTATATTCGTAAGTGGATATATTACATTTTGGAAGATTAAGAGGCATTTTTCTTTTTTACAGTGTTGTAAATATTTAATTCAGGATTATTTACTATGAATTTGGATCATAAAATATATGAATTGTCTTTTTTGCATCATTTATCATTAAAAATGAAACTTGAATTTTAAAAAATAGTAAGTATCGAATAAATTCTTTCATTAACAGCTGTTTAATAATCCTCAGTTAATATCTTAGTATTATTTACCATTAATTATTTTACTTATTTATGGAGTCGTGCTATTATCCGATATAGACTCTAAAATTTATACCTTTAAGAAATTTTACTATTTTTCATTGATGTTATATGAATCTTCGAATGTTTGTAAGTGTTGAAATTTTGGAATGAAGTAGCTTGATAGGTAATAAACTGTAGAGAGAGAAAGTGAGTTGTGTGTAACAAGACTTTTTGTTTCAAAATTCTTGTAATGTTATTATTATTAGTTTTATTCTCTTTATGAGCAATTTTTATTTTTTTAATAGCAAGAATATATGATAAATATAAGTAAAAGAAATAAAATACACAAATTCAACTTGAAATTTCAAAAGAATGAAATTAAAGGTGCATTTCAAAAATTTACGAATAGCAATTAACGTTAAATATATGAATTTATAAATATCATTTTGCTGGTAGTCTCTGATTATTATCAAATCCCATGGTATTTTCTATCTGAGGCACATGCTATTTAGTCTCCCAACTGCTGAGCTTAATGGCTAATCTTGATTAAAATAATTAATTTCATCAGTGTGATATAATCGCTTTAAGCTAGATATATTCTTGTTATTTAAGTAATCTGGATTATTGTTGTTTAAGTAATCTGAATTATTGTTATTTAAGTAATCTGAATTGTTGTTATTTAAGTAATCAAATATAACGATGTAATATTTCAGAGATATCATATCGTTGCATGTTACTAACAATAAAAATAACTATGTTTAAAATCCGAAAGTTTATACAGAAATATGCAGGCGAATTTAGAGCCGCCTATATATTGCAGTCGATAGCAAAAACAAACCCCAACAATAAAGTAAGTAAAAAATTTAATACGTACTTTCTCTTTTAATTTCCATTTATTGTTAGAAAATAATTGATTAGAAATATTATTTAAAAAAAATTCGCATACGAAAATTCCCATTAGTTCTAAAGTTATTGCAAAAAAAGGATGCACTTTTTGTATGGCATTTAAATTAATTTATAATTTTAAAGCAGGTTTAAGAAGAGCTACGTTTTTAGTCATTGGGCGCATATCTTGAGAGCGTATGTATAAAACGTTATGAAATTTGATATAGGTAATAAGCGCACATGTGTATTTAAAATAATCCATTTATATGCCTTAACAGTGATAAGATTTGTTTTTCTTTTAACTAATTTTATTCATCAATTGGTGTAAAATTTAACATTTTTTATATATTTCTTTTACATGGTTAATGAAATAAATTTGATTTACGAAGAATCTTTTAAAATACATTGTTCTTTTTTACAGAAAAAAACTGTATATGCAGAAACCTTAATTTATATAGACATTATACTGCACGAAATGCATAAAGAATAACAAAAAGTCCCTGCCGGCTCGGCCTACAGGCCCAGGTAGCTCTCAAAGTTAAGTACTAATTTCACCAATAAACAAGTAATATAAAAATTTTGTCTTTAAAGTCAATTCCTACTTAGGCCATCAAAGAAAAATTTAATATAATCCCTTAAGCTAATATTAGTTTTTGTTGCATTAAAATATCTCGTTGATTTTTTATAAGCAAGTAGTTTTACAATGGAAGTCTATGGGAATTTGGCGAAATATTAGAGATATCGCCAAGTTGGCGTCACTTTTGGCGACTCATTTTGGCCACCAAATTTGGCTAAGTTGGCTACAAACTAGGTGGTATTTGGCGACAGAACAGGGTCCCCCCTATGGTAACCCCTTATTGAAAATACTTTCATTGAACTTCAATAACCAATGGCCGCCATTTTGTTTCCCATGCAAAACTAAAATTGAACTATTATTTTAACACAATCAAACTGATTGGTAAAGTTATCATACGAATTTGAAAATTTCCAACTGAGCGAAAAAATGCCCAGGCTGGGAATCGAACCCAGATCCTTGGCTTACAAGGCCAATGCTTTTCCGTTTAAGCTAACTGGGCCGACAACCAGCCAGCAATTCAAATTCGTATGAAAACTAAAATTAATTAATTAAAATTTAATTAATTAATTAATATTTGAAAAAACTCTATTAACATCAATTGTCATCCAGTACAAGTTAAAAAAAATTTATTTCAACTTGATAGGATGAATAATGAGTATTTTATTAACGATTGAAAATTTGAACAAGATAAATATATAAATAAATATAGGGAGAGTGTGAGCTAATAGTAGGAATTGAAAAATAAATCAAAATTAGAGATAAACCCAGTTTAACAATTTTATCTGACCGTTTTTGACGAGTTTTTAATTTCATTTTTTGTAAGAGCTGGATAGATAGCACTTAGAATTTTTATGATAAATCTAAGCGGATTTGATATCTTGTGGATTGAAGAATTTTTTTCTTCTTTAACACTTTCCCCACTTTTTTTTTTTTTCAATAAGAGTTCGTCCTATCAAAAACTTGCCAATATAAAAGTTGTAGATAATATTAAGATGATTTGTAATACATTTAAAAGGATTTGATATCTTAAGAATTGACGAAGTTATAATTTTTTTCCTCCTTAAAACCCTATTTTTTCGCCCCTTATGGCTCAAAATAATATATATAATATATTAAATATATAACATATAAAAATGGGCTCAAGCCCATTTTTATTTTTTAAAAAATCTCTCATACATAATTTTACTTCCCTTTTCATAGAAATAATAGTCACTTTAAACTGATTTGATATGTATTATAATAAAGAATTTTTGTTTGTTCTTTTTGGTTTTCAAAACCCTCCTCCGTATTTCGACAACCTTTGTCCGATTTCACCTATTAACGAACTTGGCCGACTCATTTTGATAAGACGCTTCCCTGATTAGTTTTGGGGTTTCATTAGTTAGGTATAAAGGGGATATGGGGGAGGGTAATCCCCCTATTAGTTTAGACAAATGGTTCTTTCATGCATAATTATTCGATTTGCTTCAGATTTTACATACCAGTTTATTCTGATAAGGAGATTCTCTGCTTAGATTTAGACGTTCATTGGTTAAGTATAAAGGGAGGAAAGGTGAGCTAGTCACCCCACCCCCATTAATTTAGGTAAATGGTGTTTTCATGCCGAATTATTCGATTTGCTCCAATTTGGTTTAAGGTTTATTGCGTTAAGGAGCTGTCTTGATTAGATTTGGAGGTTCATCGGTCAAGTATAAAGGGGGAACGGGAGGTAATCCGCCCCTTAATTTAGATAAATGGGTTTTTCATGCAGAATTATTCGATTTGCTTCAAATTTGATATACCGGTTTATTGCGATATGGCACTTCCTTCATTAGATTTGGATGTTCATTGGTTAAGTATAAAAGGGAGAACGGAGGAAGAGACCCCTTTCCTTTATTCAGATAAATGGGTTTTCATGCAGATAAAAAAAATTGTAGCTTCATTCTGATAAGGAGCTTTCCTGATTGGATTTGAAGGTCCATTGGTTAAGCATAAAGAGGGAAATGGGGGAGATACCCCCCTTTAATTTAACGAAATGGTTTTTTTCATGCAGAATTACCTGATTCGCTTCAAATTTGGTGTACAGGTTTATTCTGATAAGGCGCGTCCCTGATTAAATTGGGAGGTTCATTTGTTAAGTATAAAGAGGGGAAACGGGGTCTAATCCCCCTCCATTTATTTTTGAGGGGCATTATTCTTTGAAATAAGAGTATAATATACAATTAGTGTGAATAGCCTGTGAGCTCAATGCTATCAGTTTAACTGACCACTTATCTTTTTATCTTTTAATTCTACGTGAACTACGTCATCGATAACAGTTAGTTCTTAAATTAGTCTTTTAAGTTTTCTATTAACGTAAATATGTTTTAAAAAATGTCCTTTAATATAACATACATTAATATTTCACCATATTCAGAAATATTTATTTCTGCTAATAAAAGAATTCAGCATCTTTTATACTTGTTAAATACACGTAAAGCTCGTTATAACGTCCCCCTTTAGTTTCCGAATATATTCATTAAAATGGAAAGTCTCTGCAATAGGAGACATTGAAAATATATTATTCTGATAACACGGAATTAAAATTGAGATAGATACATCTAAGTTAAATAATCTCTGTCTCTCTATTCTAAAAAAAAAGTAATTACCGCTGTCACCGCCGCCGCCGCCGCCGCCGCCGCCGGTTTTGAATTTTTTGTGACCGGAGGTCTTTCTTCGTTAATATTAAAAAAACTGTTGCATACAAAATTATAAAAATCGGTTGTATTATAGAAAAATGTTTGATAAACACGCTGATGCAGACAGTTTTCAAATCGAAGAATTATTTTAAGAGATATTTAATGCCAAAGTTGGACAAAATCGTTCCATTAAAAAAGTTTTATTGGAGCAAAAACTGTACATAGGAATTTAATCATTTTTAGATCATTTTATGCGTCAGAATTTCCCGGTGTGCAGATTGCAGTTAGTTTTTTAATTTAAATAATTTTTCGAGGTTTTATTTCTATTTTAAATTCAAATTTTCAGCATTTCGAGAGATATTTTTTACAAATTTTAGAAAATTGTGTTAATTTAAACTGTTGCCAGTTGTATAAACAGCGCAAACAGTAATGTTTGCTTCAAATTAAAAATTTATTTACACGTGATTATTATAAACAAAAAATATAAAAAGCAGGAACTCATTGAAAATTACGTCATAAAAACTATAGTTGCACGTGAATTTTAAATGAGAAAGAACATTGTAAAATAATAAATTCAGTAACATGCGTTAGAAGTCCTAAATAGGAGAATTTACGTCATATTACACTTATTACGTAAAATGAACAAAAAATAATATTGCAAAACAGTTTTAATTTAAAAATTGCGCGAGACATTTACTTGACATTTTAAGATGATCATAATATTTCATTTCTAACAAAAGTATTTTGACGTGAATATTAAAAAGAGAAAGAAAAGTTTGGTGAAAATTACGTCAGATTATAATTGTCAGATTCAAATTATAATTCAATCTTCCGAAATCTTTTTAAAGGCGATCAAATTAGTGTGCTGTTAGAGTCTGTGGTGTCTGAACGGGGGTTGACGAGCGTAGCTCGTAGGGGGCAGAGCCCCCTAGTATATTCTAAAAAAAAAGTAACTACCGCTGTCATCGCCGTCGCCGCCGCCGGTTTTAAATTTTTTGTCACCGGAGGTCTTTCTTCGTTAATATTAAAACAATAATGCATACAAAAATATGAAAATCGGTGGTATTATACAGAATTGTTTGATAAACACGCTGATGCAGACAGTTTTCAAATCGAATAATTATTTTAAGAGATATTTAATGCTAAAGTTGGACAAAATCGTTCCACTAAAAAAGTTTTATAGGAGCAAAAACTATTCATGGGAATTTAATCATTTTTAGATCATTTTATACGTTTGAAGTTCCAGGTGTGCAGGCTGTATTTATTTTTTTAATTTGACAGATTTTTTTAGGTTTTATTTCTATTTTAAATTGAAATTTTCAGCATTTCTAGAGATATTTTTTACATGGTATTAATTTAAAGTGTTGCCACATGTATAAACAGCGCAAACAATAATGTTTGCTTCAAATTAAAAATTTATTTACACGTGACTATTATTAACAGAAAAAATCATTTAGAATTAGAATTAAATAATTATGTATAAAAAGCAGGAACTTATTAAAAATTACGTCACAAAAACTGTACACGGAAATTTTAAAAAGAGAAAGGATATTGTAAAATAATAAATTCATTAACATGCGTTAGAAGTCTTAAATAGGAGAAATTACCGCATATTTACGTCACAATACAGTTATTACATAAAATGAACAACAAATAATATTGCAAAACAGTTTAAATTTAGAAATTGCGCTAAACATTTTTTTGATATTTTGAGAGAATCTTTTCAACTATTTTTGTTAGGAAAGTACAATATATTTATAATATTATTAAATAATATTTAATAATATTTAATTTCTCATTCAAATAATATTTAATTTCTAACTAAAGTATTTTCACCTGACTCTTTAAAAGAGAAAGAATAGCTTGGTCAAAATTACGTCAGAATAAAAACGATTAATTTAAAATGTCTCATTTAAAAGAACTTTCTTTTCGCTTTGTTAAAAAGTGCCAAGAGACAAAGACTCTGTTTACTTAATTCCTTTTTTATTAGATTATTTTGAAATGTTTAATTTATTTTACTTAATCAAAGACGAAAACAGCGATTGTATCTTTGGTACTACTTAGTTATCCCGTCGACCAAAAATCTATCGTTCGCCAAACTGTAAGATTAAATGCCAAGTTACACGTGTCTACGTCATCAAGTTATTTTTATTTCGACGTTTTATTTGTATTTTTATTAATGTTGTACTAATTTATTTGTTCTTTCGTTATTTAAAATAAAAATTATATCAATTTTTATAATTTGGCGAGTAGTTTGGCGATTTATATAATTTGGCGAAATTGGTCGACGGGATAATCAAGTAGTACCGCAGCGGATTTGGCGCTAAAGTTCTCCAATCAAAGAGAAATGAATAGAAATCCGTTTATAGGGAGATCGCCACTGCTTTTTTTAATTATAATTCAATCTTTCGAAATCTTTTTAAAGCAGATCAAATTAGCGTGCATTTAGAGTCTGCGGTGTCTGGACAGGGGTTGACGAGCTTAGCTCGAAGGGGGCAGAGCCCTCTAGTGCTATAAAAAGTGATAAAATATCTTTATCAGGATTGACGATCGTTTAGTAGCACAAACGGCGACATTTTCAAAATCATTCATGATAGAAAATATTTTTACATAATTTTAAAACAATAAATACAATAAACAGTGTCACGAGACATGATGCATAATGAAAAACATTGCAAACATTTACGTCATATTTTATATTTACGTCATCATTTCATATTTACGTCACATTACACTTATTACGTAAAATTAACAAAAAATAATATAGCAAAACAGTTTAAATTTAAAAATTGCGTGAGTCATTTATTTGATATTTCGAGATGAACTTTTTAACTATTTTTGTTGGGACAGCGCAAATAATATTTCATTTCTAACAAAAGTATTTTCACGTGAATATTAAAAAGAGAAGTAAAAGTTTGGTGAAAATTGCGTAAGATTAAAAACGATACATTTAAAATGTCTTTCATTTATTTATTTATTGAATAACAAACATACAACTTGTGTGCTTGACATGAAAGCCCGCTTAAAATGTCTTATTTAAAAGAACTTTCTTTTCGCTTTGTTAAAAAATACTGGGAGACAAAGACTCTGTTTACTTAATTCATTTTATATTACCTTATTTTGAAATGTTTAACCGGTTTTATTTAATCAAAGAGGAAAACAGCCATAGTACCTTTTAACAGCAGCTGATTTTTCCTTAAAATTCCCCAATCAACGAGAAATGAATAGAAACCCGTTTATAGGGAGATCGCCACTGTTTTTTAAATTATAATTCAATCTTTCAAAATCTTTTTAAACCCGATCAAATTAGCGTGCTTTTAGAAACTGCGGTGTCTGAACGGGGGTTGGCGAGCGTAGATCGTAGGGGGCCGAGCCCCCTAGTTATGTAAAATTATGTGAAAATATTTTCTATCCTGAATGATTTTGAAAATGTCGCCGTTTGTACGACGAAATGATCGTCAATCTTAATAACGATATTTCATCACTTTTTACAGCATTATTTAACTTAATTTGTTTATAAGTGATTATTATACATGTTTCTATAGATACATCTAATTTTGAATATTTATGTATAGATTTTTAATTTTGAGATAAGAAAATTTAAATTGTTCCATATAACAGCTCTAAATCATTCAAGTTCCTTGCATTTTTAGACTCTTTTATTTAAGTAAACTTAGTTTTTATATATATGGAATTTTATAATCGATTTTTCACTCTCTTGTTTTGATTTTATTTTATTTTTACAATATTATAAACACTAGGGGATCGTTCCCGGGCTTCCCAGGTTAAAGAATATAGGTGAAAAAATTTTTCTTTAATTGAAAACTGATAAATTTTTTATATGCAATAAATTTTTTAGATTGCCCACTTACATTTAAAAAGCATTTTTCACATGGAAAAAACGAAATTATACAATCAAATAAATTTTTGAAATTTATCAAAAGCGATATTTTCTTATTAGCCGCATGCTAAGAGTAATTTGACCAAGATTTTGCTACTTAAGACATCCTTTTATATTCTGATAATTTCAGAGCTTATACATGTCTGTTAAATTTTATAGCCCCCGGTATGGTATGCTATTTCTTTCTCCCAGCTTATTTGCGTCGTCTCCAAAAAATAACGCTACCTTACAGAAGCCAGCCGTAAAACAAAGCAGTACCATTAAATATACTATAGCAATTTTTTAAACTTCTAAGCATCGCACATTTTCAATTTTTATACCGTCGTATTGGGAAAAAAAGTACTTTCAAATACAATTTGTTTGAAAACGGCATCTCCATTTATTTTTGAAATATTAATATTTTTGTAGTTTTTGGAGCCATTTGCTTAATTTTGGTAACGGAAGTACTCCATTTCTGTAGAAATTAAAGGAAAAATAGTTTTAAAATATTAATTATATATTTTTGTTGCCATTTTTTCATAACAACTGAAAGAAATTGTAATTAAAATATGCGCTGTTTTGAAAAAATATAAACGAATGATTTCTGTTAAAACATGGAGCTATTATAAACTATATTTAATTTTCAGCATCTATATTAATGTTACAAACAAATGAAGGCCTATGAATCATTAGACAGCCTTTTTTTGTCGAATTTCTTTAATGACGGCATCTTTTTTCTCCACTTGTGTATTATTTCGCGATAGTGACGTCCTATGCATGCTTTACTGTAGATGTTTAAGAGTGGATCGTAAATGTGAAATTCTTAAGCGGATGCGAATGACGTCATTTTACATAAAATAAAAGTGTGTGCTGTAAGCCTTAAAATTGAAATATGTTTTGTACTATTTATATATACATACATTTTTTTTTTCATCGGGGGCGACACTAAATTCTGAAAAAGCAGAATTTCTGTTTTCTAGTTTATTAATTCATAAGGAAGTTTTTTTTAAAATGGATATTAGCCGTAAGAAAATTATGAACTCCTTATTTTGTTCTAAGGGCAAACGGATTAAGCTTTCGTAATCGAGCTCCGCGCGATATAGATAATATTTCATGATTTAAAATTGTTTTTAAAACCATAGACAATCAGTAAACTGAGATGAACTTTGCAAACAAATTCCATTTGGAAAAAAAAATCCTATTTGGAGATCTAAAAATTTAAATTGTACGATTACAAATATGTTAGATTTGTGTTTTTTCAATGTTATTCTTTTGTTTGTTTATAAAAGAAGTAATAATTTCTTTAATTTGTCTTTCACAAATATATTAGATTGGTGATTTTTTTAATATTATTTTTTTAATTTCTTTATAAAGGAAGTATTAATTTCGTTATGCGAAAATAGTCAGAAGCAAATGTTGAAAAATGTTATTGCTTTATGCGCAAAATGTTTATTATTAATATGTATTGAAAAGGCACGTGATAAGATAAGTTTTAAAAAAATCATGCTTACAAAATTATTTTAGAAAATATAATACATCAGTCAATTAAGATACAGTTTTTAAACAAATTGCATTTGAAAGTAAATTTTTTTCCCTATGCGACGAAAATTGGAAATGTACAAATGTGAAAAGATTAAAAAATTGCAGTAGCGAAAATTTCAAGACCGAAATTTGAACGTGAAGTGTTTCTATACGCAAAATAACGTCAGCGTTATGCACAGATACGTTTGTTCTTTATAATATAGATACTTAACCAGTAAAATATAATAAAGATCAGTTATTAGGATGTGGTTATCAATTTAGGCTATTATGCTTGGTATTCCGGAATAAAAAACAGCAATTTTCACCTTCTCAAAATTTGCATACGAACTTCTCATATCCATATTCATCATTTACAAAATAAAAAATTGTATTTCGTTTGATCATTTAAAAATCATTTTAACTCAAAAATTGAAGTCACGATTGTCAGCAATATCTTTTATGTGAACAGACGTACTCTTTACTGGATTCTAATCTCAATTCCGGAGAGTAAGAATTTCCATAATTTATGTTTTTTAGACGCATTTGTGTTAAAATGTTTAGTGTTACCTAAGAAAATGATCGTTTTCTTTTAAATATGACTTCATTTTCCCTTAAATAAGCATTTCGCCTAGTGTCTGAAAATTGGTATCAGCACACATGCAGAAGGAAAAACAATATAGAAAATTTATGAGGAAAAATACGTGTTTTCACAAGCAGTATGTCATTTTTCGTTACTATGCCCCTAATATAATATTCTGCTCCTAACGGGATTTTGCGCTAAACCCTATACAAAAATTTTTATCAACAATTTTGAATTTTTATCAAAAAATAGCATGAATAAAGATAAAAATACCACATTATTTCTCTCTTGTCTGCAATAATAAAAGCTATCTGATTTTTACCATTTTGAAGAACTTTCACAAAATGCTTTTAAAATTAAAATATAAAAGTGGGGATATTAAAAAAAAAAAACAAAAAAAAAACAGATAGTGCGATCACATCTACAAATGAAGAACTTTCAGTTAAAAAAATATATTAGTAAAATTGGTTCAGCAGAAATATCAGGGCAGCTATGACTAAAAAACATACTTGTGTTTTAAATATATAGATTATATAAAATTAGAAAAAATTAAATTAAGCAAATTATGTTACTTTGATAAAATTATAGTAGAATGTCCTAAAGAATAGCATTAAAATTTTGTTATTCGAGAGAACTTTGGACAAAAACTTCAGGAACATGATATTATTTTAAAACACGAATTATTTGTTTGCTTGTCAAACTCGGCGAAGCAAATCCATCCAAGCTTGAATAATCAATTTCTGTAATGTAAAGTGCTATTATTTGCATGTCACCTCTATTTTATAAAGACACTCTAAATTTTTGTAAAACATTACAATGTTCTCAAAAGTAAAGCATTTTCACCTGTGAAGAATTTCAAAGCAGAGGGGCTGTGAAAATTGCGCACTTCTACAAAACATAATTAAAGTTTAAGAATTAAAATACACGTTTTTTATAACATGACGTCATTTGCATCCGCTAAAGCAATTTACTTTTACAATCCAGTTTTAAACTTTGTCTGTAGAAAAGTGTGCATATGACGTCATTATCACGGAATAACAGGCAATATTCTTGACATAGCCCATATTTTAATTTCAACATTTTTTTTCAGGTTTTAAGAAAAAATGGCAACAAAAAGGACACAGTATCTCCTATATTCGACTATTTTCCGTTTACTTTCAATGACTTTCAATAGAAATGAAGTACTTTTGCTGCCACGATAAGAAAAATGGTATTAAAAACTACAAAAAAATTAATATCTCAAAAATAAATTGAGTTACAGCTTTCAAACAAATTGCATTTAAAAGAGCATTTTTTTTCTTATACGACGGTGTAAAAATTTAAAATGTGCGAGGTTTAGAAGTTTAAAAATTTGCAGTAGAGAAAATTGCAAAACCAAAATTTTATTTCAAATTTCAAAGTGTTGCCATTCGCAAAATGACGTATGCTTTACGCACAGATATGTTTGTCCTTTATAATATAGATAGTACATTGAACCGCTATGTGCAAATTTGTACGTTTAATTGAAAATTGATAAACGAGTGACTTTTTTTCTTATCCGGTAATTTTAACCGCAAAAACATAATAATACTTTAATTAAATTTAAAAATTCAAAAACCCGACTTCGTAATAAGCGAACTAATTAATTGTTTCTCATCAATGTTAAACTATTTTTTATATTACTTACCTTCTTTTTTTATTTACTTGTACTGATGACTTTTAAGGGTTGTTTAATTGTTAGTTCCTATTTATGAACACTGTTTTGATAAGGGCCTATAGATGTCTATGATGGTTAGAGTTGCAGTAAAGCTAGTGACCCTACCCACACAACTTCCAGGTTGTGTAATATTTAAACGGAGCTTCTGACTGTAAAATAGTCAATGAAATATCGTCTTCATTTTGAAAGGCCTATCCAATGATATGCCCCTTAATAGGGTGCGTATAATTTTTTTTTTTTTTTTTTTTTTTTTTGCGTCTACCTCCATTTTATATCTTACGGCCGCCATTTTGAATTTATAAAAACAAAACCTAGCCTATAACAATCAGACGGTTAAGTCGAATTGATAGAGACCTCATTTATTAAAATCCATCTAGCCTTTGGGATGTTCCGAAGGTATAAAGAAATACGCATACCCAGATACGCCTGAAACACATAACCCTTCTTGGCAGTCGGGTAAAAATATTATCATACTGGTGCGCTGTTAAAAATATATGACAATGCAAGTAAGGAATGATTTATATAATTTTCGGTTATTAAGTTACATTTGATTGTGCTGAAAAACCTTATTTCCTTTTAAATGTCAGTAATTGTAATTTTAATAATAATGACCGTAATAGTAGTTATTATATATTATTATTTTAAAGTAGCACATTCAAAAAACAAAAAAAAAAAGCTAATCTCAAGAATATTAAATATTTCTCGTTTTATTGTATTTTTTTTGCTAAACGAACAACATTTAAATATACGTGCTTAATATACCTATAATTCCGGACCACCTTTTTATCTCCAGTTCTTTTTCTCCAATTTTATTCTCCAGATGATCCTTCAATGCAAGATTTTAATTCTCTTATTAATGTTAAATGCCATTATCAGAAATAAAACGAATAAAAGAAGTTTCATTTGAATTTTCAAAATACGAAAATTATAAATATTTTCCAAGAATTTATTAAAAGAATTTTCTAAAGAATGATTAAATTTGAAGCAAATGTAGTGCTTTAATTATAGATCTTTATGATGTGATAATTTGATTTGAATAATTAAAAGATAAAAGGAAGGAATTTCTTAAAATATTCATTAAGTAATATACAAAATTACTTTGAATATGTCATTGCTGGTAATAAGTATTAAATTAAATCAAGCAAAAGGTTTTTAAATTATAATAATGTTAATTTTATAGATTTTAATAACTGTTATGTATAAAAATAATTTATTAAAAGGTTTTTTTTTAAATAGGTGCATTATATATATATATATTACAAAATTTAAATTTTTGCGCCAAGTTTAAAGTATTTTACGTAAATTTTCCTTTTCAGTAATATTCCGTATATTATACCGGCTTATTAAATTAAAAACCTTAGTCTATTAACCCCTATAAGATCTTAATTCATATATTAATATTTATTCCAAATTGCGCAAATAAAAAAATGGCTCATTCTTCATCTTTCTTTAATAAAACTTTTATTATTTAAATTCCTATTAAATTCCGCTATTAAATCCCGGTATATCATATTCCCCTTAAATCTTTTTTTAACTGATAAAATATTATTCCGTTTTAAAGAAAAAACCTACTTATTTCATATTAAATTATAAACAGAAGTTCTCATGTTTTAAAAAACTGTGAACTACTGTTTTTTAAAAAAACAGTTTCTTATCATATATAAAAGATAAAAGAAAAAAACACAAACAGTTAGTGAAAAAAAAAAAAAAAAACCTACTTATTTCAATTTATTCTTTTATTTAAAATATCCAGGTGTAATTAAAATATTTCAAAGATAAAACTTTCGCAGACATAAATTCATTTCTTTTATCGTCTGAAGAGGGATAAAAGGGTTATTTTTGCATAATCTCGACTACAGATTTTAACCTTTGTTTATGCTTTAGACATCTGGGGCGAGGATATAAGATTATTCGAGAACAATCTTTTGAGGTGAGTATAAATACAGATGGCGGGAACCAAAGAGAAGCTTAGAAGCTTTTTAGTTTTTAGCATGTAGAGGTGAACGCGATTTCACGATGTAGAAGTATAAAGAGAGAGAAGGGTAGTGGATTGCAGTCGTGGCAGACTAAATATTCAATGTGACTGCTGGATGGAGGTAGTAAAATGGTGGATGAATACTGTTTTATATGTGCGTAGAATGAAGAAGAAACGGATGTTAGATGTTAACGGATTAAAGAATAGAACGCAGTCAAGAGATGGGATGTTTTTAAAACTAATTGTGTGATGAGAATAGACTCTATTCTTTTTACCATTGAAGGAGTGAGCATCTTCCCTAGATTCAATCATGAGTGTGGAAATAAAGTGAATAATGTTTCAAGCGAATGCCTTGAGTGAATTCTTCTTTTTTCTTTATTATCTTAAACCAATCGGCCGCCGCCTGTGCTGTTTACGAATGGAAACCCTCATTTTTTCGACAATACCAACTACTTGCCGTCAAAACGTCACATATATGTATATATATATAATCATTATAAACCAATATAAATTATCATCAACTAATGGGAAATGTATAAATAATAAAGGAATTTATTCAAATTACAAATGATGTATAAACCATTATAAAATTCTTTTAAACAGATCCTTATATGTGTGTATATATATAACCATTAAATTAACATTACAAACCACCAACAAAAACTGTGAAAATATGAATAAAATGACATTAACAAATAAAGTCCCCCCCCCCCCCAGCACACTTAACATAGATTCCAAAAACATAGTAAAAAACAGCAGAATGTTAATAACAGAATCGAAAATATATATATGCCAGATGTTATGTAAAAAGTATAGTCCATTGTACTATCATGAGTATTAAAATGGAAGAAAAAAGGAAAAATATGAATACCAATAAAAAATAAATGAAAGGCTTATATATTAAATTACTTTATCAAAGGTACAGAATTCACATATATAAGCAATGCAGTCGTTTTCTGTAGAGAAAAAAAGCTAAAAGCTGAAAAATATTTTCCCCTCTACTCAAACGACTACTTGACCAAAATAATAGAAGAAAAATGAAAACAGAATAATATTAAGTGCCTTGAAATGGAAAAACAATATAACCTATTAAATAATTTATATTATTTTGTATAAATGAAATAAAGTTTTATTACTCAGCTTACCCTATATAACCCCACATTATTTAATCCGAATTAGCTACTGCACATGTCGTACCCATCGCTATAACTTTAACGTTATTTATGCAGTTAAGTTAAAACATACATTATATCGAATGGTTGCAGTTATGCTTTTTTTTAAAAAAGCTTAATAAAAGTATTAAATTAATATAAATATAAAATCATTTCAATATTAGTATTTAAATTACATATTGACACTTTTAATTTTATTTAACTAAACAGGAAATTCCCAAATCTCTTAACCTACATGATAACGATTAATTTGCTACACTGCCATCTAGTGTTGATAGAAAAAATGAAAGAATATTACTCTTAAAAGTCATAAACTTTTAATAAATTATTTTTTGGTGCTGCCGTCTATTATGTAAATTCAAAAGTGTTTTGATCTCTAGATATAAGCTTGCAATTATTTCTTTTACAATTACCAATATTTAAAACAGAAATAAATAAATAAATAAATCAAAATCAAAAATCACATTAATTGAATAAAAAAATAATGGTTTTTCTGTCGTTCCACCCTCCTTTCCTGTTCTTTTCCATACCTTTTCTAGATTTAACAATCTATAGCCAATTTTAAAATTATTATTATTCATTTTACGGACCAATTATATAATGATATTTAGTTGTAATGCAAAAAGATATTATATCCCTAGTAATTAATTTTTCCATATATTTAAATAAAGGCAACATAGCAACTTTATTGAAGCTAATGCACTCAAATTTTGCCCTCTGCTTTACTCAACATATCCTAACAGCCAAATATTACAATAATATATATCATTATTCACAAAAATATAAAATAAATATAAATAAGAAAAATTTGGACTTACGATGTCAAAATTGAATAATTAAAAATCATACGATGCTCATCAGCGTACATGTAAATAAAAACTATATTAAAAATACATTACAAATAATTCCCAACGTTTCGTGCTCTTTCTAACGAGCCATCTTCAGGGGAGAGAGTCCTTGACCTACTTGGAGCGAAGTTTCCAACAGCACATTCACATTCACGACATCACAACTTGTGATGTCGTGAATGTGAATGTGCTGTTGGAAACTTCGCTGCAAGTAGGTCAAGGACTCTCTCCCCTGAAGATGGCTCGTTAGAAAGAGCACGAAACGTTGGGAATTATTTGTAATGTATTTTTAATATAGTTTTTATTTACATGTACGCTGATGAGTATCGTAAGATTTTTAATTAATAAATATAAATGTTAGTAGATTAACCACATTATTATTCTTAAGATATCATTATCATAAAAAAAATCATTGAATCATAAAAAAATAAATACACATTAGGGTGAGCTGAATTTGTTTTTCTCGATTTTCGATGATGGGTAGTGAGTAAAAATTGCTACTGGTGGCACTAAGTTCACACAAAAAATTTTAGATTTTTCGGATAATTCCTTCATTTGCCGCTAATGGCTTGAACATTTAAACTCAAATGCTGATTTTTGAACTTTTTAGCAAACATTTATGCTATTTTAGCTTAATTTACTTGAAATGTCATGTTTAGTGTACGAAATGTTTAAATAAGCTCTGATTATGTATTATTTAATAGTCATGTGCATTTTGAATTGTGACTTTTATAGCTTTTTCGCGTATAAGTGAGCAAAAATTGCTGGAATTGTGACAACAGGGAATAAGGATCTCGTCATCGATAAAGACTTGGTCAGGAGGCAGAAAAAGAAACTTGGAAAGAAGATACAGGAGTAGGAAGATCTTGGAGGAAGAAAAACTACAAGTACCTTTTTTATAGCAGAAAAAATAAAACGACCTTCATAGAAAAAAGGGGACTTGCGGCACCGTCGACGGAAAGACGAATCAAATATCATCATGTTGTCTGAACGTGATTCGGAATATTTTTGTCCCTTGACACCTCCTTCTGGTCATTGCGGAGAAATACCAAAATCGTTATATAATTTTCTAAGCCAGAATAAAGTCTGCTTTGGAAAAAATCAAGAAGATAACTGCAACATTTGATATGTATTCTTCATACGAACGAGCTTCCACTCTGACAACGACGTCAACTGTCTAAACTAGATGGTAGAACCACTTGATCTAGAACCTTTATCAACTGAAACGGAGCTAGATTAATAGAGTACTCAAATCTCCAGCCTTTTGCATTTCTGATGTCCATGAAACAGGAATAGGCTCGAGAAATGGACACGTACATTTTCGCACGCCATTAGTGATATGTGCTTCGTATTTCTCTTAACGGTGACGCTTGTTCCTTTTTTCTATGAAGATCGTATTAGTATTTCTACCATAAAAAATATGGTTGTAATTTTTCATCTTCCAAGGTATTCTTCCTCCTGTATCTTCTTTTCAAGTTTCATTTTCTGTCTCCTGACAAAGTCTTTATCGATGACGAGATCCTTATTCCTGGTTGTCATAATTCTTGCATCCTGAAGCACAGATGAAGCTCTTAACGCGATTTACAAATATGATATATCAGTTCTAGATCCGGCGAAAGCTCTGTGAGAAAGCGATATGCCTCTGGGAGTGTCTGCTTTTGAAGGCCCTAGTTCAAATTCTAATTCAGACGAACTGCCTGCTTCAAAGTTCCAACTTTTTGAATCTTCTGAAAATAGGTGTGTTTTAGAGCAGAAAAATAATTAACATCCCATCTCGCAGTTACTCCCATCTCCTACTTCTTTTATCATCCTAATGATAACTGATTGCGTTTTCATTGGTTTCTACTCCACATTCTCCTCCCCTTCCACAACTGCTGTCAAGACATGCTGGGGTCTGCAATTCAAGTATGTGACTCTGAATGCATCGGAAAACCGAAGGAAGAGCGAGGAACATAATAAAGACAAAAGAAAAGAACCGACGAACGAACCAAACAATACTTACAATTTTTGCTGAGTTATACGCGAAAAGGAAACAAAAATCACCTAATTCAAAATACACATAACTAATAAATAATAGATAATCAGAGCTTATTTAAACATTTTGTATACTAAACATGACATTTCAAGTAAATTCAGCAAAAATAAATTTAATTTAATATTTTTAAAATTTTTGTTAAAAAGTTCAAAAATCAGCATTTGAACAAGACTTCAAGCCATTTGCGGCAAATGAAGGAATTGCCCGAAAAATCTGATTTTTTTTTTTTTTTTTTTTTGTAAACTTATTGCCACCAGTGGCAACTTTTTCACACTATCCATCATCGAAAATCGAAAAAAAAGTTTTTTTCGGCCTACTCTAATACACATGCGTATAATGAAATTTAACTATAACAGATGTAATATCAAGTTATTAGAACATAAATAGTATTAAAGCATGCAATTTATTCTGCTAACCTCCCTAATTAATCTATACAGAGAATTTAAATAATTGTATAACTTTGATAATAATATATACATAGCAATATGCTAAAACTTATAAAACAAAATAAATTATATATAATATATATACATATAATATAACCATTAATAAAACAAAAAAAAATACAAATTACCATCGAACATTAAAAATAAATAAATAAAATGAAACGAAAAAAGAAAAATGGATATTTATAGAACATGGAAAGAATCTTCAGGTCCCAAAAGTCTATAGTTTCACAAATAAAGTATGTGGTTTCATCTTCATATTAGCCATAAAAAAGTTAAAGAATATGAATTTGGAACTGCCACATGCAGAAAACCAAGAAATAAACCATTCAACACCTATTAAATTCAAAATTAACCAAGATTAAAAAGAATAGATGAAAAATAAAAAACAAATTATCAAATTATAATACATACTGTCATAGCATTAGGTACAACTAACACACTCATTATACATTTTATTCTCATTTAAGATAGTATACTATTAGACATTAATGTGATATTTCCTGAGTAGACTAAAATTTAAATGCATTTTGATTGCTAAGTTTATTAAATATTAATGAAATATAAATTTAATATGAATTGATATATAAATAAATATAACTGCACCATTATACATATAAAAGTAACGAATCAACATCGTTATAAAATGTGTATTAGCCACAATCAAATGCACCCCCTTTTTAGGTAGCTTTCTTTACAAAAAAGCTACCTATTGCAGCCGTTCGGAGGAAAGCGATTTCAAAAAATTTTGGTATATTTTCATCGATCATGATCCCCAGACCCCGAAACCACCCTCCGTTCAAAATTTATATATATATATATATATATATATATATATATATATATATATATCTGACCTATGTCACACTGTAACTCCCGTAATTATGAACCGATTTCGATGTAATTCGGTGTGTACATAGTACATACCAATGTCTCGACCGAGTTCGTTGGCCAGCTTCATCCGCCGTTTTGTTTCAAAATGGCGGCCATTTAAAAATTTTAAAAGTCCTTCCGGCCAGTGCCGGGAGGAAGAGGTAGCTTTCATAATCTTTATTTAAAAAAAGCCAAATTATATCATTCAAACACACGAAGCTCAATTTAATGGAAACCGAATATAGGAGATTCAATACTAATTTTTATCAATATAATGAATGAGAATTTCGCGAAATTAGTCAGCTTTATCCAAGCTGCTTTTCTTTAAAGTAACATATATTTGGCTGCCAAATTCGGCAATTTCTTAAAGTGCCTGTCATTTTAAGACAACATGGTGGATGAGGCTAAGCAGTGAACTTGGTCGAGACCTTAGTAATTGCTGTGCACATGCTCACTCACATCGGAATCGGTTAATATATAGGAGTGCTGTCGCATGCAAAAAATCAGATTTTTCAAAATGTCACCCACAATAGAAATTGAAACTGCTATATCTGAGCCATTTTTTAAGGTAAAGACAAACAAAAAATGCTCCTGAATCCTTATATCAAGGTCAAATACTTAAGAAAGAAACCTTTTTCAATTTCTAATTTTTTTGCACCTCACTTTAAATATATATATATTTTTTAATTTAATGGTCACCATTTTGAAACAAGATGGCTGATGAATCTGGCCAGCGAACTTGGTCGAGGTGTTGATATATACTATCCACATGCCTTCTTACATCGAAATAGGCGAATACGTGTGTTATCGCGTGACAAATACAAGATCGTTTCAAAATGTTAGCCATGCTAGATATTCAAAGTGCTATAAATAAACCATTTTTTAAGATATAAACAAAAGAACAAATTTTCAGAAACAAAAACTGCTCCGGAATCTTTGTATTAAGGCCAAATACATAAAAAAATCTTTTTCATTTTCCAATTGTTTAATACCTCATTTTGAATTTTAAATTTAATTTTTTTTAATGGCAACCCTTTTGAAACAAGATGGCGAATGAAGCTGGCCAACGAACTCGGTCGAGACATTGGTATGTACTATGTACAGACCAAGTTACATCCAAATAGGTTCATAATTACGCCTGTTATCGCGTGACAAAAATCAGGTCGTTTTAAAATGTCAGCCACAAGAGAAATTCAAAATGCTATTACTCAGCCATTTTTTTTTTAGATATAGACGAAATAAAAACTGTTCCGGAATCTTTGTATTAAGGTCAAACACATACAAAAAAAATCTTTTTCACTTTCCAATTTTTTGGTATCTCATTTAAATTTTTTTATTTTTTAATTTTTTTAAATAGCCGCCATTTTGAAACAAGATGGCGGATGAAGCCGGCCAACGAACTCAGTCGAGATATTTGTATGTACTATGTACACCAAGGTACATCCAAGTCGGTTCATAAATACGCCTGTTATTACGTTAGAAACATCAGGACTTTTCAAAATGTCAGCCACTCTAGAAATTCAAAATGCTATAACTCAGCCATTTTTTAAGATATAGACGAAACAAAAACTGCTCCGAAATCTTTGTATAAAGGTCAAATACATAAGAAAAAATATTTTTCCATTTTCAATTTTTTGGTACCACACTTCAAATTTTAAATTTTTAAAAAAATGTTAAATGGCCGCCATTTTGAAACAAAATGGCGGATGAAGCTGGCCAACGAACTCGGTCGAGAGATTGGTATGTACTATGCACACACTGAATTACATCCAAATCGGTTCATAAATACGCCTTTTATCGCGTGACAAAATTAAGGACGTTTCAAAATGTCAGCCACGCTAGAAATTCAAAATGCTATAACTCAGCCATTTTTTAAGATATAGACGAAAAAAAAACTGCTCTGAAATCTTTGTATAAAGGTCAAATACATAAGAAAAAATATTTTTCCATTTTCAATTTTTTGGTACCACATTTCAAATTTTAAATTTTTAAAAAAATTTTAAATGGCCGCCATTTTGAAACAAAATGGCGGATGAAGCTGGCCAACGAACTCGGTCGAGAGATTGGTATGTACTATGTACACACTGAATTACATCGAAATGGGTTCATAAATACGCCTTTTATCGCGTGACAAAATTCAGGACGTTTCAAAATGTCAGCCACGCTAGAAATTCAAAATGCTATAACTCAGCCATTTTTTAAGATATAGACGAAACAAAAACTGCTCCGGAATCTTTGTATAAAGGTCAAATACATAAGAAAAAAATATTTTTCCATTTTTAATTTTTTGGTACCACATTTCAAGTTTTAAAAATTTTTAAAAATTTTTAATGGCCGCCATTTTGAAACAAAACGGCGGATGAAGCTGGCCAACGAACTCGGTCGAGAGATTGGTATGTACTATATACACACTGAATTACATCCAAATCGGTTTATAAATACGCCTTTTATCGCGTGACAAAATTCAGGACGTTTCAAAATGTCAGCCACGCTAGAAATTCAAAATGCTATAACTCAGCCATTTTTTAAGATATAGACGAAACAAAAACCGCTCCGGAATCTTTGTATAAAGGTAAAATACATAAGAAAAAAATATTTTTCCATTTTTAATTTTTTAGTACCAAATTTCAAGTTTTAAAATTTTTTAAAAATTTTAAATGGCCGCCATTTTGAAACAAAACGGCGGATGAAGCTGGCCAACGAACTCGGTCGAGACATTGGTATGTACTATGTACACACCGAATTTCATCGAAATCGGTTCATAATTACGGGAGTTACAGTGTGACATAGGTCATATATATATATATATATATATATATCAATTTTGAACGGAGGGTGGTTTCGGGGTCTGGGGGTCATGATCGATGAAAATATACGAAAATTTTTTGAAATCGCTTTCCTCCGAACGGCTGCAATAGGTAGCTTTTTTGTAAAGAAAGCTACCTAAAAAATTTTAAAACTTGAAATGTGGTACCAAAAATTTAAAAATGGAAAATATTTTTTTCTTATATATTTGACCTTTATACAAAGATTCCGGAGCAGTTTTTGTTTCGTCTATATCTTAAAAAATGGCTGAGTTATAGCATTTTGAATTTCTAGCGTGGCTGACATTTTGAAACGTCCTGAATTTTGTCACGCGATAAAAGGCGTATTTATGAACCGATTTGGATGTAATTCAGTGTGTACATAGTACATACCAATCTCTCGACCGAGTTCGTTGGCCAGCTTCATCCGTCGTTTTGTTTCAAAATGGCGGCCATTTAAAATTTTTAAAAAATTTTAAAACTTGAAATGTGGTACCAAAAAATTAAAAATGGAAAAATACTTTTTTCTTATGTATTTGACCTTTATACAAAGATTCCGGAGCAGTTTTTGTTTCGTCTATATCTTAAAAAATGGCTGAGTTATAGCATTTTGAATTTCTAGCGTGGCTGACATTTTGAAACGTCCTGAATTTTGTCACGCGATAAAAGGCGTATTTATGAACCGATTTGGATGTAATTCAGTGTGTACATAGTACATACTAATCTCTCGACCGAGTTCGTTGGCCAGCTTCATCCGCCGTTTTGTTTCAAAATGGCGGCCATTTAAAATTTAAAAAAAATTATTAAACTTGAAATTTGGTACCAAAAAATTAAAAATGGAAAAATATTTTTTTCTTATGTATTTAACCTTTATACAACGATTCCGGAGCAGTTTTTGTTTCGTCTATATCTTAAAAAATGGCTGAGTTATAGCATTTTGAATTTCTAGCGTGGCTGACATTTTGAAACGTCCTGAATTTTGTCACGCGATAAAAGGCGTATTTATGAAACGATTTGGATGTAACTTCGTTTACACATAGTACATACCAATGTCTCGACCGGGTTCGTTGGTCAGCTTCATCCGCCATCTTGTTTAAAAATGGTGGCCATTTAAATTTTTAAGAAAAATTTAAATTTGAAATGTGGTACCAAAAAATTTAAAATTGAAAAAATATTTTCTTCTTATGTGTTTAAACAGGATAAAAAGATTCGGGAGCAGTTTTTGTTTCGTCTATATCTTAAGAAATGTCTGAGTTATAACATTTTGAATTCCTAGCGTGGCTGACATTTTGAAACGCCCTGATTTTTCTCACGTAATAACAGGCGTATTTATGAACCGACTTGGATGTACCTTGGTGTGTACATAGTACATACAAATATCTCGACTGAGTTCGTTGGCCGGCTTCATCCGCCATCTTGTTTCAAAATGGCGGCCATTAAAAAAAAAAAAATTAAATGAGATACCAAAAAATTGGAAAGTGAAAAAGAATTTTTTTGTATGTGTTTGATCTTAATACAAAGATTCCGGAACAGTTTTTCTTTCGTCTATATGTAAAAAAAATGGCTGAGTAATAGCATTTTGAATTTCTCTTGTGGCTGACATTTTAAAACGACCTGATTTTTGTCACGCGATAACAGGCGTGATTATGAACCTATTTGGATGTAACTTGGTCTGTACATAGTACATACCAATGTCTCGACCGAGTTCGTTGGCCAGCTTCATTCGCCATCTTGTTTCAAAAGGGTTGCCATTTAAATAAAATTAATTTTAAAATTCAAAATGAGGTATTAAACAATTGGAAAATGAAAAAGATTTTTTTATGTGTTTGGCCTTGATACAAAGATTCCGGAGCAGTTTTTGTTTCTGAAAATTTGTTCTTTTGTTTATATCTTAAAAAATGGTTGATTTATAGCACTTTGAATTTCTAGCATGGCTAACATTTTGAAACGATCTTGTATTTGTCATGCGATAACACACGCATTCGCCTATTTCGATGTAAGAAGGCATGTGGATAGTATACATCAACACCTCGACCAAGTTCGCTGGCCAGATTCATAAGCCATCTTGTTTCAAAATGGCGACCATTAAATTAAAATATATATATATATATATATATTTAAAGTGAGGTGCAAAAAAATTAGAAATTGAAAAAGGTTTCTTTCTTAAGCATTTGACCTTGATATAAGGATTCAGGAGCATTTTTTGTTTGTCTTTACCTTAAAAAATGGCTCAGATATAGCAGTTTCAATTTCTATTGTGGGTGACATTTTGAAAAATCTGATTTTTTTCATGCGACAGCACTCCTATATATTAACCGATTCCGATGTGAGTGAGCATGTGCACAGCAATTACTAAAGTCTCGACGAAGTTCACTGCTTAGCCTCATCCACCATGTTGTCTTAAAATGACAGGCACTTTTAGAAATTGCCGAATTTGGCAGCCAAATATATGTTACTTTAAAGAAAAGCAGCTTGGATAAAGCTGACTAATTTCGCGAAATTCTCATTCATTATATTGATAAAAATTAGTATTGAATCTCCTATATTCGGTTTCCACTAAATTGAGCTTCGTGTGTTTGAATGATATAATTTGGCTTTTTTAAATAAGGATTATGAAAGGTACCTCTTCCTCCCGGCACTGGCCGGAAGGACTTTTTTAAATTAACCATTACGTATTATCCAGACAACGCCACTCTCCTCCGTACTCTAACATCTACCACCCAACCGTCCTATGATAATTTTTTTTTATTATTTTACAATTTTGAATTTTTTATAATTATTTTCTTATTTTATATATTCTTTTGTAATTTTATTTACGCATGTGTTAATTTAAAAAAAAAATCATTTAATTTTAATTATATATTAAAGCATATATTAATATTTTTTAGAAAACCATGATTTAATGCATTATAAATTATTTTTTAATATTATTCTTAATATATATATATATATCTTCAAAATAAGTGGATTAAACAAAATATATGTGTTCATATATTATGAGATGTTTGTAAGAATAGCCAATCATATACAAATCCACTTTTTAAAAATAATATATGATATTCAAATCAGATAATCGTAAACTAAAATTTCAAATAATTTAACATTCACATTTAGAGCTTCACAAATACTAAGCGGAAAAATAGCCTGCAGCTGCAAAAGAAATTGTCCAAGTTGCGGAAATCGCATACCTTATTATTTGTTGGTTCTTGAAGTCAAAATTTCCCACAGAATTTGAGGTAACTTTGCATACATATTCTGCATTTATATTTGTACCATAGTAACATTAGTTATTTCATCACATTTTAATCATTGTTTGACTGTTTATAAAATGTTAAATCATCAAGTCGTATCCTACCTGTGATGTGAAACCGCATAGGTATAAAATTTTTAAACGGGTGTTACAACATTTTATTTTATTTATTTATTTATTTATTTTTTTTTACATTTTTATGGGACTAGAATGTAAAATAGGTTTCCTATTCTAGAAAAATTTCGTATAACCGCAAGCGAAAAAAAACCGCATAGGTATAAAATTTTTAAACGGGTGTTACAACATTTTATTTTATTTATTTATTTATTTATTTTTTTTTACATTTTTATGGGACTAGAATGTAAAATAGGTTTCCTATTCTAGAAAAATTTCGTATAACCGCAAGCGAAAATAGACAATTACCTCTTCAGAAATATCCATAATTTTGAAAAAAGCGTTTTTATCTGTACGCGAATCTTAACTAAACCATTTAAGCAATTTCTTTATTTTCTGCTTCACAGATTTTTCTCTTTCAAATCATATTTTTTAATGATGACACTTCATTTTCAGCTTGTAATCATTTTTATTTTTATTACATTACTAAATAATCGCTCGAAAGCAGTCTAAACGCGTTCAATAAAATTAATATTAATCTTATTAATATAATCTCAAAATATCAAATGAATGTCTCGCGCAATTTTTAAATTTAAACTATTTTGCAATATTACTTTTTGTTCATTTTACGTAATAAGTGTAATGTGACGTAAATGTAACGTAATTTCTCCTATTTAAGACTTCTAACGCATATTAATGAATTTATTATTTTAGAATATCCTTATAAAATTCACGTGTAAATATAGTTTTTATGAAGAAATTTTCAACAAGTTCCTGCTTTTCACACGTAATTACTTAATTCTAATTTGAAAGGTTTTTTTTCTGTTAATAATAGTCACGTGTAAATAAATTTTTAATTTGAAGCAAACATTATTATTTGCGCTGTTTATACAGTTGGCAACAGTTTAAATGAATACCAATTTCTAAAATAAGTAAAAAATATGTCTCGAAATGCTGAAAATTTGAATTTAAATAGAAATAAAACCTCAAAAAATGAATCAAATTTAAAAAGTGAACCTCAGAAACCAATATTTTTCGAGATATAAAGAAGCATTTAACACTTTGAAGGACAAGCAATGGTGTCTGTGTAATGCTGAATTCCCACCAAATTGGGAAAAAAATTATTTCTAAATATAGAAAAGCAATTTTTCAACTACTTTCCCTTAAAGTTATAAAAGTAAAACTTAGTTCAAAGTTTCTGGTGCAGATCTTAATTAAACTTAGGTGGGATAAAATTTATCTCACCGCCCCTCAAGGGGTTAAAAAAACAAAGACTCTTTTGTTGCCACTGATTTCCGTAAGCTTTTTCAAGTAGTTTTTATAGCTTATTAATGATTTTTCTAAACCTAGAATATGCTTTAAGATTGCTATCTAGTCTCAATTAAACATTTCCCACATGTTTTATAGACAAAAATGATGCATTAACAGTATTAAAATTAATATCATTTTTGTTACTCTTACATCTAAAAATTCAGTTGCTTCGGTGAAAATGCATAATTGAGAATAGATATCATCAAGAAAACTGATATTCAGAATTTAAAAAACGGTTTAATATAAGGGAGGTAGAACACAGTGAGACGAAAATTTTTATTACTTAACAAATGGCAATGATTTTTATTCTTTTAAAAACATTTTTGCTACATTTTTAAGCTACACAAATACGCTACACATTAATGTGTTAAAATAATTAAAAAGAGGCAGACATAAAGGTGTGGATCGAATTGAGTATATTTGATACAAGAACAATTACACAAACATACTGAAAGAAAACAGAAAATTTACAGGTATTTATAGATTTTGCAAGGCCCAAGTCGGGGAATTGGCGGCCTTGAAAGAAAGCTACATTAAACAACCAATCACAAGAAACATAGTTGTACAAAAAGAAATTAATAAGAATTTAATGTAATGCTATGATTATTTTCAACACCCGCCCATAATCTAGCATTACATCAGAAAAACAAAGAAATTTCTTGAAATCAATCATTAATAATAGTATGACACAATTTAAACATTACTTGTACAAACAACAAAGAAATAATAGTTCATAAAATTTAACTTTAGGTAATGCCTTTGTAAATAAATCAGCAATTTGCATATTCGTAGGAACATATTCAATTTTGATGTTATTTTCTTTTATAATATTGCGAACAAATTTCAATTTGATATCAATGTGTTTCATTCTACCATAATTACTCTCATTACTGATACATTTTATACATGATTGATTATCCTCAAAAATTACTAAATCCTTAATATTTACAATTTCACTAGCAATATTTTTAAACCATAACAAGTCTTGCAAACTTTTAGTTAAAGCAATGACTTCAGCTTCAGTTGACGATAAGGCAACTGATTTTTGTTTATTACAACACCACAGAACAGGCATGTAACAAAACATTAAAATATAACCTGTTACTGATTTGCGGTCATTTGTGTTAGCCCCCCAATCAGCATCAACATACATGGATAATTTAGGATGAGAATTTTGCTTTTTATACACAAGTTTTAAAGACAATGTTTCTTTTAAATATCTTAAGATTTTCTTAAGTGCTTTCCATGCAATTTCAGTAGGATTTTCTTGCAATTGACTTAAACAGTTAATAGCATACAAAATATCAGGTCGAGAAATATAAGCTAAATATAATAAACAACCTACAAGTTCACGATATGGGCCATTAAAAGGTTTACCATTTTTGAAATCAGATGGGGTGGACTTAGGAGAAATAGGAATGTCACTGGGTTTACAATCTAGCATATTAAACTTACTTAACAATTTAATTATGTAAGACTCTTGATCCATTATTAAACTATCAGAATTGAATTTCATTTGAATACCTAGAAATTCTGAAACACTTTCCGATTTTGACATGTGAAACTCGTTATGTAATAGGGAAATAACTACATTAGTTTCATTTACATCTGAACCTGCAATTAACATATCATCTACATACAAAGCAATAATTATTTTATGATCATTATTATACCGAATAAAAATACAAGGTTCATTATCACAAGATTTAAAATTTGACTTTGAAATAAATTCATGAAACATTTCAAACCATTGTCGTGGGGCTTGTTTTAAACCATGTAAACTTCTTTTAAGTTTACACTTTCGCCCACTTTTATCATCATAGCCTTGCGGCTGATCCATAAAAACAAGTTCATTTAACTTACCATTCAGGAACGCTGTTTTAACATCTAACACAGATGCATATAAGTCTTCATTTAAAATCAAAATAAGAACCAAACGTAAAGCTGGCATACTTATTACAGGGGAAAAGGTTTCACTATAGTCTAGCCCTTCTTTTTGCATAAATCCACGAGCTACGAGTCTCGCCTTATGTCGACCATCTTTTTTGATGGTAAATACCCATTTGTAGGAAATAGGTCGTTTGTCAGGTGGTAATTTTTCAAGATCCCAGACATCGTTGATTTTCATACTTTCAATCTCCGCGTCCATAGCTTCTTTCCACAAGCGTTGTTCATCACTAGGGAGGGATCTGATATCATCAAACGTTAATGTTTCTCGTTGGCAAAGTAATGCTTCGTAAACTTCAGGATCTGGATACCGTACAGGTTGCTTTTTAAATCTTTCAGATTTTCTTGTTTTGTCTTCTTTCTTTTCAGGATCATCTAATTCATCACTCGTATTTTCTAGAACATCTGGATCAATTTCATTA
Source organism: Maratus speciosus (assembly GCA_963932465.1). Taxonomy (NCBI): domain Eukaryota; kingdom Metazoa; phylum Arthropoda; class Arachnida; order Araneae; family Salticidae; genus Maratus; species Maratus speciosus. Next base: position 411,811,307 of record OZ010800.1, on the reverse strand, counting down.
TCGACTGGTTCTGAATTTTCTAGAATGTATTGTTTCGACTGAACATTTTCCTTTTTCTCTTCGTCGAATTTCACATTTCTTGATACAGTTATGCGTTTCGTTTCAGGATCTAGTAATCTATATCCCATTGAAGAATAACCAATGAAGATCATTTGTTTAGACCTATTGTCAAGCTTCTTTCGAGGAACGGAAGGAATTAACATGTAAGCACTGCATCCAAAAACTCGTATGTGCTTGAAATCGGCTTCTTCTCCATATTTCAGGAAGTACGGAGTTTTGTTCTCAATAGTGCTGCTTGGCATTCGGTTTTTCAAGTAAGCTGCTGAAAGGATAGATTGACCCCAAAAAGTCTTTGGTAAATTTGATTCAGCAATCAAAGCACGTCCTATATTCAGAAGCGACATATTGCAGCGTTCAGCTACTCCATTCAAAGATTGCGTGTATGGAGGAGCGGGATCTATCACTATACCAAGATCTCTAGTAAAATTCACTAAATCATTAGAAAAATATTCCTTCCCGTTATCACATCTAATTTTCTTCACTGTAGGGTTGGATTTTAAGAACATTTTTAATTCTTCTGAGACTTCACTTTTATGTTTCAGTAAACGTACTTCAGTAAAACGAGAAAAATCATCGATAAGAGTCATAAAATAGCACTCGCCAGAAAAGGTTGTCGGAAAAATAGGTCCACAAATGTCACTATGAATCAAAGTCATTGGCTTGGTTTCTCTTTTTCTTGGTCCTCTTCCCATTGGTGTTGCACTCTGTTTTGCCCGAGCACAAATATCACAAAAAGAATCAGGTACCGGAAGCTTCATATCTTTCAATACTTTGTCACTCGGATGACCAAGTCTGCTATGCCAGATACCACAATGATTTTTCTTTGAAGTAAGAACGGTTTCGTAAACAGGGACAAAGTCACTTACGTATTGTCCATTCAAATCCCGTTCACCGAAGTAAAAACGGTTTCTTCCTTGTTCGATAAATACTTTTTGGTTCTTGAAAATAACTGTATAATTTGCACTTTCAATATTCCTAACGGAAATGAGTTGCCCGTTTAAGTCTGGAACATAAAGGACATCCTTTAAAGTAATTTCCATTCCATTTGACAGTTTTCCATTAATATTTCCAATACCTTTGATTTCTAGATTCGTTGTTTTTGATGCGCATTTAATAGTTCCTGAAGAAGGTACTAAGGATGCGAAATAATTCTCATTAGAACACATATGGGAAGTTGCTCCGGAATCTACTATAAATTCATTCCTTTTCCTGGAAGCATTTCCAGCAACGAGAGAAACAGCTGAAGAGGCAAATTTTTCTTCATTTGAATTTTTAACAGCTTTACAGTTACGTTTTATGTGTCCGAATTTTCCACAAGAATGGCAAGTAATTTTCTTTCTACAATATTTCGCTGTATGCCCTTTAGAGTTGCAAATTTTGCAAAAGAATTCTTTGCGAGTCGACACAAATGCAGTATTATCATGAGCAGCCTTAGTATATACTTTTTCTTTCTTTGAATCCAAAAGAAGTGCTTCAGCATCTAATAATCTTTGTGTCACGAAATCTAATGTCAAAACAGAATTCGGTTGTTTTTCTAAAGCAATCTTAACATTTTCAAATTCCTGAGGCAATGACATCAAAATATAAACAATAGTATCCGTTTCATTAACTTCTGCCCCAGACAGCTTAAGATCCGAAATTAATTTACTTATTTCATCAATGTGATTTCTCATAGAAACTGTACGATCTTTCTTAATCGTTGCCAATCTCTTCCGAATTAAAATTTGATTCACTGCACGCTTTGTATCATAAGTGCGTTCTAATTTATTCCAAATTTTATGAGCTGTATTTTCATCTTGAAGTGATGCAAGAACATTATCACTTAATAATGATAATAATAAAGCGTAAGCCTTTTTTGCTTTCACGACATCGGCGGCATTGTCGGGAGCCGCTTCAATTTCCAAGAATTTTTCCAATTCTTTAGCAGCAAAAATTGCCATTACTCTTCGTTTCCATACCGAAAAAACTTTTCCATCACCTTCAAAAAGAGGGATGCCGTAAACATCCTTTGAAGAATCCATTCTGCTCGATAAAATATATAAAAAGTAAGATAAAATCTTTTTCACTCAAAATCCCAGCAGAAATGAAAAACAGAAAGATAACGGCGTCAGTATGTCTCGCAGCTCATTTCAACACTTGCTAGAACCAACGCTCTGCTGTTAAAATAAATAAAAAGAGGCAGACATAAAGGTGTGGATCGAATTGAGTATATTTGATACAAGAACAATTACACAAACATACTGAAAGAAAACAGAAAATTTACAGGTATTTATAGATTTTGCAAGGCCCAAGTCGGGGAATTGGCGGCCGTGAAAGAAAGCTACATTAAACAATCAATCACAAGAAACATAGTTGTACAAAAAGAAATTAATAAGAATTTAATGTAATGCTATGATTATTTTCAACATAATGAATAAATGGTTTTAAAAAAGTTATTTATAAAAGCACAGAAGCAGCATAACGAAGCATCGGAAATTGTCTCATTCTGCACTACAAGTGGTACACAGTGAGACAATGTATATATTTTAATAAATCATACATTTTACACTCTATCAATAATTTTCTGCAGTTTATTATTTCTAATTAATATTTATAGATTTTCAAAATATTAAAAATATGAGCCACGGTTGGACAATGACCGACCTTGGGCTACCTTCATGCAAATTTTCAGCCTCTTACGTTTAGTACCTTTCCCTAGTCATCGCACGCCCACACACACCCACAGAAAGAGAGATAGAGAGAAAAACCTTCTTTTATTTATAAATAATTTTTTTTAACATTAGAACCACATAGCAGGTGCACAGTGACATACGTCTCACTGTGTACTTTCGTTACGTTGTAACTAAATGGATGCCACATCTATTACATCAATTTCATCGCTTTAAAAAGTTTATGTCGTTTTGTCGAAATTATCTATTATTAGATACAGCTAGGTTTGGTTAAGTAAATATATGTCATATTGAAGAAAATTAACTCTAAAATATACGTTTATGTAACTTTAACCACTATAAAATAAAGAATTATATAATATTTTGTCAGACGAGTAACTGAAGTGCCGAAACTACATCCACGTGTTGCATAAGACGAGGTCGTTATGTGTGTGTGCCAGCTTGCAGAAAAGTTACAGCTATATGTCAAAATGGCTACTGTCTCACTTTGTACCATGTATCACTGTGTACTACTCTCCCCTACCCTAAAAACTACTCGGAAGGATTTCCAATGATCAGTGGCAGCGAAAGAAACAATGCTTTTTATAAATGATTCTGCATTGAATACATTGGTTTCTGGGATTTCCAAAGCTAAACAAAGCTTTTGTGAATCGTGAGTAACTCGAAGGAGGCTATTTCATATTTTTCTTCGTGGTTATACTAGGTTGAGCAAAAAGTTCTTGGAAACTTGTGAAAGTTGCGTTGTTATGCGCAAATTAATAACAGAAGCAACAAGGACTATTCTCAAAGTAGAGACCATCTTATTCCACGACTTTATGCCATCGTTCTGCCAGATTCCGGGTTTGCTGGAAGTACCATGGCGGTTTCTTTGAATCAAAAACCTCTTGACATGCTTCTTCAACTGCATTAAAGGATTCAAATCAACGGACCTTGAAAAACTGTTGCATTGATCGAAAGAGACCATAATCGAATTCCTTAACTCCTATTATAGATGTACCACTAGTACTCCTATATAAGATACAAATTCTGGTAACTATTCCATTAAAAATTTCCCAGAACTTTTTGCTGTACCTAATAATATATTTTCATAGATTAATACACATGTAATCGTTCGTTGCCCTTACCGGAGAAAATTCGCAACTGCCTAATTTCCATTTATAATGAAAATAATTTTATTTACAATGATTTTATAAGAATTGTGAGATTTCCATCGTGTGTTTTATTAATTAATATCATTATTTTTTCAACTATTTTACAAAATTAGCTATAACTACCTTTTTTAAAGTAGTCGGATATGGAAATCCCAAAACTTTCTTGTATCTCATACATGTTAACATTTCCTGAAAAATAAAGCATATCAGCGCCACCGGTTAGATGATTTACACCAAAATCTAATCAGAAACAAGTTGTCAAGTTGTAGCTGAATCTGAAGTTTGATGAAAATCCGTGCATTAGTTTTTGAGGTAGAACTATTGCGCAAATCGTAAAAAAATCTACATAGCAGCGCCACCTGTTGGTCGATTTATTCCAAAAACTAAACAGGACCCATTTATATCAGGGACTAACTGAATCTGAAGTTCTATGGAAATTCATGCATAGTCCTTGAGATACATTTATTGCGGAAATCGTAAAAAAATGCAACATAGCAACACCACCTGTTGGGCGATTTACACCAAAAAGTAATCAACACCAGTTCATATCAGGGACTAACTGAATATAAAGTTTTATTAAATTCCGCTCATTAGCTCTTGAGATAGAGCAAAATTTGTGTCACACACAGACAGACATTTTGTAAAAACAAGTTTTTCTGACCCCTAAAACGTTTAAATCCATCGAAAACCGGAATTCGAAAATTTTCATGAATCCAATACTTTCTTCTTGTAAAGATGGGTGTTAATGAATAAAACTTTATAAATTTCATGTTATTATGATATAAATTTTCTGAAATATCTTCAGACATCAAAGAAGATAATTTTTGAGATAGAGCATGTTCTCCATTTAATGCCTTAGAACATTTACAAAAATTCGCTAACTTCGTGTCAGAAAGAATTTATGAATCGATCCTTACAAAAAAGGAGGAAAATATTTCCTTTTAAAATAAATTTTATATTTATATTTTATTTGGTAGTTTATATTCTGGTGTATATTTGACTTAGAACAGCCATTTTGCAAATGTTGTTTTCAGTTTTGTTAGTATTTGCTATCTTTTTGTTTCTGATAATGTGCTGTTTTAAGAGTTTTAAAGTTTGTATAGAATATTATAACTTTCTTCTATCTTCAATAGAAGAAAGTATTGCAATCGAAATTTTTTTCGACTTCCGGTTTTCGACGGATTAGGGGTCAGAGATCCCAGAAAAAACATGTTTATAAAAAATATCTGTCTGTCCGTGTGTCTGTCGCCATTGTACCATCAAAAAGTGTATGGAGTTATGCACAGAAATGAACAATTTTTTTTTAAAGTTTTTAGCTGCAGCAAGCAGGTTCTTCCTTCATTTGGAAAAAATCCGCCAGAAAGGGGCACTGTAATAGTGATTTTTGTGCGATTTTGAATAGTGTACCATCGAAAAGTATATGAAGTTATGCATAGAATTGAACCAAATTTTTCGTGTATATTTTTGGTTATGGCAAGAAAGTCCTCGCAGAATGTGGAAAAAATTCGCCGGAAGGGGGCGCTGTAATAGCGATTTTTGTGTAATCTTCTTAATTTTTCGTAGTGCTATTGTACATCAGTGGCTCGGGAATCGACGGGAACTTCCCATCCTGATAAGCCGACTATTCGCGACTATTCGTGATTTTAATAAATATCATTATCGAGATTAACTCTTTTTAACTCCTATTAATTGATTCAAGCAGAAATTTAAGATGAAAGTCAAAGTTGATATAGTATTCAACTAATAAAAATGAAATACTGACATCTGTAACAACATTTTGAAATATTAACCTTTTACCCGCCGCACCATGAACTGCTTGTCAAATTAATTTGAAAAATTTTTTGAGACTATTTAGATTAATTGTAAGGTTGCGTGCCGAATTTTGGGATGTTATGTAAAATAGAAGTGGAGTTACAGGTATGTTCCACTTGTGGAACGTTGGCGGTATGAATAACATTTGTACATTTTCGCGAATTTTTCTTTCGAAATCGTACGAGCACAGCACACATAACAAAACAAAGAAAACAAGGTAAAGTAAATTTTTTTTCTATTTTATGAACATATTAACTAGTCACTAATAGCAAAAGGTTTATGAAAGGCCTGAAAACATTTTTCATGCATAAGCTTTCCATAATATTCACACCATTTATTCATGTTTTTCTGTCGATTTGAGAATCTTCTTGAGCAGTAGGCGAAAAACAATAGCTACTGAATGAGGTGATAATGTCCATACTTACTGGAGCAGTAGGACTTTCTATTACCTTTCTCAAACATCAAATCCAATTTTATGGCAACAGTCGCAATTTCATGACGAAACTCCAAATGGCTTAGGGTTTCTTTTGAACTTACTCCATGACAAGTAACAACAGCCATATTTAGTTCATTTGCAAACAGATTTCATTACCATTTTTTATCATCGAAGTACTGGACGATATGTTCCAAGCAAATAATCCAAAATTTCTGCACTACCCATATTCTAATTATGCAATCTAATCAATCGAGGTTATTTGATTGAAACTTCTCGCTTCAATTTTCGAGAATATCATGTTCCACTTTGAGTTAGCGATGTGTTAGCTTCCCAATTTGATATAACAGTAACGACGCTGTTGTCACTCCATCTTACACAAACAACTTTGCCATCACTATAATAATCAAAATCTCCTCCTCCTTGTTTTTTCAATTCTTTTGTAGATTTTATTTGCATTTATTGGTTCAAAAATATTTCACAGACACTTTGGCAACAGGTGCAAGAGATGCATATAATAAAATTTATTCTGCAATAATACTGGTACGAAAAGAATAAAAAAATAATCGCCCGAGGGAACCCAGTAAAAATGATCAAGATCGTAAACAAAGTAACAATAAGATACTTTTGTACTCTGAACCGCCAACGTTTCACATGTGGAACACTGGCATTCAAATGATCATAAAACAAAAACGAAATAAGATAAAATATTCATTTATGCATAAAACGTAATAAACAACACTAAGCAATACAATAATAATCACCACAACACTCACATTTGAATTCTAAACGTATAGATAGAGTAAAAAGCACAGTCTTCTAAATTTACGATTTTTGTTACATTTCAACAAGCTCCAAAATAGAAACTACAAAAAATTATAAAAAAATAATTTTTAATCCATTAAAACACATCTTTTAAAAAGATATATTAAAAATTTCAAACAGATTAAACAAATACTTAAAAAGATACAGCACTACATAGTTTATGTTCCACTTGTGGAACGTTGGCGGGTAAAAGGTTAAAATATAAGAGATAGAAGAAAGTTTTGGGATTGGTACATATAAACTAGTTTAATATGTAATGCAATAATTCATCTGATGTCTTTAAATTTTGGCGTGGTCCTATAATTTTTTTAACAAAATGTATACGTTATTCTAGCCGTATACAGGACCAAAAATACTTAATCTCAGAAATTTCAACTTTTTCCGACATACACTTAAATATTAATTTTACAATTTGTGATGCCCTTTGTATGCGAAAACATACATTTATAAACGAATGATTCTTTAAAAAGTAAAACAAACAGGCTTGAATTTTAGACATTAATATAACCTTCTGGATGTATACACATTTCTATAAAAATCAGATAGAAAAAAATTAAGTTATGTTTCCGTATGTGAACATTAAATATATACTTATAAATTGTTTTTCTAAAACACATAGGAAATTCTCATTCATTCCTCCGAAAAGATATCACATTGCCGTCTGTTTATCCATTTTGTCGATCCGGATTCAAATCTAAGCGGATTGATTCTTCTGTTCTTGGATGCATTCCTATAAAAATCCCTCATCTAAGATGTATTTCTGTCGAAAATATCGATATTTGTGGGATAGGGATTTTTAGGTACCTTTCATTACAAAAAGTCCTTCCGGCCAGTGCGGGAGGAAGAGGTAGCTTTCAAATTCCTTATTTTAAAAAAGCCAACTTATATTATTCAAACACACGAAGCTCAATTTAGTGGTAACCAAATATACAAGATTCAATACTACTTTTTATCAATACTAAATCATTATGAATGAAAATTTCGCGAAATTAGTCAGCTTTATCCAAGCTGCTTTTATTTAAAGTAACTTATATTTGGCTGAGATGTTGATGTATACTATCCACATGCCTTCTTACATGGAAATAGACGAATACGTGTGTTATCGCGTGACAAATACAAGATCGTTTCAAAATGTTAGACATACTAGAAATTCAAAGTGCTATAATTCAACCATTTTTTAAGATGTGAACAAAAGAACAAATTTTCAGAAACAAAATCTGCTCCGGAATCTTTGTATCAAGGCCAAACACACAAAAAAATCTTTTTCATTTTCCAATTTTTTAAAACTTCATTTTAAATTTTAAATTTAATTTTTTTTAAATGGCAACCCTTTTGAAACAAGATGGCGAATGAAGCTGGCCAACGAACTCGGTCGAAACATTGGTATGTACTATCTACAGACCAAGTAACATCCAAATCGGCTCATAAATACGCTTGTTATCGCGTGACAAAATTCAGGTCGTTTTAAAATGTCAGCCACAATAGAAATTCAAAATGCTATAACTCAGCCATTTTTTTTAGATATAGACGAAACAAAAACTGTTCCGGAATCTTTGTATTAAGGTCAAACACATACGAAAAAAATCTTTTTCATTTTCCAATTTTTTGGTATCTCATTTTAAATTTAAAATTTTTTAAATTTTTTAAATGGCCGCTATTTTGAAACAAGATGGCGGATGAAGCTGGCCAACGAACTCGGTCGAGATATTTGTATGTACTATATACACCAAGGTACATCCAAATTGGTTTTTAAATACACCTGTTATCACGTGACAAATATCAGGACGTTTCAAAATGTCAGCCACGCTAGAAATTCAAAATGCTATAACTCAGCCATTTTTTAAGATATAGCCGAAACAAAAACTGCTCCCGAATCTTTGTATCAAGGTCAAATATATAAGAAAAAAATATTTTTTCAATTTTCAATTTTTTGGTACCACATTTCAAATTTAAATTTTTCTTAAAAATTTAAATGGCTGCCATTTTTAAACAAGATGGCGGATGAAGCTGGCCAACGAACTCGGTCGAGACATTGGTATGTACTATGTACAAACGAAGTTATATCCAAATCGGTTAATAAATACGCCTTTTATCGCGTGACAAAATTCAGGACGTTTCAAAATGTCAGCCACGCTAGAAATTCAAAATGCTATAACTCAGCCATTTTTTAAGATATAGACGAAACAAAAACTGCTCCGACATCTTTGTATAAAGGTCAAATACATAAGAAAAAAATATTTTTCCGTTTTCAATTCTTTGATACCACATTTCAAATTTAAAATTTAAAATATTTTTTTCAATGGCCGCCATTTTGAAACAAAATGGTGGATGAAGCTGGCCAACGAACTCGGTCGAGACATTGGTATGTACTATGTACATACCGAATTACATCTAAATCGGTCCATAAATTCGAGAGTTACAGTATGACAAAGGTCATATATATATATATATATGGATATATATATACAGGGTGATTCAGCTCGTCGGTGACAAACTTTAAGGATCGATAGAGCACACCTAGACGAACATTTTTGAATAGGGAATGTAGGGTCCCTGACGCGATGGTAAGGCGCTAGGCGCTTTCGAAAATTTGGGTGCCGAAATTCGAAACGTCATAAAAACTAGGGAAATGGTTAGATTTTCTTGCTTGTTGCGTCGAAATGATTCTGTTTGTTTAGACTTTCTTCAGTACCAATTTGATAAGCGTATCTCTTAAAACATGGATAGGGGGCGCTGCAGACTTTGGAGAGCTAGACAACAACTTTAAGCCCGTTATTTTGATAATTTAACACATGCTCGCCAAAGTTTATACTCTAACTTAAAGTTTGAACCCAAAAGTAGAGCCCTGCAAAAAGCGTAAGAGCCGGAATAAAATGTCAAAGTACAGGGTGGTCGAAACTCGAAGGCTCCTAGGAGATAAACAAACAGATTTCTTGACTTATGGCATGCATTTTCATGATTCTGTTTGCTGGGGCTCTCTGAAACTCAGTTGAACGGTACAAAAAGAAACATCGATAGGGGGCGCTTTGGGCAAAAAACATAATTCGTTGACATTTCGGACGCTAACTGGAAACGGGGCGCTACGATCAGTTAGAAACAAAACAAGAGAGTAATTTACTTATCATAAGAAGCTATTAAAACTGCAGTTTGTTTGTTTTTTTTAACAAACATAGCTGGTTTCAATCATGCACAATGCGCGCAATAAAATTTACATAAGGTGCTTTTTGCTGATTTATGCAAAAGATATCGTACCATATCGATATGCAAAAGATACGTAATGCGTAGACGACAACGCGAGATGACGTAGTTGTATGCGCAGACACGTCTTTTGAACGTGCGGTACCTACTTAAGCTTCGGGTTACTTGTCTGCAGGTCGGTAGTAGGATGGAACGGTACACAAACTCTGAATTGGCTGACATGCATTTGGCGTATGGCGCTGCTGGTTGTAATGGACGAGCCGCTCAGCGGTTGTACGCCGAGCGTTACCCCAACAGGCAAATCCCCTGCCATGCCTTCTTCGCTCGAGTACACCAGAGGTTGTCCACAACGGGATCTTTCGACGGAGGCAGGCCTGAACGGGAGCGATCAGTGAGCACCCCCGACAACGAAGAGGCTGTGCTTAACCTGGTTGAGGACAACCCAGGTCTTAGCACGAGAGATATCGCCAGACATGTTGGCATTTCGCAAGCAACTGCGTGGCGCATCTTACGTTCCCGGAATCTGCACCCCTACCACATCCAGCGGGTGCAGTTGCTCAGAGAGCAGGATTTTGGCCCTCGAGGGGAATTCTCAAGATGGTACTTGGCGATGAGATCCAGGGATCCCCGTTTTGTAAACAGCATTTTGTTTACGGACGAGTCCACCTTCAGCCGGGAGGGAATGTGGAACGCCCACAACAGTCATGTGTGGTGTGATGAAAATCCACATGAAACCAGAAGCCGAGCAGCCCAGGAGCGTTTCTCAGTAAATGTGTGGGCCGGCATTCTGGGGGATTGCCTCATTGGCCCTTATTTGTTACCTGAACGGCTGACAGGTGGAAATTACCTGATTTTCCTGGATCAAGTGCTGCCGCAGCTTCTGGATGAGGCGCACGTACCCGAAGGTTCGCGTCGCCAGATGTGGTTCCAGCACGATGGAGCTCCGGCCCATTACACGAACGACGTGCGTCTCCATCTAAACGCAAGGTATGGCCAGCGGTGGATCGGGCGTGGGGGTCCAGTTCACTGGCCTGCCCGATCACCAGACCTCACCTGCTTGGATTTCTTCCTTTGGGGTTACCTGAAGGCCGAGGTATACCATACACCTGTCAGCAGTGCTGAAGAACTTGTGGCGCGCATTGTGGCAGCTGCAGGGCAGATCAGAGATACTCCTGGCATTGTTGGAAACACACACTCCTCAATGCGACGGAGGTGCGAAGCCTGCATTAATGGCCCAAGGTCGAAATTTCGAGCATCTTCTGTAGTGTTATTTTTTGTAAATAAATTTCCAGTATCATTGATGTTTTTGGTCTAAATTTATTCAGAAGTGTTGAGCAGAGGTAGAAAATGTGTTTTCATTATTACTAACTGATCGTAGCGCCCCGTTTCCAGTTAGCGTCCGAAATGTCAACGAATTATGTTTTTTGCCCAAAGCGCCCCCTATCGATGTTTCTTTTTGTACCGTTCAACTGAGTTTCAGAGAGCCCCAGCAAACAGAATCATGAAAATGCATGCCATAAGTCAAGAAATCTGTTTGTTTATCTCTTAGGAGCCTTCGAGTTTCGACCACCCTGTACTTTGACATTTTATTCCGGGTCTTACGCTTTTTGCAGGGCTCTACTTTTGGATTCAAACTTTAAGTTAGAGTATAAACTTTGGCGAGCATGTGTTAAATTATCAAAATAACGGGCTTAAAGTTGTTGTCTAGCTCTCCAAAGTCTGCAGCGCCCCCTATCCATGTTTTAAGAGATACGCTTATCAAATTCGTACTGAAGAAAGTCTAAACAAACAGAATCATTTCGACGCAACAAGCAAGAAAATCTAACCATTTCCCTAGTTTTTATGACGTTTCGAATTTCGGCACCCAAATTTTCGAAAGCGCCTAGCGCCTTACCATCGCGTCAGGGACCCTACATTCCCTATTCAAAAATGTTCGTCTAGGTGTGCTCTATCGATCCTTAAAGTTTGTCACCGACGAGCTGAATCACCCTGTATATATATATATATATATATATCAACTTTTGAACGGAGGGTGGTTTCGGGGTCTGGGAGTCATGATCGATGAAAATATACCAAAATTTTTTGAAATCGCTTTCCTCCGAACGTCTGCAATAGATAGCTTTTTGTAATGAAAGCTACCTAAAAGCTACCTATTGCAGCCGTTCGGAGGAAATATATCAGATATTTGTCACACCGTAACTCTCGTATTTATGAACCGATTTGAATGTAACTTCGTGCATACATAGTGCAAACCAATGCCTCGACCGAGTTCGTTGGGCAGCTTCATCCGCCATCTTGTTTCAAAATGGCGGCCATTTAAATTTTAAAAAAATTAAAATTTGAAATGTGGTACCAAAAAATTGAAAATTCAAAAATATTTTTTTCTTATGTGTTTAACCTTGATATAAAGATTCCGGGCACTTTTTCTTTTGTCTATATCTTAAAAAATGGCTGAGTTATAGCAATTTGAATTTCTAGCTTGGCTGACATTTTGAAACGACCTGATTTTTGTAACGCGATAACAGGCGTAATTATGAAACGATTTGAATTTACCTTCGTGTATACATAATACGTACCAATGTCTCGACCGAGTTCGTTGGCCAGCATTATCCGCCATCTTGTTTCAAAAGGGCGGCCATTTAATTTTTTTTAAAAAATTTAAAATTTGAAATGTGGTACCAAAAAATTGAAAATTGAAAAATATTTTTTTCTTATGCGTTTGACTTTGATACAAAGATCCCGGAACAGTTTTTGTTTTGTCTGTATCTTAAAGAATGGCTGAGTTATAGCACTTTGAATTTCTAGCTTGGCTGACATTTTGAAACGACCTGGTTTTGTAACGCGATAACAGGCGTATTTATGAAATGATTTGAATTTACCTTGGTGTATACATAATACGTACCAATGTCTCGACCGAGTTCGTTGGCCAGCTTTATCCGCCATCTTGTTTCCAAATGGCGGCCATTTAATTTTTAAAAAAGATTTAAAATTTGAAATGTGGTACCAAAAAATTGAAAATTGAAAAATATTTTTTCTTATGTGTTTGAACTTGATACAGAGATCCGGGAGCAGTTTTTGTTTTGTCTCTATCTTAAAAAATGGCTGAGTTATAGCACTTTGAATTTCTAGCGTGGCTGACATTTTGAAACGACCTAATTTTGTCACGAAATAACAGGCGTATTTATGAACCGATTTGGATGTACCTTGGTGTATACATAATACGTATCAATGTCTCGACAGAGTTCGTTCGCCAGCTTTATCCGCCATCTTGTTTCAAAATGGCGGCCATTTAATTTTTTTTTAATTTAAAATTTAAAATGAGGTACCAAAAAATTGGAAAATGAAAAATATTTTTTTCTTATGTGTTTGACCTTAATACAAAGATTTCGGAACTGCTTTTGTTTCGTCTATATTTTAAAAAATGGCTGAGTTATAGCGCTTTGAATTTCTAGCGTGGATGACATTTTGAAACGACCAGATTTTTGTCATGCGATAACAGGCATATTTATTAACCTATTTCGATGTAAGAAGTCATTTGGATAGTATATCGTAATGTCTCGACCAATTTCGCTGACTTGCTTCATCAGCCATCTTGTTTGAAAATAGAGGCCATTAAATTAATTGAAAAATTATATTTAAAGTGAGGTGCAAAAAAATTAGAAATTGAAAATGCTTCTTTCTTAAGTATTTGACCATAATATAGGGATTCCGGAGCATTTTTTTGTTCTGTCTTTATCTTAAAAAATGGCTCAGATATAGCAGTTTCAATTTCCAATGTATAGGTGACATTTTGGAAAATCTGATTTTTTGCCTGCGACACACTTGTATATATAAACCAATTCCGATGTGAGTGAGCATGTGCACAGGAATTACCAAGTTCACTCATTAGTCTCATCCACCATGTTGTCTTAAAATGGCAGGCACTTCAAGATATCGCCGAATTTGGCAACCAAATATAAGTTACTTTAAATAAAAGCAGCTTGGATAAAGCTGACTAATTTCGCGAAATTCTCATCATAATGATTTAGTCTTGATAAAAATTAGTTTTGAATCTCCTATAATCGGTTTCCACTAAATTGAGCTTCGTGTGTTTGAATAATATAAGTTTGCTTTTTAAAAATAAGGAATATGAAAGCTATCTCTTCCTCCCGACACTGGCCGGAAGGACTTTTTTTTTTTTTAATCTTGGAAATACTTTATCTTTCCAGATGAATATCGGCGATATATTAAGAAGCGCATGTAGAAATTTATACCTATTTCATAAAAAAAATTATACATTTTATAACAAAAAATATAGTGGTGCTGGAATTCGATAAAATTAGTATTTTATCTTAGCAATGCTTTAATGAAGTTCATTGATAAATCTTTCAATAAAACTTTACTTTTGAGGTTATATATTTACAAAAAGAAAAAAATAACGTAATGCATTACACTCATATTATGTTCTTTTTATGTTATACTTTTCTTATGTTAACTTGCATTTGACATCGTATATGCTATAATTCAAGGAATAATTTGTTTATATGAAAAAAAAACAGAATATTATTAGTAATTGCTGGTTAGAGTTAGTGTTATTATCTGGTTATTATTGATGTTAATTGGATTTATCACACGAACCATAACATAGATATAGTAATACATCGTGATTTTTTTTTATATTGTTATCTATTTAGTTCATTTTATTAAACTGGAAAAAACAATTAATATTGTTTTTAAAAAGTTGCTGTTAATTTAATTTTCTTGAAATTTTACTGGTTTAAAATTTTTCAAAAGGATTTTCCTTTTATTAATTGAAGGGCTCTGGAAACTCTTAAAGCTGCAAAATTTTCAAAATTTAAATTTTTTTTAGATATTAAAAACTTTCATTTTTTATGAACCTTTTGATATAATTGTTTCTTTGAAATTCTTATTAGAAAAGAAGTTGTGGCTTTCAGAATTATACCCACTCAGTAGCTGAAGCGGCGTTTCCGAAACTTTGAAATAATTTTTCTACAAATGACATTTTTGGTCATAACGTGGAAGATATCTCAAAAACGTCTGAATATTTTTTCATGAAATTTTCAAAACATATGTTTCATGTCAGTGTTATAAACTGAACCTAAAATTTAATTTTTATTGTTAAAAAAAATATTTTTTTAGGTGATTATACTGTTGAAATTTTCAAAATTTTATGTTAGCTAAATACAACGTTATATTAAATATATAAAATTGATTTAAATACAAATTTATTTAGGTTCAGGGTAATTATTAGAATTTGAAGTATAATTATACACCAAAAATTTCATTCTAGTTCCAAAATTTATTTTGTAATCCTGCGTGTAAGTTCTTATACCAATTCTCTGCTCGACAAATGTCTGACTGTTTGGAGCCCCCTATAAATACTAATTCTGCATCTTGCAATTTTTTATATACATGAAATAAAAGAAAACATTCATACCTTTTATCCAAATAAAAATTGTGTTTTAAAATCATATGCATTTTAAGCTATTCAATGCCGAAAATGTTCTTTTTTTTTCTTTTTCCAATTTTAAAAGTCCAGAAACTCCTTAAATATTGCAGTATTTTCGGTATTATTAAAAAAAATTAATGAACCCTGTGATTACTGTCTAAAACTGGTGACTATTTTTACTTTCAATCGTACCATAATTTACAAAAAAGTTTTCTTGTGGAGGCATCACTTGAAAATATTCTTGTATAAGTTTACGTCAAAAATTCATTTTCAAAAATTGGTATTATTAGAGTTAAAAAAAAAAAAACAAAAAAAAAAAAAAAAAAAAAAAACACTGGGAGGTATATGTCCAGACCCGTGGTGAAAAGGTTAACCTCTGCCCGCCCTTGGTCACACATGTGGACGCTTAGATTTTTTTATAATTATAATTACTGTCAATAATAAACAGAACAAAGATATGAATAACTTATTCACTACTGAATTACTCAACAAGAGAAGTAACAATTTTACAGTTTGGCTGCACCGATGTACAGTTAGAGATATAAAACAAATTGGAAATTACACGTCAAACGTAGCAAATGAGGTGCGTTCGTATTACAACTAGCTTTATAAATATTTTTTTGCACCACATATTGTACTGAATGTGTATTTTAGTACACTTCAGAAGTACATATCATTTTCATTCTGTTCGAACGGCTGTAACATCATTAAAATGCACTTGAAATAATTTTTTCCCATTGACCGTAATATAACGGAAAACTTTTGACTGTCCCTGTAATTAAACTACACATCCAATTTTCATAAATTTTTGAATGACTCGATAAAATTTTGCAGCAATTATATATTTAAAATTTCAGACCATTCGGTTGGGTACTTTTTGCTCTGTTATATACGGACGGATGGACAGACAGACCGACAGACGGACCGAACGACGACTATAGCTGGTACGTTTTTACATAATTACGAACGCATC
Organism: Maratus speciosus; assembly: GCA_963932465.1. NCBI lineage: Eukaryota > Metazoa > Arthropoda > Arachnida > Araneae > Salticidae > Maratus > Maratus speciosus. The sequence continues at coordinate 411,794,737 of OZ010800.1, read as the reverse complement.
TAAAAAGCGCGAAGTATTTTTTCGGCGGTCTGCGTTGTTGGATTATTTAAACAAATCGTTAATATTTGATAACAATAACATCAGATTTTTAAATACAAAACACTCACTAGTTCCTAGCATTAAACAAAGTCTATTAACAATTGAAAATCGCGTTCGAGTTGGTCACGTATCTGCTCACAAGGGTATATTTGGAAACGAACTGGCGGACGCTCTAGCAAAAGAAGCCACAAGAAAATCCAAAATAGATCATTACCTTCCACTTCCACCTAGTTATATCAAACGTCCTTTAAAAACAAATATTCATAAAGACTGGCAAATACATTGGACCACTTCAACAAAAAACCGACACACTTATACTCTAATCCCCTCTAATCGCAGAAGTCATCTACACACTGTTCTACCTCACACCCCACACTACCACTTTTCTTACTTGTCATGGTCCCTTTCGCCAGTACCTTTCTAAATTCCATCCGTTGTGCTTCTTCAGACCGATGCGAGTACGGTGAACAAAGTACAGCGTCACTCCATATTTTCACTGTACAGTACAGTAATAAGCCAATGGCATCTTAGATATATTCAAAACCCTCCTAAAAATTGGCTTACTAATAGCCTCACTCGTCCAATTCTTACGAAGAAACTCAAAAACATATATGAACACTTAATATAAGGAAAGGGCAGCTGACATCACTGTTGATCGAATTACTGTGGATCAGTACGAAATACCTGCCCGCTTTTTGTGACTCCTACTTGTACACATGAGATAGGGCAATTTGATTGGACTACACTGTTAAAAATTTGCAGCATTCTGTCCAGTCATTTGACCGTTTTTTCCGAAAACGGTTACACAACCGTAATTTAACACTATTCTGACCATATTATTGGCCATTTTATGGTCAAAATATAGTTAAATTACGGTTATGAAATAGTTTTTTCAAAAAACGGTCGAATGACTGGACAGAATGCTGCAAATTTTTAACAGTGTACGTTTAACAGCTCTCTAATATGATTGTCCTTCGTCACCAAGACTACTCCTGAAATGTTCGTTATGACAAAAATGTACTTGGTAGATTGGTTGATGGAAGTGTTTGTTTGTAAACATGCCATTTCCTTATACCTTTCTAATTTAACCTACACAGTTAAAAATTTTGCAGCATTCTGGCAGGTCATTCGACCGTTTTTTGAAAAAACGGTTTCATAACCATAATTTAACTATATTCTGACCATAAAATGGCCAATAATATGGTCAGAATAGTGTTAAAATTACGGTTGTGTAACCGTTTTCGGCAAAAACGCTCAAATGACCTGCCAGAATGCTGCAAATTTTTAACAGTGTAGGAAACGCGTCTGTCATTTCACGCTTCTAATCTCCTTCACTTGTCGTGAGTAGAGCTCCCCTTTCACAGAGAAATGTGAGGGAATTTCTCAGGGCGCACTCAGAAGTTCTCACCAACTACTGATGCTCCTCGCTGTCCAATGTCGCGTAAAAAATCTGTTTACCGGCAGCGATTGCCAACTTCTGTAAAGCCTTAGCCAGACCCTGCCCCTTGCTCGCGTTTGGGACATCCTTGAAGAGGCATGATGGAACGCTCCACGTTCAAAATTGTAGTTTCTACGTACCGTAACTCGTTGATGTTCACGTACAGTGACCATTCTTTCCTTATTTTGTTTACTTCGTATTTGACGTTGATGAGCTGATTCACAGTTTCTAATTTATCTTTACTCTGACAAGCATCTCTGCATTAATGTTTGTTCGTTGTTCTTCACTTTGACTTCCTCTTATTTGTTGTACTCCTTCTCGACATTTCTTAAGTCGTTTTTATCTGTCTTCTTCTGTTTCGGTTCTACGTGCAGCTTTTCTTCTTTATGAATTCACATAAGATTGTGAAAACACTCTCTTATGCATTTTATCTGTAACAAAAACTTTGAAAAATAAATCAATAAATAAAAGTAAATCATTAGCAGTAGATGATAAAATTTTAAAAAGTTTTATACTCACTTGGATAAAATTGTCAAGAAAACAAATGAATACAAAGAAAGAAAAAAAAGAACAAAATATTTTGTTCGAAATCACTTGAATTTATCGTTTGAATAATCCTTTTTGACTTTTTGGTATTTTTCTCTTTAATCCTCTCTTCATCGTTGCTAAAGTGTGACTGACGAAAACGCTCTGAGCTTTGACTTATATAACATTTGACGATCAAAATTTCGCACATTCTCGAAAATCCTATATTATTCTAGATCATTTAAGAACATTTCAGATTATTTTCAAACATTTTAGATTACTTTTGATTATTGTAGAGCGTTTTAGATTTTTCTGGAACATTATAAATCGTTCTAGATCGTTTTAGAACATTATAGATTAATATCAAACATCCTAGAGCATTCTAGATTATTGTAGAATACTTTAGATAATTCTGGAGCATTATAAATCATTCTAGATCATCTTAGAACATTTTAGATTAATATCGAACATCCTAGTACATTCTAGATTATTTTATAATGCTTTAGATTATTCTGGAACATTATAAATCCTTCTAGATCGTTTTAGAAAATTTTAGATTATTATCAAACATCCTAGAATATTCTAGATTATTTTAGAACACTTTAGATTATTCTGGAACATTTTAGATTACTCTTGATTATTGTATGTTCTTCTGAAACATAATAGATCATTATGGATCGTTTTAGAACATTTTAGAAAATTATCGAAAATCCTAGAGCATTCTAGATTATTTTAGAACACTTTAGATAATTTTGGAACATTTTAGTTAAAACATTCATTATTATTCTCGATCATTTTAGAACATTTTGAAACTTTCTGGAAAACGCTGAACCATTCTAAAAATTCTAAAACACTTTGAAACTTTATGAAAAAATCTGGATTATTCTAGAAAATTTTGAAACTTTATAGAAAATTCCGAACACACCTCTGTCACTCACTGACACATGAAATGCCACTCAAAATAGTTTAGACTCTATTCAAAAATACAATGTGTGAGAAAAAGAGAGATATATCTCATTTCACATTTTTGCCACCCACACTCACCCACATTCACCCACTTCCACCCACCGCGACAAAACTCCCTAATTAATAGCAGGATGCCAAGGGCTATCTATCCTTAGAACCGCGAGTGGGTGGCAGTGGATGGTCTTGTAGAAAAGTGTGTCTTTACGTTCACACATTTTCTTTTTATATATTTATATTGATTGATTTATATATTAAATATAATATTTTAATAAATTATCAATGGAAAAAATAAATGAAATAGATTTTGTATGAAAACGTATTTTAATCATTCAATTTATTTGTCTATTTCAGCTGTTTTTGATAAAAATGTAACACCACTATGAGACAATTTCGGTAATATACCATTCAGGAAAAAAGTTTCCAATTTCACTAGACAACAGCATTTCATACCAACATCAAAATTGTATCTTGACTAGTGGTGCCAGGTCTAGTGCCCCAAAAAGCGGGAGAAGGAAACAAAAACAGCTCGTCATGGGCTTCTAAATCGGGACATAAAAATAGAGTAAATTCTATTACAACGGAATCTGTCTATGAAGGAATCCTGTCTTAAACAAAAGAAAATTTCATTGTCCCGACGGTAAGAATACCATACAATTATATCTGCTACGAGGAAACCTGTCTAAAACAGAATTTTTCTGTGATCTCTTGAAATTCCTTTTTAGCGGATTTTACTTTAACTAAATAAATACAACAATTTAATATAGTAAAACCTGTGGAAGTGGAATAGCTGAGGCAATGAAATGTTTACTTTTAAAACAGAATTCCGTTTTACAAGGTTTACGGAACAAAGTATAGTAAAACCAGTGAAAACCAAATCCATATAAGACACGAAAAAAATCCGTTTTAGACAAGTGTCAATCTAGGCGGATTGATTTCTAAAATATTACTTTTTTTCAAAGGAACCATAAAAAATTTCAGTTATAGGCCGACTCTGTCTTCACAGGTTTTGCTGCAATATGGCAAACTGGATGCAGATTAACCCATTTGTGCCTGAAATTTTGTTTTCTCAAATTTGTTGGTAAAATCACTTTAAAATGTTGCAAAATGAACTGGAAAAATACTAAAAAAAACTTACGCTAATTTTTTTTGTATTTATTTAATAAAATGTAAACGTACTAAATATGGAATTATGCATAATATTTGTAATAGTATAATATGCAAAATGCATGTTTTGTCTAAATGTACATAAATTGAGATTTTAAGGGGTCTTATGGGGACGAGGGACCATTAAAAATAAATTTTTTATTTTTTGTAAATTTCACCTTAAATATTACTCAAAGGTACAGTATATGCATTAAGGTATGCATTTATTACAAAATAAAAAAATTTTTAGTGTCATTTTTGAGAAAAAAGTGGAATTTTACGCGTCGTTTTAGAAATCTCCGAAATGCCCCATGCGCGTTCCATATCAATGAAAATCCCCAATATTTTGTATAAAAGTTTGGTTTATGTATATAAATAAACTGTGCATCGAATTTTATATATTTGAATATAAAGGTTAAAAAAAAAAAAAGTTGAAAAATTTTGAAATTTTTCGAAAAAATTTCAAAATTTCAGAGTTTTTCCATTTTTTTCTCTTTTTTTTGTAAATTTCACTTTAAATATTACTAAAGGGTACATTATATGCATTATGGCATGCATTTCTCAAAAACATTTAAAAAAAAATTATTTTTGAGAAAAAAATAGCATTTTACGCGTCGTCGTAGAAATCTTCGAAATCCCCCCTGTGCATTCCATATCAATGAAAATCCCCAATATTTTTTATAAAAGTTTGGTTTATATATATAAATAAAACTGTGCATCGAATTTTATATATTTGAATATAAAAGTAAAAAAAAAAATTGAAAATTTTCGAAAAAATTTCTAAATTAAAAAATTTTTCCAATTTTTTTCTTTTTTCTTTTTTTTTTTTTTTTTTTTTTTTTTTGTAAATTTCAATTTAAATATTATTCAAGGGTACATTATATGCCTTTATGGCATGCATTTATCACAAAAAAAATTAAAAAAAAAATTATTTTTGAAAAAAAAATGCATTTTATGCGTCGTCGCAGAAATCGTCGAAAAGCCACTTGCGCATTCCATATTAATGAAAATCCCCAATATTTTTTATAAAAGTTTGGTTTATATATATATAAGTAATTCTGCGCATCGAATTTAATATATTTGATTATAAAAGTATTAAAAAAATCAATTTTTTGAAATTTTTTCGAAAAATTTTTTAATTTAATTGTTCTTTTTTTTTTTAACCTTTATATTCAAATATATAAAATTCGATGCACAGAATTATTTATATATATAAACCAAACTTTTATAAAAAATATTGGGGATTTTCATTGATATGGAATGCGCATGGGGCATTTCGAAGATTTCTAAGACGACACGTAAAACTCCATTTTTTTCTCAAAAATAATTAAAAAAATTTTTTTTTTTTTGATAAATGCATGCCATAATGCATATAATGTACCCCTGAATATTATTTAAAGTGAAATTTTCAAAAAATAAAGAATTGATTTTTAAGGTTTTTTAAGGTCCCTCGTCCCCTTAAAGCTTTAAAATTTTCGAAATTTTAATATTTTTAGATGTTAAACTCCTATCTTTTCCTAACATTTTAATGTGATTGTTTCCTTGAATTTCCCATTAGAACAGAAGTTATGACTTTACGAATTATACCCGCTCAATAGATGAAGCGGCGTTTCTTTGACGTCATTTTTCTTCAAATTACGTTTTTGGGCATAACGCGCAAATATAACGCGCAAATATGTCAAAAATCTCTGAATATTTTTTCATGAAATTTTCGAAACATATGTTTCATATTTGTCTGTATAAACGGAACCTAAAATCTTTTTTTATTTATTTATTTATTTATTTATTGTAAAAAAAATATTTTTTTAGGTGATAATATTGTGTAATTTTTGTAAATTTTGCATCAACTAAATATGACTTTGTATTAAAAATATATAAATGCTTTAAATACAAATTTATTTAGATTCGGGGTAATTAATACAATCGGAAGTATAAGTAGGCACCAAATTTTTTATTCTAGTTGCCACATTTATTTTCTAATCCTGCGCATAGGCTGTTATACACTATGACGCAAAAGTTTAGACAATGAAGAAATTCTTACATACTTTGAAAAATATTTATTCAATTTTCAAATCACTGCTTGAAATTAATGTGCTGTACATATAAACAATATTTATAACAAAGAAAAGTGGAATTGTGCATATTGCAATAAATTAAATGGTAACAAAAATAAACTGCTGTCTCAAAAGTTTAGACACAAATTAAATAAAATCGAAATAAACAATTTTTAAAACCTGGTTGCGCATCCATGCTTATGTATTACGTCATATACACGAGATTGCATGGAAGAAACTAAATCTTGCATAGTTTGTGGATCGATATCGTACCATGCATTCTCAATAGATGTCTTAAGTTCCTTTTCAGAAGAGTATTGTCTAGCGTTGCTATAAACTTTGCGACACATGATGCTCCAAAGGTTTTCTATAGGGTTAAGATCTGGGCTACATGCTGGCCAGTCGAGAACTCTTATATTATGGGAATTAAACCAAGATTTTGAATGTTTTGCAGTGTGAATTGAAGCATTGTCTTGCTGAAATTCCCACTGAGGACCCCCTAGAAGCTCAGCAAATGGCAGTAGGTTTTCTTTTAATGTCTGTGTATAATGCTGTGAAGTTTGACGACCACTGGTGAAGGTCAGAGATACCTGTCCATTATAGCAAAAGGCTGCCCAAACCATCACCGAGCCCCCTCCTTGTCTGCGACTAAAAAAACGTCGAGGTTCCTTCCGCAAGTCATGCCAATACGATAAACAACCATCTGGACCATCCAGATTCCACTTTTTTTCATCGCTAAATATGACTGACTGCCATTTCTCTCCATATGACATATGCTTTCGAGCCCACATAAGTCTTTGTAACTTATGATATGGTTTCAGAGCTGGTTTCTTCTGCATTTTGCTACAAACGATTGTTCCTTTTTCCAAAATTCGTCTACGAATCGTATCCTTTGATACAGAGAGTCCCGATGAGCTTTGAACTCCACGTACGCTCATTTGTTGAGTACTCGCTAGTCTTTGTATCAGGCGATCCTCTCGTACATTTGCCACACGTGGCCTCCCAGACCGACATTTTGCTTTATATTCGGAACCACTCGATAAAACTCGATAAATAGATTTTTTTGACCTATTAATAATAGCAGAAATTTCAGAAACGCTCTTCCCTTCACCTTTCAACTGCCAAATCCTTGAAACCTCATTCACTTGAATTTCTTTAGCTCTCGGCATGTCGACTATGAAGCGCAATCGTTTGCAGAACTTAAGTACTCCAAATTTGTGACATCATCGATTCTAAATTTGCATATGCCAGCGAATATTCAAAGAAATTTAGAATAGTGTCTAAACTTTTGCGACAAGCACATTTGAATTTTTATGAAAAAAATTAGTATTATAGCAAATAAAACGACTGTCTTTTGTACATAGCATTTTAAATCAGTTTTTGAATATATTTACAGGTTTTTGTAATTCTGACGTCATAATTCTACATTTTAAAGCTGAATGACGTCATTGTCTAAACTTTTGCGTCGTAGTGTACCAATTTTCTGCTCATCAAATGTATGACAGTTTGGAGCCCCTGTAAAAGCTAATTCTGCATCTTGAAATTTTTTAAATACATGAAATGAAAGAATATACTTAAATATTTAATCCTAATTAAAATTGTGTGTTAAAATCAAACACATTTTAAGAAATTAAGTGATGAAAATGGTCTTTTTTTAATTTTCTACTTTTAAGAGCCCTGAGCCTCCATAAATGGAAAATTATATACTATAGTTAGTATTTTTATGAATTACTAGAAAAATATATTTATTTCTTAACAGAGACTAATAATATTATAGGTTTTAGTAATAAGAAACTAAGAATATTCGTGTTTGAAGCTTAAAAACAATTTATTTCATAATCATCTTGAAAAGTACATTACATAAATAACTGTCCCCTAAATAGCTAATAAAAATATGTACCCATTCATGCCTAGCGTCCTATATTTTGTACGTTACAAAATACATAAAAAATAGCTTGAACATATAAATTCAGAATTTAAAAAAAGAATACATATTTCAAAGAAGTCTACATGCTAAGATTATGACATATTTATTTGTATAATTGGTAGAAAAAAAAATAAACTTACGTTTTACATTTCGCCATCTTGAATACTGCAAATAAAGGCGCCTAAAATTCAGACAGATATGCGACTGAAAAGGTAATTCAGACACTTAAGTGTCTGAATTGAAATTTCAGACATCATAGGTGTCTGAAATTAAGACACTTAAACGTCTTACTTTGTTTTACCGTAAGAAACACTGTAAACTGAAATATCTGATATTCAGACATATAAGAGTCTTAAAATGGAGTGTTCAGTTTTCAGACATTTTAAATTGTGTTATAATTTTTAAGACACGTGTATGTGTCTGAATTTAAGACATTTCAAACGTATGAATCGCATCCATCTTTGATATACGTGCATGCTTGGCATTAGGCAACAGTTTTTACTTTTTTCTGTTAGCTTTATACACAGTAAAAAAAAAAAAAAATATATATATATTCGTTTAAACATGGAAAGTGTACTGCCAATTGAGACACCAATTTACGTATTTTAATGCAAATTTTTTTACGTAAATTCCAGAAAAATTTATATTTTTTGCGTATTTCTGTATTTAAAAGAAAAAATATAATCTTTCAAGGATAAACCCATATATTTCATTCCTCACATTCTAACTCTAGTACATTAGACATGATTTATTTATTTTTTATTCAAACCAGTGGCGTATCCAAGGGGTGGGCTGATGAGGCCACAGCCCCCTCCTTAATTTATTGAAAATGTCAAGTTTAATTACAAAAAAATAACAAAAGGCATGTTTTAATCTTAGAAAGTGGTGTTATTTCTCAGAAACCATGAAATTTTTCATTTCAGCCAAGTTTCCGTTATACAGAGATTTACTTCCGTTGTTTTTTTTTTTTTTTTTTTTTTTTACTATTTGTTGAAAATCATTCAGCAGATAATTTTCAGTAGTCCTCTTTAAAAAATGCGGTATAACCATAAAATTAAAATTGTTAAGACCAAAAACCTGCTAAAGTTTTGCTCAGTCCCATTTGATTAAAATGTTTGATTGCATAGTAGATGCGTTACCTACATCTATAAAACCCGTTTAAAGAGGAATTTTGTTTATTTCCTGTGTTCTATTTTATACATTTTTACTTATCTCAGCGTTCCTTTCCGATATGAAATGTTTAGATACGCCGCTAATTCAAACTTTTGTTTGGTCGCTTATAATTTGATATGTAATTTATTCATTAAAAAATGGAAAACTCATTTCAATGTCATAGTTTCTGAATAACATCACCTGCCAATTTCATGCGTTTAAGAACAAAAAGGAATTAAAATTTTTGCATTTTCCAAACAGCAAACATCTTTCGGAAAATTTTTTCAAGAATAAGATGTGGCACCATCTGGTGTTAGTCCAAGTAATCGAACTTTTTTGAGAATTACAGGCATTCCCCAACTTATATAAGTAATGCGCTCCGCAAACTTATACGTAACTTGAATTTTACGTAGGTCGAATTTGTAAATTGATTAGGTAAAATTTCGTAAGAAACTAGATTTTTATCATATATATATATATATATATTTTATTTCAAAATTAATGATAAATTACCGCATGAATGGCGCTACAGCAGCACATTTCTAATTGCATATAAAAAGAAAGTTAAAAGTATGTTTTCTTATAATTTTGATGTTTCTAATCATCACTGTTTGCCATTTATTTTCTTAACGCCTAAATTTCATAAAGATCCGATTAAATTTAGATTTATTTGTAGTACTTCTAAAAGCATTAATAAAAATTTTAATATTGGTTTACAGAATTTATTAAAAAAGATATATGATTTTCTAAAGTATAAATTTAAGAAGTATAGTTATTTTTGGTCAATTGATAATAGTGTTGAAATTCTGAACAAATTGCCTTTGACTCCTCTGAAAATGCAGGTATTCGATTTTGAAAATCTGTTCACCAATATACCTATTGATTCACTTTATGAAGTTTTAATGAGTATTTTTGATGTTTTTTGTATAAATGATGAATTAAATATAAATAGAGATTTATTTTCAAGCTTATGTCATTTCTGTTTTTATAATAATTATGTAACTTTTAACAATAATACCTTTAATCAAATATGTGGTATAGGGATGGGAACAAACTATTCTAGTACAGCAGCAAATTTATTTTTATTTTATTATGAATTTAAATATACTATGAAATATAATAAGTCTTTAAAGGTCTTTAGGTATATTGATGATATTTTGATTTTGAATTTTGAATTTTCTAATGAATATGATATTATATATCCAAATTGTTTAAAATTGAATAGAGCAAACAGTGATGATTATAATGCAGAATTTTTGGATATTTTATTCAAAATTATTGATAATAATTTGATTTTGGATTTGTACGATAAAAGAAATAGTTTTAATTTTTTCACTAGAAGCATGCCACATTGGTTTTCAAATTTGCATAAAAAAATTTACATAAATATAATCATTAATCAATTGATACGTTTCAATAAAATTTGTGGCAGAGACAATAATTTTTATAAACAGATCTTTAAGTTATTGGCTAATTTATTTTACAATAACAATTATCCCATTAAGTTTTTGAAATATTATTTAAAGACAGTTCTAAAAAGTGAATGGCAACGATGTGGACTGGCGGCGTGAACATGTGATGGCAGCCTTCTGGATCTTTCTGTATGAAATGGGCATCCTAAAGTCTTGTTAAAAGAACGGGTGTCTATTGATGAATTGAAACGATTGAAAGTTGCAGACCTGGAATTTCTGGTTTTTGATAATGGATTTGGAAGAAAAAATTATTTGTTTATAGTTGACGGGTAGGAAACATTATACAGGTATTCATGTTTTGAGAAATTTCATTTTGCGGGTTTGGGGGGGCGCATGTTTATTCTGCATTCATGCTTGTTTTCTTATATTTTTTTCTTTTGTTTTTAGTTTAATGATAATTTAAGCATTCCTCTAAAAGACCTTTTTATTAAAGTTTTTTGTTTTTGTATGGTTAATATTATGTTTGTTAGTTTTTAATTTGAGTTGTTTTAGTTTTTTATGGAATTAGATTAATAAAATGACAATAGTTTTCAGTATTGAATGCGGGTCAACATGTGTTCAGAAACCTGCAAATTTTAAAAGTGGGGGGGGGGGGGGGGTGGAGTTAGTTTTCTGTCTGTCCTCCCACTGATGAAGAACAGACTGTTTTTGTTTTTTTACCTGTCTTTCTTGTTTTTATAAATATTTTATAGTTAAAAAATTTCTGCAGATATACACCTTCCTTTTGAAGTTATGGTGTTTTCGCATTTTGAAATGTAATATATATATATATATATATATATATATATATATATATATATTAACGATAAGAATGATGATAATTTTTTACAACTTAGAATTTAGTACAGTATCTTATTTATGAATACAATATATATTATGTTGTTTACACAGTATTATTTTATAAATAAAACATCATGCAGCTTTATTTACACGGATATAAACTATAAAAGTATGAAAAAACATAAAAACAAACTGAAAGAACACTTTTCAATTTAAAAATCTCATGGAATGCGGGATTTATAAATTTAAAATTGATAAATTAATTTAAGCAATTTTCATTTAACATCAAGCAAACAGGTGAAGCTATAAGAAAAAAATATACTCGTTTCTCTTAATCAAAACTTAAAAATTAGCTTTCGTTCTGGTTCGAATTCAGCTAACATAATTCTTACGGTTGGATACCAGACATTTTGTCCTCATTTGTCAAAAGAAAGCTGAAATTAAAGTGTCACATATTCAAATTTCTAAAAAGAAATTATGTAAAATGTTTAAAATTTTACTAAATTGGAAAAAAAGCCACTGCTACTTGAAATACATTGTTTGTGCTTGATAAATAACATTATTTCGAAACTCAGCTGATGAAACCGTGGCTGAATGGATAGGTCACCTTTCTGGTGACTAACTGTACTGTAGTTCGATCCTCGTCTCGGGTAAGTGTTAAAAGTTTACAGTAATTAGTTTACAGTAATTTGAATTGAATATAAAAATCAGATCTAATATGTACCTTAAAAGAAAGTGGTTGTTAAAATATGGTTCATTGAAGAATTGGATTTTTTATCTTTTAAATGGAAATTTTTAAATACAGAAATATGCAAAATAACTTGAAATTTTTCTGGAATTTACATCAGAAAATTTCCATTAAAATGTGTAAATAGTACTGGAGTCTAGAGTGGCAGTAAAATGTCTATATTTTAAGGGATATATATATATATATATTTACAGTGTATAACGCTTACAAAAGAAAAAAACAAAAGTTGAAAAAATGTCTGTTGAAGTGGTCAAACATGGATGCAATTCAGACGTTTGAAATATCTTAAATTCAGACGAATAAAGTACCTCAAAAATTAAGACACTTTAAAATATCTGAAAATTGAACACTCTGTTTCAGACTTTTAAGTGTTTGAATTTAAGGCATTTCAGTTTAGAGTGAAAAATAAAAAATCTATAAACTCCGAAAAAAGCCTTCATTTTAAGCAAATAAATATCCATCTTATGCTGCCATCTTTCGGTACCATATAAACCCATTTATAGATAATTATATCATACAAATTTTATGCTATAAAAAAGAAGAAAATTATTCAAATTTATTAAAATTGGAAGTGTCCCAAAAATAGGAGGCCAAGCATAAATAGGTTAAAGAACAGCATGGGACGAAAAGAAAGTTAATATAATTTGTGTATCATAAAAAATCCGAATTTTTGGCGTACCGCGTAGTGATTACACGGAACGGGTCTTAGATCCCTGAAAATCGGGACATCTGGAAACACTAATCTTGACTTACCTTGATTTTCGAAAATAAACATATTAAAAACATTCCACACTATTCAAATACGCTCGAAAATATCTGTGAGTTTTTACCTCTTTACATAAATTCCCACTTTAATGAATGGTAGCGAAACATCTGTTTTTCAAAATTAAAGATTGAATATATGACAAAGGGATATTTATTAAAAAAGGATAATTTGTTTAAAATTTCGCAATCTTTAAAGCAACATTTTCAATTCTATTATTTTCTTCGCGAGCTCATATTTCTAATTACCCGACTGCCAAGAAGGGTTATGTGTTTCATGCGTATCTGGGTATGTGGATTTCTTTATACCCTCCAAAAATCCCAACGGCTGGATCGATTTTTATGATTGATGTCTCAATCGATTCGTCTTATATGTACGATGGTTATAGGCTAGGTTTTGTTTTTATAAATCACAATGGCAGCCGTAAAATGCAAAATAGTGGTAGACACGATTTTTTTTTTTTTTTTTTTTTTTTTTTTTAACGCAGCCTATTGAGTGGCATAACTTTGGATAGGTCTTTCAAAGTGAAGACGATGTTTCATTGACTATTTTAAATATTACGCAACCTGAAAGTTGTGTAGGTAGGATCTCTAACTTTACTGCAACTCTAACCATCATAGACATCTATAGGACTCATCAAAACAGTGTTTATAGATAGGAACTATAACAATTAAACACAATCTAAAAGTCATCAGTACAAGTAAATAATAAAAAAAAATAGGTAAGTAATATAAAAAATAGTTTTACATTGACGAGAAATAATTAATTAGTTCGCTTTTTACGCAGTCGGGTTTTTTGATTTTTTAAATCAAATTAATTTTTTTTATTAGCGTACTCCATTGTTACATGTTTAATTAGTAAAGATATAATGATAAATAGAAAGATAAGATAATTCTTTTGTTAAATGAATTAACATTCGCAAAAGTCCTCTCGATATTTTTTTTTTTTTTTTTTTTTTTTTGTGTGTGTGTGTGTGTGTGTAATAGTTTAATATAATATATAGCTGTACCAAATCGTTCTCAGATAAATGGATATATTTAATGGTTTTCTCATTTGGGTTAAGATAAGATTATGAATCGATCCCAAGAGAGATTCTTGTCAGAGCAAATTGGATAAACTATTACTTCTAGATATTTCAGAATCTAAGTTTAGATAAGATTAAATTTGGATCAAACATCAATTAATCCGGAGACGTAAATGGATGCATTGGGATTATATGTGACTCATGCCTGATTCTGTGAAGGAGAATTTGATAATTACATTCTATTATAGAAAAATTACAATTATTATCCATTATTCTGGTGTATTTTCGTATGTATGTCCACATATTTTACATAGAAACAATGACGATTAAATATTCTTTATTCGGACTAATTTCATAGAAAATTAAATAATCATAAATTAAAAATGTTAAAAAACTGTGTAGAAAACAGGCTGTAAGGAGGGGGCGGGGGGTGAGAGGGAGGCATCAACGGTTTTAAACCTTACATGATATATAACTCTGAAGCAAACTGAAAAAAAAAAACGCATTAAAATATTAAAATTATAATAGGGTAAATTTGAAGTTGAAAATGAGTACTTCACACACTCCAAATATTATTTCAAATTTTAACTACTTAAAAAAAAATTAGTGTGAATCGCTGTACGAAAAAGCGTACAGCCAAGAGAGTGAAAAACTGTCCGAGACAGGACTCGAACCAGGGTCGTCGGTATAGTGCACCAACGTTCTACCAACTGAACCACATGGAACGATACCCAGACTGCCACTTCTCATGGCCATCCCTCCTCCCATATTTGCCCCCCGGGGGCATGAATGATATCCGCAAAATTTAGAAAAGTGTCCCCCGCTTGGCAAATGTGAGAGGAGCAGCTGGGGAGGTGCATAACATGAATAATTGGTCACAGGCCTTTCCAACAATATATCACATGTGGAGGTCGGTAAAAATTAGAAAAATCCCACCCCCTTTGGACCTACTATCGCGCCTCCTGGAACACAACCTCCCCCCTTTCTTTGAAATACCGTTTGCAGATATGTATTACTGTGCACGGTGACTATATAGAAAAAGGACTAATACAATGTAGCAATTTCATAAATTTCGCTCAATTATTTCTATGTGAGGGCAAAAAACTTATTGATACACCCTCGTATCTTTCGAAGAAGAAAGTATTGGACACGTGAAAATTTTCGAATTCCGGCTTTCGACGGATTTATACGTTTTAGGAGGCAGGGATTCCAAAAAACATGTTTTCACAAAATGTCTGTCTGTGAGTCTGTCTGTGTGTGACACAAATTTTTTGGGCGCTCTATCTCACGAACTAATGAACAGAATTTAATAAAACTATACATTCAGTCAATTCCCTGATATAAATTGGTGCTGATTACTTTTTAGTGTAAATCGCCCAGCAGGTGGCGATGCTGTGCTGCATTATTCACGATTTCCAAAATAGCTATCTCTCAAGAACTAAAGCACGGATTTTCAGAAAACTTCATCTTCAGTTATTCCTTAATATAATTTGGTGCTGCTAACTTTTTGGTGTAAATCTCCCAATAGGTGGCGCCGTTATGCTTTATTATTCATGATTATTGCAATAGCTCTATTACAGAAACTAATACACGAATTTTCATCAAACTTTAGATTTAGTTAGTCCTTGATTTATTTTGGTACTGATAACTTTTTGGTATAAATCGCCCAATAGGTGGCGCTTTTATTCTGCATTATTCATGATTATCGCAATAGCTCTTTCTCAGTAACTAATGCAAAAGTTTTCATCAAATTTTAGATTCAGTTAGTCTCTGATATAAATTAGTGCTGTTTTGTTTTCAGTGTAAATCGCCCAACAGGTGGCGCTGCTATGCAGCATTTTTCACGATTTCCGCAATAGCTGTATCTCAAAAACTAATGCGTGAATTTTCATCAAACTTTAGACTCAGTTAGTCCCTGATAAGATTTTTGGTGTAAATTTTCCGACAGGTGCCACTGCTATGCAGGATTTTTCACGATTTCCGCATTAGCTCTATCTCAAAAAATAACGCACGAATTTTCATTAAACTTGAAATTCAATTAGAAGTTCGCGTAAGATGTTTCTAATTAAATTTTGGTGTAAATCATCTAACCGGTGGCGCTGCTTGGTTGCATTTATCAGGAAGCATTAAAAAGTAAGAGATAGAAGAAAGTTTTGGGATTTCCACGTCTGACTAGTTTTAGTTGTTTTGGGGATAACGAATCTATAATTAGATCATTTGGCATGCGGTTTAAATAAAATATGAAATAGTTACAATTTTCTAATAAATAAAAAAAAAAAAAACGTTTATTTTTTGATTAAATTAGCGTTACTATAAGCAATTGAATTTATAGAAAAAGAAAACGAACAAATCTTAGCTAATTACAGTAGCAAAAGCTAAAAAAAGTATTGAAATATTCTCAGGATTTCCTAGAAAATGAAATATAAATATTGGCTGTTTTCCTTGATTTCGAGAATGAACCTTCCCACGTAAACTGTATTTTATAGTAAGTTATTGTATAAAATCATGGGAAGCAAACTTTTAAAACAAGTACTGTAATACAAACAATAAATTACAGTGAATACAGTTTATTTGTTTAAAAGATTTTTTATCGCAGATTTTGAATAGCTTGGACAGTATAGAAGTATAGAAATATTGTTCATGTCTCATCAGCTTTTCTTCTTTTAAGTTAAAAGGTTAAGTTTCGGATTTTTTCATAAGCTATGTCAATACACCTCGGCATTTCGAAATCTAACTAACAAAAGAATCTAACACAATAACTGTTTTTATCAAAAGAAAAGAAAGTCCTCTCAGATAACTTAAAGTAAACATTCTTTAAATGCAGTATCTGAAAAAGAAGCCAAAGTACTTCATGAAACATTTTGAAATGGTTTATGCAGTTTCAAAAGAGTATGTACTTCGTAAACATTTCATTAGTTTCGGCACAACATTCAGATATATTAGAGCGAGAAAAGTTATTAGCATTGTTTTAAGCACTCATTATAATTTAAATAGTTTGAACTTGTAAAGTGTTTTGATACTTTTTTTTCACTGAATAGTATAACATTACTATGTGCTCTTTCATCAATATATTTTGATCTGAAACATGATAAAAATTAAATTCCTGTGTTATATAAAAGTGTTCCCCATTGTTTGTTTAAATTTTTCTGAAAAGATGATTATATTAATATATCTACACTGTAAAAAAAAAAAAAAATCTGTAAAGTTACTACACTGTATAAAAAAAATCGGTAGTTCTACAGATGTAAAGTTACATGCTTACTAAACTTTCTCTGTAACTATACAAAAAAATTTGCAAATCTACAAAACTAGTTTTTGTAAAGCTACATATATCTGTAACTTTACAAATAAATCTGCTAAAATTACAGTAATCTTACTAAAATTTTATCTGTAAGCCTGGTTGCAATTACATGAAAAGTTCTAGGCGCCCCAGTTTCCTAAAAAATTCTTAGTAACCTTACAGATTTTTTGATTTTCGGTGCAAAAGTACGTCTGTTACAGGAATTTTTGTTGTTGCCGTTACATAAAAAGTTCAAGAAACCTCAGTTTCTTAGAAAAACTTTAGTAACTTTACAGATTTATTTTTACATTGTATCAGAAGAATTTTTAACATTTTCCAACTTGTAATGCCTAACTATATTGGACGAACTAATCTATGTTATAAAGCAACAAGAACGAAAGATCAGGCGTACAGCATAGATTATGAAACACTTTCCAACACATTCAGAACACTATAAAAAACTTCGCAGCTTACTCTGGTGAAAGATGATGTCTAAATGAAAAATTTTAAAAACGCATACCGCATTTGAAAACCCGATTTCTATTATTACCATGAATACTCGTTAAAATATACGATTTTGTTTCATGCAGCCCTGTATAGGATATACAGATATGTATACATACTACATAGTATGCTAAAAGTTAGTTCAGTTAAACGCATAGCACAGTTGAAAATTTCCACTCGGCAATTTCCGCCAACAAACAGATGTTGTTGAGAACTTTTGTGCCACCCCGTATATGATCTATAGAATTTTTATGCAGATTAAGTAGTATATAAAAAATATTTAAGTTTAAAAGAGCATACCACAACTGAAAATGCATTTCCAGCATTTATTGTTCGTAGGCTTCAATAGTTTAAATATTGCTCATGTTCTTCTATAGTTAAATTATTTTGTGTGTCCCTTTAAATGAACTAAAAGTTTTATGGACACCAAACTCTATAGTAAGAACCTTGTAGTACACTTCTGTGGTATATATCAATTCCAATATGTTTAAAATACAGTAATATCATTGAAATGTACGTCAAACGATTTTTCCCCATACATCGTAATGTAACGGAATTCTTTTAATTCACCCTGTAAAGGAACCGAAAATGCTACACACGTCATTTGCAATACCGAACATGTCACAGCAAACCCAAATAACATATTTCAATATCATGGCAGTTCAGTTATATTTACGCGAGCTAGAGCACGGACAGACGAACAGACAAGACAAATGGGCAGACAAACCGAATAACCTTTTTCAAGTGTGTTGGAAAGTGTTAAAAATATGTCCATGAGTAATGTTGACTTCACAACCTGATCAATAAATTCCATTTTTACTGAAATTCTTTTTAACTTCTAGAGATCGCACAATTTTAATGTTTAAACCGTCGAATAGCAGAAATATCTTCTTTCAAATGCAATTTGATTGAAAACTTCATCTCAATTTACTCCTTTTTTTAAGTTATATAAAAAAAAAAAAAAAAAAACTCAAGCATAAATGTTTTAAAAGTCCATCTGTACCACGTGCAGCCAGATTATGAAATAGTACCCCGTCTGCACTTAAAATAGTATAAATAGAATAGTTAAGTATTTGTTTCCGGCTAATATTTCATAAGGAAATGAAAACTTCATCAATCTATACTCCTATTATAAAGAGGAAAAAATTGTTTATTTGTAGGAGGTAAGCTCTGGAACTACCGAACCGATTCCAAAAGTAATGGTATCAAAATGATGGTGTTAGTCCAACTTAGAACATAGGCTATATCTTATGTCGGTGCCACTACCCCAAAGGGGGTGTAGGAGCAAAAAACGTTCTAAAAATGCGATTTTAGCGTTACTGAAGGGCCTAGAAATATGAAATTTTGAATATTAGTTACTTATAAGGTATAAATGATGTCTAAGAACAGTTCTTAAACAATTCGAAATTTAAAAGGGGTGAAAATGCACAAAAAGCGTTCTAAAAAACGTTCTAAATGGTAGCTTCTACATAATCTCAGGAAATACCAAACCGATTAAAAAAATATTTGTGTCAAATTTTGGTGACAACGCTTGCTCCAAGATAGGCTATGTTTTATGTCGGTGCCACTACCCCAAAGGGGGTGCAGGATCAAAAAACGTTCTAAAAATGCGATTTATGTGTTACTGAAGGACCTAGAAATATGAAATTTGAAATATTAGCTACTTATTAGGTATAAAGGATTTCTAAGAACAGTTCTTAAACGATTCGAAATGTAAAAGGGGTGAAAATGCGCGAAAAGCGTTCTAAAAAACGTTCTAAATGGTGGTTTCTACACAATCTCAAGAAATACCAAACCGATTTAAAAAATAATGGTGTCAAAATGACGGTGACAACCCTTGCTCAAACATAGGCTATGTTTTATTTCGGTGGCACTACCCCAAAGGGGGTGCAGGGGAAAAACGTTCTAAATTGCGTTTTTTGTGTTACGGAAGGGCCTAGAATCGTGAAATTTGGAATGGTAGTTAGTTATAAGATATCAATGATCTCGAAGGGCATTTCCTAAAAAAATCGAAATTTAAAAGGGAGTCAAAATGCGCAAAAAGCGTTGTAAAAAACGTTCTAAATTGCGATTTCTATGCAATCTTAGGAAGTACTGAACCGATTTCAAATACAATGGTGTAAAAATTATGCTGACAGATCTCGCTCCAAGTTAGGGTATATTTTATATCTGTTTCCACTACCCCAGAGGAGATGTAGGAGCAAAATGCGCGAAAAGCGTTCTAAAAACGTCCTAAATGCCGATTTATCAGCGATATCTCAGGAAGAATGAAACTGATTTCAAAAAAAATGGTAGGAAATTGATGCTGACAGACTCTTCTGTAACATAGACGCTATTTTATGTCGGTATCACTATCACCTTGACGTTGCAGGAGCAAAAAAAAAAAAAAAGTGTTCTAAATTTCGATTTTTGTGATCGGTACGGGCTAGCAACATAAAATTAGGCAAGGTACATATTTATTAGATATAAATGATCTTTAAGAACAATTTCGAAAAAATTAGAAATTTAAAAAGGGGTGAAAATGCGCGAAAAGCGTTCTAAATTGCGATTTATACTCAATCTCAGGAAATACCAAAGCTATTTCAAAAGTAATGGTTGCAAATCAATGGTGATAGTCCCTGCTATAACATAAGTTATATTTTATGTTGCTGTCACTACCATCTGAGGGTTGCAAAAGCAAAACATGTTCTAATTTGCGTTTTTTGCACAACTGAGGGGTCTAACACTTTAAGTATGGCATGGTATTTACTTACAAGATGCAACTGCTTTCTAAGAACAGTGGAAAGAAAATTCCAATTTTAAAAAGATGAAGTAAGCGAAAAGCGTTATAAATTACAATTTTTATGCAATCTTATAAAATACTAAACCAATTAAAAAAATAATGATGACAAATTGTTGGTGTTAGAACCTGCTCAAACATAAGCTATATTTTATGTCTGTGCCTCTACCACCAGAGGGTTGCAGGAGCTAAAAACTTTCAAAATTGCGATTTCTGTGATACTGAAAAGGCTAGAAACTTTAAATATGGCATGATAGTTACTTATAAAATATAAATGCCCTCGAAGGACTGTCGAAAATAAATTCGAATTAAAAAGGGTTGAAGCGAAGGGGAGGTGTGAAAAGCATTCTAAAAAAGTCCTAAATTACGATATCTATGCAGTTTCAGGGAATATAAACCGATTATAAAAGTTATAGTTGAGAATCAATGGTAACAGTCTCTGATCCTACACAGGCCGATGATTCTACCATCTGGGGTTTACAGGAACAACAAACGTTCTATAAAAGGCCTTTAAAAGCTTCCTAAATTACGTTTCTGTGGAATATTAAAAATAACAAACCGATTTCAAAATTAATGTTGGCAAATCAATGGTGATAGTTCCTAATTCAACATAGCTCTTTCTGTTAGAGATGGTAGGACTTGGAATTTGACATGATAGTTAATTTTAACATGTAAGAAGATGGTTTCTAAAAAATTCAAAACTTCAAATGAATACTGAAATGAGCGTATTAAATGAGCATAAAGGTTTCAAAATATTTTCTAAATTATTATTTATTTAGTTTTATTAATTTAAGTCTCATTTCTGCCTAATGCAGTGTAATAATGATGTTTAATCAAACTGTGTTTTAAATAGTAATTTTTGAATTATTCTTAAAAGTAATAAGTAAAAATTTAGTTAGTACCTTTTAATAAAAATTAGACATATAAATATCACTTGGCATATTTCAAATATTACGCGAGCAAAGCCGCGGGGTTTGCTAGTAATCATACTTCATACTCCTATTATAAAGAGGTAAAAATAGTTTATTTGTCGGAGATAAGCTCAGGAACTAGCGAGCCGATTCCAAATGTAATGGTATCAAAATGATGGTGTTCGCCCAACTTAGAACATAGGCTATATCTTATGTCGGTGCCACTACCCCAAAGGGGGTGCAGGAGCAAAAAACGTTCTAAAAATGCGATTTTCGCGTTACTGAAGGGCCTAGAAATATGAAATTTGAAGTATCAGCTACTTATTAGATATAAAGGATTTCTAAGAACAGTTCTTAAACAATTCTAAATTTAAAAGGGGTGAAAATGCGCGAAAAGCGTTCTAAAAAACGTTCTAAATGGTAGTTTCTACACAATCTCAGGAAATACCAAACCGATTTTAAAAATAATGGCGTCAAAATGATGGTGAAAATGCTTGCTCCAACATAGGCTATGTTTTATGTCGGTGCCACTACCCCAAAGGGGCTGCAGGAGAAAAACGTTCTAAATTGCTGTTTTTGCGTGACGGAAGGGCCTTGAATCGTAAAATTTAGAATGGTAGTTAGTTATAAGATACCAATGATCTCTAAAGACATTTCCTAAAAAAATCGAAATTTAAAAGGGGGGTCAAAATGCGCAAAAAGCGTTGTAAAAAACGTTCTAAATTGCAATTTCTATGCAATCTCAGGAAATAATGAACCGATTTCAAATATAATGGCGTTAAAATGATGGTGACAGATCTTGCTCCAAGATAGGATATATTTTATATATGTTTCCGCTAACTCAGAGCAGATGCAGGAGCAAAATGAGCGAAAAGCGTTCTAAAAACGTTCTAAATGCCGATTTGTCACAAATATCTCAGGAAGAATCAAACTGATTTCAAAAGTAATGTTAAGAAATTGATGCTGACAGCCTCTGTTCTAACATAGACGCTATTTTAAGTCGGTATCACTATCACCTAGACGTTGCAGGAGCAAAAAAGCGTTCCAAATTTCGATTTTTGTGATCGGTAGGGGCTAGCAACTTAAAATTAGGCAAGGTACATATGTATTACATATAAATGATCTTTAAGAACAGTTTCGAAAAAATTGGAAATTTAAAAAGGGGTGAAAATGCGCGAAAAGCGTTCTAAAAACATTCTAAATTGCGATTTCTACTCAATGTCAGGAAATTCCAAAGCTGTTTCAAAAGTAATGGTTGCAAATCAATGGTGACAGTCCCTGCTATAACATAGGTTATATTTTATGTTGCTGTCACTACCATCTGAGGGTTGCAAAAGCAAAACATGTTCTAATGTGCGTTTTTTGCATAACTGAAGGGTCTAACACTTTGAAGTATGGCATGGTGTTTACTTACAAGATGCAACTGCTTTCTAAGAACTGTCGAAAGAAAATTTCAAATTTAAAAAGATGAAGTGATCGAAAAGCGTTGTAAATAACAATTTTTATGTAATCTTATCAAATACCAAACCGATTAAAAAATAATGATGACAAATTGTTGGTGATAAAACCTGCTCAATCATAAGCTATATTTTATGTCTGTGCCTCTACCACCAGAGGGTTTCAGTAGCTAAAAACTTTCTAAATTGCGATTTCTGTGAACTGAAAAGGGTAGAAACTTTAAATATGGCATGGTAGTTACTTATAAAATATAAATGCCTTCGAAGGACTGTCGAAAATAAATTTGAATTAAAAAGGGGTGAAGTGAAGGGGATGTGCGAAAAGCATTCTAAAAAAGTCCTAAATTACGATTTCTACGCAATTTCAGGGAATATAAACCGATAAAAGTAATAGCTGCGAATCAATGGTAGCAGTCTCTGATCCTACGCAGGCTATATTTTATTCCGATGATTCTACCACCTGGGGTTCACAGGAACAACAAACGCTCTAAAAAGGCCTTTAAAAGCTTTCTAAATTACGCTTATGTGGAATATTAGGAAATAACAAACAAATTTCAAAATTAATGTTGGCAAATTAATGGTGACAGTTTCTATTTCAACACAGCTCTTTATGTTGAGAGAGGTGGTAGAACTTGGAATTTGACATGATGGTTAATTTTAAGATGTAAGAAGATGGTTTCTAAAAAATTCAAAACTTCAAATGAATACTGAAATGAGCGTATTAACTGAGCATAAAAGTTTCAAAATATTTTCTAAATTATTATTTATTTAGTTTTATTTCGTTTTATTAATTTAAGTCTCATTTCTGCTTTATGCAGTGTAACAATGATGCTTAATCAAATTGTGTTTTAAATAGTAATTGTTTTAATTATTCCTAAAATTAATAAGTACCTTTTAATAAACTAAAATATTACCTTTTAATAAAATAAAAATTTAGTTAGTACCTTTTAATAAAAATTAGACATATAAATATCACTTGGCATATTTCAAATATTACGCGAGCAAAGCCGCGGGATTTGCTAGTAAATAAATAAAAGTAGACAGGTAGCCCGTCAAAAATGACGGAAAATTAGATATAAAGATATAACTCAAGTGCAAGAATATGAATTTTTCTCACTTTATCGGCAGTGGTAGATGAAAATAAAACATTTTATTAAAAAAAACACATTTATGAAAAACTATGTACAGTAGAAGACCACTAATCCTCACAGTTTTGTTCCAAGTGTTCTGCGGATTTGAGGCCTTTTGCGGTCATGTCTATTCAATCTTTTTACATTTAAAAAAATTCATATATTGGACAATTTAGATTATTAATACTTAAAAATAAATAAATTACACACTTTGACATATAAGTAAGGTAAAAACTATTAAACTATCGGATACGATTTAATGCAATGGCATTATATGGTATTATACGTGGTTGATTCGCGACCTTTGTTACGACGTTGACATTGACTGCAATTTGTCATAATCCTAATTGCGTGGGTTTTTATAACAAAGAAGTAACCCGTTTTTAATAAAATTTCTGATAAAAAGCATTTTTCCTAAAACTCGTGTACAATTTTCGGCCGTTCTGATGTTATGTCAGCCCTAGGAATAATATGTGTAACACTGAAGAGTTTCCATGTATATGGAATTTAGAAAAGTCTACTAAAAGGAAATGCTCTGAAATGCCATTGTAGTTCCGCTAACTTCAAAGTTTAATCGGGCCCCGATGTTGCTTACTGAAATCTAATCAATACAGTTATTTTGAATATTACAACAGAATTAAACAGCTAAACTTATTAAACCTAAACATGCTGTTACTTCAAAATTATTTTTTAGTTTTAAGGGAAAAAAAATTTTTAATTTTCAAACCATGCATTTATAATTTTTTACATTATTTAATAACTAAATAATAAAAAAAATATGCTTTTATTCTTAGCTCAAAAATATGATAATAAAGTAATGTAACTAAAAGAAATTGGAAAATAAAATCTTTGTGAATTCAAATCGTAAACAAACAATACCACCACCATTTTACCTACTATGACGTCATAAGAATATTATGTATTGGTTGTTGGAGAAATTACTTTGTGAATGATTACCATAATGGTTTAATATTTTTAACCGTTCATGATGAAGGATTCTCTTGTGTTTCTTTAGGTTTATGGAATAACATATTAAGCTGTCAACCTAATTGAAACCGAAATTATCCTAAGGTACTTGTACCCAATATGGACAGTGCTCTCAATATTGACACCCCTAATATCTTTAAAAGTAAAAATTTTGGTCGAGAGATGGCGCTACATGTCCGTGAAGAAAAGCAGTTGAAAAGATAATTAAGCCTGGAAAGTGCAAAAAAGCGCGCTGTTTGCCATTTGGAAGGAAACTTGTTGTTTCGTGGTGTGCTGATCGTAATTACAGATAAGTTTAAATTCTTATTAGATACAGTAAAATTACTTTAAATATTGAAAAGTGTAGTGTTTTAGTAAGCTGATGAAACATATTTTCGATTGCTATTGCATATATTGCTTTAAAATGTTTTCTTTGTTTATTTATTACAAGATTTAGTAATACTATGCCCGATTCCCAATATGGACAGCTTTTGTCCACATTGGAAATACAGCAAGTGAATCTTCAGATTCACTTGCTGTATCCTGCAATCCTCCAAGATACCTCCTCCAAGAAAAAATCCTCCAAAAAGCCCTTGCAGAAAAATCAAAAGAAGCCTCCCCTCAGTAGGGTGGCGAAATCGCAGGTACCAGCGGTATGAATTCCACAACAAAGTAGAGCTGGTACTGCTTCTTTCTTATGCAGTATTGAGGATGTTACAGACATGCGGCTATGCATCATATGCGGCAGATATGTCCATGAGGACGGTGTGGGATTTATCGCCCATGATGAAGAAGTTTTTATTTGTCCATCCTGTGAGGACTGAGTAATAACAGATGTAAATTCTGCAGACAGATGCAATAAAGCTAAGCAAAACCAATTATATTATTTCATAATATTTTGTAATAACTGAGGAGCTTTGTATGGGTCTTCGAAGAGCCACAACCGAAAATGACCCCCTTCTTCTAAAGTGCATATTCTGAATATATTTACTATGCCCCTCCTACTCCGCAATACTTTAGGAGTGCGGTTACCAACCTTTAAAGTTGTGCGGACCACCATTTTGTAAAAATAACTTTGAGGACCATTAACTACTTAATATACAAGTTAAAAATATGACAAATAGACACCTATATAGTTATAGTATATACACACACTGCAAATACATGTGTCTTAAATTCAGACACATATGTGACTGAAAAAGAAATTCAGACGCTTAACGTCTGAATATGAAAATTCAGACACATATGTGACTGAAAAAGAAATTCAGACGCTTAAACGTCTGAATATGAAAATTCAGACATCATAAGTGTATAAATTTAAGGCACTTAAGTGTCTTACTGTGATCATGGTATAAATGAACTGAGAAAAATATCTGAATAATGATCAAGTGTCGGAAATTAAGACATGTAGAAATTCAGACACTTATATGTCTGAATGTAATACAATTGTATCATACTGTATATATGATGAAACGACGATTGTATATGAATACACCAGAGGCCAAGGGATACAAGTGACAAAATTTAGATTTTTAGTAAATTGAATTTATAGATGAACATCAATAGTATGTGTCTGACTTAAAATATGAAACCGTTCCCAATTTCATAGCGGTCTTTGAACTCTTATTTCAATAACTGCGGAAGAAAAGTGGAGTACAATATATTTTTAAAATTTTAAGTAGAGATTAAAGAGGTTAGGTAATTTATAGAGTTTGAGTAGTTGACCTCTAGAACGCAACAGATAATTAGAAAATCTCTTATATTTTGCGTTTTAGTTTGGCGAACTAGGCAAGGGACTCCAGGCACATCTGTCCAACGTTTCCCCTCCGTACATTTTTTTTCCGAGAGCAATCTGAAACAAATAGCAATATTTCCAGATAGCCTGTGTACTTATTTCAGTTTTTTCAATTTTGTGACTTATACCCCTTCGCTTCTGGTGTCCTAATATGCAATTGTATCGCAATATATCTGGCAGCACCATCAGAAAATGTTTTCTAATGGATGAAATGCTTTGCCATCCACTAAATTTGGTATTAGTGTATAAAATAAGCAGCTTGACTTGACCATGAGGACGTCTGCCAAAATTGTAAATGCCTGTTTACTAACTTTCGAACTAAATTATGTTTGGTGCAAAAGTACAAGCTAAAGAAACTTTTCACAAAATATAAAGTTTCTCAAAAGCTACTTGCACTCATAGGTATACGTAAAGGCCGCTCCCTAAATACAAAGAGATATGATTGCTCTCAGAAACAAATTTATGGAGGGGAAAGATTGAACAGATGTGCCTGGAGTCCCCTGACTAGTTCGCCTAACTAAAACGCAAAATATAAACATGAAATAAGCTAAACTGAGAATCTTTTGTCAGAACACCTCGTACAAGATAATTTTTATATAAAAGAAATATAAAGAAATTTAAGAAGTAAGAAGTATTAAATATTCAAAAATAAATTTATAACAACATTTTTCAAAATGCAGAACATGTCTTTCCCTCTGGTGGAGGGTATTGCCCTTATGAACACCCCTTATCTTCCAATTTAAGATAAATTAAAATATGTGAAGGTCAAAAGGAAATAATTAAAAATTTATTTCTATTAGTGGTTTAGAAAAGGAGGTGGGGGGGGGGGGGGAGATGCTTCTCTTACGAACATTTATTAGTTCCTTTTTGTCTTAGTCTTTAATTATGGTTCATTTGGAAGAATACATTTTATTATTTTTTTTTAATATAAAGACAATTTAATTCAGTAAATTTAAAAATACAGGGAAGGGAAATAGCCTGCAACCGCCCTCTTGTCTGCGATTATGCATAATAAAAATTCGATGTATTATTTAGAAGCGTTACGACGATTTTTTTAATTTATCATATGTTTTTTACTCTCTGCCTGAAAGTATAAAGAGTGTAATAATTACATTCATATAATTTATAAGTGTAAGCATTACGAAAAATGCCAAATAAAGAAAGTAAAATGCTTCTGATTACTTCTTGTACAACGTTCCATTTCCCGCTAATAAAAAAGTTTTAATGAACTTATCATACTGTAAACCGTATGCTGACGTAATGCTGACTCTATCTCTTTTTCCTTTGTCAGGCGAATTCGAGTTCTGAGTCCAATGTCGCATTCAAATTTAAACGTTCTCCAACAGCTCACATCTTTAACCGATCCTGATTTTTTACTCTGAAAAGTTTTGTCATTATATTTATACTGTGGCTGCGTCATTTCAGGAAGTGTTATATTTAGAAGTTTCTTGCGTTTTGGATTACTGCATGAATCGTATGTGTTTCAGATATTGATATAACGACGGAAAAGAAACACTTGAAAATTACATCCGAGAATTCTAGGAAGAGCGCGCAACAGAGACAGTATTACTTTTCATTGCTTTTCATCAATAATATAGTGTTATTCATCTCGCCAAAACTTGGTAAATAAGAACTAGCCCCAGACCTACAAACTAGTCCCGCGGGTTGTGTTTTAAGAATGGAAAATTTTCATTATTTTGACACAGGTAGCAGGATATATGAAGAGGTTTCTTTTAAAAAGATGCAAGTATTTTGTCGCTCATTCACTATGACAGTTCTTTTAAATCAAGTCAAGGATATCGATATCAGTAAGTCGTTTTGATATTTTGGTTATAGTACTACATAAAATATTGCATGAAATGTAAGTTAGGTTTGAATCTGTTTGCGAAAAAACAGCTAATTCTAGAATATACGAGGGTCACTCTGAAATTTTTGAGATACAACTATGTTTTTAAAAATATACTTACAAAATTTTATGTGTGTTCAAAGTAGTCTCCTCCAGCATCAATGCACTTTTGTAGGCGAATTTTCCACAGATTAAATGCCTCAAGCCACTCATTTCTTGGAATAGGTGAAAAAAATGCATTTATAGCCACATCAATCTCTTCTTCTGAATGAAAACGACATACACGTAAGTTCTTTTTTAGATTAAAGAATAACCAAAAGTCACACATAGCTAGATCAGGTGAATACGGTCGATGTTCTATCACTTTAATTCGTTTTTGTTTAAGAAACTCAACTGGTAATCCGGCTGTATCTGAAGATGCATTGTCATGGTGAAGCATTAGTCCCGTAACATTCACTTCTTGTAGAATTTCTGGAAGACATTTAGTAGTATCCCAGTTTGCTGTTACTGCCTTCTATCCTTCCAACTTGATGGCTTTGACCAATCCCGTACTTCTGAAGAAAACGGCATACATCACTTTTTTCAGTGCGCGTTGCCTTTTCACCATTGTTGGCGTGGGATCATCTCCAAAGACCCATACTTTGCTTTCTTGACGTGTTGGAACGTCAAAAAACGGTATGTACGTTTCATCACCCATTATAATTTTAGAAATGATGCGGTGGCCACCTTCATTTAGCAATTTAAGAGTTTCTTTACTGATTCTGACACGCTCCTCTTTTTGGTGCTCAGTTAGATTATGGGGAACCCAACGGCAAACTACTTTTTTTCATATGCAATTCTTCATGAATAATTTTGAGTATGACTGCGGATCCAATGTTAAGTTCCTTTTGTATCATTTGATAGGTACAGCGATTATTATCCATTAACATTTTTCGCATGGCAGACACATTATCCGGGATTACCGCCGACGGCGGCCTTTCTGTGTGTTCTTCATCCTGAAGAAAATTGTGACCTCTGCTAAATTCTTTAAACCATCTGAATACAGTAGCACGAGCTGGAGATTCATCACCAAATGCTAATTTCAACCGTTGAACGCATTTTCTTGATTTAATCCTGCTTTAAAATCGCAGAAAATCATAGCGCGAAAATGTTCTCGCGTCAACTCTATTTTCTCTTCTGTTTAAAATTTATTCTACGCTAAACAAGTTGAAGTAAGTCAGTAAAAAATCGTCTGCTGAGCTAAAATACTTTGTATTTTAAAATTAAACCGATATTTTTTTTTTGTAAATTCTCGTCTGCGCGTATCTCAATAATTTCAGAGTAACCCTCGTATGTTCTTACATTCATGTAATTATGCATGTTAATCTAACTTAAAAATCCTTAAAGATATACATATATATTTCATTTGAAATCAATTTTAATATTGATTCTTAATTATTTTTAGCAACAAATAAATTTGAAATTTAAAAAGCTAGAATTATATACATTTACTTTCATAACTAGATTTTGATTAAAATTGCGTTTTTATCATTTTTTTAATCATCACTTACATGAAATATTTTTTAAAAAATGACAATTAGGTATTAAAATGTATGTTTAAGACAAAAGAAGTTTAGAAATTAGAAGTAATTTTTTCTGCATGTTATTTAAAATAGAATATTTATTTCAAAAATATATATTCAAAAAACACACTCAAAATATATATTAAACATTTAATTACTAAAAAGGACGTCAAATGTTAATAAAATACATTAAAAGATCTTAATAATTTGACATGTTTCGATTGAATTTACTCAATCATCATCAGAAAAACAAATAAACACTAAGATGGAAAATGACAAGAAACTATTACAAATGAAATTTAAAAATAAATAAATAAAAAGTAAAAAATAAAAATCACGCGCCTAATATTTTAACACGTTTCACGTTGCCTTATTTTATTTTCAAATTATCTAACAATTCAATCCAAATATTTGGGATTTGAAATGACAAGGAATCATTGCAGACCATTGAGTTTCTGACGTAAATTTCAATAGAATCTCTAAAAAAAAGTTGCAAATAAAAATCTGACCTATAAATTAATCTACTTTCATTAAACAAAATATTTATATTTTCTATTGTATTTAGCCTTGATAATGCGGTTTTACCTCTATTAAATTTTATGTCTGCAATGTGTTCTTTACATCTCACTTTGAATTTTCTCTGAGTCATGTCAATATAATAATTATATTGGCATGACTCAGAGAAAATCAGAGAAAAAGACCCTAGGTCACAAAAAATTCATTTACTGCAGCGGTGACAGCGTTAGTTACTTTTTTTAGAATAGAGATATAATTATATTGTATAAATTCTTAAAATTTACTTTTTACGATATTATTTGTATTTTTTCTTGTTGTAAAATTATATCACATGTAAAATAATTATGGGTTGAAATCAAAATGTGTTAAAAACGCAGCTTTTTATTTTTATTTATTTTTTTTTTTTCAGATTGAAATGTGTCATCATTAATACTTTTTTCTTAGTTTTGTACTTTAAATTGCTTTCTTAGAAAACTGATGACGTTAAACACAATACACTTTTTGCATCTATTAGTAGTAACATATTTTATGTTTCATTTCGAAAACTATACAAATATACAGTTCTATACATGGCAGTTGGATAGCCACATTAAAGAACTGCACAAAGCAACTATCTTCCATTCGGTGTGACCTATACGCAACACATTTTTCCCCGAGAGTCGTATACGACCCTCAACTTTTATTTATTTTTTTGTTGAAGTGTTTTATTTAGGTTGAATGATGATGCCTGTTTTTTACAGACATTTTGAGAAAAACGAAAATCTTAACTACTTTCATAATGTTAACTGATGCCATTTTCATCTAATCATTGTAGATTTTTCATTAATGAAAATGTAAGTTTTCACTTAAAAATAATGCTACGCAAAATAGAATATCACTAAATGTTACGCCATATGGTTGAAATTTTTGCATTTTCCCTCGTACTGCTAGGGAAATTGTATATTTTTGAGTTAAATGGCTTTGTACCAGGAGTTAGTCAAAGCGGTTATTTTTCCATATTCGGAATTCATAGCGAATTATCGTATTTTATCGCAATTTTTTTTGTTGCAAAAACAGGAATTGCAGTCATGAAATTAGGCTTGATTTTAAAGGTAAACATTGAACTAATGGCCCCTATTTATGTCAATAAAACAAATAAAAATGCAATAGCCTAATAATACGAAAACTGCAATAACGGAGCTCTATGATTGTGCGCCCATAAATCATTTAAAATACAATCAGGACTAAATACGAAAGTAAAAATGTTTTTAAAAAACTATTTTACTATTTTGAGATTTTTTAAAGAGTTTTTTCCGTTAACTATTTTTACTTTTGTAATTAGTTCTGATTGTATTTATAACTATTTCTGGGCGCGGAAGCAAAAAACTCAGTTATTGTAATCTCCTTATTCTTGGGACATTGCATTTTTGCTTTTTTATAGTCCTCCATAGCTAACAGGGGCCATGTGGTTCCGCTAGTATTTGAGGTAGGATTAACCGAATATCTGAAATACATTTTAAAATAAAGTCTACACAAATCACTAACAATACAATGCACTTTGAATATTTACAAACTATTAAGCTGGAAAACTAGTGAAATTAAAATAATTAAAAAAAAATTTCCTTCTTTTTAAATTACCGTATATTCCTTCGTATAACGTGCAATTTTGGAACAATAAAATTGGTCTAAAATTACATCTGCGCAGTATACAGCGGGGATAAATATTGGAAACTTACACATTGAGCAGAAGAATTGAGATTTCTATATAATGAACTAATCCGATGTGCTAATCCCAAAACTTTCTACCATCTCATGCATATTAATACTTCAAAATTCGCTATCACAGTGCCAAAATTAAATGACAATATATGCCCATCATGAGGATTCTAAAAGTATGAAATTCTGTGCATTAGTTCTTGACATATGACTATCACTAAAATCGTGTAAATCCTGAAAAATGCAGCATAGCAGCAGCACCACCTGTTGGGTGATTTACACTAAAACCTAATCAGCACCGATTTATATCAGGGACTAACTGAATCTGAAGTTTGATGAATATTTGTGCATTAGTTATTGGGGTATTGTCTGTTGCGAAAATCATGAATAATGCAGCATAGCAGTGTCACCTGTTGGCGATTACACCAAAAAGTAATCAGCACCAATTTATAAACTGAATCCAAAGTTTAATTACTATCAGTTTAATTGCTACTTAATTTACTAAAAATTAAATTACTAACTGAATGTAAAGTTTTATTAAATTCCGATCATTAGTTCTTGAGATAGAGCGCCCGCAAAATTTGTGTCACACACAGAAAGACAAAATCACAGACTCATAGACACACAGAAAGACAAACTTAAACTTATACTATGTGCAAAGATACTTAAAAGATGAGACAGTATTTAAAAATGTTAAATTACTTTAATACTTTAGTACTTTCAACTATTAAAACATAGTCTTCGTCAGAGGAATATAAGAAATACAACAGTTATTAACGTCTAATTTTCAAAGTCCACGTAGATGGTGGTGAAAGGAGTGAAAGTGGAAGTTAATTTATAGATCCGGAAAACACTGGGAAAATAAAACATGGATATAAGGAAGTGGAAAATTACTCATTTTATGATTATTTAAGCAAACTGAGCCAAATTCTGGGTATGTTGTAGGATAAAACGTCATTACAAACAGTATTTTCTTTAGTAATAATTTCTATTGATTCGCGGATAATTAAATCATAATAATTCTTTGAGGGTTATATAATTTTTGCGTTTTCGGAATTAACTTGTATATCCTGCTTCTGGTTAAGTCTTGACAGGGCTGTTGTAGGTCGGTTATACTTTAAATTTCTCAGATGTTCTTTAATACGAACTTTAAGTTTACGCGAAGTCATTCCTATGTATTCGAGATAAATATTTTGTTTTGTTTTGTTTTCAGTGGAATTATATATACTCCAGAAAATTCATCTTTTGGGATCGGGTCTATTTTGGCACTAATTAGATTTTTCTGTTTTGCTGGAGCAGTGGCGATTAAGTTTACGCTAAAGCGAAAAAGTGCATGTCTGAGTTTTCCAAAAAGTCCTGGTATGTACTTCATTTTGCAATATCTCATATTACTCCGTGGAGTTTTTTTGTATTTTCATCTGGTTCTTCTGTGAGTTGATTTATCCTACGATTATTACGTTTTATCCTACAACATACCCATAATTTGGCTCAGTTTGCTTAAAGAATCATAAAACGAGTAATTTTCTACTTCCTTATATCCATGTTTATTTTACCAATGTTTTCCGGATCTATAAATTAACTTTCACTTTCACTCCTTTCGGCACCATGTACGTGGACTTTGAAAATTAGACGTTAATAACTGTTATATTTCTTATATTTCTCTGACGAAGACTATGTTTTTTATAGTTGAAAGTACTAAGGTATTAAAGTAATTTAACATCTTTTTAAATACTGTCTCATATTTTAAGTAATTTTGCACATAGTTTAAGTTTAGCTTTTAAAGATGAATTAAGCATTTCTATTCATTTATTTACACAGAAAGACATTTTTTAAAAATAGTCAAATCGTGTTCAGGACCTTCTAAATCGTATAAATCCGTCGAAAACCGGAAGTTGAAAATTTTCACGAATCCAATATTTTCTTCTTATAAAAATAGAAGAAAGTAACAAGATAAGAAGCCATGATTATTTGATTGAACCCGAGTACTGTTTAACCCCGAGTAAACATTATGGGGGTTTCAAGCTGAGGGACAATAGCTTATGTCCTCACTTTGAATGCGATTATTTTCTTTCGCAATACAAATTATACTTTTTAATGCTCTTTATATTTTTTTCTTACTGCATTTTTTGCCAACAAATGGAGGTGTCCGTAATATGGCAAATATACTTGAAAATGGAAACATACGAATTATGCAGAAGAATTGAGATATCTTTATTAAGGAATAAGAAAATAAGATATGATTTTTTAATTGAACCATAAGTAATCAGCTCTGATTGATATCAGGGCTAGCTGAATTTGAAGCTTGATGAAAATACTTGCATTAATTCTTGAGATACAGATATTGCGAATAGAGTACTATTTTAAACGCAATGTGTGTAAGGGGGGAGGGGGGTAGAAGCAAAGGGCCCTTTCAATAGCGTATGTCCTCACTTTGCATTTGATTTTTCACTTCCTTTCAACTAGTTATTATACTTTTTAACACTCTTTATTGTATTTTCTTGCTACATGTTTTATAAAAGATTTTATTTTTAAAATAAGAGTGAGTGTAATACGGCAAATTTACCTAAAAATGGTGAAATACGGTTAAACATCGAAAGTGTGCGTTATGGAACGGAGCACGTTATACGGTGAAAAATACAATAATTGAATAATCCATGTATATCTGACATAACATTAACGAAACATCTGGTTTGCCACTTAATACGCATTCTATATAAAGAACTTAAATATAAAATGCAACTTTAACAATTACAAATACGTTGCTTGTGGTACGAAATCTATTTTCCTGTAAAAAAATGTTCATTGCTTGAGTTTATGCATCGAGAATCATGAGTCGAAAACAAAATGTTTGTTTAGTTCCGTGAACCAAAGTCAAAAAATTTCATTTGATACTTACGAGGCTACTTCAGTCACGCGATAAACCCGCTCGTTAATACTAAACCTGTGGAAAAATTTTTTAGAGATATCTTGTCTGAATTTAAATATTTTTAAATGATATATTGTTATTTTGCATTATACAGGGTGTCTCAAAATGACTGCATAAACTCTGCACAGCTAGATTCCTCGTTGGGAGTACATAAAAACTGCCCAAAGAAGCGTTTCTGTACGATCCATCGTTTACGAGAAAAATACGAAATACAATGTATGACGTCACAGCCGGTGCAAGAAAAAAACACTTTATTGAACATATCAACAACAGTAATTGCATATCTTTCCAGACGATAATGTTTAAAACGTCAGCCGCCCATATCGCGTCACGCATGCGCGCGCCATGGAATGACGTTAAGCCGCTGTTGAACTCGTATTTAAAAGACATCTTGCAGCTACCGGTATTCTTCGCATGGTTATCATGTAATCTGTCCGTGACTACTGCGACATGTACCTGATGTACAACCGATGTAATGGAAATGCCTTACGAACTGCTAGGGAGTATGTCCGTCGATATCCGTCCCGCCGTCCTCCTGATACCAACGTTATCCGTAGGCTGGACGACAGACTGCGAAATACGGGAAGCGTCTTGGCAACAGCCAATCTTCACTATACTGGAAGACCGCGGAGCGGCCTGACGGTAGCACAGGCGGATGCAATACTGCAGCGGGTAGAAGAGACGCTCGAGGTAAGCACACGCGCATTAGCCCGTAAGATGACTTCGAGTAAAAGTACTGTGCACAGGCTTTTACGGTCTCAGATGCTACACCCATTTCGGTACACAACCGTGCAAGGTCTGAAACCAGATGACTTTCAGAAACGCGTGGCCTTGTGTGAATGGCTGTTGCAGCAACAGAACACAGATAATGGTTCCATTGCACATATCCTGTGGACTGATGAATCATGTTTCACTCGTGATGGGGTATTCAACCATCGCAACAGCCATATGTGGTCCCAGGTCAATCCGCATGCAATCCGGCCGCAGAAACATCAGGAACGTTGGTCTCTTAACGTGTGAGCCGGCATACTCGGGGATCGCCTACTTGGACCATATCTGTTGCTTGAAAGGCTCTCGGGACAGTCGTACTTGTGGTTTCTCAATGAGGTCTTAACCGAGTTCCTTGATGACATACCATTAGCGGCAATACAGGGACTTTGGTTCCAACATGATGGGGCTCCGGCGCATTTCTGTGCTCCTGTACGTGGTTGGCTAGATATGGAATACCCCGGGCGCTGAATCGAATGTAGGGGTCCGGTTCTATGGCCCCCAAGTTCGCCAGATCTTACACCGTTGGATTTTTTTCCTATGGGGCTATCTCAAGGATCTGGTGTATCGAGACGTAGTGACAACACCAATGGACTTAGTTGCTCGTCTGCATGCTGCCTGTACCTCGGTGGATCCCGCGATGCTGCAACGTGTGATGACAGCCATTCCACGGCGTGCTCAAGCCTGCCTCGACATGCACGGCGGACACTTTGAACATCTGCTTTAAATTGTGCACAGTTGTGTGTTTAAACATTATCGTCTGGAAAGATTTGCAAATACTGTTGTTGATATGTGCAATAAAGCGTTTTTTTCTTGCTCCGGCAGTGACGCCATACTTTGTTTTTCGTATTTTTCTCGTAAACTATGGATCGTACAGGAACGCTTCTTTGGGCAGTCTTTATGTACTCCCAACGAGGAATCTAGCTGTGCAGAGTTTATGCGGTCGTTTTGGGACACCCTGTATAGCTGAGATCGATCTTTAGAATGGCCGGTTTTTGCTTTACTGATTTTGTTTGCAGATTGTTTTATGAGGATGCTGTCACTTTTGAAACCGGTTCCGAAAGCGAAAGTGCCCTAATAAAAATACCTGCTAACAAAATCGAAAAAGTAAAAAAATGGCCTTTGTGCAGATAGATATCAGCTATCCAATTAAAAAATAATAATTAAAAATATTGAAATTCAAACGAGATATCTTTAAAAATTCCTTCTACAGGATTAGCATTAGCGAGCGAGTCCTTTCGCGTGACTGAAGTAGCCTTCTTAACCAGGCAGATTAGAGAATAACTATTCTGGATTGGCGATAATGGAAAATTCTATGTTGGAATATAGTATGAAAACTTGTATATTATAGCACTATTTTATAATGCGATTGAGATAGGGGACTGGAACTCTAATTTTAATTTTATCTGGTTAGACATTAAGTTGAGGATATGTAAAATCGATTGAACATTAGTTTTGATAGCATGAATTCCGCGCTGAAACTTCTCAGTAATGTTATTACAAGAAATATTTTATTTAATGAAAATATTTAAATCGGACTTGAGCAGTTAATTTTGAGTGTTTATCTTTTGATTTAAATAAACTCAAAAATCAATCAAAATTTTCTACCTAAATAACGATTATAGAAATTTAATTTTAAAGTATGTTTTTGGATAAAGGTTAAACGCAATTATTTTAATTTTCTAATAATTGAAAATAAATTATTTGTATTGTTACTTATTAGACGGCAAAATAAATTTTTATGTTAAAGGTATATATAAATATGTTGTATATATAACTGTTGAATGCAGGCGTTATTTATGTGTGTATGTGTGTGTTAATATATATTGTAGTATGAGTGTTTTATTATAATTTTTATGTTCTTAATTTATCTGTAAGCTATACATTAAACATAAAAAGAAAGACCTTTAACAGTTATAAAAAACGGAGAGTTTTCATAATGTTTTAAAGATAATAACAGATCATTCATGGAGTACATTCATATTTGTAGCTTTTAAAATTTGTAGAAAATTTGTAGCTTTTAATATTCATTATTTGTAAGATGAAAATTCCGTTTCCTAAGGAAAGAAAATCACTATGGATTATTTTAACGTACATTTTCGTTTTTACGTGATTGTAATCTATAGTTACAAATGCCTGTCTTGTCTTAGATAAATCCCATTGCTTAATGCATCTCAGATTCGTGTTAGGAAGGCATCAGATAAATTGTTCTTATTCGAATCCCATGAGAAATGCTTGCCAGACTAAATAGAATAAGCTATTTCTCGCCAGATATTTTAGGCAACGAACTTTGATCCGGTGATATCAGGATCATAAATCAATTACTTCAAAGATGTAAATGGATCCATTTCAATTAGAAATTATTCAAAGCACATGCATATTATTTCACATACACACACATATACATTTTACTGTATATATATAGACTAAAATTATTTTCAATTAATATAACTACTATTAAATCAGATTACAATAGAAAATATATATTTAACTAGCAAGTCTTCGCCCGCTACGCTGGTCTCTTTATTCAAAAGATTCTTGAATCAAACGAAATATCTACTATATATATAAATGGAAATTTGTCTGCCTGTAATTCTATACAAATCTACTGTTTGGAAGCCAGAATTGTGAAATGTTATGTGCAAGTGTATTAAAACACCGCCGAGGCAACTAAAGTAATCCGGAATCGAAATAATTTATAGTTAATTTTTAATTAATAAAAAACCACCAATTTAACAGTAGTTTCCTATCAAATATAAACATTTTTCGTTATAGAAGTTGCCAACAATTAAAAACCCGCAATAAAATTCTTACCACAACAATTACTTTTCTATTGCAAGATTTTTACGTGAAAAATGAAATTGAAATAAATAGTGTGACGAATTTAAAGAAAAAGTAAATTACGTGATAACTTTTCTATTACAAGATTTTTACGTGAAAAATGAAATTGAAATAAATAGCTTGACGAATAATAAAAAAAAAGGTTAATATTATGTCATATTGGAAATATAATGGACGTCAACAGGTTGAATATGTAACGTCTTAAGAGTTTGAAAAAACGTATTGAAACATGGAAATATTGGCCTATTTTAACATTTTGAGGTTCACTGAATTTTTTTTCGCCATTTTTTAATCTATTCCATATATATACATGCGTGTATGCCTGCATATTAGAATTTCCACAAAGGTTTTGGTCCCTAGAGATCATTCTTAGTGAAGAATGGAAATAAAAATAGCTTGACTTTTTTTTGCTGTTAGTTTTATACTGTATGTTTAATTTTGAAATTGATTTTTCAAAACAAACATTCTTAAAGTTCCGAGTAACGCCGGATACCTTAGCTACTATCTGGATATATCTAACAATAATTAAATTAAAACAAGTGGGTAAGTGTGATCATAGATCGCGCAAAGGGTTTTGTTTAATATTCCTTTCAAAACGTAAAGTACATTTATCGTCATGGAACATCTACTAAATTTTGGCAAACCCCTCCTAAACCATCGTAAAAAGCTTCAAACAGATTCGCCTTGTTATATTTCCTAATTTTGTTCGTGCCACCCCCCCCCCCCCCCCGAAATGCTACGATATATCACATGACGGGTATCTGCCAAATTTAGAAAAGTGCCCCCTTTGGGGGGGGGGGGTGAAGCGGGGTAATGGTCACCATGATTTTTGACGCGGCCTGATATTTAATTTTTTTTTAATGTTTTATAAGCTATATTAAAGTTTCAAACAGATCGTCCAGCTATATTTCCTAATTTTGCTAGCGCCCCTCCCTCATCCCCCCTTCGAAATGCGACACGCCATTCTTCTTTATACTTCATGCCTTGCGTACTACTTCATTCTTACGTAATGCAAAGGTTATCGTGAAACAGAAAACATACTAGAAACAAAAAGGTTTAATGTAAATATGAATATCAGTAAGGTACATTCCCAAAAAACAGTTCATTGCACCAAATCGTATTAGCTAAAACACGGCAGTTGGTATTAGACCCAATTACGAATATTTTAAAATCGCCGCATTAGCGAACATATTGCAAATGATAAGTAAGCGGAGGTAAAATACAAATGACTAATTGAGTACAACATAAAAATGAAAAATATACTGAATGCTGCCTTGATCTCAAAGAGTTCTTGATTTCTCTATCAGAATCTTCCGATTGGGCGAAGGATTAAGCAAGTAAATTAAATCGAATATTTAAAAATGAAAATTTGTCTGCCGGTCTATAATTCTATGCCAATCCACAGTTTGGACGTCAGAATTGTGAGATATTACATACATGTGTATTAAAACACGGCCGAGGCAACTAAAGTAATCCGGAATCGAAATAATTTATAGTTAATTTTTAATTAATAAAAAACAACCAACATAACAGCAATTTCCTATCAAATTTAAACGGTTTTCATATGGCAATTTACAACAATTAAAAATCCAGACTAAAATCCTTACCCCAAGAATTAGTTTTCTAATGCAATATTTCCACGTGAAAAATGAAAATGATAACTTGAAATATTAACTTGAGAAAAAAATCACAAAATTACTGAATGGTGTATATAAAATAAATTAAAAACAAATTACAGATAAAAAAAATTACAAAAATCAACGTTTCAGTCATCCTCTATGACTATCGTGAGGAAAGAGATTTACATTGCTTTTAACCCCTTCGGGACGGGAGCTTTTAAGAAATTTTTAATCTTTTGTCACCATTTTTTAAAAACAGAAATTTACATCTTGTTGAATCGAGAAAATGCGCTGATTAAATAAGGCAAATTTTACAGTAAAATTTTACTGGTGAGGAAAAACAATGATTCTGAGCGCTTCATGCGGCACGTATACGTGTCGCTCGTCCCCAAGGGGTTAAAGAACAAAGCCAAACCGGCTTGAATTTAAAAAGTTCGTTACGTTTCCATTCACTTAACACTTTAACCAATCATAAGGAAGAAAATATGTAGTGGCACCATCTATGTAATAAAAAAGAATACATTTTTACCTTGGAGAATGCAATGGCGCCATCTACCAGAAGATAACAGAATAAACGAAAAATAGAATAAACAGTATGTCATGTAGTGGCGACATCCAGTATAAAGTGAAGAAACTAAATGCAGAACAGAAGAATAGAATAAAAAGAGACAAACTTTGCTAGAAGCATAAATAGTAGGGCATTGTCTAACTTTAAAAATATACGAGGAATAAAAAATAGCTGCATATGATTATTTTTTAAGATATACATTCAAAATTTAGGGATAATAAATGAGATGTTATCATTGCATACTTCATTTCTTCTAACCATGATTTCAATGGATTCCTTCCGTAGGCCATCAATAGCATTATTACATGGAATTATTATTTTGATATGACAGAAGTTTATGTTACTGAGTTTTACATTGGAATTACTAAAAGAAAATTTGTAGAATGTTTAAAAGAACATAAAAAATGTATTACGCAATATTATCAGACAACAGCTCTAGCTAGGTTTTATTTTAACAACCGTGACACAAACATAGACGAACGTGATTTTTGTAATGCTCTTGGTTCAGCTCTTTTATTATTATGAAATAAATAGTTTGAAGAATTTTTTTAAAAAGATGAATATTGCGTCATAACTTTTCTATTGCAAGATTTCCACGTGAAAAATGAAAATGAAATAAATAGTTTGATAAATTTTAAATTAAAAGTGAATATTACATGATATTGCAAATATATGGCATGTAGATATATAGCGTTATACGAGTTTGGAAAAATGCATTAAAACATGATAAAAACCCGATTATGGCAATATTGGTATATTTTAACATTTTGAGGTTCTCTGAATTTGTTTTCGCCATTTTTAACGATTTTTATATAAATTTATACATATTTATATTGTGTTTTTGTTTGATTCATGTGTATAACACTTCGACTGCTTTTTTATTGTTTGCTTTATATTTTAAGTTTAATTTTAAAATTGATTTTTCAAAACATTCTTAAAATTCAGAGCAACACCGGGTATTTGAGCTAGTTATTACTAAAAGCAACATGTTGCAATGCTTAGCATCTAAAAGAGACCAAACTTGTTGTCAGGGGCGGCTAGTAACAGTTATATACTAGCAGTTAATAGGTTGCTCTTATTTTAATAAATTATGAAATAACCACAAAGATAGCTAGTTGAACTGAAAATAAAATATCATCTTGTGATGTAATAATTATATGAATTTCAAAATTAAATTGTGACATGTAATTCTAAAAATTTGACAATTTATTCAATTATAGAAATATGAATCACTATATCAGGATCTAGCGATCAGTGTTTTCGGACAGGCTACCTGTTTTCAAACACCCGAAAAATAGCCTTGATTTTATGGTAAAAACATCCATATCATACGTGATAAAGTAGTTATCACTGTCGAAAAATCTTTGTTGCGATTTTTTATGTAAAGTTTCTTAATTTAAATGTATGCTTATTAGATTTTAGTTAAATCGATTGAATCAATGAAAAAATTAAAAATTAAAAAACTCCTAGGATGCGGGACGTCTGGCCCACCCTATAGTATGATATGAAAAGTTAGCATTTACATAAATGTTCAAAATGAATAACTTTACCCGGTAGCATAGATTTATAAATATCATTTAAACTAGTTAAGTTTTACAATGCACATGATCTTTCAAATCTAAATACATAGCTTTTCCTTTCCTGAATTTCACTGGATTCTTTCAAAGAGATCAAATGCAAAGGAAAATTGCATTAGCTCATCCAAGAAATGGATACATTTATTGTCTATATTGTTCAGTACCTCGTTAAATTGCTACATTTCTATAAGATACAAAAAAGTTATCTTCGTTAACCATATATTGTTATTAAAATTCTACGAAAAATATTCTCTGCAGATTTGTTTCATATATTAAAAGTAAAATATATTCATTAAAATGTTCAAAATATTCAATCTATTTATATAAATCCAAGTCTCTGTGTGTCCCTCAAAATTCCGGATGGACCGCCTCATTGTAATGAGTAATTGTTGAAGAATACTACTGACGGGCTACCACAATAGCGCCAAAGTTTGACCAACTTGGCGATAGCTGCTTAATTTGGCGAGATTCCGATTTAAAACCATTAATCTTTCATAATCAAACTCGCCGAAATTTTAATTTAAACTTCGCGCATTTAAGGGTTTTTTTTTTTTAAATTAAAATCTATGGGTCAGAATTTAAAGTGTAATATAAGAAAATGGACGTCTTTATATATTCATACCGATGCTACTAATAATGTAACAGCCACTATGCGGCGCTGTACTATCTGATTTTCTAACTGCCTGATTTTAATGTGTTTTAGGTAATTATCCAGTATAGGGGCTTTGGCGAGATAGAGAAATGGCCTTGGTGAGAATATGAAATTTGGAGGCATATTTTCTAGCAACTTATTCACTGTGTTGTATATATCTTTGTATCCCATTTTCCGTCATTTTTGACGGCTATATTTCTAGTTAAAATATAATGTACCAGGCAAATTTGAAGAATTGTGTGTATATATTCTTTGTTTCCTTGACGTGACATTCATTATCATTTATAATTAGTGTTATTATTCGTGATTATTAATATTTGACATTTATTATTAGTGAAATTTATTATTTGTGTTATTGTGACATTTATTATT
Source organism: Maratus speciosus (assembly GCA_963932465.1). Taxonomy (NCBI): domain Eukaryota; kingdom Metazoa; phylum Arthropoda; class Arachnida; order Araneae; family Salticidae; genus Maratus; species Maratus speciosus. Next base: position 411,750,942 of record OZ010800.1, on the reverse strand, counting down.
AGTGTAATTTTCTGTCGTTATTCTTCCGTAATAGACCTGTCTATGGCTTTTTCTATGATCAGAGCTCCTATCTCTTGTATGGGATGGATATGTATTTTAAAATAATGCAAATTAAAAAATCACGTGGTGAAACCCGTCGAATTTCGACGAAAGCAAACGTTTCATAAAGAACTATTGTATTGATTTATAATAAACCTACGAAATTAATTACAATAAAAAATCCATTTAACATTAGTTAGTCCGACTTTTAAAACAAATATTACTTTAATCTAAAGTTCCCAAAATACTATTTTCTTAAAATTCAACTTTTCCAAATTATTGAAAAATTAAAATTTATTCGTATACGTAATTAGTAAAATATAATCAAGATAAGTAAATATGATTAAATTTATCGACTGAGGCTCTTGAGCTGCTCATTACGGAGCGATAAGTCAACAAAAATTATTTCACTTTGACACAATCATAGAAATTTTTTTCTGCATAAAGTATAGTCCTTACGATATTGTCATCATTTCAAAATTTACATACGCACCTCTCATATCCGTATTCACCACCTTTAAAATATTTTTATGCGCAATTTGCTATTACTAGATATTTTTCCAAACCTAAAGTCACGTGTGTCAGATACAACTTTGCATATGAACATTCGCTCTTGACTTGAGGTTGTAATCTTAGTACCTGAGAGTAAAAACTCCAGAAATGTATAACCTTTTTAGACGCATTTGTGGTAAAATATTTAGTTTTATGAAAGAAAATGTCAGTTTTCATCAAAATATGACGTAACTTTCTCTCATATTTCTTTCATTTTAATGAAGAATTTCCCATAGTATCAACGGAATGAAAAAATATCGAATTGTAACAGTTTTACGAGGTAAATGCATTCGTATTTAGCTCAAAAAAGCGTGACGTCATTGTCTATTAAAATTGTTTAAAATTATTTTTCATTGTTACGAGAAAATGACATCAATTAGGATATATTTCAAAAATATATATTCTAAAAACACACTCAAAATATATATTAAACATTTAATTGCTAAAAAGGACGTCAAATGTTTATAAAATACATTAAAAGATCTTAATAATTTGAAATGTTTCGATTGAATTTGCTCAATCATCATCAGAAAAACAAATAAACACCAAGATGGAAAATGACAATAAACTATTACAAATGAAATTTAAAAATAAATAAATAAAAATCACGCGCGTAATATTTTAACATGTTTCACGTTGCCCTATTTTATTTTCAAATTATCTAACAATTCAATCCAAATATTTGGGATTTGAAATGACAAGGAATCATTGCAGACCATAAGTTTCTGACGTAAATTTCAATAGATTTTCTAATAAAAAATTGCAAATAAAAATATGACCTATAAATTAATCTACTTTCATTAAACAAAATATTTATGTTTTCTATTTTATTTAAACTAGATAATGCGGTTTTACCTCTATTAAATTTTATGTCTGCAATGTGTTCTTTACATCTCACTTTGAATTTTCTCTGAGTCATGCCAATATAATAATTTCTATAACCACCTTCTTTAAGAAAAGGAATGATATAAACTCCGGAAAGGTAAAATTTATCAATAGGGTCAGTTCTAGTGGTTAAAATTGATTTTAATTTTGGAGGGTGTCTAGCAATTAAATTTAAATTAAACTTTTTTAGTTGAGCTTTAGCGGATTCGAAGAAATTTGGATAATAATTTATAACCGCCCTTTTCATGTTATTTTCTCTGTCGTGTTAAAACATTACGCGCGTGATTTTTATTTATTTATTTTTAAATTTTATTTGTAATAGTTTATTGTCATTTTCCATCTTGGTGTTTATCTGTTTTTCTGATGATGATTGTGTAAATTCAATCGAAACATATCAAATTATTAAGATCTTTTAATGTATTTTATTAGCATTTGACGTCCTTTTTAGCAATTAAATGTTTAATATACAGGGTGATTCAGCTCGTCGGTGACAAACTTTAAGGATCGATAGAGCACACCTAGACGAACATTTTTGAATAGGGAATGTAGGGTCCCTGACGCGATGGTAAGGCGCTAGGCGCTTTCGAAAATTTGGGTGCCGAAATTCGAAACGTCATAAAAACTAGGGAAATGGTTAGATTTTCTTGCTTGTTGCGTCGAAATGATTCTGTTTGTTTAGACTTTCTTCAGTACCAATTTGATAAGCGTATCTCTTAAAACATGGATAGGGGGCGCTGCAGACTTTGGAGAGCTAGACAACAACTTTAAGCCCGTTATTTTGATAATTTAACACATGCTCGCCAAAGTTTATACTCTAACTTAAAGTTTGAACCCAAAAGTAGAGCCCTGCAAAAAGCGTAAGAGCCGGAATAAAATGTCAAAGTACAGGGTGGTCGAAACTCGAAGGCTCCTAAGAGATAAACAAACAGATTTCTTGACTTATGGCATGCATTTTCATGATTCTGTTTGCTGGGGCTCTCTGAAACTCAGTTGAACGGTACAAAAAGAAACATCGATAGGGGGCGCTTTGGGCAAAAAACATAATTCGTTGACATTTCGGACGCTAACTGGAAACGGGGCGCTACGATCAGTTAGTAATAATGAAAACACATTTTCTACCTCTGCTCAACACTTCTGAATAAATTTAGACCAAAAACATCAATGATACTGGAAATTTATTTACAAAAAATAACACTACAGAAGATGCTCGAAATTTCGACCTTGGGCCATGATGCAGGCTTCGCACCTCCGTCGCATTGAGGAGTGTGTGTTTCCAACAATGCCAGGAGTATCTCTGATCTGCCCTGCAGCTGCCACAATGCGCGCCACAAGTTCTTCAGCACTGCTGACAGGTGTATGGTATACCTCGGCCTTCAGGTAACCCCAAAGGAAGAAATCCAAGCAGGTGAGGTCTGGTGATCGGGCAGGCCAGTGAACTGGACCCCCACGCCCGATCCACCGCTGGCCATACCTTGCGTTTAGATGGAGACGCACGTCGTTCGTGTAATGGGCCGGAGCTCCATCGTGCTGGAACCACATCTGGCGACGCGAACCTTCGGGTACGTGCGCCTCATCCAGAAGCTGCGGCAGCACTTGATCCAGGAAAATCAGGTAATTTCCACCTGTCAGCCGTTCAGGTAACAAATAAGGGCCAATGAGGCAATCCCCCAGAATGCCGGCCCACACATTTACTGAGAAACGCTCCTGGGCTGCTCGGCTTCTGGTTTCATGTGGATTTTCATCACACCACACATGACTGTTGTGGGCGTTCCCCATTCCCTCCCGGCTGAAGGTGGACTCGTCCGTAAACAAAATGCTGTTTACAAAACGGGGATCCCTGGATCTCATCGCCAAGTACCATCTTGAGAATTCCACTCGAGGGCCAAAATCCTGCTCTCTGAGCAACTGCACCCGCTGGATGTGGTAGGGGTGCAGATTCCGGGAACGTAAGATGCGCCACGCAGTTGCTTGCGAAATGCCAACATGTCTGGCGATATCTCTCGTGCTAAGACCTGGGTTGTCCTCAACCAGGTTAAGCACAGCCTCTTCGTTGTAGGGGGTGCTCACTGATCGCTCCCGTTCAGGCCTGCCTCCGTCGAAAGATCCCGTTGTGGACAACCTCTGGTGTACTCGAGCGAAGAAGGCATGGCAGGGGATTTGCCTGTTGGGGTAACGCTCGGCGTACAACCGCTGAGCGGCTCGTCCATTACAACCAGCAGCGCCATACGCCAAATGCATGTCAGCCAATTCAGAGTTTGTGTACCGTTCCATCCTACTACCGATCTGCAGACAAGTAACCCGAAGCTTAAGTAGGTACCGCACGTTCAAAAGACGTGTCTGCGCATACAACTACGTCATCTCGCGTTGTCGTCTACGCATTACGTATCTTTTGCATATCGATATGGTACGATATCTTTTGCATAAATCAGCAAAAAGCACCTTATGTAAATTTTATTGCGCGCATTGTGCATGATTGAAACCAGCTATGTTTGTTAAAAAAAACAAACAAACTGCAGTTTTAATAGCTTCTTATGATAAGTAAATTACTCTCTTGTTTTGTTTCTAACTGATCGTAGCGCCCCGTTTCCAGTTAGCGTCCGAAATGTCAACGAATTATGTTTTTTGCCCAAAGCGCCCCCTATCGATGTTTCTTTTTGTACCGTTCAACTGAGTTTCAGAGAGCCCCAGCAAACAGAATCATGAAAATGCATGCCATAAGTCAAGAAATCTGTTTGTTTATCTCTTAGGAGCCTTCGAGTTTCGACCACCCTGTACTTTGACATTTTATTCCGGCTCTTACGCTTTTTGCAGGGCTCTACTTTTGGGTTCAAACTTTAAGTTAGAGTATAAACTTTGGCGAGCATGTGTTAAATTATCAAAATAACGGGCTTAAAGTTGTTGTCTAGCTCTCCAAAGTCTGCAGCGCCCCCTATCCATGTTTTAAGAGATACGCTTATCAAATTGGTACTGAAGAAAGTCTAAACAAACAGAATCATTTCGACGCAACAAGCAAGAAAATCTAACCATTTCCCTAGTTTTTATGACGTTTCGAATTTCGGCACCCAAATTTTCGAAAGCGCCTAGCGCCTTACCATCGCGTCAGGGACCCTACATTCCCTATTCAAAAATGTTCGTCTAGGTGTGCTCTATCGATCCTTAAAGTTTGTCACCGACGAGCTGAATCACCCTGTATATTTTGAGTGTGTTTTTAGAATATATATTTTTGAAATATTTTTAATAGACGTATAAGAGAACTTCTGTTTATAATTTAATAATTACGATATAATCAATAAAAATAAAATTTCAGGGCTGATGACTAAAAAAACAGCCTTATCTTTTACATATATAGACGAGGTGGAACACGTCGAATTTCGACGAAAGAAAAATTTTTACAAAGGACTGTTATATTGATTTATAATAAATCTACAAAATTATTTGCAATAAAAAATCCATCGAACATAGGTTATTCTGACTCTTTAAACAAATATTACTTTAATCTAGAGTTAACAAAATAATATTTCCTTTAACCTCAACTGTTGCAGGTTATAGAAAAATTAAACTTTCTTTTTGTACGTAATTAATAAAATATAATAAGATAAGTAAAAATGCTGAAATTATCAATTGAGGCTCTTATGTTGCGTATTAGGGAATGAAAAATCAACAAACATTATGTCATTCTGACACAGTCATAGAATTTTTTTCTGGATGAATTCGAAACCTTAATTAATTTTCACCACATCAAAATTTACATACGCACTTCTCATATCCGTATTCACCATTTTAAATACATTATTACGTGCAATACTTTCTTACTAAATATTTTTCCAAACTTGAAGTCACGTTTGTTAGCTACAACTTTGCAAATGAACAATCACACTCTTGACATGAGGCTCTAATCGCAGTACAGGCGAGTCAAAATTCCAGAAGCCCCACCAGTGGCTGAGAGGTTCTGCTCTCGAAGCTGGTAGATGGGAAGTGCTGGGTTCGATCCCAATCGCCCCGTCGGCCTAATCGTTCGGAGTTTTCGTGGTTTTCTTCGAGCCATGGATTTCCATGCGTAAATATGGGTTAGATTCCCTTAGAAAGACCCCCACGAAGGGCACCCCCCCCCCCCCCTCGGGCCTATATCCCTAGTGTAGATAATCGGCCGTCAAGATCAACCAACCAAAATTCCAGAAATGATTATCTTTTTAGACTCATTTGTGGTAATATATTTAGTTTTATCAAAGGAAATGTCAGTTTTCTTTTAAATATGACTTCATTTTCTCTCGAATTTATCGCAATGAAATCATTTCGACTAGCGTCTCATCAGTATCAGCGAAAAGTAAAAATATTAAAATATAATAGTTTTATCAGATAAATCCGTGACGTCATTTTCTATTCAAAAATTTTAATTGTAATGAGAAAATGCATCAATAAGGACATAATCAATAAATCAATTTTCTTTTTTTTTTTTTTTCTGCAACAATGGAAGTAACCCAATTGCCACCATTTTAAAGAAATTTCATAGAAAACGTTTAAAATTAAAAATAAAATATAAAAATGGAAATAAATTAAGAAGTAGCTAGTACATGCATATATACAAATGAACAGCTTTCATTAAAAGCAATAATTATCAAAACTGGTTTAGTAGAAAACTTAGGGCTGATGACTAAAACTAGAGAACAGAAATTCTGATTTTTCAGAATTTGGTGTCGCCCCCGACATTTCCATTACTTCATTTTCTTCTGGTGGACTGGTGGTTTCTATTATTATGAAACAGCCATTATAAATGATGCGTTAGGTAACGATGAAAGAGCAGCCGTAAAAAGTCAGAACTCCGATTTTCTGGTCAGAATGGGGAAAAAATGACCTTTTTTTTTTTTTTTTCTTTCAAAAAAAAAAAAAAAAAAAAAAAAATATGGCCATTTTTTTCCCATTCTGACTAGAAAATCAGAGTTCTGACTTTTTACGGCTGCTCTTTCATCTTCATCTAACGCTTCATTTATAATGGCTGTTTCATAATAATAGAATCCACCAGTCCATCAGAAGAAAAGAACTCGGTTAAGCGGGACTCGGATAATCGGGACTCTACTGTAGTGCAAAACGTATTTCAATTTTAAGACTTAAAGCACACGCTTTTATTTTATGTAAAATGACGTCATTTGCATTAATATAGATACTTAAAATTAAATATAGTTTATAATAGCTCCATGTTTTATCATAAATCATACATTTGTATTTTTCTCAAAATAGCACGTATTTTCATTACATTGTTTCAGTTTTTATGGGGAAATGGCAACAAAAAGATATAATTGCTATTTTCCAACTATTTTTTCTTTACTTTTTACAGAAATGAAGTACTTGAGTTGACAAAATGAAACAATGTCGCTAAAAACTACAAAAAAATTAATCTTTCAAAAATAAATGGAGATGCTATTTTCAAACAAATTGCATTAAAGAGTACTTTTTTTCCCAATACGACGGTATAAACATTGAAAATGTGCGATGTTTAGAAGTTTTTTTTAAATGCTGTAGAGTATTTAATCGCCCAATGAAACATCGGCTTTTGATTTACGGCTGGTTTATACAAGATAACGTTATTTATTGGAGACAAAATAAGCTGGGAGAAAGAAATAGCATACCGGGGGCTAAAAACACCCTTGTCTTTTAAATATATAGATTATAATTAAATGGAAATGACGTAATTTTCAGAAATATTTTCATTTGTGCATACCAAGGATCATTAAATAAATAGCAGAAGTTCAGTCTATTTAGATGCAGGAATAAAGGTCAGTGAATATGATGTCATCACTGACACAGTTATAACAACATATATTATATTCATGGAGCAAATTTATCTCTTTTCGGGAACATTTCACTTTAGATATAACTTTTTAAAAGCATGGATTATTTTCTGTTCTTTTATTTACATATATTATTTAATATTAATTTTCAGTTAACAATCTGTATTCTTCCGCGATTAGTGCATAATTACACGCAATCATTTTATGATGGTTAAATTTTATGAAAACAATTATTTTTTTTTCTTTTAAATACGATGAGAGCACGCTTCTGATTGGAGAAATGTGATAAAGCAAAATGAACTTATAGATAGAAAAGCTTAACCTGATTGCCACCATTATGAATAAATATGATAAAAAGCTTTTAAAATTAAAAACCTATATTAATATTATCAGGAAGTGAAGTTTGTTTATTTACAGGAGGTAATCTCTGGAACTACCGAACCTATTTTAAAAGTAACGTATCAAAATTATGGTGTTAGTCCACATTCGAATATAGGCTATATTTTAAGTCGATGTCACCATCCCAAAGGAGCTGTTGGAGCAAAAAACGTTATAAAAATGCGATTTTTGTGTTATTGAATGGCCTAAAAACTGGAATTCGGCATGGTAGTTATTAGATATTGTCGTGTGACAAGTTCTAAAAAAAAAAAATGAATACTAAAAAGGATTTTATCAGTGTTACTAAACAAGGAACGGAAGGCCCGCGAGTGGAGTGTATCCGAATGACGCTTAGATCTTTATTTTTACTGTGACTGCATCGGCGATGCGAACACGACGACTCCCAATAACCAGACTAGCTTCGATCGCATTCACAAATCAACGCGTCCGAAAGAAATCGCCAACAAAAATATCTGATTATGCGAACGCACTCCAAAACACTGCGCCAAGTAGGAGAACGGCTCCGACCAACGACGGAAGTGAGCATGTGCAGGAAAGCGCCGTCAGAGAATAGCCCGGTCAACATAGACATTTAACATAGTCAAAACTGGCGGAGAGCTGAAAATTTTTAGAAACCTTTAAGATATCATTCTAAATGAAATTCCAAAAATATTAATGGATCTGGCGTGAGCAAAAAATTTTATTCAAGGTCAAAGGTCAAAAATACAATTTTTTTTTTTCATTTATCTGTTAAATGGAAAGTTTTATCGTAAACATAGTTATTATAAAAATAAAAATTTTCTACAAAAAGGTCTTTACACTGTTAATATTTTTAGCTTACTTGTTTATTAATCGTCATCGAATTCTATTTCTTGAGTTGCATTTTCATCGTCTTCTTTTTCTGGCTCCTGTCCATTGCTCTAAGAAATCAGATGGATCTGGTATTTCTTCCCTGATGTCAGAAGCGCCATCATCTGCTGTATTTGTGGCAACATTAGAGCAAGACTGCGGTCGTGACAGTTGCTACATATTGATGATCAGAACAAACCACCTTTTTTGCTACCGCAATTGAAATTGCAACCCTTTGTGCAATTACAAAAAAATGGTATGGAGCATTTTTCTGGTGCAGGCGAGAGTAGAGTTTTAATTGGCTCCAAGTCGTTATTGGTCAATACCCATCCCAGTTTTCAGAGTCAAGTTTATTACCTAGCTATATTTGGACTTGGTAGTAAACTCGGTACAAATGTTGGTGGGCAACACTAGATGTTGATGGAAAATGGGATAACTGTACGACTTTGTCGTGCCGTGTACTCTTCGCAAAACTTAGATATCTATAAATATCTATAGAAACAGTGTTTTTTAATTGTAGTTTTTAATTGTATAGTTTTTTGTAATTCTAGCATATCCTGGAGATACAAGTGAGCCTATTTGGCATAAGGAAAATGTCCTGATGCGGTGGAAGTAAGGAAGCATTTCTTTAACGCTATTCAGATGTGCTTGCCAACCTCACAAACGTCCAGCTCTTATAAACTCCTTCCCTATTAAAACAATATGAAAATATTGTATCCAAAGTTTGGCTGTAGGGCCTCGTCCTACATATTCTTTCAGTTTTTCATTAAACTGATAAAGTAATGATTTAACATCTTCGTCATTATTTTCAATATCACCTTATGAAATAGTATTGTTTATTACATCTTCAACCATATTCTTAAGATTTTCATGCGCATTATCATCAATAGCAAGTTCTTTAGATATTATTGTTGCTAAAGTGAGATGAACTAATGTATGAACTCTGACTGCTCTGGTGTAAGAATAACCATTGGGCATTTTTTCTAATGAATTAGGTGCATAAGTTAAAGAAAGTATCTCTTTGATAGCACTTCCTTGCATGATATAACCAATGGATCCAAGATACGACATAAGTAAATGGAATTCTCCAAGTCTTACTGCAGTCTTTGTTAATTCAGATTCTTGAGGTGCAGCAAATACGATTTCTCGTGCTTTAGCATACAAAGGTTAATCAAAAGTAATAATACATACATCGTGGCCATAACTTTTTTAATTTTCCTGGGCATATAGTAAAGTAGTAAATATAGTGTTGAAGTTACTCTCTGGTTGATGATTAAATGGTAGGAATAGTATTCACGAAACTGCAAAATTCCTCATTTTACTTGTTAAAAGTTCAACATAACCGTTCCAACCAGGCAATAATAAATCACTCTATTTTCCATAAAGCCATAAAATATCTACTTTTCGAAACAAAGAAACAGTTGCACTCCTTTCATAAGCAAAATTTTGAGCTGTTATTTTACTGTATCCTACTACACCATCATTTTGATATACCCGTAAAGGCACATGAGGTTTTGCGCGAAATCCTTAGCTGCAGGGATTTCATTTACTCGTTGTAAAGGCTTTTCAGCTAAAACAGAACATTTCGGAGTAATGATTTGGATTATGCCCATTATGTGGACTGTATTATGACTACCTAAAGTGTACACATTTATATCAGCATTGTCCGCAGCATATTGAATTAAGGTCCCAGTTTATTGTGTAAAATATGGGGCTGGTGATTAAGAATAGTTGCTGCCTCGTACATCATTGTATCATTATACGATGCACAGAATCCAAAAGATGAAAAAATGTGCATGGGACGTTTTGATCCAAATCGTCGATGAAAGAAAACAGAAAGACCTAATTGTAATCTCGAAATTAATGATCTAGGGCGAATAGCAGCCATAATACAATGGCTGACAGTCGTACATATTAATCTTAAACGATCCAATTTATGTCGGTTATTTTTTTTAATTATTCGCTCCAAAAAATTAGTTAAAGATTCTGGAATGACACTATTGATATTTTCAAACATTTGATGGGGTGTGGGTAATTAATATTGTCGAATGGTACAGATTGAATATCTCCTCGAATAATTTCTGCCGCAGCCGTCAGAATCCAAAATCGTTGTTCCTTTTCATTGCAATTTTTATTTTCATACCAAGCTTTGTTCACCACATTATGTTGAGTATCAATAAAACAAATAATCGTTAAACTTCCCCTTTTTTTCTGTTATTATAATTTTATTACCCTACTTTAGCTTCAATTTCCTTTTTATTGTTTTGTCATCTGGAGGTGTTGCATTCTTGAAAGCATTTTTCAATTATTTCAATGAAAATTGACAATCCTCATTAGTTTCAATATATGTATATAGCTTTTCCATAGCTAAATCAATATTATAATGTTCAAGGCGTCCACTTTTACCTCCAGTTGCAGGCTTCAAGAGCGAACGAAAGCAATCAACATGATACTTAGCTTCAACAGCAACTAAATCGTATTACATCCTATACGTACAAGAACAGTTTTTGCTACTATATCTGAACTTCTTGAGCTATCTCAAGGATAGTATCTTTAAATGAAATTGTTTTAACTCGATATATTACGCGCCGATGATCCTTCGTTTTTTTCTTTTCACTTTCTTCATTCGCTTCATTTTCACAAAATAAACAAAAATTTTTAAAGGAAAAAGTTGACTCACGTAATCGCGCCCTAATACGAGGTGGGCTGGACGTAAAAGTACTTGCTTCAACTACATCGCGTTTTCCTTTAGATGTTGCAATATTACTCTTCAGAGTGTACACTTTACGACACTGAACATGAACGGTAACAGATTGCTTATTTTCCAAATACTGAACATTCCCGTCATTTCTTTCAGTGCTACTATCAATTAATGTCTTCATACCACGTTCAACGACTACAATTTGATTTTCTGCTAGAAGTTTATAACACATGAAGCAAATTTCCGACATTTTTAAAAACGTATCCAAACTAATACTTCGAAATTTTTACATAAACAAAACAGAATAATCTCCGCACTAACAAACCGGAAGGTAAAAATACATGTCCATTTGAAAGGGAATTACATTTCAGATATGGAACCACGTGACGGCGCGCGCTTCTATTTCGCAGTGGAAGGTGGGGGGGGGGGGGGGGGGGCTGACACCACAGCTTACCTCGAATGTATTGGATGAAATACGCGCGTACGCGGAGGTATTTTAAATCTTATCGCATTATTATATTTAATTTTGTTACATCTACTTATATTTATTCATTCAACAGCTAATAACATGCATTGCATTTAGAAAAGTGTAGATATTATGCAAAATATGAAAAATTTTGAAATTTTTGATTTTTACAATTTTTGAATCGTAATATCTTACAAACAAGGGGGCAGGGGCGGTCGGTGTAAAGACCTTTTTTTGTAGAAATTTTCAAGATTTTCAATTTTTATAACAGCTATTTTTACGATAAAGCTTACCGTTTACCAGATATCTGTAAAAAACGATTTTTTTTAAGACGTTTGACCTTGAATAAAATTTTTTGCTCCAGCCAGATCGATTAAGATTTTTGAAATTTTATCTATATTGATGTCTTAAAGGTTTTTACAAATTTTCAGCTCTCCGCCAGTTTTGGCTACGTTTCCATTTTTTTTTTCGTCTATTTTGACTGGACTAGAATATGCAAAAAGAGATCCGGATATCTGTTTGGCAAACGGCCAAAAACAACGCATGACCTCTTGGGCTGAAATGGAAAACAAAATGTTACATAGAAAGATTTAAACAAATAATAAAAAGGACGGGAAATTACGATCTACGATAGAGACAATGAATGATAGCTTTTAAAATGAGATGGGTGAAAATACTGGAATTAATATTAAAAATAAAGATTAATAACACTGTAAAAGGAATTTAAAAGGTGGGATATAGAGCATAAATATGTCACACGACATATACAAATGATCTCTAAGAACATTTCCTGAAAAAAAAATCGAAATTTAAAAGGGGTGAAAATCACGAAAAGTGTTCGATAAAATGTTCTAAATTGCGATTTCTATGCATTCTCAGACAGTGCCGAACCGATAACAAAAGTAATGGTGTGAAAATGATGGTGACAGCACTTGGCTCCAAGGTAGGCAATTTTTTATGTCTGTGAAACTACCACAAAGGGGGTACTGGAACAAAAAACATTCTGAAAATGCGATTTTTGTGTTACTGAAGGGCCTAGAAACATGAAATTCGCATGGTAGTTACTTATTAGACATAAGCGGTGGCTAAGAACATTTCCTTAAAAAATCGAAATTTAAAAAGGGTGAAAAAGCGAAAAAAACGTTCTAAAAACGTTCTAAATTGCGATTTCTATGCAATCTCGTGAAGTAACAAACAAATTTCAAATGTGATTGTTGGAAATTGAGGCTGACAGATCTTGCTCCAACATATACATAGGTTCTATTTCATGTCAGTGTCACTACCACCTGGGGGTTGCAGGAACAAAAAACGTTCTAAATTGTGATTTTTGTAACACTGCAAGGACTAGAATCTTTGAATTTGGCATGGTAATTACTTATAAGATGTAAATGCTCTCTAAAAACCGTCGAAAGATAATTCCAAAATTAAAAGTATGAAGTGAGTGAAAGGCATTCTAAAAACGTCCTAAATTACGATTTTTATGCAACCTTAGGAAATACTAAACAGATTTAAAAAATAATGGCCGCAAATTGGTGGTGATAACACCTGCTCAAACATAAACTATGTCCGTGCCACTACCACCAGAGGGTTGCAAGAGCAAAAAACTTTCTAAATTGCGATTTCTGTGATTCTGAAGAGGCTAGAAACTTTAAATATGGCATGCTAGTTACTTATAAAATATAAATGCTCTCTACGAACTGTGGAAAATAAATTCGAAATTTAAAATAGGTGAAGCGAAGGTAAGGAGCAAAAGGCACCCTAAAAAAGTCTTAAATTGCGATTTGTATGAAATCTCAGGAAATAATAAACCGATTCCAAAAATAATGGTTGCGAATCAATGGTGATAATCTCTGATCCTACACAGGCTATGTATTTTATGCGGGTGCTCCTACCACCTTTGGTTGGCAGGAACAACAAACGTTCTAAACAAGCCTTTAAAACTTTCTAAATTACGTTTTCTATGGTATATTAGAAAATACCAAACCAATTTCAAAATTAATGTCGGCAAGTTAATGGTGACAGTCTCTGTTTCAACATAGGTATTTTATGTTAGTACCATTACCAACAGAGAGGTAGCAGACCGTTAGGCAAGAAGCTTGGTATTTGACATGATTGTTAATTTTAAGGTGTAAATGCGTACTAAAAACTTCAAAACTTCAAATGAATACTGAAATGTGTGTATTAAATGAGCACAAAAGCTTCAACATACTTTCTAAATTATCCTTTATTTAGAATTAGTTTTAGTTTTTCTTATTAATTTCAGTCTCATTTCTGTCTAATGCAGTGTAGTATTGAAGTTTAATCAAACAATGGCTTAATTAGTAATTTTTGAATTATTCCTAAAAGTATACGAGGGTGTATCAATAAGTTTTTGGCCTCACATAGAAATAATTGAGTGAAATTGCTACATTTTCTGAGTCCTTTCTATATAGTCAGTGTGCACAGTAATACAATTGTGAAACCGGTGTTTCAAAGAGAGGGGGGAGGATGTATTCCATCTATGCACTTCCCGAGCCCCTCGCCACAAATTTGGCATCCGGATGTCACTTTTCTAAATTTTGCGGAAATCATTCATGCCCCCCCCCCCCCCCTGGGTGGAGGAATTTGGAGGTAGGGGCTCGGGACTTGCAGAGTATGAAAAAGTGGTCACATGCCTTTCCAACAATATGCCACATTTGGGGGTTGAGAAAAGTTAAGAATATGCCCCCTTTGGGTCTACTATCGCGCCTCCTGGTATATCTCCTCCTCTCTCTTTTTGAAATACCGTTTGCAGAAATGTGTTACTGTGCACGGTGACTATATAGAAAAGGACTAATACAATGTAGCAATTTCTTAAATTTCACTCAATTATTTGTGAAGGCTAAAACTTATTGATGCACCCTCGTTATTTTTGCTAATAAAAATTAGACATACGAATATCACGTGGCATATTTCAACTATTACGCGTGCAAAGCCACGAGTTTTGATAATAAGATATAAAAAATTAAATAACACATCTACGAATGAACAGCTTTCATTAAAAAAAAAAATTATAATAATTATCAAAATTAGTTCAGTATAAAGCTCATGACTGGTGACTAAAAAAAACAGCATGGCCTTTTAAATTTATAGATTATATTATTAGATATACAATCATATTACTTTATTATTAGAAAATTCATTGATCGAATTCATGATTAAAGCTATATTTAGATTGGAAGTATTATGAGTATTGTGAAACTTGATTAGTTTAAATGATATTTATAAATCTATGCTGCAGAGTAAAGTTATTCATTTTGAACATTCATTTAAATGATAACTTTCGATTTCATACTACAGGGTGTTACAAAAGTCCCGCATTATAGGAGTTTTTTAATTTTTTTATTTGAGTGCTACTGAGTGTCATACCATAACGCCAATCTTAGCGGCTAACATTCTGGGGAACATGAACGATCACCTGCAATTGTGTTTTGACAACGGAGGCAACCATATTGAGAACATATTGTAATATAACGTGTTTTCCCTATGATGTGCGAGTTTTTGACCACCTTGTATTTAATTGTTAACTTTTGATTCGTTTCAAAGTTTTTATTACAGGCATCTTCAGAAATGTAATGCACATTTCTTCATTGCAGAAGCAGAGTATTTGGTGCACATTTAATCATTAACCCTTTTCAACTTAGTTGAAAAGTATTTATGGCTTCCTTATGTCTGTCTTCTGCCCACTTATTCATACTACATATGTAAGAGACTCCAGCGAAAGCCAGGTTGAGAAAAAAAAAATCAAAAATTAAAACCGGACAAAAAATAAAAAAATAAAAAATAAAAATAAAAATACAGATTAACATCCGATTCTGTGGTTAAAACATTTCTAAAAACATATTAAAGCCTTTAAATATTTTGAAATTCGTTTTCACCTTTTCATACCAACTCATGATTTTGTGAAAAATGGAATTAATTGCCCTGAAGTACAATTGGTATTTGCTACGCTAGCGTCCTCGGTCTCAGTTTTACAAAGAAATTCATCTATTTTTAAACATTATTTTCGCGCCATCTACCGGCAATCAATATAAATGAAAGAACTTTTGATTGAAATTTGAATTTCGTATAAAAAAATTTAGTGTTTTGAATTATTATCTGCCTTAACTGCCTGTGTTCTAACTCTAAATATTCCCGGACTGCCATGCAATTGAGGTTTATCGTGGCATGTCCGGTATCGAAAATGTAGCATTTATAGTTTGTTTACAAAGGATCTCAAAAGAATTCTGTTACATTATAATTTAAGAGGAAAAATCGTTTGCAGTCTGTTTTATGATATTATAAGCGTATTGAAACTAATATACAGCAGTGAGGTACACTATAAATCGTTTATGGTAGAATAGGGCAATCATAGCAATTATCATTCATTTGCAGTGAGACACAAAATGATTATAGACTGGGAGGCTGTAGCATAGACAATCTCATCATCAAGTTCACTGCTGGAATTTCAGAATTAGTTAAAACACGATTCGTATATTAAAACGCAATCGGTCTGCAAGTCATATGTTGGTGGAAAACATCTGAAAACCCTATTTTAAGAGTTGACTCGTAGGTTTACTATAGTGTTTTCCTGCTCCCAGTCTTCCCTAATTTCATACCTTTGGGTGCAGAAAAACACAATGATAAACCTACGAGTCAACAGCTAAAATCGGGCTTTCAGGTTGTTTTCCACCAAGATATGACTTGGCAGACCAATTGCGTTTTAATATGCGAGTCGAGTTTTAACTAATTCTGGAATTTCAGCAGTGAACTCGAGGAGGTGATTGTCTATGCCGCCTCCTCCCAATCCATTATGCTACAGTACTGTTTATGAGCGATAATTTATCTTCAAGCGTGCTGTCAGTTGTGGTATGTGTTTTTAAATTTAACTTATATTTTGAAAAATACTTGGAACACTACCCCCGATTTCGATGAAACCTTTATCATAGACAGTATTCGTGATACGATGAAGAATGATACCAAATTTATCGGCATCGTTAGGGTTTAGTATCCCTCTGTTCTAAAAAAAAGTAACTAACGCTGTCACCGCCGCCGGTTTCGAATTTTATGTGACCGGGGTCTTTCTTCATTAAAATTAAGAAAACTACTGCATACAAAAATATGAAAATCGGTCGTATTATAGAGAAATGTTTAATAAATACCCTGATGGAGACAGTTTTTAAATAGAACAATTATTTTAAGAGCTATTTAATGTTAAAGTTGGTCAAAATCGTTCTATTAATAAAGTTTTATAGGAGCAAAAACTATTCATAGGAATGTATTATAATTATTTTTTTTTTTTTGAGGATATACATAAGACGTTCCCGGTGTGCAGATTACATCATTTTGTTAATTTGACTCATTTTTTGAGGATTTATTTCCATTTTAAATTCAAATTTTTAGCATTTCGAGACTTTTTTTTTACATCTTTTAGAAAAGGGTATTATTTTAAATTGTTGCCAATTTATAAAACAGCGAACAGAATAATATTTCCTTCAAATTTAAAATTTATTTACACATGACTATTATAAACGAAAAAAACTTTCAAATTAGAATTAAATGATTATGTATTAACAGCAGAAAAATATTGACAATTACGTCATAAAACTATATTTACATGTGAATTTTAAAAGAGAAAGAAAATTGTAAAATAATAAAGTCATTAATATGCGTTAAATTTGTGCTATGAAATTTGAATATGTAATTAAGGCTTACTGTAGAGTGTTCGATACTGAAAATAACATGTAAAGCATTTATAGTTCGTTTTCATGTATGCAGGGAAAAATTCCGTTACATTAAGATCTATGGGGGGGGGGGGGGGAGTTTGCGATGCATTTAAATGTTGTTAGGATACTTCAAACGTAATGAAATCCCCAAAGAGCACTACAATATGTTTCGGATTAATTATAGAGTGCAAAGATTTATCGACCATTTACAGATGCAGACAACAGAATTCGGTTATAGGGAGTAATAATTCATTCACGTTACCAGATATGTACAGAAATTGCTAAAAAATGATTTTTACTGAGTTACGTGTTATTTTGATATTTTTTTTCACTGTGCAAAAAAAATTAAATTTCTTAATAATATTTTGTTAGTTTTGGAAAGCGTTTCATAATTTATGCTTGATGCATAAATTTTCTTTCTTCTTTAACTTGACACCAAATATATATATATATATATATTTTTTTTGTCATCATGAAAACCAGAAAGTGCATCTAATACGCTGTAAGAGAAAAGATAAATGTTTCTTAATCTACGAAGGTGTGATATAAAGAAAATATACAATAATCTCTTTGAGTTACCCACCAATCGGAAAATTGTTCTTCATCTTTAGATACTTTAGAAACCAATATATTTTCGTGACTTAAAGAAACATTTATAAGAACAAAGTTTCTTTTGCTGCCACTGATTTTTGGAAACGTTTCTGAGTCGTTTATATAATGTATTTATCAGTTTTCTTACACCGGAATATCGGTTTTTAGGATGTTATCCATTCTCAAGAAGCATTTTCATCTTTGTAACTGAGTTTATGGAAGTATGAGTAACAATATAATATTAATGTTAATGTTAATGTTTCTTTATCATATCTGTCTGTAAAATATGTTTGTTGAACTTAAAAATATTTACTTCAAAATGAATAGCATAACAAAAACCCATATTACGGTTTAAGAAAATCGATTAATCCACTATTAAAAACTACTCGGAAATGTTTCTGAAAATCAATGGCAGAAAAAGGAACTCAGTTCTATAAATGCTTCTTCAAATCTAGAAAATATATTGGTTTTTGAGTTTTCTAAAGATAAAGGAGAATCGGGAATAACTCGGAAGATGTTATCGTGCACTTTTGTTTGTGGTTATACAACTTTTCTTATATTAAGCTACGTAGGTCTTTTTATACATAGTAGGCATAAATATAATAATCATAATAGGAAATAGTGACGCTGTAATCGATAGTGGCCTGATCTACAGTTAGTCCTAAAGCGGGCTGACAGTTTTAAAATTCAATAGCAAGTAAAAAATATCAGGAGGGTAATGTGTGATGTCGAGAATTTGTTTTCTATGCTCCCTTGTTTTGGTTCTAGATGTCCTCGATAGATGGCGATGCATTATCTTAAACTTTAATAATGTTCAAAAAAGCTTTGCAACGTTATGTGGCATTTTGACTCATCAATTAAATAACTGTAAAAACTTTTTTTTTTTATCAGTCTTTATACAAGGTGTCCCAGAACTTCTTGTACAAACTTGGAGAGGAGGCAGAGAACAGAGTTAGGAACTATAATTACATAGAAGAGCATGGGCGGAAATCAGTAGGTGGCGCTCTATGCGAAACCCGACCATGAGCTGCACAACAACGCTTCACTGTTAATGTGTGGACTGGTATCATGGCGGACAGCTTAGTGGAGCCATACATCATACCACCTCAACTGGACGCTCGCAAGTATCTCATTTATATTCAAGAGATTTTTCTGGAAATGCTTAACCATGTCCGCGCACATGTTTGACTCGGTATGTGGTTTTAACATGCTGGGGCGCTATCTCATTACACAAGGGGCGTAAGTGACAATTGGGACACGACATTGGATTGGGCAGTCACATCGCATGGCCTCCAAATCACCTAATTTATATCCTCTTGATTATTTTCTCTGGGGTGCCATGAAGAGCATTGTGTACAACATGCTCGTAAATTCTGAATGGATCTGCAGGCACGAATCTCCATCGCTGCGGCTACCATCAACGGAGCAACCAGAATCTTTGAAAATGTTCGCCAGATATGTCGCATAGATGTCGTGCATGCATCCATGCCAGTTAGCGCAATTTCAAATAGTTCCTGTGATTCTTGTAAGTCTTACACTGTGCTCTTTTTTTGTGCAATAAAGCGTTTTATATTGCTTTCTGGATTGTGACATTACTGCGCCTTCATGTCTCTTTATCTCGTGAGTGTGACGTTTCCGCCCACGCTTTCCTATGTAATTATGGTTCCTAACAGTGTTCTCTATCTCCGCTCCAAGTTTGCACACGAATTTCTGGGACACCCTGTATATTAGTTTGAGCGGTCTACCCATTTAAAAGAGCACTGTGAAATCTATCGGTGATACCTGGATCTAAAACAAAGAAATTTATTAAGTCACTGATATTACACATTGATATTATGAAAGTATAACTATCATCGTTTAACCGTTACTGCATTTTGAAAACAGTCAGTTTAATTTAGGAAGCACTGAATATGTCTATAATCTGAAAACAGCACTTCAAATTTGTTAAAACTCTATTTAATTTTTAATCAATGTTTAAGATGTATTTGAATTACCGATTTCAGAAACGCTTACCATCAGCCTTACTGAGGGCAAATTTAATTTAAAAAATTTCATTTAATTTAATTTAAAATTTTCTTTTTCAAAAAAGTAATAATACATAAACCGAACCCATATTTTTAACATCGAATGTTATCCAGATTCCTTCTTTCGTATGCCTGAAACTCATATTACTTACCAGAATCTAAATTACAGTCATTTAATACAACGGGATTAGGATGAAAACTAAAAGAAATCGATTTTTTACTAGCCATGGTATTAAATAAAGATTAACTTCCAGTTCCTTTTAGTTATGTACTTTCTCAAAAAGATTTGGTATGTATCTTCGCAATTAAGAAGAATGTTTGCTCTCATCTAAATTGAAGAAGAGTAATAGTTTTTATAACCTATTAACTCAATTTAGTATTTAACAATTTATTCATTTTTGGTAATATCTGTCCTTGTTTTAGAATTTGTAAGTTAAAAACTAAAGAAATGCATGTCTTAAATTTATTGTAAAACAAAGGTTGATCGTAATAACGATAAAAGATTGCGCTGCATGAAACTTTCTGGAAGCTCTGTAACTTTGGTTTTAATTTATAGATAGAATTTTCATTGTAACAGAAAATAAATGTACTGTTTTAATTTGAGATATTATTTTTTATAACATACATAGTACGCGGAAAAAACTGTTTTGTTGAAACAACTAAATTTTGGTTAATATAGCTCCAACCAAATATTTTGGTTGGAAGGACCAAATTTTGGTTAAACTAACCAAATGGTTTGTTGAATTAACAAAATCATTTGTTTAATCTAACAAAAATTTGATCATTCCAATCTAAATATTTGGTTTGAGCTATATTAACCAAAATTTAGTTGTTTCAACAAAACAGTTTTTTCCGTGTATATCCTATTATTTTAATTCTACTTAAACATCCAAATTGTTAAATAAAGTTTTAAAAGCTCAATAGAAATCTGATTACTGTGTTAAATATTTATCTTTAACGTGCAAACATAGGTTAAATCAGAGGTTTTCTTTAATTTTAAATGAGCGGCTTATGAAGCATAAATTATTCAAAAATAAATCATTTAAGGGCTTAGATGACATCACAACAACTTGAACGAAGCATGTTTGGCATGACGTTTACTACCATGTAATTCGTTTATTAAGAGCCTACACTAGTGAATCAAAAAGACCCGGATGATAATATTAATCCTATGAGGAAGTTATTTTCAAATATTTCGCTTGCATTTTGATGTTTTTAAGAGATTTTTTTTTCTTTTATTTGGATAGCTGAGGACGATCTACAACCGGGCTAGTTTTTACTTTTTACTTCCTTCTATCTTTACAAGAAGAAATTATTGGATTCATGAAAATTTTTGAATTCCGGTTTTCGACGAATTTACACGTTTTAGGGGTCAGAGATCACGAAAAACATGTTTTCACAAAATGTCTGTGAGTCTGTCTGTGTGTCTGTGTGTGACACTAATTTTGTGGGCGCTCTATCTCAAGAACTAATACACGGAATTTAATAAAAATTTATATTCAGTTAGTTTTTGATATAAATTGGTGCTTATTAGTTTTTGGTGCAAATCGCTCAACAGGTGGTGCTGCTATGCTGCGTTTTCTACAATTTCCGCAATGGCTCTATCTCAAGAATTAATGCACGGATTTTTATGACACTTCAGATTCAGTTAGTCCTTTATATGAGTTGGTGTTTACTACAATTTGGTGTAAATCGCCCAACAGATGGCGCTGCTATACAGCATTTTTCACGATTTCCGCAAGGGCTCTATCTCAAGAACTAATGCGTGGATTTTCATCAAACTTCAGATTCAGTTAGTCCTTGATACGTGTTGGCGCTGACTACGTTTTGATGTAAATCGCCCAACAGGTGGCGCTGCTATGCTGCATTTTTTACGATTTCCGAAATAGTTTTATCTCAAGAAGTAATGCAACTTCAGATTTTAATCAAACTTCAGATTCAGTTTGACTTAAGTTGTTGCTTATTAAGTTTTTGTATGATGGCGCTGCTATGCTGAATTTTTTACGATTTCCGCCATAGCTCCACTCAAAAATTAATGCTCGGATTTTAACGGAACTTCAGATTCAGTTAGTAGTTGACGTAAGTTGTTGCTGATTAGATTTTGGTGTAAACCATCTAACCGGTGGCGCTGCAGAAAGTGTTAATATGTATGAGATTGCCACATCTGACTAGTTTGATTTTGGTTTCATATTTTTTTTTGTTTAACTACTTTTACTTTCGGAACCGGTTTGAACTGGATCTGAAATTGAAACTATCCAAATATAAAAAAAAAAAATTATAACCAAAATCGAAAAAGTAAAAACTAGCCCGGTTATAGATCGTCCTCAGCTAGCCTATGCAAAAAAATATCATTCGAAAATATCCAAATTCAAGCGAGATATTTGAAAATAACTTCCCCATAGGATTAATATTATCATCCGGGTCTTTAAGAGATAACTTTCTTTTTCATTTAAAATACATATATTTTACTTTATATGTAACATAAAAGTATATTTGTACATGCGCAGTTTTATTTGGTGTAAATGTCTAATTTCACTTCCCTATTCATGAAATCAGTTAGATAGACTTTAGAAAAAAGTTATTGCAAATAATTTGTTAAAATGTATACGCCGGTTAATATATATCATTTAAAATAATAATAAATAAATTTGCTTTTAATACCGAATTTTTAATTTTTTTTTTTTTTTTCAAATAGAAAGATATTTTAAAATATTTACGATATATACAAGGTGGCCATAGATAAAGTGACAGTATTCAGAGTGTTCTGTTGCGCGATCTAATTGAGAGAATGACGCCAAATTTTTTTGAGAAGATTAAACAAGACTGAGAACAAAGGTTTCCTCAAAAAAAAAAAATTAGCTCCAAAAGTTACCGCTAGGGGAATGTATGCCGCTGTGTAACGGAAAAAAGAGTATTATTACCGTATTGAACTTGAATTAAATCGCAGTATTGATTTCGCATTTTTTTTAAACTCTTTTCTGTTACACAGCACCACATATTCCCTTAGCAGTGACTTTTGGAACAATTTTTTTGCGCGGAATCCTTCGTCCCCCGTCTTGTTTAATCTTCTTACAAAATTTGTGACGTCATTCTCTCAATTAGATCGCGCTACAGAACATTCTGAGTACTATCAGTTACATTATGGCTACCTTGTATATTTAAAATTAATATTTAAAAAGCCGTTTCAAAACAGTATAATTGTCATGTGTATCTTCTGAAAGACCGTAGTTGCATTCAGAATTTTACATAGTTTTAAAGAATCCAATAAGTTATAAAATATTTCAGCTAGATAGCTTTAATGGATTTTATATATCTAAATATTGTGTATATAAACATGATTTAAAAAAATTCTTTTAGAAGGAACTTTTGAAATTTTTTCTTTGAAAAGATTTCCATTATTATTTTTTAAATTGGTGATTTGTTTTGAAAACTTTGTTTAATTTACTTTATAAGCATTACTAATATTCTTTTCATATTTAAATTAAATAATTTATTTTCATATATAAAATTGTCTGCCATTAAAATGGTTTTTATTTCTTTCTCTCTTTTTTTAATTTTAAATTAAATTAGTAACATTTTTTTCTTTTAATTGAGAGATTATTGTGACTTGCATGACTTATTGTATTGAGCAGGTCAAATATACACTTCTAAAAATTCCTGTAAAACAAAAAATAAATAGAGTTTCTAGGTAAAATTATCCTATACACTAAAAAAAGACAAATGTTTCTTAGTCCAAGAAAACACAATATAACCGTGGAAGAAAATATACACTGAACCCTTCTGTCCAAACTCCTTTTCCAAAACAGTTCTTTATCTTTAGAAACCTCAGAAACCATTTTCTTTATTCAAGATTTAAAGAAGCATGTATAAAAACCAAAGCAGAATATAAAGTAAGCGTTTTATCTTAAATGGGAGAGGTAACCGCAAGATTAAAGACGAGGTCATATCAATCAAGGTCATACGCCACGCAATGGACGGCGTTGAACTACAGGAATATGGCCTAACTGTTTTCTTCTTTGTGGATAAACTATTAGTTGTACATCTGTGAAATAACTGCGCAAGTGTAAAACACCGTGTTTCCATTTGTTTGTAGTACTTGTATTCTGACAGCATAGAATATTCTATTAATTTTTATACATGATTATTTAATTTATATATTATTGATAATTACTTAAATAAAAACAGTTCTTTTTAGAGCTAATATTATTTGTTAAAATGGCAAAATGTTGGCCATCTAATAGTTGTAGTTTTCGAAATTGTAAGAAAATTCTTATTCTGATGGGATTCATCTCTATCCTTTTCCATAGAGTAAAAGAAGTTAGTTATGTTTTTTATTTTAATTTATAAAAAAAGATAAAATCTTATTTAATATATAGTATCAAATGTTGCTGATTTAAGTACGTTCGATTTTAATTATTTTTTTTATTAATGTAATAAAAAATGACGCATAAAAATTAGTAAGTAGTTTATATATATAGATAAAATTTTGTAGTCTCATTTTTTACTAAATTCTTTTGTGCTAAAATTAAAAAAAAATTATATACACGATAAGAATACAACGTTCATGAATGTTTAGAATGTGTATGGAACTTAATTATAAATAAAATATTCAATTTTAAGTCTTTTTTTAGTTTATCGAACGCAGACGAGAAGTTCCGAATATTCTCTTGAAGGCATTGCAGTCATGTTGTTTAAGTAACATTTCATTCATTTCATTTAAAACTCATTTCCTTTTATATTAGGAATCACTTTAATTTAAAATGCATGCATTAAATGTTGTACTATTAAACAAGCAAGTATTGTTCATTTATTTTCTGAAATATTTTGTGATTCTAGACAATAGCTTCCATAATTATCCTAAAATTGCTAGATTAGATTTTCTTTTTAAAAACCAGATAAAGCCATTTAGAGAATCCTTGTTAAAAATTCAATCACGAATTGCAAATGGTTCTTGCGGTATGGAATTACGGGGAATTATAGAAGTTATGGAATCTTGTTTACTAGATTTATTGCAAATTATTTTTGTTATAGCTTGTTTTGATAAAAATATGTGTGTTTAAAAAATAGTCGCAATGTCATTTTAGTTTCAGGGTAAAAGTTTCGTAGCATTAGTGCTTTTTTCTCCCAAAATTAAAATGATATTGTGAATATTTTTTTAAAATGTACATAATTTTATCAAAACAAACTGTAACAAAAATATTTTGCAATAAATCTGGTAAACAAGAATCATCTTCTATTAGTGAGTAAAGATTCAGAAAATATGCTCAAGAGATGTGCGGATAGTAGATCTTCTGTCATATATGACGCCATACTAAAACACCGCGTTTTTGCGTAATAAACCCGTCCACAAGATGGCGCAGCTGTGTCATTTTACGGCAGATTCCAGCATTAGCATTGCACGCTTAATATACATGCAGTTTTGGAAAAAACAATGTTTTTCTTATTGCCATTATTTTCTAAAGGATTTTAGAGTGTATAAATAATTTTCCGAAACCGAAGTATAGATTGTTTAATGCTATTCATTTTCAAGCTTATGCTCGATAAACATGTCTTACAGACAAACATAGCAAATTTGCAGCATTAACATTGACACTGAAATTAATATTATTTTTTTAGTCTTCCATGTATAAATTCATTTACGAAGCTCTGAATATTAACTTGAGAATTGATAAAACCCTAAAAATCTATATTCCGGTTTTTGAAATCTGATTATTACACTATTAAAACTATTCAAAAACGTTTCAGAAAATCATCGGCATCAAATGAAACTTTGTTTTTATGAATGCTTCTTGAATTCTCTAAGATTAATCGGCTTCCGAGGTTTTTCAAGATAAAGAACGCTTTTCGAAATCGTGGAGTATAGTTAATTGTATATTTTCGTCCATGGTTATGTTATGTTTTCATGGATTAGCAAACATTTGCCAATTTTTATAGCGGTAATTTTTGATTAAAAGTTTTCGATCAGGATTCTCAATTGTTAGCTCGCACTTTCCGTATGGATTGGTGAAAGAAGTTGGTGTTTGCACCGAATATTCTGTAAAGACAGGAATAGATAATGCAATTCATTCAAACTTACAGCTATATAATAACAGTTTTCGATTTATTGTGAGTTTTTATAACAACGTTTCTAGCAAATTATTTTAAAACATACTCGCGTCTTCGATATTGCATCGGTACTAAACATCTCCTTACATTGAGTCTTAAAATGTTCACTCTCGGTAAATTTACAGAATACAGTCTTTTTCTCTGTAAATTTATGTGACATAAGATAAATGATTATAAGTAGGTTCTCGTTTATTTCATAGATACACACGCACACGCTCATGCACTGACATATATATATATTTCGAATATGTACATTCATTGCATTTTTTCGCTTAAAATACAAATTAAAGAAATATCAGGATTTGTAACTACTAAAAAATTTAATTCCTATTTATTTGGGCGTTTTATACGTGCATTTAAAATTTCGGCTTATTTCTCTTAGTAGTTTTTTATTTAAGTTTAAAGATTACCGCCACGTAGTCTAAAAACAGGTATAGCGACGGGAAAAGATGGTCAGTTTAATATCAAATATTTTAAAATATAGAAGCAATCTTAATACTATGACAAAAATATCTAAATGGATTATTCATTCTTCAACTAATAATGAAAACTTATTTATGAAATAGTAAATAAAAGCCAACATTATAATAACGGATTTAACTTTGGAGATCAGCCTAGGAAGAATTTGATTTTTATACGGGGTGGGGGGGTACAAATAGTCATGTCTAAGGGTCGTCGAACCGTCTGTCCGACGAACGTCTATTTGCACGTTTTTTCACTATGCTATAACATAGTGTTTCTGATCATAAGTGAAAAAGCGTGCAAATAGACGCTCGTGTCGGAAACGCGGTCGTGACGGTACAATTGCATCGTGACCGTGACGAAAGAAAAGGTAACAAACTGTAATAAAATACCTTTATTTTACAAAAAACTTAATCGAGGTACAAAATGCAAATTAAAAATGTTTCTACTCATAACAAGTGCTCAAAATGTGCTTCATTAGCCGTGAGGCATGCTTCACATCGGCGCCGCATGGAATCGCGAACACGTTCCAATTGGCCAGGAGTCTCCCGGACTCGTACCGCCGCTTCAGTGATCCGTGTCATGAGGTCTATGGCCGATGGAACGGGTATCTTGTACACCAGAGACTTAAGATACCCCATAGGTAGAAATCCAGAGGTTTAGATTCAGGTTTAGAAACTGCGGGTCGGAAACGCAATCGTGACGGTGCAATTGCATTGTGACCGGGACGCAAAGAAAAGATAACAAACGGTGTAAAAAGACATTTATTTTACAAAAAACTTAATCGATGTACAAAATACAAATGAAAAATGTTACAACTCATTACAGGGGCACCCGCACATTTCCTGGACTTGTCGTATCCACTTCGCTGGATTAATAGAAGCGGCCCTTACCGTGGCCACAGCGATCCCCGGACCTAACCCCCTGGATTTCTATCTCTGGGAATACATTAAAGCTCTGTGTACAAGGCACCCGTTCCATCGGCCATGAACCTCATGGCACGGATCGCTGAAGCGGCGGCACTTGTGCGGGAGACTTTTGGCCAATTGGAACGTGTTCACGTTTCCATGCGGCGCCGATGTGAAGCATGCCTCACGGCTAATGAAACACGTTTTGAGCACTTGTTATGAGTTGTAGCATTTTTCATTTGTATTTTGCGCATCGATTAAGTTTTTTGTAAAATAAAAGTATTTTTACACCGTTTGTTATCTTTTCTTTGGGCCACAGTCACAATGCAATTGCACCGTCACGATCGCGTTTCCGACCCTCAGTTCCTATATAATTCTTGCTCCTCATGACCTGACACACCCACACTTGCCGTTTGGACATGAGCTTTTGAACCCCCCTGTATATGGAAATGTTGCACTATTCGTAGGAAAGTTCCTGAAAATTTTTATTTAGTCTGGTTTACAGATCTTTCACAAATGCAAATGTCATTGTTGAAAACTTTAACGTTTAATTATTTTTCAGCATCGAAACGGCTCATTGGTTTTTTTTATACGCTAAACACTTATCAAATACAAAATTCCCAATTGAAAGTAAAGAATACTGAAACATTTGGTCTATTCCTTTCTTTTATTATGTGATATATCTGGGAAATTTGTTGTTAAACAACACTTCGCAATAATATAACATATAAAAGAACTAAATTATTATGTTATACTACAATTTCACGAATGTAATAGTATAACATAAATGATTTTAAGTAGATACTTTTTTGTCGCACACACACACAAACACACACTAAAAAGTGATTATCAGTTTTTTCTTTACTTACAAATTGAAAAAGATAAAACTGGAGAGAATACTTTTGCTTCATTTTCAATTGCACTCTCAAATTCTCTCTTTAATATTTTTTTCTACATATACACCTGCAGTTTTTCTGTTTATTTATCTCCCCCCCCCCCCCTCCCTCCATTCCAAATTCAATGACATTCTTTTATTACACATATCATATTTTTTACCATGCACATATTTTTTCTGTAGTTCCTTATTGCGTGAAAGGTTTTTGTGCGCTTAGTCGCAAAAACCGTGCCTAAAAATATATCTAGTGCATATAGATGAAATTTTGTGATGGTAAATTCTAAACCTTTAAAGTTATATCCGGTAACACCGGGTTTGTCTGCTGATTTAATAATAGTAAGACATAATAAACTGATAAATAAAACAAAACCAGTCCAAAGATACATATAATAAATTTTCTGTCGACCTGTCTGGTGTACTCTAAATTTTTTAAAATGTTCTTAAAGTTATAATGATGCAATACGTTGTTACGGTTGATTATGCGTATTTCCACCTCACGAATCTTCCATGCGGAAATGCAATATGCGGTAGCAGGTCCGACGATTGTCACACGAAGAACATACGACAGTAAAGAGAGGTGCCTCCTAGGATAAATTCAACTGATTAATTTATGTCAATTTTATTTTGTGGAGTTTGATTCAAATTTGATTCGGTGATATAACTATCCTAATTTTCAGCGCATTCCTACATTGGCGAATTTTCTCTTGCCCTTGTGTATTTTTCTGTTCTGTACTCAAAATCTCCTTTAGCAGGATTAACATGTTTAGAAAATATGCCAGACTTATCCGGAAAAATTAAAACGTTTAATTTTGAAAGAAAATCGATAATAATAAAAAAAATTCTTATTTTATTGTCTTTAACAAAGCTTGACCTTTTAGTGCGTAACATATATTACACATTCTTGCAAAAAATATAGAGATAAGTTTTACTTTGATAAGATGATTATGTTTATCTTTTGTTGAAGCCTCTTTGTTCTCTTAAATGCATTAGTGCCATCGAAAAAGTAGGAGGAACTTTTGTGATATTGAATCAATTTATCATTAGAAATAAACAGTTAGATAAACCCTTTTATGTTCCGATAAATACTATAATATTTTTTAACTAATTGAAAAGCTAGCGAAAATATATGTCGTGTCCTTGCAATTCCCCGGGGGCGAAATTAGGAATGCTTTCATGACATTTTTTCCTCCATGTTTGGTTGGCTAATGTTTCGTTATCTTCCACTGATAATTAGTACATTTTTTGTGCCTTACTTTAACGTAAATTAATTACTTACTCATTTAGAAATAAATTTTGATTTAGTTATGAGTTAAGCCTCTACATATTGGATTTTTTGGGGGGACGAAATTGGGACCATTTTTTTTCCTTTGCATTTTTTAAATACTTTTGGAAAAACAATTTTTCGCATTGTTAAAATTTTTTGTACGATATTTGCCTCTCTTTCTATGTGCGTGGGTAGTTAGTCTATCTAAAATCCAAACTTGGCAGATTTTCACAGAAAATTACAACTTCCAAGGGCCTAAAAGTGACAGGGGGACGATAATATTGCACCTTACCCTAATATATAGGCCGTGAGGTGGCAACTCAAACCTCCGCCTCACCTAGTTGACGGCTGAAAATCCAGGATTCCTTCAAACTCGATTCGCATATTAAAATACAACTGGTCTGCCAATTCATATCTTACTGGGAAACACCTGCAAACCCGATTTTAGTGGTTCACTGGTAAGTTTACCAATGTGTTTTCCTGCTCCCTTTACCAATGTGTTTTCCTGCTCCCTTTACCAATGTGTTTTCCTGCTCCCAGTCCTCCATGTTTTCATATCTTTGAGTGCAAGAAAACACAATTATAAACCTACCGATCAACCACTAAAATCGGGTAATCGAATCTGCAGGTGTTTTCCACCAATATATGGTTTGGCATACCAGTTGCATTTTAATTTGTTAATTGAGTTCTGTCTAATCCTGAAGTTTCAGCCTTCAACTCGATGAGGTGAAGGTCTGTGCAGCCGCCTGCCTGCCTGATACATTTGAAACCTTTTTTTTTTTTTTTTTTTAAGAAAATCATAATTATCTATTTATATAAAATCCAAGTTTCTGTGTGTCCCTCCCAATTCCTGTTAGACCACCTCATTAATCCCGGCCATATCAGGGTTAGGCTTCCTATGGAGAAATCGGTACCAGCTTCAACAATGACTAATTTTTGAAAAGTACGAATGGCAGGGTTGCCAAAATAGCCATAGATTTTGAAAAAAGCCTTCAATCCGTGGAGTTTAAACTAAATAGCGGTGAGCTCGATTATGAAAGTTTAATGGGCTTTCAATGGGAATTTCGCCAAATTAGCCAGCTATCGCCAAGTTGGCTTCATATATGACAACTTATTTTTGTCGGCAAAATTGGCGAAATACCGCTAAATTTGGCGATACTTTGCCAAGTTCTTCAAAATTTGGAAGAACTACGCGCCATATTAAATATCTTGCATCATTCCTAAACAGTAGTTTGTTTTACATTTGCATGTAATCAAGTTTTTGCCCTAAACCACCTTTTCATGTTCTATCCATCGTTTCAAAGAATTAGAGCTCTCTTACAAATTTTTTTGCGTCTTATTTTCTGTATTGATACACATGTACTCTCCATTTTATGCCCTGTTCTCTTCACTTTTTTGCTTGCTCCCCTAATTCTTTGAGAAGTTTATTTTATATTAAACTTTTTGACAACAAAGCAATAAACAGATTACCTAGGTGTACGAAGTGTTTGAAAAAATAAACTAATTGCTAAAAAGTTTCCTGCCTATGGAAATTTTTTTTTTATAATTTATGCAGCATATTTATCGGAGAGTAATTGTTGATTTTTAATGAAACACATTATACATTTGAATGCAATAAACAACTGTAATAAATTCAACAATATTAAATTCGCTTGAGAACTAATTATCCGACAAGACATGTTATTTAAATAAATTTCACGATGAATGTGCTGCATTCAGAACGCATGGGTATGCATCTTTATTTCTTTCTTAAGACAAAATATTTATTACAAAATATTTTAATTTTTTCTATATAAAGGAATTAAATTCATTTAAACTTTCACAAGAGAAAAGCGGGTATCATTCAACATACTTGTCTGAGCAAATTATTTACGCCTGTGACAAATAATGCATTTTGTCTTAATATAACCATATACAGTGTAACCTCTGAATAACAATTACCAGTGGGACCGATGAAAAGTGACCGTTATTCAGAGGTTTCATTTAAAAAAAAATCATAATTACATAAATTTAAATAGAATTATCCAGTCATTTTAATTAATCCTCATCGTTTTAATACATTAAAAAAAAAAATCCGTGATTTGCAGTTGCTTTTTTTTCTGCAAATATTTTTCTCTAAAGAAAGAATAGTATGAGTTGTTTTCCTATATAACTCATCATCATTATGATTTAATGCAAAATTTTTTATTTCACGAAAGTTCGTCAAACATTTGGTATATGTGTTAAAACTGGAAATTTTTGGTGATTCTACAATCTCTTTCATATCCCCTTCCGCATTAGTTTTCTCTTCTTCTCTCCTATCTTCCACCATTTTCTGTATGAATCAAATGTAGCAGCAACTGCCAAATCTTTGTCCAGACATACAAACTTACTGACTTTCGTGTTAGTTATTCTTGCTGTTCTAAGAATATTATCTAAATTTTCCGCATCATTATTAATATCTTCATTTTCTGTGTCTAGTTTTGGTAAAAGATTAAGTATTCAAGAGATTAAGTAACATTTTGCTGACTCATCAAGTAAATTTTGTTTGATCTGCTTCAGATTTTGGTCTGCAAATAAATATCAAATTGTACCAGAAACTGTTAATTTTTTTTTGTGTGTGTGACTTTTGAGAAGTCGTTTTTCAGAATTCCTTATTTGGAGGTTCGTACTAAATGCTAATGCTATGGAATGTGTTTGGTTCCATCAATATGTGGCCGGTATTCAGAGGGTGCCGTTGTTTAGAGATGACCGTTCAAGGAGGTTTCATTGTATATTAAATATTATGATATAAAGAGCCACTGCAAACACTCCGAAGTGCACCAAGAGTGCATCAGTTTAAACGTTTTCAAGTAATTTGGAGAAAAAAAAATTGAGTTTACCCAATTGTTTTGAACCTTATAAAAAATACACCCCCCCGTGTCTTGACTCAATGCATCTGTGTGCATCGCAGACTTCTCATACGACACGCGCCGGTTCTGTATATATATTTATAATCTAACTTAAATTGCCAACTAGGATTTGAAAAATCCTCTGAACCTTGGAAAATTAAAAAATTATTCAGAACTAGTGCTCATCATAAAACGAAACTTGAAATGATTAACATTGATACTACGAGATCATATTTTGAGAAACTTCTCAGGGAGAATTGGGACAATTTTAAGGAGGCAGAAGTGTTTGAACGCCTCAACGTTGGATTCCAAATAAGGAGCACAGAGGTCGAAAAAGCTCCCAGAGAGGGGAAAAATGGTAGTTCATCTGGACCTAGTGGAATAAATCTTGAACTGCTAAAATATGGTGGAAAAGGTATTGTAAGGATATTAAACCAACTGTATGAGATCCAATACCACAAGAGCTAAAAGAGGGATATTTAATAACAATTTTTAAGAAAGGGGACAAGACACTCTGTATCAACTGTAGAAGAATATGTGTTACAAGACCAATAATTTAAAATTATTCGGAAGAATTTTAAGAAATAGACTGGAAGTTTAATATGAAGGAATTGAAGAATAAAGTAGATTTTAAGCAAGTAGATCTTGCGTTAGCAACATTTTTAGCTCTGAGACGGATTCTGTATAAATACAGAGACAAGGGAAAAACTACAGAACTGATATTTGTGGATCTTAAAAAAGCTTATGACAGCGTACCACAAAGTCTGCTTTGGAAAGTAATAAAATTAGCTAGTATTAATGTAAAGCGGATAAATATTATTAAAGCAATTTGTTATGGAAACATTTGTAGAGTTAAACTTGGAAATAAATTGTCTGTCCCTCATCATTAGTGAAGGCCTTTTGCACGGCTGTTGTCTTTCACCAACATTATTTAGATTTACATTGATGTATATATCTGCCTCTAAGTATGGACAAAGAAATGTCATAAAATTGGGTTTTAAACTGAATGATAATAAATATATTCAGCCTTTGTTGTTTGCGGATGACCAAGGCATCATTCAGGGTCGGACTGGGTCAGTGTAAAGGGCGCAGACCTTGGATTTTCAGAGGGCGCAAAAATTTTAACGAACTCAAGTCAATTTTACTTGTTTGTGTTGTATCTAGCTTGACAAGGATTAACACACTCGCATAGCACCAAGTAAATGATAATGGCTTAAATTATATCTTTAACTCTAGATAAAAGACTTCGTTATATTCTCCGTGCATGTTTAAAGTTCCATCAATCCTACACAATACTACAAAAATTTTTAAAACACATCACATAACATCTAAAAGCTCCAGCAAGTTGAACACAGTAGTAGATTACTGATATCAAGACTAGAGCTTTCTTAATTTCTTCTATCGACAGACACCTTGCAGAAAAAAAAAATGATCGCCCCTACCAATTTTCCTGAAAATCACTGTATAAAAAAGACATAGGATTCCAATTGATTATGAATAATATTTACTATTAAATTATTTTCATAAATTTTGCGTTGGAGGCTGTCTACATATTAAAAAATACACGAACGTTCATTTTTCAAATGGATTTTTCAAATGGATTTTTCAAATGTTCATTTTTCTACATCCACTTTTGACACCCTGTTTGAGTTCCTTGGTAGCCAGGAAAGCGATATAGCTTATATGCTTTTCTTAAATCTTAATACTGTTATAAAACAAAATGTGTCAGGGATTTATCCTTAAATTTCGGAAAATAAATTGAAGATCTTACAAGAAAAAGTACCAAAAACTCTCAATTAGTCCCCAGTAAAATTTTACAGGAGTAATAATTTTATTAAAAACTTACTTTACGTTAAACAAAATTCTACAAAATATTTCTGGTAAATTTCTACGATTTTGTTTGGTTCCTTTGATAACGGAATACGGTCCCCTTAAATTATGGAAAGGAAAAATTCTCTATATCTCGAAAACTAATTATTCAAATGAGCTGTACGCACAATGCTTTTAACAGTTGTGGTTTGTTCATAATATACATATATATATTTAATATGACTTTGTTAATTTTCTAATTAAGAAAAGTTTTTGAATTGAAAAAAAGTCTGGAATAAGTTTGGGTGTATTCACTATATCACTAATGAATTAATAAAATATCAATCAGATAGTTTTTATGAAGTTAAAAATTAAGTTTCTGAAATGGATTTATCTTTAACAACCTCAAATTCGAACCCTATCAATATTTAAGATAATGTATATAAACTATGCCTTTTTCCGGGCTGTCTCGATCCAAGAAAATCAAATAAGGTGTCAAAAATGGGTGTTATTGCTTGAAAATTAAAAGTTGGTACAATCCTTAATAAGTATACGACTTCAGAAACATAATTTATACATAATAATAACTAGTAGATATTATTTTCAGTCTATTGGTACCTACATATATTTTTACGATTATTTTTAGCAGAATTTGTAAGTTGTAAACCACATTTTTACCCACTCTCACCACTGATGCACTAAGAATCCTCAGAAAAGCGAACACGATTTTTTGCACCAAGCGCCAAATAGAGTTGCTGCGGTGTTGCTAAGGGCTTCAACCTATATTTTTTAATATATTTCTTTAAAGTAATATGAATTAGCTATCAAGCCAGTTTAAAATGTTCAATTACTTTTTATTATCTACCGTTTTATTAATATTAATATTATTAACCAAGTAACATTTTTAAATGTGGTATCTGCAGATATATCCTTCAATACACACAATAAACATTGAGTATGCAAACTTCGTTTAAAAAATATTTATGTTTAGAACAAAAATGTACTTTCCGTTTGGAAATAGAAATTTTGAAAACTAAATCTCAGGCTTCTTTTGTTCTTTTATAAAAGTACCACGTATTATAGGGCATTGGAATGCTGAAATATAAGGCTATTTGAATGTGAAAATAATACTTGCTTGTGGAAATAATTGGTATTTTTTATTCTTAAAAAATTAGTGTTATGCGTCCATAAAGAGCTAAATTGATATCACGTTGTGAAAAGGTTTCAACAGAAAAAGTGCACCCTAAAAAATTTCTTTGTCAGTCTAAAATCGCTAAAACAATTTAGTAATTTTACTATTCTCAGCACACTGTTCCCATGATTTGCAAAACTTTTATCATTGTTACAGATCAAGGGTTTCCCCAGGGATTGTATTCATGCAGGATACATAGCCAGTATTTTATAACCGACTTCAAAAAAAAAGGAGGAGGTTCTCATTTCGACGCATATATATATATTTTTTATGTATTTTCACTGATTACTCCTAAACTATGCGCGAGATTACTATCCGAAAATGATGGCAGATTTTGTGAATGAGAAACCGCTGTCCGCGAGATCCCACAGCTTGCAGGATTGCAATCCAAAAGTATCATCAACTTTGTATTCCCCGAAAAGAAAGATCATGTTTTCCAATCAAAAACAAAATCCATACAAAAAGTTTTTTGCCTTCTGATAGTATCTCTTTTTTATCTGTCAAGTTGCTTTCAAAAAGCACGATTATATGTGCATTCAGGGGCGGCTATAAGGAAAGGGGGCGCAGAGTACTCAAAGAAAAGGACTGAAAATTTGCAAAATACTGGTTAAAATCTAAAAGATATCATTTAAAGAAGCGATTAAAAAAATTCGTCCAGGACGCAATGGCTACTAAAGCACTCATTGGGTGCATATTTTCTCTTTCAATCGCATGCAAAGATGTCCGTTTTGGTTTCCGTCCTGAAATTGCTACGATATATCTTTATTTGTGATAATAAAGAAATACCTCTCTTGTGCTATCAATTATTTGACAATTATCCCTAAACGAATTCTCGAAATTTAGTACACTAATCAGAATGTATGTGTACAACAAGTGAAAATATATTGGAGCGGCTTAGGCACTTAGGGGCGCGACGTTTTCCCTGGGCGAGGGCGCACTGGCCCTCGGGCCGATGGGCCGGCGGGCCAGTCCGAGCCTGGCATCATTGCAGAAGATAAATAAGATGTCACGTGCATGCTTCGTAAATTAAATGATACTTGTAAGGAATGGGGATTAAATGTAAATATGAGTAAAACTCAGCATTTAACTACAGGTCAGAAACTGATATTTTCTAGCATGGTACTAATATTAAAACTGTAGAGGAATTCAGAATATTTTGGGCCTGTCATTCGTGAAGATGGATCAAGCCAAAGAGATGTTGAAAGGAGAATTTTTGAATGCAGAAAAGCAATAGCAATGTTGAATTCTGTTCTGTGGAGCAGTAATGTTCTACCTAAAACTAAGCTTTTAATTTATAATACAGTCGGAACTCTATTTAATGAACTTCTATTTTGCGAATTTCTCTATTTTGCGAACTTTTCCTCGGAACCAACAACATTTTGCGAATTTCTTCGTAAAATAGCCTCCAAATAGAGAAGTATATTCTCTATTTAACGAACTTTTTCTTCTGATATAATTCCCCCCCCCCCCCCCCTATTTCTTAAAATATTTCCGGACACTTCAAACTTATTCTTTCTTTTACACATTTTACAATGCTCAAGAACCTTGAATTAGTTTTACCAGGTGCCTAACTTAACGAGAGCAATAAAATCCCTGTCATTATTTGCATTTCATCCAGGAAATGCAAATTTTCACTACCCTCCCCCCCCCTTTTCACACTCAAAAGGACTGTTCTCTAGTAAATAAGTTTCAGAAATTAAATTTAAGGACGCATGTAGTAATACAATGCTTAAAATTACTTGTTATAATAAATACGATAATGTCATTAAAATTCATTAATTTTAATATAAATATTTTCTTAAAACTGAAAATACAGTGTATTTCCGGACAATATATTTTTTAAATTCTTGTTGTCCTTACAGATTTCTTTTTGATGGGTAAAATGAATAATAATAATAATAATAATAATAATAATATGATTTACAAAGAAAAGTGTGATTAGTTAAGTTTTTTAATAATGTTTAGTGTTTATGAATAAAAAATCTGTTTTGTGTAGTTTAAAGTATTTAAAAAGGTTCATCTCTATTTAACGAATTTTCCACATAACGAACTTTTTTTCGGGATTTAGAGACTTCGTTAAATAGAGGTCCGACTGTACTATTGTACAAAACATTTTACTGTATGGCTAGGAGGCATGAAAATTAAATCTCCGTCTAAAAAAGAAACTCCTCTCTACCGAAATGGACTTCAGGCAAAGATCATCGAGAACGTTAGGCTGGAAAAAATTAAAAAATCAAGAATATGTGAAATCATGCAAGCCAAAAAAGATGTTGTTAATACAGTCGAATATAACAAGCTTAGATGGTATGGACATGTCCGCAAAATGAAAGAGGAACGCAAGTCCGGAAGTCAAGCGTAGGAGTAGTAGACCGATGATGACTTGGGAAAGCTCTATTCGAGAACCAATGAAGAAGGATAAGTTAAATGATTAGATTACTCTGGACAGATAAAGATGGAAAGGATCTCTCATAACTATTTTTATGGGTCGAGGAAATCCACTGTTTAGTGGAAACTCCTAAAGAAGGAGAAAATCTATCTTCTACACTCTAAATAAAAGGGAGTGAATAGTCATTTTATCGTAGAATAAAAATATGATCAACCTCTTGAGAGTGACTATTCACTCAGAGCAAAAGTGAAATTTTTGACTCTCTGAAAGAGTGAATAGTCACTCCTGAGAAGTGAATATTCACTCTTAACAGGGCTGGATAATTACTCTTTTGGAGGAGTGACTATTCACTCTTGCTAAAGGAGTGCGTTTTCTCACACCTGGTAGGAGTGAATAATCACTCTTTCATAGGAGAGAATGTTAATTTTTTATGGAGTCAATTCTTTCTTTATTTTGATTTTATGGGCATTCTAAAGGAATCACATCTTTTAGAGCTTGCAATGAAAATTGATACAAGTGTGGTAAAGATTGAAATAAAATACTTTGTTATATTATTTATTTAAATGTCAT
This sequence comes from Maratus speciosus, assembly GCA_963932465.1. NCBI lineage: Eukaryota > Metazoa > Arthropoda > Arachnida > Araneae > Salticidae > Maratus > Maratus speciosus. Next base: position 411,712,487 of record OZ010800.1, on the reverse strand, counting down.
TAAATTAAATTAAATATTTAAATTAAAAAATATTTAAATTAAATTAAATCTTTAAATATATTTAATTAAATATTTAATTAAATATTTAAATATATTTAATTAAATATATTTTAATATAATTTGTAACACTAATTGAACTTTTAAGGAAAAATTCAGTTAAAGTTATGTACATGAATTAAATTAGATTAGTGAAACAAATAAATTATATAAACTATATAAATATTTTATTCCAATCTTATCCTTTGTGTTTGCTTTTATTGGATGCCCTATAATGATATGATAGCTTTAAATTCCCGATAAGGACAAGTAATTAAACAAAATATTAATCAGTTTATGTTATTTCTTTCTTTTCAGGTACGCTTAAAGTTGTATTAAGTGTTTTAATAATTCCTGTGATGTATGTTAATTATGTTCTTTTTTCTTTTTTCATGTATAATTGAAATTTTAGATCTTTAGATTTCAGAATTTATTGCTAATGAATTTAAAACTAATTAAACGTTATTGTTTACTGTATTTTTCTTACTTTTAAAGTTTTATTACTAACTTTTTAATAGGTGGATATTATATGTTTAACAATGTTTGATTTCATTTTAATTTCTGTTTTAATTATAAATTTCTATCTTTTTACCGTGCTTTTCCGTAAATTATTGCTATTTTTGCAAAGTCCTAAAATATTTCTAATATATTCTAAGTATGTTCTAAAATATTTTTAATTTTCCCACTTAAAAAACAATGCTTATAAACTCATATCTTTTTTAAATAAGTTGTCAGCGTTATAAATATTAACAATGTGTATTTTTTTTTATTATCTGTTGTGATTTTTTAAAATTAAATATGAACATGGATTCTAATTTTTTTTTCTCTGGAATATGTATATATTTTTCTTTTAAACATATATCTTAACTTAATCATTATTTCTAATTTTCGTCCGCCATCGCTGAAAAATGGAATTAATACAACTTATTTATGAAACGACACGATAAGCCGTATTTAATTTCAAATTTTTATTCCCGTAGATATTGTATTTTGTGAATATAAGCTAAATGGATTTTATATGTTTTATAGGAAAAGATTGATCTAAGGAATAGAAAAAAAGAAGGAAATATAAAAATAAAATAAATAACTGTATATAAACTGTTCTTATTGTTTGAAAAATATGTTAATGTTATAAATAGTTATTAATATCTTTTTTTTAAATGTTCAATCCTATATTCTGCAAGTAAATATGAACTTTTAAAAAAAATATGCTAAAGCAGTTTTATCCATAAACTTCAAAATAGGCATAAAAAATATTTTATTTCAATGCTTAAATATCGTGTTTTATTTTTCAGCGCCAATAATTACGTTTATCAAAAACTTAGAAAATGCGTTTACAATAGTTGTAAATTTAATAACTTATGCAGAATATCTATAATTAAATGTTTTGGTATTACTCAGTCTAGATCTTTAAATTCATAAACTGCAGAAAAATGCTTACATATGATTAAAAAAATAATAATATACCAACCTTTTCGTAATATCATAATCATCAAATATAATATTTAATTCCAAAATAATAATAATGATAAATATTTTAAGTGTTTATAATCAGTAATCAACCAAAAAAAATCTCATCGAACGGCAAGTTAATGTTTACATCATGTTGCTATGAATGGAAAAAAATCGAGATATTTTCTTTTTATGTGAAACTTTTTAGGTAGATTTCGTATGAAATACTACCTATTGGCGTCGTTCCTATGTTGGAATTTCTGAAAATTTTTTGCAGATCTACACCGATCATGACCCCTAGAGCCCAAAACCACCCTCAGTAAAAAAACTTTACCTATCTATCTATCTATCTATCTATCTATCTATCTATGTATCTCTCTCTATATATATCATTTTCTTCTGGACACGATAGCTTCCACAATTCTGCACCTATCTCTTCCGAACTGATACATAAAATCAAGGGGCATAAAATCTCGGTCAAGTTCGTTAATGGGCAAAATCGGACCAAGGGGATGGAAATAGGCGGGGGGGGGGGGGTGTTGTGAAAACCGAAAAACCCCCATAACTTCTTAAATTTTGTACATATCGAATCAATTTAAAGTTTTTATTACTTCTAAAAATAGGGTCAAAAATTTATGTATCACAGATTTTTGATAAAATTAAAAATGGGCTCAAGGGGCGCAAAAATATGGTTTTTAGGAGAAAAAAATTCATAACTTCGTCAATTCTCAAGATATCAAATCCAGTTAATTTTATCATGAATCTCCTTAACATTATCTACAACTTTTATATTACGTTTTTGATAGGACCAATTCCTACCGCAAAAAAAAAAAAAAATAAAATAAAAATAAAAACGAAAACAAAAACAAAAAGGGCGTTTGAAGAAGAAAAAAATCCATAACTCCGTCAATTCAAAAGATATAAAATCCCCATGAATTTATCATATATCTTCTTAATATTGTCTACAACATCTATATAGACAAGATTTGGATAGGACCAATTTTTACAGTAAAAACAAATTAAAAATACATAGCGGTTGAAGAAAAAAATCATCTTAGTAAGGGTGTATTCAAATCCAAACTGCTTATTTTCTGACTCATTTTACAATTCATTTTTACTCTCAAAGGCTTCCAATTGGTACCTTTTCTTACTCAGAAACTATATAATATACCGTAATGGTCAATTTTTTGATAGAGGCAGAATATATTTTAAAACATGCTGTCAAAGTGGTCCTTTTGAACCGAATTTCCCGAAGCGGATTGTGTTAGAAAAATCATCATATTAAGGGAGTATTCAAATCCAAACTGCTTATTTTATGACTCATTTTTAAATTCATTTTTGCTCTCAAACGCATCCAATTGGTAGATTCGCTTATTCAGAAACTATATAATGTACCGTAATGATCGAATTTTTGACAGATTCAGAATATATTTCAAAAAATGATGTCAAATTGTGCATTTTGAACGGAATTTCCCGAAGCGATTGTGTTAGAAACGAAAAATATTGTCTTACTGAGAAAATAATTGTTTATATATCAAGTTTTAATTAATTGAACGAAAATTAAAAACACAGGTCGCTTATAAATCTCTTCAAAAATCACGTCAACAAGTTTCATGTTTTTCCTATTAAAAATTAATCTGGAGTTATGCCAGAAAATTTCGAGTTGTTGAGCATGGAAAAGTATTTTTTTGAATACCGCCCTAACATGATTCTGATAAAACCAGTTATTATATAAAAATAACATAAAAACTCGTCAAAAGCGGCCAGATAAAATTGTTAAGGTGGATTTATCTCTAATCATGATTTGGTTTTCGTTTGTGAAATTAGTATACTTAACTTCGAAATCTATCTCCGCCTGTAGGCCGGGCCGGCAGGGTTTTTTTTCTATCGTTGGAAAATTAAATCGCAAGAGAGGTTAAGATCGTAGGAAGAATAAAATATTTACACTCACTTTTTATTCACATAGGCCAAAATAATGAAGTTCTGATTATTTTTTGCTAAGAATTGTGTGTTATTCTATTGTTAAAACAATTATTTTTCAAACCGCTACATGAAAGAATATAACAGACATTCACGTTTGAATTCAGGAGTCACACTTCGCAATCAATCTTTTTCTATACAAGATAAATGTTTAACTCATAATCATACAAAATCTACACGAATAAATGATTAAAATTAAATAACACTTACCTTTACGTTCCATAAATAATCCTTTGAATAATATCCGGATCTTTTAATTTTAAAATGGCGGACGAAAAAGTGATAATTTCTCTTATCTTAAAAAGGGTATTGTCGACTTGCTTTCTGATTGGTTGGTGAGTAATGGCAATGCATACGTAACGTAAGTCACTCTTTCAGGTGTGGCTATTCTCTCTTGTATAAAATTTGTGTTTTAATACCAAATCAGCCGAATTTCCAAGGTTAGATTGTGAAACTGAGTTTTGAAAATTAAGAAGTACCATATTTTGGTGCTTTTAATTATTTTACTTCACATATTGGTTCAAAGTTGAACGAAAAATTTTAAAAGTGTATAATACTAGGATTTCACTCTCATCAGTAGAGTGACGGTCTCACTCTCGATAACGGAGTGAGATATTTCACTCCTTTCTAGAGAGTGGACAATTTCACTTCTCATCCAACCGGCGGCGCAGCAACCTCCGCCTACTCATAGTCATGCTGGATTGACTTCCTCCCTATAGACATGGTACCGACAGCCCAACTCACAAAGCAACTCCACACAGACATAAAACATTACAGACATAAAACGGGGAGGAATCCGGAAGAGGGGCTTGGTCCCGTGCGACAGACACATACTGCCAGTTGGCGAGGCTTCGTAGTAAAGCTACCTTCACTAGCAACAGTCGACACCGGTCGTCCGCACCTCACCATAACTCAAGGTAATATCCCAGACAAGGCATACTCCGGAAAAGCGTGATTGGCGCCTTCCAACACGCACCTTCTGCAAGACGCCGCACAGCGTAAGATTTTGAAAATCTAGCTGGAAAAAATCCAAAAATCGACTTGCAGTAATTTCACTTTTAGATATTCAAAATAATAACTAACACTTTAGGAAAAAAAATATATAAAGTGATAACACCTAACTCTACAACAGCACCATCAAAAATCGGATCAAGAAACAGGTTTTCTTTAAACCTTTTTAGAATGGCGATTGCTGTAGATGTAATTGCCATTGACGCTTTGCAACAGTTATTGACAATTTTCGTCAGTTTTTGACATGATGTCGAAAACCCAACCCCGTATAGAACGCGTATTTATTAACCGATTTGGATGTGGCTCAGCATGTGTACAGGACATACCAAGCTCTCAACCTGGTTCGTTAGCCAGACCTCACCCGCCATCTTGTTTTAAAATGGCGGCCATTTTTTTTTTAAATACAAGGATTTCAGATCATTATTTTTTTCTTCTTTTCATCATAAAAAAAGGCTGAGATATAGCAGTTTGAAACTTTAGGTTGTCTGACATTTTGATACAATCAGATTTTTATTATGCGATAGCACTCATATATATTAAACGGTGACTGAGCATATGTACAGGACATATCATGATCTCGACCGAGTTCATTTGTTAGCATCATCCACCATATTGTTATAAAATAGCAAGTACTTCAAGATATCGCCGGAGTTGGCGACTAAACATAAATCGCTCTAAATGAAGTCAAATTGGTGACTAATTTGGCGACTAATTTCGTAAAATTCTCATACATATTCGATACTGACAAAAACTATTATCGAATCTTCTATAATCGGGTTCTACTAATTTTAGCTTCGTTTGTTTCAGTAAATTAAACTTTATTTTAAAACAAGACATGAAAGCTGCTATTTCCTCTCGGCACCAGTCGGAAGGATTTTTTAAATACAGTAGAACCTCTTTTATCCGAACCTCTTTTAACCGAAACTCTCGATTAACCGAAATCTTTTTTTTTTTTTACTATTACATTCCTTATGTGCAAAATCCATTTTGAAAGCTTTTTTTTTTTACTACCATATTCCTTCTGTGCAAGCGGTTCTTTCTAAACTACGAGTACATATAAATATTTTCGATCTATTTTCTTGGAGTTCCTTTGAATTTAGTTTGAGCTCCCGTAAGCTGCGGGGTGGAACGAAGAAAACGAACAAATTAGCAATTCGAAAGCTTTTAAATGTTTTGCAAAAGGTTTGGCATGGCTGGAGCATCAGAAAGACTGTGATACTGGTGAACTAATAATATTCAAAAACTCCGTGATAGAGCTTCAAAGGAAAGGCAATCGAAACTGCGATAAACAAAACATTTTTTCAAACCCTTGTGATATACATGTATGTAAAAGGTACTTCATTTCAAAATTAAAATTCTGGTAATTTATTCTTGTTTCTATTTTGCTATTGCTTTATTTTTATTAAGCACTTGTTACCATAATACGAAATATTGCATATATTTCTCCTTAATCTTAAAATTAAAGTCTTCTCGATTATCCAAAAATTTCGATTTACCGAAAGATGGTTGGCTCCAGTTACTTCGGATAATTGAGGTTCTACTGTATATAGTAACAAGAAAGGGAAAAAAAGCAATATTTAAGCAATCTTTTTATCATTTCTAAATTGATTTCTCAATGTTCAATAATAATTTCAAGAAAATGAAACTATATTAATTCAATAGAGCATACTTTTTAAAAATGTATCTTACACTCTTCATTTTTTATTATCTAAACTTTCTATTTATCTTTAAACTTTCTTGACTTATCTTTAAACTTATTTTAAACTTTCTATCTTTAAAATATTTCGTTGATGCGGTTTCACAGTCAGTTCACCTATTTTAATGAACGTGATCTGGCGGAACATTGAATTCATTGTTGTTGTAACTCACATACAATTATAACGATAAAGAATATTTGACGATTTATCGCCTCTGACGTATTAACAGAAAAAAGCTTTAAATCTAACTTATTAATTTATAATTAAATTCTAAAAATATTAAAATTTGTATTGTTATAGAAAAGTCACATGTGAACATATATATTTTTTTTTTTTTTTTTTTTTTTTTTTTTTTTTTTTTTTAATTCTAGCATATTCCGAAGCAAGCGAAATATCGATTACAAAATTTCCTTTTATGTACAAAAGCAAAGTTACGTAAAATAAAAGAGTGTAAACTTGTACGTCGGAAATTGTACGTCAAGCGCGGCAAATGAGGTGCGTTCGTACTATAACTTGCTTTATAAATGTTTAGATCTTGGTGCAATAGCTGTTGCACTCTTATGCAAAAATGCATGAATAAAAATTTACTACGGTTACATGTACTTTTAAATTCAGTAATACGGAAAAGATATGATTCTATCTTAAATAGAACGTCATAACTGCGGCAACCTAGAATCCTTACCTATCATGGGATATCATCGAATCAATGACGTGTGATAGGATTTATATGATATCAAAATCATATATTAATATAATCTCCCCTTTCCTCCTTTTAAATCTTAAAATTTCCCCTTGTTCATTTTACTTTAACTTCCAACTCTATTTAAATCATGAAAGGATGTCTTAATAAACCTTTAGCATAACCGCTTTTATTTAAATACAGTCCCTATCTTTAAAATTCGCAATAGTCATAAGACCCTTCCAAAATTACACGTTATAGAACCATATGCCAAGCTTTGGTTTCGATTCATTTTATCTGAACTTTTTCATGACCATATATGGTGATCGATCGCAGACCCTCTTCTCCGAGACATGTGCAGGCTCAGCAGAAACTTTAATCATATCCTTATTTGGGTCATAGGTCTACAATCCAAATACCAAAGTTATCATCAGGAGCCCCATTATTTTGTCTGTGAACGGCATTATAAAAATCTTATGGGATTTCGAAATGAATTCAAGGATAAAGGCTATAACATGCCAATCTTTATAAGAAGATCTCCCTATCAGAAAAACGTATCGAGAAGCTGTATCCTTTTGGCGAGAATGTAATTAAGAAGAAATATGCAGTGTATCTGTCCAGTGTTGCCAGATTAGGGATTTTGTCCCCATTTTGGGGAATTTTGAACCTCTAGGGGAATTTTTTGGGGACTAAAAAAATTTGGGGGAAAAATCTGGGGATTTCGTTTTTTTACTATTTTCCGTAAAGATTTCTTTTTGGTCCTGTAGAAAAACTGGATCTGTCTCGAACTCAATTTTAATTTGAAAAACGAAAATACAATCCAGAAATCGAAAATATCAATCATTATTCTCTTGGATGTGGTCGTGTTCGTTGTTTACTATGTTCCATTACAGTTTACACATATTACAGATGCATGAGACTCTAAAGCCTTAAACAGCTTAAACCTGCAGGACTTTAACGAAAAATTTCTTTGCCGTACTTTAAAAAAAATTCATTTAAATATGTGGAAAGTAGATGTTTTTTTCTTATGATACATAAAAGCACATCGATTGATACAGCGAAAATACTTTGCATTATGATTATGTACCTCAGTATAGGGAGGACAAAAATAATTAAAACAGCGTACCATCTCGGATTCCTTCAAATCCCAACTGATAAGAGATTGTCTAAAGCTATGGAGCTAATGTAACAATAGTCCAACATTGTTAGACAATACTTTTAAAAACAAACGTAAAATAACTTGTCACTGCAAAATATATCTCTCATTCTTTTAATGTAGCTACAGAATATGCATTCAGCCCGGTTTAAAAGTTTGTTTTTTGTAAATGGGGAATTTTTTCAAAAAAAGGCTTGATTTGGGGAAAATTTTTGAGCTCAAATTACTTAAATATTTTTTATAGTGATAAATTGAAAATTTAAAAATTCCCTTTTTGAGTAAAAATTGAGTTGGGGAATTTTGCCGAAAAAAACACTGATTTGGGGAAAATTTCAGAAATTTTGGGGAAATTGACTTTTGACTATCTGGTAACACTGTATCTGTCACTTCCTCTCCTGCCACCACCCTTGTAGCTTCTTATCTTACCGCCCACACCTCGATGCTTAATAAATAATAATCTCAAGAACCTGAACCTATTTATTCTCATACAACAAGATGTTGTGGACTTAAATTTCTATTTACATGGATTAATCAACGCCTTCTTTACAATTTAATAGAATGAAGAAAACTTTTATTAATATCGTTTTATGTTTTGATTCGATTTTCATAAAATTTGAAATGACGCGCCAAAATTCTGCAACGTTTTATATAATAAATATCAAACCATTCGGATGGGTGGTTTTTGCGGTGTTGTATGCAGGCAGACGGGCGGACCAGATGACGAGTATAGGTGCTACGTATTTTTTAAATTAAGAACGCACTTAAAAAGGAAAACATGCGCCAAATTTTATTCTGCTGATCTATGATTTTTGTTTCCTCACCACCCCCCTAACGATTTCAATAGCAATGTAACACCCGCAATCTAATTTGTTAATTTTTAATGCTACTTTCTATTGCTACTTTCTAATACTCTTTAGTACTAAGGTTTTTCATTAATTAATTACATTTATTTACACTACTTGAGATATTGCTGCATGAAGTGTAAATGACAAATAATCTGAAAACGCATTGTTTACTCTGAAACATCAATGAAAGTAAAGTTCGCACTTAATTAATTAGGAAATATTACATCGGCGATATATTAACTTCAAAATTTAATGATGTCATTGAAATTTAAAATAATTTCGAAATGACTAATCCTTGAAAACATATTAGGTATATTTACGAAGAAGTTTAGTACATACTCCATTATACCTAATAGAGTTTCTAGATATTAACATTTCAATTATCTAAATCAGTTTTTAATAAGTTACTTCAAAGGACCTCGGAAATAACTTCAATTTACAATTAATTATATGTTTATCAAGCGTAGGTAGGATTTGAAAAGATTCCTTTGAATTTTCTCAATGTTATCGTTATAGTGTAATAACATATATGAAATTGTATATGTTAATTACAAAGAAATATGTTTAAGCGAAACAATACGGGCGTATAATAAATCTGCCTTTTTTATTAAAATTGGAAGAAGAGCCTCTCGTTAATTTTATACTACGTATAGGCGTAGAATGAATTATAATACTTAAAATATCTCCATCGGAAATTAATATTGTTAACTTCTTTTTCAGGCTCTCGTTCACCTGACGAAACCCTCATTGTCTCAAATGCTGAATTCTTGCTCCCGTCAATATCACGGACTAAGGTGTCGTTCGTTATTTCTCGTGTCCGTCATATTTACGGGCTGGAGATTTAATTGCCAGAAAATCTTCTGAAACCTGAAAAATTTAACTGGCATTTCCGTGTGAAGTCTTTGAATATTACTGTTTGGATTTGGTTACTGGCACTGATTCTGATGTTGGACTTTGTATTGCATGTTTCAAAATATATATTGCTCAAAAAATTATTAATAATCAAAATTTAATGTATATCTAGGGGCACGGCAGTGCCCCTGCCAAGTCGAGAAAGCACAGCCGTAAGCATCCTTTTCTAGGAGCAACTCAGGGTACTTCTGACCCCCTCATATCTTTGTGCTAAAGTTTCCCAAGAACTTTCTAAGAGTACTCTTCAAACTGGATGAAATATTCAAATTTCCACGTTTCTATCTTTTTTAGTTCAGAAAATATACGAACTCAGGCACAGATGTCATATACCGATTGGCGCGATTTTTTTTCTGACGCCAATGTCATATACGCGCCGGGTACTTAACTGGCGCCAAAGTGTTTTTACTTTGCTTGATGTGGTAACCCGGATATAGATGGTATAGTAACGAGGTTTTTGCCAAATTGCCGTTGGAAAAAAATCGCGCCGATATAGGGCGTATATAACATCTGTGCTCGAACTCAAAGTTTCGCTTTTTCGACATTGACTGACTCACCAATCATCAAAAATCTGAGGTACATCTCGTAGCGCTAGAAACTTGAAATTTGGTAAGAAGGTAGTGTTTGGGATACAAAGAAAAAAAAATTAAAAATTCGGAAAATTTGAAAAAAAAATTCAAAAATTTTTAATCTTCCGTAATCGGAATTCTTGCCAATACTGTTGGTCACTGATTATTAACACGAAAAAGTGCATCATTATCGGTTTCCCATCTATACTAAACTAAGCACGAAATAACTGGGTCCTGAGTACAGTAAAATTCGTTTTAATTGACTAGAACAAATAAAGGTAGTACTTGATTATCCCTTCGACCAAAAAACTATCGCCAAACTACAAAATGTATTGCAAATAATGTATGATCGAAATGTCACATTCACTTGACATTAAACACAATACACACGTTTGTTACGTCATCAAATGATTTTTAAGTCGACTTTTTACTTCTACTTTTACTAAGGTTTCGCTAATTTATTTGTACTTTCGTTATTTAAAATAAAAATTATGTCTATTTGTATAATTTGGCGAATAGTTTGGCGAATTTGATTGACGGGATAATCAAGTATTACCCAAATAAAATTAATTTATTTTAACAAATGTTGATTTGGTGAATTTAAATATTTTGTAAACATTCTGCAAATATGCTAACATTTCAAATAGATCACACTCTATACTTTTGCTATATTTAAAATCACTATCAAATTATAATAAACATCAGTACTACTTACAAGGAAGGTCTCCATATGGGCATACTCAAAAAATCTGAAAAAAAAAATACAGAATGTTCTTCTCATGAGGATAGGTATGTTTATAAAAAAATTTCGGCGGCAACTTGATAGAGTGTCCGTAAAAAAATAATGAAAATTTAGTTATTTGGCAATTTGTCACCGGTTGGCGATGGAATAAAATTTCAAAAAATACTTTTTTATGTCAAATACTCTTTAAGGTAAAAATGTTTCATATTGAACTTGTTTAAACGAATTTAATTTAAATAAGTTTAGTTTTATCAGTTTTAGTTTGTTTTAACTATAATTTTGTCATATATATTTAGATATATATATTTATTTATAATGAAAGTTAACTATGAAATTTTATGAATTAAAACAAAATTTTAATTAATTAAAATTGATTGAACCTCAAAATTAAATCCAATTGAGCACTTTCAATTCAATTTTGTTGCTAAGGAAACAAAAACTTCTCCGATATTGAATTGAAATGTATATCTACAGCATTCTTCATCTGAACTGATCACTCAAAAGAATTCTGAATTTCTATCTATGGTGAAAAATCGTTTACGGTGTATTTTAATGATATTACACTATTTCAAACATACTAAAATTTATATATATCACCGAGGTTTACTACGCAGCGTTTTCTGTAGAATAGTGCGTGCATAAAATTTATCTTTCATTTACAGGTACACACAAGAAATTTTTTTCATAAGAAATTTAACAATAATTTAATTATTGAACCCTATGGATTCATTTTTGCTGGAAGTGCGTTTTCAGCTGTGGTTGGCGTTTTTAAATTGAACTATTTTTTTTTTAAATATTAATTGATGTGTAGAAAATCGATAGATCATATGCCTTGTTGCACAAAATTTCTCAAGTACATTTCCGTTTATTCACGGAAATTGCCGAATGGAAAGGTTCAACTTTGCTTTTCGTATAATTGAACTAACTTTTAACATAGTATGTAGTACAATCAATTACAACAAGACATACAAATCTGTAGATCAAATACAGGGGTCCACAAAAAATTCCGATATTTTTTGGACTAATGATGGTAATAGCAAAAGTTACGTTTTCAAATGCTTATGCTTTTTTCAAATTGTTTATTCATCAATTGTTTTGACAACAAGAATTGTTACAGTATTCCGAATGGGTTGGAAGGAGTTTTGATAATTTATGCTGGAAGCATGACGTTTTAAATTTAGCTTTATCAAACTGAACGAGTGCTCAATTACAGATGTTCAGATTTCCAGATTATATGCTATACATTCATACAGGCATATGTATATGGAAGATTATAATTTTTCTTTTAACCCTTCACTGCACCTTGTGCCATATCTAGCACATACCTAAAAACATTACGTTATTAGTTATGTGTCATGAATTTAGCAGGCATAATCGCTGTCCCTGATCAGAAACAATCCAAAATATGAAATAATACTTATTTTGTCCATGTTAGATATGTGCACTAGACAACAAATTAGAATTTGTTCTTCGGAAACAAAAGGAATTTCGGTCAAACTATTAACGGTAAAATTTATTTTCATTATTTTTACTGAATATTTTTAAAATATTAATATAAAAGAAGATGCAGAGTGTTAGGCAGATAAAATTGATTAATTTAAGCCCATTTATATGCAAAATATTGCAAAATAATATTTTAAAACCCTAATTTTGTCTGTATGGCACACACCATAAAATATCAAATTTTAGCTGAAAATCTAAAATTTTAAATTTTTTACTATTTTTCCCATTATTAGGCCGATATATAGATGCCAAATAAATTTGTTCATAAAGATAGAAAAAATTGTGCGTGAAGAGTTAATTGTTCAACTTCGAATGAAAATTAAATTACTAAAGTAACCGGCGCTAAGTTTTTATTTCTCAGTTTCGATAATGATAAAATAAATTTCACGAATACATTTACTTTACTATAATTATCGGAAACCCTACCATTCTGAATTGATGTGTCTTTTTAACAAAAAAGTCGAGGTCAATAAAACAAATTCCGTATTCTTTATTTCCATTTTTGTTTTTATTTTTTTTCATAAGATACCTGCATATCTTGGAAGCAAATCCAAAATTTCTGTAACTATACAAAATAAAATTCTCCTAACTGGACATACAAAAAGAAACTTCTTCGCTATCTGTAGAAAATGCAGCAAGATACCTGGATGAGACGCTTAATGCATCAAAGAATCGGCATAATGCATATCTTTCCTTCACTTTCATCTTAAAGTTTAAAAAAAAATCTATAATTTCTCTAACTGAATAAAAAGTCATTTAAAAATCACGTATTTCGAAATATAATACCTGACGAAATATATTAAAAAGAGAAGTTTTTAGAACTAGAGAAAGACTTTTTCTTCTTCGTTTTAGATGATTCGGATGCATGTTAAAAAATTATACACGAAAATATTTTTTTTATTTAAAAAAAAATGTACTTTGTGTAAAGATAATGTATTACAAAAAATATTCTTGAACGAAAAGAAAGCTTGAGTTTTTAAAGATTAATAATTAAGTTCTGGAATATATTTGGAAACTAATTAAGAACTTTCAATTAATATATTAATATTGCGGAAGCGGAAAAAAATTAATTACGATATTCATTCTATTTAGTAATATTAAAGAAAAGGAAAAAACTGTAAAAACATTAATGAATAGAAATAATTTTATTAATTAGCAGTCTTTATTTTATTCGAATTAACATTTAATGCGGTATTATTGCAATTAGTATGTATTTTATTTGTAGAGAAATTTTAAAATGAACTACAATAAATATATGGTACAAAATAAAAATGTTTTCTCTTAAAATAATTTACATTAAAAGGCACTCAAATCAACTAAAATACATAAGTTACCTTTTTATTACTTTCTTCTATCTTTACAAGAAGAAAGTATTGGATTCATGAAAATTTTAGACTTCCGGTTTTTGGCAGATTTACACATTTTAGAGGTAAGAGATTACAAAAAACATCTTTTTACAAAATGTCTGTCTGTCTGTTCGTCTATCTGTATGTGACACAAATTTTGTGGGCGCTCTATCTCAAGAACTAATGCACGGAATGTAATAAAAAATTATATTCTGGTTGTCCCTGATATTGATTGGAACTGATTTGTTTTTGGTTTAAATCGCCCAGCAGGTGGCGCTGCTATGCTGCATTTTGCAGGATTTCCGCAATAGCTCTATCTCAAGAACTACAGCGCGGATATTCATAAAACTTCAGATTTCGTTACTTCTTGATATGAGTTGGTGCTGTTTACGATTTGGTGTAAATCGCCCAACAATTGGCGCTTCTATGCTGCATTTTGCAGGATTTACACTATTTTTGCAGTAACTCTATCTCAAGAGCTAATTCACACATTTACATCAAACTTCGGATTTAGTTAATCCGAAATATGAATATATGCTGACTACGTGTTGGTGTAAATCGTCCAATAGGCGGCGCTGCTGTGCTGCATTTTGCACGATTTCCTCAATAGCTCTATCTCAAGAACTAATGCACGAATTTTCATAAAACTTCATATTCAAGTATACCTTGATTAATTTCCTGCTGATTTATGTGTTGGTGCAAATCAATCAACAGGTTGCGCTGCTATGCTGCATTTCTCATGATTTGCGCAATAGGTCTTTCTCAAGAACTAGTGCACGAATTTCCCCCAAATTTCATATTCAGTTAGACGTTGACATAAGTTGGTGATGATTAGGTTCTGGTTTAAATCACCCTGTAAGTGGAGCTGTTATGCTGCATTTTGCTGAATTTACGCGATTTTGCTGAATTACACGATTTCAGCGATAGTCATATCTCAAGAACTAAGGCACGGAATTTCATCTGTTTAGTATCCTTATGATGATTATAGATTGCCATTTAATTTTGGCAAAGTGATAACAAATTTTGAAGTATTGACATGTATGAGATAGAAGAAAGTTTTGTGATTGGTTAATCCGACTAGTTTAAAAATGTCGCTCTTTCAATTAAAGTATTAAACAGCGACTGTTTAAATTTATAAATTATAAAATCTTGATCAAATATATCGAAAACTTGCTTAAAAACTAAAAAAAAATTTTAAAAAAGTTTTTATGAATTTATTACTACTTAGAAGAAAATACTTTGAAAAATACTTAGAAAAATATACTAAAACTGAATGAAAACTTAAAAAAAAAGTTTCTAAAATGTACATTTAAGTTCCAGTTTTATGAAATTTGATGACAAAAAGCCGTTGTATAACAAAATGTTTCAGATTTATCTTGCTGCTGATTGTACTAGTTTTATTTATTTAGTAATAGTAATTTCATTTAAAAAGTTAGATAAAATACGATCTGCAGTTGAGTGAGAATGAAGTAACATTTAAAAATGGTTAATAGTATTTAAAGGTTGGATCCTATTTCAATCCACCATTTGGTGAAATATTGCCAAACTGTTGAGGGTCAGCAAGATGTAGGTAACTCTTTTATTGTTGGAAAGGTTGAGCAATGATATTTTTGTGGTGACGCGTTTGTTACGTATCACATGTTTGTTGCTTCATCTACTGATTCAAAATTCCAAGTTTTACCTGTATTTTTAATGAATTTTAATGATTTATTAGTTTTTTCGTTAATTAAAACGAGAATTATGTTACTAAATGTTGACGTCATGATATTAAATGGTAAAAAGCAATAAAAAAAGTTCATCGTCTGCTTGTTTATTTAAAACATTGATTTTTTATACAAATAAATAATTAATTACGTCATTAATCGTTTACCTCATGATATAAAAAGACAAAAAGCATAAAAAAATTCCATTGTCTGCTTGTTTATTTAAAACATGAATTTTTTTTTTTTAATTGATGTTGAGGGCAAGTAAATAAATGTCTAAGAAATAATGTACGCAAATAAATATCTAAGATTATTATTTTTCTGTTTTCAATAACATATCGTAAATTTTATTCATGAAAGTTACTGATAGTCGATGATTTAGTGATAGTTATATTAACGACTTTCAGGTATTTTTGGGATTCCGATACATCGAGGTTGCTGCATCCAGTGTTTTTATTAAAAGTTTTTATGTGCGCGAAGCGCTCATACATGCGGTATAGTGATCGCTGCATTAACGATTTTCGTGTATTTTTCGATTCCAATACAACAAAGTTACTGCATCTAGTGATTTTTTTTTTTTTTTTTTTGGTTTTCACGTGCGCGAAACACTCATACATGCGGTGTAATGCTCGCTACATTACGATTTTCATTTAATTTTCGGATTCCAGTGCAACGAAGTTTCTGCATCCAGTGGTTTTGTTGTTGTTGTTGTTGTTTGTTTTCATGTGCTCGAAACCCTCATACATGCGATACAGTGATCGCTGCATTACATTGTTCCCATTTTTTTTTTTTTTTTTTTTTTTTTTTTTTGTATTTCATTTAAAATATAGTACTTTCACTCATTTTATTTAAAATGCATAACTTTAATTTAAAACTGAAATATTTTAAATTTATGGCTCTTAATTATTGCTTAAAAAAAGAAAAGTAATAAATAATACCATAAACCATGACATTTAATTTCAACATCAAAGCTTTGTTTTAATTTACCACGTGAAAAATTCTTTATGACAGTCGCATGAAATGGACTATTATAATACTGATGACATGATATTTACAGTATTTGGCGATTTATCACCTGCTTCCGGCTAACATACCAAATTAACATAATTAACATAACATTAAGTTACCAAATTGGCTGCGTGTCATACTAAAAGTGAAGCGGTCAACCCAGAACTGTTGATGACAGTTACATGACTCAGGCTTTTATTATATAGATGAATGCGTAACTTTAATTTAAAACTCAAATATTTAAAATATATGGCTCTCAATTATTGCTTTAAAAAAAAGAAAAATAATAAATAATACCATAAACCATGACATTTAATTTCAACATCAAAGCTTTGTTTTAATTTACCACGTGAAAAATTCTTTATGACAGTCGCATGAAATGGACTATTATAAAATAGCTGACATGATATTTACAATATTTGGTGATTTATCACCTGCTCCCGGCTAACATTAAATTACCAAATTGTCTGCCTAGTATACTAAAAGTGAAGCGCTCAACGCGGAACTGTTGATGATAGTCACATGACTTACGCTTTTATTATATAGATGAATAATAATTCAATGAAACCGCTGTCAGACGCAATAACGACCTCTACCCGTTGTCGAAGCAGAGCGCATGCAAAAATGAGATGGGTACTGGGAATGTTTGCTGCTGGATCAACAACGGCTGCCCTGAGTATTGTAAAAAAGCCTGTTGGAGTCCCTCTCAATCATACCTAATATGTATTAGTCCAATGGGTTAACATCTGCGGTGCTTGAAGGCCACAAGTTTGAAATGACATGGTCATGAAAATGGTTTTCTCTTTACTTCCTGAGTTAGTCTAGATTCTGTCATTGTTATATGTAACAGAAAAGAAATAGTAACTATGAAGTACAGGATGGTATTTCATGTATAATGTGCAGGGATGAGAGCACTCCGACCCAAATGACTGTTTGGTACCACTAAATTTTAATGGTATTTCTCACCTTTTTTAGTGACATAATTTCTGAGATTTAATAAATCAAAGAATGCTATTTAAATTTAGTGGTGATAATCAACCATTTGGGTCAGAGCGCTCTCCTCCCTGAATGTGTGTGTTTTTAAATACCTGCAGCACTCTGTATATGATGTCAAAAATGTAAAAGTGAGAAAGTAAAATGTTTTATAACGTTAGACCCAATGCCTAAAATTTCACCAAAGATAATTTCAAATGTCTGACACATATATTGACAAAATTTCAAATCGATCTAATTTAAGACCTGCATAACTAAATTTTTGCAGCCAAAATTTAATATGCAAATGAATTATCCAAATGTGACAATTTATTTTTGGTGAATAATACAATTTTATAACTACCTGAATACGCTTAGAAGCATAGCGGCATAAAATAAAATGTTCTGAATTTTCGAACATGTCATCCAAATTAAACCAAACAATTTCCGAATAATTTACCAACACATCAATCAAATGTCAACCTAATCTGATTTTTCTGTGGGAGTTATCGGTTGAGCTATATTCAGATATAGCGAGATCAAACATTATTCGCCTTTTTGACGTTTGAGTAATAAAAGTCTTGTAACGTGTCCATCAAATGTAACTACAGACGATTAATAATCAACACTGCGTTTTTTTAATCGTAAAATATAATAAGAACTTCAAAAGTTCATCTTTTACTTAAAGGTGATGATAAAAATAGAAGTTATGTTTGAAGAAATTTCACCCTGAAGAAGGTTGGGGATACAGCCGAAAGTGCTCGAAATTTAATAAAATGTTTTTATCTGAAACTTTTAACATTTATTTTTATTATCACCTTTAAGTAAACGATGAACTTTTGGAGTTCATATTATATTTTACGATTAACTCAAATTCGTCTTCTGATCTTATTTTATTTAAGACGAACATCACAGAAACGTTTGTAACTACTTTCACACGAAACATTACACAATAAGACCGAACTTAACCCAATAAAATATTATAAGATAATTAAATTATGGCAGATCGCCCCATACATTTTTAACACTTTTCGACATATTTGAAAAGTGTTTTTGACTTCTGTTTGTTTGGCCATTTGTCTGACTCTCTGTCTGGCCGTCTGTTTGTCCCTGCTTTAACTTGCGTAAATGTGCTTGAATATGTTATGGAGGTTTACGATGGAATGTTTCCTTCCGGTTGAAAGTGCAGTGTGTAGCGTTAATAGTTCGTTAACAGGGACACACAAAATAATTCAACTAAATCAAGGGTCTACGGGAGGCAATAGGTTACAGTGCATTACAGTAAATTTACGCTGTTTCAAACTTAATGAAATTGATATGCATTATTGAGGTGCAATACAATATTATTCCTGTGGAATATAAAATGCATAGCATTTTTTTTTTCAATTTAAAGAGACACACAAACAAATTCCGCTACATTTCGGTCTATTCGGAAAAATCCCTTGCAGTGTATTTTGATGACGTTTCACTGCTTCAAACATAATGAAATTTATGTATACTAGGGGACCGTACCCGGGCTTCCCAGGTTAAAGAATATAGGTGAAAACATTTTTTTTTTTAAATTGAAAACTAATAATTTTTTATATGCAATAATTTTTTTAGATTGCCCTCACTTACATTAAAAAAGCATTTTTCATATGGAAAATGAAATTTTTGAAATTTATCAAAAGCGATATTTTCTTATTAGCCGTATGCTAAGAGTTATTGGACCAAGATTTTGCTACTTACGACATGCTTTTATATTTTGATAATTTAAGAGCTTGTACAAGTCTGTTAAATTTGTCTTTTATTTATATTATTTTATTTATTTATTCATAGGGAAGTTTTTTTTAATGAATATTAGCCGTAAGAACTCTTTGTTTGAAGGGCAAACGAATTAATCTTTCGTAATCGAGCTCCGAGCGATATAGATAAATTAAAAAAATTTTCACGGTTTAAAATTGTTTTTAAAACCATAGACAATCAGTAAACTGAGATGAACTTTGCAAACAAATTCCATTTTTAAAAAAATCATATTTGGTGATCTAAAAATTTAAAGTGTACGATTACAAATATGTTAGTGTGTTTTGCAATATTATTTTTTTATTTGTTTATAAAAGAAGTATTAATTTCATTATGCAAAAATAGTCAGAAACAAATGCTGAAAAATGTTTGTTGCTTTATATGCAAAATGTTTATTATTATTATGTATTGAAACGGGCACGTGATAAGATCAACTTAAAAAAAAAATCATGCTTAAAAATTATTTTAGAAAATATAATACATCAGTCAATTAAGATACAATTTTTAAACAAATTGCATTTGAAAGTAATTTTTTTCCCTATGCGACGAAAATTGAAAATGCACGATGGTCAGAATATTAAAAAATTACAGTAGCGAAAATTTCAAGATCGAAATTTTATCGTGAAATGTTGCCATTCGCAAAATGACGTCAGCGTTACGCACAGAAACGCTTGTTCTTTATAATATAGACACTTAATCAGTAAAATATAATAAAGATCAGTTATTAGGATGTGATTATCAATTGAGGCTCTTATGCTTGGTACTCCGAAATGAAAAACAGCAATTTTCACTTTCTCAAAATTTGCATACGCACTTCTCATATCCATATTCATCATTTTTAAAAAATTTGTATTTTTTTATCATTTAAAAATCATTTTAACTCAAAATTTGAAGTCACGATTGTCAGCAACATCTTTTATGCTAACAGACGCACTCTTTACTTGAGATTCTAATCTCAATTCCGGAGAGTAAGAATTTACGTAATTTATGTTTTTTAGACGCAATTGTGTTAAAATGTTTAGTTTTATCTAAGAAAATGATCGTTTTCTTTTAAATATGACTTCATTTTCTCTTAAATAAGCATTTCTCCTAGTGTCTGAAGCTTAGTATCAGTATCATGCAGAAGGAATAACAATATAGAAAATTTATGAGGAAAAATGCGTGTTTTCAAAAGCAGTATGTCATTTTCCGATATTATGTCTCTAATATAATATTCTGCTCCTAATGGGATTCTGCGCCACTAAACCCTATACAGCAATTTTTATCAATAATTTTGCATTTTTATCAGAAAATAGCATGAATAAAGACAATAATACCTCATTGTTTCTCTCTTGTCTGCAATGGACCCTATTCCTCCTTTGGGTTCGAGGCTATCCGTGATCAGCTGTTTCGGAAAACATTTCGTAAGATCGCCATTGAGAAGCATTGTGCTTTAATATATTTTCATTTTTTTATTATTATTGTGGGCTTATAGAGCATATCAGATTAAAGTAAGTGATATATAACCTTCTCTTCTGTTATTTTAACATGCATCTTACATGTATACTTAATTTTTTATCGTGATATGTCTTTAAAATTGCTTGTGATTGCGCTCAACATGGCGCTGGGCAGAAATCGACCCATGTGCCCATTGACTTCATGTAGTAGTATAAAACAGAGTTTTCTACATGTGTTTATTATCAATTTAAAGCTATCAAAAAAGTTTTTCTGCATAGTTAAAGGTATGATGTTTCATGAGAAGTCACCAAACTTTTGATTTTGTACTTCATTTTTTTAGAATTAATAAAAAACTATTTAAGCTCCATAAGAGCAGCAATGGTGGCCATGAGTGCGCGATATTTGAATATTCCGATGTTTTATTAATATGTATTAATGATTTAATTATTTTTAATTGGTATCTATAGTATTCAAACATACTCTACATTGATTTTATGTGAATCGCATTATTGTATTTTTGCGTCTTTTTTTGTAGTTTGATAATTCATTTACTTTGTTTATATATCTGAATCGTAGGACAAGAGCGATGTTTACATTATCGTAACATGTCTCTCTCTTTTAATTTATGAGAAATTAGATATTTTAATTTAGCTTGCTTATTGTTTTTTTTTTTTAAATGTTTTTTTCTCTTTCATGTGAACTGTGCTACTTTTCTATAGTTACGTTTTTAATGTTGTTACATTTCGTTTTCGTAAATGTTTTCATCCGTAAGCTTTTAAGAATATGTAATATTTAAACAGTTGTGCAGAGGGATCCATTAGCATTTATCCATAAATTTTGTATTAGTAATTCTGTGACGACTATAGGTGAATAGAATTTACTCAGAATTTATATTTGGATTTGTACTTCTGACATTACTTATAGAAAACGGAGGCTTATTTAATGTGATTTTTAGTTTACTTATTATTATAAAAAGCAATGCTTTATTTCTCATAGTACCTAATGTATGAAAAAAAAAAAAGATAATAGAGTTAATATGTAGGACTGTTAAAGATGTACGCGAGCTCAAACCTTTTAAAATGTTATATTTCATCATGCATGTTTTCATGAAATGAAAACAGATCAGCTATTACCTCCTCCCCCCCCCCTCCCAATTCCTTTTTTTTTTCCTTGGCACATATTGAAAATGTTCCTGCATACATATATTATCCAAATAGAGCTTGATAAAGAGATTTTAAAAAAAAATGATAATGGGTAACAATCTTTGAAATATGAATCACCCAGTAACATAATAAGCAATATATTTAAAGCACAGGTTAAAATATCTTATTTCTTTTCACACTGTAATTATAATGATAATCGGAGCCCGATCAAGCTAAAGAAAAGCCTAGGGTCTGGTCATTCATTTGAGGAGTTAATATTACCTAACAATAACAGGTTTTTTGAAAGTGTATTTGATAAAATGATTCAAACAAATGTATTTTTTAAGTTCATGAAGCGAAAAAAAAGTTAAACTTTTTGCAGTAGATCTGATATTTTTTTTTTTTTAAGTATGATGTAATACATTTATTTCAATATTTATATTTTTAAAATATAGCACACTTAAATTTCTTAGCTAATTAATAATCATTCATTCATTAGTAAATTATGAAAAAATTATTATACTTTAACATTTAAAAAATGAATAATACCCAATTACCCGGTAGCAGAAAGCTCAAGACGGCCGTCACAGATTTTATTTTTTCTTTTGCAGATTCTTTTTCCCTCGAACCTTTATTTCACTGTATATTATGTTTAGCTCTTTATTACTTAATACAAAAACTTAAGATTATTATTAATAAAAATGAATAAAATGTATAAAAACGTTACAGGTAAGTGTTTGATTAATTAATGCTTCAATTGTAAAATACTTTAGCTGCAGATTATTTTCTGCCCCTGGAGTATCTGTGGCAGATACTTAGAGAATTTACTGCAACGATTAAGTTTTAAATTATTGGTACAGATTTTCTAGAAGAAGAATCCAAATTTTTGTTCTTTTTTGAGTATTAAATTATTATTAATGTGGTTACCCATAATTGTCACTTTCAAATATAATTACTCTTAAGTATATTTTTTTATGATGGTAATTAAAACTTAATAAATATGGGTTTGGGGGTGGCGAGATCATAGAAACTTGTGTAGTCTAAATTGATTAGATGCTTCCAAAAAAAAAAAAAAAAATTGTATGTACACTTCATGAAAACAAAAAGTGATGATAATTATGGGTACCCATAATCAGGGGTGGGGAATTTTTAGAAAATCTTACCAGCCAAGGATTTATTTTACCCGCCAGCAAAATGCAATTACATTGCTATAATAGAATTTACATGATTGCAAAAATAGTTGATTACTATTGCCAGGGGTGGAGAATTTCTAGAAAATCTTACCAGCCAGTAAAATGCTACGTACAGTTGAAAATTGACAAAATTTATGCAACTCAAACACAATTGGTTACTATTACTATAATGCATTTTCATATTTTTTTCTCTGTAAAATTAAGAAATATAAACAAGAGATGAAAGTTTCATATAAAATAGAACTTAGTAACCATCTTTACATCGCAGTAATTAGGAAAGTTGAAAAATATAGCTAACTACTAAAAAAAAAAAAATTGTCGCATATCTCTAATAGTTTGCAGTTTTCAAAGACACCTAAAAATTCGCTCGCCAGTGGCAAGTAAAATGATGCATTTCCCCACCCATAATATATTCCAGCTTTCTGTAATTCTGTTTATGTAGGTGCATTGCTATCATTGCAATTATGTCTTATTTTAATATCCTGTTGGAACTAAGTAGAGATCTACTGAAAGATTTATGTGGTTGAAACGTCTCTATTTAAGTCAGTAAAAATGAAAAAATATCTAACAATTTTTGAGTAACTATTACATTATAATGTAATAATTTTGGCGCAGATGTCATATACACACCATGTTGGCGCAATTTTTTTTTATGCCAATGTCATATACGCACCGTGGTTCTTAACCGGCACCAAAGTGTCATTATTTTGCTTGATATGGTAACCCGGATGTTGTTGTTTATTTATTAATAGTTTATTTAGATTTACTTTTATTTTCTTTTTTAAAATTATATAAATTGTTTTGTTCTATAGTTATTAATTAAACTTTTTTATTTTTGTTCATTTATTAAAAATATATATGTAACTGGTACTCGAAAGGGATGTTTTTGCCAAATTAGCAATCAGAAAAAAATCACGCCAACGTGGTGCGTATATGATATCTGTGCCATAATTTTTTAGATTATACACACTAATCAAAAGTACCATAACACGTAAACAATGAAGCATTTTCTTTGTAAAATAACAATGTGTGTGGTGATAGTAATGAGCATATTGTAAAAAATGCAAAATTTTGATTTAATTTTTTTAATTTTTTTTTTTTTTTTTTTTTTTTTTTTTTTTTTTTTTTTTTTTTCAGCTATGAATCCCAGTACTTCAAGATGCTCAATATCTACGGCTCCATTGTACCTAACAGATTTTGGCATGGACAGCATAATGTTGTACTGTGATTATGTCAACACGGAAACTGCACCAGATATTTCTTTATCTTTTACAACAGTTCATGCAAAGGCTGCTTCAGTGTTCAAGAATAGATTTGTCAGTGACATAGAATTCATTGACACTGATGATGATTATGAGATTTTTGCAAAAGTGAGAGCTGAGATGAAGAAGAAAGTTATATATGATGTATCAGCTACAATATCGAAAACAAATGAGGTATGTTTTATTTCTTTAGTGTATTTTCTTTTCAGTATGATTATGCATTTCATTGTAGACTCTCTCAAATCCACACAATTTGGAACCAGAAGTTGTGCGGATTTTAGAATTTTGTGAATTTCTGGTCATTGCTTTGTTAAACAGTAGTTTGAATGTAATAATGCAATCAATGAGCATCATGAAAAAAACACGAGTTCAGTCACATTATCGAGAATTGCACATTAAAATGCATACAGAATGATGTAAAACTAAAAAATTCTGTAATTTTACCCCTACATCTGTACTGAAAGTCTCATTGTTTACATCTGCGATAATGTGTGGATTTTAGGGGTTTGAGGATTTAATCGAGTCTACTGTATTCAGATTCATCATAAATGTTTTTACTTTTCATATATATATTATTGAAGTAACTCTTCTGAATGAAAATATTAAATTTCATTAATAATAGCAATTGTAAAATAATTAAAATAAGTTTGTTCCTTGTTTGCAAACGATATTACAGTG